>BSQW01000013.1:25253288-27661045 GCA_030161315.1 Eutrema japonicum
TTAAGAAATGCAATGGACAAACATGTGTAAATGTGGGTATACATTTTTTTTTTGTGCAACACTTTTCTTCTTATTCATTAAGTTTCCAAAATACAACTACAAGGAATTATCCATCCTCTTTCACACTGACAATACAACTTAAAAACATTAAACATTGAAACAGATAGAAAGTGATCCGATGACAGCGAATTCGGGGCTAAGCTCGAATGTGTCGATAGGATCTTCCCGGCATAGCCAGAATGTTTGGACTTAGTCACATTACCATGTGACTTTGAGTCTGAATCTCTAACTCTAGAATTCGTCGAAACGAACTTGTTTGCATCTTCTGGTCCCTACAGACCGTTACGCAAGAAAACAATTCGGTAAATACTTTCATAAAATTTCCAGAAAAAAGCTCGTGAGGAATACACCTCTCAAAGAGAGGGAGGTTGGTAGGATCACCATCCTAAAAGGTGGAGTAACCGTGACTATTATGGCAGAAGAACCAAGGCAGCCAATAGCAGAATATGGACGGAGGGATGTGCTAACTATGAGCGAGAGGTGTGAGATTAGAAGCCCACATATGCGATTAAGCTCGGCCCATAATTGCTCCTCGTCGATTGATCGGCGAGTGAGTTGGGAGACGGATGGAGGAATCCGCTGTGTCTGATAGCTGATCCGAAAAAATGGAGGAAAACCAGAGGTGTGTGGAGGCGGTAGCTTTTTACGATAGTTGAATCGAATGATTTGAATAATGGCAAAGATGGGTAGAGGAAACAGCTGTTGACGATGGCTGAACTGAAGGGAAATAAGGTCGATGGTGTAGAACCGAAGAAACGGTGAACCGGATAAATACCATAAAGGTCATATTGGGCCAGGCCCATGGTGAAGAGCAGCCATGAAAGATGCAAGTCTTCGACGGCGGGAGATGAGCGGAGCACGGCGTCGACGGGTAAGTAAAATTTAAGATCTCTCCGAAATGAGAGCTCGCTAGTGAAAACTCCTTTTCACTCCTTTTTTGACGCCGAAGATGGAGGATGGGATGAGGAGGCCATGATGATTTGCGAGGAGGAGAAGGTCATGTGAGGCATATTTGAGTATGAAACTTTGAAGCGGAGGTTGACGGTGGCAAATCTGGATCCGGAGGGATTGGCGGATATGGAGGCACCAATGGTTGGAGCGTATTCGGCGACAGCGCCATAGAGAAAAAATCACAGCGGTAAGAGGGGGGGGGGACTCGAGCAGATCTACCAGAACCCACCAACTGACTTTCACTAGAAAAGTCTCGAGATCCATGAAAGAGAGGAGGAGAAGCAGTAGACTCAGAGACCTGACCAGCCGTCCTCGAGCTGCGCAGGACCGGAGATAACCCCAACGACGCATTCAGTAACAAGGACTCGCGACCCGAGCAGGGAACAACCAGGAAGCCGGCGCCAACCTCAGGGAAAATGGCGGCAGAACACTCACAAAGGTTTGCATGAAATCTCCTAACCCAAACCAACGGAAGACACCGTCCTCCAGTATTATACGAAGGGAGAGGAAAGAGAGGCCGCTGCTAACCCAAGCGAGCAACATCTCCGACGATCCCAGCCGAGGAAACAACCCCCGATGCACCACCAAGCTAGCAAATCGAAGCCACCGAGAACCAAATAACGACTTAAAATGCAAAGAACTTGTAGGCAAGAATAAAGGAGAAGCAAAGGGGGTACCTCTCTCGGTGACGGTGAAGAAAACCGACCAGTGGAGAGGGAGATCGGTAAGGAGGCTGCGGCGCTAGGGCAAACTAGGGGAAACGAGAGCAACTAAAGAACTTAACTGATTTGACCAAGACATTTGTACGGTGTGTGGGTTTACATTTAATGCATATTAAATATAATAGTATGTGTTGTTGAAATGAAAAGTTAAGTATAATTTCTTCAATATGTGTAGTTGGATTGATATAAATGTGAGAATTTAATTTAAAGCTGTATGTGTAGTTGGATCGTCAAATTCATTCAAAATATGTATGAAATTAATTAAAATGTTTACGGTAGTTTGGTAGATGAATGAGAAAAAATAATTCAAATCTTATTTGTGTAGTTGGAATGATAAATGTGAGAATTTATTGTGAATCTTTAAACATCTATAAATACGATCATGGTTCTTTACTTTCATTCACAATATTATACAATTCCATCATATTTACACTTGATAATAAAAAATGTATGTTCGTTCTTATGGATATTCTCAATAAGAAGACAAGTTTTTATGTCAAGTGTATATGAACATTTCTCAAGATCCAATCAATGGTGTTTATCAGAAATCCGATCTTTTTGGTCTCGTGTGGTGGAAGCTTACGAGAAAGAAAAAGTGCAATTTGGAGTGAACGTACAAAAATATCTATTCAATCTCGAGTTCTAATTATCGAAAGAGCAACAAAAACACTACATGCATGCATCAAACAATGTGAAAATAGGCGTTCAAGTGGTGCTTCAAACGATGATATTGTAAGTATTAATACATAGAATTTTTTAATTTATTTATCTTTCTCTTAATAATATTTTTTTTATTTTAAAACGATATGCAGTTTAATCAAGCCAAAGTAATGCTAGCGGAATATCCAAAATTTAAAACAGGTTGGAAATTTGATCATGTTTGGAACATTACCAAGATTAGAGAGAGAGAGAGAGAGAGAGAGAGAGAGAGAGAGAGAGAGAGAGAGAGAGAGAGAGAGAGAGAGAGAGAGAGAGAGAGAGAGAGAGGATGATTGCATCTTGAAAACTCGTAAAAGAATCGAGATACTCTCAAAGGATTAAATGACTAACCACATGGTTCTTTACGTGAAAATAATTTGATGATGATGCAATTATCCGAATGGACAAATCCCGGATTGGACTAACCCCATATTTGCTCTGGAATGGTTCTTTACGGTATGGTGCGAGGCTGTGGAAAATTTGCTCTGGAATGGTTCGTTACGGTATGGAGTGAGGCTGTGGGAAATTTGCTCTGGAATGGTTCGTTACGGTATGGAGTGAGGCTGTGGGAAATTTTCTCCGCGATTGGACAAACCCTGGATTGGACATAAACAACTCGGCTTCTATCCACACAACGGGGGGGGGGGGGGGGGGGAGACTATTAGCATCGTATACTTGTCCGGCTCTGCTTTCAAGTCACAATCTATACGATTTGGAGGAACAGAACTCGCGCATTCATCATACAAGCTACAATACGGTGAGTCAGCTCGTTCGTCTCATTGACAAGCTAATCCGAAACAGAATTGCGTCCTTGAACTACACCTCTAACCCACGAATTCAAGAGCTTTTACAATGATGGTTGTGAAGACGATAAAGGGTATTGACGATCCCAAAATTCTTTGATTTCTTAGCAGTTTTGTAGCTTCATAATCCTTTTTATACATATCTCCTTACACAACTGAATAAATTTCACATTTCATCAAAAAAAATATATCCGAATTGGGTATCAGATTATGGATTTTGAGAAATCATATAAACTCAATACTAAGATATATTTACAAACTAAATTTGATTTTAAAGTTTTGATTAATATATTATGTAAATGTTTTCTAGTAGTTATATATATATATATATATATAATTACATCAAGTATATATAAACCATTAAAAACTATAAATATTTAAATTTAATTTGACTTTTATTTTTTTGAAATGGTTAGAAGAAAACTCGGCGATATCAAAACTTTTTATTAAATTTTTTATTTAAAAAATTAGACAACATAAGGCACTTGCGGATCAGCCACTAGTAACAATAATACTAATAAAATAGTAGATTTAAGTTATCATTAGTATATTTTTCCATTGATGATCAATTAATGCATTTCGAAGTGAAAAATGATCTTTTTTATCTTTGATTTCTCTAAATCAAGCAAGAAATTCTTGGAACCGAATTATATCATCCTCTGCTAGTCGGACCTCTGGAGGAGGATCTTCTCTTCCAACTTTAATTAGTGCATCGAGATCACGTTCAACCTCGATTATCATGTTATGTAAAATTACACATGGTGTAATTATGTTATGTAACACATTCTTTTTTCAAAAACGAACATGACCTTTCACAATAGTGAAACACGATTGAAGAACTCTGAATGCACGTTCTACATATTTCCTATATGTTTCTTGTTGCGTAGCAATTTTTTTTATTATTTTGGACCTCTTGGCTCATGAATAGTTTGCACTATGGTGGACCATTTTGGATATATATCATCTTGGCTCATGAAAATTTGGGAGATTTTCAAAATTAAAATTCATTTTGGGAGAGAAAATTTAGAATGACTAAGGTAAAAAGTATTTATGATATTGTGATGACTAACATGAGGTTGTAGTGGTATTTATAGAAATATGATGAATGATGCTCAATTTTAGATTTTTCGTACGTTTCTTCTAACTAATTTAAGAAATGCAATGGACAAACATGTGTAAATGTGGGTATACATTTAATGATAATTAAATGCAATAGTATGTGTTGTTGAAATAAAAAGTTAATGATCATTTTCTTCAATATATGTAGTTGGATTGATATAAATGTGAGAATTTAATTTAAAGCTGAATGTGTAGTTGGATTGTCAAATTCATTCAAAATATGTAAGAAATTAATTAAAAGCTTTACTTGTAGTTTGGTAGATGAATGTAAGAAATTAATTCAAATCTTATTTGTGTAGTTGGAATGATAAATGTGAGAATTTATTGGATATCTTAAAGCATCTATAAATACGATCATGGTTCTTTACTTTCATTCACAATATTATACCATTCCATCATATTTACACTTGATAATAAACAAATGTATGTTCGTTCTTATAGATATTCTCAAGAAGAAAACAAGTTTTTATGTCAAGTGTATATGAAAATTTCTCAAGATCCAATCAATGGTGTTTATCAGACATCCGATCTTTTTTGGTCTCGTGTGGTCGAAGCTTACGAGAAAGAAAAAAGTGCAACTTGGAGTGAACGTACAAAAATATCTATTCAATCTCCAATTCAAACTATCGAAAGAGCAACAAAATAACTACATGCATGCATCAAACAATGTGAAAATGGGCGTCCAAATGGTGCTTCAAACGATGATATTGTAAGTGCTAATACATAGAATTTTTCAATTTATTTATTTTTCTTTTAATAATTTATTTATTTAAAAATGATATGCACTTTAATCAAGCCAAAGTAATGCTATAGGAATATCCAAATTTCAAAACAGGTTGGAAATTTGATCATGTTTGGAACATTATCAAAAAATTTGAAAAATTCAAAAATGGTGTCGTCAATGCTAAAAGAGTCTCAAACCTATGTTCAGAGTCGGAAAATCCTACACCTAATTATACTACACAAAGATCTCCAGGTTTTTCCTCATTTTCTTTGAACTTAGGTGACGATGACGATATTATTGGTGGATCTCCATCTGAACGACCAATCGGAGTTAAAAATCCAAATTGAAAAGAAAAAACGAGGATCAAATATCCCTTTTTATTAACATTTTAGAAAAAGGAAATAGACAACATTTATAGCAACTGAAGAAGACAAGTGCACAAAAAGAATATCATTTAGAGATTCAAAGTAAGAATTATGCAGTGAAAAAACTTAAGGAAGAAAACAAAATTTTACTTCGGGACTTGAGTTCCATTCAAGATCCGAATATTCGTGCATATATTCAAACTGAACAAACACATATTTTACAAAAACGGATTGATCAACAACGATCTGAAGAAGTTCCTTCTGCATCTACTTCGTTTGGACAATATTTTAATGATTTTGGTGCATCCGGAAGCGGTTTACCAAATTACTAATTTCGTAGTATTATGTTGTATTTTATCTTTATGTTTTATACTTTTTATGTATTTTTAATTTTAAAGTTAGTTTGTCATTGTATTTTCTATTTAATATATGTTATGGTAGTTTTTTAAAAATTTGCATAATCTATATAACTTGTTTTATTACTTATACTAAAATTTATGTGTAGAAAATAACAAAGTTTTTGTTGAAGAATTAAATGATAACATATAATAGTTGAAGGACCAAATTATAAATAAAAAAAGTTTCACTCCAAAATGGCAGGATGAACAGTGTCACACCAAATATAGAGTAATATTGTTCATAACTCCATTTTGGAGTGGAAAATGGCGTGGGGTTGGAGAGGACTTTACTCTGTAATGACGTTTGGAGTGGAAAATAGAGTGAGGTTGGAGATGGTCTAACTACCAATAAGAAGTAAGCACTTCCTTTAAGAAAATGTCTATCCTGCCCCTAGCCCAGAGGTCGCTTGCGTCCTGTACACTTCGGACTCGTCTGATCATATCTCATGAAATACATACATATTTGCATGACCTGATTTGACTAATTCAGGTATCGTTTTTAATTAAATTTCAATTTGGGCGGGATTTCTTCCATACTCACTTTTATTAAACCACGTTTTATTTTTACATTTATCATTATATTTCATTTTTATCGCCTTTCCTTTCATTTTTTTAATTTTTAATATGTTACAATCGTTTTATTTTACACCGCCACTAACCGCATCTTCATCCCTTGACGTTTCACCTTCATCAACACTCATCTTACCGATTGCCCTCCAACTCCCTCGATTCCGTTATCGCTCTTTTTGGTTTCTACTAATCATCTTCTTCCTTCGCTTTGGGACGGACCATGTCATCAACAGACAGCGGCGGCTTAGAAAATAGTAACTCCTGCAACCTTAATTGTTCATCCTGTACACCGCCGATTCAATTCTCCCTGCGTATACACTATGTTTTGTGGTTTTTGCTTATACTTATTCTTAGTTTCCCTGTTTGTACATATAACCTCATTCATTGTATCCTTCAATTTATTTGTTTACTAGAGTTCAATCGATCTCATAATTTCAATATCTAACCTTTTCCGTTAGTAAAGATTTTTGTCATTTCTACATTTGAATGCCCTCCAACCAATTCGGTAACAATTTGTGGGATTTCCTTGTTGATTGGGTTTGGCATAATACACACAGATGGGCCTCTGTTGGGCCAAACATGACTACAATCAAAGAAAGAAGAGATAAGGTTTTTTTTGGCATGGCCCAAACCTATTTCACTATATATGTTGCATTACAACGTAAGATATGGTGGTGGTTGAAACAAGACATCAGAGAGTTCTAGAGAAAGAGAGAAACAGAGGGTTTTGCAACAGCAAGTTCTTTCTTTCTACTTTGATGTGTCTTTGATCTCTGACTTTCTTGATTGTACCTGAGAACCAAGCGACATCACAAGTTAGTGGTGTGTGTGTGTAACCTCTCTTTCATAGTGAAGGTTGGGAGCAAGAGTACTCCCCCGAGACGTACCGGTTAGAGGCCGGGAACTCGGTTATCAAACTGTGTGTTGTTTTACAAGCAATCGTTACACAAATTACCTTACAAGTGGTATCAGAGCTCTAGATGTGGTGTAAGACTGAAGAAGAGGTTCAGGTCAAGGGTTTCAAGACGACAGTCAGAATGACCACTAATCGGGTTGAGGTGGACATGTTTGATGGAACTGGTGACTTTTCTCTATGGAAAGTAAGGATGTTGGCTCACTTTGGGGTGCTAGGGCTGAAAAGCATCCTGAAAGATGAGCAGCTGCGGAAGGATCCACCTGCTACTGAAGAAGAAGTAGCGGGAGCAGCAAAAGACCATCAGACAGGTGCATCAGAAGGCGTTGAGCCCCCTGCAAGCATTGATCCTGTAAATTTTAAAAAATCAGAGAAGGCAAAGGATATAATAGTACTAAATGTGGGAAATCAAGTACTAAGGAAGATCACACACTGTGAAACAGCAGCAACCATGTGGTATACTCTAAACAGGTTATGCATGGAGACCTCTTTGTCTAATCGCATCTACTTACAGCTTAAGTTCTATACTTTCAAGATGACAGATTCCAAGAGTATAGATGAAAATGTGGATGATTTTTTTCAAGATGGTGGCAGATCTAAACAATGTAGGAGTGGATATTACAGAGGAGGTTCAAGCTATAATGTTGCTGAGTTCATTATCTGACAAGTATGACAACTAAAAGAAACACTCAAGTATGGGAGAGATACCTTGAGGTTAAATGAGGTCATAGGGGCTGCCAAGTACAAGGAGAGAGAGCTGGCAGAAAGTGGAAAGCTCTCCAAATCATAGAGTGAAGGGCTGTATGTGCAAACAAGAGGCATGTCAGATAAAAGGTCAGACAAAGGACATGGTAAACCATGGAGAGGACGATCAAAAAGCAAAGGCAGATCAAAATCAAGGCCAAAATACAACAAGAACAACAAATGCTGTTTTATCTGTGGTAAAGAAGGGCATTGGAAAAGAGAATGTCCTGAAAAGTCCTCAAACAAACCATCAAGCTCAGCAAATATAGCAACAGAACCAAGACAACCACTGGTACTAACTGTAAGCACTCAAGACACAAAAGAAGAATGGGTTATGGATTCTGGTTGTAGTTTTCACATTACACCAGACAAGGAGTCATTGTTTGACCTACAAGAATTCGATGGTGGCAAGGTCTTGATGGGTAACATGACTCACAGCGAAGTAAAAGGGATTGGTAAGATCAAAATCCTAAATCCAGATGATTCGGTGGTTATTCTAACAAATGTCAGGTACATACCTATAATGGGAAGAAACCTCATTTCATATGGTCAGCTAGAGAAGAGTGCCTGCAAATATAAAGGTAAAGATTTTGTAGTTACCTTCTACAAGGATGAACAAAGGGTTTATCAAGATGGATTGTACTACTTACAAGGAAAGGTAGTGAAAGGAGAAGTTGTTGTGGCCAGACCTGAAGCTGATATGACTACTATTTGGCACTCTAGACTGGGACATATTAGTTTAAAAAACCTAAAGGTTCTGGTTAAAGAAGTTTACGTGCCAGCAAAGGAGGTAGACAAGTTGGAATTCTGTGAGAGTTGTGTACTTGGGAAATCTCACAAGCAGAGTTTTCCAACAGGCCAACACACCACCAAAGGTATATTGGATTATATAAATTCTGACCTCTGGGGATCTCCATCTACCCCAGAAAGTCTTGGTAGATGTTGATACTTTGTAAGCTTCATTGATGATTTCTCAAAGAAGGTATGAGTTTATTTCCTGAAGACTAAGGATGAAGCAGTTCACAAGTTCAGGGAATGGAAACAAACAGTTGAAAATCAGACAGGGAAGAAGATTAAGTATCTGAGAACTGATAATGGTCTTGAATTCTGTAATGCACAATTTGACAACCTGTGCAAGGATGCAGGAATTCAGAGGCACAGAACGTGCACCTATACACCACAACAAAACGGTGTATCAGAGAGGATGAATAGGACCATTATGGATAAGGTTAGAAGTATGCTTTCTGAAACAGGTTTGGGACAAGTGTTTTGGGCTGAAGCTACTTCTACATCAGTCTACTTAATCAACAGAACGCCAAATTCATCCATTGGGTTCAAGCTGCCTGAAGAAATCTGGAGTGGTTCAAAACCATATTTGAGTCATTTAAGGAGATTTGGGTGCTCAGCCTTTGTTCATGTCACTCAAGACAAGATAAGTCCAAGAGCAGTTAAAGGTGTGTTCATGGGATATCCGTTTGGTATCAAAGGATACAGGATCTGGTTACCAGAGGAAGGAAAATGCACTACAAGCAGAAATGTGGTGTTCAATGAAAATGAAGTGTACAAGAACACACTAAGTAATGCAAATGGAAAAGTAGAAGAATCTGATAACGAAGCAAAAGGGCTGAAAAAGAAGGCTGGTAAAAGGGTGTCTTTCAGACATGATCTTATCAGAGGACCTTCTACTGGTTATTCTGATGTGGAAGACGCATCTTCTCAATGTGGAGATAGCTCATCATCAGAAAGTTCAGAAAGCTCAGAAGAATCTAAAACTGATGAAAGAGTTGATGGATCAGAAAATCAACAGTCCCTAGATGATTATGTGCTGGCCAGAGACAGAAGAAGGATGAGTAATATTCGACCCCCATCCAGATTTGAAGATGTAGACTTTGTAGCCTATGCATTGTCAACAGCTGAAGACTTAGAAACGGATGAACCTAAGTCTTATGAAGAAGCCATGAAAAGCACAAAGAGAAAGTATTGGGAGAATGCAATACAAGAAGAGATGGATTCTCCTAAGAAAAGTTAGACTTAGGATCTAATTGAGAAACCAGAAAAACAGAAGCTGGTCGGATGCAAATGGATCTTTAAGCTAAAACCGGGAATACCAGGAGTGGAGAAACAGAGATACAAGGCCAGGCTAGTTACAAAGGGTTACCTGCAGCAAGAAAGCATAGATTATAATGAAGTGTTTTCTCCAGTGGTTAAGCATGTCTCCATCAGATTAATGTTATCTCTTGTGGTCAACATGGATTATGAGCTAGAGCAGATGGATGTCAAAACAGCTTTTCTGCATGGGAATCTAGAAGAGAGGATCCTAATGACTCAACCAGAAGGATTCATACAAAAGGTAAATGAAAACAAAGTATGTTTGTTGAAGAAGTCCCTGTACGGCCTAAAAAAATCTCCTAGGCTGTGGAATCAAAGGTTTGATGGGTTCATGAAGGATCAGAAGTTTGGAAGAAGCAATTATGATCCGTGTGTCTACATGAAAGACACTCAGACTGCGCAGGCTATCTACTTGCTGCTCTACGTTGATGATATGTTGATAGCTTCAGGAAATATGAGTAATATTCATAATCTTAAAGACAAGCTAAGTAGTGAGTTTGAAATGAAAGACTTGGGAAAGGCTTCAAGGATTCTGGGTATGGATATCATAAGAGATAGAGACAAAGGAGAGTTGATTATGTCTCAAGGAGTTTACCAGGAAAAGGTGATGAAAACATTTGGAATGTTTGAAGCAAGACCAGTGGTTACACCAACTGCTACTCACATCAAACTCAGAAGTTTATCAGAGGAGGAAAAGAAATCAGAAGCTGTACATATGGAGAGAATTCCATATGCGAGTGATGTGGGGAGTTTAATGTATGCAATGGTTGGCTCAAGGCCATATCTAGCTTTTGCAGTGGGTTTTATCAGCAGGTTTATGACAAATCCAGGGAGAGATCATTGGTCTGCAGTGAAATGGGTGTTAAGGTATTTAAAGGGTTCATACACTCAGAACTTGATTTTTAAGAATAATTCTAAATTCTGCGTTGAAGGGTTTTCAGATTCAGATTATGCAACTGATTTAGACAGAAGAAGATCAGTTACAGGTTTTGTGTTTAAAGTTGGTGGAAACACAATTTCATGGAAGTCAGGTTTACAGTCTGTTGTGGCTCTTTCAACCACTGAAGCAGAGTACATGGCTCTTACTGAAGCAGTGAAAGAAGCCATTTGGTTGAAGGGTTTGTGTACAGAATTGGGTTTTAAGCAAGATAAGGTTGTGGTTAATTGTGATTCACAAAGTGCTCTAGCCCTAGCAAAGAATTCAGTTCACCATGAAAGAACAAAGCATATAGACACTAAATTTCATTTCATCAGGGATATAGTGTCTCAAGGTGATGTGGTTCTACACAAAATCCACACAACAGTAAATCCTGCAGATTTCCTAACTAAGACGGTACCTGGTCAGAAGTTCCAGCTTTGCTGTGAGCTTCTCAACATCCACTGAAGTGAAGCAGCGGCTCCTGGTAACTCCAATGGCCTCGCAGAACAGGAAAGTTAATCTGAGTTAGTTGTCTGTGAGGTTTTTTCTGCTCAAGTGTCAGAATTGAGTAAGGTTCTTAATCTGAAATGGAGTTACATGTAGAGGTTCTGGAAATGTGCAGTATGAGTCACAAATTCCAGGTGGAGTATCTGACAAAATGTTTCTGCAAGAAACCAAGTCTGAAAATCTCATGATGTCGTGAGTTTGGTGAAATCAATCAACATAAGATGATTGAAGGCAGTCTGGTTACCAAGAAATCTTCTGAAATTTAAGGTGAAAGAGACGCAAGTCTCAGAGTTTCAGGGAAGAAGCAAAAGGAATCGCCGGTGTAGTTTGGCTGGAGATTTGCCGGGGAAGGAACCGACCCGGCGAGATTCGTATCGGAGAAAGGACCGCGTTCCATCTCGTCGGCGAGAGAAGTGACAACGGGAATCTCAGGCTGACAGGGAGATGAAGCCGAGAACTCTAGGCAACAAGGGCAAATCGCCGGGAACAAGAAAACCGACGAGGAGAAGCTTCGGGAAAGGAGTTTGTCAGGTTGGGGTTCAGCGGTGGCCGCAGAAATGACCAGAGAAAAAAAAAGCATTGAGTCGCCTGAGCCCAAGTTCCAGACCCAAGGAGGAGCGGCGGTCTAATCGCGTCAGGGGGTTCAATGGCGAAGGCAGAGGCTTCGCGGCTTAGGGACTGCGACGTCCATATCAGCTGTTTAGTCGAAAGCAGCAAAGAAGACCCCATGAATCGCAGAGCTGTTGATCGGATTTGCAATCGAAACAGAGAAACCATCGTAGAAGAAGAGTCATGAATTGGGTTTCTCGGCGAATGGAAGCGGTTCGACTCTCGATTGGAGTCGAAGGTGGAGCAGTCACCGGAGAAGACATAGCATGTCACCGGAAATGATGGTGATCCGGTGGTAACCTGTGGAGTCACGGGAAAGAAGAGGAAATCAGTTCTCAGATTCACGTCAATGTTGGTGTATTTGCAAAAGGTGGAGATTTGTTGATTGGGTTTGGCATAATACACACAGATATGCCTCTGTTGGGCCAAACATGACTACAATCAAAGAAAGAAGAGATAAGGTTTTTTTTTGGCATGGCCCAAACCTATTTCACTATATATGTTGCATTACAACGTAAGATATGGTGGTGGTTGAGACAAGACATCAGAGAGTTCTAGAGAAAGAGAGAAACAGAGGGTTTTGCAACAGCAAGTTCTTTCTTTCTACTTTGATGTGTCTTTGATCTCTGACTTTCTTGATTGTACCTGAGAACCAAGAGACATCACAAGTTAGTGGTGTGTGTGTGTAACCTCTCTTTCATAGTGAAGGTTGGGAGCAAGAGTATTTCCCCGAGACGTACCGGTTAGAGGTCGGGAACTCGGTTATCAAACTGTGTGTTGTTTTACAAGCAATCATTACACAAATTACCTTACATTCCTGAATTATACTTTCGGCATTCTTTCCCAATAGTTTTGTCATTTGATTTTTTATGTCGGTTTCTTTTGCTTTCATGTCCCAACATTTTACCTCTATTTTTATGCTTTAATCACCTTGTTGTGCTTATCATTTATCTGTACATGTAACCACACCTACATAGGGTTTAAAAATTGCCTCAAATGTTGATGTTACCAACTTCATTGTAATTGTATCTTATTTGATTTTCGGTTCCTTTTGCTTATGTTTAGCATTTGCTTTTTATTCCAAACAAGAGTTGTTGAGTGAGATTGCAGCAGCCTTGGCCGGCACTGAATAGTTGGACATTTTGCTAAACTCACAGTTTGGAACGCTTTTTGTAACTCTCCTCACGAAAGCTTAAATTATGTGGCAAGATCGTCCACAATAGGATGCCACGCCAAATGTGGACGGAGAAGAAAAATGAAATGTGGTTTGTTTTTGGTGGTTACCCAATCCGATTCTTGCTTCGTGAATCTCTTTTTACGGGTTTAAATTGCGGCCAAATACCTCCGATGAAGCTTATTAAGGAAACGTAACGTTTCTATCAGGGAAAATTAGTTATTAGGAAGAGTTTTTTGGCACAAAATACACAAGTGTAGCGAAGAAAATAGATGAATGTATGTACTTCCTTAAGTATGATAAGTCCCTCTCAGGCTCTAAACGTCTTTCTCTCGCATTGATCCTCCTTGTTGATGCCATCATAAATGTGCATGTCCAAACTAGCCATGTCACTGAGAAAATTGTGGAGATGTCACGGGATGCCGGTTTTTTTCTTGTCCTATCATTTGGGTCATTCACTACAAGAAAACTGCCCTTTTACAACTAACAGAATCGTCGTAAATTAGTTGTAAAACATGGTTTACGACGGATTAGCGACGAATAACAATTCGTCGTAATATGATCGTCGTTAATCGGAAATCGTCGTAAATTGGTCGTAACATTAAGGAGGACTAAAAATCGTCGTAAAATCGTCGTATATTATTCGTCGCAAAATCGATGTAAATTTACATCGATTTTACGACGAATACATTACATCGATTTTACATCGAAACATTACATCGATTTTACATCGAATTATACAATTTGTTTTTCGACAATCCGTCGTCAATTCGTCGTAATAGGATGAAACATTACATCGATTTTACATCGAATTATACAATTTTTGTTTTGACAATTCGTCGTAATAGGTAGTTGTAAATGTGTTGGTAAATTGATGTAAAATATTCGATGTAAATTCATCGTAAATTATTGAACGATGTAAAATCGATGTAAATGTTGAGTCGATGTAAACTCGATGTAAAACATATATATATAATATATTATTTCTTTTTTCAATTAAAATTAAAAAAAATAATTAATAAAATTTTATTTATAAATTAAAATTTTATAAATCTATTCAAAATATAAAATAAAATATAAAATACAAAATAAAATTCTTAATATAAACTATTCGGGAGCCGTCGCGGATCTAACCGATCTAAAGAATCATGCCCCGGCGACTGCAAAATATCTTCGACAGTCAATCCCGCATACAACAACGGCGGTCGAGCACTTGCTTCTGGAGGCGGCGCTGGTTCGGAAAAAGAATCCGGAACAGCGGACGGTGTCGCAGACGATGACGGGAGTTGCGAATTAGCACTCGGTCCCGTCTCGAGAAACTGCCGATAGTGTGTCTTACGTGGCGCCATATCTAAAAAAATATTTAAAAATAACTCAATTTCAATATAATATAATTCCATTCCTAACTAATAAGTCCAATCCTAACTAATAAAAATTACAATCCTAACTAACAATTCAAAATCCTCACAAACAATAATATAATTTAAAAAATCAAAAATAAATTTTTTACTTTTTTCGTAGGTAGAGAGAGGTGAGAGCGTTTTAGAGAGAGAGTGAGTTTTTGTGAGATTGTGAGGGAGGAAAAATCTGGTCACATATATATAGATTTTGTGGTCGTCGTAAAATCATTGGTAATTTACGACGATTTTACGACGATTCCGTCGTAACATCGTCGGAATATTAAAACCGAAAATTCAACCTATTGAAAATTTTCCCCCACGCGGTAAATTAAATATTTCGATTTCCAACGGAATTACGACGGATTCGTCTTAAAATCGTTGTAATTTTACAATGAATTTACGACGAATCCGTCGTAAATTCGTTGTAAAAAATTAAATCTATACCATAAATTGTAAATCGCAATACACATATCCTGGAAGTAAGAACGAAGTATATTTGTGCATCCAATACTTCTAACATTTAATAACAGATTCAATAACGACGATTGAATCTATATCGTCACCGATTTCCTTATCTTACATAATAATGTATAGCATTCGTTCTTATAAGTATATATTCGTAACATGCATGACTTAAATAATGTAAATAATTTTGTAAAAACTTAAACTTGTTTATACTATGATTAGAACTTACGTAAAACAAGATATAAGATAAAAAAACTAAACATGTAAATCAAACCCTAAACCCTAAATTTTAAGTATTACAACGAAATTACGACGGATTCGTTGTAAAATCGTTGTAATTTTTACAACGAATTTACGACGAATCCTTTTTACAACGAATTTACGACGAATCCGTCGTAAATTTGTTGTAAAAGATTAAATCTATACCCTAAACCGTAAATCGCAATACACATATCCTGGAAGTAATAACGAAGTATATTTGTGCATCTAATACTTATAATATTTAACAACAGATTCAATAACGACGATTGAATCTATATCGTCACCGATTTCCTTATCATACATAATAATGTATAGCATTCGTTGTTATAAGTATATATTCGTAACATGCATGACTTAAATAATGTAAATAATTTTGTAAAAACTTAAACTTGTTTATACTATGATTAGAACTTACGTAAAACAAGATATAAGATAAAAAAAACTAAACATGTAAATCAAACCCTAAACCCTAAATTTTAAGTATTACAACGAAATTACGACGGATTCGTTGTAAAATCATTGTAATTTTTACAACGAATTTACGACGAATCCGTCGTAAATTCGTTGTAAAAGATTAAATCTATACCCTAAACCGTAAATCGCAATACACATATCCTGGAAGTAAGAACGAAGTATATTTGTGCATCTAATACTTCTAATATTTAACAACAGATTCAATAACGACAATTGAATCTATATCGTCACCGATTTCCTTATCTTACATAATAATGTATAGCATTCGTTCTTATAAGTATATATTCGTAACATGCATGACTTAAATAATATAAATGATTTTGTAAAAACTTAAACTTGTTTATACTATGATTAGAACTTACGTAAAACAAGATATATGATAAAAAAACTAAACATGTAAATCAAACCCTAAACCCTAAATTTTAAGTATTACAACGAAATTACGACGGATTCGTTGTAATTTTTACAACGAATTTACGACGAATCCGTCGTAAATTCGTTGTAATAGATTAAATCTATACCCTAAACCGTAAATCGCAATACACATATCCTGGAAGTAAGAACGAAGTATATTTGTGCATCTAATACTTCTAATATTTAACAACAGATTCAATAAAGACGATTGAATCTATATCGTCGCCGATTTCCTTATCTTACATAATAATGTATAACGTTCGTTCTTATAAGTATATATTCGTAACATGGATGACTTAAATCATGTAAATGATTTTGTAAAAACTTTAACTTGTTTATACTATGATTAGAACTTACGTAAAACAAGATATAAGATAAAAAAAAATCAAACATGTAAATCAAACCCTATACCCTAAATTTTAAGTATTACAACGAAATTACGACGTATTCGTCGTAAAATCGTTGTAATTTTTACAACGAATTTACGACGAATCCATCGTAATTTCATTGTAATAGATTAAATCTATATCCTAAACCCTAAATCACAATACACATATCCTGGAAGTAAGAACGAAGTATATTTGTGCATCTAATACCTTTAATATTTAACAACAGATTCAACAACGACGATTATACGATGGATTATCATGTTTATACTATGATTAGAAGTTATGTAAAAAATGATATACGTTGATAAACCAAACATGTAAATTAAAACTAAATCGTCGTAAATTCGTCGTAGTTTTAAGACGATGTTACGACGTAAATAGTGACATCGGTATCACGACGATTTCACGTCGACTCTGAGAATTTGGTAAAACACGGTTTCTTATAGGTCACCTAATTATTTACATCAAATATTTTCGACGTAATTTCGTCGTATATTCGATGTAAAATCGTTGTAATGCTATTCGATGTAAAACCGTTGTAAATTTTCGATGCAAATCCGTTGGTAATTTCTAGAAAATTTCTATAAATACCTTCCACACCTTCAATGGTAACTCAAAAAAAAAATACACACTAAATATATACATATCCACGTTTCCTTGGGTTCTTATGCTGATCATTGTGTTCCCACTTCTTGATGATCTTGCCAACAAAGAATCCTGTGGGATCTTGTTTTCATGTAAAGACAGTCTTCATTACCCCCAGAGTTCTTTGTTGGCCAGATCATCAGAAGTGGGAATACAACGGTCTGCTCCTTAACCCAAGACGACATTACGATGATATTACGTCGTAATATCAACGTAATATGCAGAAGCCATATTCGTCGTAATATCGATGTAAAGTTACATCGATATTACGACGATTTATATTGTCGTCGTAATGTCGTCGTAAAATGGTCGTAATTTTACATCGAAATTACGACGACATATATTTACGACGACATATATTTACGACGATTTTACATCGAACACATATTTCGTCGTAATGTCGTCGTAATGTCGATGTAAAGTTACATCGATTTAAAACGGTCGTAAATTTTCGTTGGAAATTAACAGTTTTCTTGTAGTGATTTGTCATTCAAGTTGACACTTTCCGAATTTGTTGGTGACCGTACTAGGGTTGATTGAACACTTTTTTAAAGCAGAGATATGTAGCCGTGCAAGGGTTCCCTTTTTTCTATTTAACTTCTTGCTTTTGAAGCCATTGCTACCTTCAATACGCTTGACCCTGACTCAGATGATGAGCATCATTTTACCCATCGAGCTGTATATCGCCTAAAGAAACGTCGTGCAATAAACCAAAATGACATTATAGCAGCATAGCTCTCTGACGAGGTTATGGACCTTTCACTTTATACTTTTTGTTTCTCTCTTTGCTTATCTTTGTCCTCACTGCATTTTTGTCTTTGTAGCGCTTTGTTGATCTTATTATTCAACATTCTGCTTCTATTGACATTAGCACACTTTCTTGGATTCGCGAGGTTACAGACCCCAAAATTGCCAATTTAGAGTCTCTTATTGATTCTTTAAAACATGCTGAGAAGTACATTTGGCCAGGTGGTGATTTTTCTTGTCCTCGAGTTCTCAATTCTGCTGAACGTATTGCAATCAAAGTATGGAAAATCCAGCAACATAAGGTTGAAAAGTGAGATGCGTTTGGTTTTCATGTTAAAAAAATTGGTGAAGGTGTTGTTGCGGACTAAGCCAAAGTCGACTGTGCTAGCAATTTTCTCCCGTTTGCGTCACAGTTCGATATGGTGGATACTATTGTATTTGCAGTGTTTCAGAAGGTCAAAGGATTCTTGGGTGAAGAACTTGATATTGGCCAAGGTAAAACCGTGAAGAAACGAAAGCTTCAAAAAGCGGCCCTTACATCTCGTGCAGGTCGTGGTTTTACCAACACTCGTCCTTCCCGCCGAAGCGTGTTTCTGTTAACACACCACGGCCAAAGAAACAATCAGTCTCCCCCCCCCCCCCCCCCCCCCCCCCCGTTGGCTCGTTGTTAGCATACAAGGTCTAGGTACAATTCCCGGAACTCGAATTCTAGAGCATCTGCAGGGGCTGCGAAGTCTATTGCCTCAAAGAAGAAAATATCTTTTCAAATTTCTTCAGTTTTGTCAGGTTATGCGGTTTTTCTACTTCATGTACACTCACTATCTGCTTCTTTAATTTCTGCATTGCAATTGGATACTCGTCATGTTTCATCTCCTCAAAATGGTGTAGCAGGCTACTCAGAATAATGGCTAGATGATTTTGATGCGTACCCTAGGTTGAGGACACGCCTAATACTATAAACCAAGGTGTCCCTATTTGTCCTACTCTCTCCACCGACCTCAATAATGCAACTAGCGAAGGTTCTACATCGCATGCCCTTCAGGTTGTCGTCCTCTCTTATTTTCTTCCTAATACTGTGCATTTCCTTTAACCTCCTTATATATTATTCTATCCCTCCTTTAGGGTGCCACATAAACCTCCTTGGCTCTTATTCTCCTTCCCCATCTTGCTTTCGACCCTTCTACTCCAATTGCGCTTTCCCGTGTATATGTACTGAATCCTCTCCAATTTTCCTTTATCTTTATGGATATCCATTTCTCCTCAACTTTTCTCTATTTACATATGCTGACCTTGATTTTAAGATTCATAGTATCCATTCACGTTTTATTCCCAACCTTATGTCCCTTTACATGCTCTAATCGTTGTTGCTTCCTTTTTGTAGGATCAGAGCCAGACCTCACATTTTGGGGGCCTTATGGTAAATATTTTTTTTTGGGTCAAAAATGAATAAAAAAAAAATTGGAGGCCCTTAAATGAAAAAATTGGTGCAAAAAAAAAAAAAAATGGAAGCCCCATTCGATTGCATCATGTTAATGTGTCCAGGACCGGCTCAGTAGGACCTTGCTGCTACTAAAAAATTTAAGGAACCTTTTATTACTCCCACACAACTTTCTTGGTTTGAAATTTCCCTTCTACTCTATCATAATCGCTACTCCTTGTTTTTTTGGTCGCTAATTCTTACTATTGTGTAGGCGTAGGAGAATGTTCACACCGTGCATCTGTATATCACATCAGGGGCATCTATATATCTTATTTAATCCTTCATCACAACTCTTTCTTCTCAATTATTTGTTTTTCTTAATTCATTGTTAATAGTCATTACTTACATATGTCTTTACCTTTTTCTTTACCCAAACCTAAGTAATTTTTATATTCTCTTTCAAGCCTCCTTCACCTCCTCCTAAACCCTCAGACATTCGATGAATCGTCTGAAAACTCCCTCTTGCTGAAAAATAGAGCTAAAATCTCCCCGTTATATCTGCAAATTAGTTTTGAATTTTTTTAATTGGAAAAAAAGAATTTACAGAAAAACCAGACCACATTCCTCAAATTTACGGGTTGTACCCGGGCAAACCCGAAATAATGGATCTCAGTCGGGTTATACCCGAGATATTAGAAGGAAAAAAAAACTTACCTAAATCCCTAATTTGTCAAATTATCTGTCGATTTACTTCCTCTTCTTACCGAGTGAGTGAAATCGATTCTCAATCGATTCGAGTTTGATGGTGGAAACGAGGCGTGCGAGGAAGACGAGACCGATGACTCCTGCGTCGAAGAAGTCGGAGAAGAGGGAGGCGAAGAAAAAGAATACTGCGCTGGCGGAGAGTGGGCCGGGAGAATCGTCGGCGGGAGAAGCGTGTGTTGATCCGACGGCTGAGACGAGAAACTCGGAGGAGACGGTGGCGGATAGTGCGGCGGAGGTAAGTTATTATCAATCTTATCAATTCTCTCAATTCTAGTGGAGAGTTCTGGCAAAGTAGAAAAGAATTGAGATGGAGAGTTCATGGTAATACTAGGATCACTAGGAAAGACTATCTTTAAAATGGTAGAAGTAATGTAATACTAGGAAAACTTTCTTGCAGGATGCCTGGGCAGAGACGGAAGCCATGAAACCACTTAGAATGTACTTTCAGCCTGAGCAGTATGGCAAGAGAATAAAACTATCAACCCGGTGCTTCGTCGAAGAAGTTTTGGAGACGTTTAAAGAAGTGGATCTCTGTCCGACGTAAAGATCAGATTGGTTTGAGAAGCATCCGCAGTTCTGCCACATTCTCCACATGCCGAAGAGCAATCATATGGTTCAACCCATGTGTATGCTGTTGTTGCGTACTGCTGCGATCCAAAGGAAAAAGGAGGCATGGTTTGTGGTGAATGGTATTCCCATCCGATATGGGTTACGAGAGCATGCTATGATCTCATGACTCAACTGCCGCAACTATCTGCTCAACTGGCAGCGAAAAAGGTCCTCCTCCTTCAAGATAAAGTATTTTGATGATTCGAATAAAAAGAAGATTTTAAGGGAAGACGTGAGGGATCGGCTCAAGGAAATGGGACCGGATGATATTGGAGATAGGCTAAAGATGGCGGTGCTGTATTTCTTGAGCTGCATCGTCTACTGTCCCACCAAAACCGGAGCAAAAGCGAAACCCGTGCTAGACATATTTGTAAGATACGTCGCTGATCTGGATTTGTGTAAGATATTTCCTTGGGGCAGATTTTCTTTTGATCACATGTTAGAGTCCATTGAGAGTACGATGAGCCACTATAACGGGGAGGTGGGAGGCACCTGGTCGATTCCTGGTTTTTGTCTTCCTTTGGAGGTAAATTGTATAACTTGACTAGGTTGGTCCTTTTTTTGCGAAGTATAATTATATGCGTTTGTTTGTAACTTTTGGCGTTGGGGGCCATTCCGGCACTGAGAAGTAGCATCCGAGAACCTGTTCGAGCTCCTAAGGACGATTGTCCAAGGATGTGCAAATATAAGTGGAAGAAATGCAACCTGGGAGGCTGGCCTCTTGAGACTGTGTATGAAAAACTCGGAACTACTAAGGTTAGTAGTATTTGCAGATTTTAGTAAAACTAGAAAACTTGGTAACACTATGCAGATATTGGTAAAACTAGGAAAACTTGGTAATACTAGTAGATTTGGTAAAACTAGGAAAACTTGGTAATACTAGTAGATTTGGTAAAACTAGAAAAACTTGGTAACACTGGTAGATTTGGTAAAACTAGGAAAACTTGGTAACACTATGCAAATATTGGTAAAAGTAGGAAAATTTGGTAATACTAGTAAATTTTGTAAAACTAGGAAAACTTGGTAATACTAGTAGATTTGATAAAACTAGGAAAACTTGGTAACACTGGTAGATTTGTTAAAACTATGAAAACTTGGTAACACTGGTTGTTTAAATGTGTTTAACTTGACATGACATTGACAATGTGTTGATAGCTATGGCTGAGAAGAAGGAGTTCTTGGATTCGATCATGGAAAATGAGGACGATGTTGACGAGCACGATCCTGTTGTGGTGATTTGGGAAGCGCTGGTTCACAACGGAATAACCGTTGAGTTTGAAGATATGAAGGATGAAGATGTAAAAGGGCGAGCAAAAAAGGAGGAGGAAAGAGAGCAGCGACTGGAGGCCGAGCTAAGAATACGTCTCTCGGGGAGGTGGTGGCCGCGATGCATACCATGACAGATCAGCTGGGTATGATATTAGAGAATGTCGGAGATCTTGAGGATATGATGAAGACAGTTGAAGAGTATGTGAAGGCTCGGAAGGGTAATTTGTTTGTGCGGAAGGAGAAGAATGTTTCATTTAAGTAGGCTCTTGAACAATGTTTTCATATTTCTACTTTGTCTATGAAAGTTCATGTTTTGTATGAATTGTAATTCTTACTACACAAATGAGGTCATGTTAAAACATAATGTCATGATTTTTTATCTATCTAATATTCTAAGTTTGAACGTTTCTATCTACATACCTCGCTACTTTACGATTATATTACTTTCTATGATTATTATCGATGATATCTAAGCAATGTTTGCTTAATTTTCGTACGAAAAAAAAAGAATTTCAAAAGTCAACTAATACCAATAATGCATAGTTATACCAGTATTACACAGAAATCATAACATATTACAAATTAAGCGAAAACAAGTTTTACATAACAAAAGCATAAAACAACCATCTAACAACCTTCCCCACTTATACCTGCACATTCTCAGTGCCGGAATCCAACGCCAAAATCTACTTGAGCTTGGCTATCTCTTTGGCATGGGTTTGAATCTCTTTTCGCATTTCTTCAATCGTCTTGCTCTGCTCTTCAACCTTCCGAAGTAGCTTCGAAATCTCTTCTTCGACACCGACAACCCATGACTGACGAAAGTGGAGTCCATCATCCTAGAAAAAAAAACAGCCATATCTGTTATAGTTTATCCTAGTATTACCAGTAATACATCCGAAGAACATCCAAGTAGTTTTACCTAGTTTACTAGTATTACCTAGAAAAAACCGAGAAACTCAATTAGATTTTACCTTAAATTTGGTGCAGGTGAAGTACCTACTTCCTGGTAAAGTATCTCGATCACGTTTAAACTTTGGAGTTGGAGAGACATCATGTTTGATGTCTCCACCACATGGGCATTTTGTGGGAATCCCGTATTCGGCGGCGGCGATGAATTCGAGCATGTCGTGATGCTCCTTCAGCTTCTTCATTTCCTTGCCGCGCCTTTTCTCCTCCTCGTAAGGTTCAACACCGAAATTGTCAGTCCAGTGGTAGCTAGAATCCATGGATCTCGTGAAGAAATCGTCGAAAGTGGTAGAGAGAGAGAGAGAGAGAGAAAGAAATAGAAAAGAAGAGAGAGAGAGAAAAAAAAAATGAGATCGTCGAAAGTGGTAGAGAGAGAGGAACCCGAGAGAGAGATCGAAAGTGGTAGAGAAAGTGGTAGATCTAAAAACTTAAAATTAAAATTTTGAATTTTGAATTTTCGGAAATTTTGAATTCGGCGCCCAAATTTTCATTTTCCCGCCGAGTTTTTGGACTAAGTAAGCAGTCCAAATGTGTTTTTGACTCTGGCCCTGTTTTAAAAAAATGCACATAGTTATACCAGGTTGTTAGTTTTACAAAATATTGAAAATTTTGATTTCCAATTAAATTAGTATTACACCAATAAAAACGTATATTTACTAGTATTACAGTAGATTTTATTGGTTTTCCATATGACTCTCAGTGTTCTATGCAATAATAACTTTGAATATGGTATTTTTGTACCTTTCACTTAACAACTTGGAAATACATTAGAATGTGTTTCTTTAAGTATAAGGGAATGTTGGTCATTTTATTGGTTTTCCATATGAATATATTTCTACTTTGTATTGTTTGTTCATTCTTACGTTTGTATAACATAGAAGATGTATTTCTAACAAAATTAGCTGATTTCATCTGGTGATTAGGTTTTCAAATAACAAAACATAATTAATTTCAAAAGTTAACTAATACCAATAATGCATAGTTATACCAGTATTACCTAGAAATCATAACATAGTACAAATTAAGCGAAAATAAGTTTAACATAACAAAAGCATAAAAGTTCTACATGGGGGCATAATCTTCTCGATATAACAACCATGGTAGTGTCCTTCCCCGCTTGGTTTGGTTCTGCGTCCTTCCCTTTCGGCGCCTTTCTCCAGTTGATGGAAATCTTTTTTCTTTCCGCCGACCTTTCTTTATTATCTGCTTCTCCATGATGTAATCCGGGACAATCCAGGCAGACATATCGGACACTACATATATCGACTAGGTATAAGCCAATGTCCACATCTCCGTCAAATAGTATTTCGAACACAACTCATGAAGTACTATGCGGATATCACGCCTTCCATTTTTCTTGAAGGAGATGAAAGCGGATAGTACATATGAATATCATAGAACCTGCAAGTGCAAGTTTTGTTTGCCAAACTCACCAAATATAGCTTTCCGTCTTTTGAAATTACCTTGTATTCAAGCTCATAACCGTTTACCTCCCTCACAGATAATTTCTCAGCATCAGGCCAAATGCTGTGCAAGAAGTTCTCAACCAAAGGAACCAGTTTGTTCGCACTCGTTCCTGACACGGACTCGTTCCTATGCTCATTAAACCAATCAGAAAACTTTCGAACTATCGTATCAAGCATGGGTATTAAGGAGTACTTCCTGACATCCATAAAAGTTTTGTTTAGAGATTCCACGGAGTTGCTAGTGTCGAGGTTGTATCTAGCGACCAGAGATAAACATCTAGCCCATTTTTCTGGCGCGGTGGTTTCCTCCACATACTTCGCCGCTGAAGGAAATCTCTACTTAAACGCCTCGTAAAGCATATTGAACTCAGCCACCGTGTGAGCCTTACCACACTCTTGGAATTTTTCGGCGACAACGGCTCTGCTTGCGCTTGGAGCATTATCTTTAACGTTTTAAGACAAATACCATAAAAAAAACCCATGATGAGCTTGTGGATAGACGTTAGCTATGGCGTTGATGAGGCTTACATTTCTGTCACTCACAAATACCAACTCGGAAGAGTCGTCTACCACGGTTTGCAGCTTCTCAAAAAACTAGGCACAACTAGCATTATTCTCGCCGTCAAGTACACCGAATGCTATGGGATAAATGTGACGATTGGGATCCTGAGCTGCGGCGAAAACTAGTACACCACCAAATCCGGCCTTCAGAAAATTTGCATCCACAATAATCACTATCCTCATGAACTGAAACCCATCAATGCAAGCTCCCAAAGCTATGAATAGGTACTTGAATTTTTCCACCTCATCCAGTTCCACAGCCGTTTTCGTACCCTGATTCAGCTCCTCTAAAACGCACAAATAACTATACAACATCATGTAGTTATCTTCCGGGCTTCCACGCAAATCGCAAATTGCTTGATTTTTCCCTCTCAAAGCCGTGGAGTACGACACCTCTACACTAACTCTGTCCTTCACAAGTTCCTTGATGACTCTAGGAGTTGGAGTCTCTAGTTTCCCGGGATATGCCTCACTCATAATAGATGCGACTAGATGTACTGTTCCTTTCCTCTTCACGCTGCCTTCTACACTCTGACTAGCGTGGTTGCATGTGTGCATCTTCGTGTACGTATTATATTTGAGAAACCATCCGAGTTTGGGATCTTCACTGCTCATAAACTCCATTTAGAAATTCGTTGAGCACATTTGGCCACCCATCGCACGGTATCTGATTTCTTTATAACATACCCGAAATAGTTAACAAATGCGCCTCTATGAACCAACTCTACAACGGCTTTCTTACTAGGAAATTATTGACGAATACTCAAATCCAAACCGTCATCCCATGGCTCTAAACTCTTACTACATTCAACAACAGGTGGTTCCTCAGCATAATAATCACGCATATACGATGAATCCACACCGTTACCCTCACATTCATCATCATCATCGTCATCCTCTTCTTCTTGATTTCCTTCTCCGTTGTCAACATACAACGTAATGGCATTGAGTCCTATTTCTCCGCTTCCATCATCATTGCGCTGCGAATCTATATAGTTCATACCATAAGAGCTTTTCGCCGCTCTCGACTGTTTCTCGGGCAGTTCCGATGTACTCAACAGCTCCACATTCAAAACACTTCTACGGTTCCAATTATCTAAATGCGTTAGATACACCAACAGATCCTCATCATCACAAATAAATGACTTTTCCTCACATCCAACCAACCTAGCAATGTAACTCAATTGCAATTTAACCTTACTTTCGTCTAACCCAAGCTTCTTGTATAACCTAGCTTCTACCATGGACATTGTTATCTCCTCAACTGATGTCTTGAACACTAGACCATTAATGTGACCTTCGCATTTATAATGTATGTTGACGTTGCTGCTCATTTTATCCTGCCAAACCAATACCAAAAAACTCATTCAATACTGTTTTTTGTTCCCAGTTATACCCTAGTTTTTCTCAGTTATACAATATTTATTCCCAGTTATTTACTACTTTTACTAGTTATACATCATCTCGTAGTATTACTAGTTTTACTAGTTGTAATATCATCCCCAACCCAGATCGAACTCACCCAGATCGCAGTATTACTAGTTTTACTAGTTGTACTATCATCCCCAACTCAACTCAGATCGAACTCAAACTCTCTCCACCCAGATCCAGTCCGTTTTCAGATTTTAAAAATTTACAATTCACTACGATTCAACCACTGTAATGCATTTGTTAGCCAATATAGAGTCATATTCAACCCAGAAACATTCATTAAACACCCAAATTTCTTCAAAATCCCCAAATTTCCCTAAATCTCTAATTTCCCCAAAATCCCCAAAATTTACATCCATGATTCAATGCAACCAAACCTCGATTTTGGACACAATGCAGCTCCGGCGGTGCAACAGCGGCGAAAGTGACGTCGCCGGAGGTGGTCGTCGACGGTGGCGAAGTCGCCGGAGGTGGAGGTGGAGGAGGGAGTATCGAACGGTCGTTCTTTTGTTTTTTTTTTTTTAAATTAATAATTTAAGAGATTAGAAGGAGAATAAGAGTAGAAGAGATCTCTCCAATTTCTCTCCAATTTCTCTCCAATTTCTCTTCATTAAAGGTTATAGAGATTACATGGGTATAATGGCTATTCCTTACATTCATTCATTTCTTCACCACTATTTTTTTCAATTATCTCTTCCTTTGTTTCATGTAGGCGCATGGCGGGGTTCATAACCCAAGTGATACAAAAAGACGAAGAGGTTGGCAGTGCTATTTCTCCACTTTCTACTGACCACCTAGCGAGACCTCCCTTTTGCACTCCAAAAATTGGGGAACTTTGTGCCCCGTTGTGGTAATAGAATGCGTGTTAAACCAAAGAAGATTAAATCCAAGCCTCAACCTAACTCAAAGGTTAACATGGTGACCACCTGTTTGATAAAGTCTCACGTGAAGCATTCACTCGTGTTATGAAATCTATTGTAGCAACTCCTACATCTGCGTAATTTGTCTTATTCAGCCTCTCAATAAATTCCCACTAATTGGCTTTACCATTCTTTGTCTTATATCTATTGTTTTTATTAACTCCATGTCTCTCCACCTTCAAAGGGGCTTGACAAATTTGAAACTTCTTTTTCTCATATCTTTGTAAGCCGCATTTTACGTTAAATGGAGAGGTTTAATCTTATGTACTATCTTTCACCTTTAACAGTTTTCAGTACATTGCCTAACAGACGTTTCTCGATACTCCTATTTGCAACACATGTAAGCTTATTGTCAAGGACTTGATCTTTTGGGATCAAACCGTGCGGCCCTAGCCTCTGTTTGCCTCAAGCAAATAGATTAGGCAACCTCGCACTTAAGAAATTTGACTATTTGTGAGAAAAAAACTCGGAAAGAATGAAAAACTCGAGAAAACACAAGTGGATACAGAATTGCTCTGATATTAAGAAAATTGCTGGATGATTACAAATTAGGGGTCTCACCACTATTTATACAAAAACACATCCAAAATGGATGGTAGAGATTAAAACGATATAAAGGACGATATTAAAGATATGGCCTTAACTACAAAGATCCTAATAAATGTGGGCGGATTTTTGGGGATCCTAATAAATGTGTGCGGATTTGTGGGAATAATAATAAATGGGTGGCGTATTTGTAGGGATCCCTAATAAATGGGTGGCAGATTTGTAGGGATATTTCTTGGGTCAAAGTCTTGAGAAATATCCTATTATCTTGTCCAAGGTGCCCAGAAGCTTCTTGCCTTGATCTAGCCCACGAAAATGAAGGAAATGTTTTAAAGAGACATATGGAGAGGTGGTAAACCCCATGGTCCGGCCTAAACGTGCGTTGAAGAGATTGAGCCGTGAAATCCTCCCCCACCAAACTCGGCGACACCCTCGTCGTCGTGCATGGCTTGAGCTGCGCTTGGAATTGCCATAACTCGTCTCCGGGCTCCCGTGAGGCCTCTAATTCGGATTGGTCCTTCTATTTGATGAGAAAGTGTGTTCGTCGAGGAACACCACGCTTTCGGACCACTTTAGACGAGAGCACATCTTCAATCTCCTTGTCGTAAGACTTGGTCATGATTGGTGGTGCTCGAGTTTATTTTCCATGGCTTTTGTGCTCAACCGGGCTTTCGTACCACAGTAGAAGACCCTTGTGCACACTCCGGAAAACTTTGAATTCTTGGAGAATGAGTTTCATCAAAACTTGATCGCCTACGTTGAACTATAAAGATCTCCTCTTTTTGTTGGCCCATTTCTTCATCCGTTTGCGTGATCCTCCCATTCCTCTTGAATCGCACTCACGAAGTATCGAAGGTAGCATTCCAACAATGAATACACCATTTTGGTTTGACCGTCGGTTTGGGGGTAAAAACTTGTTGGAAAGTTGAGCTTTGTCCCGCGATTTTTGTACAGCTCCGTCCAAAGTCGCCCAGTAAACATAACCATACTCTCGAGGGTCTCTATCACTCACAATTTTCCTTGGTAATCCCCAAAACTTAACCATATTCTTGAAGAACGCTCGTGCAGCCTCCTCCGCGGTGCAATCTCTAGGATAGGCGACAAATGTCCTGTATTTAGAGAACTAGTCTATGATCACCATGATCGACCCAGACTTCTCATATTCTAGTAATGCCCTAATAAAGTCCAGGGAAACCAATTCCCATGGTCTCTCCGATATGGGTAATGGTTCCAACAACCCTATGGGTTGTTTTCCCTCCGACTTATCTTGTTGGCACATTCGACAAGTATTCACATAAAGCTCCACTGTATCTTGCATACATGGCCAGTAGTACACTGCTTCCACCAGTGCCCGTCTTCGCTTTTGCCCTGGATGACCCGCCCATTGGGTATCATAGCACTCTAGAACAACGTCTTGCTGTAAGCTTACCCATTTTGGGACATCTAGGCGCCTACCCGTGGTGTAGAGTAGGCCGTCTTCTACCCAAGCACGGTGAGTATCTCCCTCTAAAGCCAACTTCTTCAACTCTTGGGCTATAGAGTCGTGGTCAAGTCCCTCCCGGACTCGAGTCACAATTGTAACATTGGCTTGGCAGATGGTTGCGAATTCTGCCTCTCTCCTTGAGGGTAACTTCTTAGGCAAATTTGCGGCAATTACGTCCTTGTTCTGCTCTAGGGCTTCCTCAATCACCGGCAGGATGGTAGACGCTTTTCCAAACTCGTCATCCAACTTTAAGATGGCAAGGTATGTTTTCGTTTGTCCCTCTTTACGCCTTTAAAGAACTACATAGCCGAAAGTTGTTTCACTCCGCCATGTTTCCCGCTGGGAGCTTCCACGGTGGGAATCATGAACGGTAAACCTTTTTCAAGGATGCACACTGTGCTAAGGGCGGGCATTAGTATTGCCGAGACTTGCTTTTGAAAGTCCAACCCAAGCACCACATTGAAATTGTCCATGAGCACCACCGAAGAGTTCGCCAATCCGTTCCATTCCCCCACACTAAGTTTCACACCATGGGAAACGCTTAGGAGGGGTAGGGCTTTAGCGTTCACCGACTTGACCCAACCCTCCCCCTTGGTCCACTTCAGGTTAAGTCTTCTGGCTTTCTCCTCGAACATAAAGTTGTGAGTTGCACATGTGTCCATCATCGCCTGGGTCGCTTGCCCGTTGATGTCGACATCCACGTACATCGACCCTCTACTTTTCGCCTTAGAGGTTTGGGTGGTCTTAAGGGCATTGAGTAGTTGTAATGACCCGATCATGGATGTCTCCTCCTCGCCATCGTCCTCTGCCTACTCGATGAGAGCGGACAATGATCCCAGTTTTGGACTGTCCCTTGCCGAGTGTGGTCCTTTGCACACGTAACAACTACCTCCCAGAACAAAAGTGTGTTTCTTCGCCTCATATTCCTTTTGTCCCGAACTCTTCCCTTCGTTCCGAGTGTAAATCGGTGTCGGCTAGTCCCTTCTCTCACTCCCACTCCTAGGTAACACCTTCTCCTTTTTTTGGAAAGCCTCAAATTGGTTGTGGGTGTAGAAGTCAGAGAGAGATTCAGCCGCGGCAATGGCTTCGTCCACTGAATCCACCCCGCGTCTCTGCAACTCTTGCTATGCCGATCCTTGGAGTCCATCGATGAAGTGGAACACCAAGTCTTGATCGGATAAATTTGAAATTTACAGCATAAGGGTAGTGAATTCCTCCACGTAATCTCGAATCATAACCTTTTTGACCCGGTCCAACCCAACTCAAGAAACACATTTAAATATTGTTGAAACCCATTTTTTAGATCTATCTTACTTTTTATCTTTTTCTCTCAAGAACAAAAACCTCTCTTTTTAGGGTTTTTGGGATTTTTCCCAAGGATCTTTTGATTTATAAAAGTTTGAGTTTAATTCTTGTGTTCTTTCTCTAATCTTTCATCTTCCTAATCTCTAATCATGATTAACATCACCTCTTTCACAAGATTTGGTGTGCTCTTCATGATTAGTGAGTATTCTTTTAGGATTTGAGGATTTGGTAGATTTAGGGTGATTTGATGGATGATTAATGATGTCTAGGATTAGATTATATGATTTTCTTTCTTGATTAGTGGTTTTAAAGCTAGATCTAGCTTGAGAAAGTGGATCTAGATCATAAGGCATTTTATGCACACAAGGTGTTCGATGAAATGCCTTGATGAACTAATAAAGAGATATTCATTTCCAACCTAAGAGATTAGTTTTCTAGAGTGATTATTTGGTTGATCTTGAATATTTAGACTTAAAGCTTGCTAATTAGTGATTCACAAATGAGAATTTGATTTTGGATTAGTGATTAGCAAAGTAATTAATGCCTTGATAGAGGATTAGTTAAGATTAGTGATCTTTGCCTAGGGATTAGTATTCATTAAACATTGGACATCATTAATTAGCCATTGGATTGCCTTATATCAATTATCTTATCCTTGAATTCGCCTTTTGTCATTGTTTTATTCACCGTTTAGTGTCTTTATATAGCTCTTGTCACTTGTTTTTAAATTGATTAGCTTATTAGATTAAAGTCAAACCCACCTTGTTAGCTTGAATTAAAGAGTGTCTTGCATTCTTGTTGTATTGAACTAGACCCTAGATTGGATTAAGACCTAAAATACTAAAATGATATGAGTATTTAGAATTGATTCATAAGTAGGATAAAATCCTATTTATCAATTGGCACCGTTGCCAATTTGGGGTTCTAGTTTAGTCAATAGGATTTAGATTCTTTTTGAGATCAAGCTTTTTATTTGCATTATGTTAATGAACATCACTAAGAGCATGCATCTCATCGAGATGATAAATTTTCTCTTGTACATTGTCACTAACTTGTCTTCCCAAGTTCTCTTGTGCTTGCAAAGGTACCGAATTAAAAAAAAAGAGCAATGGCAAGACAAGATCACATGGAGTATTGGATATGGACGATCAAAGAGGGTACCAAGTCCAAAGGAAATGTGATGAAGAGACAAGGTCACTTGAGGTGTCGGAGATGGACTACAAAAGGAACATTCTTCAAGCTCCAAAACCTCAAGAAATGCCACAACTTCAAGAAATACCACAACTTTAAGAAATACCACAACCTCAAGTGTTGGCATCAAGTCCGACCCAAGATCAACGGGACAAGCCAACGGTTGGAAGCTTTGACACTCCTTGTTGTCGTGGATCGAGATATGGGATCCACCCTCCTCCAATTGAAGCCAAGGCCTATGAGATCAAAGCAAGCTTGGTTAGGTTGATTCAAGAGTCTAAGTTCTTGGGGACGAAAGTGGAGAACCCCTATGATCACTTGGATTCCTTTGATAGGTTGTGTGACACGTTTAGAACCGGAGGAGTGCCCCACGATAACATCAATATAATCTTGTTCCCGCTTTCTCTTGGAGGAAAAGCAAGCCAATGGGAGAAAACATTGCCATCTTACTTGGTAAACTCTTGGGATGATTGCAAGAAGATTTTCCTCAACAAGTTCTACTCCACACAAAGAACGGTCCAAACTAGGAAGGACATCTTGAGTTTCAAACAAGGCATGCATGAGACCTTTCATGAGGCGTGGGGAAGACTCAAGGGATACACTCGAGATTGTCCTCATTATGGGTTCAAGAAAGGAGCCATTCTTAGCATCTTCTATTGGGGAGTTCACCAAGATCACAAATGGACTTTAGATGCGGCTAGCAATGGGCGTTTTACAAACCTCACCGTGGAACAAGGAGACCTACTAGTGGAGAACTTTGCCCAAAGCGAAGAGAACTATGGAGATGACTACTATAGGTCTCCACTAGGAAGTAGAAGGCACGAAGACCAAGGTATAGAGGAGATGAAAGCTCTACATGAAAAAATGGACAAGCAACTTACCATGATTGAGATGCAATCTACACTTATAGACAAGCTTCTCATTGCTACTAAAAGGTCGGTTCATTTATTGAAGACTTCAATGATAACCATCCTCCACAAAGTTTTGCACGAGATTTGGTTCCTCAAGGGCAACATGGCTTTTCCATGCCACAAGATGTGGATCTTAATGGGGTGTTTAAACAAACTCTCGAACGTCAAGTCGAAACCTCAACCAAGATAGATTGTGCCTACAAGTATCTAAACTCAAGGCTTGAAACCATGACTTCTAGGCTAAAAAATTTGGAGAATCAAGATGCTCAAAGAAACCCCCTCTCTAGTAAACCCATGGAGGAACTCAAGGGTAAAGTCGATGAAAGCCCAATTGAGTATTTCAAAGTTGTCTTCTCGGATGAAGAGAGTAAAGAGGCTTTAAGAGATGTTGAGAGAGTTCTCCATGGCTCCAAGGACGAAGTTCATGTTGAGGAAGTGACGTTTGTGGGTAGTTATGAGATAATGGATGTGTCTTCACCCCCAAAAAGTTGCAAAAATAAGAAAGGCCCTCATGAGGCAAACATTTTGGGTTATGGTAATGATGAAGAAGCCCTTGCATTGGATGGTGATAGCTCGGAATCTCTTTTCCACACTAAAATGGAGAATGAGATAGAAACTAGTGAGGGTCATAAGAAAGCAAGGACCAAGGCCAAGGGGATACATGGACCACGTAAGCTTGATGTGTCTAAGCCCAAGCCAAGTGATTCCACTACCGTGACTCTCACCCCATGGAGACATGAAGGAGGAGTGATTGAGTATAAGGTCAAGTGTAGAGGACGTTCCAAGCCTTTTGCCAAGGCCCAAACACTTTTCACGACGAAGCTCAAGGATAAAGGAGAAGCCGGCCTCCAAAGCATGATGGGCAAAGTTCTTAGGCTTGATCTCAAGGACCCACCATGGAGTGCTTGTACTTCATAGAAGTTGTAGATAATTGAGTTAACAGTCTTTTGGAGGTGGTCGCAAGTCATTCTGATCGGTGGTTTGAAAGATACACTAGATTTAGCATGGAAATGTCTGACTGGTTCCTAAACGAGTTATGCTCAAAGAAGCAAAGTCTCCATACCGGCCCCAATTTGCCCGGTATTAATACTTCGACCAGAACTTGACCGGGTCAATACCCGGTTTGTCCTGGGTTGACCCGTTCCGACCCAACTCAAGAAACACATTTAAATATTGTTGAAACCCATTTTTTAGATCTATCTTACTTTTTATCTTTTTTCTCTCAAGAACAAAAACCTCTTTTTTAAAGGTTTTTGGGATTTTTTCCTATGATCTTTTGATTTATGAAAGTTTGAGTTTAATTCTTGTGTTCTTTCTCTAATCTTTCATCTTCCTAATCTCTAATCATGATTAACATCACCTCTTTCACAATATTTGATGTGTTCTTCATGATTAGTGAGTAGTCTTTTAGGATTTGAGGATTTGGTAGATTTAGGGTGATTTGATGGATGATTAATGATGTCTAGGATTAGATTATATGATTTCCCTTCTTGATTAGTGGTTTTAAAGCTAGATCTAGTTTCAGAAAGTGGATCTAGATCATAAGGCATTTCATGCACACAAGGTGTTCGATGAAATGCCTTGATGAACTAATCAAGAGATATTCATTTCTAGACTAAGAGATTAGTTGTCTAGAGTGATTATTTGGTTGATCTTGAATGTTTAGACTTAAAGATTACTAATTAGTGATTCACAAATGAGAATTTGATTTTGGATTAGTGATTAGCAAAGTAATTAATGCTTTGAGAGAGGATTAGTTAAGATTAGTTATCTTTTCCTAGGGATTAGTCTTCATTAAACATTGGACATCATTAATTAGCCATTGGATTGCCTTATCTCAATTACCTTATTCTTGAATTCGCCTTTTGTCATTGTTTTATTCACCGTTTAGCGTCTTTAGCTCTTGTCACTTGTTTTTAAATTGATTAGCTTATTAGATTAAAGTCAAACCCACCTTGTTAGCTTGAATTAAAGAGTGTCTTGCATTCTTGTTGCATTGAACTAGACCCTAGATTGGATTGACACCTAAAAAACTACAATGACATGAGTATTTAGGATTGATTCGTGATTAGGATAAAATCCTATTTATCAGGGTCTCACCCCTATTTATACAAAAACACCTCCAAAATGGATGGTAGAGATTAAAACGATCTAACGGTCGATATTAAAGATATGGCCTTACTTACAAATATCCTAATAAATGTGGGCGGATTTGTGGGGATCCTAATAAATATGGACGGATTTGTGGGGATCCTAATAAATGGGTGGCGGATCTGTAGGGATCCCTAATAAATGGGTGGCAAATTTGTAGGACTATTTCTTGGGTCAAAGTCTTGAGAAATATCCTATTATCTTGTTTAAGGTGCCCAAAAGTTTCTTGCCTTGATCTAGCCCACAAAAATGAAGGAAATGCTTTAAAGAGACATATGGAGAGGTGGGGAACCCCATGGTCCGGCCTAAACGTGCGTTGAAGAGATTTAGCCGTGACATCCTCCCCCACCAAATTCGGCGACACCCTCGTCTTCGTGCATGGCTTGAGCTGCGCTTGGAATTTCCATAACTTGTCTTCGGGCTCCCGTGAGGCCTTTAATTCGGATTGGTCCTTCCATTTGATGATAAAATGTGTTCGTCGAGGAACACCACGCTTTCGGACCACTTTAGACGAGAGCACATATTCGATCTCCTTGTCGTAAGACTTGGTCATGATTGGTGGTGCTCGAGTTGATATCCCATGGATTTTGTCCTCAACCGGGCCTTCGTAGCACCGTAGAAGACCCTTGTGCACACTTCGGAAAACCTTGAATTGTTGGAGAATGAGTTTCATCAAAACTTGATCGCCTACATTGAACTCTAAAGATCGCCTCCTTTTGTTGGCCAATTTCTTCATCCGTTTGCGTGACTTCTCCGAAAAAACCGAGTTAAATCTTCGTGATCCTCCCATTCCTCTTGAATCGCAGTCACGAAGTCTCGAAGGTAGCATTCCAAAAATGAATTCGCCCTTTCGGTTTGATCGTCGGTTTGGGTGTAAGAACTTGTTGAAAAGTTGAGCTTTGTCCCGAGATTTTTGTACAGCTCCATCCAAAGTCGCCCAGTAAACATATCCATACTCTAGAGGGTCTCGATCACTCACAATGTTCCTTGGTAATCCCTAAACCTTAACCATATTCTTGAAGAACGCTCGTGCAGCCTCCTCCGCGGTGCAATCTCTAGGATAGCCGACAAATGTCCTGTATTTATAGAACTTGTCTATGACCACCATGATCGACCTAGACTTCTCATACTCTGGTAATGCCCTAATAAAGTCCAGGGAAACCAATTCCCAGGGTCTATCTGATATGGGTAACGGTTCCAGCAACCCTGTGTGTTGTTTTCCCTCCGATTTATCTTGTTGGCATACTCGACAAGTATTCACATAAGGCATACGTGGCCAATGTCCTGTATTTCTAGTACACTGCTTCCACCAGTGCCCGTGTTAGCTTTTGCCCTGGATGACCCGCCCATTGGGTATCATAGCACTGTTGAACAACATCTTGCTCTAAGCTTCCCCATTTTGGGACATCTAGGCGCCTACCCATGGTGTAGAGTAGGCCGTCTTCAACCCAAACACGGTGAGTATCTCCCTCTAAAGCCAACTTCTTCAACTCTTTGGCTGTAGAGTCGTGGTCAAGTCCCTCCCGGACTAGAGTCACAATTGTACCCTTGGATCGGCTGATGGTTGTGAATTTCGTCTCTCTCCTTGAGGGTAACTTCTTAGGCAACTTTACTGCAATTACGTCCTTGTTCTGCTCTAGGGCTTCCTCAATCACCGGCAGGATGGTAGACGCTTTTCCAAACTCGTCATCCAACTTTAAGAGGGTAAGGTATGTTTTCGTTTGTCCCTCTTTACGCCTTTAAAGAACTACATAGCCGAAAATTGTCTCACTCCGCCATGTTTTCCGCTGTGAGCTTCCACGGTGGGATTCATGCACGGTAAACATTTTTCAAGGATGCACACTGTGCTAAGGGCGGGCATTAGTATTGCCGAGACTTGCTTTTGAAAGTCCAACCTAAGCACCACATTGAAATTGTCCATGAGCACCACCGAAGAGTTCGCCAATCCGTTCCATGCCCCCACACTAAGTTTCACACCATGGGAAACGCTTAGGAGGGGTAGGGCTTTAGCGTTCACCGACTTGACCCAAACCTCCCCCTTGGTCCACTTCAGGTTAAGTCTTCTGGCTTTCTCCTCGAACATAAAGTTGTGAGTTGCACATGTGTCCATCATCGCCTGGGTCGCTTGCCCGTTGATGTCGACATCCACGTACATCGACCCTCTTTCTTTTCGCCTTAGAAGTTGGGGTGGTTTTAAGGGCATTGAGTAGTTGTAATGACCCGATCATGACTGTCTCCTCCTCGCCATCGGCCTCTGCCTACTCTATGAGGGCAGACAATGATCCCAGGTTTGGAAAGTCCCTTGCCGGGTGTGGTCCTTTGCACACGTAACAACTGCCTCTCGGAACAAAAGTGTGTTTCTTCGCCTCATATTCCTTTTGTCCCGAACTCTTCCCTTCGTTCCGAGTGTAAGTCTGTGTCGGCTGGTCCCTTCTCTCACTCCCACTCCTAGGTAACACCTTCTCCTTTTTTTGGAATGCCTCAGATTGGTTGTGGGTGTAGAAGTCAGAGAGAGATTCAGCCGCGGCAATGGCTTCGTCCACTGAATTCACCCTGCGTCTCTGCAACTCTTGCTTTGCCGATCCTTGGAGTCCATCGATGAAGTGGAACACATAGTCTTGATCGGATAAATTTGAAATTTACAGCAAGGGTAGTGAATTCCTCCACGTAATCTCGAATCATACTCTTTTGCCAAAATTCCCTTAGCTTCCTCCGTGCCTAATATACAACATTCTTGGGGTAGTATTGGCGCTTGAGTTCCTTCTTTAACTCTTCCCAAGTGTCCACCCGACACGTGCCCTGCTCAATGTCTGAGTGATGCCTTCGCCACCACAGCATAGCCATGTCTGTGAGGTATGATGTAGCTGCCTTGATCTTTGACAACTCATCGGTGAGACCAAGATTGTCAAAATATTGTTCCATATGCCACAATAAGTTCTCCACTTCCTTAGCATCCCGTACTCCCTCGAATCGGGAAGGTCTAGGGTAGTCCACCCTACCCACGCCGGCATTGCTAGTCCCTCCTTTAGCAGCCGCCTTCTTGCACAACGTAAGGTCGTCTTGCATTGCCTCGATGCTCACCCGCAATGCTTGTACTGCTGCACTCCCATCACCTTTTCTTCCAATTTGAGAAATTGCATCTCAATTCCATCCAAGTTTTCCTTGACTCCACCGATCTGAGTGAACACCGTGTTCTCGAGCTCCGTGGTTAAGAACTCGACCCTCTCAAGCCTCTCGCCCAGATCGCTCACCGCGATACCCAAGGATCCGAGCTCATCTCGAACCCTAATCTTAGCGTGCTTCTTCTTCGGTACGTTCACATTAAAGGCACCTTGCCCACGGGTTTCGTCACCGTTGATCTCAACAGTTTCCTCTTCTTTCTGTCCCACCATCTTTCAGTAACTCTCTTGTCTCTGATACCACCTATCACAAACTTGATCTTTTGGGATCAAATCGTGCGGCCCTAGCCTCTGTTTGCCTCAAGCAAATAGGTTAGGCAACCTCGCACTTAAGAAATTTGACCCTTTGTGTGAAAAGAACTCAAAAAGAATGAAAGACTCGAGAAAAGACAAGTGAATACTGAATTGCTCTGATTTTACGAGAATTGCTGGATGATTACAAATGAGGGGTCTCACCCTATTTATACAAAAACATTTCCAAAATGGATGGTAGAGATTAAAACGATCTAACGGTCGATATTAAAGATATGGCCTTAATTACAAATATTCTAATAAATGTGGGCGGATTTGTGGGAATCCTAATAAATGTGGACGGATTTTTGGGGATCCTAATAAATGGGTGGCGGATCTGTAGGGATCCCTAATAAATGGGTGGCAGATTTGTAGGACTATTTCTTGGGTCAAAGTCTTGAGAAATATCCTATTGTCTTGTCTAAGGTGCCCAAAAGTTTCTTGCCTTGATATAGCCAACAAAAATGAAGGAAATGCTTTAAAGAGACATATGGAAAGGTGGGGAACCCCATGGTCCGGCCTAAACGTGCGTTGAAGAGATTTAGCCGTGACATCCTCCCCCACCAAATTCGGCGACACCCTCGTCGTCGTGCATGGCTTGAGCTGCGCTTGGAATTTCCATAACTCGTCTTTGGGCTCCCGTGAGGCCTTTAATTCGGATTGGTCCTTCCATTTGATGAGAAAGTGTGTTTGTCGAGGAACACCACGCTTTCGGACCACTTTAGACGAGAGCACATCTTCGATCTCCTTGTCGTAAGACTTGGTCATGATTGGTGGTGCTCGAGTAGATATCCCTTGGATTTTGTCCTCAACCGGGCCTTCGTAGCACCGTAGAAGACCCTTTTTCACACTCCGGAAAACCTTGAATTGTTGGAGAATGCGTTTCATCAAAACTTGATCGCCTACATTGAACTCTAAAGATCTCCTCTTTTTGTTGGCCCATTTCTTCATACGTTTGCGTGACTTCTCCAAAAAAAGCAAGGCAAAGTCTGTGTGATCCTCCCATTCTTCTTGAATCGCACTCACAAAGTGTCGAAGGTAGCATTCCAACAATGAATTCACCCTTTAGGTTTGACCGTCGGTTTGGGGGTAAAAACTTGTTGAAAAGTTGAGCTTTGTCCCGAGATTTTTGTACAGATTTTAAACATAACCATACTCTCGAGGGTCTCGATCACTCACAATGTTCCTTGGTAATCCCCAAAACTTAACCATATTCTTGAAGAACGCTCGTGCAGCCTCCTCCGCGGTGGAATCTCTAGGATAGGCGACAAATGTCTCGTATTTAGAGAACTAGTCTATGATCACCATGATCGACCCAGACTTCTCATATTCTGGTAATGCCCTAATAAAGTCCAGGGAAACCAATTCCCATGGTCTCTCCGATATGGGTAACGGTTCCAGCAACCCTGTGGGTTATTTTCCCTCCGACTTTTCTTGTTGGCACACTCGACAAGTATTCACATAAAGCTCCACTGTATCTCGCATACGTGGCCAGTAGTACACTGCTTCACCAGTGCCCGTGTTCGCTTTTGCCCTGGATGACCCTCCCATTGGGTATCATAGCACTCTCGAACAACGTCTTGCTGTAAGCTTCCCCATTTTGGGACATCTAGGCGCCTACCGGTGGTGTAGAGTGGGCCATCTGCAACCCAAACACGGTATCTCCCTCTAAAGCCAACTTCTTCAGCTCTTTGGCTGTAGAGTCGTGGTCAAGTCCCTCCCGAACTCGAGTCACAATTGTACCCTTGGCTTGGCTGATGGTTGTGAATTCCGCCTCTCTACTTGAGGGTGACTTCTTAGGCAACTTTACGGCAATTACGTCCTTGTTCTGCTATAGGGCTTCCTCAATCACCGACATGATGGAAGACGCTTTTCCAAACTCGTCATCCAACTTTAAGAGGGCAAGGTATGTTTTCGTTTGTCTCTCTTTACGCCTTTAAAGAACTACATAGCCGAAAGTTGTCTCACTCCCCCATGTTTTCCGCTGGGAGCTTCCACGGTGGGAATCATGCACGGTAAACCTTTTTCAAGGATGCACACTGTGCTAAGGGCGGGCATTAGTATTGCCGTGACTTGCCTTTAAAATTCCAACCCAAGCACCATATTGAAATTGTCAATGAGCACCATCGAGGAGTTCGCCAATCCGTTCCATGCCCCCACACTAAGTTTCACACCATGGGCAACGCTGAGGAGGGGTAGGGCTTTAACGTTCATCGACTTGACTCAACCCTCCCCCTTGGTCCACTTCAGGTTAAGTCTTCTGGCTTTCTCCTCGAACATAAATTTGTGAGTTGCACATGTGTCCATCATCGCCTGGGTCGCTTGCCCGTTGATGTCGAAATCCACGTACATCGACCCTGTACTTTTCACCTTAGATGTTTGGGTGGTCTTAAGGGCATTGAGTAGTTGTAATGACCCGATAATGAATGTCTCCTCCTCGCCATCGGCCTCTGCCTACTCGATGAGAGCGGACAATGATCCCAGTTTTGGACAGTCCCTTGCCGAGTGTGGTCCTTTGCACACGTAACAACTGCCTCTCGGAACAAAAGTGTGTTCCTTCGCCTCATATTCCTTTTGTCCCAAACTCTTCCCTTCGTTCCGAGTGTAAGACAGTGTCGGCTGGTCCCTTCTCTCACTCCCACTCCTAGGTAACACCTTCTCCTTTTTTTGGAATGCCTCAGATTGGTTGTGGGTGTAGATGTCAGAGAGAGATTCAACCGCGGCAATGGCTTCGTCCGTTGAATTCACTTCGCGTCTCTGCAACTCTTGCTTTGCCGATCCTTGGAGTCCATCGATGAAGTGGAACACCAAGTCTTGATCGGATAAATTTGAAATTTACAGCATAAGGGTAGTGAATTCCTCCACGTAATCTCAAATCATAACCTTTTGCCGAAGTTCCCTTAACTTCCTCCGTGCCTAATAGACAACATTCTTGGGGTAGAATTGGCGCTTGCGTTTCTTCTTGAACTCTTCCCAAGTGTCCATCCGACACGTGCCCTGCTCAATGTCTGAGTGACGCCTTCGCCACCACAGCATAGCCATGTCTGTGAGGTATGATGTAGCTGCCTTGATCTTTGACAACTCGTCGGTGAGACCAAGATTGTCAAAATATTGTTCCATCTGCCACAGGAAGTTCTCCACTTCCTTAGCATCCCTTACTCCCTCGAATCGGGAAGGTCTAAGGTAGTCCACCCTACCCACACCGGCATTGCTAGTCCCTCCGTTGGCAGCCGCCTTCTTGAACAACGTAAGGTCATCTTGCATCGCCTCGATGCTCACCTGCAATGCTTGAACTGCACTCATCACATTTTCTTCCAATTTGAGGAATTGCGTCTCAATTCCATCCAAGTTTTCCATGACTCGACCGATCTGAGTGAACACCGTGTTCTCGAGCTCCGTGGTTGAGAACTCAACCCTCTCAAGCCTATTGTCCAGATCGCTCACCACGACACCCAAGGATCCGAGCTCATCTCGAACCCTACTCTTGTCGTGCTTCTTCTTCGGTACGTTCACATCAAAGGCACCTTGCCCCTGGGTTTCGTCACCGTTGATCTCAGCAGTTTCCTCTTCGTTCATCCCACCATCTTTCAATAACTCTCTTGCCTTTGATCGAGCTTGTCTCTGATACCACCTATCACAAACTTGATCTTTTGGGAGCAAACCGTGCGACCCTAGCCTCTGTTTGCCTCAAGCAAATAGATTAGGCAACCTCTCACTTAAGAAATTTGACCCTTTGTGAACAATGAACTCGGAAAGAATGAAAGACTCGAGAAAATAAAAGTGAATACTGAATTACTCTGATATCAAGATAATTGCTGGATGATTACAAATGAGGGGTCTCACCCGTATTTATACAAAAACACCTCCAAAATGGATGGTAGAGATTAAAACGATCTAACGGCTGATATTAATGATATGGCCTTAATAATAAAGATCCTAATAAATGTGGGCGGATTTGTGGGGATCTGATATACTCATATATTGCATGTTTTAGCATGCATTTCACTTAGAGTTTTGTGTCATTTACATGCATAATCATGGTTTTGTCTTGCATTTAGCTCTCATCTAGGATTAGGACATTTGCATTAGGTCCTAGTGAGTCTTGCATGCATTTGGAGTGTTTTTAGGTGTCTTGGAGACAATTGATGATGTTTGGAGTTATGGAGCATAAGAGAAGGAAAAGTTTGTCCGGAGTGTCCGAAAGAATGGGTCAGACGCAGAGCCTGCCCTGAAATTACGGGGGCTTGAAAAAAAATAAATAAAATGGGGCCAATAATTATATCATAAAAATTTAATAAAATAAAAATTCTTATAAAAAGAAGTTTCAAAAAACAAGAGCTTGCTTCACTTTCCATATGTTGCTCTCTGAAAATTTAATAAAACAAGAGTAGGACTCGTGAGGAAGATGTTTTTTTTTTGTATAGATTTTAATTTTAATTATTTGGGCTTTGTTTTTTTTAGCCCAAAAAATTAAACATACTTATTTGTAATATATTGGTATATATATGGGCATGTTAAATTTGGGGGCGGGCCTGTTAAATTTGTGGGCATGTTAAATTTGGGGGCCAAGGCAAAAGTTTCACTGGGCTTGGCCCAGGGCCGGCCCTGGTCAGACGAAGGGTTTTCAGTCCGATTCAGCTTTGGAGATGTTCATGAGAGTTTTAGAGGAGTCAGTTATGTGTCTACAGGAGTTGGATTCAGGTAATTTAGACATGTGGTTTGATAGATATGGCCGATTTTATAAGGAGTCTCCGTCTGGCCTCAAACCCGTTGCACCATACCAGATCAATCTTGTCTGGCGTCACCGTCAGGTGTTCAACTTCAGCTTGGACAGGAAGATTACCAGCCCACAACACCCCTCCATGCCTGACCGGTACTACTCCTTCACTCGACCAGGGGAAATACCGGCCTCTTGTGCCGGCCCAATCTTGCCCGGCGTGGACGCTCTCGCCAAAGCCAGCTGAAGTGTCTGAAAGACCAGGCTGGACGAAGGATCTACGCTCGGATTTAGCTTCTAAAGCCTTCATAGAAGTTGTCAGTAATTGAGTTAGCTGTCTTCTGGAGGTGCTCACAAGTCATTCTGATCAGTGGTTTGAAAAATACACCAGATTTAGCAGGGACATGTCTGACTGGCAACCAAACGAGTTATGCTCAAAGAAGCAAAGTCTCCATACCGGCCCCAATTTTCCCGGTATTAGAACTTCGACCAGAACTTGACCGGGTCAATACCTGATTTGTCCCGGGTTGACCCGGTCCGACCCAACTCAAGAAATACATTTAAATATTCCTGAAACACATTTTTTAGATCTATCTCCTTTTTTAATGCATTTTCTCCCTTTTTCTCTCTAGAACAAGACCTTGTCTTTTTAGGGTTCTTGGGATTTTTCCCTTGGATTCTTTTGATTTATGCAAGTTTAAGGTTATATATTTTCATCTCTATCTAATATTTCACATTCCTATTCCCTAATCATGATTAACATCACCTCTTTCACAAGATTTGGTATGTTCTTCATGATTAGTGAGTATATCTTTTTAAGCTAATGGATGAGGTAGATTAGGTGAATTTCGTGGTAGATCTTGATGTCTAGGACTTATTTTACATCTTTCCTCTCTTATTTGGTGTTCATAATGCTAGATTAGGCTAGATATAGTTAATCTAGATCTTAGGGAATTCATGCACACATGGTGTTCGATGAAATTCCCTTAAGAACCAAATAATGGATTTTGCTTTCTTAGCCTTTGAGAGTAGTTTTCTAAGGAGTGTTAGGGCCATAGGAACCTATGTTTATTGCTTGTTAATCATCCTATCACAAACAATGGTTTGTTCTTGATTTGGTGATTAACAAAGTGATTAAGACCATGAGAGTTGTTTAGTCTTGTTTAAGTGTTCTAGGCTAAGGGAATTGTTTGATTGCGTGAAATGACATCTAGATAGATCATGGAAGGATCCGAAATCAATAACTTCATCCAAGGGCTTGCCTTTATCTATTTGTTAAACTTGTTTTTGCTTTGTGTACTTGTGTTCTTGTCTTTAATTTGAATCATTTAGGTTGTTAGATACCAAAACCACCTTTATTAGCTTAACTTATAAAGTTGTATGCATTCTTAGTGATGGATACTTATACACATGGATTCGATACCTCATATGCTACTTAGTCATTTGAGTAATTGATACACGGTAAGATGCTTGTATCAATTCGGCGACGTTGCCAATTGATACACCCATAACCAATCCAAGGCATTCCAAAAAAAAGGAGAAGGTGTTACCTAGGAGTGGGAGTGAGAGAAGGGACCAGCCGACACCGACTTACACTCAGAACGAAGGGAAGAGTTTGGGACAAAATGAATATAAGGCAAGGAAACACACTTTTGTTCCGAGAGGCAGTTGTTACGTGTGCAAAGGACCACACTCGGCAAGGGACTGTCCAAAACTGGGATCATTGTCCGCCCTCATCGAGTAGGCAGAGGCCGATGGCGAGGAGGAGACATTCACGATCGGGTCATTACAACTACTCAATGCCCTTAAGACCACCCCAACTTCTAAGGGGAAAAGTAGAGGGTTGATGCACGTGGATAACGACATCAACGGGCAAAGCGACCCAGGCGATGGTAGACACATGTGCAACTCACAACTTTATGTTCGAGGAGAAAGCCAGAAGACTTAACCTGAAGTGGAGCAAGGGGGAGGGTTGGGTCAAGTCGGTGAACGCTAAAGCCCTACCCCTGCTCAGCGTTGCCCATGGTGTGAAACTTAGTGTGGAGGCATGGAACGGATTGGCGAACTTCTCGGTGGTGCCCATGGACAATTTCGATGTGGTGCTTGGGTTGGACTTTCAAAAGCAAGTCTCGGCAATACTATTGCCCGCCCTTAGCACAGTGTGCATCCTTTAAAAAGGTTTATCGTGCATGATTCCCACCGTGGAAGCTCCCAGCGGGAAAGATGGCAGAGTGAGACAACTTTCGGCTATGTAGTTATTTAAAGGCGTAAAGAGGGACAAATGAAAACATACCTTGCCCTCTTAAAGTTGGATGACGAGTTTGGAAAATCGTCTACCATCCCGCCGGTGATTGAGGAAGCCCTAGAGCAGAACAAGGACGTAATTGCCGCAAAGTTACCTAAGAAGTTACCCTCAAGGAGAGAGGCGGAATTCGCAACCATCAGCCAAGCCAAGGGTACAATTGTGACTCGAGTCCAGGAGGGACTTGACCACGACTATACAGCCAAAGAGTTGAAGAAGTTGGCTTTAGAGGGAGATACTCACCGTGTTTGGGTAGAAGACGGCCTACTCTACACCACGGGTAGGTGCCTAGATGTCCCAAAATAGGGAAGCTTACAGTAAAACGTTGTTCGAGAGTGCTATGATACCCAATGGACAGGTAATCCACGGCAAAAGCGAACACGGGCACTGGTGGAAGCAGTGTACTATTGGACACGTATGCGAGATACAGTGGAGCTTTATGTGAATACTTGTCGAGTGTGCCAACAAGATAAGTCGGAGGGAAAACAACCCACAGGGTTGCTGGAACCGTTACCCATATCGGAGAGACCATGGGAATTGGTTTCCCTAAACTTTATTAGGGCATTACCATAATATGAGAAGTCTGGGTCGATCATGGTGATTATAGACCAGTTCTCTAAATACTGAACATTTGTCGGCTATCCTAGAGATTGCACCGCGGAGGATGCTGCACGAGCGTTCTTCAAGAATATGGTTAAGTTTTGGGGATTACCAAGGAACATTGTGAGTGATCGAGACCCTCGAGAGTATGCTAATGTTTACTGGGCGACTTTGGACGGAGCTGTACAAAAATCTCGGGACAAAGCTCAACTTTTCAACAAGTTTTTACCCCCAAACCGACGGTCAAACCGAAAGGGCGAATTCATTGTTGGAATGCTACCTTCGACACTTCGTGAGTGCGATTCAAGAGGAATGGGAGGATCATGCAGACTTTGCCCGGTTTTTTTGGGAGAAGTTTTGGGCCAACAAAAAGAGGCGATCTTTAGAGTTCATTGTAGGCGATCAAGTTTTGATGAAACTCATTCTCCAACAATTCAAGGTTTTCCGGAGTGTGCACAAGAGTCTTCTACGTTGGTACGAAGGCCCGGTTGAGGGCAAAAGCCATGGAAAATCAACTCGAGCACCACCAATCATGACCAAGTCTTACGACAAGGAGATTGAAGATGTGCTCTCGTCTAAAGTGGTCCGAAAGTGTGGTGTTCCTCGACGAACACACTTTCCCATCAAATGGAAAGACCAATCCGAATTAGAGGACTCACGGGAGCCCGAAGACGAGTTATGGCAATTCCAAGCGTAGCTCAAACCATGCACGACGACGAGGGTGTCGCCAAATTTGGTGGTGGAGGATGTCACGGCCCAATCTCTTCAACGCACGTTTAGGCCGGACCATGGGGTTCCCCACCTCTTCATATGTCTCTTTAAAGCATTTCCTTCATTTTCGTTGGCTAGATCAAGGCATGAAGCTTATGGGCACCTTGGACAAGATAATATGATATTTCTCAAGACTTTGACCCAAGAAATATTCCTACAAATCTGCCACCCATTTATTAGGGATCTCTACAGATCTGCCACCCATTTATTAGGATCCCCACAAATCCGCACACATTTATTAGGATCCCCACAAATCCGCCCACATTTATTAGGATATTTGTAATTAAGGCCATATCTTTAATATCAGTCATTGGATCGTTTTAATCTCTACCTTCCATTTCGGAGGTGTTTTTGTATAAATAGGGGTGAGACCCCTCATTTTTAATCATCCAGCAATTCTCTTAATAACAGAGCAATTCAGTATTTACTTGTCTTTTCTCGAGTCTTTTATTCTTTCTAAGTTCTTTTCTCACAAAGGGTCAAATTTCTTAAGTGTGAGGTTGCCTAATCTATTTGCTTGAGGCAAACAGAGGCTAGGGCAGCACGGTTTGATCCCAAAATATCAAGTTTATGACATGTGGTATCAGAGACAAGCTCTATCAAAGGCAAGAGAGTTACTGAAAGATGGTGGGACAGAACGAAGAGGAAACGGTTGAGATCAACGGTGACGAAACCTCGGGGCAAAGTGCCTTTGTTGTGAACCTACCGAAGAAGAAGCACGACAAGAGTAGGGTTCGAGATGAGCTCGGATCATTGGGTGTCGCGGTGAACGATCTGGGTGAAAGGCTTGAGAGGGTCGAGTTGTCAACCACGGAGCTCGAGAACACGGTGTTCACTCAGATCGGTGGCGTCAAGGAAAACTTGGGTGGAATTAAGACGCAATTCTTCAAATTGGAAGAAAAGGTGATGAGAGCAGTCCAAGCATTGCGGGTGAGCATCGAGGCGATGCAAGACGACCTTACGTTGTTCAAGAAGGCGGTTGCCAAAGGAGGGACTAGCAATGCCGGCATGGGTAGGGTGGACTACCCTAGTCCTTCCCGATTCGAGGGAGTACGGGATGCTAAGGAAGTGGAGAACTTCTTGTGGCAGATGGAACAATATTTTGACAATCTTGGTCTTACCAACGAGTTGTCAAAGATCAAGGCGGCTACATCATACCTTACAGACATGGCTATGCTGTGGTGGCGAAGGCGTCACTCAAACATTGAGAAGGGCATGTGTCGGGTGGACACTTAGGAAGAGTTCAAGAAGGAACTCAAGCTCCAATTCTACCCCGAGAATGTTGTCTATGAGGCACGGAGGAAGCTAAGGGAACTTCGGCAAAAGGGTATGATTCGAGATTACGTGGAGGAATTCACTACCATGATGCTGTAAATTTCAAATTTATCCGATCAAGACTTGGTTTTCCACTTCATCGATGGACTCCAAGGATCGGCAAAGCAAGAGTTGCAGAGACGCGGGATGAATTCAGTGGACGAAGCCATTGCCGCGGTTGAATCTCTCTCTGACTTCTACACCCACAACCAATCTGAGGCATTCCAAAAAAAAAAGAAGGTGTTGCCTATGAGTGGGAGTGAGAGAAGGGACCAGCCGACACCAACTTACACTCAGAACGAAGGGAAGAGTTTGGGACAAAAGGAATATAAGGCGAAGAAACACACTTTTGTTCCGAGAGACAGTTGTTACATGTGCCAAGGACCACACTCGGCAAGGGACTGTCCAAAAATGGGATCATTGTCCGCCCTCATCGAGTAGGCAGAGTCCGATGGCGAGGAGGAGACATTCAATATCGGGTCATTACAACTACTCAATGCCCTTAAGACCACCCCAGCTTCTAAGGCGAAAAGTAGAGAGTTGATGTACGTGGATGTTGACATCAACGGGCAAGCGACCCATGCGATGGTGGACACATGTACAACTCACAACTTTATGTTCGAGGAGAAAGCTAGAAGACTTAACCTGAAGTAGACCAAGGGGGAGGGTTGGGTCAAGTCGGTGAACGCTAAAGCCCTACCCAGGGTGTGAAACTTAGTGTGGGGGCATGGAACGGAATGGCAAACTTCTCGGTGGTGCCCATGGACAATTTCAATGTGGTGCTTGGGTTGGACTTTCAAAGGCAAGTCTTGGCAATAAAAATGCCCGCCCTTAGCACAATGTGCATCCTTAAAAAAGGTTCACCGTGCATGATTCCCACCATGGAAGCTCCCAGTGGGAAACATGGCAGAATGAGACAACTTTCGACTATGTAGTTCTTTAAAGCCGTAAAAAGGGACAAACGAAAACATACCTTGCCCTCTTAAAGTTGGATGACGAGTTTGGAAAAGCGTCTACCATCCCACCGGTGATTGAGGAAGCCCTAGAACAGAACAAGGACGTAATTGCCGCAAAGTTGCCTAAGAAGTTACCCTCAAGGAGAGAGGCGGAATTCGCAACCATCAGCTAAGCCAAGGGTACAATTGTGACTCGAGTCCGGGAGGAACTTAACCATGACTCTACATCCAAAGAGTTGAAGAAGTTGGCTTTAGAGGGAGATACTCACCGCGTTTGGGTTGAAGACGGCCTACTCTACACCACGGGTAAGCTTACAGCAAGACGTTGTTCGAGAGTGCTATGATACCCAATGGGCGGGTCATCTAGGGCAAAAGCGAACACGGGCACTGGTGGAAGCAGTGTACTACTGGACACGTATGCGAGATACAGTGGCGCTTTATGTGAATACTTGTCGAGTGTGCCAACAAGATAAGTCGGAGGTAAAACAACCCACATGGTTGCTGGAACAGTTACCCATATCGGAGAGACCATGGGAATTGGTGTCCCTGGACTTTATTAGGGCATTACCAGAAAATGAGAAGACTGGGTCGATCTTGGTGATCATAGACTATTTTTATAAATACGGGAAATTTGCCGCCTATCCTAGAGATTGCACCGTGGAGGAGGCTGCACGAGCGTTCTTCAAGAATATGGTTAAGTTTTGGGGATTACCAAGGAACATTGTGAGTGATCGAGACCCTCGAGAGTATGGTTATGTTTACTGGGCGACTTTGGACTGAGCTGTACAATAATCTCGGGACAAAGCTCAACTGTTCAACAAGGTTTTACCCCCAAACCGACGGTCAAACCGAAAGGACGAATTCATTGTTGGAATGCTACCTTTGACACTTCGTGAGTGCGATTCAAGAGGAATGGAAGGATCACGCAGACTTTGCCCGGTTTTTTTTTTGAAAAGTCACGAAAACGGATGAAGAAATGGGCCAACGAAAATAGGCGATATTTAGAGTTCAACGTAGGCGATCAAGTTTTGATGAAACTCATTCTCCAACAATTCAAGGTTTTCCGGAGTGTGCACAAGGGTCTTCTACGGTGGTATGAAGGCCCGGTTGAGGACAAAAGCCATGGGAAATCAACTCGAGCACCACCAATCATGACCAAATCTTACCACTAGGAGATTGAAGATGTGATGTCGTCTAAAGTGGTCCGAAAGTGTGGTGTTCCTCGACGAACACACTTTCTCATCAAATGGAAGGACCAATACAAATTAGAGGCCTCACGGGAGCCCGAAGACGAGTTATGGTAATTCCAAGCGCAACTCAAGCCATGCACGACGACGAGGGTGTCGCCGAATTTTGTGGGGGAGGATGTCACGGCCCAATCTCTTCAACAAACGTTTAGAAAAGGAAATGGATGAAGAAAGTTGAGGTAAACATAATCAATAAATAGAAAAGAAAACAGTAAAGAAAAGGGATGAAGAAAGCTTCTCTATCGAAGAGCTCGTATCGAGAATCTTCACTTCAAACCGAAGAACAAAGTTGCAAGAGTATTGCTTCTGCCTCAAAGTATGAAAAAAATGTCTAATGATGTGTGTATGTCGTAAATGACTAAAAATAAGTTTATATAGCCTTGGCTTCGTTTAGGGTTTGATGTGGAAAGACGGTTTTGACCTCGGGTGAAGGAAATACTTGTTTTGGTCGAAGCAGAACTTGGCCGCGGTTGCGTGGCTTCTGGCCATTCCGAACAGGTGATTGGCCGTGTGTTGAGCTCCTCCAGGCGCGGCAAAAATAAGCTTGGCCGCGGGTCGGGGCTCTTCTGTCGTGGTGGACTTCTCTTCGGAGCTGTTTCATCTACTTTCAGTGCTTCAGTATATTTTACGATCCAACTATTGGATCGTCTCCAATCCAATTGTATTTGAAAGCTAGTTGTATCTACTTTGTTGTGTCCAAATTTAGTGATGATCAGAAGGTGAAAGGGTGTTATTTGATTACCAGACTTCTGACGGTCCGAGTTTATCCAAAAACGTACTTTTGTTTTGAAATGCACTCTTATCCCAAGTTACTCTAAATGTCTTTCGAAATAATAAAACATGAAAATCATTTGAAAAACATTGAAAACGGAGTTAAAACACCTGCATAAGATATTAAAGTGATCCATAAAAATGGTCAAAAACCGATGTTATTAACTCCCCCAGATTTAGACCTTTGTTTGTCCTCAAACAAAACAGAAATCTAAACTCGGATAGAGGTTTTCGAAAATATAGGAACTAACAAAAATCCCAGTGACCGTCCTTCTAAACCATAACCAACGTAATTCATCAATCGGGCTTAGTCTAGATAGTTCTCACCAAAGTACTGCAACGCTAGTCCACGGTATCCTTCATGCGAAAATCTAACCATTTGAAACCTAACTTTCAGTCAACTAGCTCTTTACATTCATTATAAGGTTGTGTGATTCTTATCAAAAATACTAACTAAGACAATCGAGGCTAGGCATTAAGAGCATTTAGAGGTGAGGTTAAAAGTGTTTCGGGTTACCGTATTTTCGCCGGAGGATGCTAAATATTTTCCAAAACAGCAAGAGATGATGGAGTTGTTGATATCCACAGTTTCCAGTCACTTCCTACTCGCACAAGTGTAGTTGTGAATTATTTCTTCTTCGGAACTTTTCTCCCTTTGACAGAAATTTGAAGTGTGTGGCTAGGCATCGCCTGAGCCATATGTCTCCGGGTCGGGAATGTTGCCATCGAACTGGTGGTGTTCTTCGAGGAAGCGCATGAGACGCTTGTATTGTTTCTCTTTTAGTGATATCTTCTTCTCAATGGCTGCGTATTCTGGTCCGCGTGCGTGTGATGAGCTCGCGGGAGCGGATGGTGCACGTGCATGTGATTTTAGAAGCAGTTGAGTACGCTTAGCAGTTGCACCTCGGTTGGCCTTAGCCACTAAAAACTTGCCAATAGTGTATGGTAGACGCGTGGCGATAGGTACATAGTCCATCGTCTCCGGTATCCATCCAGGTTCTGCTCCTTCTCGGAGTCTAGGGACATAGTTAGAAGGTAAGAAAATAAAGTAGGACTCATAGACGTTAGTGCAATATTTAAATCCAAATCTTTCGGAGTCGAGTGAAACGCGAGAGATAGTGCGGTCTCGTGAATGTTGCATAAGATCGAACCATGTTCCTTGAAGTGGAGTCTCGGCCGAAAAATCGAAGTAAACGTCTTGTAGAATTGCCGTGATGATGCTTTCTCGGGCTTGGTGGCAATCGGTTTGTGTTTCACCTTCACCAAAATTTTTGCGATGATACAAGCGAAGCAAGCATAGCACGGATCCTCGGTGAATGGTAATTGAAGAGTGACGAGCTCGCCTTTGCAGACACTTCCCACATTTGCTCTCGAGAATATGGTGTGTGCTAATTGCGAGAAGAAGAAGTTGTTATCCTCTTTGTCCTAGGTCACTGGGAGAATAAAAGAAATGGTAGGACAAAGAGGAGAACAACTTCTTCTTCTCGCAATTAGCACTATGGGCTCTTCCTTACCGGAATAGTTGATGAATAATATCGTAGAGCGTGTTGCTGAATCAGATTTCAAAGACCTAGCACCCTTCATTGTGGTAGGGAAGGATGGTCTGCAACACGATGAAATCTCTCAGACTGCTAAAGAAGTCTGATATCGAAGATTTTGGTCAATGCAAAAAATACACCAATTTATGTCAGACTTCTATCGTAGTCTGATGGATTTCTTCAGACTGCCCTGGAAGTCTGGGAACGAAAGTCAAAATTCGGTCAACTGCAAAACTACCCCATAATTTTTTCAGTCTACAGCATCAGACTTCTCCATGAAGTCTGAGAAAAAGGTCAAATTTTTGGTCAATTGCAGAAATACATTTTTCTTTTTCTCAGACATCTAATGCAGTCTGACAAAAAAGTCAAAGTTTGGGTCAATTGCAAAAATACCTTTTTTGTCAGACTGCGATAGAAGTCTGCTTTGATAACTTTTCGTCAGACGGCATCCGCAGTCTGCTTTGTAACATTCTAATTGGAAAAATACCCTCTTTTTCAGACTCCCATAGAGGTCTGGCGTACTGTTTTTCAGACTTCTGTGGCAGTCTGGATTGACAAATTTTTTAAAACCGTTTTGTTTTGTATATTTGTGATGAATTTCGTTGATTTTAAATTAACGTTCTGCCATTATGTCTAAAACCTGCATCAATCACAACCAGACTCCATTAGCAGTCTGAAAACTTAAAGTCAGACGTCATATGCAGTCTGACTACTCAAATTCAGACTCTATTTGTAGTCTAACGAAATATAGTCAGACTCTATTTGCAGTCTGACGCAATTGGACGAATCCTAAAAATTCACAGAACACAATACAACTAAAACCCAAAGATCTAAACATTATTGCTCAATTTGAATCTTTTACCCTCTATGGAAGACTTGCAGGAGCAGTGACAACGGCGAGGAGAGAGAAACCAGATATGGAAATCAAAAAAAGACAAGAGTTCAGCGCTGAGTTCTAGAAATCAGTATCGAGAAGGTGACGGTTTGCAGCGAAGAGAGGAGTAGAAGAATCTTCCCGCCGAAGGCACAGGAGACGATGTAAGGGACGGATTCCGGCAGCGACAACGAAGATGTCGGTTCAGTTTCTCCGAGAGAGAATCGGTGTTTTTTTTTGTTTTTTTCTTCGGTAAATGTAAAAATGAGGGGATAAAAAACCCTTTTATATGTGTCATAAGCGGTGGTTAAAAAAAACGGTTTTACCACATAAAAATATCGCTTTCGCAATCAGATGTCAGACTTCTTAACGCAGTCTGATATCAGACTCTTTTAGCAGTCTGCTAGTGATGAGATAATTGAGCGAGAAGTCTGGAAATTTTGGGCGGCAAAATTCCCGCCATTTTCTGCGGTTTTTTCTAATATTTTTAATTGCCGCTTAGAAGTATTTTTGAAATACTTCTACTGCCATGCTCGTTTTGCAGTCTGAAATGGTGATATTTTCAGGACCAGACTTGTGAAAGTTTTCAAAAGTTTAAGTTTTTAGAAGTCTGAATTTTATTCAGACTTCATAAACAGTCTGACATAATAAAGAAGGACATAGATAAATTAAACCGACTTCATAAATAAATATCTCGTTCCATGGAAAAAATACAAATTTTGGTTACAAATTGTCACATATTACAAGAAACCAAAACATATAAACATGATCAGGACGATAATAATAGCACCAGTGAATGTCAGACTCTTCAAATCGACGCCACGCATTATCTGGCCACATGGCTTCTCCGTCAACCGCTCCTTCAATTGAGCTATCTCTGCCTTCGTTACCTTTACGTCATCGAGCAACGTAGACAAATACTTGTCGCTTTGAGCATTAGAAACGAACATGCCATCAATTAGTTGACCATGTTGGTCAACATACAGCTTTACATCGTTAAACTCCTAAGTCATAGCCTCATCCCACCACTTAATTATATGGTAACCACCATCCTACACAGCCACATTTATACAATCATATTAAGATCCCAAATTATAATAAGCAGAAAGAAAAAACAAACGAACCACATGACATATAGAGGCCATTACATCGTAGTTACGACATCCGAAGAATCTTTTTCCCGGATTATCAGCAGTAGTGGATGTTCGAATGACGGGCTCCATACCGCAGAAGCATTTCTTGGGGAATCCGTAGGATGATACGGATCGACGTCGACCTGTTGAACAAGAACTACTCGATGTTGATGTTCGCATGACGGGCTCCATACCGCAGAAGAATTTCTTGGGGAATCCGTAGGATGATCCAGATCGACGTCGACCTGTTGAACATGAACTACTCGACATTGGAATGTGACTGAATCGCCCCATCCTGTGTACCATAAAACAGTCGTAAAAATTAAAACAAGTCTAAAGCCATACTTCTAATAAAGTCTAATTTAAAATCAAGTCGAAATTCAGACTTCTTAAAGAGTCTAATTCGGAAACGTCTAATTTCAGACATATTCTCAAGTCTAATTCGTACAAACTCAAATTTCAGACTTCTAACAGAGTCTAATTAAATGAAAGTATAATTTCATACTTCTAATCGTGTCTAATTCAGATCAGTTCAAGTATCAGACTTCGTATCGAGTCTAATTCACTTTCAGACTTCTAATATAGTAATTTTCAAGTAGATCTAAAACGGAATTAATTAGATCTAGGCAAAGAACCCATCTGTTTGTTTAGATCTAGGTAAAGAACATGGAAAAATGGTCTTATTTCGTATAGATCTAAAAAATTTGCAGAAAAAGTAGAGTAGAAGGCGAAAAAGGAGAGGTAATTACCAGACTGAAGAAGCTGACGACGGCGGTAGCGGTGGCGGTGGCGGTGGCGGTGGCGACGAGGGTTTCCGGAGATATGTTTGAGAGAGTTTAGAGAGAGAGAGATTCTTCCTGTTTTAGAGAGAGAGAGAGTCGATAATGACTTTTACAGATTAGGGTTGGTAACTTTAGTTTATATATGGGGTAAAATCACAAGTAGGGTAACTTATTTCAAGTTATTTCACAGGTTTCCATCAAGAAGTCTGATAAACCATGGACATGATCAGACTGAAATGTCCAACAAAATGAAATAAATCACCAAAGTTGGAGACTTAGGACTTGGGAGAGTAAGTATAATCCATAAAGCCAAGAAAACACAAACCCATAAGTAGGATACAAGTCATATGGGTAAACTTGAAAAAGGGACGTCGTTTGAAGAAATCATATACGAACAAACTTGAAAAAGGGACCATGGGGTTCCCCACCTCTCCATATGTCTCTTTAAAGCCTTTCCTTCATTTTCGTGGGCTTGATCAAGGCAAGAAGCTTATAAGCACATTGGACAAGATAATAGGATATTTCTCAAAACTTTGACCCAAGAAATATCCTTACAAATCCGCCACTCATTTATTAGGGATCTCTACATATCCACCACCCATTTATTAGGATCCCCACAAAATGCCCACATTTATTAGGATCCTGATACAAGGATTTTGCCGTGTATCAATTACTCAAATGCCTAAGTAGCATATGAGGTATCGAATCCATGGGTATAAGTTTCGATCACTAAGAATGCATACAACTTTGTAAGTTAAGCTAATAAAGGTGGTTTTGGTTTCTAACAACCTAAATGATTCAAATTAAAGACAAGAACACAAGTAAAAAAAGCAAAAACGAGTTTAACAAATAGATAAAGGCAAGCCATTGGATGAAGTTATTGATTTCGGATCCTTCCATGATCTATCTAGATGTCATTTCACGCAATCAAGCAATTACCTTAGCCTAGAACACTTAAACAAGATTAAGCCACTCTCATCGTCTTAATCACTTTGTTAATCACCAAATCAAGAACAAACCATCGTTTGTGATAGGATATGATTAACAAGCAATAAACATATGTTCCTATGGCCCTAATACTCCTTAGACAACTACTCTCATAGGCTAAGGAAGCAAAATCGTTTATTTGGTTCTTAAGGGAATTTCATCAAACACCTTGTGTGCATGAATTCCCTAAGATCTATATTAATTATATCTAGCCTAATCTAGCATTATGAACACCAAATAAGAGAGGAAAGATGTAAACTAAGTCCTAGACATCAAGATCTACCACGAAATTCACCTAATGTACCTCATCCATGGGCTTAAAAAAATCTACTCACTAATCACATGAAGAACACACCAAATCTTGTGAAAGAAGTGATGTTTATCATGATTAGGGAATAGGAATGTGAAAGATTAGATAGAGATGAAAAGATATAACCTTAAACTTGCATAAATCAAAAGAATCCAAGGGAAAAATACCAAGAACCCTAAAAAGAAAAGGTCTTGTTCTAGAGAGAAAAAGGGAGAAAAAGCGTAAAAAAGGAGATAGAGCTAACAAAATGGGTTTCAACAATATTTAAATGTCTTTCTTGAGTTCGGTCAGATAGGGTCAATCCGGGACAACCCGGTCAAGTTCTGGTCGAAGTTCTAATACCGGGCAAATTGGGACCGGTATGGAGACTTTGCTTCTTTGAGCATAACTCGTTTGGGCGCTAGTTAGATATGTCCCTGCTAAATCTGGTGTATCTTTCAAACCACCAATCATAATCACTTACTACTACCTCCGGAAGACAGCTAAATCAATTACCGACAACTTCTCAAAACTATACACTCGAAGCGGCAAAGGCGGTGGATGATATACTATCATTTCATGCAAATCAGTTCATTCCCACATTTTCGCGTTATTTTTCTCCGACATGGTTCTACATGTACAAGCCATATTGCGTTGGCATAGAATATGACAATCACTATTGCAAGAATTGTTTTGTTTATAAGTCTGCACTTAAATTTCTGGACCAATGCTAGTCAACTCCTACTCAACGTTCTCTTATCTAGTTTTTGTTTGTAAACGGATGACTACGTTTATCGCAATAAATTTGCTTGCCCACTTCCTTTTCTCTTTTGTATAATAAAATATATATTCACTTGATTCGTTTTTTTTCCATTTACTAATACATGTCCCCTCCGCGCTACAATCCTCATAATCCAACTTCTGATCTACCAAACCTTGTATGGTTTGTGGTATGCGCAAGTATATATTATACCAAACTTTTTTACTCAACGGGAAATATGATAACTTCGAACACCAACGGTTTAAAAAAAACCTATCAACAACTTTTAAGGCAAAGTATACGAACCAAGCATATTCCACATTACAAAACATTCAAAACATTTACCCATAGTCAGCTTCAACGTTGCACCTGGATATGGGAAATTCCATTACACACGCAAAATATCCCCTACGCCTCGGATTCATTCCCTCTATTGTTGTTATTATGCAATATGCCACCTCAGTTGCCCTTCCCATATCTTCCCATCACCGCAGCTTCCGCAATATCTCATACCCTTCATCAAACTCTCCATTGCATATCTAAAGCATTTCTAGTGCGTACACAATCTCCACTGAGTCCATGTTGCCATTTCGCACCATTTCTACAACAGAGAATACCTCTCCTTCAACAAATGACTTTCATAGCCCCTCCTAAAGGAGTGCATTTTTGTTCCCACTTGTTACACACTTTGTAAAGAATGGTCAGATTTGTGAACCCCGTGACACCATCTCTCATTTTCCCAACATTTCATCTATGTTAGCCTTTTTAAGAACACTTGTGCTTTCAACGTGTTGCAAACCATCCTTCCCTACCGCAATGAAGGGTGCTAGGTCTTTGAAATCTGATTCAGCAACATGCATACGATATTATTCATCAACTCTTCCGGTAAGGAAGAGTTCATAGTGCTAATTGTGAGAATAAGAAGTTGTTCTCCTCTTTGTCCTTACCATTTCTTTTATACTCCCAGTGACCTAGGACAAAGAGGATAACAACTTCTTCTTCTCGCAATTAGCACACACCATATTCTCGAGAGCAAACGTGGGAAGTGTATGCAAAGGCGAGCTCGCCACTCTTCAATTATCATTCACCGAGGACCCGTGCTATGCTTGCTTCGCTTGTATCATCGCAAAGAATTTGGTGAAGGTGAAACACAAACCGATCGCCACCAAGCCCGAGGAAGCATCATCACAGCAATTCTACAAGACGTTTACTTCGATTTTTCGGCTGAGACTCCACTTCAAGGAACATGGTTCGATATCATGCAACATTCACGAAACCGCACTATCTCTCGCGCTTCACTCGACTCCGAAAGATTTGGATTCAAATATTGCACTAACATCGATGAGTACTACTTTATTTTCTTACCTTCTAACTCTGTCCCTAGACTCCGAGAAGGAGCAGAACCTAGAAGGATACCGGAGACGATGGACTATGTACCTATCGCCCCGCGTCTACCATACACTATTGGCGAGTTTTTAGTGGCTAAGGCCAACCGAGGCGCAGCTGCTGAGCGTACTCAACTGCTTCTACAATCACATGCACGTGCACCATCCGCTCCCGCGAGCTCATCACACGCACGCGGACCAGAATACGCAGCCATTGAGAAGAAGATATCACGACAAGAGAAACAATACAAGCGTCTCATGCGCTTCCTAGAAGAACACCACCAGTTCGATGGCAACATGCCCGACTCGGAGACATATGGCTCAGGCGACGCCTAACCCCACACTTCAAATTTCTGTCAAAGGGAGAAAATTCCCGAAGAAGAAAGAATTAATGATATATCATGGTTTTTACCCGTTTTAGGCCATAATATAAGTCCTTTTTATAGAGCCTTTATAGTATTTTGGAGTCTTTTAGATTCTTTTCAGGTTTTAGATACGTTTGGAGCATTATTGGAGATATTGAAGTATTTTGGAGCTTTTTGGAGCCAAGCATAGATCGTGTAGCTAAGACACCGATTTGATGTCTGAGTATCGATCGATACCCGTCGAAGAAACAGAAGGATCGCGACTTTTCTGAAGATTTGAGAAACTGCAAATTGCCCCAGAAGACTGTATTATTTACAAGAAGTCCCAGAACGTGTCTTAGGTTATTTATTAGGTTTTTCATACATGCTTTATTCTACTTTGGTTTTGTGAGGGAGCTTTTGAGGGAGACAAGTCTGAAACTCTGTTCGTCCGAGAGAAGATTTCAAACCCTTGTTTTACTCTCTTATTTGTTATTTATTCAGTCATGTTTATTGTTTCAATCTCCATGTCTGAGTATATCTCCTGTTAGATTTAGGGTTCTCATAAGGGATTTCTTTGAATGCTAGGTTGATTAGTTGTTTAGGGTTCATAATCTGAATTAGTTCTTCGCTTTAGGTTGTTCTCAAAGCTAATTCTAGATTGATCAACTGGAACTTAGATCGTAGGATAATCGATTAGGTACGACAGTGCACTTGATTACCTGATGGAACTTAGGGTGAGCAAAATAACTATTCGCAAAGAGATTTGGTTTAGTTTTTTTGTGAACAAATCAAACTTGAACTAAAAGCTGGTTTAGACTTTAGGATTCGCAAAGAGATTTGGAATTCTAGGATTTAGACTTAGATAATTTTCGCAACGGCAGTTGGTTAATTATACTTTAGTGATTCAAGTTCAAGAACCGTGCGTAACCTGAACCCTGATTTGTTAGTTTATCTGCATTCATTGATTTCCAGAGAAATACCATGAACCTATCTTCTTTCCAACAGAATTACAACTTGTTTAATTTACGTATTTGCTTTCAATTTCACTGATCACTTAGCTTAATTCAACCTTTAAAATATATTGCGTGTTTTCTTGAGTCTCTATGGATTCGATCCCTAAGTATTACAATCGACGAAGCTTTAGTACTTTTAGGGTATTAATTTGAGCTTATCAAATTTGGCGACGTTGTCGGGGATTCAATTCGCCATTAGATTTTAGTTTGAGAATTTCGACTAAGTTCGACCAGTATCGATCGACACCCTAGTGGTATCGGTCGATACATGTCGTGAATTTTTGTGTTACTTATGTTCTTGACTTTTGTGTTTCAGGTGCATGCCTATTCGTGAAACCAAGAGAAACAAGAACACTCCGCTAGTTAATCTTTCAATTGAGCATCTAGCACTTTTGGAACGTGCAAACAGAAAAGCAAAGAAGCCAGCAGAGATGAACAACAATCCAGTGGTTTTGGTTCAAGATGGAGCTGGTGCGAACAGAGACCAAGAGGGTCAATTGTGCAATGAGAGAGGGCAAGGATTGGATGGAGAGGGGAACATCATTCCACCTTCTGCTGTTGTCCAGGGGGTTGTCGCTGGGAATGCTGCGAATGCAGGGAATGCTGTGGCTGATCGCGGTAGGACACTTGGTGAGCACAACAGACCTGATTAGTTCTATGCCAATCGAGCTGCGATTCGCATTCCAACTTTTGAGAGGAATTACTTTGAGCTGAAACCTGCGTACTACGCTCTTGTGAGTCAGCATCCTTTCCATGGTCTATCTCATGAACACCCCATGGATCATACCGAGAGGTTCGAGGATTTGGTCACTAGTATGAAGTATAATGGAGTGCCCAATGAGTTCCTTTTCTACAAGCTTTTCCCATATTCTCTTAGTGGGGATGCAGCTTATTGGCTGAAGCAGTTGTATTCTGGTTCGCTAACTACATGGGATGAGACGAAGAATGCGTTCCTGAATAATTTCTATGATGATGCGAGATCCGAATAGCTCAGGAATAATATTTCTCAGTTTTACCAAGGTCCGATAGAGGCACTCAAGGCTTCTTGGATTCGTTTCAGGTCATATCAGAGAGATTGTCCGCACCATGGGTTCACTCAGGTTCAGCTGCTGGGTACTTTCTACAGAGGGATCGATTGGAGGTACCAGATAGGTATGGATGCTGCGAGTAATGGGAATTTCAACACCAGGTATCCATATGATGCAGTTGTGCTGATTGAGAACTTGGCGTCTAGCAATAGCACCAATAATGTTGATTTCGAGCAGAAGAAGCAGGCTGGAGGAGTTGATGGATCGCATATTGCTGATGTTCAGGCTAAGTTAGATTCAGTGCACAATCTCTTGCTGGGAAAATCGATGAAGGCAGTTCATTTTGCTGAGGAAGTCGAGAATATCAATGAGGATGAAGTAGAGGATGTTAACTACATTGGTGGTTCTGGATTTCAAGATAAGAGGAATCAATACAACAACAACCGAAACTTCAACAACAATTTTCAGCAATGAGGATTCAAATCTGAAGCTAATCCAAGTGGTTTTGGGTCGAATCAGTTTAGCTAGAAACCTTTCCAGAGCAATTGTTATACCAAAAACTATGGGAATTCATCTTATCAGCCTATACCTGCTAAAACCCAGAGAGCAAGATTGAGTCTATGCTTGAACAGCTGGTTCACGGACAGCAGCAGATAACAATGGATATCAGTGGGAAGATGGATGCTATGTACAAAGATCTAAGTGGAAAGATCGAAGCTCTCAGTATTCATTAGAAGCAGCTGGAAACTCAGGTAGCTCAAACTTTAGAGGCTGTGAAAAGGCAAGAAGGTTTTCTTCCAGGGAAAGGAGAAAACCCAAGGGCACACACCAATGCAATCACCTTGAGGAGTGAAAATTGGCCAAACTACAGAAAATTTTATCGATCTTGCCGATGAAGATTCTGAAATCCCCAGGGTATCGATCGACACTAGCCAGCATCGATCGACACCGGTCAAGATACTTTCACGGGACAACTCAAAGTCCCGTGTATCGATCGATACCACCCCTGTATTGATTGACACTGATCCTGCAATCGATACAACACCTAAGGTTTTGAAGGAAGTACCTGATGTGGTTGCAGAGAGAGTTTACATACCGAGGATACCTTATCCCTGGGCTATTGGGAAGACTAAGAAGGAGGTAGAAGACTCTAGATGCAAGAAAATTTTGGACAAGCTGGTTTTTGAACTTCCTTTCATCGATGCTATCAAGACTTCTCCAGCTTTCAGGAGATTTTTAAAGAGAATGGTGTCTAGCAATGTGAACCTTGAGGAAGGATGTTTGATGATTACTTATGAGTGCAGTGCAATCCTGACCAACATGATCCCAAAGAAGCTACCAAATCCAGGGAATTTTGTGTTGGATTGTACGATATTCACAGACAGATTTAAGCGTTCTCTTTGTGACCTTGGCTCAGGTGTCAACCTCATGCCATACTCAGTTACTAAGATAATGGGGATGACAGACTTCACTTCAACAAGGATCTCACTGATACTTGCTGATCGCTCAGTTAGACTTCCAGAGGGGTTGCTCGAAGATGTTCCTATTAAGATTGGGAATTGCTTGATCCCAACTGACTTCATTGTCCTAGAGTATGATGCGGAACCCATAGATCCTAGTAACAGCTGGTTCTTTGATTGATTGCAGGAATGGGAAGATCGCTCTTAAAATCGCTGATTTGGTCATGACTTTTAACATAGAGAAGATGATGAAGAGACCAACCATCGATGGGCAGACTTTCTTTGTAGATACCTTCAGTGACATAGCTGAAGAGTACTTCCTGGAGATGCATCATGAGGATCCATTGGAGAGAGCATTGGTATGTTCAGCTGAGTCAAAGGTTTATTCGGGCGATCTTGCTGTTGGATACTCGAAGATGCTCGATACAACACCACCAGTATCGATCGATACTCCCCTAGTATCAGTCGATACCCTGCGAGCAGAAAGGGAGTTGGCCGAAAGTTCTAAGTAAGCTATTGGGCTTGGAGATTGGAATGAGGAGAAAGCTCCTAAGGTGGAACTCAAGCCACTTCCAGCAAATCTGAGGTATGGTTTTCTTGGTCCTAATTCTACATACCCAGTGATTATTAATGCTTCTTTGAACAACGCTGAGATTTCCTTACTGCTGAGCAAGCTGCGCAAGTATCGCAAAGCTCTCGGCTATTCTCTTGATGACATTTCAGGTATATCAACGGACCTGTGCATGCATAGGATTAATCTTGAGGACGAGTCAAAGGCTTCAATTGAGCATCAGAGGAGGCTGGATCCGAACCTGAAGGAAGTGGTCAAAAAGGAGGTGATGAAGCTCTTGAAAGCTGGGGTCATCTATGCTATTTCGGATAGCTCTTGGGTCAGTCCAGTGCACGTTGTTCCTAAGAAAGGAGGGATAACTGTGGTGAAGAATGAGAAGGATGAGATGATTCCTACTACGACTATCACTGGGCATCGAATGTGCATTGACTACAGGAAGTTGAATGCAGCCACACGGAAAGATCACTTCCCATTGCCATTCATTGACCAGATGTTGGAGAGGTTGGCTAGTCATCCCTATTACTGTTTTCTCGATGGGTATTCAGGTTTCTTCCAGATTACGATAAATCCAGATGACCAAGGGAAGACGACTTTTACATGTCCTAATGGCACATTCGCATATAGGAGAATGCCATTTGGATTGTGTAATGCTTCAACCACTTTTCAGAGATGCATGATGTCTATCTTTACAGACATGATTGAGGATTTTATGGAGGAGTTCATGGATGATTTTTCAGTGTTTGGATCATCATTCAAGGACTGTTTGGATAACTTATGCAAGGTGCTACAGAGGTGTGAAGAGAAACACTTGGTCCTTAATTGGGAAAAGTGTCACTTTATGGTTCAGGATGGCATCGTGCTTGGGCACAAGGTTTCTGAAGTTGGGATCGAAGTTGACAAAGCCAAGATTCAGGTCATGACAAGCCTCCAACCACCGACTTCTGTGAAGGATATTCGAAACTTCCATGGTCATACTGGGTTTTACAGAAGATTCATCAAGGACTTCTCCAAGCTAGCCCGCCCACTCACCATCATATTATGCAAGGATGTCAAATTCGATTTCACACTTGAGTGTCTTGCAGCCTTTGAGGAGACTAAAAAGGCTTTGGTGAGTCCCCCTATTGTGCAACCTCCTGATTGGACTTTGCCTTTTGAGATCATGTGCGACGCTAGTGATTTTATTGTTGGATCAGTTCTGGGTCAGAGGAAGGATAAGAAGCTGCACATTATCTACTATGCCAGCAGGACATTGGATGATACTCAGAGGACTTAAAGCACCACAAAGGAACTACTTGCAGTTGTTTTCTCCTTTGAGAAATTTCGATCCTACCTGATTGGGAGCAAAGTGATTGTTCATACTGATCATGCTGCTCTCAAATATCTGATGCAAAATAAGGATCTCAAGTCTCGCCTTTGTCGTTGGGTCCTTTTGCTCCAAGGTTTTGATATCGAGGTTAAGGACAAGAAAGGAAAATAGAACGGGTCGCTGACCATCTTTCGAGGATTCGGATCAATGCATACGTGTCTATTGATGATCAACTACCAGAAGAGTCCATTTACTTCATTCAAACTGAGTTTCAAATGGGTTTTGCCGAAACTCTGCAATTTCCACGAATTGCAGGTTTTGGTATCGATCGACACTCCCCTGGTGTCGGTCGATACCCTGCGAATTCCAGACCTGTTTTGACTGTTAAACACCTTGGTGCTTCTAAAGGATATCTAGTCGCTGCAGCTGATTCTGATCAACCATGGTACGCTGATATTGCCAACTACCTCACTGCAGATGAAGAGCCAAAGCACCTCAAGAAATATGACAGGAAGAAGTTTATGCGTGACATAAGGCGATTCTTTTGGGATGACCCTTACCTGTACAAGCATTGTTCTGATGGTATCTACATGAGATGAATTGTTGAATCAGAGGTACCTAATGTTTTGTTTCATTGTCATGGATCTGAGTATGTTGGACACTTTGCTATTTTCAAGACAGTGTCCAAGGTTCTTCAAGCAGGCTTCTGGTGGCCTACTATGTTTAAAGATGCTCATGCCTTCGTTTCGCAGTGCGATGCGTGTCAGAGGAGAGGGAAGATCAGTTAAAAACATGAGATGCCACAGAACTTCATCCTTGAGGTTGAGATTTTTGATTGTTAGGGCATCGATTTTATGGGTCATTTTCCTTCGTCATACAAAAACAAGTACATCTTGGTTGTTGTGGACTATGTATCTAAGTGGGTGGAAGCAATTATTAGTCCCACCAACGATTCTTCAGTGGTCCTTAAGCTGTTCAAGAGTATCATTTTCCCTCGATTTGGAGTACCTCAGATTGTTATAAGTGATGGTGGCTCTCACTTTATTAACAAGGTCTTCGAGAAGATGCTGAAAAAGCATGGTGTGAATCATCGTGTAGCTACTCCTTATCATCCTCAGACTAGTGGGCAAGTTGAGGTTTCCAACAAGCACATCAAGGAGATTCTGGAAAAGACTGTGTGTACTACTAGGAAGGATTGGTCTACAAGGCTGGATTATGCACTGTGGGCTTACATGACCGCTTTCAAGACACCACTTGGGACTACACCGTTTCAATTGCTATATGGGAAAGCGTGTCACCTTCCGATGGAAATTGAGCATAAGGCAGCCTAGGCTACAAAGATGATGAATTTCGACATCAAGTCTGCTGCTGAGAGGCGATTGATTCAGCTGAATGAGCTTGATGAGATAAGGCATCATGCCTATGAAAACTCAAAGATGTACAAGGAGAGGACCAAGGCGTATCACGACAAAAAGATCCTCTCCAGACACTTTGAACCTAGTGACCAGGTACTTCTGTATAACTCTCGTTTGCATTTGTTTCCTAGTAAATTGCGTTCTCGTTGGTCAGGTCCTTTCACAGTCAAGGAAGTTAGACCACATGGTGCAAATGTCCTGACGAATCCTTCAGGCGAAGAGTTCACTGTCAATGGACAAAGAGTGAAACACTATTAGAGGAGAGCCGAGATTCCAGAAGGACACATAATGCCTCTGGATGATGCACCCACTGCCTGAACGGCGGTACAGTCAAGCTAATGACGTTAAACGAGCGCTTGGTGAGAGGCAACCCACTAGTCAGTCTGTATATACGTCTTTTTCTTTTTCTTTTTCGTTTTTGTGTCTTGTGTCTTTGGTGGATCAGGTTAAACGAAGAGAAACAGAACTTGCATAGGCCAAATCGCCCTGGTATCGATCGATACTCCCAGTGTATCGATCGATACCCTACGCACAGGTAAGTTCCTTTTTAAAACCCTCGGGTTTTCTTTCTCTTCTCCACAGTCTCCATCGATCGACACTTAGCAAAACCCAATTCCAAATTCACCAAATCTTCGTTTCTTCACGGATTTGAGTGATTCCGGTGCCTAACCTTGTTGGATTTTCGTGCTCTATCTCTTTCTTATTCATCCGATCTACAAGGTATGATACACTAGTTCCCTTCTTTCAATCACAAGAACACAAAGGTTTGGGTTTCATGATTTTTGGCTCTTTTCACTCGTTTTAGTGGGCAATGCTTGTTAGATATGTGATTAGAACAGATTTTCGAATCCCCCCCCCCCTTGTGCTAGTTTGTTGGAATTTTGGAAGTTTTTGGAAATTGGAGATTCAGGTTCGAAATCGCCAGGGTATCGATCGATACCCTGTTGGTGTCGATCGATACCCTGCGTGCGTTGATGGAATTTTGAGAAATTTGTTGCTGATTGTTGATGTGCTGTTGGATTTGGTGCTTATTCTGTGTTTGCTGTGTTCTTTGTCTTCGATTGCAGATGTCTACTCGGAAGCGAACACGAATGGATGATCAATCCAGCTCAAACCCACCACCAAAGGAATTCCACTTGTGTCAACTTGTCAAAATCTGGGATGGTTTACATTGGCGGAGAGGTGTAGTGAACGGTAGCCTCGGCAACGACCTCTACAGAGTGAGGATTGATGGGGCGTCCGAAAATCTTGAGCTTCCGCAAACTTCCTTGCGCGACATCCCTCCCCCACCAGTGGCACCGCCAGCAAAACCACCCGATGCTCCTGCTGATCCTGTAGCTCCTATTGCCACAAGTCGAGCTCCTTGGCCTAAGATGAACGAGAAGGTCAGGATTTCTTCCAACAGAGTTTGGGAGGGAACAGATAGGGAGATCGTTTAGAGTACAGCCTGCATCTACAGGTCTATCTCTGAAGACTGGGATGATTATGATACGTTGCACTACAACGGGTGGCTAGGCATTGATGTGCAACCCACTCGATTCGTTGATGGAGTCACGATGCGTCGTTTGGGCCTAGACGGTAAGCTTCAGTGTTTGCTTGGGAAGATTGGTGATATACTCATATATTGCATGTTTTAGCATGCATTTCATTTAGAGTTTTGTGTCTCATGCATGTGTCTCGCATATCTTTTATAGCATTTAGGTCTTTATAAGAGTAATATGTGTTTGCATTAGGTCTTAGTGAGTTTTGCATGCATTTGGAGTGTGTTTAGGTGTCTTGGAGACAACTGATGATGTTTGGAGTTATGGAGCATAAGAGGAGTGCAAAGCCCATCCGAGATGCCGGAAAGATGTAGCTAGACGAAGACCCTCCGTTATGAATCAGCCTTGAAGCTATTCATAGAAGTTGTAGAGGAGTGAGTCATCTGTCTACAAGAGTTAGAATCAGGCCATGTGGACATTTGGTTAAGGAGTTACTACGGATTTACTGAAGACCATCCGGATCAGAAGTAAGAGAAGCGGTTGAAGACGTTTGGGAGCTTTTCAGGATTCACATCGACCCAGAACCTCCCACAAATCGATGTGAATGCCAGATGCAACTCCAGGGACTTAGCATCGACCACCAACATCGGTTTGTAACATTGATGTTGATCCTATTGCCCACTTTTCCTATAAATACTCATATAAACCTAATTTTTAATGTATGCTTTCTTTTGTCTAAGAAACCCTTGCCCCTTTTGAGAGTGTTCTTGGATTTGTACGAGATGATCTTCTACTTTTTATGCAATTAAGTCTTTGTTTTTATTGATTCCTTCCATCTAATATTCTTTCTATCTTACCTATTCAAGATTCATCCATGAAAACCTCTCCTATCCATATCGATTTTGAGGGGCTTTTCATGGGTCTTGAGTAGTCTTTTAGGATCTTGAGATGTGGTAGATTAGGATGTTCCTAGGCTTGATTCATGATGTTTAGGGCTAGATCTTCTTATATCCCTTCTTGTTTAATGTCTTAACTCTAAATCTAGCTTGAAAGAGTAGGTTTAGATCATAAGGCATTTCATGCACACCAAGTGTTTGATGAAATGCCTTGATGAATTAAACAAGAGATTTACATTCCTAGCCTATGACAATAGTTGTCTAGGGTGTGTTTTTGGTTGATCTTGTTGATTTAAACTTAATGCTTACTAATCAATGATCCACAAATGATAATTTGCTAATGGGTTAGGTGATTAGCATAGTGATTAATTGCTTGAAAGAGAATTAGTCAAGTTTAGGATCTTATGCCTAGGGATTAGCTTGTTTGAGTAAATGAACATCATGAATTGAACTTGGGACTTCTTATATCGATAACCCTATCTCTAGATTCGCTTTTGCTTATTGATTTACAATCTTGCTTAGTGTTTTTTCTTAATTCTAAATTTGATACTTAATCAAAAAACCCTTTTATTAGCTTAACTCATTTAGTGCCTTGCATTCTTAGTGATTAGGACTACTTTCCAATATTGGATTCGATAACCTCTCACTACATCGGTTAGAGGGTATAAATACCTCCTTGGATTGCAAAATCCTTGTATCAATTTGGCGTTGTTGCCATATTGGGATTTGTTTTAACATTGAGATTTAGGTTCTTAGTGAGCTTAAGTATTATTTGCTACCAAGTTACTAATCTTCTTTGCTTCCTAGTGTTCTTTCTCTCTATAGGTGCATGCATACCCGTTCCCGTGGCAATACTAACTTAGTAGAACCGAGGGACGGCATTGATCAACTTGAGAGAGTATCAAGAGCAAGACGAACCCGAGGGAGAGTTCAAGAAGAAGTTGGTAACAATATGGAAGATCTTCATGATATTCCACTCGGGAACGTTCATGAGAACATTCCCCACCAAAGGAACGGTGGGAATGGCAACAACCAAGGAGGTGGTGGCAATGGAAACCATCACCAACCAAACCGTCCCAACCATCCACGAAGAGCTAGACACGTTATTGGAGAGGGTGATGCCGCTAATGCTCACCAAAATCGGCAAGGCATTTAAGCTCCACCGGTGGAAAACAATAACTTTGAGGTCAAACCTGGGCTAATCAACATGGTTCAAGCTAACAAGTTCCATGGGTTGTCAATGGAGGATCCTCTAGATCACATTGACCAATTTGACCGGATATGTGGTCTCACTAAGATCAATGGGGTCTCCGAAGACGGTTTCAAGCTTCGTCTCTTCCCGTTCTCTTTAGGTGACAAGGCTCACCAATGGGAAAAGACCTTGCCTCAAGGATCTATTACTTCATGGGATGATTGCAAAAGGGCATTTCTAGCCAAATTCCTCTCACCGTCTAGAACCGCCACTTCGCAATGAGATATCTAGCTTCACACAACGATCTATTGAGTCTTTCAACGAGGCTTGGGAGAGATTTAGAAGCTACACTTCTCAATGCCCACATCATGGCTTCTCCAACTCCTCTCTCCTTAGCACTCTTTACCGAGGTGCTTTGCCTAAGATCCGTATGCTACTTGACACGGCTTCGAATGGTAATTTCCTAGCCAAGGACGTAGAGGATGCTATGGAGCTCATGGAGAACTTAGCTACTAGTGATGGGACGTATGGGGATGATTATGACCGTGCTTCAAGGACTACTAGTGAATTTGATGAGAACAAGAGAGCCAAAGACATGAAAGCCTTGAATGAGAAGTTGGATAAGCAAGCCTCTATGATAGACAAGCTTCTTGCCTCTCAAAAAGAATCTCAAAAAGCGGTCCATTTCATTGGTGACTACGAGAACAATCAAGCTTACTATCAAGAGGAAGCGGTGGAAACACAAGAGGAAGTGAACTACGTGGGGAACCAAGGTAACTTCCAAAGACAAGGGTTCAACCAAACCTATAGGAATCCACAAGACCAACTCTACTCTCAACAATCTACTCAAACTCAAGGAGTTCCACAACAACAATTCCAATCTCAAGGTCAACCTTCTAACTTCAACCAACAAGGGTATGTTCCAAGGAACCAATTCCAAGGAAACCAAAGTGGATTCCAACCAAAAGCCCCACCCGGTTTTCAAGGTCAACAACAAGGGTTGGTTCCCCAAGGTCAAGCACATACGTCTAAACCGCAAGAGCTTGACTTAGCCTCCATGTTCCAACAACTCATCAAGGGCCAAGCGAAAACTACTAACAAGGTCATTTGCTCTTACAATGAACTTAATAGCAAGTTTGAGGCAGTGAGCTCAAAGGTGAAATTAATGGAGCAAAGGAGTGCCGCCCCTTCTTCACAACATCCTCAAGGCTCTTCAAATGGGAAGACAATACTAACCTCTAAAGAGTCTTGCAACACTTTTCCACTCTTAAAGAGCAAGATCACATTATTGAGGAGTTCCTCGGGTTAGTCTTTAGCCTCAATGAGGACATTGAGCAACAAGGTGGGGAGGTGACCTTTGGACATGAGAATGATATAGTGTTGGTTGAAGAAAAGAATAACAATGTTGAGGAGTCCATCAAGGACGTGGCTAGAGTGAAAAACGTAGAGATACTTGTTGGGTCAAAGAGAGAGCCTATTCGCACTTTACCTCCCCCATATGAACCTCCACTTCCATTTCCCGGTCGTTTCCGCAATAAGGCACAAGAGAATGCGCCCCCAAGCACAACAAGGATCGAGCCTAAGACTCTCCCAAAGCTTGGAAACCCCGGAAATTCTCAATATCTTGCACACTTGGACTCTTGGAAGTTGATGATGCTTTGTGTGACTCGGGCTCAACCGTTAATGTCATGACTTTGGAGATGGCCAAAAGTCTTGGGATAGATAAGATGAACGATTACCCCTCCACCATCACATTTGGAGACTCTTCCACGAAGAAACCTCTTGGCATGATTGAAGACTTTGCCCTTAAAATTGGAAAGTGTCTTGTACCAATGGACTTCGTTGTGATGGAGCTGGCACATAACATAAAGCTCCCTCTACTCCTCGGGACTCCATTCCTCAACACAACCGGTGCAAGCTTGGACTTCATAAACAAAAGGGTTGTTCTTACGAACGTGGATGACAAGAAGTTCTACACAATGATGCCTTCTTCCACCGCAATTTGTGGGGACAATGAAGCCAAAGCCCGGAAGATTGAGTATGTGGGCGTATGTGAGACTGTGAGTATTGGAAGGGTTGAAGAAGCCTTAGCTCTAGATGGAAGTTGCTTGTATTCCCTCTTTCACACCACAACGGAGAGTGATGGTGAAAGTGCTAAGGTTAATAAGAAGAAGACGAAGCCTAGGTCCGAGGAGAGGAAACCGAGCATGCTCAAGGGGATTGGACCCTTGCTAGAGCAACCTTCGATCGTGACTCTCATCCCATGGAAACATGAAGAAGGGATGATTGAGTACAAGGTCAAATGTAGAGGGCGCCCCAAGCCTTTTGCCAAGGCCATAGCAACCCTCACACCGGAGGTTAGGGAGCCAAATCACGCCGGTCTTCAAAGCTTAATGGGTAAAATTCTCAAACTCGAGCTTAAGGAACCGCCATGGAGTGCTTGCACTCCTCCATTACCCGCCTAAAAGGGTAACAAACGTCGAACTTAGTGACGTTAAACAAAGTGCTCTTGGGAGACACCCCAAACTTATCCTTGTATATATATTTCCTTTTATGCTTTTCTTTCGTTGTTAGTTCCTTTTGATGGGATTTCCTAGTGCAAGTAGGTCTTTGATGGTCTTATGGACGTAGATTTATGGAATAAAGTGCTTAGGATGAGGTGATGGAACATGACGTCCCTTGATCCCTCTTGCCCCCCCTCTATCATTTTCCAAGGTAACACTCCATCTTTGTATATAGCATTTAGAATCATATCTTTTTCCTTCTTTGATGCATTTTTTAACTCTTCTTTAAGCTTCTCTTACACAAGGGACTGTGTAATTTAATTTTGGGGGAGGGTTTATGTGTTATCTAACATCGTTTCTGGTGTTCTTATTTTGCCTTTTGCACCTTGAGTCTCATGCATATCATGCATTTTCAATAAATTTGAAAATTTTGAACTTTTGTGCATTCCATATAGGATTGATTCTAGATGCATAACACATAAGGCAGCTTTGCATATGTATTAGGAGCAATGATAGATTTGTCCTTGTCAAGTACCATATTAAGAGCCTAGTCCAATGCCATTGTTGCTAGTTAATTGATGCTTTGATCTCGTGTAGAAACTAAGAACGAACCATGCCTTGATCTCATGTCTTATTGTTCTTGCCTTGATTGAAGCAAACCTTGAATTGAATTCAACCCTATCTAAGTGATAACCTTAATTTTGACTTGTAAATATTGTGTTTATGCATTTTTGAATGAATTCGTGGATCACTTCATACATACTTGGATAATCTTTTCCCTTTCACTACTCTTGTTTACCCAAGTAGCCATATCCCATCATTGGAATGGTTTCCCCTACCCTAACCTCAACCTTCTTTCTTGCCATTGATATTCGTGTGTGATTGGTGAGGCCTTCTTTCGAGCAAACTTGGCAAAAAGTGTTAGGTTTAGGGCGACAAGGAGGAATTCCCATGTAGATTTAGCTCCATCATCACGGAGTTAATCTAGGAATAGGCTAGATAGGTTGGCGGTTCTTGGTTTAAGTTTGGGGGAACGGTTTGGAAATTTGGTGAACGGATATGTTTGGAATAGATTTTGGAATGGGGAAGATGAATAAGGAGAAGGAAAAGGGGATCGAATTTATAGATTGGTTGGTGCAAAATTATAAGACTAGCTCTAAGAATAAAATAGCCTCAAGAGATCCAAAGAAAAAGAAGAAAGCTGAAAAGGCCAAAGCATCAAAGAAGAAAAAGAGGCGTGAACAAAGATGAAGAAAAAGGAGAGCTAAGTCACAACAAAGAAGCACCAAACCATGAGAACAAGGAAGAAGAAGTTGATCCCCGAATGAGAAGAAGGTGAAGTGAAAGGATAAGAAGCATGTGTGGGTTTAAGAAGGCAAATGCCTTAAGATGAAAAGGGTAGCTTACGATGTGGGCACAAATGGGTTAGAAGCTTTAGGTTAGAGACACTCTAGGCATTTGGGTAGATGAGAATTCTCCCTTGTATGCATAGGTTGCCTTTTACCTTTAGCATTTTGCTAAAGTTTGCTTTTTCCATGATAGATCCTTATACTTGATTACCCATGCATGATAATGAGGTCATCTTCATCTCATAACCTAACCCTTAGCCAAACGAATTCATTTGATCTTACATAAACATGATTAACGCTTATTACACTTAATCAATGTCAAGGGGTTGGAGGATTTGAAAGCTTGTGTAGGTTGAGGTTCGAATGTAAGTCATGCAAGGATAAGTATGGCTAGTCACTACTGAGTAAGTTATTTGATCACATCAAGAAGTTTGCAACTTGGACATTGGGCTCGGATTCTTTTAATGGCACTTTTGGATTTGAGCTCCCATTTCTAGTCTTCTTCCTTACTTTATTCTTATTTTCTTGAGGACAATCAAAGGTTTAAGTTTGGGGGAATTGATATAGTCATATATTGCATGTTTTATCATGCATTTCATTTACAGTTTTGTGTCTCATGCATGTGTCTCGCATATCTTTTATAGCATTTAGGTCTTTATTAGAGTAATATGTGTTTGAATTAGGTCTTAGTGAGTTTTGCATGCATTTGGAATGTTTTTAGGTGTCTTGGAGATAATTGATGATGTTTGGACTTATGGAGCATAAGAGGATTTCAAAGCCCATCCGAGACGCCGGAAAGATGTAGCTAGACGAAGGCCCTCTGTTATGAATCATCCTTAAAAATCTTCATAGGAGTTGTAGAGGAGTGAGTCATCGGTCTACAGAAGTTGGAATCAGGCCATTTGGACATTTGGTTAAGGGGTTACCGTGGATTTACTGAAGACCACTCAGATCGGAAGCAAGAGAAGCGGTTGAAGACGTTTGGGAGCTTTTCAGGATTCACATCAACCCAGAACCTCCTAAAAATCGATGTGAATGCCAGATGTAACTCCAGGGCCTTAGCATCGACCACCCACATCGATTTGTGACATTGATGTTGATCTTGTTGCCCACTTTTCCTATAAATACTCATATAAACCTAATTTTTAATGTATGCTTTCTTTTGTCTAAGAAACCCTTGCCCCTTTTGAGAGTGTTCTTGGATTTGTAAGAGAGGATCTTCTACTTTTTATGCAATTAAGTCTTTGTTTTCATTGATTCCTTCCATCTAATCTTCTTTCTATCTTACCTATTCAAGATTCATCAATGAAAACCTCTCCTATCCATATCGATTTTGAGGGGCTTTTCATGGGTCTTGAGTAGTTTTTTAGGATCTTGAGATGTGGTAGATTAGGATGTTACTAGGCTTGATTCATGATGTTTAGGGCTAGCTCTTCTTATATCACTTCTTGTTTAATGTTCTTAACTCTAAATCTAGCTTTAAAGAGTAGGTTTAGATCATAAGGCATTTCATGCACACCAAGTGTTTGATGAAATTTCTTGATGAATTAAATAAGAGATTTACATTCCTAACCTATGACAATAGTTGTCTAGGGTGTGTTTTTGGTTGATCTTGTTGATTTAAACTTAATGCTTGCTAATCAATGATTCACAAATGATGATTTGCTAATGGGTTAGGTGATTAGCATAGTGATTAATTTCTTGAAAGAGAGTTAGTCAAGTTTAGGATCTTATGCCTATGGATTAGCTTGTTTGAGTAAATGAACATCATGAATTGAACTTGGGACTTCTTATATCGTAACCCTATCTCTAGATTCGCTTTTGCTTATTGATTTACAATCTTGCTTAGTGTTTTTCCTTAATTCTAAATTTGATACTTAATCAAAAACCCCTTTTATTAGCTTAACTCATTTAGTGCTTTGCATTCTTAGTTTTTAGGACTACTTCCCAATATTGGATTCGATAACCTCTTACTACATCGGTTAGAGGGTATTGATACCTCCTTGGATTGCAAAATCCTTGTATCAATTGGTCTGTGCACTATTGCCACACAGCAGTACGACTTATTCACAGACTTAGTTCGTCAGTTCATGGCGACAGTCCGCGTATACTACCAGGACGAGGTTCTCAGGGACGCACAAGAGGGTAACTTGACCTTCATGATTCGCGGTGTGAGGTACCGGTTGCCACTCTCTGATCTTTGTGACATCTATGGCTTTCAGAGAGCTTTTAGGAGAGTTGCTCTTCCTGCATCACACCTGACGTGCATACCTTCTGGGCGCACTTTGGGACTGGTGTCTATCATTCTAGGACATCCACTCATATGGATGTGCGCCAGCCAGTCCTGCGTTGCTTGGTTAGGACTCAGAGTAACACCTTTCTGTGCAAAATGGAGCCGAACAAGATGAACGTCTCTGAGCTTCTAGTGCTTGCCCTAGCTATTAGGGGCATCATTCCGAGCGAGGATTACGAGTGGCCTGAGCTTACAGAGGTCAACATGGGGGCTTTCTTTGCACATCACTTGGTCTCCTTGACGACCAAGCCTTTTATAGGCAAGAGTACGAGGGGTACAGCTAGGAAGACCGAGTATGTTGGGAGTCTTTTCACCCCTATCTTCCGGCACTTTGGGATCTGTACTGTGAGCTGCTCAATCTCCACTACACGCGTTCTCATGGATGAGCAGCATTTGCAGAACCTGAGGTGGCTGAAGCCTCAGCGACGTTGGTACTTCTCTACCGCAGATGGAGATTTTCTGGTTCAGCTCCCCAACAGATGGCTGACGGACATTGGTGACACTCCAGAACTGCTGCGTTTTGAGCCTACTGAGGATCTATTGATAGCTGCGCCTGTTACTCGACATCATGCATCATCTACTAGAGCATATGCTGCTGCTGAGGATGAGCCCGTACCTGACCTTGCTGGAGGTCGATCTGGACGAGCACGCCATCCTCCATCTTCTGCGAGTACTTTTCCTCCACCACCTGCGATTGCTATGGATACAGACACCTTTCAGAGGTATGTGGTCGAGAGTTTCTAAAGTATCTGGAACGCCATCTCCACTCTTTCTCGATGCGGTTGCATTGCACCATCTCGCCCACGCTCACCATCAGAAGAAGGACCATCTCGCACTGGTGGAGATGATGATTCTGATGAGGATTAGTCCTCTGTTCTATCTGGTTCACTTTTCTTTTTCTTTTTCTTTTGAATTTTTCAGTATGTTTTGTCAGCTTATTTTTATTTTGAACTTTGTTGGATTATGCATTATGATATCTTGTTGCTTTTAACCTGTGTTTGAGTGATCTGACAGTGCTAATCATACCACTTTCGGATCCTTTGTCAACAATTGAGAGCAATATTTTGTCACTTGTCGTTGAGAAGAGTTCACTGTATCGACTTACGCCTGGTATCGATCGATACCAGTCCCTTGTCGTTCGATACACCTGTCCCAGATCGGTAACTTCTTCTTCTTCACAATCCCACTCTGTTCTTTTGTTTCTTTCGCCAACCTTAGGCTAGATAACACTGGGGACAATGTTGTTTAAGTCTGGGGGGAGGGGGGGGAGTTGCTGACATTGTGTTTGTTTTTCTTAGAGTCAGTCGTTTTTGAGTCAAAATTTTGTTTTATTGAGTCAAACTTTGTTGGAGATAATGATCTTTTCTTGAATCTATTGTTCTGACTTTACTTCTAAGTGATAATTGTTACAGAATCAGTTTTAGATCAGACTAATAAAAAATCCAAAGGGTGACCAGTTAACTAGAAGACACCCATGTTTCCTGCAGAATCCATTGAAGCCTGAGCCAAATTTTTTGCACTTCATCGATGTGGTTGATGTCCATAGAGCTTGATTCCTCATTCATATCTGACAAAGGAGCCCATGTGTTTAAAGTAATGGTATATCTCCCCTGTTATAAGTTAATAAATAAGATGCATTAAAAGATGAAATGATATTCTTCTGAGTAGAGGGTCAGGAAAATTTCCAGCGATCCCATTATTCTACTTCATAAGGAATCATCACACAAAGGTGGAAGTCAGGTTAGGAAAATTTCCCGTGATACCATTATTCGCCTACACCTTTGATTATTTTTAAGGGAAGAACCGGGGATTCGGTGGCAAACACCATCAATACTCGCGTTACTTTTAATAAGTATATGCGAGAAAATATGATGAGAAATAATTCTAGGGGAGAGAAAACAATACCAAAAGTGTGAAAATAGTTCTTTTGTCATGATTCTCACTCACGAGATCGTCACATTTACCACGGTTAATTTAGATCTTGACATTTGTCAATTTAATTAAAAAAATAAATTAATTAAAGTAAATATTAAAAAAGGTTAAACTAAAAAAGGTAATCTTAAAAAAAAACAAGAATAAGTAAGGAAAACTTATAATAAAGGAAAATGACAAAAGAAAACTTAAAAGTTTATAATCTACAACCACGACCAAATTTAAAAAAGATAATTCTGATTCACGAGATTGTGACATTTCTCACAGTTAATTTAGATATTGACATGTGTCAATTTAATTAAAAAAATAAAAATAAATTATAGTAAATATTAAAAAGGTTAAACTAAAAAAAGACAATATAAAAAGGTAAAAATGAATTAAAGTAAATATTAAAAAAAATTATATTAAAAAAAGAAAATCTTTAAAAAAAAAGAATAAGTAAGAAAATTTTATAATAAAGGAAAGTGACAAAAGGAAACTTACAATTTATAATTTACAACCACGACCAAAATTAAAAAAGAAAAATTATAAATATACTCTAAACTTAAAAGGAAAATTATTAATATATAACCACGACCAAACTCTTTATAATAATCTACACATTTCTAAAGTTTTAAAAAAGAAATAAAGGAAAATAAATTTAAATAAAATTTAAAAAAAAAACAAATTTCAGTTTAGAATTAGTTAAAAAATTATTATATAAATCTGAATGTTTCAAAGTTGCTAATTCACCTGATCGCGATATGTGTCAAGTCAAAGTTGGAAATATTTAAAATCAATTAATAAAAAAACTTAAAAATTCTTACTCATAATCTTTAAAGATAAAGTTACTAAAAATAAAATTAAAAAAGTTAAGGAATTAAATTTATCTTGAAAGGCAAAATTAATATAGAAAGAAAAAAATATTACTTTGTTATTCCATTTAGATTAAGAAAATTAATCATAAAAGAAAAAGAATTATAATTTTTTACCTCTATATAAACCACAATTTGACAATTACAACCAAAAAAACTAAAAGTCCAATAATCGTATCCAAAACTATTTACTGCATCTATTCACCAAATTTTTCTTTCATGGTATATATTTATTTCATCGTAAACTTTGTTTCTTCATATATGTATAAGATATTTTCATAGGTGATCTAATTTTGTTTTTCATTTTATCGTCTTTAATTTTTTTTCACGGGTTATAAAATATTAAATTACAAACCCCCATATATGCGGATACTTATCTAATATATATATATATATAAAGCAAGATGTTTTAAAGTTAGTAACTCGCATGATCGTGACACGTGTCAAGTTAATCGATCAGATTTTGAAATGTGTTTAATAAATTTCTAATTATATTTTGACAGTTGTTTAATAAATTTTCAATTATAATCTATCTATATATATAAAGCAAGATGTTTTAAAGTTAGCCACTCACATGATCGTGACACATGTCAAGTTAATCGATCAGATTTTGACATGTGTTTAATAAATTTCCAATTATATTTTGACAGATGTTTAATAAATTTTCAATTATAATTTAACAAATAATACTAACAATAAAATTAAAATTTATAATTGATTCCTAATACTAAAAGGTATAAGAAAAAAATAGTAGTTATGTTTAGATTAAAGAAATTAAACAAAAAATATAAATAAAAGCCAAAGTGTTTTAAAAAAATGAAAAAACCATATTTCAGATTAGAATAAGGAAATTAAACAATAGATAGCATTCCTGAAAAGAAAAGGAATAAAACCCAAAATTTAGAAAAAGGGAAAAACCATATATCAGTTTAGATTAAAGAAATATATATATATCTATCTATATATCTATATATATAAAGGATAATGATTCAAAGTTAGTAATTCGCAAGATCGCGACACGTGTCGAGTTAATTCATTAAATTTTGACACGTGTAAAAAAGAATCATCATTTAGATTATGACACATAATATTAACAATAAAGGAAAAAAACTATAATCTAGACTTAATCCTATAAGTAAAGTTAGCACAAAAAAAAAGAAAACAAAAGTTGTTTTTAGATTAAGAAAACTTATCTTAAATGTTTTTTATTTAACAATAAATAAATAAAGTATAAACTAGACTTAATCCTAAAAATAAAATTAAAAAAAGGAAAATAAAATTTACTTTTAGATTAAGGAAATTGATCTTAAAGTTTTTTTTTTTAAATGATAGAAAAAAATTCCTATTTTGAATTTGAAAGGATAAAAGCTAAATTTTTAAAAAAGAAGATACAAAATTTTTTATTTTGATTAAGAAAATAAAAAAAGGAATACAATTCTATAATAAAAATGAATTCTAATAATTCAACTCTATATACATAAGTACGTAATAATAGCTTGATAACTAAAAATCAAAGGAAATAATTATTAAGCCCTCGCGATAACTATCTCTCTGGAGATGGCGGCGGCGACTATCAATTCATGAGGATGTGCTTGGATCTTCAATGGCTCCGGGCGGTATTCACGTTACCTCCGGACTCGACTTCAACGGAAAACAACGGTAGGACGATGGAGCTACGGACCAGTTTTTGGTCTTTGTTATAGTTATTAACGATCAGGATGGTGGACACGTGGACAGCTGAGATGAGCAGAGCCAGCTCAGCTTAGTAAACCAATAAAACTTCTCGATTTCATTTTTTATGTAGGCAGAAAAACTTGTTTGGATCCTTATCTTCTTCTTCTCCAAAACTCTCTGAACTTGTGTTAACGTGTTGCATTTTGAATCCAGAAATCTTTCTTCCTTTAGATTTCTGAATCAGATGTGTGGATATCTTTGTTTTATGAATATTGATATCCCTCTATCCTTCTCATTTCAAAGTTGAATTCGTGAGTATTTTGTACCAAAGGTATCAGAGCTTTGTCGAACCTTGGCCATGGCAGAAACACGTTCGCAAGCTCAGAAATCACATTTGAAGGAGAAGTCCGTTCGCGATCTCGAGGAGTTGATGGATTCTTTCAAATCACAGATGCTCGAGCGTACCCAAACTCTGGAATCGACTGTTGCTTCTCAGAATACAAAGATTGAGAGTTCATTGGCTGCGATGTTTGAATCTATACGTCTTTTCACAGGCAATCACTCCAAATCTACAGATCTACCACCTTCCAGTCCCCCACCAGCTCCACTAGTCCAGATTTCTACCTCCGATCTACCTACGCCGGAGCGTTCGGTTACGTCTTTTAATTACGCTGGTGTGACTCGCCTGGCTAAGCTGGATTTTCCTCGATTTAATGGAGATCAGATTAAGGAATGGTTATTCAAGGTGGAACAGTTTTTTGAGATCGATCGCACTCCTGCTGAGTTAAAGGTTGGTCTGGCTTCGATTCATCTGGATGATGCCGCGGCTACCTGGCACCGTGCGTTGATTCAATCTGGTGTTAATCTCGCTGGTTTACAGGATTGGACAACTTATAAGGTTTTGTTGATGGAGCGTTTTGATGAATTGTTTGATGATCCTGTTGCGGAGCTAAAACATTTGCAGGAGACCGCTGGTATCATGGATTATCACACGAAGTTTGAGCTGATACGCACCCGTGTTAACCTTTCAGAAGCTTATTTGGTCAGTGCATACTTGGCGGGTCTTCGCATTGACACTCAGATGCATATTCGTATGTTCCAACCACAGTCCGTGAGACAATGCTTGATGTTGGGTCGTCTGTACGAGACTGCTCACCCGAGAGCTACTCATGCTGAAGGGTCCAAACAGTCTTTTGTAGGAGGGTACAGACAGTCCTTTGCAGGAGGGTCCAAACTGCCTTTTGAAGGGGGGAAAAACTTCTCACCTCCCAAGAAAGAGTCAGACAGAGGTGGCGAGAAACCTGCTCTTCCTGCGTTGCTGGATACACCTAAGGAAATTCAACCTAGAAAGTTTGTTAGCACAGAGGAGATGAGTGAACGAAGGGCTAAAGGGTTGTGTTACTTCTGTGATGAGAAATATTCTCCTGGACATTATCTCAAACACAAGAAGACTCAATTATTCATGATAGAAGCAGAGGAAGACACATCAACAACTGAGCTTACGGAAGAGACAGATACTACCGTGATCACGGCTGATATTGCTCATATCTCTCTCAATGCTTTGGCTGGTATTACTGATTACAATACAATGCGAGTTAAAGGAACCAAGGGTAAGAAGACCTTGTTCATATTGATTGATTCTGGATCTACTCACAATTTCCTGTCTCCGGAGATAGCCGTGAAGTTGGGGTTGAGAGTCGAATTGGCAGGTCTAGCCAAAGTCAAAGTGGCTGATGGTAGTAAATTGGTAGTTCAAGGAAAAGTAGAGAAGTTGGAGTGGAACTTTCGGAATACTTCTTTTGTGGCAGATTTCATGATGATTCCCTTGGGTGGTTGTGATATGGTGTTAGGAGTTCAATGGTTACGCACGCTTGGAGCTATCACATGGGATTTCTTGAAACTGGAAATGATGTTTAAGTTGGGACAACATAAAGTGGTTTTGCACGGTATCCATCAAGACTCAGTCAGGTCTATCAAGGCTTCAAAACTGAGTAAGTATCATGAAGACCAGATACAACTCTCTATGATCTGTGTGGTTACCAAACCGGAGGACGTAGTACTTGAAGAAGTTTCGGAGTTGTTTCTACCATCAGTGGAGATCAGCAAGATCACAGCAGTTAACCCTCCAGGTATTGACACTCTTACAAAAATATTCTACAATATTTGAAGAACCTACTGCCTTACCACCATTTCGACTCAATCATGATCATCAGATTCCTTTGCTAGAGGGTTCAAACCCGGTGAACCAACGTCCATATAGATACCCTACACACCAGAAGGATGAGATTGATAAAATTGTTCAATATATGTTGGAGGGTGGTACTATTCAACCTAGTTCTAGCTCATATGCTTCACCGGTGGTTTTGGTAAAAAAGAAAGATGGTAGTTGGAGGTTGTGTGTGGATTACAGGGGCTTGAACATTTTGACAGTGAAAGACAGATTTCCTATTCCTCTGATTGAAGATTTGTTAGACGAATTGGGGGGTTCAAGCGTGTATTCAAAGATTGACCTCAGGGCAGGCTATCACCAAGTCCGGATGGCTCCCAAGGATATTCATAAGACTGCCTTTAAAACTCATAGCGGGCATTATGAATACATGGTCATGCCCTTTGGGCTGACTAATGCCCCAGCAACTTTTCAAGGGTTGATGAATACTGTTTTCAGGAGGTTTCTGCGGAAGTTTGTCCTCATATTCTTTGATGATATCCTGATTTACAGTGATTCTCAGGAGACTCATTTGTTGCATTTGGAGGAAGTGTTTAAGCTGATGCAACAACACAGTCTTTATGCAAAGATGAGTAAGTGTGCTTTCAGTACTGATAAAGTGGAATACCTAGGTCATTTTATTCAGGCTGAGGGAGTCTCTACGGATCCAGCTAAGGTGAAGGCAGTTGCAGAGTGGCCGATTCCGGTCAGTCTTAAACAGCTTAGAGGATTTCTTGGACTGGCAGGCTACTACAGGAGGTTTGTCAAGAATTTTGGCTCCATAGCTCACGCCCTAACAGCGTTAACAAAGAAAGATTGCTTTGTATGGTCTGCTGAAGCTCAGTTAGCGTTTGAGAACTTGAAGACTGGTTTATGTTCTGCTCCGGTACTGGCATTACCAGTATTTGATAAGCCTTTCCTTGTTGAAACGGATGCCTCAGGATATGGTATTGGTGCTGTCCTGATGCAAGAAGGTCATCCGTTGGCTTATATTAGTCGACACTTAAAGGGTAAACAGCTGCAATTGTCCATCTATGAAAAGGAATTGCTAGCTGTGGTTTTTGCGGTTCAGAAGTGGCGCCATTATCTGCTAACAGGCCATTTCATCATCAAGACTGATCAACGCAGCCTTAAATACTTGCTGGAACAGAGGCTCAACACACCTATTCAACAGCAGTGGCTACCAAAGCTATTGGAATTTGACTATGAGATCCAATATAAAGAAGGCAAGGAGAACTTAGTGGCTGATGCTCTTTCCAGGATTGATGGAGCAGAGATTCTACACATGGCAATGTCAGTTAAGGATTGTGACATTTTGAAGAAAATTCAGGCGGGCTATGAAACAGATTTGGGGGTGAAAACATTAATTGCATAACTAAAGCTTAACCCTACCGCTAAGCCGTTGTACTCTTGGTCACAAGACATTTTAAGGCGTAAGAGCAAGTTGGTGGTACCAGATGATATCGAGATCAAAAAATTCATCATGGAATGGATGCATGGATCTAGTAGTGGCGGACATTCGGGAAGAGACGCTACACAACAACGAGTTAAGGGATTGTTCTACTGGAAGTGTATGTCAAAAGATATTCAAGCTTTTATCAGAAGTTGTGCTATTTGTCAAAGGTGTAAGTATGATCATGCCGCTTATCCAGGTTTACTCCAACCTCTCTCTATTCCTGAGGCTATTTGGTCTGATATCTCAATGGACTTTATAGATGGGTTGCCTGTCTCTTTCGGTAAATCGGTCATACTGGTGGTGGTGGACAGATTAACCAAGGCAGCACATTTTATTTCCTTGTCACATCCTTACACTGCAGTTTCAGTAGCCCAAGCTTTCCTAGATAATGTCTTTAAACTCCATGGTCTGCCTAATTCCATCGTGAGTGACAGGGACTCTGTTTTCCTCAGTGATTTTTGGAGAGAATTGTTCACATTGCAAGGGGTGGCTCTCAATTACTCTTCAGCTTATCACCCACAGAGTGATGGACAAACAGAGGTTGTCAATAGGTGTTTGGAAACTTACCTCAGATGTATGTGTAATGATAGACCCCATCTTTGGAGTAAATGGTTGGCACTTGCTGAATATTGGTATAACACTACATTCCATACCTCTACTCAGACAACACCCTATGAAGCTGTGTATGGGCAATCTCCTCCAGTCCATTTGCCGTATCTACCGGGGGAATCTAAAGTGGCGGTGGTAGCCAAGAGTTTGCAAGACAGGGAAAACATGTTGTTGCTTTTGAAGTTTCAATTGATGAGAGCTCAACATCGTATGACTCAGGTTGCAAACAGGAGACGCTCGGACAGAAGCTTTGAGGTGGGTGATTGGGTTTTTGTGAAGCTGCAACCTTATCGCCAAAACTCTGTTATGTTGAGAAGCAATCAGAAACTAGCTCCCAAGTATTTCAGACCTTATAAAGTTCTTGATAAGTGTGGTAAGGTGGCTTATAAGTTGGAAATGCCAGTCTCTTCTTCCATTCATCCCGTTTTTCACGTATCCCAACTGAAGCTGAGAGTTGGTGATCATTCCGTGTCGACCGAGTTGCCCCATGTTCCTCCTGATGTGTTGTTGAAAGCTCCAGAGAAAATTTTGGAAAGGAAAATGGTGAACAGGCAGGGCAAGGCTGTTACAAAGGTTTTGGTCAAGTGGTTGCATCAGGGTGAAGAGGAAGCCACCTGGGAGTTTTTCTATGATCTGATGCAGGAGTACCCAGACTTTCGACCTTGAGGTCAAGATCTTTGAAAGAGGGGAGATTTGTTATAGTTATTAACGATCAGGATGGTGGACACGTGGACAGCTGAGATGAGCAGAGCCAGCTCAGCTTAGTAAACCAATAAAACTTCTCGATTTCATTTTTTATGTAGGCAGAAAAACTTGTTTGGATCCTTATCTTCTTCTTCTCCAAAACTCTCTGAACTTGTGTTAACGTGTTGCATTTTGAATCCAGAAATCTTTTTTCCTTTAGATTTCTGAATCAGATGTGTGGATATCTTTGTTTTATGAATATTGATATCCCTCTATCCTTCTCATTTCAAAGTTGAATTCGTGAGTATTTTGTACCAGTCTTCAGTAGATGACGTTTCAGGATTCGGTTTCGGTTTCGAATACGGTATCGTACGGTCTCGACTTAACTGACGGGATTTTGGATCTGTTCTTTTCTGGTTCGGGGAACAACAGATCTTCGGATCGGAGATGGGCAAAGAGATACGGTCCGCAGTGATGGTTGTGCGGATCCGGCGGGATTCGAAGATTGATTCAGAGATCACACAAATCAATCTCTGGTCACCACGGGGATTTAAGGCATACGTTGTTATCTTCGATACACTTTCCAAAGGTGCACTGCAGGTTGATAATCAATCGAGATCGTACGGTTATTATTGATTCGGAATAAGAGGTATGCAGTTTTCACGGAGAGACATAGTTCTTTTGTGAAGCTTACGAGATCAAGTATCGCATCTAATCAGAGAGACCTCGAAGTTGCATTACGTAATCTCAGGGCAGTATGCCTCGGGAGAGATACAAGGAATCAAAACCAGATTATGAATATCAATTCTCGGATATGCATCAATGAGGTATTTCTTTTTCTAATGGCGGAGAATACGCAAAGGATCTACAGAGTTACTGGGTATATATGTGAGGTTCAAAGGTGCGACCATAACAACTTACCACCTCATCTCTCTAAAGTTACGGTGCTTGCTATCTTCATCTCCTTCATCAATATGTCTCAAAGTCAACTGGTCAAGAGAGATGGGTCAGAGATGAAGATGGAAACGAGCTTGAAAAGATTGAAGATCTGGGTGCCTCATTTTGACAATTCGGAGCTCATAGCGGGTTACGCAAAGACGTTGATTGGGAGGTGTATGAATCCTAAGAAGCAGGATATGAAGGTACTACTCCATATGCTCCGCCGAATTCTGAACGTGGAGGACCGAGTAGCTGCGGCCGATTTAGGAATGGGTCGGTTTCAATTTAACTTTGACAGAGAAGAAGACATTGCGGAGATACTGAAGATGGAGCCGTTCCATTTCGATTATTGGATGGTATCACTGGTTCGCTGGGAACCTGTTGTGGATAGCAAGTACCCTTCAACCATCAAGTTCTGGATTCGGGTTATGGGAATCCCCCTCCACTACTGAGTTAACCTGACGTTTCGTAGTATCGGCGAAGCTCTCGGTGAGGTGAAGGAAGTGGTCGTCGATAATGGCAGGGTGCAGGTGGTTTTGGACGGCTTTCAACCATTATGCTTCGAGACCTCAGTCGAGATTCACGGAGGTGAGGAGACAGTTATTACATTGAGGTACGAGAGGCTGTTCGTGTATTGCATGAGCTTCTTTAGCCTCTGCCATGATCAGTCATTATGCCCTCGTAGGGCAGGACGTGCAGAGGACCATGAGAACATCCCGGAGGAACCGAAACATGGGTTCAATGTCATGAGCTACAAAGCTGCAGCTACTCGGAGTTTGGCCGACAATCTGGTCCAGCAACAAAACGCAATTTCCGGTAAACATCATTATGGGCAGGAAAAGAGGAAGGGAAAGGCTCATGATCTCAGAGATGCGGGGGCTAGTAACCATACCGATAAGGAACACAGATCCGGTAACTGGAAGGGGGACAAAATATTTAAAAACAGAGATTCAAAGGTTACCTCTTCATCGAGTTTTTTACCGCCAAATGAGCTGCACCAAAGGTACGCAATGGCTACCTCAGGATTGAACGAGTTGAGATCATCGGACGTGGGGAATGGTTTATCTGTTCATGAAAAGAAAATGTTGGATGCTTATCATGGCAGTAAATCCCGGGAAGTACAGGTCCCCAGTGACGGTGTAGTCTCGGGGAATAATGGTGAGGCATCACCGGTCACGGGCAAGGCTGTTCGTCGGGGCCTTCTGTTTGAGAATAATGAAACTGAGTCATTAACGGTGGTGAGCTCAAAAGTTCAGTCTTCTGAAACTTTGTTTCCGTCAGAGAAACCCTCTATTACCTTGGAGTTGATAGATGAATTGACTACGGAACATTCGGTTGAGGTAGAGAATGTAGTGTTTTCCAGAATTGAGAATAAGGTTTTGGAGGATTTTGTTGACGATATGGAATTAGGGGAAGTTACTATTGCAGGGGTTGTGTTGCCGATGATAGAGGAAGATGATGATGATCTTCTGAGCGAAACGGAGGATGTTATGGTGGATGTGGAGGTTTCAAGGAAGGATAAGGAGGGTAAGGTGACCGACGGGGATGGGACTACTCTCGTTAAGCGGAATCAAGTTCTTAAATTGAAGAACTCAGTGATGGGTGCAGGTTCAAAAAAGAGACTTATGCAGGGCATGATATCTCTGAAGAAGAAGGTGATCCCAAGGCCCTCAGGACGTTTCGGTGATGCTCATCAGGCCGGCTTATCGAAACCAAAATCTGAACCCAAGACTTCAAACTCGGAAGCATAGAAATGAAGATTATACAATGGAATATCTTAGCTTTGTGGGACAAGGGGTATAAAAGCTACTCTCGGGTTTCACCGAAGCAGGGGAGAATACTATTTTACTTTTGGAATAAAAAACAACCATTTGTTTCGGTCTTGTTATGTTTTCAGCTTTTCATTGGTTCTAGTATTTTAGCTACGGTTGTACCGGGTGACTTGTATGGTTGTATTGCTTTTATTTATATTTTTTATTTTGAGATCCTTCTCATTTTAGGAAATCAATCAGCTTATATTATAGTAGACGTAGAAGAGAAACAATTGTTCTTAATATTTAACCAAGTTGGGCCCAGTATGGAGAATTGCAATTCCCAGGTCCGAAGAATGAGTTGCTACCAACGGTTTTTGGTTGTTCTTTTGCGATCCCAGGGGTTGTTCGGAGAGGATGCTGATGAGGGACACTTATTTCATGTTTTCAAAGCCGAATTCTCGGTGGTATATGCAATCCAATGGTTGGTTTTAAGAAAAAAAGGAAAAAAAAGAAAAAACAAAATACATAATAAAGGAACTTTGGATGCGATGGTGGCGGCCCCTGGATTTCCAGACTAATGTGACGTCTTTCATTGCTTGCGGCCAATTTTTGATTTGGAGACGGGAGGTTCGGAGGATATGATGGGTGCTCAAGAATTATTCGGTTCTTTGAGTTCTAAAATGTATAGCAACAAAAAATTTCGTGAAGGTGTTAACCCTCCAATTTGGGGACAAGATGTGCGCCTCTAACCCGAGAAGTGGTTCGGGTATTACAAATACGATTAAATAATGCAGATTATGAGCTGAAATTGTCAGGGGCTTGGCAGTAAATATACAATAAGCTACTTTCATGAGATTTGGAAGAAACATAGGCCCGAGTTTCTGTTCCTTTCAGAAACAAAACAGGACCTATCCTTTGTGCAGAAGTTTCAACTCCATTTTGGTTACGATAAATTGCACACCGTGGAACCGCGCGGAGTGAGCGGTGGTCTTGCATTATTTTATGATAATTCTTATAAGGTCAATATAATTTTTTCTAATAATCGGATAATTGACGTTGAAGCGCCTGTTCACGGAAAAAAGTTTATTTATCGTATATTTATGGTGACCCGGTACCAAAGATGAGGGATCAGGTTTGGGAATGATTAATACGGACAATTTTATTCCGGTTGGATCCATGGTTGATAATTGGTGATTTAAATGAAATAACCGGCAACGATGAGAAACAAGGAGGAAACTTAAGACATTCATCAACATTTATCTCATTTAATCTCATTATTCAAACATGCGGTTTGTTGGAATTTCCATTCTTAGGAAACACCATGTCTTGGAGAGGAAAACGAAACAAGAAGACTGTTAGATGTCGGCTATATCGGGCTCTAGCAAATGGAGACTGGCATGGAATTTTTTCACACTCGTATGTAGAATATCTGGCAATGATAGGGTTGGATCATAGACCAATAGTGCCCACAATCGAGGACAAAATCCCTAGGAAACGGGGACAATTTAGGTTTCATAAACGTTGGATTGGGAAAGATGGTCTGATGGAATCGATTGCCAAGGGTTGGGAAATTAACCCAGGAGGAAACAGACTATCTTTTGCCCAAAAAATTAGGAATTGTCGACGGGAGATATCAAAATGGCGGAAAAACAATTTACCTTACGGCAAAGAGAAGATCAATGAGTTACAGCAAGCACTAGAAGAAATTCAAAATGATGATACGAGGACTCAAGAGGAATTGTTAGATATCACAGGAAAATTAAAAGCAGCATATCGGGATGAGGAGTATTTCTGGCAACAAAAAAGTCGCACTTTATGGCTAACGGTGGGTGATAAAAATTCAAAATTTTACCATGTGCAAGTAATGCAACGGAGGGCAAGGAATCGGATTGTTGGATTGCACAATGCATCAGGAGTGTGGGTGACATTAGAAAAAGAGGTGGAACAAGTGGCGGTAAAATATTTTGATGAACTATTTACCTCTAAGTCCCCGACGGACTTCGAGGAGGCTCTAGGCGAAATCTCGTCTTTGGTTTCGGAACAGAACAAAGACGCCCTTACGGCAAGGGCCACTGAAGAGGAGGTACGAAAGACACTCTTTATGATGCACCCAAAAAAAAAACCCGGGCCCCGACGAGATGACAGCAATTTTTTTCCAACGATCCTGGAGACTGGTGTTTTTGACCAACAACTGAATACGACAAATACTGGTGTTTTTGACCAACAACTGAATACGACAAATATTTATCGTATTCCAAAGATGGAAAGACCAACTAGGATGACATATTTAAGGCCCATAAGTCTTTGTAATGTGGGATATAATATCATTTCAAAGGTATTATGTTAAAGGTTAAAGCGACTGCTACCGAACCTTATTTCGGAAACTCAATCAGCCTTTGTGTCCGGTAGATTAATCTCCGATAATATCCTGATCGCGCAGGAGATGTTCCATGGTCTACGAACTAATAAGGCATGCAAAGGTGAATTCATGGCGATTAAAACGGATATGAGCAAAGCGTATGATCGAGTGGAATGGTCTTTTATCAAACATCTTTTGAGGAAGTTCAGTTTTTCGGAAAAATGGATTACATGGATGATGTGGTGTATTACATCCGTAGAGTATAAAGTCTTTATCAATGGTCAACCCAAAGGACATATACTCCTGAAGAGAGGGCTGCGTCAAGGGGACCCCCTGTCACCTTATCTATTCATCCTATGCACGGAGGTATTAATAGCAAATATCCGGAAGGCAGAAAGAGAAAAATTACTTACGGGGTTAAAGGTTGCGATAGCAAGTCCATTAGTATCACATCTACTATTCGCTGATGACAGCCTTTTCTTTTGCAAGGCGACTAAACAGGAATGTCAAACCATTTTGCATATTCTTGAATTGTACGGGTCAGTGTCGGGGCAGCAAATCAATTTTGGTAAATCGTCCTTACAATTCGGACACACGGTAGATGAATCGGTACAAAAAGAGGTTAAACATATACTGGGAATATCTATCATCGGGGGCATGAGTTCATATCTAGGCCTCCCGGAAAGCCTCGAAGGAGCCAAAAGTAAGATCTTTAATTTTGTCGCGGAGAGACAACATACTCGGATTAATGGCTGGACATCAAGATTTTTATCCAAGGGGGGCATGGAGGTTTTACTTAAATCAGTGGTATCAGCAATGCCAACTTTCGTCATGTCGTGCTTTCGATTACCCAAATCAATACCCGCAAAACTAACTAGTGCGACGGCACGGTTCTGGTGGAGTTCAAATGGGAAACAAAAAGGAATGGATTTGATAGCATGGAAGAAATTATGCTGCAGTAAATCGGAAGGGGGTTTGAGTTTTCGGGGAACTGAGGATTTTAACACAGTATTATTAGCTAAACAATTATGGAGATTGATGGATTCACCGGAGTCCTTATTTGCGAGGGTCTTCAAGGGTCGTTACTTTCGGAACTCACACCCTTTAGACCATATACGTTCTTACTCTCCATCATACAGATGGAGGAATATTATTTCAGCTAGATCTCTGGTCAACAAAGGGATAATTAAAAGAGTTGGATCAGGCTGTTCAATTTCAGTATGGAACGATCCGTGGATACCTTCTTCTTAGCCGAGGTCACCAACATGTAAGGGGTACAATTATTACCCGAATCTAATGGTCAATCATCTGGTTGACCCAATGACTCAGACGTGGAATATGGCGTTGCTGAATGCGATTATTGCCCCGGAAGATGTGACGATCATCCGGGGTTTGCCTATAACTAGAACCTACAAACCAGACACTTTCGGATGGCACTACACAAAATCGGGAAGGTACACGGTGAAGTCGGGCTATCAAGTGGAACATTCAAGTCCAAATATTGGTAACACTAGTCCTTATGATCCGGATGTGACGAACTTACAAGCTCACACATGGAAGCTGGAGTGCTCTCCGAAATTATTTGGCCAGCTATATCAGGTTGTCTCGCGGTATCATCAAAGTTGAGGAGTAGGGAATTGACTGTGATAAAAACGTACAAGGTGTGGAACGGAAAATGAAACTATCAATCATGTCCTTTTCGAATGTCCTCCGGCTTTACAAACATAGGCACTCTCTAAGATACTAACGTCTCCGGGAGTTTTTCCGATGTCGTCGGTTTTTGCTAATGTCGATCATCTATTTTGGAGACTTCCTCCGGATAATCCGGATAACAGTTTTCTTTGGATTGCGTGGTATATTTGGAAAGCGAGGAATGATAAGGTTTTTTCAAATGTGGACAGAGATCCACAAGAAATACTGAAGCAGGCGGAAACAGAGGCAACAACCTGGGAATCGGCACAAAGTAGTGACCCTAATGCGATAATCCACAGTTTTGTCCCTAACGCAGCGTCTCCGTCATTTGAAGGCTGGCGGTGTAATATTGATGGATCTTGGAAGGAGACCGATAGTTTTTCCGGATTATGTTGGTATTGATTTCAGGAAGGCGGTGAAGAGAAACTAATGGGCGCCATGAACCTACGTAGAAGCATCTCCCCACTACATGCCGAACTGGAGGCACTCATCTGGGCCATGCACTGTTTGAGTGCAAACCAGAAGATGACAATAGCTTTTGCAACAGACGGCTCCGAGTTGGTGAAGATGGTGTCTACACCCGAGGATTGGCCTGCTTTTGTATTACACCTAGAGGAATTCGAAAACAGTAAGGAGGTCTTCTCATCTTTTTCAATATCACTCATCCCACGCGCGAACAACAACAAGGCACACAAGTTAGCAAGAAGTGCTCGTGTCTACCCAGTGGATATTACCTTTGTAAACTCGGTACCCCCGGTTTGGATTTCTGAACCGTTCTAGGTATCTAGACTCTTGATAAAAAAAAAAAACTAAAAAAACTAAAAATCAAAGTTAAAAAATTAAAATCGATTAATAAAAAAAACTTAAAAATTCTGAAAATTCAAAGTTGAAAATTTAATCTTAAAAGATAAAGTTATTGAAAAAATAAAATTAAAAAGTTAAAAATTAAATTTATCCTAAAAGGTAAAATTAATATAAAAAAAAAGAAAAAACATTCCTTAGGTTTTCCATTTAGATTAAGGAAATTAATCATAAAAGTAAAATAATTATAATTTCTCACCTCTATATAAACCACAATTTGGTAGTGTGTCAATTACACACCAAGAAAATAAAAGTTCAATAATCATATCCAAAACTATTTACTGTATCTTTTCACCAAATTTTTGTTTCAAGCTATATATTTATTTCATCGTAAACTTTGTTTCTAAATTTATGTTTTATATATTTTCACAGGTGATCTAATTTTGATTTCCATTTTTTCGTTTTTAATTAATTTTAATGGGTTATAAAATATTAAATTACAAACCCACATATATGCGGGTACTTATCTAGTTAAACAATAGTTTACAATCCTAAAAAGCCAAAGTTTGAAAAAAAGAAAAAACAATTAGTATTTCTATTTAGATTAAGTAATAAAAAAAAGGGAACACAATCCTATAAATAAAAGGAATTCTTATTCCTCACCTCTATATAACCAAATTGATAGCTTCTCAATTTCACAACCAAAAAAAAATTCATAACATTTTTCGTCCATAAGCTGCATATAATCTTTTGTCTAATAGAAGACATGGTTACGTAAAGAGGAAAGCTTGATCTTGCCAAGTGTCAAGTCAATCGATCCGATTCTGACATGTGTAAAAGAAATTTTCCAAAAAACAATCGAATTAATTTTTGACACATAATATTAACAATAGAATGATAAGTTTATAATCGATTCATAATACTAAAAACTAAAATTATTAAACAAAAAATAAAAATAAAAAATGGCGATTTTATTATTGTTTTTTCGACGGTTCTTTACCAATTTGGTGACGGTTATTGTTCCTTTGCCCGGAAAACTGGGAAATTGGGTCCAATTTTCCCACGATCTGGTAGTTATCTCCACTTTGAGTCCCACGACTCATCGTGATGCAAGTGCTTTGGCGATTTTATCGACTCAACGAGCGTATAAATGGCGATTCCAAGATTGGGTTTTCTTACAAACAAAACTTAAATTTTCAGAGCAAATCTATTTCCCAATCCGATATTACCAAATCCTTTTCATCATGGCTGATAATCTACGGCGAGTGGTTCAAGATCTCAACTACAGCGCCGATGATGCTCTGATTGCCCTTTCGTTTGATGTGGTTAATCAAGCTGCACTTGAGAATCGATTTGTCATCATGGGAAGACCAACAGTCACAAGAAGGCAGAATCTCACATCTATTATCGCCTCCTTACCACGCAGTTGGTCTTGCCGGTTTGGCTCATGGTCGCATTGTGGATGGGAACCGCTTCGAATTTGTTTTCGCGACAGAGGAGGCGATGGAAAATTTTCTTCGAAGAGGACCTTGGGCTTTTGCGGATCACATGCTCATCCTTCAACTCTGGTCTCCTTTATTTATGGGAACCCAAATTCGAGGCTGAGAAACCATACCTGGGAACGAATTGATAGAATTGGATCTAGCAGAAGGAATCAACATTGGTTTTTACTTGGAGATTTCAATGAGTTACTAGATAACAGTGAGAAGAAAGGAGGAAGGACTCAACCTAAAAGATCTTTTAAGGATTTCAAGCCACTGGCCAGAAATTGTGAACTTACAGATTTAAAATTCAGTGCTGATCGATTCTCATGGGCTGGACAGAGATTATCTCATCATGTTTTATGATGTTTAGATCACACAATGACTAATAGTGAATGGCACACGATGTTTCCCAGTTCATAGACAGAATTTATGGAATTTGCTGAGTCTGATCACATGCCTCTAATCACTTATATTTCAGATACAGTTGAAGAGCGAAGAGGTTTTTTTGATATGATAGTAGACTGACAAACAAAGAGGGATTTAGAGATAATGTCTTGCAAGGATGGAATGGTACACATGAGAATAATTCTATGAATACTCCTCTGATACATAAAATGAAAAATTGCAAGAAGAAAATCTCTAAGTGGAAGAGAAGACATAGGCTCAATGCAGAAGAGAGGATCACTTTGATCAGGGAAAAATTGGATAAGGCAATATCTACTAGTAGTTTATCTCCAGCAGCAAGAGCTGAACTTAGGAGAGAACTGAATCAAGCCTACATTGAGGAAGAAATTTTTTGGAAACAGAAAAGCAGAATAACCTGGTTACAAGAAGGGGATCGAAACACAAGGTACTTCCACACAATCACAAAGGCAAAAAGAACAAAAAAACCAAATCATGTCCATATTAAATGACGAGGGAGTATCTCAAAGGGTGATCAAGACATTGGATTGGTGGCTGTAAAATATTTCTCAGACTAACAAGTCTACACCAGTTGATGACAACCTTATATCAGGAGTCTAATTTGAAGATTTTCAAAGCAAAGTGTCAGAGGAAATGAATAATGATCTTATACGTGAGATATCTGAAGAAGAGATCAACAGAGTAGCATTTGATATCGGTCCACACCGAGCACCAGGGCCTGACGGATTTACAGGAGGTTTTTATCAGAAATTCTGGTATGATATTAAGGATGACATCTGCCGCGAGGTGAAACTGTTTTTTAACACATGTTATATGGATCCAAATCTTAATCATATGAACAATATAATCATTGCCCATGAAGTGTTCCATAGTCTGTAGTCAAGAAAGTGGCAAGCAAAATCGTATATGGCTGTAAAAACTGATATCACTAAAGCCTATGATAAGCTTGAATGGGTATTTTTAGAGGAAACAATGAAGCACATGAGATTTGCACCGATATGGATAGAATGGATAATGCGATGTATTTCTTGAGTCAGTTTTTCTGTTCTAATTAATGGATCTCCTCACGGTCACATCTCCCATGGACGTGGTATAAGACAAGGTGACCCTTTGTCACCATATCTCTTCATATTATGCGCCGAAATTTTATCTCATCTCATTACTAGAGCTACAACAAAAAGGGAGCTGCAAGGCATTAAAATCAGTAATATAGGCCCAGCACTGAGTCATTTACTTTTCGCTGATCATTCCCTCTTCTTCACTCTTGCAAATTTAAAATCTTGTCGTACTCTTCAACGAATACTCAGCACGTACAAAAAAGTTTCGGGTCAGGCTGTTAATCTTCGAAAATCAACCATCACATTTGGAGCAAAAGTGAATCCTACGACAAAGACGAGTATGCAGAACATCCAGGGAATTCATAATGATGGTGGAGGTGGTAAATATCTTAGACTTCCAGAACAATTTGGATATAAAAAAGCAGAAATGTTTCGCTCCATAACAGATAAAGTCAAGGAACGAACTCAAGGATAGAGTAAGAAATTTATGTTTCATAAAGGAAAGGAAATTCTCATTAAATAAGTGGCGGTGGCGATGCATATCTTCTCCTTGAATGTGTTTAAAGTTTCAAAAGAAATATGTGAAGATATAAACTCAATCCTTGCTAAATTTTGGTGGAGTCCTGGTAATGAGAAAAAGGGAATGCACTGGTTTCCATGGCAGCGTATGAGACTGCCTAAACGAGAAGAATTAATTGGTTTTCGAGATTTAGAGAATTTCAATTTGACTCTTCTTGGAAAACAAGTGTGGAGAATTTTGCATCATCCTGAGTGTTTAATGGCTCGTCTAATTAGAGGTCGCTATTTCCCTAATGAAAATGTACTTAATGCTACAATGGGGACTAAAATTTGATATGGATGGAAATCGCTACTCCATGGAAGAAATATGTTGAAACAAGGAATATGATATGTTATTGGAGATGGTGCTTTCATTAGTACATGGGAAGATCCATGACTTCCAACACATACTCCTAGACCTCCAAGAGCTCGTGGAGCAATAGAAGGAGTTGCTAAGTGTTAGCTATGAAGCTAATTATGGTCCCTCCTCAAAGCAAAAGAGAATTGTTTATAAGAACAATTGAGATACGTTACTTTCTTTCTTAATTTTCCTCCCTTTTCATTTAACATTGCACAAAACTTAAATACAAAAATAAAAGATTGAAGGTCCTAACTCCTACGTGAAACACATCCCCGTAATTAAGGAAAACCATACCCACTACTTTAATAAAAGTAATACACGTTATAAAAACAAACCCACCACAATTTACTTGTCTTCGGTGATGGCCACGTCATCTTCCTCTCTCTGTATCTCATCACTAAGATTAGTCAATTATTTAATAACCGATGTAATGATTGGATTGAAGAAAGAGTTAGAGAGCAAGTTGCTGTTGAGGATGTTGACCGAGTATTATCCATCAAATTAAGTTCTACGACGAGCAAAGATTTATTAGGATGGCAATACAATGATGATGGGTTATACACAATTCGATTTGGTTATTGGCTATCTATTCATCTTCCAAATGCGAATCCGATTGCACCACTTCCAGGTAATCAACAACTCAAGAATGTTGTTTAGAAATTAAAGACTGCCCCAAAAATTAAAAGCTTTCTATGGAAAGCTATGACGGGTATCTTAGCAACGTGAGAAAACCTGAGAAGACGACATATCAATAGCAATTCATGGTGTCGACGCTACTATAAAGAAGAAGAAACAGTGAAGCATCTCTTCTTTGATTGTGACTATGCACAAGCAACATGGAGAGGATCTGGTTTACCAAATCCATTTTTTCGAATTTGCAAGCAACATTCGATGATCAGTTACAAGCTTGCTTTGCCTTTAATTCATCCTCACAGTTGAAGCATTACCGGCAACTTCCGCTCTGGATTCTATGGAGGCTATGGAAGAGTAGAAACCTTCTGATTTTTCAGAGAAAACACATCCCATGGGGAAAAACATGAATTTTGCAAGGAATGATGCAACAGAGTGGATGAATACTGAAGATTATTTGCAGACACAGATGGGATCTCCAAGAATTTTAAATTCGATTTCGGATGGGAGGTGATCATGGGCAAGACCAGAATTGGGGTGGATCAAGTGCAACTATGATGTATCATTTATTCAAGGTAATGTTCCCTCTAAAGTAGGATGGATCATTAGAGATGCTACGGGAACATATCGTGGATCGGGTCAAGCTCGAGGTCGAGTGTTATCAATTGCTTTGGATCGAAAGCGAATTGCAAGCTCTCTTAATTGCTATGCAATCCTGTTGGAGTAAGGGACATCAAAAGATTATATTTGCAGGAGATAACCAAAAGTTGGTGGATCTAATTATTTATGGAAGGAAGTTGCATTTTGGAGTAAATAATTGGATTCGGGAAGTTCGATTCTGGAAAAACAAGTTTGAAGAAGTTCGATTTGTTTGGGTTAGAAGAGAATCCAACATGGTAGCTGACATCATAACCTATTTTTATGTTCCAAATGACATTAATCATGTACTTTACCGTGATTTTGTAAAGTCTCAATTTTAATTAATATATCAGATGTTATAAAAAAAAGTAAATTTATCCTAAAAGTCAAAGTTGATTAAAAATGAAAAATAAATAATTAATAATGGAAAAAAATAAAATTGATTAATAAAAAAACCTTAAAAATTATGAAAATTTAATAACTGATTCATAATCATAAAAGGTAAAATTACTAAAAAATAAAAAAAAATATATTAAATTTATCCTAAAAGACAAAATCTAATATATAAAATATGAAATGATATCTCCAATCATTTAAAAATAAATTAAAAATTAACATGTGTCCAACTATTCATTGCATATTAAATTTAATTAATTTGAATTTAACTATCTTTAAAATCATTAGAACATAAACATAAAATACATATTTTTTCTAAAACTTTAGAGCAAAAACATTAAATAAATTCGAATTTAATTTTAAAGCATCATAAAAATGTAGATATTAAATAATACACTATTTTAAATTAATCTTTTCATTTTTCTCTTTCACGTGATTCAATTGACATCTTTAAATATGAACAAGTTATCATAATAAAAATGACAATAGTAGTTTAAGAAAGTTTTAACAACTGAAGAAGAAAAATCAGAACTAGAAAACCATAAGACACAAAAGTACATTTAAGAAACAATCGATAACAAGTTATCAATATCAAAAATAAAAAGAAGAAGATGAAAAATTTGGAGAAAGGAAATGGAAACAAAAAACATACAAGAATTTAAAAGCGTAAAAAATAAAGATTGAATAAATGATATGTGAAAAGAAAAAAAATGGTAATTTTAGAAAGATAGAAATTAGTGCAATAATATGATTTAGATGAACGATAGGAGTCTAAAGAACAAGTCAATATTTGAAAAACAATAGATGAAAATAAAAACTATTAAGGTCATGAAAAAAAAACAAAAGTTATAAAAATACATTGATAGTCGAATTATATATCTGAAAACATATTGTATCTCAATAATCTTATTTAGAACACAAATAAAACATGATCCTCTAGTTAATATAAAAAGGAAAACAAAATCTTTAGTTTTTTCATTTATATTAAGGAAACAATTAATTACTAATCCTAAAAAAAAAATTCTATATAAACTACAATTTTGTAGTATGTCAATTACACACCAAAACATTAAAGTCTATTTATCGTATCAAAAGTGATTTACTGCATATAATTCACCAAATATTTCCTTTAATGTATATATTTATTCCATCGGAAACTTCTTTCTAAATTTATGTATTATATATTTTTAGTGGTGATCTAATTTTGTTTTCCATTTTTCGATTTTAATTTTTTTTCAAGGGTTATAAAATATCAAGTTACAACCCTGCATATTTATATAGTAAAATATAAAAGCAAAGGGGAAAAGAAAATGAAATTAAGAAAAATTATTTTACTCTTGATAAAGTTTCTATTGAGCCGTTTGTATGACAGCTACTGTGTAGCTCAGTGGTTGGTTAGCGTTACCACACGCTTTCCACTCCGTGAGTTCGAGTAGAGAGTCACACGATGGTAGTGGTGGTGGTGGTGGTGGAGGTGATGATGATCATATTATGACACGATGAACGATATTTAAACTTATAAACCCTAATTGGCCAATGAAGGTATTCTTAAATACTTTTTTGGAATTAAATACTTTAATTGTTTTCCTCATACAAAATTTCTGCGGTTTTTCTGTAACATCCCTATCCCAGGTTTCCAAAGATAATCAGGATTCGGGCATGTTAGGTTGTCACCAGTGGTCAGTAACACAGGATCGCCAGGAAAACGCTCGGTAACAACAACAAAAAAACGACACGATCCCACTAACCTGAAAGAAAACAAGGGGAGAGGGTTGAGTAATCAAGATTACCCAATGAGGATGAGCCTTTAGAGACTCACTTAACCCTTTCAACAATTACACGAAATAATAACCAATAGCCTAGACCTAAAACGAGCTCAAACAAGGTTTCACGCAATATTCGTTTTAATACTCCTTCTCCTTTTATCACGTAATCTCATTTCTCAGTATTCAACCTTTCTCAGTACTCATCTTTCCTCAGTACTCCACTTTGTAACCGGTTCTCAAACAATGCACTCTACCAGTGCTCACACAATCTAACACGGTGGGAATTTCCAAGCTCACTGGCCTTTTTTTGTAATCAGGCTCACTGGCCGTAGAGCGTGGGATAGCTCCTTTTAACCCTGTTGGAAGCCTATCAGTCTCACTGAAGTCGGGTCCATCAAACAAATCGAACCACTGATCCCTCACAGTGTCGAGGACCTAACAATTACTAATATCTCAAGCAATACTGATTTATCCTAACACGCAATGTTCATCTAAATGCAGGACTCACAAGCCGGACAACTCAAAAAGCAAACCAGACAGTTCAATCTGGTACCAGCAATCAAATCCTAACTCAATACTCTAACCTTCTACCCATTACCCATTACCCATGCGACATATAAAAAGGCAGCAACGGTTTAAGAATAAGTTATTGACATCACATCGAATAATGGAAAAAGAGGAAAACGCAACACGTCTTCACCTGACAGCATGCGGTGGAGAAGGAGGAGGAGATGGTGAAGGTGATGTGACCAGCTCGCCTCTGATATCGTCAGAAGAACTCGTTGATGGAGGTGGAGAAGAATCAGACCCGGCGCCTTGTACTGGAACAGTCATATCTTCTGACTCGGATCTCGGATTCGGATGATCTCGGACTTCACGGAAAGAAGACACTCGGGGCTTCAGTTTGTTTGATAGGCACTACATCTTCAGATTCTCAGCGATTCGTTGGGAAAAGAGCCCGCAAGGTGACGGCAGCGGTTAGGGTTTTCTGGTGAACGGCAGATCCGATACCCGTCACTGGGATGGCGATATCTGTAGACTCAGGTCTCCGTTCCGGTCAAACTCGGTCTTCCTGGAACGATAAGATCCGGGGCTTCGATTTGATAGGTTCTTGGTCTCGTGGTTCTTCGCGGTTCGCCGGGGAATCTCTCTGCAAGGTGGCTGACGGTTCCTGCGCGGAAGAGAGACAAGGAGGAGGCTGGTCTCGACGGTGGGGAGGAGAGAGGCGGCGCCGATGAGAGAGAGAAGTCACACAGGGAGAGAAAGAGAGAGGGGGCCACGGGAGAGAAGAGAGAAAGAGAGAGGGGAAAAAAAAAGAGACTAGGGTTTTTTTTCTCTTGCTTTAGATTTAAATAGGTCTTAATCCGGTTTAGGCAAAAATTAAGAATCGAACCGGGTCGGGTTATCACATTCTCCCACCCTTGAAGAGGATTCGTCCTCGAATCCAAGGAAGGAAGTCCGTGAAAGAACGAAACGGAAAAGAAATATTTCGGAATAAACAAAAAGGTCACATGTAAGTACGAAAGAGAATGCAAAAAAGGAACGAAAGCGCGGAATACAAGCAAGGTGAAGCGAGGAAGCACATAAAAAAGACGGTTGCTAGAACGGCTGACGGAAGCACAAACGAGAGGGAGAACCAGGAGGAATCGTTATTAAAACCAAAAATGCTTTTCTTATTAATATAAAAGAGGAGTAGAACATTTTTTTGCAAAACACTAAATCGGAAAAGAAACAAAAACCAACACGAAAGCTAACTAATTCATAGGAAAGAAAAATTGCACCAAAGAATGAAAATGGAAAATAAAACTAAGTTCTACTCCTATAAAAAAAACGAAATTTCCCCTAGCCACTAAAGGAATCTTCCGATGGGTCCTCCTCGAGGTCGTCGTCGGAAGAGAGAGCGATGTAGACCGGCTCCTTGCTAAGCTTCACTTGAGAAAGAGGAGTGACCTTCTTGCGCGATGCTTCCCGTCTCTTGAACTTAGGCTTCAGATTAGAACAGAAAACATACAAGAAAGGAAACACACTATTGAATCGGTGTCTATGTTGTTGTTGTTCTCGGTTTGAAATCGTACATATTAAAATCATAGCTTTTTTTGAAAAAAGAAAAAAAGAGAAAAAAAAATACATAAACAAAATAAAAATATATATATTTTTGTTTTAAAACGATTTTCAAACTTTGGGCGCGACCACTCTAGGACAACGCTAGAGTGATCTAATCCTGGGCTCTGATACAACTTTGTAACATCCCTATCCCAGGTCTCCGGAGATAACCATGATTCGGGCATGTTAGGTCGTCACCAGTGGCCAGCAACACAGGATCGTCAGGAAAACGCCCGGTAACAACAACAACACAACGACACGATCCCACTAACCTGAAAGAAAACAAGGGGAGAGGCTTGAGTAATCAAGATTACCCAGTGAGGATGAGCCTTTAGAGACTCACTTAACCCTTTCAACAATTACACGAAATAATAACCAACAGCCTAGACCTAAAACGAGCTCAAACAAGGTTTCACGCAATATTCGTTTTAATACTCCTTCTCCTTTTATCACGTAATCTCATTTCTCAGTATTCAACCTTTCTCAGTACTCATCTTTCCTCAGTACTCCACTTCGTAACCGGTTCTCAAACAATGCACTATACCAGTGCTCACGCAATCTAACACGGTGGGAATTTCCAGGCTCACTGGCCATTTTTTGTAATCAGGCTCACTGGCCGTAGAGCGCGGGATAGCTCCTTTTAACCCTGTTGGAAGCCTATCAGTCTCACTGAAGTCGGGTCCATCAAAAAAATCGAACCACTGATCCCTCACAGTGTCGAGGACCTAACAATTACTAATATCTCAAGCAATACCGGTTTATCCTAACACGCAATATTCATCTAAGTGCAGGACTCACAAGCCGAACAACTCAACAAGCAAACCAGACAGTTCAATCTGGTACCAGCAATCAAATCCTAACTCAATACTCTAACCTTTTACCCATTACCCATTATCCATGCGACATATAAAAAGGCAGCAACAGTTTAAGAATAAGCTATTGACACCACATCGAATAATGGAAAAAGGGGAAAACGTAACACGTCCTCACCTGACAGCATGCGGTGGAGAAGGAGGAGGAGATGGTGAAGGTGATGTGACCAGCTGTCTCTGATCTCGTCAGAAGAACTCGTTGATGGAGGTGGAGAAGAATCTGACCCGGCGCCTTGTATTGGAACAGTCATATCTTCTGACTCGGATCTCGGATTCGGATGATCTCGGGCTTCACGGAAAGAAGACACTCGGGGCTTCACTTTGATAGGCACTATATCTTCTGGTTCGCAGCGTTTCGTCAGGAAACGAGCCCGCAAGATGACGGCGGCGGTTAGGGTTTTCTGGTGAACGGCAGATCTGACACTCGTCACTGGGATGGCGATATCTGTAGACTCAGGTCTCCGTTCCGGTCAAACTTGGTCTTCCTGGAACGATAAGATCCGGGGCTTCGATTTGATTGGTCTTGGGTCTCGTGGTTCTTCGCGGTTGGCCGGGAAATATCTCTGCAAGGTGGCTGATGGTTCCTGCGCGGAAGAGAGACAAGGAGGAGGCTGGTCTTGACGGTGGGGAGGAGAGAGGCGGCGCCGGTGAGAGAGAGAAGTCACACAGGGAGAGAAAGAGAGAGGGGGCTGCGGGAGAGAAGAGAGAAAGAGAGAGAGGGGAAAAAAAAAGACTAGGGTTTTTTTTTCCCTTGCTTTAGGTTTAAATAGGTCTTAATCCGGTTTAGGCAAAAATTAAGAATCGAACCGGGTCGGGTTATCACATTTTCTTAGTTAACGTAGGAATTGAGCCTTTTCATTAACGAATCCAACATACTCGGGTCGGAAAATAAAACGATCCAAAGGTATATGGTTTATGGTTTCTTAGGCTGGGCAGGTCTATGGTTTCTTAATCGTAGACTATACAAGGAGTACGAAGAGAAGCGAGCATTGGTTCAGATCATTTTCAGCATCGTCTTCGCACTCTCTTGTAACCTATGGCAGCTCGTTCTTGTTGGAGTTTTAAGTGTATCAATGGTAATATTATGAACCATTGTAACTATTGGTTAATTACGGTTACAATGTTACACGTACGGTTGCAAACGTACGTGACAACCGTTGGACTTTATAAATACTATGTTCCTTTGCCTCAAAAAAAGCATAACAGAACGAGAGAAAGAAAACAGATTCACAAGACCAAAGATTGATAAAATCTTTGGTGAAAACACAAAATCTCTATTTGTTTCTCTTGGATCTTAGCGTAGAACAAGATAGAACTTTGATTGTCGTATCCTAGAAGGGATTTCGTGTAACCCAGGGCTTGAGAAGGGTCGAAATACTCTATAAGGAAAGTGCTTTTGAGCACGATTCAATCATTATCCAAGTTCACTATACATTACGATCCCGGAAATACAACGTTTCTACAACATTCTTATAGAGTATTATCCGTTTACAATGGCTAATGTTTCGGTGCGTGAGATGACGTCAAAGTTTGGCAAATTAGATAAGTTTGAAGGAGTTGATTTTCGAAGATGGCAAAAGAAGATGCACTTTATCCTCACAACACTCAATGTGGTGTACGTTCTAAGTATGCCAATGCCCACAGTGTCGGAGAATGCCGAAAACGAGTCCGTGGAGGAGACAAGGAAGCAACTTAAATGGGAGAACGATGACTACATATGTCGTGGCCACATTCTCAACGGTATGTCCGATCCTCTCTTTGATGTCTATCAAAATGTCGAATCCGCAAAAGAATTATGGGATGTGTTGGAGTCGAAGTACATGGCTGAGGATGCTTCTAGTAAGAAGTTCCTTGTGAGTAATTTTAATAATTACAAGATGTGCGATTCAAGGCCGGTTATGGAGCAATACAATGAATTACTTCGCATCCTAGGCCAATACACTCAACACAACATGAAGATGGATGAATCCATTTCGGTGTCGAGCATTATCGACAAGTTACCACCTTCATGGAAGGATTTTAGGCACATGTTAAAACACAAAAAAGAAGAGTTGTCTCTTGTACAACTTGGCAGCCATTTGCGCATAGAGGAATCTCTAAGGGTGCAAGAGGGAGGAAATCAAAAAATAAGGAGGCTGAAACTTCCTCGATCCATATGATGGAGGAAAATGGGAGTTCTAAGATGAAGAATAAAGGGAAGAAACGCCCCTTTAATAACAACATTAACGATGGATCTAACAAAAGGCTTAAGAGCGTTTGTTGGATTTGTAACAAGCCGGGTCACTTCAAACGTGATTGTTGGGCAGCAAAGGATAAGAATAAAATGCATCATAACCGTTTTGGGCAAGGTTCTAAGGAACAAGGCCCATAATCTCTTCAAGGTCAGATTTCTGTTTTTGATTCATATTCGAAAGTGAATTATGTGTCAAAAATTGCTGAGGCATTTTATGTGCAGGATGATGCGGTGACGTGGTGGATTGACTCGGGTGCAACAACACATGTTTGCAAGGATCGTGGCTGGTTCAAGACATACGAGCCAGTTCAAGATGGGTCCGTACTTCATATGGGAAACGAGTCAACCGCTCCTATCCTAGGTCGTGGAAAAGTGGTGTTAGAATTTAGTTCCGGGAAAACTCTTAATCTTAATGATGTCATTCATGTACCCGGAATTAGAAAAAACTTAGTCTCCGGTAGTGTTTTAAATAAGTGTGGATTTAAACAAGTGTATGAGTCGGATAAGTATGTTTTATCTAAGTGTGGTGTCTTTGTTGGATTTGGATATTTTTGTAATGGCATGTTTATGCTTAATATTAATAAAATTGTCAATTCTATTTATATGACATGTTCTAGCAAAAATAATACTTCTCTATGGCATGCAAGATTAGGTCATGTACATTATAAATGTATGATTGATATGTCTAAAGAATGATTAATTCCTACTTTTGATGTGAATATAGATAAGTGTGGAACATGCATGTTGACTAAAATAGTTAGACAACCGTTTAAGAGCATAGAAAGAAACGCTAGGATGCTTGGACTTATACATAGTGATCTATGTGATTTGCATTCAACTCCATCTTTAGGGAATAAGAAATATTTCATCACGTTCATAGATGATTATTCTCGCTATTGCTATGTATATTTATTACATGCTAAAGATGAGGCCCTTAATAAATTTAAGGTTTATAAAACTGAGGTTGAATTGCACCGATAGAGGTGGGGAGTATTATGATCCAACATATTTTCAGTCTGTAGGCATTATACATGAGACTACGGCTCCGTATACACCACAACAAAATGGTGTGTCCGAGAGAAAAAATAGAGTCCTAAAAAATGGTTAATTCTATGTTATCTTACTCGGGACTGAGTGACGGATTTTGGGGTGAAGCCATGTTAACGTATTGTTATTTATTAAATAGAATTCCTAACAAAAGGAACAAGGTTACCCCATATGAACTTTGGCACAAAAAGAAACCAAACTTGAACTACCTTCGAGTTTGGGGATGTAGGGCGGTTGTGAGACTACCTCAACCAAAGATTAAAACTTTGGGAGAAAGAGGAGTTGATTGCATATTTATTGGATATGCCTTGCATTCCAAGGCTTATAGATTTTATGTCATAGAACATAATGATTCTATGCCGGTTCACACAATAATTGAGTCAAGAGATGCAATATTTGATGAGAGCCGTTTCTCTTCTATACATAGGCCAAAGGACTTAGTTCCAAGTTCAAGTGGAACAAATAAAGGAGACGACACGTTCGTTCCTCCTAACGAGTCACCGACGCTTCGTAAAAGCAAACGAGGGAGAATTAAAAAATCATTCGGTCCTGATTTCCAGCTTTATTTAGTTGAAGGATCAAGAATGAGGTCGGTTTCCAATACTCATATTGTTATCTTGTTGATGAGGACCCTAGAACTTTTGACGAGGCCATGAAATCACAAGATATTGCGTTTTGGAAAGAAGCGGTAAATGATGAGATGGATTCTATTGTAGAAAATAATACTTGGATCATAACGGATCTCCCACTTGGTTGCAAGCCTTTAGGCTGCAAGTGGATCTTCAAGAAGAAGATGAAAGTCGATGGAACAATCGACAAGTTTAAGGCTCGATTGGTTATTCAAGGCTTTAGACAAAGGGAAGGCATTGACTACTTCGATACGTATGCTCCTGTTGTTAGAATCTCTTCTATTAGATTATTAATTGCTTTAGCAGCCATTCATAATGTTGTAATCCACCAAATGGATGTTAAGACGGCGTTCTTGAACGGTGTCTTAGAAGAAAAGGTGTATATGAAAAAACCCGAAGGATTTGTTATGCTTGGTCAAGAGCATAAGGTGTGTAAGTTGATAAAGTCATTGTATGGGCTAAAGCAAGCACCTAAGCAATGGCATCAAAGGTATGATGAAGTTGTCTTATCAAATGGATTCAAATTAAATCAGTCGGACATGTGTTTATATAGCAAATTTGATTATTCTGGTAACGGAGTGATCATTTGTTTATATGTTGATGACATGTTGATTTTTGGCACCAACCTTAGACAAGTAGAACTTACAAAAGAGTTTTTGTCATCAAATTTTGCCATGAAAGACATGGGGGAGGCGGACGTGATTCTTGGAATTCGAATCAAGCGTGAGAACAAAGGACTATCTTTAACACAATCACATTACATTGAAAAAGTGCTTAAAAGTTCAATTATGAGAATTGTTCTCCCGTGAGCACTCCCATTGACGCGAGTGTGAAGCTTATGCCTAATATGGGACAAGCAGTATCACAACTCGAGTACTCACGAGTAATTGGTTGCTTAATGTATGCCATGACGAGCACTAGACCAGATATAGCTTATGCGGTAGGAAGGTTGAGTAGATACACTAGTAATCCTAGCACTCATCATTGGCAAGCTATAAGGAGGGTGCTCAAGTACTTGAAAGGAACGATAAATTATGGTTTGTAATATGTCAGATTTCCTTCAGTCTTAGAAGGATATTCAGATGCAAGTTGGATTACCAACGTGGAAGATCATTCTTCTACAAGTGGTTGGGTGTTCTTACTTGGGAGAGGTGCCATTTCATGGGCATCTAGGAAACAAACTTGTATTACAAGTTCAACTATGGAATCAGAATTTGTAGCATTAGCGGCTGCGGGGAGAGAGGCGGAGTGGTTAAGAAACTTAGTCTCCGAGATTCCATTGTGGCCGAAACCGGTATCACCGATTTCTATCCATTGTGATAGTCAAGCTACTTTGGCTAAGGATTATAGCCAAATGTATAATGGTAAGTCGCGACACCTGGGCGTTAGACATAGCGCGGTACGTGAGTTGATCACTCATAGGGTGATTACCATAGAGTCTGTTCGGTCTCAACAAAATCTAGCAGATCACTTGACAAAAGGACTAGCTAGGGACTTGGTGACAAAGTCAGCTAAGGGGATGGGATTAAAGTCCAGTTAAATCTGTAATGGTGGGATACCCAATTCCCCTCTAATACGACATTAGAGGCTGAATTCAATGTGGAAAGCCCACACTTAGAGATTGAAGCACTTGTTTATATCATCCCAAAGTAAGTGCTTAGACCTGCAAAAGAGGGTTATGCTAAAGTTTTTTTTTTAATAGATCTTTTGAAAAATTGCATTTTGCACGTGCAAGATGAAAAGTGTCTACCTATATGGGTGTGAAGTGTAGCCGCTTCAAGAAGCTTGGACTTAGCTTTGTATATGCTCATGAAAGGATAAGGACACATGGCTTATAATAGTGTTAAGGATAAACACTTAGAGTAGTGTGTAAATTCGTGTGTGTATTATCTTCATGTACCCAAATGAGTTGAAAGGATTCAATCCGTAGGACATCCTGATTCTCGGGCATTTGGAATGTGTAATATCACTAATATGTAAATTCAATCCTTAGGACATTTACATGTATGCATGAGTTTGGTTTTTGTGTTGTTGATTTCGTAAATCAAAAGAGTACACTTAAATGGGGGAGGAATGTTGGAGTTTTAAGTGTATCAATGGTAATATTATGAACCGTTGTAAATATTGGTTAATTACGGTTACAATGTTACACGTACGGTTGCAAACGTACGTGACAACCGTTGGACTTTATAAATTCTATGTTCCTTTGCCTCAAAAAAAGCATAACAGAACGAGAGAAAGAAAACAGATTCACAAGACCGAAGATTGATAAAATCTTTGGTGAAAACACAAAACAAAACACAAAATCTCTATTTGTTTCTCTTGGATCTTAGCCTAGAACAAGAGAGAACTTTGATTGTCGTATCCTAGAAGGGATTTCGTGTAACCTAAGGCTTGAGAAGGGTCTAAATACTCTATAAGGAAAGTGCTTTTGAGCACGATTCAATCATTATCCAAGTTCACTATACATTACGATCCCGGAAATACAACGTTTCTACAACAGTTCTGTTTGAGATCATACATGTTCTCTCTAGAGAGTAAGTCTCTCTTTAACTAGACTATATATGTACTTTTGAGAAATCATGGAGGGGTCATGTGCCGAACTTACTTGGCTATGCATGTTCCATTTATTGTGTGTATAAAATGTTGAAGGTTAATTATCTGTATCTTTATAGCGAGGTTCAAGCAATATTTAGATCTACACTATCCTCGTAAAAATTGCAAGAGAACTCTAAACTGTATCGCATGCGTATGAAAACAGCTCTTGTGGATTAATGCTGGGTTTGTTAATATCAAATTCAAGAAGTTGCCTTATTTTTCGTTGAGGCACATATCAAATTCAAGAAGTTGCCTTATTTTTCGTTGAAGTCTTCTCCCTATTGTAACTGTAAACAACTAACTCTAGTTTCTCCTTTTTGTTTTTGTTCTGTTTTTGCAGTCTCTACAAAGCGCTGCATAATTACAGTCCTTTATTAAATCAGTATGTGTGCCTCTTACTACTTGAAATTGCCAGTAATAAGTTTGTTTACATGCCGGTACAAAAGATCCTGTCACGATGATGAGTCATCATTGATGACCAGCATATTCTTGCGGTGGTTTGATATAGGAGTAGATGCTGCATTGCTCTCACAGGTTTGCGTTTGCTATCTCTGATAATGGTGTAGTTAAGCTGAAGAAATTCAATCTGGAAGTTTTTTCTTCTTCGTAATGTTTTTCTTTGCCGAATTGAAAACCTTAAGCATTTCTCTTTCATTTATAACTCACTTTTTGTGGGCCTTTTTTGGGATGCAAAGGTCGCTGGTTAAAGAGATTAGACCATTCTTAGGGCCTAGTGATATGGCCTGACAAATTATCATAAAAATGTGAAATAGTTGCTGACTTCTCAAATTCTCTGCGTTTGGTTTGCTGGCTTATGGAACTTTGCTCTAATTCTCTTTCTTTCTTGTTTGCAGTATATTTCCATGTTGTTTATTGGGATGTTGATTTTGATTTCTGTGAGGGGATTCTTGACGAATCTGATGAAGGTGATTTCTGATTCTCATTTCTTGATTGCTTTCATCGGGTGTCTCCTTATACTGTCATACGAAGGCTCTTCTGAATCGTTTGAATTTGTGGTAAAACATTCATTCAAATGATTGCTCAAACAGTCCTTCATGTAGTCTCAATCTTATCTCCCCAATATTTAATCAACCTACTTCTTAGAGGCATTCATGTTTCTAATAGTAGTTAACAAAAACCAGACCTGGAATCTCACAAGAAAACCACAAGAGAAGAAAACAAAGAAGTATAAAATGATTCACAAAATTAAGAAAGGAGAAAAAGGGAAAGAAATATTACCCGTGAAATTAATAGTTGAGAACGAATCTAGGAAGAGGGAGCTAGAGGATAATGATTCCACACAAAGCTCGTCCGAGAAGCTAATACAGAGAGAAGAATTTCAGTTGATACAAAAGAGAACCAGAGAGAGCTCAACAAAAAGGGCGGATATGAAAAATCAGAAGGAGTTTATAAAGGAGAAATTCGTGTCCCAGAAAATAAGAGGGAGATTGAGAAACGAATTTTACCATGGAGTTTCGCAGATGTCGTAAAGGGAATTTCCCAAACCAGAGACAACCTAATGATTTCAGGATTGAAAACCTAGAATCGAAATTCAGGAATCAAAGACATGGATTCGAGAGGGAGTGTTGGAGTCTCACCAAATGCTTTGATCCTGTCAGAGATAAATAAATATGAAATCAAAGAGAAATCGAAGAAATACTCAAAGGTTGAAGAAGAAGTCACAAATGGAGAAGAAGATCTGAAGCTTTCAGGTCAAGTGTTGAGATACCTTTTTAGAAGAGCAGAATTCTGATATGTCCGTTATAAAAACTATTTTCTTTTTTATTTATTTTTAAATTGAAAAAAGCGAGAAAAGACTGGTTAGTCCTTAAAAAGTTTTGTTAATTACGTACCCAACCAGCTTTTATTCGGGTTGCCCATCCAAATTGACCAAAATCTGGATCATCCAACCAAAATCCCTAATTTTATTTGTCAACAAAGAGATGAAGTCATATGGATATAATATGCCATAAGAATATTTGGTGTCAAAAGTTTTATCTTCTTTGATAACCAAATATGATCCTTATGTGGAAAAGCCACTGCAAAAGAGTCAAGAGATAAATCAAATTTTCGAAGAATATGATGATCAAGAAAGAAAGCCAAGATGGTGCAGCTACTGCCAGAAAGATAATCATTATGAAGCAGATTGTTATTTCAAAAACAAGAAACAGACTAGTGATCAAAATAGACATCAAAAGTCACAAATAAAATGTTTTAACTGTGGAAAAACTGGACACATATCTATGGACGGCAGAATGAAGAAAAATCAACAAGCTTACATGCATCAAGAAGAAGTTAACATCGAAGAATTATCATTTTCAGCAAGTCATATACCAACAATTCAAAACACATGGATTCTTGACAGTGGACCAACAAATCACATGGTCCAAGAAGAAATATTGTTCTCAAATTTGGACAAGTCAATTCTTACTCTCATCAAAATCTCTGATGGAAGGGAAATAAAGAGTATTGGGACAGGCAGCATCATTGTGGAAACAAGTTTGGGTCAAAGAACTATAAATGATGTATTTCTAGTTCCAAAGATCACAAGAAATCTACTTAGTGTTGGGCAGCTAGTCAAGACTGGATATAAAGTTTTATTCGACAACAAGAAGGGCATTATAATGGACAAAGAATACAACAAGATCATTGAAGCTCCTATGACTGGAACAAGTTTTCCACTAAGTTGGTCAATCATTGAGAATGACTATTCAGCGCGAGTCATTGATTCTTTGGGATTCAACCACAAGACAGCGAAAAATCAGTCTACATCCGGCCTAGCAACAATTCTAATATCTCAATATTCATCATCAGAAGATAGAACAGCAAGTTCAACCACTATACCACAAGAGGATAAATGTGATAGCGAAGCATATACGCTACGAACAAGGAACACAATCTGGGCAGAGAGTGAAGAATCACCAGGAATCATGAAGAAAACTAAAAGCCAGAATGATATATACAATCAAGCCATAGTGACAGAAGAAGAAAGCAACCAACACTATAAGAAAACATGATTTTGGCGACTACAGCAATAGTCGCTAATTAGTTGCTAAAACGCGGATTGCGACTAAATAGCAACTAAACCATGCAGTCGTCAAATCTTAGTCGCTAAACTACGTAGTCATAAATATAGTCGCCAAATGGCGACTACTTGACAACTACACCACATGAACAGTGCAGTAGTCGTAAAATAGTCATAAGATTTAGCTGCTATTTACCGACTATTCTCTGATTAATTTAACGACTATTTGGCGACTACTTGTAAAAAAAAAGTAAAAAAAAAAACAAAAACAATAATTTTAAAATATTTATTAAAATAATTAATTACAAAAAATGAAAAAAGAAATAATGAAAAAGAAAAAAAAATCAATCAAAGATCTTCTCCCTCGCCGGGGCCGCTTCGCCTCCTCGCGAGCTCCTTCGGCCGGATCTGCTCCTCCGAGTGCCATGACGAGACGAGCTCCACCTCTTCGCGAGCTCCTCCGGTCAGAACAAGCTCAGCCTGACTCACCTCCTCCTTCTCCTTCACGGAGCCGCTTCTAGTACATGTCTCCTCCTTCTCCTTCTCCACCTTCGCCACCACTGCCTACTCCACCTTCTCAACCTCAGCCTGACTCGCCTCCTCCTTCGCCACCGTCGCAGAATCAAACGGACCTCCCCGCCTCCTCCACCTCCTCACCCAACGAACCCTAGAGACAAACCAATCCAAATCCAAAAGAAGATCTAGAAACCGATCTGAAGCTCAAAACACAAAACACTAGAATCAACAAACCTCACGACCTGCGACCTTGGCACTCCGACGACTAGCAGAAACGGAAACTCCATCTTCACCAAGAACAAACCCAGAATCAGATCTAGAAAAATTACCCATAGGGAACGAAAATGGCTTTACGGGAATCGCCGACGACTTGCCGAGATCCTTGCCGAAATCGCCGACGACTTGCCGAGATCCACCGGAAGGAACGAAGATGGCTTTACGGGAAGAGAGAAGCGAGAGAGAATGAGAGAGTAAGCTTATTAGTTAAGTTTTCTTTTTCTAAGTGTTTTATGAAAACCAAATGTTTTTGGGCTAAACCCAAATCCGGAACCGCCGCCAAACGAAAATTTTGGGGGCAAAAACCAAAATGAATAAATCTTGTTAGTTTAGTCTCAAACCCAATTGGTTTAAATTACTTTAATTTTTTAGTCAGAAATCCAATTGGTTTATTTGTTTCTAATATTCATTTAAACCCAATTGAGAATTTTACCAAAATGAGATTAATCTAATTTTTAATTCAAATCATTTAACATAATATTAATCCAATACGTCGTTACATTGTCGCTATTTAGCAACATATTAGCGACATTTTTATGAAATTATGTTGGTAAGATATCGTTAATTACGCCTCAAATTATTAAAATTCGTTATTTTACTTAGAAAAGAGAAATCTTACATTTTCTATAAAATTGTTCATAAAAACTAGTTATAATATTGTACAATATGTATTGTTTATGTGGTCAATGACTTAAAACTATATAACTAAAAACTTATACTAATATAAGTCTCTTACACTATTAGTACTTGTTTAATGTAAATGTGGAAATTAGGAAGATGATTATTATACTGGATTATAATTTATATACACTTCTTCATTAAAAAAAATAGTTATAATATTGTCCAATATGGTTAATATGTGGTTTATTAATGATGACAATATATTAGAATGAACTTATACATTATAAGTCTTATAGAGTATAATTAGTACATTTTGTGTAAATGTTGGAGTTAGGTAGATGATTATATAATATTATATTATAATCTTAAAACAAAGTCTTCTAATAGATGAATTTGCTCAAAAACGTTATAAAATGGATAGATGTTTACAATTTGAAGTTTAGGGTAAGGATTTTGGGTTTAGTGTCTCAATGTGTCGTTAATCCGTCACTAATTAACGACATATTAGCGACAATAAACATAAATACATCGTCTTAGCGACATTTATATGAAAATATATCGGTAAGATATCGTTAATTACGCCTCAAATTATTGAAATTCATTATTTTTTTTTCTTAGAAAAGAGAAATCTTACATTTTCTTTACACTTGTTCATACACAAAAATAGTTATAATATTGTGCAATATGGTTAATGAGAGATTGAAACACATGTAAAACTTAGAATACATGTTATGGTTAGATTGAAATTTTTGTAAATGTTATATTTTTGTATATTATTTGATATTTATGTGTAAGATATAGTTTACAATTTAATATTTAGAGTTTATGATTAAGGGTTAAAAATTTAGGGTTTAGGGTTTAGGGTTTAGGGTTTGTGTTTGGGGTTTAGAATTTAGGATTTATAAAAATCGAGTCAAGTCGCAAATTAGTCGCCAACATGGCGACTATTATGCGACTACTGTGCGACCCGCCGAAATAGTCGCATATTAGTCGCCATTTTAGCGATTATTATGCGACTTTTCTTTTCCGTCGGCAAATTAGTCGTAACCTTAGTCGTAAATAAGCAACCCAGTGTAAGAGTCGCATATTAGTCGCTAAATTAGCGATTATTAGGCGACTATTATTTCCCGTCTGAAATGTAGTCGTAAAATAGCGACTACTGTAGCGACTATGTTCTTTGGTCGTAAAACAACAACTAAATTACGACCAAATTGTATTAGTCGCCAAATAGTCGCTAATTAGTCGTAACTTTTAGCGAGTACTTATTTAGTCGCCATTTGTAGTCGGTAAAACCATGTTTTCTTGTAGTGCAAGTAAAAGAGTTTTTGGGAGAGCATATTGTTTTTAAAAAGGCAGGTAAAGACAAAGCATGGAGACTTGCCATGGATGAAGAAATCAGGATGATCAACAAAAACCAGACCTGGAATCTCACAAGAAAACCACAAGAGAAGAAAACAAAGAAGTATAAAATGATTCACAAAATTCAGAAAGGAGAAAAAGGGAAAGAAAGATTACCCGTGAAATTAATAGTTCAGAACGAATCTAGCAAGAGGGAGCTAGAGGATAATGATTCCACACAAAGCTCGTCCGAGAAGCTAATACAGAGAGAAGAAATTTCAGTTGATACAAAAGAGAACCATAGAGAGCTCAACAAAAAGGGCGGATATGAAAAATCAGAAGGAGTTTATAAAGGAGAAATTCGTGTCCCAGAAAATAAGAGGGAGATTGAGAAACGAATTTTACCATGGAGTTTCGCAGATGTCGTAAAGGGAATTTTCCAAACCATAGACAACCTAATGATTTCAGGATTGAAAACCTAGAATCGAAATTCAGGAATCAAAGACATGGATTCGAGAGGGAGTGTTGGAGTCTCACCAAATGCTTTGATCCTGTCAGAGATAAAGAAATATGAAATCAAAGAGAAATCGAAGAAATACTCAAAGGTTGAAGAAGAAGTCACAAATGGAGAAGAAGATCTGAAGCTTTCGGGTCAAGTGTTGAGATACCTTTTTAGAAGAGCAGAATTCTGATATGTCCGTTATAAAAACTAATTTCTTTTTTATTTATTTTTAAATCGAAAAAGCGAGAAAAGACTGGTTAATCCTTAAAAAATTTGTTAATTACGTATCCAACCAGCTTTTATTCGGATTGCCCATCCAAATTGATCAAAATCTGGATCATCCATCCAAAATCACTCTAGACCCGCGATATCGGATCGAATTCTTTACCAGAACCGCGATTATCGGATCGAAATCGCTAAAATCAGGTAACACCCAAAATTAAAACCTAAAATTGTCAAATCCCGAGCAACATCTTTCCCATATACTTGTGTCGATTCGAAAGTTTCTTCCCTCCTATTTGGTACGAAAAGGTAAAACTAAGACAGTGGTAGTGATTTTTGCGGAATCGAAATCCCGTCTCTAAATCAGGTTCGTCCTTCCTCTTATTCTTCTGTGTCTCGTTCAACTGGATTCGAGATTAAGTAGAATGGAATATGAAATTTGGGAATTCGAGTTTTGTGTAGAAAGAAAGAAATTCGATTTTTGTGTAGAGTTGGATTTCGGATGCTAATGGTTGTGTTATAACTTCGTAGAACTTCTGTTATGGTTGTTATCAAAGAAATTGAGACTAATCCGGTACCGGAAATGTATGCAAACTCGCCCCCAGAACTGTCGGGAGTGAATGGTGAGGGTAGTCAGTTAACACTGTGGCGGAAGTGAACGTATATCGAGGAGGAAGACCAGCCATTGCAACCTGAGAGGATGTTCTTCGGTACAAATAAGTATAACAAGGTAATCAAGTTGGCAACAAGGTGCTTTATCCACAAAGCAGTGGAGAAATTGGAGTCTATAGGACTTCAACCTGACGAGTTGAGGTGGTTTACAGAGCATCCACAGTTCAAACATTTTTGGCACATGCATAGGGACGAATATCATAAGGTGATGGGTACGTGGTTGCTTCTTCTTCGGACGGCAAATACAAATAAGAGGAAGGAATGTTGGTTTGTTGTTAATGGTGTTCCCATCCGCTATTCTCTCAGAGAACATGCACTCCTATATGGATTAGACTGTCGTCCGTATCCAGAAGATGACTTTGAGACAATGGGAATTGATGAGTTCAAGTCAAGGCATTTTAAGAAAGGAACCGTCCCCTCAATTGCTGCTGTTGAAGAAAAGCTCGGCAAGATGCGAGCTTCTCCAGATCGTTTGAAAATGTGTGTCGTCTACTTCTTATCTAGCATAATAAGTGGAAAGTCGAAGACCGGCCCGAAAGCACCATCTATGGAGCCGTTTGTTTCTTAGGATTGTGAACGATCTTGAAGCGTGTCGAACATTCCCATGGGGGCGGTTTTCCTTTGAAGTGAATATGAAGGAAATTTATCATACAATGAAGCATTTCAATGGGGTCATCGAAATAGATTCATGGACCTTTCCAAGCTTTGTTACTCCGTTGAAGGTAAGTAATCCTTTTCTTGTTTTTATGATATTATTTGTAATTTGGTGTGTTATATGTAGATTTTAGCTTTTGAGGCAATCCCAAATCTGAAGATCAAATTCAGAGAAGATGTTAGAAGAGCAAAGAGGGATTGTCCTCGGATGTGCAAACAAAAGTGGCGACCATTCGCACTCAAAGGTTTTCCTTTATCGGAATTATATGAAGCACTTGGTGATACTAAGGTTGAAAATCATCTTATAGGTTTTCCATTATTTATGTAGCATGTACTTGTTTTTAAATTGTATATTTTTATATTCACAGGACATTCACAGTATTTTGCAACCATCCTTGTATGAGGAAATTATGATGGCTCGAATCGTGGGTGGGGAGTATGAGGAGCCAGATTTCTCTGATGTAGTTCCTGACAGTTGGTCGAAGCGTCTAATAGACGAAGGGAAGCCGATATTCTGGAAAGAGCTATTCAGCATTGATGTTGCTGCCCGATGAGATGATAAGGAGAGGGTCCATAGTCGTGCTGTGACTAGGGAGAATGTCAATGTCGCTCTGGTTGGATTTGTGGAACAACTACAGAGCTTAAAAAAAGTATGGACGATCAGTTTCTCCAAATCAGGGACCGCATGGATGACATTGATAGAAGACTCAACTCCGTTGAAGAATACGTGAAAGAGGCAAGAAGAGAAGGACAAGGAGAGCAGGTAGGAGAAGAAAAAGGTGAAGAAGGGAGACGCCAGGTGGCAATTGAGATGGAGAAGGAGAAGGAGAAAGAGAAGGAGGAGGAGAAGGAGAATGAGAAGGAGAAGGAGAATGAGAAGGAAAGGAGAAGGAGAAGAAGGAGGAGAAGGAGAAGATGATTGGTAGGACGTACATGACTAGACGTACGAGAAGAGAAGAGGTATTTAACTTTGAAATATTGTTTCGGTATTACTTGATATTGTTCGGTAACACTATGATGTATTACTTGGTATTGTTCGGTAACACTATGATGTATTTGTAGGGACAACCAAAAGAGGCCGAAGCTACGGTTGTTGCTCCTGTTGAGCAAGAAGAGGATGTTGGGAAACGGAAACAGGAGGCTTTGAGGACGACAGGGCCAACCACTCGGCAGAGGAAGCGTTGAACTATTTTTCCCTCTCTCCTCTCTCAATTTAATCATAGTTTGTTTTTGGACATGACTCTTTATTATGTTTTTGGATAATCTGAGTAATCAAGCGTGTGAAATTGGGCATGTAACAAGAAAAATTAAATGAAATAGTCAAATGCGGAACTTATATTGTATATAATCGATGGGCAGTGGCGGTCAAATCATGAGATAAATAAAAAAGAAAGCGGTGGTAGTTATACCAGTAATACACTGTCTACTGAGCATTCAATTCGGGTACGTAAATTCGAAGTGGTTGTAAACCAAATCATCATTTAAAGTGGTCAGAGAATAAGTTTTTTCGTGTTAAACAAGTCTGTTTTTAATTTTTATCATGTTCCCAAGGCGTCAGTTTACAGAATGTTTTTGTGGAATTAATTAAATTTAATTAATTACGTCCACTCGGTTTACGTGGCTGTTCGTGGCGTCAAAACTATCAAATCTGCATGCAGTAGAAATAATAAATGAAGGTAATAAAGGGCGGTAGTTGTACCGCTTCGAAGCAGTAATACCATTCAACTACTCCTCTTTCGTGGCGACCTTTGCCTTTTCCCTTCCCTTCTATAAATACACGTTATTATCATCTCTCATCTATCATCTATCATCTTTCATCTTTCATCTTTCATCTTTCATCTTTCATCTTTCATCTTTCATCTTTCATCTTTCATCTTTCATCTTTCATACTCATCTCTCATCTTCTTCTACTTCTATGGCTGAGTACTGGATCCGAAGGCATTTTCGCGACATCGTCAAAAACCCTCAGGAGCCGGTCTGGTGGACGACATCTTCCATTGGGAGGCTGTCATTCTCGGCCCCCCAAACAGTCCCTTTGAAGGGGGTCCGTTCAAACTCTCCATGTGGTTCCCCCCGAAGTACCCCTTCAAGCCCCCCAAGGTGGCCTTCAACATCCATATCTTCCACCCTAATGATGAGGACATCGAGTCAACGACCCAAATCATACAAGCACCACTAGTACCAAGTGAACCAGTACCTGGAACCAGGAGCAGGGACATGGAAAATAAGTTCAACATGTTCATGGACCAGCTCAGACAAGAAGGATTCTTCAAGACGGACACTAGTCCGCAAAGCCCATTTGCGAGCAGTTATTGGGCCGATACTTTGAAGCAGGTTCCACTCATGATCCCGGACGATCCAGAAGGTGATCTACATATGGATTTGAAGCTCTTTGAGTCTAGTTTCCAGAACACTAAAGATCAGCCCAAGAATCCTTACCATTCGGACCAGAACGTCCAAACACTGAAGACATATCGGCTGGATCCTTTGCTGGCCGATAATACTAAGTGGCCACTCATCAAGCCCAGGCTCGTGGCCCACTTATCTATGGTCGATTTCACTTCACTAGAGATGACTTAGGCCCAAGGAAGGTCATTATTTGGGTTTGTAAGTCGTTTGGCGCTCTTTTCCCAACCTTCGTTTTTATCCCACTGGGTTTTGCGAAGATGGGTTTTTACCGAGGCCAAACGACTTGCAACATCATTGGCCCAATTAATGACTCTCTGTAGGCCCATGAAGACCAGCTACACGAGGCCTCCCTTCTATATCTCTTAAGTCTTTTAATTATTTTGTAAACGGGCCTAAATTGTTAAGGACCCGTCTTGTTATTTCTTTTTCGGTTTATTTCCTTTTCTTTGGGGTGTGAGCTTGCTTTAAAAACCCTAGGGCTTTGTCTTTCTCATTCACGCAGATAATAAGAATTTTCCTTGGTTATTTTCGAGTTTTTGTTTGGAACAAAAACGTTTTCTCTCTTTAGATCGTGAGTGAGTCCGATCCTTAGGGAAACCCCTTGAAGTATCAAGAGACCGTCGCCTCTCTTGTGGTTCTCATCGCCCCACCAGCAACCTCCATCTTATCCCGTTGATAGAAGAGAGAGACCTTAGTCCAGCTTCTACAACACTTGAGCTCGTATCATTTTGGTATCAGAGCTTCAAAAGCTCCTGAATCTAAGGTGTAAACGTTCCCTTATCATCTTTTAATTTTCTGTATTTTTTTTCTTGTTCTTGTTAGGTTGCTAGATTCAAAAAAAAAAAAAAAAAAAAAAAATAGAAGAACCCTATTGCTTGTGTCGATTTTTTTTTAGATTAATCAAAAAAAAGGAAACTTAGCTTATTCTTAGTTATTCGATTTTGCAATTTTTCCTTTTAGGATTTTAGTCAAAAAAAAAATTATAGAAGAACCTTAATTCTTTTGTGTCGATTTCTTTGTGTACCCTAGCAAGATTAATCAAAAAAAAAAAAAAGGAAACTTAGCATATTTTTAGTTAGTAAAAAAAAAAAAAAAAAAAAAAAAGAACCATATATTAGCATCTTCGATTTTTGTTAATTCCTTTTTGTTAAGTTGTTCAAAAAAAAAAAAAAAAAAAAATAGGAGAGTGTTTTTGTTTAGAATTTTTCCTTTTAGATTTAAGAAATTTTTTTTTACCTTACTACTTGTCTTTGTCGATTTTCTTGAAACTCCATTGATACACTTTGTTAAATTTTTTGCAAGGAGAAACAATGGAAAACAATGTTGCACCGCAAGACCCTAATGCCATTCTCATGCAAGCAATCACGGCTATGCAACAACAGCTCCAGAGCGTAGTCCAAAGGCTAGACCAGAGGGAACAGCATCAAGCCAACAACAATCATCCACCAAGAGCACAGCGACGAGCCTACAACTTAGACGAAGATCCGGACGATGTTCCGATAGAGGAACAGCCGCGAGTAAGGAGACGAGGACCGAGACAAGACATTTTTGAGGAGGCCGAAGGTGACTTCCCAAGGCACCAATATTCCCAGGACATGAAGCTTAAGGCACCTACATTTGCTGGAAGAGTCGATCCCGAGGCTTATTTGGAGTGGGAGCAACGAATGGAGCATATCTTCGTGTACTACGACTACAACGAGCAAAGAAGGCTGGCTTTGGCCGTTGCTCAACTCACTGACCATGCTCTCTCATGGTGGGATCGTGAGGTAGCTGACAGAATAAGGAGCCAATCACCTCAGGTCAGCACTTGGCGAGAGATGAGACAGCTCATGAAGAAGCGATATGTTTCGAGCTATTATCATCGAGATCTTCAAAAGAGGTTCCGAAAATTATCCCAAGGAACCAGGAGCGTAGAAGAATACTTTGAAGAGTTTGAACATCTTAGAAATCGTTTGGAGCTGGATGAAGACACCGAGACACTCATGGCTCAGTTCCTAGACGGACTCAACGAACGACTAAGTCACAAAGTGGAGAAGCTTCCATACCACGACTTGAAGGACATCTTACACCATGCCATTCAAGCTGAGCAACACTTGTAGAAGAAGTCCTATGCTACTGGACGGACATGGAGTAACCAAACATGGGACCAGAACCGAGCCAAGACCCAAACTCCAACCAGCTTCCCATCTAAGGCCGCGGAGAAGGGCAAGTCGGTCGAAATCGACCCTAGGGTCACTTCTAAGGGCTCTGAGCCTAATCAAGGTAAGTTTTCTAACCCAAGTACTTCTAGAACTCGTGACATAACATGTTTTAAGTGCAAGGGCAGAGGACACATGGCTAGAGAATGCCCAAATCCCCGAGTTATGATCATGTTGGATTCGGGTGAGTACGAGTCTCAAGATGAGGCTGATGTGCAAATGACCGAGTCAGCCACTGAAGAAGTAGATTGTGAGGCTGAATATGGTGAGTCTCTGGTCATAAGACGAGCCTTGAACCTCACGGTTCATCCCGACGAGGCAGCCCAAAGAGACAACATCTTTCATACAAGATGTTCCATCCGAGGCAAGGTATGTAATTTGGTAATTGATGGAGGGTCGTGTACCAATGTAGCAAGTGACTACATGGTCACTAAGCTCTGGATTCGGGTGAGTACGAGTCTCAAGATGAGGCTGATGTGCAAATGACCGAGTCAGCCACTGAAGAAGTAGATTGTGAGGCTGAATATGGTGATCAGTCTCTGGTCATAAGACGAGCCTTGAACCTCACGGTTCATCCCGACGAGGCAGCCCAAAGAGACAACATCTTTCATACAAGATGTTCCATCCGAGGCAAGGTATGTAATTTGGTAATTGATGGAGGGTCGTGTACCAATGTAGCAAGTGACTACATGGTCACTAAGCTCTGTCTAGAACGTGCTAAACACCCTCACCCATATAAGCTAAGATGGTTAAACGATAAGGCTGAATTACGCGTCACGGACCAAGTGCTTGTACCATTCAATGTGGGCAAGTACTTGGATGAAGTTGTGTGTGATGTTGTTCCTATGCAAGCTGGCCATCTTCTTCTTGGTAGGCCTTGGCAGTTTGATAAGGACGCCATTCACCATGGCCGAAGTAACATGTATTCGTTTGTGCATGATAAAAAGAAGTATAATTTAGCACCTCTTACACCTACTCAAGTACACGAATTACAAGTTAAAATGTTAAAAGAAAAAGATGCATCGACCAGGAACAATTTGTTTATCAAGTCAAGTTATATTTCTAAGGCAATCACTTGCAAAGAACCGGTATTACTAATGATCTTTAAGGAGACTTTAAGTGCAGGTTCTAGGGCGTTGGAGCAACAGCTTCCTACTGAGGTTACTCAACTCTTGGACCGATTTGCTGATGTGTTTCCTGATGAGATACCTCCTGGCTTACCTCCTATAAGAGGAATAGAGCACCAGATCGATTTTGTGCCCGGAGCCCCATTACCCAATCGAGCCGCATATCTCGTTAATCCGGACGAAGCCAAGGAACTAGAGAAGCAAGTGAGAGAACTTATGGACAAGGGCTATGTTCGTGAGAGCCTTAGTCCATGTGCCGTACCAGTCCTTTTGGTGCCAAAAAAAGATGGGACGTGGAGGATGTGCGTGGATTGTTGCGCGATAAACAACATAACGATCAAATACCGACATCCGATACCAAGGTTAGATGACATGCTTGATGAGCTTTCTGGTTCTAATTTATTTTCCAAGATTGATCTCAGGAGTGGATACCATCAAGTACGAATGAGAGAAGGTGACGAATGGAAGACGGCCTTCAAGACGAAGCAAGGCCTCTACGAATGGCTAGTTATGCCTTTCGGGCTAACTAACGCGCCAAGTACCTTCATGCGACTCATGAATGAGGTTCTTAGACCCTACATTAGTAAGTTTGTAGTGGTATACTTCGATGATATTCTCATTTATAGTCGAACTCTAGCTGAACATTTATCTCATTTAAAACAAATTCTTAAGACGCTTCAACGAGATGGTCTTTACGCCAACTTGAAGAAGTGCACATTTTGCGCTAATGAGCTTGTGTTTTTAGGCTTTGCTGTGAGTTCACAGGGACTTAGAGTGGACCAGGAGAAGGTCTAAGCCATCCAAGAATGGCCTACGCCAACAACCGTTAGCCAAGTTCGAAGCTTTCACGGCTTGGCTAGCTTTTACCGACGGTTCGTGAAGGATTTCAGCACCCTTGCTGCACCCCTAACTGCCATCATCAAAAAGGACGTGGCATTCAAGTGGGGAGACTCCCAGGAAGAGGCCTTCAAAGGCCTAAAGGATCGTTTGACTCATGCTCCCGTTTTAACATTACCCGATTTCTCTAAAACGTTTGAAATTGAGTGTGATGCCTCAGGTTTAGGGATCAGTGCTGTGCTTACTCAAGGAGGCAAACCTGTTGCTTACTTCAGTGAGAAACTTAGTGGAGCCACTCTCAACTATCCTACTTATGATAAGGAGCTCTACGCCTTAGTCCGAGCAATGGAGACGTGGCAGCATTACCTACTATCGAAGGAGTGTGTCATCCACACGGACCATGAGACTTTGAAGCATCTTAGGGGTCAGACTAACCTCAAGAAAAGACATGCTAAGTGGCTGGAGTTTATAGAGACGTTTCCCTATGTGATCAAGTACAAGAAAGGAAAAGATAATGTGGTGGCCGATGCCCTATCTCGGAGATATGCGCTAATATCGACCATGGAGGCCAAGGTTCTTGGCTTTGAAATGATTATTCCATTATATGAATCTGATGTTGATTTTGCAGAGACATACAAGAACCATGGAAAGGGAGCCCACGGTTCTTACTATGCCCATGACGGTTATCTTTTTAAAGATAAACGCCTATGCATCCCGCAATGTTCTTTACGAGAGCTTATAGTCCGAGAAGCTCATGGCGGAGGCCTCATGGGTCATTTTGGCGTTGAGAAGACTCTTGCCATGCTGAAGGAACACTTCTTTTGGCCACACCTCGGTCGAAACTTTCTGTGCAAGATGTATCACTTGCAAGAAAGCCAAGTCTCGGGTTAACCCACACGGTTTGTATCTTCCTTTACCGATTCCTACTTTACCATGGATTGATATTTCTATGGACTTTGTGTTAGGTTTGCCTAAGATCAGACACAAAGACTCCATCTTTGTCGTGGTGGATCGGTTCTCAAAGATGGCACATTTCATCCCATGTGCCAAGACAAACGATGCTACACAAACCGCGGACCTCTTTTTCAAAGAGATTGTCCGCCTACATGGAGTACCTAGGACGATCGTCTCGGATCGCGACACCAAGTTCATGAGCCACTTTTGGAGAACCCTATGGAAGAAGCTAGGAACCAAGCTGCTCTTCTCCACGACCTGCCATCCACAAACCGATGGCCAAACTGAAGTCGTTAACCGTACACTTGGAACATTGCTTCGCGCAACAATAGGGAGAAATCTTAAAACTTGGCTTGAAGCTCTACCTTTTGTCGAGTTTGCTTATAATAGAGCTGTCCATAGTGCTACTCTTTTGTCTCCTTTTCAGGTTGCATATGGATTTAATCCACAGACGCCACTGGATCTTAAGCCTCTACCTCAAACGGAGTTCTTAAACCTCGATGGAGCGAAGAAGGCCGCAGACGTGAAAAAGCTACACCAATCGGTCAAAGATCAGCTCGAGAGGACCAATGCCCTACGTGTGAAGAATGCCAACAAGGGCAGGAAGCACGTGTCTTTTGAAGTTGGAGAATGGGTGTGGTTACACATGCGACCGGAGCGATTCCCGGACAAACGCAAATCGAAGCTATCGCCTCGCGGAGACGGCCCTTTCAAAATCTTGGAGAAAATCAATGACAATGCCTACAAGCTCGAGCTCCCAGGTGAGATTAAGGTGTCTGCTACATTCAATGTTTCTGACTTAGCTCGTTTTGATGTAGGTGATGATGTTTTGGGGTCAAAACCTCATGAAGAGGGAGGGAGTGATGTGGACATCGAGTCAACGACCCAAGTCATACAAGCACCACTAGTACCAAGTGGACCAGTGACTAGAACCAGGAGCAGGGACATGGAAAAGAAGTTCAACATGTTCATGGACCAGCTCAGACAAGAAGGATTCTTCAAGACGGACACTAGTCCGCTAAGCCCATTTGCGAGCAGTTATTGGGCCGATACTTTGAAGCAGGATCCACTCATGATCCCGGACGATCCAGAAGGTGATCTACATATGGATTTGAAGCTCTTTGAGTCTAGTTTCCAGAACACTAAAGATCAGCCCAAGAATCCTTACCATTCGGACCAGAACGTCCAAACACTGAAGACATATCGGCTGGATCCTTTGCTGGCCGATAATACTAAGTGTCCACTCATCAAGCCCAGGCTCGTGGCCCACTTATCTATGGTCGATTTCACTTCACTAGAGATGACTTAGGCCCAAGGAAGGTCATTATTTGGGTTTGTAAGTCGTTTGGCGCTCTTTTCCCAACCTTCGTTTTTATCCCACTGGGTTTTGCGAAGATGGATTTTTACCGAGGCCAAACGACTTGCAACATCATTGGCCCAATTAATGACTCTCTGTAGGCTCATGAAGACCAGCTACACGAGGCCTCCCTTCTATATCTCTTAAGTCTTTTAATTATTTTGTAAACGGGCCTAAATTGTTAAGGACCCGTCTTGTTATTTCTTTTTCGGTTTATTTCCTTTTCTTTGGGGTGTGAGCTTGCTTTAAAAACCCTAGGGCTTTGTCTTTCTCATTCACGCAGACAATAAGAATTTTCCTTGGTTATTTTCGAGTTTTTGTTTGGAACAAAAACGTTTTCTCTCTTTAGATCGTGAGTGAGTCCGATCCTTAGGGAAACCCCTTGAAGTATCAAGAGACCGTCGCCTCTCTTGTGGTTCTCATCGCCCCACCAGCAACCTCCATCTTATCCCGTTGATAGAAGAGAGAGACCTTAGTCCAGCTTCTACAACACTTGAGCTCGTATCACCTAACATCACTGTTAGGGGTAGCATTTTCCACCCGATGCTGATGCCCTCTTCGTGGGCAACAGGGACGACGGTGAAGGAAGTGCTGGCGACGGTGGCGGACATGCTCATTCACCGTCTGGTGAATGTGGGTGATGTGTTCATTGAACACATCGCCCTAATGTATGTTGGGGAGAGGTCCAAATACGATGTTCAGGCACGTAGTTGGACACAAGAATATGCCATGGATTTTAATCTATGGATTATTTATGTTTTTTTTAGTTTTTTTTTATGTTTATGTAGTATTTTTTATGTTTTTTTTTATTTTGTTTATTTGAAAAATGGATGATTATCCATATTACAATATTATAATGTTTTACCTACTTACTGACTAAGTTTTCACCGACTTCATTTTACTATAAATAGTACGTTTGGTGTAAGAAGGAATCTGAAGTAAGTAATAAGAAAACAAACATAAATTCTCTCTCTCCACAACTCTCTCGTCTCTCACATCCCTCACCTCTCTTTCTCTTAGTAAACATATATATAATATATTATAATTTATAACACGTTATCAGTACGATCCGTTCCTATACCGAAAAGATAAGGTTTAATTTATGTTCGATCCGTTTATATTTATTTTCGGGATAATAGGCGCTGCCTTCCCTGTCTATTTTTTATTTTCGGGATGATAGGCGCTGCCTTCCCCGAACCGGTCGTTATGGTAGGCTCATCCTTCATGATCATGATCATATGGCAGACTATGTCTCCTCAGATCATATGGCAGGTTCTGCCTCTTTAAATACATGGTTGGCTTATGATCATATGGCATACTATGTCTCCTCGGATCACTACCTCCATAAAATAAATGTTCCGAAGACATTTATAAAATTTTCCAGAAGAACCATATAACAAAAATAATGTCCAAAAGACATATTTAAAATAAAAATGTCCAGAAGACATATTTAAAATAAAAATGTCCAGAAGACATATATGAAAGCGTTCGTAAAGAACTGCTTCGTCCAGAAGACGTTTTAAATTATTGTTATTTTAATTTCTGTTTATTATCATAAATTATATGGAAGGTTTGCCTCCTATATTGTTTTAAATTCTGTCTTTATTATTCTTACAAATTTTATTGCTTTGCTTTAAAATTAGAAATTTAAATTGAATTAATGAATTATTATATTATGTATTCAGTTATCATGTAAAATTTGGCGAAACTTGAAATCGCTGCCCTTGATATCTCTGGTAATAATTATATGAGATGGGCAGTTGCCGCAAGGAAGCATTTAAAGGGAAAAAGAGTACAGTGACGAAAAGAGCTCCTTGATACCATCGATAAATCAAAAAAATCTTCTGAAGAGAAAAAGGCAAACGCCATGATATTTTTATTCCACCATATCCATGATGGTTTAAAAGATGAATATACCACGAAAGAAGATCCTGCAGATCTTTGGCAATCACTCAAAGATAGGTTTGATCACCAGAAATATGTGATCTTACCAAAAGCTAAGCATGAGTGGTTAAACCTCCGGTTTCAGGATTATAAGAGCGTTAGTGAATATAATTCCGCTCTGTTTGGAATTACTTCCAGGATAATGTTATGTGGAGAAAAGATAAGCGATTATGATATGATCGAAAAAACTCTCCAAACATTTCATCCTGGAAACATAATCCCGCAGCAACAATACCGGGCAAATGGATACACGAAGTATTCAGAGTTAATGCCAGTTCTCTTGGTGGCAGAACAAAATAACGAACTTGTGACGTTAAACCATCAGTCTCGTCCAACTGGATCAGCTCCATTCCCAGAAGTGAATGTTGCATCATCCAACTGTAATTGGCAAAATGGACGTGGACGCGGTCGAGGTAATGATCGTGGTCGTGGACGAGGATATGGACGTGGATATGGACGTGGACAAAAAAGAAAGTTCCGTCCTAATGATACCAATACTGGAAGAAATAATAAAAAGTTCAAAGGAAATGAAGTTGGTCGCAAGCAACATGAGAATGCTTGCTACAGATGCGGCATGAAAGGACATTGGTCCGGTACCTGTCGTACGCCGAAACATTTAGCCGATCTATATCAAGAATCACAAAAAGTGAAAGGAAAAGAAGGTGAAACCAACTTCATCTATGGCGAATCCATACCTTTTTTTGATGGTATAAATGATGATATACATCTCGATATTACTGATTTCGTGGTTGATCCCGAAGATATCAACGAGAGACAAAACGACTAAAATCTTCCTGAAGAAGAAAATATGACATGATGTATATAGTTGTGTTAATCTTCCCGAAGAAGAAAATAACGTTTATAAATGTACTTTTTATTGTAAAATAGTTTTATAAAGTTTTTGCCTTGTTTATTAATGTTCATTTTATGAATATTTTAAATTCAGAAAATATCGAAATCTAAGATCTAGGTTGGAGATATATGTCTGGCAGACAGTGCTATAACGCACACAATACTTAAGGATAATAAGTATTTCTCCTCTCTTAAAATGAAAGATTCCGCCGGAAGCGTGAATACTATATGTGGTAATGCAAAAATTATTATGGGCTCCGGAAGAGTCAGTTTTCGATGCCAAGGGGAATGAAATTTGAGATAAATGATGCATTATATTCCCCTAAATCTTCTAGAAACTTGTTAAGTTTCAGAGATATCCGCAGAAATGGATATCACATAGAAACTATGGATGAAAATGGCATTGAATATCTTTGCATCACATCAGTTACTCCGGAGAGAAAAATTATATTGGAAAAATTACTAGTATTATCCTCCGGATTATATTCCACAAAAATAAATATGACTGAATCATATATTACGGTAAACCCGAAGTTTACAGATTCATTTAAAGTCTGCCATGAACGACTAGGGCATCCTGGTGCAGTCATGATGCGAAAAATTGTGGAAAACTCTAATGGCCATCCTTTGAAAAACCAGAAGATTTTTCAATCGAGCGAATTTTCATGTAATGCTTGTTCTCAAGGAAAACTCATAATTCAGCCATCACTAGCCAAAATCGGGAATGAATCTCCAGTATTCTTAGAGAGAATACATGGTGATATATGTGGGCCTATTCACCCACCATGCGGGCCATTTCGATATTTTATGGTATTAATTGACGCATCCAGTAGATGGTCACATGTGTGTCTATTGACTACACGAAATACGGCTTTCGCAAGATTCATTGCCCAAATAATCAGGTTAAAGGCACAATTTCCTGATTATACTATAAAGAAAGTAAGGCTTGATAACGCTGGTGAATTCACTTCACAAGCCTTCAATGACTATTGTATGTCATTGGGAATCGATGTTGAACATCCGATTCCGCATGTTCATACACAAAATGGCATGGCTGAGTCTTTGATTAAACGGTTGCAACTCATTGCTAGACCGTTAATATTGAGAACAAAACTCCCAATTTCAGTATGGGGTCATGCTATCTTGCATGCAGCGGCATTGATTTGGATACGACCGAATTCGTATCATAAATATTCTCCATTACAATTAACGTCTGGCCAGGAGCCAAATGTATCCCATCTTCGTGTTTTTGGGTGTGGGGTTTATGTTCCTATAGCCTCACCGCAAAGACCAAAAATGGGGGAGCAGAGAAGATTGAGAATATACATCGGTTATACATCACCAAGTATAATCCGGTATCTTGAACCGCAAACTGGTGATATGTTTACAGCACGTTTTGCCGATTGCCATTTTAATGAAAGTGAATTTCCAGCGTTAGAGGGAGGAATTAAAGAAATCCCGAAAGATGTTACATGGTGTACACCATCTTTGTTGTACCTTGATCCCCCAACAAAACAACGCGAACTTGAAGTTCGGAAAATAGTACACTTAAAAAATATGGTAAATCAATTACCAGATGCGTTCACAGATACAAAAAGGGTGACAAAGTCATATATACCCGCTGCGAATGCTCCGTCAAGAATTATTGTTCCGGAAGAATAAATTGATGGAAAATAGCAAATAAACCCAAGGTTCAGTTGAAAAGGGGGAGGCCGATAGGCTCAAAAGATAAAAATCCCCGGAAGAAAAAGAAACTGGGAGAACAAAATGAAAATGGTCCAGAAGAACCACATACAGAGAAAAGTCCTAAAGACGAAAATAATAAAGAAAAATATGAGATTTCCATTAACTATGCCCAAGACGGAAAAATCTGGGATAGATATGAAATAGAAGATAATGATGGAATTTTTTCATTCTCTGTATGCAAAGAAATTGATTATGAAAGTGACGATCCAGATCCAAGGTCCATATCAGATTGCCAGAAAAGATATGATTGGGAGAGATGGAAAATGGCCATAGAAACTGAATTGATCTCCCTCAATAAACAAAATATTTTTGGACCTATTGTCACTACATCCAAAGATGTAAAACCGGTTGGGTACAAATGGGTTTTTGTACGAAAAAGAAATGAGAAAAATGAGGTGACAAGATACAAAGCCCGTCTTGTTGCACAAGGATTTTATTAAAGACCGGGAATTGATTATGAAGAAACATATTCCCCGGTAATGGATGCAATAACATTTAGATTTTTGATGAGCCTTGGAGCATCTAAAAATCTAGAAATGTATCTTATGGATGTTTTGACAGCATATCTATATGGGTCACTTGATAACAATATCTATATGAAAATCCCAGAAGGATTGAAAATGCCTGAAGCATTAAACTCAAAATATAAAGAGATATGTGCGGTCAAATTACAGCGATCACTTTACGAATTAAAACAATTCGGGCGCATGTGGTATAACCGCTTAAGCGAATATTTGCTAACGAAAGGTTATGTGAATAATGCAATTTGCCCTTGCGTCTTTATTAAGAAATCCTCATCAGGATTTGTGATCATTGCTGTATATGTTTATGACCTGAACATAATTGGAACTCAAAAGGAAATTGATGATGCAAGAACTCATATGAAAGAAGAGTTCGAAATGAAAGATCTCGAAAAGACAAAATTTTGTCTTGGATTACAGATAGAGCACTTCCGAGATGGAATATTTGTGCATCAATCAAATTATACCAAAAGGATCTTACAACGCTTTTATATGGATAAAGCGAATCCTTTGAGTACTCCAATGGTTAATCGATCTCTCGATACTGAAAAACATCCATTCCGACCTTGTGAAGATAACGAGGAAGCGTTAGGTCCTGAAGTACCTTATATGAGCGCTATAGGTGGACTTATGTATCTTGCAAATTGTACCCGACCGGATATAACATTTGCTACAAATCTACTTGCAAGATTTAGTTCGTCACCTACGCGCAGACATTGGAATGGAATAAAACATATATTTCGTTATCTTCAGGGATCAATTGACTTGGGTTTATTTTACCCCCGAGTCTCAAATTTCGTTTTAGTCGGTTTTGCAGATGCAGACTATTTATCAGATCCACATAAAGCTCGATCACAAACCGGATACGTTTTTACAATTGGAGATACTGCAATATCTTGGCGTTCTCAGAAGCAGACTCTAGTCGCCACTTCCTCAAATTATGCAGAAACTATTGCGCTCTATGAGGCATGTAGAGAATGTGTATGGCTCAGATCTATGACTCATCACATTAAAGAAGCAAGCGGAATAGTCACCAATAAGGAGCCAACGATATTGTTTGAAGATAATGCTGCATGTGTCGCTCAACTCAAAGAAGGCTATATCAAAAATGATAGAACGAAACATATTCCTCCAAGATTTTTCTCCTACACTCGAGAACTCGAGAAGAATCAAGAAGTCGATATCAAATACATTCGTTCAAGTGACAATGCAGCAGATCTCTTTACAAAGGCGCTTCCCGCTACAACATTCATAAAACATATTCAAAGTATCGGAATACGTCATCTACGGGATTTATGAAGAAAATGATATATACATCATTCCAGGGGGAGATTGCGTCACTGTACTCTTTTTCCCTTGTCGTGGTTTTTATCCCATTAAGTTTTTCCATGATAAAGTTTTTAACGAGACAGTACGTAATACATCAGTGATGGATAATCAAGGGGGATATTAAAAATGGATGATTATCCATATTACAATATTATAAAGTTTTACCTACTTACTGACTAAGTTTTCACCGACTTCATTTTACTATAAATAGTACGTTTGCTGTAAGAAGGAATCTGAAGTAAGTAAGAAGAAAACAAACATAAATTCTCTCTCTCCACAACTCTCTCGTCTCTCACATCCCTCACCTCTCTTTCTCTTAGTAAACATATATATAATATATTATAATTTATAACAGTTTAGTATTTTTTATGTTTTATTTTTTTTGTTTAGTATTTTTTTTTTTGTAATTTTTTTTAAATATATAAATATTTAGTAATTCTCATTTGCACTACTCGTATCAGACTTATACCCAATCAGACATCCATTGTAATTCGGTAATACTCGGTAATTCTCGGTCCAACTACTCGTAAATTAAAAAATTCCAAAATTGGGTAATACTCGGTAATTAGTGGTCAAACTAATCGTAAATTCAAAAATTCCAAAATTGGATAATACTCGGTAATTCTGGGTCCAACTAATCCTAAATTAAAAAAATCCAAAATTGGGTAATACTCGTTAATTCTCGGTCCAACTCGTTAATTCAAAAATTCCAAAATTGGGTAATACTCGGTAATTCTCTGTCAAACTAATCGTAAATTCAAAAATTCCAAAATTGGGTAATACTTGGTAATTCTCGGTCCAACTAATCGTAAATTCAAAATTTCCAAAATTGGGTAATACTCGGTAATTCTCGGTCCAACTAATCGTAAATTCAAAATTTCCAAAATTCGGTAATACTCAGTGTTTCTCGGTTCAACTACTCGAAAATTTTGAACAACATAACAAAATCCAGAAGATCAAGATTCACTAAAGTTATGAACAACATAAGATCAAGATTTATATTATCTACTTAAACAAGTAGATGGTTGCAGATACCGAGACAATGGCAAGGACAGAGAGAGTAACCATCACCTTCACTTCCTTGTAAAACTCGTTTCGATGAAAGGCATCTGAAGCCAGACAAATTTCATTCACAATTGAGTCACACACAATGCTGCTAAGGCTGTGATAAGATTCTTTCAGCTCTTTAATAGATTCTCGGAGGTCTCTCATTTCGGCCGCTTCATGCTGAAGGCATGTCCAAGCCCTCCTAAGTTCGTATCGAATGGAATCTTCTTGGTCTGCCATCTCGTTCTGAATGGCTCTCCGAATGTCACCGATCTCCTCTGTTATTGCATCATCCCACCATTTGTAAAAATGGCATCCTCCAGATGGAGTCTGCACGAAATGAAAGGATGTCCATAACCATTCGTTACCAAAAAAATAAACTGGAAATAAGAATTTGGTTTACATATTTGAGGGCGCAGCTGTTGTATCTCCTTCCTGGATCCAGATTGGTGTAAGAAGTTTTAATGGTTGGTGCCGCACGACAAAAACAAGCAGTCGGAATTCCAAAATTCTCACTGCGTTCAGGAGGAGGGCTCAGACTTGATCTCTCGGAAGAGCTGATACTGGGCATTCTTTGTCTTCTGTGCTTCTGGGGGGATTTTGTGATTTTTGGGGAAAAATGAGAAACATGAGTATTTTCGGGGATTTTATGATTTTTGGGGAAAAATGAGAAACATGAGACTTCGCAATTACATGAATTTGAGCGCAGTCGTTTCTAACGTGCCGCCGCCATAATCTTATATTCCAATAACACATGGACACTTGGCAATTACATGAATAAAAAACTCTGGGATTTCACACATAGTACTACCTAATATTCCGGTTTTACTCGACAACATGTAGTTGTACTTTTCGGATTATAACTTATAATTAGTAATACCCTATCTAAAAGTAATTAGTTTTGGTTGTACACTAGATTTATTGTAATTAAAGTGAATTTACAACGTTCTTATGGAAAAACATTTCATAAATCGCTTATTTAATAACTTTCGCTTCAAAAGAGGGTTAAGATTAACAAAGTGACAATAGAAGTGTAAGGTTCTTGATGGAAACAATACAATTTGATCAGATGCTGTAAACATTTATTTTCCAAAATGTTAAATGTTTATGAAATAGATTGTACTAAAACATTTATTAAATATGTGATGAGAATTTATAATTTTTGTATCGTTAAGTAAATATGATTAATAAAACTCGTATAATTACTGTATTTTCATTTTTTTTTAATATTCAAGTAAAAAAGAACAGAGTGTCAAATACGACAAGAACATGAAAATTTTCGATTTTTGAATATTACAAAATTGTCTAGTAAACAATTTAAACTTCGCTACTATCCATACTATCCCTATTGCAGTTAAAATGGCTAAATAAGCATTCATCTTGGCCACACACAGGCCTATTACTCGTCCTTCGGCGACGTTCTCCAACCGGTGGATGCCTGGTTATTTGCCTTCTACCCCTTCTTTTTTTTGTAATCCGGGGGTAAGGCACAAAATTGTTGTATATGATCCGGAATAATCCACTGGGACTTATGCGGAACCAGATATATCGTCCTATAATACGCCAATGCCCACGTCTCCATCAAATAATACTTCGAGCACAATTCCTCTACATGAATATCCTCTGTTCTTCCTGGCCGTTTCATGAAAACAATTGTAGCGGCTATTGCATGGATACAAGGATACTTGTCTATATCAAAACACTTGCAATTGCAAGTTTTCCTTCTCAAGTTCACCAAATAAGTTTTCCCATCGCGTCCAATGACACTGTATTCAAGGTGAAAGTAGTTTAGTTCACTCACCGATAGCTTCCTCGCAATGGCTACCCTACCGTGCACTATGTTCTCCACAAAGGGGACCAGTTTATGTGCGTCCGATGTAGCAACAGACTCGTTCCTATATTTGTTAAACCACCCAGCCAATTTTGCAACAATTGCATCAATCATAGGTAATAACGAGTACTTTCTCGCATCAAGAAAGATACTGTTCATGGACTCTACACAATTACTGGTGTCTATGTTGTACCTTTCTCCTGAAAAATAACACCTTGCCAATTTCGCCTCATCTACACTACCATCCAGATACTTTCAAGTATTCCGCAATTCACTGTATGCTTCTAGAAACTCAGCCTCTGTATACAGCCTTGCGCAATCCCTGAATTTTTCTGCAACAACATCTTTGTCCCTTTTAACGTGCAATCTCACATTCTGGGACAAATGAAAGATGCAATACCCATGTTTAGAGCTCGGGTATACCTCACCTATTGTTTTGATGAGGCTTGAATTTCTGTCTGAAACAAACACTAATTCAGGACTATCGGGTATCACTGTTTTCAGCGTATTGAAAAACCAGTTCCAAGTCATGTTGTTTTTTCAGCATCAAAAGCAATGGGATAATGGTGATGATTAGGATCCTGAGCTGTTGCAAAAATTAGCACACCACCATGTTGGTTCTTCAGAAAAGTTGCATCCACAATGATCACTTTCCTCATTACTCGAAACCCTTCAATGCAAGCTCCCAAAGCGACGAATACGTACTTGAACCTTTTTTGTTCATCCAATAAAACACTTGTTCTTGTATTGGGATTGACCTGCTCTAACATGTACAAATATGAATACAAATCATTATAACTTTCTTCTGGACTACCACGCACCATGCTCAGAGCTTTTTGTTTCCCTCTCCATGCGGTAGAGTATGACACATTCACACTAGCGTTTCCTTGAACCAAAAAGACGAGACTTTTAGGAGCTGGGAGTTCCAATTGACCTGGATACAACTCAGAGACAATACCAGCAACTAATCCTGGTGTGCCTTTCCTTTGTTTGATGCTTGTACTCGAAGTAGCCCGAGAGCATGTATGCATCTTCTTGTATACTCTAACCGTGGTAAAAGTTGCATTTGTAGCCTTCGTAGCTCGTAGATACCGATTACAACCGTCTTCACCGCATTTTACCACGTATCTACTCTTATCCGACTTACTTAAGTGATCCCAAAACAATTCTGATGTGAAGCTCTATCAATGACATATATCAATTCCTGCTTACTTGCAAATTCGTGGCCTACTTTAAGATCCATACCATCTTCCCATGCATCTACAAACTGTTGTTCTTCTCCAGAATGTGGAAACTCAACAATTTCAAGCATTCGGGAACTTTCCAGACAGTTATTTTCATCGTTATCCCCATCTTCACGTGATGAATTCTCACCATCTACATTATCTCCATCTACATTCTCACAATCTGCATTCTCTATCGGCTCATGATGTTGTTATGTTGAACAGTTTCCTGTGTAAATAGCAATGACACCATCATTAACTCCACCATTACCATCATTTACGCCAACATTAGCTCTACCATTATCGCCGTAATTCACACCAAATGAACTTACATACTCTACTCTTGAAAATTGCTCGCCCAACTCATTTATTTCAACATCTTTGCTGACCTCTACAACCTCTACATTCAAAACACTTATGCGTTGCTCTTTATCCAAGGAAGTCAGATAGACATAGACATCCTCATCATCCAAAATATACAATTGTTTCTTAGTTTTCACTACTATTGGAATGTAACTCGGTTTCAGCTTCGTCGTAGATTCAGCTACCCCAACTTTCTTGCATATCCTATCAACTATCACCGAGTAAGTTATCTCTTCCAAACTTGATGTCTTAAACATTACAGCGTACATGCAACCTTCTTTTGAAATCCATTTATCCTCTTCTCCACACTTTGAATAATATCCTCCATAATCAAAAAGCATGTTTGTGATCATTGTCTCCTTAATATAAATTAAAAAAAACTACAATAGAATCCAGTAATACCAATAGCTCCCAGTTGTACACTTGCCTCAGTATTATCAATTGTTCCCAGTTTTCCTGTAGCACAGTAAATTGGGTGAAATCGGGGCAAAAACTATATTCTACCTACGATAATCTATAAATTCAATTAAGAATTTATAATTTCAATTGAAATCCCCCGAATTTGTAATTTCAATTTAAATCCCCCTAACCCATAGGTTTCTAGGGCATAATCTACTAACATAATAGAAGAACTAACCTCGTTTTTAAGCTTCAATGGCAGATTAAGAAGTAGAAGAAGAGTTGTCGTTTCCCAGAAGAAGAGCTCTCGCGATGAATTCTGGGAATCTGTTTTTGAGAGAATTTTTTTTTCCTGGCGTCTGATTTGCTGGAATTTTTGGCGCCTGATTGTTTTTTTTTTTCATTTTCCCTCCTTTCTGATTGGCCTAAATTTGTTTTGTTCTAATTGGTCGAAATTTGTAAACCTACCTTCTGATTGGATGAAATTCCCTTAATTCTCATTGGTCAGCATTTCTTTTTTTAATGTCCTACTTTCGAAATTAGAAGGGCAAGATGGGGATATCACATTTCATTAAAAGGGAAGGGGTATGGCAGAATAGCATAGGGTAGAGGTGAATAACTATACACCTGAAGGGACATATATGAATTTAGCCCGAAGCTTTTGCGTACCAAGATAAAAGGAAAGGAAGAGATCGAATTGAAGAAGGTAAAGGAGTTCTCGTCTAAAAAGTCCCTAAATCTCAAACCAAAACCTGAGATGTCCCTGTAATAAAATGATTTTTGTTTTTAATTATTTTATGTCCAAAAATAGGTTTATTACTTTGTTACCCTAGCCAAAACAGATAAATTACAACTTATACCAAGGTTTTATCCGCCCACCCAAACCCTATCGGATCTAACCCGAAATGTGAACCCCGATATGTAGAACGACTCTCAATTTCAAATCGAACTCTCGAACAATCCCTACATTTTCAAAATCAAAACCGTTATCTTCAACAGTCTTCGTAAAACTAGGGATACTACTCGAGTTCTACTCCCAAATTGTTCGATCGATAATCCGTGTGTGCACGAAGATGGCTCCTAAGACAAGGTGGGGAAAGAAGAGGACAAAGATTTCTCAAAATGAAGAGGTAGAAGATACTCAAGATGGAGAGAGGGTGGCTGAACCGGTTGAGGAAGTCCGAACGAATGAAGAGGTAGAAGAAGAAGGAGATAGGGAGCGATCGAGTGAAGAAGAAGAAGGACCGAGTGAAGAGGTAGAATAAGAAGGAGAGAGGGAGCGATCGAGTGAAGAAGAATAAGGAGCGAGTGAAGAAGAAGAAGGACCGAGTGAAGAGGTAGAAGAAGAAGGGGAGAGGGAGCGATCGAGTGATGAAGAAGAAGGAGCGAGTGAAGAAGAAGAAGGACCGAGTGAAGAGGTAGTATAAGAAGGAACGAGTGAAGAAGAAGGAGATAAGGAGGAGGGAAGTATCAACTCAGGAAGAAGCAGTCGAACCGTGAGTACCAGCCGAACCGTGAGCGACCCCATAGAGTCAACGGTAAGTAGTTGGATTCGATTGAATAATTAGGTAGAACCAGAGAAAAATAATTCGTTTTGGTTAGGAAGAGTTTCGTGATTTGTTTGCTCTTGATGTCATTTGTAATTTTATATGTGCAAGATTTCTGGGAACACAAATTTGGAGGTATAATTTGTGAACTTCGAGTTGGTGTTCGTATTTGAATTTCTGGGTTTTAAGTAATACCGGTATAAATAGGTAAAACTAGTGTGATTTTGTAATACTTGATAACAATTGATAAAACTGTTTGTTACAGGATTCCGAGGAGGAAACGACAACACTACAACCTCTGAAAATGTACTTCCCGCCGTCGGAGTATACGAAGAAAAATAAGATATCGACGAGGTGTTATATCCACGAAGCTTTGACAACGCTAGAGAATTTGAATCATCCGCTCACTTGTCTTGAGAGGAACTGGTTTGAGAAGCATGCGAAGTTCAAACACATTTTCCACATGCTAAGGGACAAAAACCACAAGCTCATGGGCATGTGGATGCTCTTTCTTCGAATGGCATCCATCGAAAAGGAAAAAGAAGTTTGGTTCATCGTAAATGGCGTTCCCATGCGCTATGGTCTAAAGGAACACGCCTTGATATCGAGATTAGACTGCCGCAACTAACCACTCGATTATAAGAAAGTTGGCAGTTTGAACTTTGTGAAGAAACATTTTACGCGATCAACAGTTAGACTTCAAGACGTGAAAGAAAAGCTAGAGGAAATGGTTCCAACGGAACGTTCTCGAGAAAGGTTGAAGATGGCGGTCCTCTACTTCTTATCCAGCATTGTTTTAGGGCAGACAAAGTGTGGAGCAGATGCTATGCCCGTGGAGTCATTCTTTCTAAGAGAGGTGGATGATCTTAACTTTTGTAAGGAATTTCCTTGGGGGAGATTGTCATTCGATCACATGGTAGGAGAGATCAAGCACACGATGACTCATTTTGGAGGGGTCGTCAAGGAGGGTGTATTATGGCCGATTCCAGGTTTCTGTATTCCTATGGAGGTAAGTAAAAATTATTTGAGGTATTGGTCATTGTTACTAGTTCTTATAATTGAAGCTAACTCAAACTATATGTGTGTTGTGTAGCTTTTAGCATTTGAGGCAATTTTAGAATTGGAGAATAAATTCCGAGAAGGTATTCCAGGCCCGGATTTAAATTGTCCTAGGATGTGTAAGACAAGGTTCAAGAAAAGCGAAATGAAAGGGTTTCCTCTTTCGAAAATAAATGAAGAACTTGGTAAAACTAAGGTTAGTTATCATTTGCATATGAATTATTGTGTGTTGTTATGTTTTTAATCTTTCTTCATTGTTTACATTCACAAGACATTGATAGTATCCTGGTAGCTATAGGTGAAGAAAACTCTTTTCTGGCTGGAATCACGGAATAAGATGACGACGATGATAAGCATGATGTCATTGTTGCCAGTTGGATGCAGTGTCTTCGTAAAAGAAATACCATATCGTTTTAAGAGATGTAAAACCAAGATGTGGCTTCCTGATTATGAGAAGAACCTGAGAATGCGGCGAACGAGAAAATATCCACCAATGAAGGACCGGGTAACACGCTTTTAGCTGAATTGGGAGATCTCGTAAACACCATGAAAGAAGAGATGGAAGAACGGTTGAAGAAAATTGAGGACAAGGTTGATGGGTTGGACAAAAGAGTCACACCGTTGGAAGCTTATGTGAAGGAGCAATTAGGAGAGAACTCTAAGGTAACATTTTGGGTTCTTAAATTCAAAAATGAAAAGCTAACACTTGGTAATACTTAGTAATACTGGAGTATAACTGTATTCGATTGTAGAAGCCTGCAGACCCATCAGCCGAGAATTTTGCTGCCTCCCCAGACCCACCAGCCGAGCATGTTGGTCCTTCCCAAGAAGAAGACAATGCTATTTGGAGTTCAACCGTAAAATATTTACGAAACAAAAAAAAAGGTGTCAAACTGACTGTCCGGTCTGGAGTAGACAATAACTTGAGTAGGTCAATGACAAGGTCAAGGAAAAATGAGATGTGAAGACTATATCTTTGTCATATGGTGGTTGTTTGGATTTGTACTACTGGTATTACTATGTAAAACTATGTTGTCGGTTTTGAATTTGAATTCGTAGTACTGGTTTTATTAGGTAAAATTATGTTATCGGTATTTGAGTTCGTACTACTGGTAAAACTGGGTAAACTTGGACAAACTATATAGTTTTTTTTTTGAAATTGATTTCGTACTACTAGGAATAACGAGATTAATACATCGATTCTTACAAAGATAGAAAAGTCTTAGAAAAGAAAGATAAGATAGGTCTTACAAAACAAAGATAAGTCTTACAAAATCCTTACAAACTCTTTCAGCATTAGATTCGACCCACAATACCCGCCACTAACTCCTTCAGCTTTGCCAGCTCTTCACCGTTGTTTTTCAGCTCCATACGCATTTGCTGTATCTAAAATTCATGGTGTCCGAAGCTTCGAATCTTCTCGGACTGCTCATCAACCTGCTTCCTTAACTTAGTCACCTCTTCTTCGATAACGTGAACCCAAATTTTCCGAATTTGGAAGCCATCATTCTGCACATGAAGACATATATAGCATCACATATTCAATATTGCCATTATTCTAAAAAATCGATGTCCTCTTCTCACCTCAAACACATTGCATGTAAAGTATCTCCTTCCTAGGTCCGCTTCGGTTTGACAGGTCTCCTCGATGATGCGTTCACCACGTGGACATCTTTTAGGAATGCCATAGTCACCATCGGCGATGGCATAGTATATGTCGTATTGCTCCTTATTCCTCTTCGCATCACTGTAGGATGGGTCCATAATCAAATAAAAGAAAAGCTAGGTGGAAAAACGAAAAACCTGATTCGGGAAAAAGAGGAGATGTTCGGGAATGAATGAGATGTGGGGATTCGGAGGAAATATAAAGGAGTTTTCATCTCAAATGGAGAGAAACCCTAAAAAAATTGGAGGGATTTCGATGGAGGGAAATAAAGGAGTGGGAGTTAGAAATAATGGAGGGAAACCCAAAACAAATTAGAGGGAATTCGATTTCCCACGTGTGTCGTCTTTTACACACATGTGCACCATATTTACACATGGTTATACAGAATATAGTAGTTATACGAAAGTTCCCAATAGTTTTACTTTGTGTGTTTTCAATTTTAATTAGTATTACCTACCCTTAAAATTTATTTTTTTAGTTTTACAGTTGATTTAAGTCGAGAAACATATAATTCTAAGTGTTTTATGCATTAATATGTTTTAAACCTAGATTTCTGTAACTTTTCCATCCTAAGTTGGTTATTATTTACAAAATGACATCAAAAGTATAAGGACTATAATGTGCAGATTACTTCATAACAACCCTATTTGATTTTAATTCGTAATTTCCCACTTAATACATGTTGTAATATTTATTTCTGACGTTTACGACGCCAATAAGTCTCTTGCGTAATTTTGGTTTAGGTTTTGTCAAATCAAAATTATTTTTTGACGAGATCAGTAATACCAGTTTGACAAGTTTGACTTTAATCACTAATACTAGTTTGACTAGATACCTGTTTTACAATACAAAACAGTAATACCAATTTGACCAGATACATGTTTTACAAAACAAAAGCTGAAGATAAAATCAAACACTACTACAATTTCCAAATAACAACCATTGGAGTCCTTGTCTCGGCCGCCTTTTATTTTGCGTCCTTGGACGTTCCCCAACCGATGGAAACCTTTTTACTTTCTTTCTTCCCTTCTTTTTGACGAGATCCGGAGGTATGATTCGCAACTCTTTGATGTAATTTGGGACATTCCATTCAGACCTACCCGACACTAAATAAATTGTCTTGTAATACGCCATTGCCCATAGCTCCGTCCAATAATATTTTGAACACAAATCATGTAATTGGATATCACAATCTCTATGTGTATGCCTTACGAATTTAATGAAAGCGGCTAGTGCGTGCACACAAGGATACCTTTCAACATCGAACACCCTGCAACTACAACTTTTCAAGAGCAAGTTCACCAAATAAGGCTTTCCATCACTATCGATGACATTGTATTCAATCTCAAAAGTCTTTAGCTCCATCACAATCAATTTCTCAGCAACAGCCCATAAATCATGCATGTAGTTCTCCACTAAAGGCACTAGTTTACAGCCAATCGCTCTAGACACGGCCTCCTTCCGATGTTCAGTAAACCAATCAGAAATTGTTTTAATGATCGTATCAAGCATGGGTATTAAGGAGCACCTCCTTGCATTATTAAAAACATTGTTCAAAGATTCAACAGAATTGCTTGTGTCTATGTTGTATCTTTCTCCTGGAAAACAACACCTTGCCCATTTTTCTTTCTCGGTACTGTCCTCCAGATAATTGGCCGTAGAAGGATATCTCGTCTGAAAAGAACAATAAGCACTGTTGAACTCAGCCGCTGTGTAAAGCCTACTGCACTGTATGAATCTCCATGCGACTACATCTTTGTTGCAGTTACTGACATGACCTTTCATATTTTGGGACAAATGCCATATACAATACCCATGATGAGCCTGGGGATACACATTAGCTATGACGCTGATGAGGCTTGCATTTCTATCACTGATAAATACCAATTCAGAAGAGTCCGCTACAACGCTTTTCAGCATCTCAAAAAACCAGGTCCAACTTGCATTATTCTCCCCATCGAGTACACCAAACTCTATGGGATAATGGTGGCGTTTAGGATCTTGAGCTTAAGCAAAAACTAGTACACCACCATATCCGTTCTTGCGAAAAGTTGCATCCACAATTATCACTTTCCTCATCACTTGAAACCCTTCAATGCTAACTCCCAAAGCTGTGGAGTATGATAACTTCACACCAAATTTTGTCTGAACAAGACCAATGATACAGTTAGGAGTTGGAGTTTTCATCTGACCTGGAAAAATATCATGCAAAATCGATGCAACTAATTGTGGTGGGCCTTTCCTCTTCATGTTTCTTGTACTCTGACTAGTCCGAGAGCATGTATGCATCTTGGTGTACTGATAAGCTCAAATTAATACCATAAAAGTACTAAAGCTTTGTCGATTGTAATACTTAGGGGTCGAATCCACAGAGATTCAAGAAAACACACAATAGATTATAAGGATTGAATTAAGCTAAGTTATCAATGGAATTGAAAACAAATACGTAAATTAAACAAGTTGTAATTCGATTAGAAAGAAGATAGGTTCAAGGTATTTCTTTGGAAATCAATGGATGCAGATAAACTAACAAATCAGGGTTCATGTTACGCACGGTTCCTGAACTCAAATCACTAAAGTATAATTAACCAACTATCGTTGTGAGAATTATCTAAGTCTAAATCCTAGAATTCCAACTCTCTTTGCGAATCCTAAAGTCTAAACCAGCTTTTAGTTCAAGTTTGATTTGTTCACAAAATAACTAAACCAAATCTCTTTACGAATAGTTATTTTGCTCATCCTAAGTTCTATCAGGTAATCAATTGCACTGTCGTGCCTAATCGATTATCCTAAGATCTAAGTTCCAGGTGATCAATCTAGAATTAGCTTTGAGAACAACCTAAGACGAAGAACTAATTCAGATTATGAACCCTAAACAACTAATCAACCTAGCATTCAAAGAAATCCCTTATGAGAACCCTAAACCTAACAGGAGATCTATTCAGACATGGAGATTGAAACAATAAACATGACTGAATAAATCCTTGAATAAATAATAAAGAAGAGAGTAAAACAAGGGTTCGAAATCTTCTCTCGGACGAACAGAGTTTCAGACTTGTCTCCCTCAAAAGCTCTCTCACAAAACCAAAGTAGAATAAAGCGTGTATCAAGCGTAGCCACAAAGGTGGCTGAAAAACCTAATAAATAACCCAAAACACCTTTTGGGGCTTCTTGTAAATAATAAAGTCTTCTGGGGCAGTTGCAATTCCTCAAATCTTCGAATAAGTCGCGATCCTTCTGTTTCTTCGACGGGTATCGACCGATACCATAAGTGTATCAATCGATACTCAGGCATCAAATCGGTGTCTCGGCTACAGGATCTTTGCTTGGCTCCTAAAAGCTCCAAAATACTTCAATATCTCCAATAATGCTCCAAACGTACCTAAAACCTGAAAAGACTCTAAAAGACTCCAAAATACTAGAAAGACTCTATAAAATTACTTATATCATAGCCTAAAACGGGTAAAAACTATGATATATCAACTCCCCCAGACTTTGTCTTTGCTTGCCCTCAAGCAAAACAGAAAACTAAATCGGAGAAAGAGGTTTGAAAACACGGAGACTCACATGTTCTTGAAACATTGCATTGACCCTTTTCCTTTGTGCTCCACATATCACCTAACTAGTTCCAAATCAAACCACCATGTACTTCTCCGTAGATATTCGCAGCTTCCCAGACTCCACACATAATTTCGCAACATTTCCAATAAAGCTCTCATCGCCAGTATTAATCGTTGTGATAAATGTCAAGAACCTTCTAGACTATTTCCCATACAATATCATGACAAAAGAACTATTTTCACACTTTTGGTATTGTTTTCTCTCCCCCAGACTTATTTCTCATCATATTTTCTCGCATATACTTATTAAAGGTAACGCGAGTATTGATGGTGTTTGCCACCGAATCCCCGGTTCTTCCCTTAAAAGTAATCAAAGGTGTAGGCGAATAATGGTATCACAGGAAATTTTCCTAACCTCGCTTCCACCTTTGTGTGATCATTCCTTCTGAAGTAGAATAATGGGATCGCTGGAAATTTTTTTAACCCTCTACTCAGAAGAAAATCATTTCATCTTTTAATGCATCTTATTTATTAACTTGTAACAGGGGAGAGAAATACCATCACTTTAAACACATGGGTTCCTTTGTCAGATATGAATGAGGAATCAAGCTCTAGGGACATCAATCACATCGATGAAGTGCAAAAAAAAAATTTGGCTCAGGCTTTAAAGAACGTTGCTAGAAACATGGGTGTTTTCTAGTTAAATGATCAGCCTTTGGATTTTCCATTAGTCCGATCTAGAACTGACTCTGTAACAATGGTCACTTAGAAGTAAAGTCAGAACAATAGATTCAAGAAAAAGATCATTATCTACAACAAATTTTGACTCAATAAAATAAAATTTTGACTTAAAACTACTGACTCTAAGAAAAACAAACACAATGTCAGCAACTACCTCCCCCATACTTGAACAACACTGTCCCCAGTGTTATCTAGCATAAGGTTGGTGAAAGAAACAAAAGAACAGAGTGGGATTGTGAAGAAAAAGAAGTTACCGATCTGGGACAGGTGTATCGACCGACACACGGCCTGGTATCGATCGATACCAGGCGTAAGTCGATACAGTGAACTCTTCTCAATGACAAGTGACAAAATATTGCTCTCAATTGTTGACAAAGGATCCGAAAGTGGTATGGTTAGCACTGTCAGATCACTCAAACACAGGTTAAAAGCAACAAGATATCATAATGCACAATCCAACAAAGTTCAAATAAAAATAAGCTGACAAAACATACTCAAAAATTCAAAAAAAAAGAAAAAGAAAAGTGAACCAGATAGAACAAAGGACTAATCCTCATCAGAATCATCATCTCCAGCAGTGCGAGATGGTCCATCTCCTGATGGTGAGCGTGGGCGAGATGGTGCAATGCAAGCGCATCTAGAAAGAGTGGAGATGGCGTTCCAGATACTCTGGAAACTCTCGACCACATACCTCTGAAATGTGTCTGTATCCATAGGAATCGCAGGTGGTGGAGGAAAAGTACTCGCAGAAGATGGAGGATGGCGTGCTCGCCCAGATCGACCTCCAGCAAGGTCAGGTACTGGCTCATCCTCAGCAGCAGCAGGTGCTCGAGTAGATGATGCACGACGTCGAGTAACAGGCGCAGCTATCAACAGATCCTCAGTAGGCTCAAAACGCAGCAGCTCGGGATCGTCACCAATATCGGTTAGCTCGGTGTTAGGGAGCCTAACCAGAAAGTTCCCATCTGTGTTGGAGAAACACCAACGTCGCTCAGGCTTCAACCACCTAAGGTTTTGCAGATGTCTCTCATCCATGATAGTGCATGTGGTGACTATCGAACAGCTCGCTGTGCTAATACTGAAGTGCTGGAAGATAGGGGTGAGAAGACTACCCACTGTCTCGGTCTTCCGAGCTGCACCGCGACTAGCACCCAAGAATGGTTTGGTCTTCAGAGAGACTAGATGATGTGCAAAGACTGCCCCTAGGTTGACAGCGAGATCAAGCTCAGGCCACTCATAGTTCTCATCATCAATGATATCTCCAATAGCCATGGAGAACATAATAAGCTCAGACAGCCGCATCTTGTAAGGCTCCATCTTACAGAAGATAGTGTTGCTCATAATCCTAACCATGCAGCGCAGAACCGGGTGGCGCACATCCATCTGAGTAGTGGTCTTACTATCATAAGCTCCGTGCCCAAAGTGCTGCCAGAATGCCTGAATATCGATGAACTGACGGGGAAACTCACACCTCGAAAAATCTCTGTGGAACCCATAGATGTCGCATAGCTCCTAAAATGGCAACCGGTATCGCACACCCCGAATCATGAAAGTCAGAATACCCTGTTGTGCAGTCGTGGGAGCTGCACTAGTATAATAGACACGAACTGTAGCAAGCATCTGGCGCACTAGATCGGGATAGAGATCAAACTGTCTCGTGGGCATCGTCCCCAAACCGATCTTGCGGATCAATCTGTGGAGCTCCCTGTCAAAACCCAGATGCCTCATAGTGAGCGTGTCGACGAACCGGGTGGGCTGCACATCAACATCCAACCATGCGTTGTAGAACAACGAATCATAATCGTCCCACTCCTCAAAAATAGGCCTGGAGACGCAAGCCTTGCTCTCTGAGACCTCCTTATTTGTACCCTCAAATTCTTGCGTCAGAGGTATCCTCGCCTTCTCATTCCTCTTAGGCCAAGGAGGCCTACATGCTCTGCCCGGAGGCACGGGAGAAGTGGGAACAAAATGAGGTGGCGGGGGTGAAGCAGCAGAAGTCTCAGGCATTACGTGTAGACACGCGTATGGAAGATCTGTATCTTCGTCTGAACCATCATATCGCACCCTGTATCGGTTTCCCGCCAAACAGGCTTTCACCAACCCTCTGCGCCAAGTGAGACCGTCAAAGAGCTTAACTCTGTCGAGCAAATGGAACTCATGCGGGGGATCCTCAGGTGGATTCGAGCTTCTGGCCTCTGTTCGTGTCCTCTTCCTAGGTTGCATATGCATCAACAACAACATACAAACAGCATAAATCCAACTGATACAAAACTTTTTAGTCTCTAGGAGGTATCAATATCCCCAATACGATGTAGTAAGGAGGTTATCAATCCATAATTGGGATTATTCTAATCACTAAGAATGCAAGGCACTTAAAATAAGTTAAGCTAAACAAGTGTGGTTTGTGATTAATTATCAATTCAAAACTAGTAAATATCAAAGCAAACTAGACGTAATTCAAATAACAAAAGCGAATCCTAAGATGGGGGTTATCGACTTTAGGTAATCCAAGCACAATTCATTGTGTTCTTTCACTCAAATAAGCTTTCCCTAGGCAATAGATCTCTAATCTTGATTAGTTCTTTCTCAAGCAACTAATCACTATGTTAATTATCAAATCCATTAGCAAATCATCATTTGTAGATTAACAATTAGCAAGCATTAAAAATAATAACAAGATCAACCAAAATACACCCTAGACAACTAATCTCTTAGGCTATGAGCATAAATCCCTTGAATAGTTCATCAAGACATTTCATCAAAGACTTGGTGTGCATGAAATGCCTTATGATCTAGATCTACTTTTTCAAGCTAGATCTAACATTAAGAGCACTATTCAAGAAGGGAATAAAGATAATCTAATCCTAAACACCCTAAATCATGCATTGAATCACCCTAATCTACCCCATCTCAAGATCCTAGAAAACTACTCAAGACCCATTAAGAACATCCCAAAATCGATGAGGATAGGAGATGAATCCATTGATGGGTGATGAATAATCAAGGTAGAAAAGAGATAGATGGAAGAGATTGATTGAGATAAACACTTAAATGCATAAACAAAAAGATCTCTCTTACAATCTCCAAGTTCTCTCTCAAAGGGGAAAAGGTTTTTGACTAGCAAAAAGCATAAAAACAAAATTAGGTTTAGATGGGTATTTATATGAAAAGTGGGCGACATGATTAACATCCAGGTAACTGGTCGATGCAACTGGTTGATGCTAAGGGCCTGATCTTCCATCTGGCTGTTTCATCGACTTGTGGAGTCGATGTAGACGTCCTAAAGCTGAGCATCGAGGTAACTGGTCGATGCAACTGGTCGATGCTAAGGGCCTGATCTTCCAACTGGCTGTTGCATCGGCCTGTGGTGTCGATGTAAACATCTTGAAGCTGAGCATCGAGGTAACTGGTCGATGCAACTGATCGATGGTAAGGGCCTGATCTTCCATCTGGCTGTTGCATCGACCCGTGGTCGCAATGTAGATGTCCTGAGGCGCCTTCAGTAAAACCGTGGTACCTCTCGAACCACACGTCCAAATCGCATGATTCAATTTCTCCTGGACAGCTAACTCACCCCTCTATAACATTCATGAAGGTCGCCAAGGCTGACTTAGATCGGAGTTCTGTCGTCCATACATATCTTTCCGGCGTCTCGGATGGACTTCGTATTCCTCTTAGGTCCAACTCTCCAAATATGTCCAACCGCCTCCAATTACCTAGGAAATACTCCAAAACATGCAAGAATACACTAAACCTAATGCAAATGTCTTAATCTCTAATTGAGATCTTAAAGCAAGACAAGACCATGATCATGCATGCGAATTACACAAAACTCTAAATGAAATGCATGCTAAAACATGCAATATATGAGTATATCAATTCCCCCAAACTTAAACATTTGCTTGTCCTCAAGCAAACAAGAATAAAGTAAGGGAGAAGACTATAAATGGGAGCTCAAATCCAAAAGTACCATAAAAAGAATCCGAGCCCAATGTCCAAATTGCAAACTTCTTGATGCGATCAAACAACTTACTCAAAAGTGATTAGCCATACTTATCCTTGCATGACCTAGTTTTGAACCTCAACCTACACAAACTTTCATATCTTCCAACCTCTTGACATTGATTAAGTGTAATAGGTGTGAATCATGTTTATGCAAGATCAAATGAAGTCAGTTGGGATCAAGCAATTTCCAATCTTAATAAGAACATCTTCGAGTAACCCCTCTGGAAGTCTAACTGAGCGATCAGCAATTATCAGGGAGATCCTTGTGGTTGTGAAGTCTCTCATCCCCATCCTTTTTGCAACTGAGTATGGCATGAGGGTGACACTTGAGCCAAGGTCACAAAGAGAACGCTCAAATCTGTCTGTGAATATCGTACAATCCAACACAAAACTCCCTGGATCTGGTAGCTTCTTTGGGATCCTGTTGGTCAGGATTGTACTGCACTCATGAGTAATCATCAAACATCCTTCCTCAAGGTTCACATTGCTAGACACCATTCTCTTAGCATATCTCCTAAAAGCTGGAGAAATCTTGATAACATCGATGAAAGGAAGTTCAACAACCAGCTTGTCCAAAATTTCCTTGCATCTAGAATCTTCTACCTCCTTCTTAGTATTCCCAATAGCCCTGGGATAAGGTATCCTTGGTATGTAAACTCTCTCTGCAACCACATCAGGTACTTCCTTCAAAACCTTAGGTGTTGTATCGATTGCAGGATCAGGGTCGATCGATACAAGGGTGGTATCGATCGATACACGGGACTTTGAGTTATCCCGTGAAAGTATCTTGACCGGTGTCGATCGATGCTGGCTAGTGTCGATCGACACCCTGGGGATTTCAGAATCCTCATCGTCAAGATCGACAAAATTTTCTGCAGTTTGGCAAATTTTCACTCCTGTATTGACCTCTTTTCCATTCCTCAAGGTGATTGCATTGATGTGTGCCCTTGGGTTTTCTCCTTTCCCTGGAAGAAAACCTTCTTGCCTTTTCACAGCCTCTGAAGTCTGAGTTACCTGAGTTTCCAGCTTCTTCTAATGAATACCAAGAGCTTCGATATTTCCGCTCAGATCTTTGTACATAGCATCCATCTTCCCATTGAAATCCATTGTTATCTGCTGCTGTCCGTGAACCAGCTGTTCAAGCATAGACTCAATCTTGCTCTCTGGGGTTTTAGCAGGTATAGGCTGATAAGATGAATTCCCATAGTTCCTGGTATAACCACTATTCTGGAAAGGTTTTTGGCTAAACTGATTCGACCCAAAACCACTTGGATTAGCTTCAGATTTGAATCCTCGTTGCTGAAAATTGTTGTTGAAGTTTCGGTTGTTGTTGTATTGATTCCTCTGACCTTGAAAACCAGAACCACCAATGTAGTTAACATCCTCTACTTCATCCTCATTGATATTCTCGACTTCCTCAGCAAAATGAACTACTTTCATCTATTTTCCCTGTAAGAGATTGTGCACTGAATCTAACTTAGCCTGAACATCAGAAATCTGCGATCCATCAACTTCTCCAGTCTGCTTCTTCCGCTCGAAATCAGCATTCTTGGTGCTATTGCTAGACGCCAAGTTTTCAATCAGCACAACTGCATCATCTGTATACCTGGTGTTGAAATTTCCATTACTCGCAGCATCCAAACCCATCTGGTACCTCCAATCGATCCCTCTGTAGAAAGTACCCAGCAGCTGAACCTGAGTGAACCCATGGTGCGGACAATCTCTCTGATATGACCTGAAACGAATCCAAGCAATCTTGAGTGCCTCTGTCGGACCATGAGAAAACTGAGAAATCTTGTTTCTGAGCGCTTCGGATCTCGTATCATCATATAAATTATTCAGGAATGCATTCTTCATCTCATCCCATGTAGTTAGCGAACCAGGAGACAACTGCTTCAGCCAATAAGCTGCATCCCCACTAAGAGAATATGGGAAAAGCTTACAGAAGAGGAACTCATTGGGCACTCCATTGTACTTCATACCAGTGACCAAATCTTCGAACCTCTTGATATGATCCATAGGGTGTTCATGAGATAGACCATGGAAATGATGCTGACTCACAAGAGCGTAGTACGCAGGTTTCAGCTCAAAGTCATTCCTCTGAAAAGTTGGAATGCGAATCGCAGCTCGATTGACATAGAACTGATCAGGTCTGTTGTGCTCACCAAGCGTCCTACCGCGATCAGCCACAACATTCCTTGCATTCACAGCATTCTTAGCGACAACAGCAGGAGGTGGAATGATGTTCCCCTCTCCATCCAATCTTTGCCCTCTCTCATTGCACAATTGACCATCTTGGTCTCTGTAAGCACCAGCTCCATCTTGAACCAAAACCACTGGATTGTTGTTCATCTTTTGTGGCTTCTTTGCTTTTCTGTTTGCGCGTTCCAAAAGTGCTAGCTGCTCGTTTGACAGATTAACTAGCGGGGTGTTCTTGTTCCTCCTGGTTTCACGAATAGGCATGCACATGAAACACAAAAGTCAAGAACGTATGTAACACAAAAATTCACGACAGGTATCGACCGATACCACTAGGGTGTCGATCGATACTGGTCGAACTTAGTCGAAATTCTCAAACTAAAATCTAATGGCAAATTGAATCCCCGGCAACGGCGCCAAATTTGATAAGCTCAAATTAATAACCTAAAAGTACTAAAACTTTGTCGATTGTAATACTTAATGGTCGAATAAACAGAGATTCAAGAAAACACACAATAGATTGTAAGATAGGTTCATGGTATTTCTCAGGAAATCAATGGAATTGAAAACAAATACGTAAATTAAACAAGTTGTGATTCGATTAGAAAGAAGATAGGTTCAGGGTATTTCTCAGAAAATCAATGGATGCAGATAAACTAACAAATCAGGGTTCAGGTTACGCACGGTTCTTGAACTCAAATCACTAAAGTATAATTAACCAACTATCGTTGCGAGAATTATCTAAGTCTAAATCCTAGAATTCCAAATCTCTTTGCGAATCCTAAAGTCTAAACCAGCTTTTAGTTCAAGTTTGATTTGTTCACAAAACAACTAAACCAAATCTCTTTGCGAATAATTATTTTGCTCACCCTAAGTTCTATCAGGTAATAAATTGTACTGTCGTGCCTAATCGATTATCCTAAGATCTAAGTTCCAGGTGATCAATCTAGAATTAGCTTTGAGAACAACCTAAGGCGAAGAACTAATTCAGATTATGAACCCTAAACAACTAATCAACCAAGCATTCAAATAAATCCCTTATGAGAACCCTAAACCTAACATGAGATCTACTCAGACATGGAGATTGAAACAATAAACATGACTGAATAAATCATTGAATAAATAATAAAGAAAAGAGTAAAACAAGGGTTCGAAATCTTCTCTCGGACGAACAGAGTTTTAGACTTGTCTCCCTCAAAAGCTCTCTCACAAAAACCAAAGTAGAATAAAGCGTGTATGAAGCGTAATGGCCAAAGTGGCTGAAAAACTTAATAAATAACCTAAAACACGTTTTGGGGCTTCTTGTAAATAATAAAGTCTTCTGGGGCAATTTGCAGTTTCTAAAATTTTCAGAAAAGTCGCGATCCTTCTGTTTTTTCGACGGGTATCGATCGATATCATAAGTGTATCGATCGATACTCAGGCAACAAATCGGTGTCTCAGCTACAGGATCTCTGCTTGGCTCCAAAAAGCTCCAAAATACTTCAATATCTCTAATAATGCTCCAAACGTACCTAAAACCTGAAAAGACTCTAAAAGACTTCAAAATACTAGAAAGACTCTATAAAAAATGACTTATATCATGACCTAAAACGGGTAAAAACCATGATATATCATGTACCTCTAATCGAGAAGGTATATGTATTTGGAATCCTTGCAGCTCGTAAACGCCATTTACAGCTTTCTTGACGACATTTTAGCACTAAACGCACTTTATCCGACTTTGTTATAGCAAAACCAAAACAGTTAACAAATGCTGCTCTATCCACCACCTGTTGCAATGCCTTCTTATTTGGAAATTCTTGATGTAAACTCACACCCAAACCGTCTTTCCATGCCTCTATAAACTGACTAGATTCTACAACAGGTGGAAGCTCAACATATTCATCACACATAAACACACAGATCCTCATCATCAGAAATAGTAAAATGTTCCTCACATCCCACCAGCAATGGAATGTAACTCAATTGCAAACTAACCTTACTTTCATCTAACGCAAGTTTCTTGTATATCCTAGCTTTAATAATCGACAAAGTTATCTCCTCCACTGATGTCTTCAACATTAAACTATACATGTGGCTCTGGCATTTAAAATGTATGATGACGTTGTTGCTCATTGTATCCTGCCAAAAAAAGGTGAAAAAACTCAATCAATAATACCAGTTTTACTAGTTATACTACATTTATCAGTAATACTAGTTTTATCCAGTTCTCCTATCTCAAGAACTCAAAATGAATGGTTTCGAAATCTAACCTACTTACGATTCAACCACTGAAATTCATTTCATACCAATTTAAATTCCTAATCGACCCACAAACCATGGTAAAACACCCAATGCACATACAAAAATAATATGCATAATCAAATCAAATCCAATTTAATCTTTTAATTTACAAATCCAAAATCAACTACTCTTAGGTTGAAGAACGAACCTAGATTTTGAAGTTCAATGCAGCTAGAGGGAGACGAAGAAACGGCGGCGATGGAGAGCTTGGCGGCGGAGGAAACGGCGGCGTGAGCGAGCTCGACGATGACGATGGTTTTGTCTCTTAGGTTGAACAACGAATCTAGCTGCATTTGAATCTCAATGCAGCTAGAGGAAAGTGAAGAAACGGCGGCGATGGAAAGCTCGGCATCGGAGGAAATGGCTCGAGCTCGAGCTCGACGATAACGATGGTTTTGGAGTGGTTTTGTTTTCTTTTCCGATTTTTGTTTTTTAATTTGAATTTTAAGCAAGAGTATTTTTATCATCACACTTTTGATTGAAAATGAGGGGATATAAAAATTAGTTAGGGATATAGAAGATTCTTATTTCTCCAAAAAAGATAAATGAGAGGATGACTCGAAGGTAAAGTGGAGCACGTGAGAAACACGTGATAACACAGATTAATGAAATCATGTGCAAGGCACATGACAACTCTTTTGGAAGCAGCAACGTTAAGGAAAATATCAATTCGGCAAATAATGTTTTACCTTTTTAACAATTAAGAAAATTTCCAGTTTACATGTTAGTTTAGAAGTTTTATGTTAATTTCTTTTCTTTAAATATGTAGCTCACGAGAGCAATTTTCAACCCATCCGATTAATAAAACAAACTTTCAGAGTTCTAGTTTCTAACTTTTTTCTTATTCTGAAAGCAATTCACTTTTCTTTGTTGATCACCACAAATCCAACATGATATCAAAGCCAAGGTTGATGGAGTAAAGATCCTAGCAACATAATATCACTATACAAGCAACCACAAGTTCACAAAAGATGAAATCAAGCACAACACAAATTATTCCTTTGTTTGATGGGAAAAACTTCAGCCTATGGATCAAGAGGATGAAGACAATACTAAGGTCTAGATCTCTATGGACTATTGTTTCAGAAGGAATTCCAAAAGCACCAGAAATCAATAAGATACCGACGAAGGAGGAACTTAAATCGGTAAAGGATTGGAAAGAATTAGAGGTCAATGATCAACTTACCTTACAACTAATTCATAGCGCCTTGAGCGAAGAAATTCTAGGAGGAAGAGTTTCTGATGAAGAATCAGCCAAAGCAACTTGGAATATTCTGCATACATAATACAAAGGAGATCCAAAGACATCACAAATTAGACTACAAAGGCTAAGAGCAACTTTTTGGAGTGTAAAGCAGAAAGAGAAGGAAACATTAAGAGAATTCATTAAGAGAATTATTGAACTCAACAACGAGATAAAGTCATATGGATATAATATGCCTGAAGAATATTTGGTGTCAAAAGTTTTCTCTTCTTTGACAACCAAATATGATCCTTATGTGGAAAAGCCACTGCAAAAGAGTCAAGAGATAAATCAAATTTTCGAAGAATATGATGATCAAGAAAGAAAGCCAAGATGGTGCAGCTACTGCTAGAAAGATAATCATTATGAAGCAGATTGTTATTTCAAAAACAAGAAACATACCAGTGATCAAAATAGACAGCAAAAGTCACAAATAAAATGTTTTAACTGTGGAAAAACTGGACACATATCTATGGACTGCAGAATGAAGAAAAATCAACAAGCTTACATGCATCAAGAAGAAGTTAACATCGAAGAATTATCATTTTCATCAAGTCATATACCAACAATTCAAAGCACATGGATTCTTGACAGTGGACCAACAAATCACATGGTCCAAGAAGAAATATTGTTCTCAAATTTGGACAAGTCAATTCTTACTCTCATCAAAATCTCTGATGGAAGGGAAATAAAGAGTATTGGGACAGGCAGCATCACTGTGGAAACAAGTTTGGGTCAAAGAACTATAAATGATGTATTTCTAGTTCCAAAGATCACAAGAAATCTACTTAGTGTTGGACAGCTAGTCAAGACTGGATATAAAGTTTCATTCGACAATAAGAAGGGCATTATAATGGACAAAGAATACAACAAGATCATTGAAGCTCCTATGACTGGAACAAGTTTTCCACTAAGTTGGTCAATCATTGAGAATGACTATTCAGCGCGAGTCATCGATTCTTTGGGATTCAACCACAAGACAGCGAAGAATCAGTCTACAGCCGGCCTAGCAACAATTCTAATATCTCAATATTCATCATCAGAAGATAGAACAGCAAGTTCAACCACTATACCACAAGAGGATAAATGTGATAACGAAGCATATACGCTACGAACAAGGAACACAATCTGGGCAGAGAGTGAAGAATCACCAGGAATCATGAAGAAAACTAAAAGCCAGAATGATATATACAATCAAGCCATAGTGACAGAAGAAGAAAGCAACCAACACTACAAGAAAACAGGATTTTGGCGACTACAGCAATAGTCGCTAATTAGTCGCTAAAACGCGGATTGCGACTAAATAGCAACTAAACCATGCAGTCGTCAAATCTTAGTCGCTAAACTACGTAGTCGTAAATATAGTCGCCAAATGGCGACTACTTGACGACTACACCACATGAACAGTGCAGTAGTCGTAAAATAGTCATAAGATTTAGCTGCTATTTACTGACTATTCTCTGATTAATTTAACGACTATTTGGCGACTATTTGTAAGAAAAAAATTAAAAAAACACAAAAACAATAATTTTAAAATATTTATTAAAATAATTAATTACAAAAAATGAAAAATGAAAAAATGAAAAATAAAAAAAGATCGATCAAAGATCTTCTCCCTCGCCGGGGCCGCTTCGCCTCCTCGCATGCTCCTCCGGCCGGATATGCTCCTCCGAGTGCCATGACGAGACGAGCTCCACCTCTTCGCGAGCTCCTCCGGTCAGAACAAGCTCAGCCTGACTCACCTCCTCCTTCTCCTTCACGGAGCCGCTTCTAGTACATGTCTCCTCCTTCTCCTTCTCCACCTTCGCCACCACTGCCTACTCCACCTCAGCCTGACTCGCCTCCTCCTTCGCCACCGTCGCAGAATCAAGCGGACCTCCCTGCCTCCTCCACCTCCTCACCCAACGAACCCTAGAGACAAACTAATCCAAATCCAAAAGAAGATCTATAAACCGATCTGAAGCACAAAACACAAAACACTAAAATCAACAAACCTCACGACCTGCGACCTTGGCACTCCGACGACTAGCAGAAACGGAAACTCCATCTTCACCAAGAACAAACCCAGAATCAGATCTAGAAAAATTACCCATAGGGAACGAAGATGGCTTTACGGGAATCGCCGACGACTTGCCGAGATCCTTGCCGAAATCGCCGACGACTTGCCGAGATCCACCGGAAGGAACGAAGATGGCTTTACGGGAAGAGAGAAGCGAGAGAGAATGAGAGAGTAAGCTTATTAGTTAAGTTTTCTTTTTCTAAGTGTTTTATGAAAACCAAATGTTTTTGGGCTATAAACCCAAATCCGGAACCGCCGCCAAACGAAAATTTTGGGGGCAAAAACCAAAATGAATAAATCTTGTTAGTTTAGTCTCAAACCCAATTGGTTTAAATTACTTTAATTTTTTAGTCAGAAATCCAATTGGTTTATTTGTTTCTAATATTCATTTAAACCCAATTGAGAATTTTACCAAAATGAGATTAATCTAATTTTTAATTCAAATCATTTAACATAATATTAATCCAATACGTCGTTACATTGTCGCTATTTAGCAACATATTAGCGACATTTTTATGAAATTATGTTGGTAAGATATCGTTAATTATGCCTCAAATTATTAAAATTCGTTATTTTACTTAGAAAAGAGAAATCTTACATTTTCTATAAAATTGTTCATAAAAGCTAGTTATAATATTGTACAATATGTATTGTTTATGTGGTCAATGACTTAAAACTATATAACTAAAAACTTATACTAATATAAGTCTCTTACACTATTAGTACTTGTTTAATGTAAATGTGGAAATTAGGAAGATGATTATTATACTGGATTATAATTTATATACACTTCTTCATTAAAAAAATAGTTATAATATTGTCCAATATGGTTAATATGTGGTTTATTAATGATGACAATATATTAGAATGAACATATACATTATAAGTCTTATAGAGTATAATTAGTACATTTTGTGTAAATGTTGGAGTTAGGTAGATGATTATATAATATTATATTATAATCTTAAAACAAAGTCTTCTAATAGTTGAATTTGCTCAAAAACGTTATAAAATGGATAGATGTTTACAATTTGAAGTTTAGGGTAAGGATTTTGGGTTTAGTGTCTCAATGTGTCGTTAATCCGTCACTAATTAACGACATATTAGCGACAATAAACATAAATACATCGTCTTAGCGACATTTATATGAAAATATATCGGTAAGATATCGTTAATTACGCCTCAAATTATTGAAATTTATTTTTTTTTTTCTTAGAAAAGAGAAATCTTACATTTTCTATACACTTGTTCATACACAAAAATAGTTATAATATTGTGCAATATGGTTAATGAGAGATTGAAACACATGTAACACTTAGAATACATGTTATGGTTAGATTGAAATTTTGTAAATGTTATATTTTTGTATATTATTTGATGTTTATGTGTAAGATATAGTTTACAATTTAATATTTAGAGTTTATGATTAAGGGTTAAAAATTTAGGGTTTAGGGCTAAGAGTTTGTGTTTGGGATTTAGAATTTAGGATTTATAAAAATCGAGTATAGTCGCAAATTAGTCGCCAAAATGGCGACTATTATGCGACTACTGTGCGACCCGCCGAAATAGTCGCATATTAGTCGCTATTTTGGCGATTATTATGCGACTATTCTTTTCCGTCGCTAAATTAGCGATTATTAGGCGACTATTATTTCCCGTCTGAAAAGTAGTCGTAAATTAGTCGTAAAATAGCGACTACTGTAGCGACTATGTTCTTTGGTCGTAAAACAACAACTAAATTACGACCAAATTGTATTAGTCGCCAAATATTCGCTAATTAGTCGCAACTTTTAGCGAGTACTTATTTAGTCGCCATTTGTAGTCGGTAAAACCATGTTTTCTTGTAGTGCAAGTAAAAGAGTTTTTGGGAGAGCATATTGTTTTTAAAAAGGCAGGTAAAGACAAAGCATGGAGACTTGCCATGGATGAAGAAATCAGGATGATCAACAAAAACCAGACCTGTAATCTCACATGAAAACCACAAGAGAAGAAAATAAAGAAGTATAAAATGATTCACAAAATTCAGAAAGGAGAAAAAGGGAAAGAAAGATTACCCGTGAAATTAATAGTTGAGAACGAATCTAGCAAGAGGGAGCTAGAGGATAATGATTCCACACAAAGCTCGTCCGAGAAGCTAATACATAGATAAGAAATTTCAGTTGATACAAAAGAGAACCAGAGAGAGCTCAACAAAAAGGACGGATATGAAAAATCAGAAGGAGTTTATAAAGGAGAAATTCGTGTCCCAGAAAATAAGAGGGAGATTGAGAAACGAATTTTACCATGGAGTTTCGCAGATGTCGTAAAGGGAATTTCCCAAACCAGAGACAACCTAATGATTTCAGGATTGAAAACCTAGAATCGAAATTCAGGAATCAAAGACATGGATTCGAGAGGGAGTGTTGGAGTCTCACCAAATGCTTTGATCATGTCAGAGATAAAGAAATATGAAATCAAAGAGAAATCGAATAAATACTCAAAGGTTGAAGAAGAAGTCACAAATGGAGAAGAAGATCTAAAGCTTTCGGTTCAAATGTTGAGATACATTTTTAGAAGAACAGAATTCTGATATGTCCGTTATAAAAACTAATTTTTTTTTTATTTTTTTTTTAAATTGAAAAAAGCGAGAAAAAACTGATTAATTTTTAAAAAGCTTTGTTAATTACGTACCCAACCGGCTTTTATTCGGGTTACCCATCCAAATTGACCAAAATCTGGATCATCCATCCAAAATCCCTAATTTTATTTGTCATTTTTTTTTTGGTCAACATCGTTCTTTCTCTTTTCTCTCATCTCATCTCTTCTTCTAATTTTTCTGATCGGCTTTCTTTATGCCAACACCAAATCCACGGATATCCAAATAATCGGATTCAATCGTCGGATTTTACGATTCCATGAATTTGAATCCTCAGATTTTCATCAACGCAACAATCAACGCCGACGTCGACGAAGCTTTTGATTTCTATGGCCGGTACAACCTTCTGAGATGGAGTAATTGAGCTGACGAAGATAGCTCAGGAACAGTGCGTCGATGCTTGTCTCTGGGCTACCCATTTATCGGCGAGCTTGAAATCCGTCGTGGACTTCCCGTTGACGGAGCTCGCGGAGGTTCTCATCTCGTACATTTTTTGGGATAATAACGTCCATGTTCTCTATAAGTTCCTTGAAAGAGCTATGGCCTTGAAGCTTGTTTCTCTTCTCGTTGTTCTTACTCTGCTCGCTGACAGGTATTTTTAACGAACTTTTATCTAATCCATTTTTGTTTATAGCTCATTGATTGACAATTTCTTTCGAAACTTTGTGAATTGGTGAATTGAAATTTGGAAACTAGCGACAAAGATCAAAATCTCTAAGATTTTTGCAAATGGGATCTTAGATTTTGTTCTTAGTGCGGATCTTATTTTAGTTGATGAGAGTTTTCAAGTCGTAAAAGCGTTTATATCTTATTGTATAGTTCGTGTTTTGTGATTGTTGGTTTCTTGCAGAGTTGTTCCAAACATGTTTACGCAAATAGCAGATGAACTGTGAAAATGTGTAAAATGTTCTCAGCTTGATTAGTGTCTCCAAAGATTCCAATAGTAAAATGTTATGGACTGGATTGAACTGGTTAGTTTCACTTTGGTAAAGATTGTGATTCTTGCAGTGAAAGTTTATATTATTGTGGACCCATCTTTTATTTTTAATCTCTAAACTTTCCATTAGGTGGGGAAAGTGATTCCCAAGTTTTTGTAATTTTTAAAAACTAATTTTCTCGTTTCAACTGGATCACTGCTTTCTATCTTTCAGTCAAAGAAACGGGGGCTTTTGTTAGAGGAGAAGCGGGAGAAGATGCTTCAGATATTAAACGAGTCTCAAGACTTCTTCCTTGTGAGCACTTTTGTACCTACCAAAAGTCATCTTCGTCAAGTGGTTTGGGATAACCAGCACTTATGTGTCTATGATTTTTCAGCTAAAGGAGCTCGAGAAGATGGGGCCTAAGAGGGGGGTGATTAGTCAGTCGGTGAAAGATGTTATCCAGAGTTTAGTTGATGATGATCTCGTCGCAAAGGACAAGATTGGGATTACTGTGAGTAGCTATTGTCGGATCCTTCCACAACTTTATTTCCATTTGTTGCTGTTTGAAAGTGTTCATGATTATGCAAATGCAGATCTACTTTTGGAGCCTTCCCAGTTGTGCAGGCAATTAAGTGAGCCGCCGTTCTCATCCTGATATCACAGCTTAATTTTGTTCATATTTATACATAGTAATACTTGGTATTACGAACCGATTTGTAATAATTTGTACATGGTAATACCAAGTATTACGGATATCCGACTTGTTATAATTTTGTTCATATTTATACCTAGTAATACCAAGTATTACGGATATCTGACTTGTTATAATTTTGTTCATATTTGTACATGGTAATACCAATTAATACGGATATCCGACTTGTTATAATTTTGTTCATATTTATACCTAGTAATACCAAGTATTATGGATATCCGATTTTTAAAAAAATCAAAGATGATGTTTCGTTTTTTTAAAACTAATTTCGTTGTCTTTTATAAGGGAAATGAACTTATTTATACCATTACAAAAACTAATTTACGTATTTGTACAAAACAAAGAGTATCAAAGAAATACAAATACAAACGCAATTTAATACAAATACAAACACAATCATTGTCTTATGGATTCATTTATCACAATCTTCATGTATATCCTATCCACTAACACCGAATAAGTTATCTCCTCCATAGATGATCTCGTGAAATCCATTCCTCATCTTCTCTGGTCTTTGAATAATATCTTCCATAATCATAATGTATGTTTGTCCTCATTGTCTACTGAACAAAAAAATTACTTTAGCACATATTGACTTGTCTCAGTGTTACTCAGTAATACCAATTTGTTCCCATGTCTTAATTATAACATTTTGTTCCCAGTTGTCCTATATCTGTAAATTGGATGAATTCGGGCCAAAACACTAATCTACATATGATTCAGTATGATTCAACAACTACAATCTATTAATTACCAATGCAATGTCCTAATCGACCCAGAAAACATGGTTACCAACTCAATGTCCATTAATTAACAACACCAAAAGAATAATGTTTCAAATCTAATTGAAATCTCCAAAATTGCAAATCCAATTGAAATCCTAAAAATGCAAATCCAATTAAAATTTCTAAATCCAATAGTTTCTAGTGCAAAACCATAGGTTTTTTTCAAAGCTAATTCTAGGTTGACGAATCTGGAACTTAGATCTTAGGTTAATCGATTAGGCACGACAGTGCAATTGAGTAATCTGACAGAACCTAGAGTGAGCAAATTGATTATTCGCAAAGAGATTTGGTTTAATTGAATTGTGAACATATCAAACTCGGTATTAAGGCTGATTTATTCTAAGAAATTTTCAAAGAGATTTGGGATTCAGAAGTTTAGATTTAGATAATTCTCGCAACGACAGTTGGTTAATTATAGCTTAGTGATTTGAGTTCAAGAACCGCGCTAAATCTGAATCCTGACTGATTGGTTATCTGCATTCATTGATCTCCTGAGAAATACTCTGGGCCTATATTCTTCCATCGATTTTACAACTCTTTTACTGTTTATTGCTTTTTATTTCAACTGAATTGCTTAGCTTAATTCTCATATACATAATCTATTGTGTATTTCTGTGAGTCCTTGTGTTCGACCCCTACTTTACTACAACTACTGCTTTAGTACTTTTAGGGTATTAATTTGAGCATATAAAATTTGGCGCCGTTACTGAGGACTCAATTCGCCATTAGATTTTAGTTTAAGAATTTCAACTAAGTTCGTCGGTATCGATCGATACTACCTAGTATCGGTCGATACTCGTCGTCTTCTTTTTATTGATATCGATCGACACCACCCAGTGTTGGTCAATACTCATCGTGTTACCGAGTTACTTACGTTCTTGAGTTTTGTTTTCATGTGTATGCATATTCGTGAAACCAGAAGGAGGAAGAACACTCAGCTAGTTGAACTGTCATTGGAGCAGCTAGCACTTTTGGAACGCACAAACAGAAGAGCAAAGAAGCCAGCAGAGATGAACAACCCAGTGGTTTTGGTTCGAGACGAAGCTGGTGCTTACAGAGACCAAGAGGGTCAGTTGTGCAATGAGAGAGGACAACGTCTGGATGGAGATGGGAACATCATTCCACCTGCTCCTGTTGTCGCTGAGAATGTCGCTCGGAACGGGAATGCAGGGAACGCTGTGATTAAGCGTGGTAGAACGATTGGTGAGTACAACAGGCCTGATCAGTTTTATGCAAATCGATCAGCGATTCGTCCTCCTGCTTTTCAGAGGAATGACTTTGAGCTGAAACCTGCATACTACACTCTTGTGGGTCAGCACCCTTTTCATGGTCTTTCCGATGAACATCCCACGGACCATATTGAGAGGTTCGAGGATTTGGTCACTAGCATCAAGAGCAATGGAGTCTCCTACGACTACCTTTTCTGCAAGCTCTTTCCATACTCTTTAGGTGGAGATTCAACTTATTGGATGAAGCAGTTACCTCCTGGATCACTGACTTCTTGGGAAGAGACTAAGACTGCTTTCCTGAACAACTTCTATGCTGATGCACGATCCGAGGATCTGAGGAACAAGATCTCCTAGTTTTCTCAAGGACCTACTGAGGCGTTCAAGGCTGCTTGGACGAGATTCATATCATACCAGAGAGATTGTCCACATCACGGATATTCTGATGTTCAGCTGATGGGTTTCTTCTTCAGAGGGATTGACTAGAGGTATCAGATGGCTTTGGATGCTTCGAGCAATGGAAATTTCAATACCAGGTATCCAGATGATGCTTATGTGCTTATTGAGAATTTGGCGTCTAGCAATAGCACCAAAAATGCAGACTTTGAGCGAAAGAGACAGAATGGGAACATGGATGGATCGTAGATTGCTGAAGTTCAAGCTAAGCTGGATTTTCTGATCAGGAAGTCGAAGAAGACTGTACACTTTGCTGATGCAGTCGATAATATTGATAAAGATGAAGTGGAGGATGTTAACTACGTTGGTGGTTCTGGTTTTCAGGGTCAACGATGTGGGTACAACAACAACCGAAACTTCAACAATAACACTCAGCAAGGTGGGTACAAGTTTGAGGGAAACCAATATGGCTTTGGAGCAAATCAATTTGCTCAAAAAACACTCCAGAGCAGCGATTGCACTCGCAATTATGGGAACTCTTCGTACCAACCCATCTCTCCAAAGTCCACAGAGAGTAAGATGGAATCCATGTTTGAACAAATTCTTCAGGGACAGCAAAAGTTGCAAGTGGATTTCAATGGGAAGATTGACTCTCTATACACTGATCTGAATGGGAAAATTGAAGCTCTCAATGTCTCTCAGAAGAAGCTAGAAACTCAGGTTGCTCAGACAGTAGCAGCTGTGAAGAGGCAGGAAGGTTTTCTTCCAGGGAAAACAGAGAATCCAAGAGCATACATCAATGCCATCACCTTGACGAGTGGAAAAGAGATGATTACAGGAGTGAAGAACGGCCCAATTGCAGAGATTTTCGTCGATCTTGCTGCAGATGACGACCAGGATTATGAAAATCCCCATGTATCGATCGATACACCTTCTGTGTCGATCGATACTGAGGCGCAGGTCGAGAAGGAACCAGAGATTGTCAAGGAGAGGGTGTAGAAACCCATAATACCTTATCATATGCCTCCTAAGATGACAAATAAGGAATGGGAGGACGCCAGACGCAAAACTATGCTGGATAAGTTGGTTGTGGAGCTTCCTTTTGTTGATGATATATCTGACGTTGAGAATTCGAACACCACCCATGTGTCGATCGATACTCCCTTGTATCGATCGACACACGTCCAAAGTTCTGCTAGGGACGATTCCAGAGCAAAAGCATCGATCGACACCACTCATGTGTCGGTCGATACCAGTTCAGTTGCTGAAACGAAACCGGAGTTGAGTGCAGAAAGGGTTTACAAACCGAAGGAGCCATACCCCATGCCGCCCAGACACCTCAGATATCCCATTTCTCCAAAGCATCTTCTTGGCTTTGAGAAGATGGTACGAAGGATTCTCCACACACTGACTTTTGAAGAAGCTCTAGAGTACCGCCCTCTGCTGAGTCACTTCCGAGATTGCAGAGAAACACTGGAAGAGATCGAAGTACTCTTTATCAAGGCAAGAAGCAAGTCATTACTGCTGAGGCAGTTGACTAAGAGGGAAGACCCAGGAATATTCTCAGTTCCATGCTCTATCTCTGGAGTTGAATTCAAAGATTCTCTCGTTGACTCAGGGGCTAGCGTCAATGTCATGCCAACGGCAATTGCAGAGAGATTGGGAGCTGATATTCGATCTCCCAAGATATCTATCACATTCGCGAACTCTTCCACATCGGTTCCATACCGTACAATCCCTGATTTGATGGTTAAAGTAGGAGACTGTCTGGTTCCTACCGATTTTGAGGTTGTGGAGATGAGTGCAAGATCTAGTACGCAGTTGATTCTTGGAAGACCGTTCATGGCTACAGCTGGTGCAATTATGGATACACCCAGTAAGAGAATCTCGTTCTCGTACATTGACAAGGAGGTGTACTACAAAGCCATCCCTACTAGAGGAACTCCCACACATATCTCTTGCATCACCATTGTTACAGGAGAGACGTTGGTAGTTGATCTTTTGGAAGAGCCTCCTGACAAGCCAACTGTAATAGACCTTCTAGATAGTCCTTCTGTCATCACCAAGAAAGACGTCAAAACATCTAAGGCAAAGAAGATGGTGAAGAGCAAAGGAGTGAAAGGTGCTGCTTCTATGACTTTAATCCCTCAGAAGTATGATGGGGATTCGATTGAATACAAGGTGAAGTGCAAAGGAACTTCGAAACCATTCCCTAAGTCTAGAGTTCTTCTTATTTTGGAGCTGAAAGAGAAAGGAAAGGAGTTTGTGGAGAGCATGTTTAGCAGAACTCTGAAACTGGCAATGTCAAGTTGTGGAACTTGCATGGGAGTAAGCTCTCAATCTTCTCCTAACTGATAGCCTGAACGGTGGTACAGTCAAGCTACTGACGTTAAACGAGGGCTTGGTGGGAGGCAACCCACTGGTGAGTTTGTATATAAGTCTTTTTCTTTGTATTTTTCGTTTTGTGTTTTGTGTCAGGATGATCAAGGAGCAAACACGAAATCGCTCGAGCATCGATCGATACCCTGTTGGTATCGGTCGACACCCTACGCGAATGAGAAGAGTTCATTGTATCGACTTAAGCCTGGTATCGATCGATACCAGGCCGTGTGTCGGTCGACACTCGTACTCCAGTACGGTAACTTCTTGTATTTCACAATCCTATTTCGTTCTTTTGTTTTCTTTCACCAACTCTAGGCTAGATAACACTGGGGACAGTGTTGTTCAAGTCTGGGGGAGGTAGTCGCCGACATTGTTTTTTGTTTTTGTTTTTCTTAGAGTCAGTCATTTTTGAGTCAAAATCAGTTTTATTGATTCAAAACTTTGTTGGAGACTGTGATATTTTTCTTGAATCTATTGATATGACCTTGCTTCTAAGTGACCGTTGTTACAGAATCAGTTCTAGATCGACTAATAAAAAATCCAAAGGCTGACCAGTTAACTAGAAGACACTCATGTTTCCAGCAAAGCTCTTTAAACCTGAGCCAAATTTTTGCACTTCATTGATGTGATTGATATCCATAGAGCTTGATTCCTCATTTGTATCTGACAAAGGAACCCATGTGTTAAAGTAATGGTATTTCTCTCCCCTGTTATAAGTTAAAAATAAATAAATGTATTAAAAGATGAAATGATTTTCTTCTGAGTAGAGGGTTAGGAATGTTTCCAACGATCCCATTATTCTACTTGGTGAGGAATGATCACACAAAGGATTGGAAGCGAGACTAGGATTTTCCTATGATGCCATTATTCGCCTACATCCTTTGATACATTGAGAGGGAAGAACCGGGGATTTGGTGGCAAATACCATCAATACTCGCGTCTCATACCTTGATGTGTATATGCAGATCTAAAAAGAGAAGAGAGAACATAATAAGAAATAAGTCTGGGGGAGAGAAAATGATACCAAAAGTATGAAAAATGGATGGTTCCTTGTCATGATATTGTATGGGAAAGAATCTAGAAGGTTCTTGGTATTAATCGCAGCGATGAAACTGGCGAAGAAGGCTTGATTGAACGATGCTGTGAAATAATGTGTGTAGTCTGGGAAACTGAGAATGTCTACGGAGAAGTAAATGGTGGTTGTGTTTGAAACTAGTTATGTGATATTTGGAGAACTAAGGAAAATGGTCATTGCAATGTTTCAAGAACAGGTGAGTCTCCGTGTTTTCAAACCTCTTTCTCTGGTTTAGTTTTCTGTTTTGCTTGAGGGCAAGCAAAGACTAAGTCTGGGGGAGTTGATATATCATAGTTTTTACCCCTTTTAGGCCATGATATAAGTCCGTTTTATAGAGTTTTTCTACTATTTTGTAGTGGTTTAGAGTCTTTTACAGGTTTTAACACGTTTGGAGCACAATTGAAGATATTGGAGCTTTCTGGAGCATTTTGGATCAAAGCAGACGTTCGTGTAGCTGAGTACCCGATTTGAAGCATCAGTGTCGATCGATACTGGCTAGTATCGGTCGATACTCATCGAAGCAGACATGGATCGCGACTTTAATGAAGAGTTGAAGAATTGCAAAATTGCCCAAAAGTCTTTATTATTTACAAGAAGCCCCAAAACGTGATTTAGGTTATTTAAGAGGATTTTACAGCCACTTTAAGGGCTATGCTTTATTTTATTCTAGTTTTGTGAGAGAGCTTTTGAAGGGAGAAAATTCTGAAACTCTGTTCGTCCGAGAGAAGATTTCGAACCCTCTTGTTACTCTTTATATTTTAATTGATGATTTATTCAAACATGTTGATTGTTTCATTCTCCATGTCTGAGTAGATCCATCTTAGGTTTAGCGTTTTCTCATAGGGTTTTCTCTGATTGCTGGTAATTGATTTGTTAGGATTCACCATCTGAATTAGTTATTTACAATAGGTTGTTCTCAAAGCTAATTCTAGGTTGACGAATCTGGAACTTAGATCTTAGGTTAATCGATTAAGCACGGCAGTGCAATTGAGTACTCTAACAGAACCTAGAGTGAGCAAATTGATTATTCGCACAGAGATTTGGTTTAATTGAATTGTGAACATATCAAACTCGGTATTAAGGCTGATTTATTCTTAAGAATTTGCAAAGAGATTTGGGATTCTGAAGTTTAGATTTAGATAATTCTCGCAACGACAGTTGGTTAATTATAGCTTAGTGATTTGAGTTCAAGAACCGCGCTAAATCTGAATCCTGGCTGATTGGTTATATGCATTCATTGATCTCCTGAGAAATACCCTAGGCCTATATTCTTCCATCGATTTTACAACTCTTTTACTGTTTATTGCTTTTTTTCAACTGAATTGCTTAGCTTAATTCTCATCTACATAATATATTGTGTGTTTCTGTGAGTCATTGTGTTCGACTCCTACTTTACTACAACTACTGCTTTAGTACTTTTATGGTATTAATTTGAGTATATGACGAATCCATCGTAATTTCGTAGTAATACCTAAAATTTAGGGTATAGGGTTTGATTTATATATTTGGTTTTTTTTATCTTATATCTTGTTTTAAGTAAGTTCTAATCATAGTATAAACAAGTTTAAGTTTTTACAAAATCATTTACATTATTTAAGTCATGCGTGTTACGAATATACTAATAAGAACGAATGCTATACATTATTATGTAAGATAAGGAAATCGATGATATATATATTCAATCGTCGTTATTGAATATGTTGTTAAATATTAGAATTATTAGATTCACAAATATACTTCGTTCTTACTTCCACGATATGTGTATTGTGATTTAGGGTTTAGGGTATAGATTTAATCTATTACGACAGATTCATCGTAATGTCATCGTAAATCGAAATATTTAATTTATCGCATGACGGAACCGTCGTAAATTACCAACGATTTTACGACGACCACAAAATCTATATATACGTGACCAGATTTTTCCTCCCTCACAATCTCACACAAACTCACTCTCTCTCTAAAACTCTCTCACCTCTCTCTACCTACGAAAAAAGAGAAAAAATTTATTTTTTGGTTTTTTAAATTATATTATTGTTTGCGCGGATTTTGAATTGTTAGTTAGGATTGTAATTTTTATTAGTTAGGATTGGAATTATTAGTTAGGAATGGAATTATATTATACTGGAATTGAGTTATTTTTAAATATTTTTAGATATGGCACCACGTAAGACACACTATCGGCAGTTTCTCGAGACGGGACCGAGTGCTAATTCGCAACTCCCGTCATCTTCTGCGACACAGTCCGCTGTTCCGGATTCTTTTTCCGAATCAGCGCCGCCTCCAGAAGCAGATGCTCGACCGCCGTTGTTGTATGCGGGATTGTCGGTCGAATATATTTTACAGTGGCCGGGGCATGATTCTTTAGACCGGTTAGATCCGTGACGGCTCCCGAATACATTTTGGTACGTAACTACAATTTTTGTTTTGTAATAACATTATGAATTTGTTTTTCTTACTAATATTTTTTGTTTTATTTCTCAGGTTTAAGGAAGATAACAAAGTTAGACGGAATGTGGCTGACACCATTAAAACCTATTTCATGGAGCCTCACCGCAATTGGTCTTCAGTTCCGGAGGACGTTGTCGAGACATGGTTTAAATGTTTCGCGGTAATTTTTTTTTTTTTTAAATTCATTATTATTTTGGAGAATTTTTTATCTTTAATCGTTTCTAATTTTATTTTAATTTTTTTGTATAACAAAAATGGCATTGGGACGTTGCGATCAACGAGACGGTGAAGACGGAATTCAAAAAGAAGGGAAAATTACGGCTTAACAATACCGTCTCCGATTGGAAGAGTAAGTGGGAGGTTAAAGGCGATCATGGGAATCCGCCATACATGTCTTCCGATGTTTGGAACGGCTTGACTGCATACTGGAGAGATCCGCATTCGCAGCAAGTGACCGCTAAGTGTTCGGCTTCTCGGAACACTATGGGTCCAGACGGTCTTCCAGCGCTTATGCCTCATACGTCGGGTCAAACGTCTTTTGCGAGAAGACGCCTTCAAATGGTAATAATGTTTTCGGTTAGTATTTTATTTATGTGATTTTAATTTGTTATTAATTTATATTACCCATCAACCGTTTGATTTCTTTTTGAATGTCTTTTTTGTTAGGCAAATGGAGGCGAACTTCCTCCAACGACCCGAGTTTTTGCGGAAACTCACAAGAAGAAAGACGGCTCTTTTGTAGATCCTCGAGCAGAGGCGATCTACAATGACTCGCATGCAAGGATCGACGAGCGTCAAACTCAGCTTTCTCAGCAGGTATCACCTGGCGGTAGTTCGGTCCAATCCACTGCGACTTTGACGGTTGCCCAGATGGACGAGATATACGCAGAGGTAATTTAACGTTTTTTTTACAAATGTTAACGTTTCTTTATATAATTTATTAAATTTTACGTTTCTTTTTTAAAGGTTACCCCGAAGAAAAAGGGCAGAGTTTTAGGGATGGGATCGATCGCAGATAGTGCCGCCGCCTCTTCCCGTCGTCAGCTTTTTGACGATCCGGTTATTTTGCGGACCGAGTTAAACACCGCCAACTCCGAGATCAACACTTTGCGGGCGAAGCAGGTTGTATACGATGAGAAGATCCAAGGATACGATAAAACAATCCAAGGATACAACACTCTCTTCGATATTATTGCCCTGACTAACCCGACTTTGGCGGCTGCACTGAGGCAGCAGGAAGGATCGACATCGGGCCAGCCGAGTGATCCGCTCGCGCAAGAACGAGCGAATATGGAGCAGAATGGATCGGACGACGAAATTTTTGGTAATTTACGTTTTTCGGCTGGACAATAGTTTATATTAAAAAAATTATTTTGTATTTTAAATTTTATTTTAAATTTTGAATTTATTTATAAAATTTTAATTTATAAATATAATTTTATTAATTATTTTTTTTAATTTTAATTGAAAAAATAAATAATATATATTTTATATATATATATATATATATTACATCGAGTTTACATCGACTCAACATTTACATCGATTTTACATGGTTCAATAATTTACGACGAATTTACATCGATTATTTTACATCGATTTACTAACGCATTTACAGCTACATATTACGACGAATTTACGACGGATTGTCTAAACAAAAATTGTATAATTCGATGTAAAATCGATGTAATGTTTCATCCTATGACGACGAATTTACGACGGATTGTCGAAAAAAAAATTGTATAATTCGATGTAAAATCGATGTAATGTTTCATCGTGATATCGATGTAAAATCGATGTAATCTATTCGTCGTAAAATCAATGTATATTTACATCGATTTTACGACGAATAATATACGACGATTTTACGATGATTTTTAGTCCTCCTTAATGTTACGACCAATTTACGACGATTTCCGATTTCCGATTAACGACGATCATATTATGACTAATTGTTAATCGTCGCTAATCCGTCGTAAACCATGTTTTACGACAAATTTACGACGATTATGTTAGTTTTAAAAGGGCAGTTTTCTTGTAGTGTATCGATCGACACTGTGGCTTCAAATTGGGTACTCAGCTACACGAACTTCTGCTTTATTCCAAAATGCTCTAGAAAGCTCCAATATCTCAAATTATGCTCCAAACGTGCTAAAACCTGTAAAATACTCTAAAACACTACAAAATAGTAGAAAGACTCTATAAAACGGACTTGTATCATGGCTTAAAAGGGGTAAAAACAATGATATATCATCTGGCTTCGGTGAACTGGCTTCTGGCCGCGGGTCCAGCTCCTCCAGGCGTGGCGGCTTCGTCTTTGGGGCAGCTTCATCTGCCTTCAGTGCTTCAAGTGTATTTAAGGATCCAACTATTGGATTGCCTCCAATCTAATTGCATTTGAAATCTGGTTGTCTCTACTTTGTTGTGTCTAAATTTGGGGATGATCAAACGGTGAAAAGGTCTCCATTGGCTGCAATACTTATTGACGTTCCAAGTTTATCCAAAAACGTACTTTTGCTCCGAAATGCACTCTTTTATTTCGAGTTACCTGAAACTTCTTTCAAATCTCTAAAATATGAAAATCACTTGAAAACTTTTGAAAACGGAGTTAAAACACCTGCAAAAGAATATGAAAGTGATCCAACCGGTGTTATCAACTCCCCCAGACTTAGATCTTTGTTTGTCCTCAAACAAAACAGAAATCTAAACTCGGAAAGAGGTTTTCAAAAATATAGGAACTAACAAAATTCTCAGCGACAGTCCTTCTAAACCTTAACCAACGTAATGCATCAATCAGACTTAGTCTAGAAAATTCTAACTAAAGTACTACAACGCTAATCCACTGTATCCGTTATGCGAAAGTCTAACCACATAGATCCTAACTTTCAGTCAACTAGCTCTTAACATTCATTAAATATTTCGTGATTGTTACCAAAAATATTACACAAGACAATCGATGCTAGGCATTTAAGGGGAATTTAGAGGTGAGGCTAAAAGTGTTTCGGGTTGCCGTATTTTCTTCAGAGGATGCTAGATATTATGCAAAACGGCAAGAGAGGATGGAGCTGTTGGTACCCACAGTTTTTAGTCACTCCTTGCTCGCATAAGTGTTGCTGCAAAACTCCTCCTTCATCGGGATTTTTCTCCCTTTGACAGAACTTTTCTGTCGTTCCCCCGGACTTAGATTTTTCTCCGTATAATGATTCGAACGGCTTCTTACTCACATATTGAAACATAGTTGCCTCGGTAAAAATATAGACTACTCTAAGACTCTTAGGCTTTTATTTCCTTTCCTTTCGGTTTTTTTTTTAAGAAAAGAGAAACACCTTTAAACGAGAGCCTTAGAGAGTACGAAAATTACCAGTTACAAACGATTTCCAAGGCAACTTTTAGCTTGATTTGTCGATACCTCCACAAATGAATCTGTCTAGTCTCTCGTCTTCTCGAGTGACTAAAAAAGTGTGTCGTTCCTCCCTATCCGGCGTTTTTGCACATATCAGCACATAAGACAACAAGAGAGTTGCATGAGGTTTGAACAAAGGTTAAGTTTCGGTTGGGATACCGGCTAAAGATGAACCAGCCATCTAGGACAACAAAGAGCGGTAAAAAAGAAAACGATGTCCTAGATGTATGACTCGTTGTCTTGCCTAAAACAATTGATAAGAAAATTAAATATATATTAAGTCCAAATAAAATGAGCTAGTATATCCTGTCAGAAAGAATTTCTATGGCTCGAAATCCTCTGGGGATATCGCATTGAAAGTACCCTAGCTACCTCCTAGTCTAGTACTAAACCACAAAAGAGCTAGCACGAGAAAATAGAGTAGAAGCACACTGGTCTATATCATCATAGATTTTGTTCTTATGTTCCTGAAAAATACTTAATAAAAAATATTACACGAGGTCTTAAAAATTCATCGAGACTTAAAAAGATCTGAAGAAAAGAAAATTATATTTGTAGTGGATAAACATCCTCCACCAGACTTAAATCACAATGTACCCAATGTGAAAACAGTTGGTGAAAAGATGGTAAAATTATTAAAATAAAAGATAAGGTGAAAGAGATCGATTAAACCGTGGTGGTGAAATGCATGGCTAGGCGTCGCCTGAGCCATCTGTCTCGGAGTCAGGCGTGTTGCCATCGAACTGGTGGTGCTCTCCGAGGATATGCATCATGCGCATGTATCGTCTCTCTTGTCGTGATATCTTCTTCTCCATGGCTGCGTATTCTGGTATGTGTTCTTGAGACGAACTCGAGGATGGTGCATAGACCTGTGATTGTTGAATTAGTCGAGCACGCTCTGTCTCGGCGTCTCGGTTGGCCTTGGCCGCTAGGAACTGTCCAATCGTGTACGGTAGGCTTGGGACTGTAGTTACGTAGTCCATCACCTCCAGTATCCATCTAGGTGATGCTCCTTCTCGGAGTCTAGGGACAGAGTAAGAAGGTAAGAAAACAAAGTAGGACTCACTGACATTAGTGCAATATTTGTAACCAAATATGTCAGAGTCGAGTGAAGCGCGAGAGATCGTGCGGTCTCAGGAAAATTGCATCAAGTCGAACCAGCTTCTTTGGAGTGGAACCTCGTTTGAGAAATCGAAGTGCACAACTTGTAGAATTGCCGTGATGATGCTTCCGAAGGCGGTAGTAGCGTCTTCTGGTTTCGCGGAGGGCGCGTCGTGTTTTACCTTCACCAAGTTCTTCGTGATGATACAAGCATAGCGTGGGTCATCGGTATACGGTAATTGAAGGATGATACTCCCCACGTTCGCTCTCGAGTATATGGTGTGCGCTAAGAGCTTGTGTGTATAGCGGACAGCGGAATGCGTTAGTAGGGCGTCTTTGGAACGTTCGTTGTCGTAGACGCCTTGTCCCATTACGCTCCATAGATCTTCATCGGGATCCTCCTCGGGGTGAATCTCGTCAAGATATTGATGCTTCAAAGCTTCACAAAGTTCTGGGATCATTAGAACATAAGAATATCCGCGAACGTTAAAAATAAGTGTACCGTCGTTCCCTCTCGTATTAGAGCGTCTCTTGTAGCACATGGTGACGGTCGATAAGAATTATTTGGTGAGATCTTTATAGGTAGGGAGGTTGAGCTCCATGAAAGGTCGAAGGTTAAGTGCGTCGAGATACCAAATCACGTCTTCTCTAATCTTGAGCGCGTCGATAGTCGAGTAATCTATTCGAGGTTTTGATTTGATAAACATCTTGTTGAGCTTCTCAAGGTAATAGATATTCTAGTCCATAGGTTTCCCTACCTTCGGTCTTCGTTCCGGAGGTCGTGCTGGTTCGCAAGGAGGAAAAGGTGTCGAGTCACGTAGCGGTGGTGGGACACGAGTTCTAGTCGAGCGTTGTTGACTCGCCAAGAACTCGCCAAGATTTGTGTCATCTCCTACGCTTCGTGTATCCGAGCTCTCTTTGCTCCCCTCGGTTTGATTAGTGGTTAATCTCCCGGATGACTCTCCTATGTAACCGCTCTTCTTTGAGCGAGTTAGTCTCATTCTCTCGTGGTCAATTGTTCCTACAAAATAGAAAACAATTCTCGGAAAAAGTGTAAATATGGTGGTGATTAAAAAAAATTATTATGCGATTATATTAATTCTAGTATCAATTCAATCAATCAAACGAGAAAAATTGATCACAAGTTTAGATAAATCGAGTTCATGATCGTGAATTCAGGGTTTTTGACTTTCTTGCATAAAAATTTCTAGATATTGATTTTAAATTCAATTTTATGCAAATTTCAGTAGATTATCTAGACTTGTTCAAATTAATTAAAATTAATCCCCAAATTCGTTTTTATTTAAGCTTGAAAATTCTAAATCACAAAATATCAAATCAAAGGGAATTAAGTGCTAAAATTGAAGTTCTAATCATTCTAGAAGTTCAATATAGAGTTCTCTAACAATTTCTAACCATCAAGACATAAATCTAGTGAATTCAAGAAAAACACTAGGTTTTTGTTCATATGAAAAAGTAGAGATTTCGGTTCTTACCTTGTTGGAATTGACGGGATGAGTGAGGAATTGAAATATTCTCCGAAAAAGAGTGAGAATGGACCGAAATTTTTTTGAAAAAGTTTTTTAATTGAAAAATGTTGTTCTTGCTCAAAATCTCCAAGCCTTTTGGAAGAGAAGCAGAAAGAGAGCTTGAATCTTGAAATTCTTTTTTTGTTCTTTGAAGAGTTGTTTTTATGTAAAAAGAAGTTTTCTGTTTTTTTTTTTCAAAAACATTTGCGACTTACCTTACCGGGACACGGGAATTAAACCAGGTTTGGTTCAATTTTACGCCGGAAACATGTTCGGGATTGCACGGTTTAGTGTCGGGAACGGTTGGTAATCGACGGGACGAAACGAGGCTGGCCACGGGGGGAGGCTGCGCGACAGCGGCCAAGTGCCTTCTTGCCGCGAGACTGGCCAAAGCCGGCGCGGTCGACGCCTCCTCCGCTGCAGGCCGGCTCTTCCAGCCTTGGCTAGGCGGCCTTCTTCTCGGGTCATTTTCTCCTTCGTTCCTTCGTCTTTTCACGATCCGTTTCGAACGTCGTCTTCATTTTTTTTTGTTTTCGGATTTTTTTAAATGTTTTTGGGTTTTTTTGGCTTTTATATAGAGCCTGAAATCCTAAAAAGAAAAACGTCAATAGAAAAAGAAAGAAAAATTAAAAGAAAAACGTACTGAATGGGTTGCCTCCCATCAAGCGCTTTTGATTAAAGTCGTTAACTCGAAGTTTTGGTGAGACTAGGCACGAGCAGTAGATGTCTCGGGAACAAATATTCCTTTGGCATCGTCTTGTTTATGACGTGTTTCGCCTTTCTTCGGAATCACCTTCTTCTTTCCGCGTTTTTTGAAATTTTCACTTCTCGAATAGCTTGTTTCGTCTTCTCAATCATTCCTTCCACTTTCTCATCCTTGGTGTCTTTTAAATCTGGTGGAATTTTAATCGTGATTTTTGCAAATGGTTTAGAAGTGAACAGTGGACTTACCTTGGGTGGTTCCGTCTTAGTCGACTCATCTTTCTCTTTTCGTTTAGGAAAAATTGAGTTTTTCATCTTATGTTCGTCCCTCAGGTTTGGAATTTCGTTCGGGACAGTAGGATATTGCCTCCTTTGATCCACATTCTAGAAGACTGCTTGACGGTTGGCGTGATCAAAGATGGCGCTAACGGTAGCTAAGAAGGGTCGACCAAAATTCAACGGTCTATCCTTGTCTCGTTCCATTTCGAGAGCTTGAGAATCAGTGGGAATAAATATTTGAAGATCATGGATCGCTCTTTCGGGATTCTTTTGTGATGAGTCCCCAAAAATTACTCTCACGGTAGATGGCGTGAGATTCATTATACCGAGTTTCTCGGCAAATATTTTAGACATGATGTTGATGTTGGCTCCGGAATCACAAAAATAATCTGCAAAATAAATTCCCGAAATCCAACAAGAAAAAGAAAAACGTCCTGAATCATCGGCTTTTCTAAGCCTTTGAAGCGGGATTAGTTTCGGTACCTCGAATGGTGGTTTTTGGATCATCTTGGATTCGGTAATGACTTGTCCATAGAGTGTGACAAATTTTGGAACTTCTCTAGGTTCCCTCTTAACATCGACTTCCTTCTCGGGTATGGCGGAAATCACGTTGCAAAATCTCTTCGGGTTATCTTCCACTCTTCTGAGTAAAATTCTGCTCGGTCTCTTAGTGGAGTCCGCGGTTTGAGAGACTTACATATCCAACTTCTTGACATGGGTTAAAAGAGATTCAAATTTCTCATCGAAGTTGTTGTACATATAATCGACCTTAATGTTAAAATCTTTCGTCGTATTCTCGTTGCTTTGAGCGAGGAGTTGAATTTATTGCTCGACCTTCGCTATTTTGGCAGCAAGTTGAGAGTTAGAGTTACCTTGTAGCTGCGTGTTTGAGTTGTTGTAAGGAGCGGTTTGAGCATTGAAGGGCGGTCTCGGTTGGAAGTTCCCATTTCCTCCATAGTTCCCGTTTTTGAACCGGTTTTGGTATGGCCTTGATTGTTGTGGATAAGGCTGATCTTGAGTGTTCTCCATGTTCAGGTTTCGATACGAGAGGTTGTTGAAGTTGGTGTTGTGGAAATTGTTGTTGAATCCGTTGTTGAAACGGCTTTGGTATTGACCTTGTGCTCCCACATAATTAACTTCTTCTTCTTGAAAATACGAACCGTTGTTGTCGGGTTCATAATAAGTGTCACCATCAACTCCAACAGAAGCTTCACAAGCATGTACTTGGCGGTTTTGGTTGTTGAGAAGTCGGCTCATTATGACTTTTAGCTCGAAAATATCTTTTGATTCCGACACGTTCGATATAGTCGATCTATCGTAGTCGGAAGAATTGTTGCTATCCGACATAGCAAGATTTTCGATGAGAGCTCTTCCTTGGTTGATGGTCTTCATGGAGAAGTCTCCATTGCTGGCCGTATCGAGAGAAAGTTGATATTTCGGTAGTTGATATATCATGGTTTTTACCCCTTTTAAGCCATGATATAAGTCCGTTCTATAGAGTATTTCTACTATTTTGTAGTGGTTTAGAGTCTTTTACAGGTTTTAGCACGTTTGGGGCATAATTGGAAATATTGGAGCTTTCTGGAGCATTTTGGAGCGAAGCTGAAGTTCATGTAGATGTGTACCCGATTTGAAGCTTCAGTATCGATCGATACTGACTAGTATCGGTCGATACTCACTGCAGCAAGACACGAGTCGCAACTTTTATGAAGAGTTAAGGAATTGCAAAATTGTCCAGAAGACTTTATTATTTACAAGAAGGCCCAAAACGTGTTTAGTAATATTTATTCAGGTTTTACAGCCACTTTGGTGGCTACGCTTTCATAACGCTTGATTTTACTTTGGTTTTTGGAGAGACAACTCTGAACTCCTGTTTCTTATTGATTTCTTTGATGATCTATTCAATCATGTTGTTTTCATTCTCCATGTCTGAGTAGATCCACTTTAGGTTTAGGGTTCTCATAAGGGTTTTCTCTGAATTCTAGGTTGATTAGTTGATTAGAATTCACCATCTGAATTAGTTCTTCACCATAGGTTGTTCTCAAAGCTAATTCTAGGTTGACGAATCTGGAACTTAGATCTTAGGATAATTGATTAGGCACGAGAGTGCGATTAATTACCTGATAGAACCTAGGGTGAGCAAAATAACTATTCGCAAAGAGATTTGGTTTAGTTGTTTTGTGAACAAATCAAACTTGAACTAAAAGCTGGTTTAGACTTTAGAATTCTAGGATTTAGACTTAGATAATTCTAGCAACGAGAGTTGGTTAATTATACCTTAGTGATTTGAGTTCAAGAACCGCGCTAAATCTGAATCCTGACTAGTTAGTTTATCTGCATTTATTGATTTCCTGAGAAATACCCTAAACCTATCTTTCTCCAATCGAATTACAACTTATTTAATTTACATATTGCTTTCAATTACATCTTTTGGTTTAGCTTAATTCGAATATATCTGATCTATTGAGTGATTTATTGAGTTCTTGTGTTCGACCCCCACATATACTACGACAACTGCTTTAGTACTTATAGGGTATTAATTTGAGCATATCAAATTTGGCGCCGTTGCCGGGGACTCAATTTCGCCATTAGATTTTAGCTAAGAATTTCGTCTAAATCGTTGAGTATTGATCGACACCCTAGTGGTATCGGTCGATACCCGTCGTGAATTTCAGTTACTTACGTTCTTGACTTTTGTGTTTCAGGTGCATGCCTCTTCGTGAAACCAGAAGGAACAAGAACACTCCGCTAGTTGACCTGTCAAACGAGCAGCTAGCAAATTTGTAACGTGCAAACAAGAAAGCAATAAAGTCAGTAGAGATGAACAATCAAGTGGTATTGATTCGTGACGAAGCTGGAGCTTTGAGAGACCAAGAGGGTCAATTGTGTAATGAGAGAGGGCAGCGACTTGATGAAGCTGGAAACATCATTGTCCCTGCAGCTGTTGTGATTGTTGGGAATGGTGTGGTTAATCGTGGTAGAACAATTGGTGAGTACAACATTCTTGATCAGTTCTATACCAATCGATCAGCGATTCGCCCTCCACCATTTCAGAGGAATGACTTTGAGCTGAAGCCTGCATATTACACTCTTGTGGGTCAGCACCTTTTTCATAGTCTTTCTCATGAACACCCTATGGATCACATTGAGAGCTTTGAGGATTTGGTTACAAGCATCAAGTGCCATGGAGTATCCTATGATTACCTTTTCTGTAAGCTCTTCCCATACTCTCTTGGTGGAGATGCGACTTACTGGCTGAAGCAGTTACCTCCTGGATCACTGACTACTTGGGAAGAGACTAAGACTGCTTTCCTGAACAACTTCTTCGATGATGCGAGATCCGAGGAGCTCAGGAACAAGATCTCTCAGTTTTCTCAAGGACCGACAGAGGCACTTAAGGCTGCTTGGGTGCGATTCAGATCTTATCAGAAGGATTGTCCACATCACGGATTCACTCAGGTTCGGTTGCTGGGAATCTTCTTCGGAGGGATCGATTGGAGGTATCAGATGGCTCTAGATGCTGCGAGCAATGGAAATTTCTACACGAGATATCCTGACGATGCGTCTGTGCTCATTAAGAACTTGGCGTCTAGCAACAGCGCCAAGAGTGCTGATCTCAAGCGGAAAAGGCTGCACGGAGGTGTTGATGGATCGCAGATTGCTAAAATACGTGCGAAGCTGGATTCGGTGAATAATTTGTTGATGGGCAAGCAGCAGAAGGCTGTTCGCCTTAATGAAGAGGAAAATCGAGTCTATGTTTGAAACGTTGGTTCAAGGACAGCAGCATATAACATTGGATTTCAATGGGAAGATGGATGCTATGTACAAAGATCTGAGTGGAAAGATCGAAGCTCTCAGTATTCATCAGAAGATGTTGGAAACTCAAATAGCTCAGACTGCAGAGATTTTCGTCAATCTTGCCAAGGATGACGATGAGATTGCGAACACCACCCCTGCGTCGACTGATACTCCCATGTATCCATCGACACACGTCCAAAGTTCTGCCAGGGACGATTCCAGAGCGAAAGCATCGATCAACACCACCCATGTGTCAGTCGATACCAGTTCAATTGCTGAAACGAAACCCGAGTTGAGTGCAGAAAGAGTTTACAAACCTAAGGCGCCATACCCCATGCCACCCAGACACCTCAGAGACCCCATTTCTCCAAAGCAGCTGCTTGGAGAAGCTCAAGAGTACCGCCCTCTGCTGAGTCACTTCTGAGATTGCAGAGAAACTCTGGAAGAGATCGAAGTACTCTTTATCAAGGCAAGAAGCAAGTCACTACCGCTGCGGCAGTTGACCAAGAGGGAAGACCCAGGAATATTCTCAGTTCCATGCTTTATCTCTGGAGTTGAATTCAAAGAATCTCTCGTTGACTCGGGGGCTAGCGTCAATGTCATGTCAAGGGCAATTGCAGAGAGATGGGGATCTGATATTCGATCTCCCAAGACTTCTATCACATTCGCAAACTGTTCCACCTTACTTCCATATGGTAAAATCCCTGATTTGATGGTTAAAGTAGGAGACTGTCTGGTTCCTACCGATTTTCAGGTTGTGGAGATGCATGCAAAATCTAGTACGCAGTTGATTCTTGGAAGACCGTTTATGGCTACGGTTGGTGCCATTATGGACACACCCAGAAAGAGAATCTCGTTCTCATACATTGACAAGGAGGTGTACCACAAAGCCATTCCTATTAGAGGAACTCCCACATATATCTCTTGCATCACCATTGTTACAGGAGAGACGTTGGTAGTTGACCTTTTGGAAGAGCCTCCTGACGAGCCAACTGTCATAGACCTTCTAGATAGTCCTTCTGTCATCACCAAGAAAGATGTCAAAACATCTAAGGCAAAGAAGAAGGTGAAGAGCAAAGGAGTGAAGGGTGCTGCTTCTGTGACTTTAATCCCTCAGAAGTGTGATGGGGATTCGGTTGAATACAAGGTGAACCGCAAAGGAACCTCAAAACCATTCTCTAAGGCTAGATTCATTCTTAATTCGGAGCTGAAAGAGAAAGGAGGTTGTGGAGAGCATGTTGAGCAGAACTCTGAAGCTGGAAGTGTCTAGTTGTAGAACTTGCCTGGGAGTAAGTTCTCAATCTTCTCCTGACTGATCACCTGAGCCAGAGTCAAGCTACTGACTTAAAACAAGCGCTTGGTGGGAGGCAACCCACTGGTGAGTTTGTACATACGTTTTTATTTTTGTTTTTAATTTTTCGTTTCTTTTGAACCTATGTCAGCTTTATTTTTGCATTTGAACTCATGGATTTATGCTTGATTATCTTGTTGCTATTAACTTGTTTTTTAGTGTTCCTAACAGTGATAACTTCTAACACTTTGGATCACTTTCCCTGGGTTAAGCAACTCAATGCCACTGATTTTAATATCAGTGTGTCGACATTCAACTGGTATCAATCAATACCAGTCTGTATAGATCGACACTCATCACCTTCACAGATCAGATTTTCAATTTTCACAATCCACTTGGTTCTTTTGTTTTCTTTCACCAACTCTGGGCTAAATAACACTGGGGACAGTGTTGTTCAAGTCTGGGGGAGGTAGTCGCTGACATTGTTTTTGTTTTTCTTAGAGTCATTCGTTGTTTTATTGAGTCAAAATCTGTTGGAGACTGTGATCTTTTTCTTGAATCTATTATTCTGACCTTGCTTCTAAGTGACCATTGTTACATAATCAGTATTAGATCGACTAATGAAAAATCCAAAGGCTGACCAGTTAACTAGAAGACACTCATGTTTCCTGCAGAGTTCTTTAAAGCCTGAGCCAAATTTTTGCACTTCATCGATGTGGTTAGTATCCATAGAGCTTGATTCCTCATTCGTATCTGACAAAGGAACCCAAGTGGGTCGAGCTCCTCGAGGCGTGGCGAAATGGTGATTGGCCGTGGGTTGGGGTTCTCCTGCCACGGTGGATTTCCCTTCACGGCAGCTTTTTCTGCCTTCAGTGCTTCAAATGTATTTAAGGATCCAACCATTGGATCGTCTCCAATCCAATTGTATTTTAAAGCTGGTTGTATCTACTTTGTTGTGTCCAAATTTGGTGATGATGAGACGGTGAGAAGGTCTTCTTTGATTGCAAGACTTCTGACAGTCCGAGTTTATCCAAAAACATAATTCTTGTTCCGAAATACAGTCTTTTATCCCAAGTTACCTGAAATGTCTTTCAAAACACTAAAACATGGAAATTACTTGAAAACAAAGTTAAAACACCTTTAAAAGATATTAAAGTGATCCATAAAAATGGTCAAAAACCGGTTTTATCAGGTACATAGGCAACCAATCTTCGGAAAGGTTCAGATGTCCCCCTCTCTAAAAAGGGGAGGGGGAGGGGAGTGGGTATGTATACTCATATACTCCCATTTATTTAAACACGGTCTTTCGCGAATTTGTCAAATGCAACTCTATCTTAAAAACATTCTTATCAGTTTCGTCTATTGCTTGCCACAACAACGAACCCAAACAATCTTCTTCGGATACTAACCGCTATATCCTATACGGATTAGGGTTCTATTACAATCCATCGCGGATTAAAGCGCGCTATATAAATTAAAGGCGGGTACGTTTTGAACCAGAGGAAGGAAGAGACATACCTCGACCGAACCACTCATAATTTTGCCATTGAAACGGGCATGTAAGTCGAGTCTACATCGCAAACCCTAAACCGAGGCAAAATCTAAAACCCAGTAGTAATCGACTTCTCAGCACACTGGTCTTCGATATCTTAACAACATAATACTAAACATATCGTTTCAAAACACACTGTTTAATACGAGATTTGGACACGCTCCGGCATGTCCTATCTAAACCAAAATCGCATTAAATTCCAAGTCTCGGATCGTGAAAAACTCTGGTACCTATAACATTCTCATCTTTCATTATCATAGCCATTCATGCATAGGTTCAATACAAATATAAACACAAAAGAACGATATTACAACAAAAATAAAACTACTTTTTTCTCCTTCATGTTTTACCTTCTCGTCCACCTCGGTCTCAACGCAAGGCTCGCAGACTTATTCAACTCTTCTCTCAAAACGCTCTTCTCCCCCTCAAGACATGCGATTTTGGTAGAAGCAAGAACTAGTTTTTTCTCCATCTCGTCATGTTTGTTCTTCATCATCGAGGCATTTTTCCTCGTATCTTCGACGCGACGTCTGTCTTTACGAGCCTTCAAGTCATAAGCAGCCACCAGCTCGTTAACAAAAGCGACAAACTACAGGAAAAAATAGAATCGATGAGGAACCAGACAATTACTTAGAAAACTTCTGCACAGACCAAGTCGTACCGTGGTGTAGCGTTGCGATATGTTGGCATACGCTTTATCCTTCCGAAGTTTATCCAGAGGAGGGAAATGGATGCCATGTCCATTAATCCTCGCAAAAACAGCCGCAGATGCAACGATTTCATTAACGAGTAGCTCCGAAGATATAGTGGCGGTGGCAGGAGAAGCTTTGCGTCTCTTTTTCTCTTTTCCGGCAACCTCATCCCGATCACCGCTCGACGCAGAGAGTTTCCGGCCCGATCACCTCCCGACGCAGAACGTTTCTGGCCCGGCGCCTCGACATGCTTCGTCAAAGCGGAAGCTGAAGGCCTAGAAATTGGGCGAAGAGCTAGGACAAGTCCTCTCTCTTCCTCAGTCGGGATGGGAAGCTCGGGCGGAATAACGGGATTTCCCCACACATTTTCACAAACAAACATGTCAAGAACAGTCGCCTTGGGGGCAGATATGATCGCCTCGGTATCCCATCAGGAGCCCGTGCTGCGGATTCTTCAGCAACTCGCCTCGCCATCTCCCTCGCTTCCCTCTCTTTCCTTTTGCGAATCGACACTCTCTTCACCATAGTCGTCCTGAGGTCCTCCGAAGATGAGAAATCCAAACTGGTTGAAGCACCGATAAGAAGAGCTCGGGTTCTCTTTATCCTCCTTACGGAAAAATGCTTTCCCCAATGAACCCTCCTAGCCTTTAACGCATCAAATACCTCATTCAGATCGGCTGTAATCGGAGGAAGGAAGTCGCAATCTATAAGGATAAGAGGATAAAATTAGAGATCAAAACCTAAATAGCGCACCGAGCCAGAAATCTACAGATCGGCTACCAAGTGGTCCCCAGCTTGTCTTGACCAAGCGAAGACAGTTGCTACCGACAGAAGCATCAGAAATACAGACGAAAAAGAAATAATCCTCCCAACCACTGTCCTTGCTTGGGGAACCCCGTGATGATTCTCTTATCCCTTTTATTACGATATATAACTTCTCGGATTTTGGAACCCTTCGAATCCCTAACAGATTTCGAAGATGACTGACGGTGATTTCAATATCGCACTTGTAACTCCGAACTAAAATTATTATTAGGTGACGAAGCCTCTGAGTCATGATTTGAGCTAAAGCAAACCCGTGTCTCCACAAATACTGAAGAATCACCTCAGGGATTGGGAACCAAAGAAAGAAGAGACGAAAAAGCCTTCATAAAAGCAGAGCGCGTGTATACATAAATACTAACAATTACAAATTTTTTGAAGCAGACCAAATGTCACAAAAGTATCATGAGGCGAAACAGCTGGCTAAGGTTTTATTAATCAGATCTAAAACCTCCTCTCCCAAAGGATTGCTCGGCGATAGCAAGACAAACTCTTCACCTCATCAAATATGTCAAAAACAACAAAACACCCTAGTGTCACTTCGTCTCGGCAATATTAGAAGGATGACAGTTCGGAATAATTTCAGCTCGACAGTTAATCTCAATCCCGAGACTTTCATCTCGTCACAATCATCTATGAGTCTGACAAGCCGGGGGGGGGGGGGGGGGCAAACTGTTGGGGTTGGATTCCACCCAGAGAATTTATTTTTGAAAACGATCAAGTGTGGATACATCACCTTAGAAGACAACCGAGCTGAAAACAAGAAGAAGACAACCGAGCCAAAGTTCGGGCTAGCCCCTCTCTTTCCGCCTCGGCCAGATTACCTCATGCGAAATGAGACCGAGCCGAGATGAGATAAATGTCACCTCCTAAACCAAACCAAAATTGGATCGAGGCTATACTTATCAGGTTCATCTTGGCTAAATGTCGTGGGCCGAAGCCGATTCTTCATGGGCCGAGACCAACGTTGGGTATCAATTTTCATTGGCCGAGCTAGTTGACCCAATACATGATTAGTCGACAGGAAACCCTAGACGAGGTCTTTAGTCAGCAGTCGTAAAGGAAAAGGAAAGATTCCCGATCTACTCCTAGATCTTCGTCCGCAAAAACCTGTATAAATAGTAGTCAAAACCGTTTGTAACACCTATGTCGAAACCCTAGCAAAGACTCTTATCAAAAATAATCTCTGTAGTTGAAAGCTTACGAAACAGCAATAAAACCATATCTGGATCTTTGTTCTCGTGTTTTTAATCTCAGAAACTTATGTTCCCTCTAAATTCCTTTACAAGAATTTGATTGTGTGTGTTTGGCTCGCGCAGACATCTATGTTCGTTATCATAAGTAATGTGGACATCAACACAATTATGGTGAAATTCGGCTAAATTATATCATCAACTTTAAATATCAATAAGATGATAAAATATTAAACCCTGAATTCAAAGAGAAGAATACTAAATCCATAAGGATACTATATACTTAGGGGAATACCAAACCCCAAAAGGAATACTAAACCCTAAGGGAAAATACTAAACCCTAAACTTTAAAGAGAAATACTAAACCCTAACCCTAAAGAGAAATACTAAACCCTTTGGGATACTAAACCCACAAAGGGGTTACTAATCATACTAAACCCTAAACCCTAATGGGATACTATATAACTAATGGGGCCGGGGTGCTAAACTCAAAAAGGGATAAACCCTAAGGAGAAATACTAAACTCTAAGCTCTAAACTCTAAGGGGAAATATTAAATCCTATAAAATACTAAACCTAAGAGAAATTTAAACCCTACACCCTAAACTCTAAGGGGAAATACTATACCATTCGGAGATACTAAACTCGAAAGAATATACCAATGAGGGGATACTAAACCGTAAGAAAAAGTACTAAATCATTCAGAGATACTAAATCCTAAGGGATACTATATAGAAAGGTGGATACTAAACCCAAAAAATAATACCAAACCCTTCTGAGATACTAAACCCTAATTTCTAAGAGAGGAATACTAAATCCAAATGGAACACTAAAAACTAAATCATACGAGCATACTAAATAAAAAAGGGAAATAATAAATCTGTAAAACTTATTGGAATACTAAACCCTAAACCCTAAGAAAGATAATAACACGTAAACCTAAACTCTAAGGAGACCATAAAACGTAAACTATAAGGAAAAATTAAAATCTTAAAGTGTATAATACACCGTAAACATAAAATATTATGTTTGTAAATATACAAGTGTGGACATCCATAGTCGTTATAATATAATGTGGACAGCTACACAATTACGACATAACAAAAAAATAAACATTGACGAAAATAGGCATTTATACATTAAATATAGAAAAATAGATGTCAAAAGATAGATAAAAAATATATATAATAAATTGTGGAAATACAATTTTGAATAAAAAATAGATACTTAAAAAAGTTCCACTACAAATAGAGAGGAAACTGATATTAATATTTAAAAATATTATAAGAGAATATAAAAAAACATGCATAACAAAACAAAAAGTGAGAAGGTGTCAGGCAAAACACTACGTGTATTGTGTGTGGTCAGACAAAGCAAACAGTGGATGGAGGATAAAAACGTCAATATACATTCCAAAAGTTACAAATCCTTATAGCAGTTTGTGTAAGTGTTACATCACAAAGAAAAGTTAGAATATGGGTTAACTAATGCAAATATGTCTTTATAAACTTGTATGCAACTTTGTGATTGTAAATGATGAGTTACATTTCAAAAAATTTGAGTTATGCTCTTAACTATTTTTTTCTCTCATTGATTTGTAAACACAATAAAATGTATGTAAAAAGACACAAATCTATCTTGTACCCATGCAAAAATGTATATGGCTGAGTAAGTGTAGCTAAGAAACATATGCATTTTGATGTTTACATGTTTCGTTGTACCTGTTACATCACAAAGAGAAGTTAGATTTTGTATTAACTGACGCAAATATGTCTTTATAAACTCGTATGCAACTTTCTGATTGTAAATGATGAGTTACATTTCAACGAATTTGAGTTATGCTCTAAACTATTTTTTTGCTCTCATTGATTTGTAAACACAAAATGTTGATAAAAATACACAAATCTATTTTGTACCAATGCAAAGATGTATATGGTCGAGTAAATGTAGCTAAAAAGCATATGCATTTTGTTGTTTACATGTTTCGTTGTGCATGTAAAAATGATGTTTTCATCTTCCCATTCGGATACAACATTACAAATAGGATAAATAAAACATCGAACTACACATAAATATACATATACGTACAAAACCATATTTATTTACACACAAATCTTAGAGATACACATCATTTAAATTATCGCCTCCTCACACACCAACATGCTTGCTTAGAATTGCATACGATATCCCATAAAATACAAATAGTTTCTTATTAGATCCTCAATAATCTAACTTAGAATTCTTAGTGATTTTTAATTGCTTGAAGAATATATATCAGAAAGATTATATGCGACGGCTTCAAAGCATATACATGACACATGTGAAAAAACCATACGAAGTTGATTGCGTACACCTTGGGCAATTCAACTCTACATGCAGGAATGCTATAACGCTGGCAATAAACATGTGAAAATATAATCGAGTATTTAATTTAAAAAAATACATAACCATACATAGATGAGTTTTTGTTTGAAGGGAGAGAATATACTGCCAAGGATACATTGAACCAATTGAGAATGCATAATGGTGGGGGCAGAGAAAAAGAAGAAGTATTACCTGATCTTCCTTCATGTTTTCAAGCATGTGTTGATATTTTTCCACCCTCTTTAAGTCACAAGATTTTTTTATTTGGTTTATATACATCTATCCACCCCCAAAAATTAAAAAAAAAACTAGATAGAGGAGATACTTCACTTCGTAAGACAGAAAACACTTTAATGCAAATACCTATAAGAAAAAAAAATTAAGAAACACAATTTTCAGTAAATATCATTCACGTAATCAAAATAAATAATATTTATTTCATTTAAAATTTTATCTGCAGAAAATACGAAATACCACATAGGGTTGTGGTTTTTTTGTTTTCAAGAAAATTGTCTTTCACTGCATCTAATGATTTTTTGAGGACAACCAACAGTGCTGCGCCCCAAGCATACTTGTTGACTTCGTCTTTTTGTATGAGTGGTAACCCCAGTTCCCACCAGAAACATGAAATAGGCCATAAAGTAAGGTTCTAAATCAAGATCTTCATTATCCTCTAGCACATTTTCAAAGTGAGATTGCAACTTTGTAGTATCGATGCTGTAAGAATTACTTGTTGTCTTTTAAGAAACAATGCTTTAACATCATTTGTACTTATTTTCTAAGATTGTGTAATTGAACCTACATGGTCGCTGCTCTCATATCCCGATACATGTACCAACTGAGCATATAATAAATAACAAATGACAAATCCGGTAATGTAGTAAAATTAAAAAGAAATACATGTTCGCCATCAGTTGAAAGTCCACTAATATACAGAACGTCTTTGAGGCAAAATCAACCTTGAAAAATCCTTCTTTCTTAAAGCAAAAAACATGATGATCTAAACCATAAGAGTGCAGCAACCCCACAAGAAGTGGCAAATTTTAATTATGATGAGTTCCTAAGAAATAACAAATGAACAAAAGCAGTAATAAACAAACTACACTGATAAACATCATATTTTATCATTTAATATCACTGATCAATTAAGTAACTATATGAAAAACATAATTAATTTGCAACATTTAATGCTCACATACAAAAAACAACTAAATGCACAAAAATTAATGAAAGCCACCCAAATCTACCTTGTACCAAGACAAAGATTAATACTATTAAATAGATGTAACTACAAAAACAATTGTTGTAGTTAAAAAATTTATTAACATTTTTCGTTGTAGCAGTAAAAATAGTGTTTTCATCTTTCCGTTCAGATATTACATTATATACAAGATAAAAAAAGTCTAACCTATACATACATCTTGTTTATATATGTATAATACTCTATGTGATTGAAGTTATAATGCTCCATGTGGTTGATCATTTTTCGACTAAGTACTTTTTCTATCATATTATTGAAATTTTACTCATCTTTTTAGTTAATGGTACACATTTGCACTAATCTGCACCTTATTAAATACAATTTCTACCAATGAAATCATGTTATAGAGCACATGCTTATCAAACGTGTATCAGGTTTGTAATTGTACTCTACAAGGTAATTGGAGATGACACAAGGAAATTTGTGGTCTTAATCTCTTGGATCTAAACTTCATTACGTGAAATCTCGGTGTTTATCAACGTGAAATCATTGTTTTGATTCATATAGCGTATGTAAAAAGGTGTGGTTTCTAAAAACTGGGTGTAGTTCTTTTGTATTTGTAAGTACACTAACATATTTATAAAACATTAAAGGTAACATGTCAAAATTTTGTTTTCCTATCTATTTTGTTTTCACTGCCAATACCATATACGTGAAAAATATTACAAAATTACAAATAATCAAAATTAATATTATGATAAAAATTTCATCAATTTTCTATGATTCCATTAGAAAACATCTTGATTTATTGCCAAAAACTTGTTTTGCAATCAACTTTGATTTCACGTTCAAGCAAAAATACGTTAAAAACTTTACATCATTATTGATGATCAAAATCCATATCATGATAAAATATATTTCGTCATCGCCAAAAAACTGTTTTGCAATCCATCTTTATTTTAGTGCTAATATTGAATAAATGTAAAATCTTACAATATTGTAAATGCTCAAAATCAATATCATGATATCAAAATTCATCATGTCTTTCATGTAAATTTTTTATAGTTGGGAAAAATCTTGATTTATCGTAAATGGATTGTCTTACAATCTACCTTAATTTCATTACCAATATTAAATATGTGGACATTTTACAACATTATAAATGATCAAAGTATTTATATCGATTACTCCACAAGAGATTCACGTGCTTTTAGTAACCACAAAACTCTATCTAATCTTTGTTTTTGTGTTGGCTTCGTCCACATTTTTTATCTTCCTCATCTTTGGCCACGATTTAGGCATCAAATCCGAATTCTTCAGTCCTAATTGCTTGAAGAATATATCAAAAAGATTATATGAGACGGCTTCAAAGCATATACATTGCACATGTGAAAAAAAACATACGCAATTGAGTTGCGTACTCCTTAGACAATTCATCTCTACCCTCGGGAATGCTATAAGGCTGCCAATACAGCTGTGAAAAAATAATCAAGTACTTAATTTAAAACAAATATACATAACCATACCGAGATGAGTTTTTGTTTTAAAAAAGAGAATATAGTGCCAAGGAGACAGTGAACCGATTGAGGATGCGGAATGGTGGGGGCGGGAAAAAAAGTATTACCTGATCTTCCTTCATGTTTTTAAGCATGTGTTGATATTGTTTCACCCTCTTTATGTCACAAGTTTTTCGATATGGGTTGTATACATCTATCCACCCCAAAATTAAAGGAAAACTAAATGGTAGAGATGCTTCACTTCGTAAGACAGAAAAATGCTATAATACAAATACATATAAGAAAAATAAATAAAAAATAACAATTGTTAGTAAACATCATTCACGTAATCAAAATAATTAATTTTTGTTTCAATTAAATACTTTACCTGCAGAGCATAAGAAAAACGCCATAGGATTGGGGTTTTTTTTTTGAAGAAGATTATCCTTCACTACATATAATGATTTTTTTTATGACAGCCAACATTGCTGCGCCTAAGCATACTTGTTGACTTCGTCTTTATTTAGGAGTGTAGAAACATTGGAGAATGGTAGGTGTGAAAAAAGAAGAAGAATAATGTATGTGATAATGGTTCAAAACAGTACAAAATGACAAACAAATTGCCAGAAAAGTACAGCGTTTGGGAAAATTATCAAAATAGTTTTTTTCAAAAAACAAATTAAACTGTTTTGGGTTTAGGGTTGGGTTGTTTAGGGTATTACATGATCTTCCTTCATCTTTTCAAGCATGTGTTGATATTGTTCCACCATCTTTACGTCACAAGTTTTTGTATATGGTTTGTATACATCTATCCACCCCCAAAATTAAAAATAAATTAGATGGTGGAGATACCTCACTTCGTAAGACATGATGATCAAAATCCATATCATGATAAAATATATATTTCTTCATCGCCAAAAAACTATTTTGCAATCCACCTTCATTTTAGTGCTAATATTGAATAAATGTAAGATCTTACAATATTGTAAATGCTCAAAATCAATATCATGATAATAAAATTCATCATGTCTTTAATGTATTTTTTTCATAGTTGGGAAAACATCTTGCTTTATCGCGAATGGATTGTTTTACAATCTACCTTGATTTCATTACCAATATTAAATATGTGAACATCTTACAACATTATAAATGATCAAAATATTTATATTTGTTACTCCACAAGAGATTCACATGCTTGTAGTAACCATAAAACTCTCTCAAATCTTTGTTTTTGTGTTGGCTTCATCCATATTTTTTTAATCTTTCTTATCTTTGGCCACCATTTAGGCATCAAATCCGACTACTTCAGTCATAATTGCATGAAAAATATACAAGGAAGATTATATGCGGCGGCTTTAAAACATATACATGACACATGTGAAAAAACCATACGCAACTGAGTTGTGTACTCCTTGGGGAATTCAACTCTACCATCAGGAATGCTATAAGGCTCCCAATCAACCTGTGAAAATATAATCAACTATTTAATTTAAAAATATATACATAACCATATAGAGATGAGTTTTTTTTAAAGGGAGAGAGTATAGTGCCAATGAGACAATGAACCGATTGAGGATGCAGGATGGTGGGGGCGAAAAAAGAAGAAGAAGTATTACCTGATCTTCCTTCATGTTTTCAAGCATGTGTTGATATTGTTCCACCCTCTTTATGTCACAAGTTTTTGTATATGGTGTGTATTGATATGTTCATATTTTGCATGCTTTAGCATACATCTCACTTAGAGTTTTATGTCATTTTCATTCATAATCATGGTTTTATCTTGCATTTAGGTCTCATTTAGAGATTAGGACATTTGCATTAGGTCCAGTGAGTTCTTGCATGTTTTGGAGTATTTTCTAAGTGATTGGAGGCAATTGGGCATATTTGGAGAGTTGGACCAAATTAGAGTGCAAAGTCCATCCGATACACCGGAAAGATATGGCTGGACGGAGGCCTTCCGGTATGAATCAGCTTCAATGATCTTCATAGAAGATGTAGAGAAAGGAATATCTGTCTACATGAGTTAGAATCAAGTCATTCAGACTTGTGGTTTGAGAGATATGGCTGATTTACTAAAGACATACCCGCCTGCCGAGACAGTTTTGCTCAATACCGACTTGTTGTACGGAGGAGTGACATCGGTATTCACCAAAGCAGCAATACCGACGTCACAAGTCGGTACAACACGTCGGTATTGAAACAAGTGAGAAATCCCCTTAGTACCGACATGTTGTACCAAGGAGTGACATCGGTATTGATCCTCAGGTCTGTTTCTTATCCAAACCAGCCGAGCTCACCCAAGGTGTCTGAAAGATCCTGCCGAAATAAGGGTCTCTGATCCGAGTTAACCTCGGGTTCTTCACGAATGTTGTAGTCAAGGGAGTTATATGACTACAGGAGGTGGTTCCAGGTCATTCGGATATGTAGTTCGTTAGATATGGCCGTTTTCTGAGCGTATATCCGTCTGGCCGAAGCCACCACACATGCCTGAAAGAACTGGTTGAACAAAGGGTATCCAATCCGAATTAGCCTCGGTTGTCATCACAAAGGGTTTAGCACAGTGTGTTAGCTGTCCACATGAGGTAGTGTGAGACCATTCGGACATGTATTTCACGAGATATCGTGATTTTACCGAAGGTTCTACAACACCACCATCTGCATAGACCCAGGTCCAATACCGATGTTCAATACCGAGCTGTGACCTCGGTATTGAGCTAATCAAGACCAGATTTGACCCATTTTGAACCGGGTCGGTATCCGGTTTGTCCCGGATCGACCCGGTTCGCCCCCTTTCACTATGTTAGCCAAAAAAACCCTATTTTCATGGTGTATCTCTTTTCTTGGTGAAAAACCTTGGTTCTTGTGATTTGTGAGAGAGATCATACACTTTTTATGCAATCTAAGTTTTTTCCTTAATTTCTTGCATCTATCTTCTACTTTCTAATCATCCAATCATTTGATTATGGCTTTTTACATTTCTTTTATGGGATTTGTAGAAACCATGGTGATTAGTGAGTAATCATTTTGGATTTGAAGATTTGGTAGATTTAGGGTGATTCAATGGGTGATTAATGATGTCTAGGATTAGATTATCAGGTTTCCCTTCTTAATTAGTATTCTTAATGCTAAAGCTAGCATGAGAAAGTGGATTTAGATCAAAAGACATGTCATGCACACAAAGTGTTCGATGAAATGCCTTGATGAACTAATTAAGAGATATTCATTTCTAGCCTAAGAGATTAGTTGTCTAGAGTGATTATTTGGTTGATCTTGAATGTTTAGACTTAAAACTTGCTAATTAGTGGTTCACAAATGAGAATTTGGTCTTGGATTAGTGATTAGCAAAGTAATTAATGCCTTGAGAGCGGATTAGTTAAGATTAGTGATCTTCGCCTAGGGATTAGTCTTCATTAAGCATTGGACATCATTGAGTAACCATTGGATTACCTTATCTCAATTACCTTATCCTTGAATTCGCCTTTTATCATTGTTTTATTCACCGTTTAGTGTCTTTAGCTCTTGTTACTTGTCTTTTATTTGATAGTTCACTAGCTTAATCACCAAAACTCATCTCATTAGCTTAACTTAGGAAGTTATATGCATTCTTGGTGCATTGAGTCAAACCCATTGGATTGATACCTCTTATACTACTTTGCATATTGAGTAATTGGTCTCAAGACTTGCAAAAGTCTACTATCAATTTGGCGCCGTTGCCAATTAGGTTTTGAATCAACATTAGGATTTTATATCTTTTTGAGATTAAGCACTTTCTTTTTCTTTTGTTACTAATCTCTTTTTCTAGTTCTCTTTTGTATTTGTAGGTGCATGAACACAAGGTCTAGAGGCGGAGCAAATCTTGTTGAGCCTAGGGACAACATTCACTTATTAGAGTGTGGCATTAGAGCAAGAATAGAGAAAGAGAACGAGCCACACACATCACACGGCTCGGTATGGAGTATGTACAAGAGCAACCACTTGGTCCCAACAATGTGGACGTTGCTCAAGGTGGTAATGGACACCACCAAGGCCAAGAGGGCCATGGCCACCACCCAAATCCCAACGGCCACCAACCAAACCCACACGGCAACAACCCAAACCCACCTGCCCATGTTGCTAGAGCTCCAATCCATACTCAACAAGCTCAAGACGTGGTTGGAGCGGGAGACGCGGCTAACGCTCACCGGAACCGCCAAGGAATCTAAGCTCCTCCGGTGGAGAACACAAACTTTGAGGTTAAGGCTAGCCTCATCACCATGGTCCAAGGGAATAAATTCCATGGTTTACCAGTAGAAGATCCACTTGATCACTTGGATTATTTTGATAGAGTTTTTGGATTGACAAAGACAAACGGTGTCTCGGAGGATGCCTTCAAGCTAAGACTCTTCCCATTCTCTCTAGGTGACAAGGCGCACCAATGGGAAAAGAGCCTTCCTCAAGGTTCCATCACCACTTGGGACGCGTGTAAAAGGGCATTCTTAGCCAAGTTCTTCTCTCCTTCAAGAGCGGCTAAGTTGAGGAATGATATATCTAGCTTCACACAACACGGAAACGAGTCCTTCAATGAAGCATGAGAGCGTTTTAGAAGCTACACCACCCAATGTCTACACCACGGGTTCTCGGATGCCTCACTTCTAAGCACACTATACAGTGGTGCTTTACCAAAGATCCGTATGCTCTTAGACACGGCATCTAACGGAAACTTCTTGGCCAAACAAGTGAATGAGGCCATGAAACTTGTAGAAAACCTTGCTCAAAGGGATGGGACATATGGGGAAGACTATGATAGAGCAACGAGATCAACCCATGATTTTGATGAGCAAATGAGGTCCAAGAAGTTGAAGCTTCTTAATGAGAAATTGGACAAGCTACTTAATAGCTCTCAATCATCAGTTAACTTTGTTGCCAAAAACCAAGGGTGCAGTGAAGGTGACATGGCTTCGACTAACCAAGCGGAGGTTTACTATGTTGGATACCAAGGAAGTTATCAACGGGGTTTCAACAACACTCAACAACAAAACTTTGCACCTCAAGGCCAAGCTCCTTCTACCAAGCCTCAAGACCTTGATTTGGGTGGTATGTTCCAACAACTTATCAAGAGCCAAGCGGAAACTACTACCAAGGTCATTTGCTCTTACAATGATCTTAATAGCAAGTTTGAGGCATTGAGCTCAAAGGTGCAACAAATGGAGCAAAGGAGTGCCGCCGCTTCCTCACATCATCCTCAAAGCTCTTCAACCGGGAAGGCAATACAAACCTCTAAGGAGTTTTGCAACACCTTTTCCTCTCTTGATGAGCAAGAACACATAATTGAGGAGTTCCTCGGGCTATTCTCTAGTCCCAACGATTTTGACCTTCCATCTAGAGTGCTGTCCTCAAATCTCAATGAGGACATTGAACAACAAGGTGGGGAGGTGACCCTTGGGAGTGAGAATGATTTGGTGTTGGTTGAAGAGAAGGGTAACAAGGTTGAGAAGTCCATCGAGGATGTGGTTAAAGAGAAAAACGAGGAGACACTTGTTGGGTCAAAGAAAGAGGCCATTCGCACTAGACCTTCCCCATATGAGCCTCCACTTCCATTTCTGGGTCGTTTTACCACTAAGGCACAAAAGAAAGTGCTCTCAAGCTTTAAAGCAAACATAGACAAGAATGGAACACATTTGCCTAATGAGAGTGACCCATCTCAAGCTCTACAATACCAAGTATTCATCAAGAGCATACTTGAGAACCGAGAAAAAGTGGAAGAGGTTATAGCGGGTTTTGGCTCACCAAGCACAATAAGGATCGAGCCTAAGACTCTCCCCAAGCTTGGAAACCCCGGTAAATTCTCAATAACTTGCACACTTGGAAGCTTGAACATTGATGATGCTTTGTGTGACTCAGGCTCAACCGTGAATGTCATGCCTTTAGAGATGGCCAAAAGTCTTGGGATAGATAGTTTAAACGATTACCCCTCCACTGTCACATTTGGAAACTCTTCCACAAAGAAACCTCTCGGCTTGGTTGAAGACTTACCTCTCAAGATCAGAGAGTGCCTTGTACCAACGGACTTCGTTGTAATGGAAATGGCACCAAACAATAAGCTTCATCTCTTTCTTGGGACTCCATTCCTCAACACAACCGGTGCAAGCTTGGATTTCATAAACAAGAAAGTGGTTCTTAAGAACGTGGATGACAAGAAGTTTTACACAATGATTCCTTCTTCCACTGCGATTTGTGGCACTATTATTTGTGGGCACATTGAAGCCCAAGCCCGAAAGGTTGAGTATGTGGGCGTTTGTGCAATGGTGGGTTATGGAGAGATTGAAGAAGCCATTTCTTTAGATGGTTATTGCTTGAGATCCCTTTTCCACACCACGATGGAGAATGAGGTTGGAAATAGCAAGAGTGCAAAGAAGAAGACAAAAGCCAAAGCTAAGATGGGAAACGAATCAAGGAAGCTTCATGGGTCTATGTCCGAACCAAGCCAGCCCTCTATGATGACTCTCACTCCTTGGAAGCACAAGGATTGAGTGATTGAGTACAAGATCAAGTGCAAAGGACGACCCAAATCTTTTGCCACGGTCAAGGCAATCCTAACACCCGAGCTCAAAGAGAAAGGGGAAGCTGGTCTTGAGGAAGTCATGAGCAAGGTCCTCAAACTTGAGCTCAAAGATCCACCTTGGAGTGCTCACACTCCTCTCTCACCCGCCTAAAAAGGGTAACCAAAGTCAAATGATATATCATGGTTTTTACCTCTTTTAAGCCACGATATAAGTCCGTTTTATAGAGTCTTTCTACTATTTTGTAGTGGTTTAGAGTCTTTTACAGGTTTTAGCACGTTTGGAGAATAATTGGAAATACTGGAGCTTTCTGGAGCATTTTGGATCAAAGCAGAAGTTCATGTAGCTGAGTACCCGATTTGAAGCCTCAGTGTCGATTGATACTGACTAGTATCGGTCGATACTCACTGCAGCAAGACACGAGTGGCAACTTTAGAAGATTTTAAGAATTGCAAAGTTGCTCAGAAGACTTTATTATTTACAAGAAGCCCCAAAACTTGATTTAGGTTATTTAATAGGATTTTACAGCCACTTTGATGGCTATGCTTTATTTTACTTTGGTTTTGTGAGAGAGCTTTGAAAGGGAGACAAGTCTGAAACTATGTTCATCCGAGAGAAGATTTTGAACTCTTTTGTTACTCTTTCTTATTTATTCAGTCATGATTATTGCTTCAATTTCCATGTCTGAGTAGATCTTCTATTAGGTTTAGGGATTCTCATTAGGGATTTCTTTGAATGCTAGGTTGATTAGTTGATTAGGGTTCATAATCCAAATTAGTTCTTCACCATAGGTTGTTCTCATAGCTAATTATGGATTGATCATCTAGAACTTAGATCTTAGGATAATTGATTAGGCACGAGAGTGCGATTAATTACCTGATAGAACCTAGGGTGAGTAAAATAACTATTCGCAAAGAGATTTGGTTTAGTTGTTTTGTGAACAAATCAAACTTGAACTAAAAGATGGTTTAGAATTTAGGATTCGCAAAGAGATTTGTAATTTTAGGATTTATACTTAGATAATTCTCGCAACGAGGGTTGGTTAATTATACCTTAGTGATTTGAGTTCAAGAACCGTGCATAACCTGAACCCTGATTAATTAGTTTATCTGCATTCATTGATTTCCTGAGAAATTTCCTAAACCTATCTTTCTCCGATTGAATTTACAACAATTTAATTTACGTATTTGCTTTCAATTACATTGATCACTTAGCTTGATTTTCTTCTATATAATCTATTGTGTGATTCCTTGAGTCTCTGTGGATTCGATCCCTAAGTATTACAACCGACAAAGCTTTAGTACTTTTAGGGTATTAATTTGAGCTTATCAAATTTGGCGCCGTTGCCGGGGATTCAATTTCGCCATTAGATTTTAGATTGAGAATTTCGACTAAGTTCGTCGGTATCGATCGATACTACTCAGCGTCGGTCGATACTCGTCGTTTCTTTTTTGTTGATATCGATCGACACCACCCAGTGTCGGTCGATACTCATCGTATTTTCGTTACTCATGTGCCTTGCCTTTTTTTCAGGTGTATGCATATTCGCGAAACCATAAGAAACAAGAGCACTCAGCTAGTTGATCTGTCACTCGAACAGCTAGCACTTTTGGAATGCACAAACAGAAGAGTAAAGAAGCCAGTAGAGATGAACAACAATCAAGTGGAGTTGGTTCAAGATGAAGCTGGTGCTTACAGAGATCGAGAGGGTCAATTGTGCAATGCGCAAGGGAAACGACTGAATGGAGAGGGGAACATCATCCTACCTACCCCTGTTGTCGCTGGGAATGTCGCTTTAAATACGAACGCAGGGAATGTTGTGGTTAATCGTGGTAGAACGATTGGTGAGTACAACAGGCCTGATCAGTTCTATGCGAATCGATCAGCGATTCGTCCTCCTGCTTTTCAGAGGAATGACTTTGAGCTGAAACCTGCATACTACACTCTTGTGGGTCAGCACCTTTTTCATGTTCTTTCCAATGAACATCCCATGGATCATATTGAGAGGTTCGAGGATTTGGTCACTAGCATCAAGAGTCCTACGACTACCTCTTCTGCAAGCTCTTTCCATACTCTTTAGGTGGAGATGCAACTTACTGGCTGAAGCAGTTACCTCCTGGATCACTGACTACCTGGGAAGGTACTAAGACTGATTTCATGAATAACTTCTATGATGATGCTCGATATGAAGATCTTAGGAACAACATCTCCCAATTTTCTCAAGGCCCTACTGAGGTGTTCATGGCTGCTTGGACGAGATTCAGATCATATCAGAGAGATTGTCCACATCACATATACTCTGATGTTCAGCTGATGGGGTTCTTCTTCAGAGGACTTGATTGGAGGTATCAGATGACTTTGGATGATTCGAGCAATGGAAACTTCAACACTAGGTATCCTGAAGATGCTTATGTGCTGATTGAGAACTTGGCGTCTAGCAATAGCACCAAGAATGCAGACTTTGAGCGCAAGAAGCAAGCTGGTAGCATGGACGGTACACAGGTTGCTGATGTTCAAGCCAAGTTAGATTCTATGCACAGTCTTCTGATGGGCAAGACAACGAAAGCTGTTCACTTTGCTGAAGATGTTGAGGTTTTCAATGAGGATGAAGCAGAAGATGTTAACTATATTGGTGGTTCTGGTTTTCAAGGTCAGAGGAATCAATTCAGCAACAATTGAAACTTCAACAACAACTCTCAGCAAGGAGGCTCGAATCAATTCGTCCAGAAACCATCTTAGAGCAGTGGGTATACCATGAACTATGGGAACTCATTTTATCAACATGTCCCTGCTAAACTCCCAGATAGCAAGATCGAGTCTATGTTCGAACAACTTATTCAAGGACAGCAGAAGCTCACTGTGGATTTCAATGGGAAGATTGATGTCCTGTACAATGATCTGAGTGGAAGGATCAATGCTATTAATCTCCAGCAGAAGAAGGTAGAACTCCAGGTTGCTCAGACTTCAGAGGCTGTGAAAAGGCAAGAAGGTTTTCTTCCAGGGAAAGGAGAGAACCCAAGGACTCACATCAATGCCATCACCTTAAGGAGTGGGAAAGAGGTCACTCCAGGAGTGAAAATTGGCCAACCTGCAGATATTTTCGTCGACCATGATGATGAGGATTCTGAAATCGCTCCAGTATCGATCGACACTACTCAGCATTGATCGACACCCGTCAAGATTCTTTCACGGGACACTTCAACACCCCATGTATCGATCGATACCACTCCTGTATCGATCGACACTGATCCTGCTATCGAGTCAACACCTAAGGTTTCGAAGGAAGTGCCTAATGTAGTTGTGGAAAGAGTTTACACGCCAAGGATACCTTATCCCAGAGCCATTGGGAAGACTAAGAGGGAGGTAGAAGACTCTAGATGCAAAGCAATCATGGATAAGTTGATTGTTGAACTTCCTTTTATCGATGCTATCAAGACTTCTCCAGCTTTCAGGAGATATGTCAAGAAGATGGTGTCTAGCAATGTGAACCTTGAAGAAGGATGCTTGATGATTACTCATGAGTGCAGTGCAATCCTGACTAACAGGATCCCAAAGAAACTACCAGATCCAGAGAGTTTTGTGTTGGATTGTACAATATTCACATACAGATTTGAGCACTCTCTTTGTGACCTCGGGCTCAAGTGTCAACCTCATGCCATACTCAGTTGCTAAAAGGATGGGGATGACAGACTTCACAACCACAAGAATCTCCCTGATACTTGCTGATCGCTCAGTTAGACTTCCAGAGGGTTTACTCGAAGATGTTCCTATTAAGATTGGAAATTGCTTGATCCCAACTGATTTCATCGTCCTGGAGTATGATGCTAAGCCTAAGGATCCTCTTATCCTAGGCAGACCATTCCTTGCAACAGCTGGTGCTTTGATTGATTGCAGGAATGGGAAGATCGCTCTCAACATCGGTGATTTGGTCATGACTTTCAATATGGATAAGATGATGAAGAGACCAACCATCGATGGGCAGACTTTCTTTGTAGACACTTTCAGTGACATAGCTGAAAAGTACTTCCTTGAGATGCATCCTGAGGATCCACTAGAGAGAGCATTGGTCTGTTCAGCCACTTCATAGGTCCATTCGTGTGAAGATACTGCTGGATACTCGAAGATGCTCGATTTAGCATCACCGGTATCGATCGATACTCCCCTAGTATTGGTCGATACCCTGCATCCAAAAGGAGGGCCGGCCGATGTTTCTAAGCAAGCTGCTAGGCTTGGAGATTGGAGTGAAGAGAACGCTCCTAAAGTGGAACTCAAGCCACTTCCTGCGAACCTGAGGTATGGTTTTCTTGGTCCTAATTCCACATACCCAGTGATTTTTAATGCTTCTTTAAACAACGCAGAGATTACCTTTGTAACATCCCGATTTCTTGTATATGCGGAGAGGCTTATAAGAATTGATTTGGCTACCTATGTCACCAAAGTGCACTTATCTTTTCGGGAACTTGTCCAGAGAGAACTCCAGAGTTAAGCGTGCTTGAGCTGGAGCAATTTAAGGATGGGTGACCTACCGGGAAGTGATTCGCGGTATCGTGTGAGTGAGGACAAAAACACGGGGAAAGATCACGTGGTGATTGCAGGGTCAGTAAACAAGTATTACAAGCCTCCCGGACTAACGCACCGGCCGTCGGACAAGGGTGGGGCCCACGGGCCGAGAGAGGGCATGGGGCCCACAGGTAGGGGCGGTCGGGGCGTTATCAGTGGTATCAGAGCCGAACCCAAACACGTGTGTGGAGTCAGGTGGGCTCACACCGTCTAGGGTGACGATCCTGGTGCGCAACGAGGACGTTGCGCTCTATGAGTGGGGGTGATTGTAACATCCCGATTTCTTGTATATGCGGAGAGGCTTATAAGAATTGATTTGGCTACCTATGTCACCAAAGTGCACTTATCTTTTCGGGAACTTGTCCAGAGAGAACTCCAGAGTTAAGCGTGCTTGAGCTGGAGCAATTTAAGGATGGGTGACCTACCGGGAAGTGATTCGCGGTATCGTGTGAGTGAGGACAAAAACACGGGGAAAGATCACGTGGTGATTGCAGGGTCAGTAAACAAGTATTACAAGCCTCCCGGACTAACGCACCGGCCGTCGGACAAGGGTGGGGCCCACGGGCCGAGAGAGGGCATGGGGCCCACAGGTAGGGGCGGTCGGGGCGTTATCAGTGGTATCAGAGCCGAACCCAAACACGTGTGTGGAGTCAGGTGGGCTCACACCGTCTAGGGTGACGATCCTGGTGCGCAACGAGGACGTTGCGCTCTATGAGTGGGGGTGATTGTAACATCCCGATTTCTTGTATATGCGGAGAGGCTTATAAGAATTGATTTGGCTACCTATGTCACCAAAGTGCACTTATCTTTTCGGGAACTTGTCCAGAGAGAACTCCAGAGTTAAGCGTGCTTGAGCTGGAGCAATTTAAGGATGGGTGACCTACCGGGAAGTGATTCGCGGTATCGTGTGAGTGAGGACAAAAACACGGGGAAAGATCACGTGGTGATTGCAGGGTCAGTAAACAAGTATTAAAAGCCTCCCGGACTAACGCACCGGCCGTCGGACAAGGGTGGGGCCCACGGGCCGAGAGAGGGCATGGGGCCCATAGGTAGGGGCGGTCGGGCGTTATAACCTTACTGCTGCACAAGTATCGCAAAGCTCTTGGCTATTCTCTTGATGATATTCCAGGTATAGCACCGGACCTGTGCATGCATAAGATTCATCTCGAGGACGACTCAAAAGCTTCAGTTGAGCATCAGAGGAGGCTGAATCCGAACCTGAAGGAAGTAGTCAAAAAGGAGGTGATGAAGCTTTTGGAAGCTGGTGTCATCTATGCTATTTCGGATAGCTCTTGGGTCAGTCCAGTGCACGTTGTTCCTAAGAAATGAGGAATAACTGTGGTGAAGAATGAGAAGGATGAGATGATTCCTACTAGGACTATCATTGGGCATCGAATGTGCATTGACTACAGGAAGTTGAATGCAGCTACGAGGAAAGATCACTTCCCATTGCCATTCATTGATCAGATGTTGGAGAGGTTGGCTAGTCATCCCTACTACTGTTTTCACGATGGATATTCAGGTTTCTTCCAGATTCCTATACATCCAGATGACCAAGGGAAGATGACTTTCACATGTCCCTACGGCACATTCGCATACAGGAGAATGCCATTTGGATTGTGTAATGCCCCAGCCACCTTCCAAAGATGCATGATGTATATATTCACAGACATGATTGAGGATGTTATGGAGGTATTCATGGATGGTTTTTCGGTGTACAGATCATCATTCAAGGACTGTTTGGCTAATTTGTGCAAGGTGCTACAGAGATGTGAGGAGAAACACTTGGTCCTTAATTGGAAAAAGTGTCACTTTATGGTTCAGGAGGGCATCGTACTTGGGCACAAGATTTCTGAAGCTGGGATCGAAGTTGACAAAGCCAAAATTCAGGTCATGACAAGTCTCCAACCACCACCTTATGTGAATGATATTCGGAGTTTCATTGGTCATGCTGGTTTTACAAAAGGTTCATCAAGGATTTCTCCAAGCTAGCACGCCCACTCACAGCTCTATTATGCAAGGAGATCACATTCGATTTCACACCTGGGTGTCTTGCAGCTTTTGAGGAGATTAAAAAGCCTTGTTGAGTGCTCCTATTGTGCAACCTCCTGATTGGACTCTGCCTTTTGAGATCATGTGCGATGCTAGTGACTTTGCTGTTGGATCGGTTTTGGGTCAGAGGATGTATAAGAAGCTACATGTTATCTACTATGCCAGCAGGACATTGGATGATGCTCAGAGGAATTACAGCACCACAGAGAAAGAACTACTTGCAGTTGTTTTCTCCTTTGAGAAATTTCGATCCTACCTGATTGGGAGCAAAGTGATTGTCCATACTGATCATGCTGCTCTCAAATATCTGATGCAGAATAAGGATCTCAAGCCTCGTCTTTGTCGTTGGGTTCTTTTGTTACAGGGTTTCGACATCGAGGTAAAGGACAAGAAAGGAATAGAGAATGGAGTAGATGACCATCTTTCGAGGATCCGAATTGATGCAGACGTGCCCATCAATGACCAACTACCAGAAGAGTTCGTTTACTTCATTGAAACTGAGTTTCAGATGGGTTTCACCGAAACATTGCACTTCCCACAGATTGCAGGACTCGGTATCGATCGACACTCACCTAGTGTCGGTCGATACCCTGCGATTTCCGAACATGTTTTGACTGTTGAACACCTTGGTGCTTCTGAAGACTATCTAGTTGCTGCAGCTGACTCTGATCTACCGTAGTACGCTGATATTGCCAGCTATCTCACTGCAGATGCGGAGCCAAAGTACCTCAAGAAATATGACAAGAATAAGTTTCTGCGTGACATAAGGCGATTCTTTTGGGATGACCCTTACCTGTACAAGCACTGTTCTGATGGTGTCTATCGGAGATGCATTGCTGAATCAGAGGTACCTAGTGTTCTGTTTCATTGTCATGGATCGGAGTATACTGGACACTTTGCTACTTTCAAGACAGTGTCCAAGGTCCTTCAGGCAGGTTTCTGGTGGCCTACTATGTTTAAGGATGCTCACACCTTCATTTCCCAGTGCGATGTGTGTCAGAGGAGAGGGAAAATCAGTAAGAGACATGAGATGCCACAAAATTTCATCCTCGAGGTTGAGATTTTTAATTGTTGGGGTATCGATTTTATGGGTTATTTCCCTTCGTCATAAAAGAACATGTACATCTTGGTTGATGTAGAATATGTCTCTAAGTGGGTTGAAGCGATTGCTAGTCCTACCAACGATTCTTCTGTGGTGCTTAAGCTGTTTAAGACCATCATTTTTCCTCGATTAAGAGTACCGCGGATTGTTATAAGTGATGGTGGCTCTCACTTTATTAACAAGGTTTTCGAGATGATGCTGAAGAAGCATGGTGTGAATCATCGTGTAGCTACTCCTTATCATCCTCACACTAGCGGGCAATTTGAGGTCTGTAACAGGTAAATCAAGGAGATTTTAGAGAAGACTGTGGGTACCACTAGAAAATATTGGTCTACAAAGTTGGATGATGCACTGTGGGCTTACATGACCGCTTTCAAGACATCGCTTGGGACTACACCGTTTCACTTGCTATATGGGAAAGCGTATCATCTTCCTGTTGAAATCGAGCATAAGGCAGCCTGTGCTACAAAGCTGATGAATTTCGACATCAAGACTGATGCTGAGAAGCGATTGATTCAGCTGAATGAGCTGGATGAGATTTGGCAAAATGCCTATGAGAACTCGAAGCTGTACAACGAGAGGACCAAGGCGTATCACGATAGAAAGATCCTCACCAGCCACTTTGAACCCAATGATCAGGTACTTCTGTATAACTCTCGTTTGTATTTGTTTCCTGGGAAACTGTATTCTCGTTGGTCAGGTCCTTTCACAGTCAAGGAGGTTAGACCACATGGTGCAATTGTCCTGACAAATCCTTCAGGCGAAGAGTTCATTGTCAATGGACAAAGGGTGAAACACTATTTTCGGAGCACCGAGATTCCAGACGGACACATAATGCCTATGGATGATGCACCCAATGCATGAACGGCGGTTCAGTCAAGCTAATGACATTAAACGAGCGCTTGGTGGGAGGCAACCCACTGGTGAGTTTGTTTTTGAGTCTTTTTCTTTTTATTTTTCGTTTTGTGTTTGTGTCAGATAAACAAGGAGCAAAACACGAAATCGCCCGTGTGTAGATCGATACCCTATTGGTATCAGTCGACACCCTACGCGAATGAGAAAAGTTCATCGTGTCGACTTAAGCATGTTATCGATCGATACCAGGCTGTTTGTCGGTCGATACTTGATGTTCCAGTACGGTAACTCCTTGTTTTTCATACTTTCACTCTGTTCTTTTGTTTTCTTTCACCAACTCTAGGCTAGATAACACTGGGGACAGTGTTGTTCAAGTCTGGGGGAGGTAGTCGCTGACATTGTTTTTGTTTTTCTTAGAGTCAGTCGTTTTTGAGTCATTCGTTGTTTTATTGAGTCAAAATTTGTTGGAGACTGTGATCTTTTTCTTGACTCTGTTGATCTGACCTTGCTTCTAAGTGACCATTGTTACAGTATCAGTTACAGATCGACTAATGAAAAATCCAAAGGCTGACCAGTTAACTAGAAGACACTCATGTTTCCAGCAAAGTTCTTTAAAGCCTGAGCCAAATTTTTGCGCTTCATTGATGTGATTGATGTCCATAAAGCTTGATTCATCATTCGTATCTGACAAAGGAACCTACGTGTTTAAAGTAATGGTATTTCTTTCCCTGTTACAAGTTAATAAATAAGATGCATTAAAAGATGAAATGATTTTCTTCTGAGTAGAGGGTTAGGAAAATTTCCAGCGATCCCATTATTCTACTTCAGAGGGAATGATCACACAAAGGTGGAAGCGAGGTTAGGAAAATTTCCTGTGATACCATTATTCGCCTACACCTTTGATTACTTTTTAAGGGAAGAACCGGGGATTCGGTGGCAAACACCATCAATACTCGCGTCTCGAACCTTAATAAGCATATGCGAGAATATAATAAGAAATCAGTCTGGGGGAGAGAAAATAATACCAGAAAGTGTGAAATTGGATGGTTCCTTGTCATGATACTGTATGGGAAAGAATCTAGAAGGTTATTGGTATTAATCACAGCAATGAAACTGGCGATGAGGGCTTTATTGAGTAATGCTGTGAGATAATGTGTGTAGTCTGGGAAGTTGTGAATGTCTACGGAGAAGTACATGGTGGTTGGATTTGAAAATGGTTATGTGATATGTGGAGCACTAAGGAAAATGGTCATTGCAATGTTTCAAGAACAGGTGAGTCTCTATGTTTTCAAACCTCTCTCTCTGGTTTAATCTTCTATTTGCTTGAGGGCAAGCAAATGTTAAGTCTGGGGGAGTTGATATATCATGATTTTTACCCCTTTTAAGCCATGATATAAGTCTGTTTTATAGAGTCTTTCTACTATTTTGTAGTGGTTTAGAGTCTTTTACATGTTTTAGCACGTTTAGAGCATAATTGGAAATAATGGAGTTTTCTGGAGCATTTTGGATCAAAGCAGAAGTTCATGTAGCTGAGTACCCGATTTGAAGCCTCAGTGTCGATCGATACTGACTAGTATTGGTCGATACTCACTGCAGCAAGACACGAGTCGCAACTTTAGAAGAGTTAAAGAATTGCAAAATTGCCCAGAAGACTTTATTATTTACAAGAAGCCCCAAAACGTGATTTAGGTTATTTAATAGGATTTTACAGCCACTTTGATGGCTATGCTTTATTTTACTTTGGTTTTGTGAGAGAGCTTTGGAAGGGAGACATGTCTGAAACTCTGTTCGTCCGAGAGAAGATTTTGAACCCTCTTGTTACTCTTTCTTATTTATTCAGTCATGATTATTGCTTCAATTTCCATGTCTGAGTAGATCTCCTGTTAGGTTCAGGGATTCTCATTAGGGATTTCTTTGAATGCTAGGTTGATTAGTTGATTAGGGTTCATAATCCAAATTAGTTCTTCACCATAGGTTGTTCTCATAGCTAATTATGGATTGATCACCTAGAACTTAGATCTTAGGATAATTGATTAGGCACGAGAGTGCGATTAATTACCTGATAGAACCTAGGGTGAGCAAAATAACTATTCGCAAAGAGATTTGGTTTAGTTGTTTTGTGAACAAATCAAACTTGAACTAAAAGCTGGTTTAGACTTTATGATTCGCAAAGAGATTTGGAATTCTAGGATTTAGACTTAGATAATTCTCGCAACGAGAGTTGGTTAATTATACCTTAGTGATTTGAGTTCAAGAACCGTGCATAACCTGAACTCTGATTAGTTAGTTTATCTGCATTCATTGATTTCCTGAGAAATTCCTTAAACCTATCTTTCTCCGATTGAATTTACAACAGTTTAATTTACGTATTTGCTTTCAATTACATTGATCACTTAGCTTGATTTTTTTCTATATAATCTATTGTGTAATTCCTTGAGTCTCTGTGGATTCGATCCCTAAGTATTACAACCGGCAAAGCTTTAGTACTTTTTGGGTATTAATTTGAGCTTATCATCAAACTTAGTGACTTTAAACAAAGTGCTCTTGGGAGACACCCCAAGCTTATCATTGTACGTACTTTCTTTATATGTCTCTCTATGTTTTCTTGTCTTTGTTGATGGGTTTGCTTAGTGTGCATAGGTTCTTGATGGTCTAATGGTCATGGACTTAAGGACAAAGGTGGTAGGATTGCGGTGATCACCCTCGTTTCCCTCCATTCGTTTCCAAGGTAATACTCAAAATTTTGTGAATAGCATTTAGAATCATATATTCTTCTCTCTTTCATGCATTGTTTAGCTCTCTCTTAAGCTTCTATAACACAAGGGAATGTATAATTTAAGTTTGGGGGAGAGTCTATGTGTTATTTAACTTTGTGTTTTGTGATCTTATTTTGCCTTTTGCATATTGAGTCTCATGCATATCATGCATTTTCAATAATTTTGAAAAAAAAATAGAAATTTTTTGCATTCCATATAGGATTGAGTCTAGATGCATATCATATAAGGTAGCTTTGCATGAGCATTAGGAGCAATGATAGATTTGTCCTTGTAAAGTACCATATTAAGAGCTTAGTATAATGCCATTGTTGCTAGTTACTTGATGCTTTGATCTCGTGTAGAAATTAAGAACGAACCATGCATTGATCTCATGTCTTATTGTTCTTGCCTTGATTGAAGCAAATCTTGACTTGAATTCAACCCCATCTAAGTGATAACCTTAATTTTGACTTGTAAATATTGTGTTTATGCATTTTTGAATGAATTCGTGGATCACTTCATACATTCTTTCTAGCCATTGATATTTGTGTGTGATTGGTGAGGCCTTCTTTCGAACAAACTTGGCAAAAAATGTTAGGTTTAGGGCGACAAGGAGGAATTCTCATGTATATTTAGCTCCATCATCACGGAGTTAATATAGGAATAGGCTAGATAGGTTGGCGGTTCTTGGTTTAAGTTTGGGGGAACGGTTTGGAAATTTGGTGATCGGATGTGTTTGGAATAGATTGTGGAATGGGAAAGATGAATAAGGAGAAGGGAAAAGGAGATCGAATTTATAGATTGGTTGGTGCAAAATTATAAGACTATCTCTAAGAATAAGATAGCCTCAAGAGATCCAAAGAAAAAGAAGAAAGCCGAAAAGGCCAAAACATCAAAGAAGAAAAAGAGGCGTGAACAAAAATGAAGAAAAAGAAGAGCTAAGTCACAACAAAGAAGCACCAAACCATGGGAACACGGAAGAAGAAGTTTATCCCCGAATGAGAAGAAGGTGAAGTGAAAGGACAAGAAGCATGTGTGGGTTTAAGAAGGCAAATGCCTTAAGATAAAAAGGGTAGCTTAGGCTTGGGAGCAATGGGTTAGAGATGCTAGGGTAGAGACATCTTAGGCATTGGGTATGAGAATTCACCCTTTTAAGCATAGATTGCCTTTTACCTTTAGCATTTTGATAAAGTTTGCTCTTTTCTTGAGAGATCCCTACATTTGATTAACCGCGCATGATAATGAGATCATCTTCATCTCATAACTTCGTCCTTAGCCAAACGAATCCATTTGATTTTGCATAAACATGATTCACGCATATTACACTTAATCAATGTCAAGGGGTTGGAGGATATGAAAGTTTGTGTAGGTAGAGGTTCGAATGTAAGTCATGCAAGGATAAGTATGACTAGTCACTTTTGAGTAAGTTTGTTTGATCGCATCATGAAGTTTGCAACTTGGACATTGGGCTTAGATTCTTTTTATGGCACTTTTGGATTTGAACTCCCATTTTTAGTTTTTTCCCTTTCCTTACTCTTGTTTGCTTGAGGACAAGCAAAGCTTTAAGTTTGGGGGAATTGATATGTTTATATTTTGCATGTTTTAGCATACATCTCACTTAGAGTTTTGTGTCATTTGCATGCATAATCATGGTTTTGTCTTGCATTTAGGTCTCATTTAGAGATTATGACATTTACATTAGGTCCAGTGAGTTCTTCCATGTTTTGGAGTATTTTCTAGGTGATTGGAGGCAATTGGGCATATTTGGAGAGTTGGACCAAAGTAGAGTGCAAAGTCCATCTGAAATACCGGAAGGATGTGGCTGGACGGAGGCCTTTCGGTCAGAATCAGCTTCAATGCTCTTCATATAGGATGTATAGGAAGGAGTAATCTGTCTACAGGAGTTGAAATCAAGTCATTCGGACTTGTGGTTTGAGAGATATAGCTGATTTACTAAAGATATATCCGCTTGCCGAGACAGTTTCGCTCAATACCGACTTGTTGTATAGAGGAGTGACATCGGTATTCACCAAAGCAGAAATACTGACGTCACAAGTCGGTACAACATGTTGGTATTGAAACAGGGGGGAAATTCTCTTAGTACCGACATGTTGTACCGAGGAGTGACGTCGGTATTGACCCTCAGGACTGTTTCTCACCCAAACCAGCCGAACTCACCCGAGGTGTCTAAACGATTTTGCCGAAGGAGGGGTCTAAAATATGAATTAGCCTCGGTGGTCTTCACGAAAGTTGTATCCAAAGGAGTTAGCTGACTATAGGAGGTGGTTACAGGTAATTCAGATATGTGGTTCGTTAGATACGGTTGTTTTACGGAGCGTATGTCCGTCTGGCCGATGCCCCAGACATGCCTGAAAGAACTGGCTGAACAAAGGGTCTCCATTACGAATTAGCCTATGTTGTCTTCACAAAAGTTGTAGCACATTGTGTCAGCTCTCTACAGGATGTGGTTTAAGGCCATTTTGACTTGTATTCCAGGTGATCACCCTCGTTTCCCTCTATTCGTTTCCAAGGTAATACTCAAAACTTTGTGAATAGCATTTAGAATCATATCTTCTTCTCTCTTTAATGCATTGTTTAGCTCTCTCTTAAGCTTCTATTACTCAAGGGAATGTGTAATTTAAGTTTGGGGGAGAGTCTATGTGTTATCTAACTTTGTGTTTTGTGATCTTATTTTGCCTTTTGCATCTTGAGTCTCATGCATATCATGCACTTTCAATAATTTTGAAAAAAAAAATAGAACTCTTTTGCATTCCATATATGATTGAGTCTAGATGCATAGCATATAAGGTAGCTTTGCATGAGCATTAGGAGCAATGATAGATTTGTCCTTGTAAAGTACCATATTAAGAGCTTAGTCTAATGCCATTGTTGCTAGTTACTTGATGCTTTGATCTCGTGTAGAAATTAAGAACGAACCATGCCTTAATCTCATGTCTTATTGTTCTTGCCTTGATTGAAGCAATCCTTGACTTGAATTCAACCCTATCTAAGTGATAACCTTAATTTTGACTTGTAAATATTGTGTTTATGCATTTTTGAATGAATTCGTGGAACACTTCATACATACTTGGATAATCTTTTCCCTTTCACCACTCTTGTTTATCCAAGTAGCCATATCCCATCATTGGAATGGTTTCCCCTACCCTAACCTCAACCTTCTTTCTAGCCATTGATATTCGTGTGTGATTGGTGAGGCCTTCTTTCGAGCAAACTTGGCAAAAAGTGTTAGGTTTAGGGCGACAAGGAGGAATTCTCATGTAGATTTAGCTCCATCATCACGGAGTTAATCTAGGAATAGGCTAGATAGGTTGGCGGTTCTTGATTTAAGTTTGAGGGAACGGTTAGGAAATTTGATGATCGGATGTGTTTGGAATAGATTGTGGAATGGGAAAGATGAATAAGGAGAAGGGAAAAGGGGATCGAATTTATACATTGGTTGGTGCAAAATTATAAGACTAGCTCTAAGAATAAGATAGCCTCAAGAAATCCAAAGAAAAAGAAGAAAGCCGAAAAGGCCAAAGCATCAAAGAAGAAAAAGAGGCGTGAACAAAAATGAAGAAAAAGAAGAGCTAAGTCACAACAAAGAAGCACCAAACCATGGGAACACGGAAGAAGAAGTTGATCCCCGAATGAGAAGAAGGTGAAGTGAAAGGACAAGAAGTATGTGTGGGTTTAAGAAGGCAAATGCCTTAACACAAAAAGGGTAGTGTAGGCTTGGGAGCAATGGGTTTGAGATACTAGGGTAGAGACATCTTAGGCATTGGGTATGAGAATTCACCCTTGTATGCATAGGTTGCCTTTTACCTTTAGAATTTTGCTAAAGTTTGCTCTTTTCTTGAGAGATCCCTACATTTGATTAACCGCGCATGATAATGAGATCATCTTCATCTCATAACTTCGTCCTTAGCCAAACGAATCCATTTGATTTTACATAAACATGATTCATGCATATTACACTTAATCAATGTCAAGGGGTTGGAGGATATGAAAGTTTGTGTAGGTTGAGGTTCGAATGTAAGTCATGCAAGGATAAGTATGGCTAGTCACTTTTGAGTAAGTTTGTTTGATCGCATCATGAAGTTTGCAACTTGGACATTGGGTTTAGATTCTTTTTATGGCACTTTTGGATTTGAGCTCCCATTTTTAGTCTTCTCCCTTTCTTTACTCTTGTCTGCTTGAGGACAAGCAAAGGTTTAAGTTTGGGGGAATTGATATGTTTATATTTTGCATGTTTTAGCATACATCTCACTTAGAGTTTTGTGTCATTTGCATGCATAATCATGGTTTTGTCTTGCATTTAGGTCTCATTTAGAGATTATGACATTTACATTAGGTCCAGTGAGTTCTTCCATGTTTTGGAGTATTTTCTAGGTGATTGGAGGCAATTGGGCATATTTGGAGAGTTGGACCAAAGTAGAGTGCAAAGTCCATCTGAAATACCGGAAGGATGTGGCTGGACGGAGGCCTTTCGGTCAGAATCAGCTTCAATGCTCTTCATATAGGATGTATAGGAAGGAGTAATCTGTCTACAGGAGTTGAAATCAAGTCATTCGGACTTGTGGTTTGAGAGATATAGCTGATTTACTAAAGATATATCCGCTTGCCGAGACAGTTTCGCTCAATACCGACTTGTTGTATAGAGGAGTGACATCGGTATTCACCAAAGCAGAAATACTGACGTCACAAGTCGGTACAACATGTTGGTATTGAAACAGGGGGGAAATTCTCTTAGTACCGACATGTTGTACCGAGGAGTGACGTCGGTATTGACCCTCAGGACTGTTTCTCACCCAAACCAGCCGAACTCACCCGAGGTGTCTAAACGATTTTGCCGAAGGAGGGGTCTAAAATATGAATTAGCCTCGGTGGTCTTCACGAAAGTTGTATCCAAAGGAGTTAGCTGACTATAGGAGGTGGTTACAGGTAATTCAGATATGTGGTTCGTTAGATACGGTTGTTTTACGGAGCGTATGTCCGTCTGGCCGATGCCCCAGACATGCCTGAAAGAACTGGCTGAACAAAGGGTCTCCATTACGAATTAGCCTATGTTGTCTTCACAAAAGTTGTAGCACATTGTGTCAGCTCTCTACAGGATGTGGTTTAAGGCCATTTTGACTTGTATTCCAGGTGATCACCCTCATTTCCCTCCATTCGTTTCCAAGGTAATACTCAAAACTTTGTGAATAGCATTTAGAATCATATCTTCTTCTCTCTTTAATGCATTGTTTAGCTCTCTCTTAAGCTTCTATTACTCAAGGGAATGTGTAATTTAAGTTTGGGGGAGAGTCTATGTGTTATCTAACTTTGTGTTTTGTGATCTTATTTTGCATTTTGCATCTTGAGTCTCATGCATATCATGCACTTTCAATAATTTTGAAAAAAAAAATAGAACTCTTTTGCATTCCATATATGATTGAGTCTAGATGCATAGCATATAAGGTAGCTTTGCATGAGCATTAGGAGCAATGATAGATTTGTCCTTGTAAAGTACCATATTAAGAGCTTAGTCTAATGCCATTGTTGCTAGTTACTTGATGCTTTGATCTCGTGTAGAAATTAAGAACGAACCATGCCTTAATCTCATGTCTTATTGTTCTTGCCTTGATTGAAGCAATCCTTGACTTGAATTCAACCCTATCTAAGTGATAACCTTAATTTTGACTTGTAAATATTGTGTTTATGCATTTTTGAATGAATTCGTGGAACACTTCATACATACTTGGATAATCGTTTCCCTTTCACCACTCTTGTTTATCCAAGTAGCCATATCCCATCATTGGAATGGTTTCCCCTACCCTAACCTCAACCTTCTTTCTAGCCATTGATATTCGTGTGTGATTGGTGAGGCCTTCTTTCGAGCAAACTTGGCAAAAAGTGTTAGGTTTAGGGCGATAAGGAGGAATTCTCATGTAGATTTAGCTCCATCATCACGGAGTTAATCTAGGAATAGGCTAGATAGGTTGGCGGTTCTTGATTTAAGTTTGAGGGAACGGTTAGGAAATTTGATGATCGGATGTGTTTGGAATAGATTGTGGAATGGGAAAGATGAATAAGGAGAAGGGAAAAGGGGATCGAATTTATACATTGGTTGGTGCAAAATTATAAGACTAGCTCTAAGAATAAGATAGCCTCAAGAAATCCAAAGAAAAAGAAGAAAGCCGAAAAGGCCAAAGCATCAAAGAAGAAAAAGAGGCGTGAACAAAAATGAAGAAAAAGAAGAGCTAAGTCACAACAAAGAAGCACCAAACCATGGGAACACGGAAGAAGAAGTTGATCCCCGAATGAGAAGAAGGTGAAGTGAAAGGACAAGAAGTATGTGTGGGTTTAAGAAGGCAAATGCCTTAACACAAAAAGGGTAGTTTAGGCTTGGGAGCAATGGGTTTGAGATACTAGGGTAGAGACATCTTAGGCATTGGGTATGAGAATTCACCCTTGTATGCATAGGTTGCCTTTTACCTTTAGAATTTTGCTAAAGTTTGCTCTTTTCTTGAGAGATCCCTACATTTGATTAACCGCGCATGATAATGAGATCATCTTCATCTCATAACTTCGTCCTTAGCCAAACGAATCCATTTGATTTTACATAAACATGATTCATGCATATTACACTTAATCAATGTCAAGGGGTTGGAGGATATGAAAGTTTGTGTAGGTTGAGGTTCGAATGTAAGTCATGCAAGGATAAGTATGGCTAGTCACTTTTGAGTAAGTTTGTTTGATCGCATCATGAAGTTTGCAACTTGGACATTGGGTTTAGATTCTTTTTATGGCACTTTTGGATTTGAGCTCCCATTTTTAGTCTTCTCCCTTTCTTTACTCTTGTCTGCTTGAGGACAAGCAAAGGTTTAAGTTTGGGGGAATTGATATGTTCATCTTTTGCATGCTTTAGCATACATCTCACTTAGATTTTTGTGTCATTTTCATGCATAATCATGGTTTTTTCTTGCATTTAGGTCTCATTTAGAGATTATGACATTTACATTACGTCCAGTGAGTTCTTGCATGTTTTGGAGTATTTTCTAGGTGATTGGAGGCAATTGGGCATATTTGGAGAGTTGGACCAAAGTAGAGTGCAAAGTCCATCTGATATACCGGAAAGATGTGGCTGGACGGAGGCCTTCCGATCAGAATCAGCTTCAATGATCTTCATATAAGATGTATAGGAAGGACTAATCTGTCTACAGGAGTTGACATAAAGTCATTCGGACTTGTGGTTTGAGAGATATAGCTGATTTACTAAAGGTATATCCGCCTACCGAGACAGTTTCGCTCAATACCGATTTGTTGTACCGAGTAGTGACATCGGTATTCACCAAAGCAGCAATACCGACGTCACAAGTCGGTACAACATGTCGGTATTGAAAGAGGAGGGAAATTCCCTTAGTACCGACATATTGTACCGAGGAGTGACGTCAGTATTGACCATCAAGACTGTTTCTCACCCAAAACAGCCGAGCTCACCCGAGGTGTCTGAAAGATCTTTCCGAAAGAGGGGTCTACAATCCGAATTAGCCTCGGTGGTATTCACGACAGTTGTATCCAAAGGAGTTAGCTGACTACAGGAGGTGGTTCCAGGTAATTCAGATATGTGGTTCGTTAGATACGGTTATTGTACGGAGCGTATGTCCGTCTAGCCGAAGCCCCCAGACATGCCTGAAAGAACTGGCTGAACAAAGTGTCTCCAATCCGAATTAGCCTATGTTGTCTTCACAAACGTTTTAGCACATTGTGTCAGCTGTCCATATGAGGTGATTTGAGGCCATTTTGACTTGTATTCCAGGTGATCACCCTCGTTTCCCTCTATTCGTTTCCAAGGTAATACTCAAAACTTTATGAATAGCATTTAGAATCATATTTTCTTCTCTCTTTCATGCATTGTTTAGCTCTCTCTTAAGCTTCTATTACACAAGGGAATGTGTAATTTAAGTTTGGGGGAGAGTCTATGTGTTATCTAACTTTGTGTTTTGTGATCTTATTTTGCCTTTTGCATCTTGAGTCTCATGCATATCATGCATTTTCAATAATTTTGAAAAAAAAATAGAACTTTTTTGCATTCCATTTAGGATTGAGTCTATATGCATAGCATATAAGGTAGCTTTGCATGAGCATTAGGAGCAATGATAGATCTGTCCTTGTAAAGTACCATATTAAGAGCTTAGTCCAATGCCATTGTTGCTAGTTACTTGATGCTTTGATCTCGTGTAGAAATTAAGAACGAACCATGCCATGATCTCATGTCTTATTGTTCTTGCTTTGATTGAAGCAAACCTTGACTTGAATTCAAACCCATCTAAGTGATAACCTTAATTTTGACTTGTAAATATTGTGTTTATGCATTTTTGAATGAATTCGTGGATCACTTCATATATACTTGGATAATCTTTTCCCTTTCACCACTCTTGTTTATCCAAGTAGCCATATCCCATCATTGGAATGGTTTCCCCTACCCTAACCTCAACCTTCTTTCTAGCCCTTGATATTCGTGTGTGATTGGTGAGGCATTCTTTCGAGCAAACTTGGCAAAAAGTGTTAGGTTTAGGGCGACAAGGAGGAATTCTCATGTAGATTTAGCGCCATCATCACGGAGTTAATCTAGGAATAGGCTAGATAGGTTGGCGGTTCTTGGTTTAAGTTTGGGGGAACGGTTTGGAAATTTGGTGATCGGATGTGTTTGGAATAGATTGTGGAATGGGAAAGATGAATAAGGAGAAGGGAAAAGGGGATCGAATTTATAGATTGGTTGGTGCAAAATTATAAGACTAGCTCTAAGAATAAGATAGCCTCAAGAGATCCAAAGAAAAAGAAGAAAGCCGAAAAGGCCAAAGCATCAAAGAAGAAAAAGAGGCGTGAACAAAAATGAAGAAAAAGAAGAGCTAAGTTACAACAAAGAAGCACCAAACCATGGGAACACGGAAGAAGAAGTTGATCCCCGAATGAGAAGAAGGTGAAGTGAAAGGACAAGAAGCATGTGTGGGTTTAAGAAGGCAAATGCCTTAAGATAAAAAGGGTAGCTTAGGCTTGGGAGAAATGGGTTAGAGATGCTAGGGTAGAGACATCTTAGGCATTGGGTATGAGAATTCACCCTTGTATGCATAGGTTGCCTTTTACCTTTAACATTTTGCTAAAGTTTGCTCTTTTCTTGAGAGATCCATACATTTGATTAACCGCGCATGATAATGAGATCATCTTCATCTCATAACTTCGTCCCTAGCCAAACGAATCCATTTGATTTTGCATAAACATGATTCACGCATATTACACTTAATCAATGTCAAGGGGTTGGAGGATATGAAAGTTTGTGTAGGTTGAGGTTCGAATGTAAGTCATGCAAGGATAAGTATGGCTAGTCACTTTTGAGTAAGTTTGTTTGATCGTATCATGAAGTTTGCAACTTGGACATTGGGCTTAGCTTCTTTTTATGGAACTTTTGGATTTGAGCTCCCATTTTTAGTCTTCTCCCGTTCTTTACTATTGTTTGCTTGAGGACAAGCAAAGGTTTAAGTTTGGGGGAATTGATATGTTCATATTTTGCATGCTTTAGCATACATCTCACTTAGAGTTTTGTGTCATTTGTATGCATAATCATGGTTTTGTCTTGCATTTAGGTCTCATTTAGAGATGAGGACAGTTATATTAGGTCCACTGAGTTCTTTCAATTTTTGGAGTATTTTCTAGGTGATTGGAGGCAATTGGGCATATTTGGAGAGTTGGACCAAAGTAGAGTGCAAAGTCCATCTGATATACCGGAACGATGTGGCTGGACGGAGGCCTTCCGTTCAGAATCAGCTTCAGTGATCTTCATATAAGATGTATAGGAAGGACTAATATGTCTACAGGAGTTGAAATCAAGTCATTTGGACTTGTGGTTTGAGAGATATAGCTGATTTACTAAAGATATATCCGTCTGCCGAGACAGTTTCGCTCAATACCGACTTGTTGTACCGAGGAGTGACATCGGTATTCACCAAAGCAGCAATACCGACATCACAAGTCGGTACAATATATCTGTATTGAAACAGGGGGGAAATCCCCTTAGTACTTACATGTTGTATCGAGGAGTGACATCGGTATTGACCCTCATGACTGTTTCTCACCCAAACCAGCCGAGCTCACCCGAGGTGTCTGAAAGATCTTGCCGAAAGAGGGATCTTCAATACGAGTTAGCCTCGGTGGTCTTCACAAATGTTGTAGTCAAGGGATTTAGCTGACTACAGGAGGTGGTTCCAGGTCATTCGTATATGTGGTTCGTTAGATACGGCCGTTTTACTGAGCGTATGTCCGTCTGGCCGAGGCCACCAGATATGCCTGAAAGACCTGGCTGAACAAAGGGTCTCCAATCCGAATTAGCCTCGGTTGTCATCACAAAAGTTGTAGAACAGTGTGTTAGCTATCCACAGGAGGTGGTTTGACGCCATTCGGACATGTATTCCAGGGGATATCGTGGTTTTACCGAAGGTTATACAACACCACCATCCGCATAAACCCAGGTCCAATACCGATGTTCAATACCCAGCTGTGACCTCGGTATTGAGCTACTCAAGACCAGATTTGACCCATTTTGAACCGGGTCGGTACCCGGTTTGTCTCGGGTCGACCCGGTTCGCCCCTTTTCACTATTTTAGCCCAAAACCCCTATTTTCATGGTTTATCTCTTTTCTTATCTCTTTTCTTGGTGAAAAACATTGGTTCTTGTGATTTGTGAGAGAGATCATACACTTTTTATGCAATCTAAGTTTGTTTTCCTTAATTTCTTGCATCTATCTTCTACTTTCTAATCATCCAATCATTTGATTATGGCTTTTTACATTTCTTTTATGGGATTTGTAGAAACTATGGTGATTAGTGAGTAGTCATTTTGGATTTGAGGATTTGGTAGATTTAGGGTGATTCAATGGGTGATTAATGATGTCTAGTATTTTTAATGCTAAAGCTAGCTTGAGAAAGTGGATTTAGATCAAAAGGCATTTCATGCACACAAGGTGTTCGATGAAATGGCTTGATGAACTAATTAAGAGATATTCATTTCTAGCCTAAGAGATTATTTGTCTAGAGTGATTATTTGGTTGATCTTGAATGTCTAGACTTAAAGCCTGCTAATTAGTGGTTCACAAATGAGAATTTGGTCTTGGATTAGTGATTAGCAAAGTAATTAATGCCTTGAGAGAGGATTAGTTAAGATTAGTGATCTTCGCCTAGGGATCAGTCTTCATTAAGCATTGGACATCATTGATTAGCCATTGGATTACCTTATCTCAATTACCTTATCCTTGAATTCGCCTTTTATCATTGTTTTATTCACCGTTTAGTGTCTTTAGCTCTTGTTACTTGTCTTTTATTTGATAGTTCACTAGCTTAATCACCAAAACTCATCTCATTAGCTTAACTTAGTAAGTTATATGCATTCTTGGTGCATTGAGTCAAACCCATTGGATTGATACCTCATATACTACTTTTTATATTGAGTAATTGGTCTCAAGACTTGCAAAAGTCTACTATCATGTATACATCTATCCACCCCAAAAATTAAAAGAAAAATAGATGGTAGAGATACTTCACTTCGTAAGACAGGAAAACGATCTAATGAAAATACCTATAAGAATAAAATAAAGAACAACAATTGTCAATAAAAATTATTCACGTAATCAGAGTAATTAATTTTTGTTTCATTTAAAGACTTTACATGCAGAGCATAAGAAAAACCACATAGAATTGTGTTTTTTTTTCCATTAAGATTATCCTGCACTACACCTAATGATTTTTTTATGACAGCCAACATTGCTGCGCCCAAGCATACTTGTTGACCTCGTCTTTATTTAGGAGTGGTAGAAACATTGGAGAATGGTAGGTGCGAAAAAAAAGAAGAATAATGTATGTGGTAATGGCCCAAAACAGTACAAAATGACAAACAAATTGCCAGAAAAGTACAGCGTTTGGGAAAATTATCAAAAATGTTTCTTTCAAAAACAAATTGAACTGTTTTGGGTTTAGGGTTGGGTTGTTTATGGTATTACATGATCTTCCTTCAAGTTTTCAAGCATGTGTTTATATTGTTCCACCATCTTTACGTCACAAGTTTTTGTTTATGGTTTGTATACATCTATCCACCCCCAAAATTAAAGATAAATTAGATGGTAGAGATACCTCACTTCGTAAGACATGATGATCAAAATCCATATCATGATAAAATATATATTTCGTCATCGCCAAAAAACTCTTTTGCAATCCGCCTTTATTTTAGTGCTAATATTGAATAAATGTAAGATCTTACAATATTGTAAATGCTCAAAATAAATATCATGATAATAAAATTCATCATGTCTTTCACGTATTTTTTTTTATAGTTGGGAAAACATCTTGCTTTACCGCGAATGGATTGTTTTACAATCTACCTTGATTTCATTACCAATATTAAATATGTGAACATCTTACAGCATTATAAATGATCAAAATATTTATATTTGTTACTCCACAAGAGATTCACATTCTTGTAGTAACCACAAAACTCTCTCAAATCTTTGTTTTTGTGTTGGCTTCATCCATATTTTTTTAATCTTTCTTATCTTTGGCCACTATTTAGGCAACAAATCCTATTTCTTTAGTCATAATTGCTTGAAAAATATACAAGGAAGATTATATGCGGCGGCTTCAAAACATATACATGGCACATGTGAAAAAACCATACGCAATTGAGTTGTGTACTCCTTGGAAAATTCAACTCTACCATCAGGAATGCTATAAGGTTCCCAATCAACCTGTGAAAATATAATAAACTATTTAATTTAAAACAAATATACATAACCATATAGAGATGAGTTTTTTTTAATGGGAGAGAGTATAGTGCCAAGGAGACAATGAACCGATTGAGGATGCAGGATGGTTGCGGCAAAAAAAGAAGAAGAAGTATTACCTGATATTCCTTCATGTTTTCAAGCATGTGTTGATATTGTTCCACCCTCATTATGTCACAAGTTTTTGTATATGGTGTGTATACATCTATCCACCCCAAAAATTAAAAGAAAAATAGATGGTGGAGATACTTCACTTCGTAATACATGAAAACGCTCTAATGAAAATACATATAAGAATAAAATAAAGAACAACAATTGTCAATAAACATCATTCATGTAATCAAGTAATTAATTTTTGTTTCATTTAAATACTTTACATACAGAGCATAAGAAAAACCACATAGAATTTTGTTTTTTTTTTCATTAAAATTATCCTTCACTGCACCTAATGATTTTTTTATGACAGCCAATATTGCTGCGCCCCAAGCATACTTGTTGACCTCGTCTTTTTGTAGGAGTGGTAGAGACATTGGAGAAATACCTCCGGTATTGTTCATGATAACCATAGTTCCCAGTAGGAACATGAGATAGGCCATAAAGTATGGCTCAAAAATCCAAATCATCATTATCCTTTGGCACCTTTTCAAAGTGGGATTGCAACTTTGTAGTATCGATGCTGTAGGAATTACTTATAGTCTTTTTAAGAAACAATTCTTTAACATCATTTTTACTTATTTTCAAATATTTTGTAATTTTACCTACAAGGTCGTTGCTCTCATATCCAGATACATGTACCAATTGAGCATATAATAAATAACAACTGAGAAATCCGGTAATGAAGTAAAATTAAAAAGAAATACTTGTTCGTCGTCAATTGAACATCCAGTAATATACAGAACGTCTTCGAGGCCAAAATCAACCTTGAAAAACCCCTCTTTCTTAAAGAGAAAAGCACTATGATCTAAATCATAAGAGTTCAACAACCCCGTAAAAAATGGCAAATTGTGCTTATGATGAGTTTTTAAGAAGTAACAAATGAACAAAAGCAGTAATAAATAAACTACACTGATAAACATCATACTATATCATTTAATATTGATAAACATCATATTGTATCAATTTAGTAAGTCTATGAAAAACATAATTAATTTGCAACATTTATTGTAAATCCTCAAAATCAATATCATGAAAACAAAATTCATCGTGTCTTTCATATAATTGTTTTTATAGTTGGAAAAACATCTTGCTTTATCGCGAATGGATTGTTTTACAATCTACCTTGATTTCATTACCAATACTAAATATGTGAACATCTTACAACATTATAAATGATCAAAGTATTTATATCGGTTACTCCACAAGAGATTCACGTGCTTGTAGTAACCACAAAACTCTCTCAAGTCTTTGTTTGTGTTGGCTTCGTCCACATTTTTTCATCTTCCTTATCTTTGGCTACGATTTAGGCATCAAATCCGACTTCTTCAGTCATAATTGCTTGAAGAATATACCAAAAAGATTATATGAGACGGTTTCAAAGCATATACATGGCACATATGATAAAAAAACATACACAATTGAGTTTTGTACTCTTTGGCAAATTCAACTTTACCCTCGTAAATGATGTAAGGATGCCAATCAACCTGTGAAAATATAATCAATTATTTAATTTAAAACAAATATACATAACCATACAAAGATGAGTTTTTATTTAAAGGGAGAGAGTATAGTGCCAAGGAGACAATGAACCAATTGAGGATGCATAATGGTGGGGGCGAAAAAAGAAGAAGAAGTATTACCTGGTCTTCCTTCATATTTTCAAGCATGTGTTGATATTGTTCCACCCTCTTTATGTCACAAGTTTTTCTATATGGTTTGTATACATCTATCCACCCCAAAAATTAAAGAAAAACTAGATGGTGGAGATACTTCACTTCATAAGACAGAAAAACGCTATGATTCAAATACCTATAAGAAAAAAAATAAAGAATAACAATTGTCAGTCTACATCATTCACATGATCAAAGTAATTATTTTTTGTTTCATTTAAAGACTTTACCTGCCGAACATAAGAAAAACCACATAGGATTGTTGTTTTTTTTTCCAAGAAGATTATCCTTCACTGCATCTAATGATTTTCTTAGGACAACTTACATTGCTATGCCCAAAGCATACTTGTTGACCTCGTCTTTTTGTATGAGTGGTAGAAACATTACATAAATACATTCGATATTGATCGGGATAACCACAGTTCACACCAGGAACATGAGATATGCCATAAAGTAAGGCTATAAATTCAGATCTTCATTATCGTCTGGCACTTTTTTAAACTGGGATTGCAACTTTGTAGTATCGATGATGTAGGAATTACTTGTTGTCTTTTTAAGAAACAATATGTTTTAGCATCATTTTTACTTATTTTCAAATATTGTATAAATGTAACTACATAGTCGTTGTTTTCATATCCCGATACATTTACCAATGAATCATATAATAAATAACAAATAACAAATCCGGAAATGAAGTAAAATTAAAAATAAATATATGTTTGCCGCAATTGAAAATCCAGTAATATACAAAACGTTTTCGAGGCCAAAATCAACCTTGAAAAATCCCTCTTTCTTAAACCAAAAAGCACGATGATCTAAATCATAAGAGTGCAACATTCCAGTAAAAAAATGGCAAATTTTGCTTATGATGAGTTTTTAAGAAGTTAAAAATGAACAAAAGTAGTAATAAACAAACTACACTGATAAACATCATATCGTATCATTTAATATTGATAAACATCATATTGTATCAATTTAGTAAGTCTATGAAAAACATAATTAATTTGCAACATTTAATGCTTACATACAAAAAACAACTAAATGAACAATAATTATCGAAAACTCATAAAAAAACTCAAATCTACCTTGTACCAAGACGAAGATGAATATGGTTAAACAGATGTAACTACAAAAAGTTTGTTTTAGTTGCTTTTTTATTAATATTTTTTGTTGTAGGTGTAAAAATGGTGTTTTCATCTTCCCGTTCAGATACTATATTATATACATGATAAAAAGTCTAACCTATACAAATATCTTGTTTAGTTATATATAATAATCCATATGATTGAAGTTATAATACTCCATGTGATTGGAGTTATAATACTCCATATTTTTTGTATCACATTATTGAAAATTTACTCACATTTAATGGTACACATTTGCACTAATCCGCATCTTATTAAATAAAATTTATGCCAATAAGTTCATGTTATAGAGCACATGCTTATCAAACGTGTATTTAGGTTTGTAATTGTACTCTACAAGGTAATCGGAGATGACACAAGAAAATGTGTGTTGTTTAAACTCTTGGATCTAAACGTCATTACGCGATATCTCGGTATTTATCAACGTGAAATCATTGTTTTGATTCATATAGCGTGTGAAGAACTTCTCCCTCCAACGGTCATCCCTTCAAAGACCTTGCGATGAGCTCGTGGAGATAAATAAAAAGTCCCGTCAAAATGACTATTGTGCTTAATAGAGCACATCTTGTGAAGCTCCTCTAAGCCGAAGGGGATGCCTTTTTCATGGGCCCGAGCCGCCAATCCGATCGCATGACGGAGAAAGTTCAGATTCATATGGGATAACGCCATTCCGAGATCTGCTAACTAGTCGAGTATGTGGCTCGGGATCGGGATCGGGAAAGATAAGCTGCAACTCTCGAAGTATGTGGTATATTCAGCACAATAACCGGGTCGAACCGTTTCCGGCATCTCATCGGGCCTCAGAAGGGTTATCTCCACGGTGTTGGGGAATCCCATAAACGAGGTGGAGGTTGTCTAGATCACCGTGGATAACAATCCAATTCATGTGCGGACTGAAGCGAGCCATCGAAGAAAAAGTGAGAAGGAGAAAATTTTCGAGCAAAGCGATCGAGTCGAAACCAGTTTTCTAAAAGAGAGAAAAATCAGAATTCTTTGTTCGCAAGAGAAGAAGATGAGAAAGTATATAACTCAAAAACCGAAATGGCAAAGTAAAAAGGATAGAAGTAGTTACAAACGATCAAATCAGATTTTTTACAAAAGATCAAATAAGATTTTAAATGCCAAAAAGGGAATAAGTTGTGTTTTTCTAATATTCTCGCCATTCAAGCTCGAGCCCACGCTTAACAAGATAAGGGATATAAAAGGGACAAAAGCCTTTGTTAAACATCATCTTCTATTCATTCAATACTTTGTACGCTCTACAAGCTCTTAAAACACTTGTAGAATATGTTTCTCTTTAATATTAAGGAATGAAGGAATTTGGGCTATTTTAAAAATTTTAGTTTTAAGATAATTTTTTGTTTTTTTTAAAATATGTTGGCTGTATAGATAAAATGCGCGGGCATAGTGCACCTTTCTTTTAATTTTGTTTTGATTGTGTAATGGTATTTTAATTTTATTTTCAGAAAAATAGATGCTGAGGTGGCACATAAAATGTTTCTTTATATATATATAGATACACTGTATTTCTTCAATATATATATATTTTAAAAGCGCTAAAAACATAAGGCGCAGCACACAGCGTGGAGACTAGCCTCGACCACATGGCAAAGAAGAGAGGCAACGCATAAAACTCACGCCGACTCCAAGTCAACACGCGGGTCAACTCCGAGTCCCTCTCTCTCATATTATTAGTTAATTTCTAAATTCAGATTCATCACTCTCCTCCTTTATCGCTCCAAATCTCTTTCTCTTGGTTTTCCAATTTAAGTCCAAAATAAAAAGAAAAAAAAATTCTTAAGAAACAGAGAAAATCCCTTTTGTGTCGGTGGATTCTTTTTCGCTCTCTCCAAGCATTTTCTCGAGATCCAGGTACGTTGTTTTCTTCCTCATCCCCTGAAAGTTTTACTTCAATCCTATGGTCATAGCTCTCAATTTCCGTTTTCTGGCTTACTAGATTTCACTTGAATCGCATTTTCACGGTTTTGCTTCATCACGATTTTGTGAAATCTGAAAAATGCTTTGCGTAATGAGATAGATCTAACAAACGGCGATGCTGTTTTCTTTCTTCATTTCCTGGAAATTTAATGTCGATTTCTTTGTTTTCACTTCGATTTTAAGGTTTCATGCTGCTTGACGATGCCTAATTACGTGAATTCCCGTTTTTCTGGCTTAGTAGATTTCACTTGTTTCGCATTTTGTTAGTTTTTCTTCATCACGATCCGGTGAATCTTGAAAAAAAATGGTTAGCGTAACGAGATCGAATTCTGGAAATTTAATGTCGATTTCTTTGTTTTACTTCGATTTTATGGTTTCATTCTTCAATTTCCGTTTTTTTTTTTTATGGTTTTGCTTCATAACGATTCTCTGAATTTTTGAAAAATGTAGATCTTTACTTTGTTCTGAAATTAAACGCAGATCCAAAACAACAATGACCATGAGCAACGGCGATACCGAATCTGCAACCTGCAATGGCTCTTACGAGAAGAAACCTTTTAAGATCTTCGTTGGTTACGATCCACGAGAGGATCTTGCTTACCAAGTCTGTCGTCATTCGATCACAAAGCGATCTTCAATCCCTGTAGAGATCACACCGATTGTTCAATCAGATCTCAGGAAGAAAGGTCTGTATTGGAGAGAAAGAGGTCAGTTAGAGAGCACTGAGTTCTCTTTCTCTCGTTTCTTGACTCCGCACTTGTCTAATTACCAAGGCTGGGCTATGTTCGTGGACTGCGATTTCCTCTACCTTGCTGACATTAAGGAACTCACCGATTTGATCGATGACAAATACGCCATCATGTGTGTTCAACATGATTACACTCCTAAAGAGACTACTAAGATGGATGGTGCTGTTCAAACCGTGTACCCAAGGAAGAACTGGTCCTCTATGGTGCTTTACAATTGCGGACACCCCAAGAACAAGACATTGAACCCCGAGGCTGTAAACACTCAGACCGGTGCTTTCCTTCATAGGTTCCAGTGGCTGGAGGATGAAGAGATTGGGTCTATTCCTTTTGTGTGGAACTTCCTTGAAGGGCATAACAGGGTCGTTGAGAACGATCCGGCCACGCAGCCTAAGGCCGTGCACTATACTCGGGGAGGGCCTTGGTTTGATGCTTGGAAGAATTGTGAGTTTGCTGATCTCTGGCTCAATGAGATGGAAGAGTACAACAGAGAAAACAAGAAAGAAGCCGATGCGGCGAATTAGAAAGATGGAAGAAGATTAAGAAGAGGTATGTTACTTACCAGCGCAAGGATTTCATTACATGGATTACATATAGTTTTTGGCTTTGTAGAGCCAGGGATAATTAGTTCTTTTGGAGAGCTTTGCGTTTTCGTTTTATTCTTCACATTGAATTCGTTAAATCGTTCGCAACACTAATACCAATATTGAGGTTATATGGTATAATAACATATTCGTTTGTTTGTTGTGGCTTGTACGTACCTTTAATGATATATTTTACTTGTAATTGCTCCCAGATTCATCAAGTTATTTTGATATGTGACCTTATCTAGCAGTTCTTTTTGATTGATTAATATTGATCATAAGCTCAATTTATTTAAAACATAGATTGATGGAAAATGATCATTAGCTAGCAACCTCTCGGATGATCTTATATCTAAGACTTAACATATTGTTGTCCTTGGTGTTCATATTGTGACTCGTACACGTACATGCATATACCGACGAACAACCTAACCAAACGAGTCGGCTCATTGCAATACTTATCAAATGGAGTTCTTAAACGGTTTACTTAGGGCATCTCCAATAGCTCTCCTTATTTTGAGGGGAGCAAATCCTCAAAATAAGGATTTGAGGTTGGCTTATTCCAACAATGAATTCTCAAAAAAAATTTTAAAATTTTATTAATTTACAATATAATCCTTCATATTGATAAAAGTTACTAATAATGATAAAATTTCATAAATAAATATAAAACATACATTTAATATATTATAAAACACACAATATTACATAATAAAGTTACATGATAATATAAATTACATATATAATAATAAAACACACATAAACACAAGTTTTTATAGATAAAATGTTACTATTGAATAAGATAAGAAAATCATGTTAATTCAATCTCTTGGATTGTCTTCATTTTCAATCAACTTAAGCAGTGAAGATGGTGGATCAAATTCATCACAACGTCCCATTGGATCGAAGAAAGCAAAACTAAAGAGAAAAATGGCTGAAGGTAATAATTCATCCGCTGACTCTATGATTTCATCAAATGAACAAATCCTTAATTAATTTTTTAAAAGAAAGTGTATCAACTCGGAGTAAGAATTATGAGTTGCAGCAATTACGTCTCCAAAATAAGGCTAAAAATTAGCCTTAAAAGAACGAGAACAAGATGATAAGATATTACTAACAAATTTAGACTCTCTCGATGATAATACACGTGAGTTTTTATGCAATCTGAGAAAGCGAGAATCATACAAAAAAGAACTCACGAGCAGCAACAACAACCTTCATTTGCTCCGAATATTTATGGACAATATTTCGGTGATCTTGGAGGTTCAGGATCCGGTTTACCCGAATACTAATATTTTGATACCACTTGTAATATATGTGATATTTATGTGTTCATGTAATTTGTCTTTAATTTGCTTTAATTTGCTTTAATTTGTGTTAAGTTTGTTTAATGTATTTTTATTTTTATTTTGTTTGAACTTTGTATTTTTAATATATTTTTCTTTTATTTTTAATATTATGTAATATTTCTCCTATTTTATTTTATTTTGTGTACTTAAGTTATTCTAAATTAAGTTTAGTACAATTATTTTTGAAAACCATAATTATAGGGACCAACAGAAAAAGTAGTTTTGAGGATTTGAGAGTTTGTTGGAATGCCCAAAAACCTCAAAATTTGAGGATTTGAAAGCTTGTTGGAGATACCCTTATATAGTCTAAATCCCATAACATGCTATTTTCTTATGTAGACATCTATTTTATCGAATAGATTTATATTTTCGCCAGACCATTGTGTGATTTATTATTATTGGGATCTATATAACTACTTAGTACACTATATAACACATTTATATTTTTGGAGATTTTTTTTTTAAATAACATATTGAATCCTTACCCATTTTTTACCAGTACTATTTTTCTTTAACAACTGATTGTCATTAAAATTGTTCAAATTGTTCTTCATAGAGGAGTTGTATAATATAATGTTGTACATAGAAATGAAAATTCAAAATGACAACTTGTTGTTCTTCTTTAGTTAATTAATTTGCAAATTTATTTCCACATTTTTAAAGATCCACTGGACTTATGATTCTTAAAATAAATTAGCAATTGTCATTTTTTCTTATGACTAGAAGGTTCTACACCGAGTTCCGTCCATCCCCAAACCTGGAACCAAATTATGTTATATAATATTGTCCCAAGTAACATTCAATATTGTGATCTCTAGGTTTCGTCTTTGTCCCTTAAATTTCCATTTCTTGCAATTTATCTAATTCACTTTAATAAAATATATTGTAGTTATTTTTTTGTCTAACATATTTAAAACATAGATTGATCAATAATGATCATTGGCGAGGTACCCTAACCAACGTTATTCTCCTGTAATCATTCTCATTCTTTTAACACTATCTGTATAATTTCCGGTTTGTCAACCGTTTGGTCCCCACTCACTCTAATGAATCCTTCGTGTGACCATGCCAATACACTTCACATCTTGTCCTTCGTGTAGCCAATGAACAATACCGTGCTCCATGGTTCACCCCCATGACATGGGGACACACAATGGATGATCATGCCACACATGCAAATCTTATCCTCCATTACTAACTTCCATATTTGACAATACCATTTCCAACCATTTTTCTTTTAAACATTAAATTTTCTTAATCCGATTATCATGTATGAATGATGCATATGTGTAATTACTCATGCAACAACCATCAACATCATTAACAACAAGCAATAACCAACATCACACATCCATTCATCTACATAAACACAATGTGCCTATTAATAAACTAAATAAAGTATTAGAAGAATTCTTATAACATATCCCCACCTTAGTTTGATAGAACTTGGAAAAAATCGGGTTGAGCAGTTGTGGTTGAGAGGTGGTATCATGGGCTATGTGATTGGAAATAGAGTTTCCATTAATGATATGTTTTAAAATAGGGTTTTCTAAAATTATAACTTTCCTAAAACGGTATATTTCCCAAAACGGAAACTTCTCGAAATATTCTTTCCAAAAACAAAAACTTCCCGAAATGGGATTAGGATTTCCGAAAGGGTTTTCAGATTAGGAAAACTAGATTTAGGATTTTGGGTTACTTGCGCGAAAACATATCTAGATCTAAGGTTTCTGGTTTTTTCGGTTTTGGATATATTCATTGCCGAGAAACAAAATGGTGATAACGTTATGGATATACATTGGATTTGACATTGGAAATAAGATCTGGTAAGATGACTGCGAGAAATTTCCAACGGTATGTAGATCGGCATGTGTCTCCTTCTGGATCGACGATAAAATGCTTCTTAAGTGGGCTGCTCGTAGATTTGATCTTCGCAGATCTGTCTCGAGAAATGATAGTAACTTTTAAACTGTAATTCCGAATGGGAAGACACTTTTGGATGTATCTAGATCTAGGAGTTGAGTGTAATACCGCAAAAATCGGGATTAGAAAACTGCGAATAAACGACTTAGAAATGGAGAAACGATATGAAAAGAACGATTAATGGAAAGATGAATACACGGACGTGAGTATGAACTCTTTCCTTAATTCATTAAATCTCCTGCAATGTGGCGGTAAAAAGAGATTCTGAATTCCATGATACAACCGTATATGAGACTATAATCACGACACTCGATTATAGAATCTGCGAACAAAATACTACGCTATACTCTCGAGACACTTACTTGAAAAGAAGTGAGAGATTGCTGGAAACTTTTTTTTGTTTTTGCTTTGAGACTAGAGGCGTGAATATATAGCCAGAGAAATGAGGTCTATTTCCCCAAAATTTCCAATGTGGGATAAACATTTTTCTCTTTAACCACTAAGCAAATAAACTTATGACTTTTCCATGAGTCCAATGGCCCATTTCTCATTCACTTTCATTCAATTTAATAAGCTCATTGGCTTTATTAAAAAAATTGATCCAACATTGAGAACATACCCTGAAAGTTTTGATCATATCCAGAAAGTTTTGCCCATATGTCTCTCCCCTCCTCCAACACGGGTAAGATCTGCCTTCTTCCTCCTTTTAGATAGCTGCGGTGGCTCCTCCTTCATGGTGGCTGGTCGGTGGTCGCTCCAGAGTGATTCCGGCATGGCTTCACCGCAATAACAATCTCTATTCCTCATAAACTCGTGACTCATCTTAATATAGAGGTGAAGTGCAAAACATATGCCTCATTGCGGAAAGTCGAATTTGTCCTTAATGATTATTTTTGGCCTTTAGCTTTTGGACTTTTCTTATTTTAGTTATGGAACACGAAAATTAGGCTAATGAAACCTTATGATCCTTTTGAAATACTCCCTATTCTTTTCTTCCTCTTATGGGTTTTCTTTAACCCGAAAAAAGCTCGACTATTCTTCTAATGCTTCATTTGGTCCAACTCTTCATTTCATTCATTCTTTGTGCCAACTTTTTCCTCTAGCTCAACTTAAAATGAAGTCAGCCACGTCCCTAAAGACTTTCACTCAAGGATTAAGAGCCCAAAAATTGCTTCTTTTGCAAGTTAAGGTTTTTTCCTGAAAGTTAGGGTTATGATTTTTTCCGAAAAGTTAGGGTCATGTTTTTTTGGTAACACTTTAAGGTTAAAGGTTTAGGACTTTAATAAAACAAAATTAGGCCCTAATTTTGATTCTTGAGATGTCATAGTTAGCTAACAAACTCTCGGATGAACGTATATCTAAGACTATTATATTGTTGTCATTGGTGTTCATATTGTGACTCGTGCACGGTTCGTGCACATACCGACAAAAACCCTAACCAAACGAATCGACTCATTGCAATACTTATCAAATGGAGTTCTTAAACGGTTTAACTTATTTAGTCTAAATCCCATAACATGCTATTTTTTATGTAGACATCTATTTTATGGAACAGATTTATGTTTTCGCCAAACCATTGTGTGATTTATTATAATGGGGATACATATTTATTTAGTACGTTACATAAAAAATTTATATTTTTAGAGATTTTTAAAAAATATATATATTATATCATTACCTTTTTCTTTGTTGTTTGAATGTTAAATTTGTTGCTCAAGAAAAAAATATTATCTACAAATGAATAAACCAAATAAACTGAAATTAGAAACTTAGAAAACACTAAATTGCAAAAACGAGAGAATGTTACAATGTAGCTTCGCTTAGGTGAAACCTCGAACTTTGAACCTCGGTGAATCATAGTAGCGAAGCAAAATTAGGTGGTTTTTGATTGTCTTTCAATCATATTTATTAGATGAGATGCTGGTTTGTTGACATGATTATGTCGCCTTTCGTTACACTCTTTCCATATAAAATATAGTCATGTTCGGGATGCTAACCTGATGAGGATGAACGCGAATTTGTCAAATAGATGTGTGACCATATGTTGAAGAGTTTCCTCCCAATCTGGATTTGCATCTACTCCTACCAAGTCTCCGCATATATCTATTCAAATTAATGAGAGTGAACCGTTTCGTTTCCGTGAGCTTTGTGTTTTAGTATAAAACTTGGTTAAAATTTGATATGGTTGTGTGTAATTTGTGGAAATTGAAGTGTTTAATTTGTGGAAATTTTAAAAAAATTTAACGACGATATCTACTAAAACTTATTGTTTTGTATAACTAGTTTGTTAGAGTACAATTTCGTACATCTAGTATTATTGGGTACAGTTGTACACTTAGTATTCTTTATTACAACTGCTAACAAAAATTGTTTGCTTTTTGATTGCAGCATGAGGAGGATATAGAACCAATAAAACCTCTTTTTTTTTTTCAAGCCCACCGAGTATGCAAAGCCATGTAAGTGGGCATCAAGGTGTGGAACAACTTGATTCCTCAGAGAAGATGTGGTTTCACAATCACCTGCAGTATAAGCACATCTTCCACATGTTTTCCCACATTATAATAGAAAGGTGATGGGAATGTGGATGTTGCTTCTCCGCACACCAGGTACGGACAAGAGTAGGCAGTGTTGGTTTGTGGTGAATGGTGTTCCCGTTCGATATGACCTCATCTCTGGATTATTCTGTCACTATTACCCATACAACTATGAGAATTTGGAGAGTATGAGTTTTGTGAAGAAGTGAAAGAAGTGAAAGATGTGCTAGAGAAGCTTCAGTCAATGGATTTGGATGGTGATAATGATCGGTTGAAGATGGCGGTACTTTTTTTTTAGCCACTATTATAAAAGGAAGATCAAAGAAAACCTCTAGATCCATAGAGCATTTCATTCTCCGAGTGGTGGATGATCTAAGTCTGTGTGAAACATTTTCGTGGGGACGTTGCACTTTCAATGACTGCATCGAAGAGGTTTTCCATCTTGTCAACCATTTTAAAGGATCACTGCAATTGACTTGGACATTTATGCGGTTCATGTTGTCTTTGGAGGTAAATTAGTTTTTAGCTTTAAATTAGTATAACTTGTATATTAGTATAACTTGTATAACTGGTATAATTGGTATAACTGGTATAACTATGTGTGCATATTTTGGCGTTTGAATGTATCATAATCCTGATGACAGCGTTTCAAAAAAAATTACGCAATGCAAAGAATGTGCATGTAGAAATTCAAGAAAACGGGCGCAAAAAAATTGTTTCTCTTTTTTTGTTTAGATGCCATATATGAAGGACTTAGAGAAACAAAGATTAGAATTCACCTTAATTCGAAATTTAAGTATCATATATGTTATTTGATCTTAGGTTTGGTTTATTTTTTAATTTTCACTATACTCATAGGATATTACTAGTATTTTGTACCTAAAGAAAGAGAGGGAATTCTCATGTGTAAACGAAAGATCATTTATGAGATGACAGTTAGTGGTGAGTTTATCACTCCCCGGTTTAGCTCGATTTAAACCGGAGACAGACACGATTCGTCCCGATTATGATAGCTCGGGCCAGGAAGAAAAGCCCATGACCGGAGAACCGACCTTCTCCCCCGAATTAGGCCCATCTCGTCATGACGACCGACCTCAAAGCCCAAGAAAGACCCAACTCGTCACAACAAGGACCGGCCTCCGAGATTTACGGATCGTTTCCTGATCTCGGAGGGATTTTCGGAAAATTTTCCTTTTCCTGAAGGAACTAGGAAAAGGAAGTTTTCCCTTTTGAAACCGACACCAAATCTTATAAATAGGGATGCTTGCACCTCATTCGAAGAGACATACACAACCATCACGAGAGATAAAAGGAGATCAAGAACATAGACTTTATGGGTTCTTATTTTCTTTGTTTCCAAGTTATTTTTCCGATATACGAAATTGTACTTTGTCGAGCTCAAATCAATAAAAAGAGATTCCGATCATAAGTTTGCCGGTTTTACCCCTTGTGTGATTTTCATAATCAACAATTGGCGCCATCAGTGGGGAAAAAACTTATTCGGATCTCAATGAGTAAGATCAGCAATGGCTGAACTACAAGTCAATCAAACAGTTGACCATAACCTCGAGCAGAACGATGATCACGATAACCGCAACCCAACTAACGGACACAACGGCATACCACCGCCAGCTCCGATAGACGTCGAAACAACTGCAGCAGATCAATTTGGTCAATACGCACTCATGCAGGTTATGGCAGCACAGATCGCCGACCTCGCTAAAAAAAACGACGAAATGTTTGACTCTTTATTTTCAAATCAGACAGAACTCCGCGACCAAATCGGCAAAATCAGAAAAAACCCAAGGTCTCCCCTATCTGAGGATGCAACACCCCCTCTTCGCCGAACCCTTTTCACCGGACTGAACCAAAATCGGAGCACGACAAACCAACCCCCTACCATACGATCTGCCGGTAGTCACGGAACACACATAATTGATCAAACATCTTTGGATCAGGAGTTTGAGAACGTCAAAAATCAACTGCAGGATATAAAATCTAAATTTCATCAAGCTACTAGCTCAGCACCCGAGATCGACCGCGTAATCCAAGAAACGCAGAAAACGCCGTTCACACATCGGATCATCAATACTTCAGTTCGGCGTTTGAACAAAATAGAAATCACATTGTACGACGGACATACCGATCCTCGCCATTTCATGACCTCGTTCGACATTTTAATGAACCGTTTTCGATTCCACACTGAGGAAGAAAAAGACGTTGCCAAATGCCAACTCTTCGTGGAAAATCTCAGTGGGACCGCACTCGATTAGTTCTCACAGCCAGATGCACACTCGGTCGATAACTTTACCGAACTCTCAACTAAATTTCTCAAACGGTTAACAATGTTCATCAAGCAAAAAACTCGGAACACCGACCTTTGGGCCCTCGAGCAAACGAGCGACGAACCACTACGCAATTTCATGAACCGATTTAAAGCAGTAGTATCTAACTGCACCATTGGCGACGAAGCCGCAATCGAAGCCCTCTACAAGGCAACATCGTACAAGTCAGATTTCCACAAAGAGATCAAACGCAATTGGCCTAATATCCTGAAAGACATCTTACACAAATCGCATATCTATATCCTCGAGGAAGAAGAGGAAGCCACAAAGGATAAGAAATACGCCCTTTCAAAGCCGGTCCCTCCTAGAGACAAGCCAAAAGAATAGTATCGCGAGACCCGAAATCACTACGAATGACGACCTGTGGCTCAGCAAGTCATCACCATCCAACCACAGCAATCATGGAACACTTGGGTCCGACCCGAGAATTCGAATGAGCCGGCCATTAACAACGGACCATTATGCCAATTTCACGACAGAGAGGATCACAACACCAAAGAATGCCGACATCTCAAGGATTTCCTTTTGTTGAAATACAGAAAAGGTGAAGTCCCCGTTGAGGGAGCATTCCACCCCTGTAAACAGGTTTCGTCGTAACGATAACCAAGGAGTTCGTCGACCGAACCCCGCCGAGAATCCTGAACAAACAAACACCAATGCTGCTGTCGAACAACTAAAGCGAGACCGGGAGGACCAAAACAAAAACCAGAATGCTCCACAGGTTCGGAAGCGAGTTAACATGATCATGGGAGCATTAGAGTCCGGGTAATCAAAGAACACAGCAGAGAAGTAATCGCGGCGCGACGGCAAAACAGAGTCATAACAGGCGGAATACCAGTCACCTTCTCCGAAGCCGACACAGAGATGCCGTACAATATCCCTTTAGGTGTCAATGTACTCATCGGAGACGTTGCAGTCGGGAGAATCCTAGTAGATACAGGCAGCTCGGTGAACGTGATATTTAGACAAACACTAAGAGACATGGGTTTCCCGGATTCCGAGATCTAAAAAAACATCGAACCGCTCACTGGGTTCACAGATGAACATACCATGACTGCATGAACAATCAAGATACCCATCTACGTCAGCGGACTCGTAAGAATGGTCAAGTTTTTGGTCTTCGATAGACCAGCGATCTACAATGTCATACTCGGGACGCCCCCGTTAAAACATTACTACAATGTCTCAACCTTCCACCAATGCTTAAAATCCCCCACAACATCCGAAATCTTTACACTAAAAGGTGATCAGATAATGTTTCGAACATGCTATATCAATGAATGCAAACTAAGGACGGCATCCCGAATATGTGTTATCAACACGGCCAAAACTTTAAAGGATACACTAAGCCAAAATATCGACCCCGACATACCGAGACGAGAGAATATCATCCAAGTTAACATCGACGAGCTCAACCCGAAAGATGCGTAGGGATAGGAGCCGAGCTAGACAAGAGAATCAAGGACAATCTTATCCGCTTCCTCAAAATAAATGTCTCGACTTTCGCCAGGTCTATCAAAGACATGCTCGGAATCAACCCAAAATTCACGTGTCACGAGCTCAACATAGACCCGACCTTCAAACCGATTAAGCAAAAACGATGGAAGCTCGGTCCTGAGAAGGCTCAAGCCGTCAACGACAAGGTCGAACGACTACTCAGCGCGGGATCAATAACAGAAGTCAGATACCCAGACTGGTTAGCCAACCCAGTCGTCATAAAAAAGAAGAACGGCAAATGGGGAATTTGTGTCGACTTCACGAATCTCAACAAAGCCTGCCCAAAAGATAGTTTTCCACTACCCCATATCGATAGATTGGTCGAAGCTACAGCAGAGAACAAACTCCTATCTTTCATGGATGCCTTTTCAGGTTACTCATGCACCCAGACGACCACGAAAAGACATATTTTATCACCGACCGTGGCATCTATTGCTACAAAGTTATGTCGTTTGGCTTAAAGAATGCTGGCGCAACTGGTCCGATCACGCCCAAATTTCGATACCAGTTAGAAGGGAGAACCACCTTTCATACCCAGTCAGTTTCAAGACAATAAAACGGTTTGATCTCAAGATACATCCAATTGACTGAAGGCATGTTCTGCAGTCTCGCGAAAAAAGCAAGAGAAGAATTGAAGTTTCAACCTCATAGGCCAACCACTGCAGGTCCAAGCCTTCTAGCCACAGAGAATACACTCCTGGCCGCGGTTCTAGGCTGTGGCTTTAAAGAACTTTACTGGAAACATGAGTGTCTTATAGTTAACTGGTCAGCCTTTTGATTTTTCGTTAGTCGATCTGTAACTGATTCTGTAATAATGGTCACTTAGAAGCAAGGTCAGATCACCAGAGTCAAGCAAAAGATCACAGTCTCCAACAAATTTTGACTCAATAAAACAACGAATGACTCAAAAATGACTGACTCTAAGAAAAACAAAAACAATGTACAGCTTCGAGTTCTAGCCTAGAGTTGGTGAAAGAAAACAAAAGAACAGAGTGAAAGTATGAAAAACAAGGAGTTACCGTACTGGAACTTCGAGTATCGACCGACACACGGCCTGGTATCGATCGATACCAGGCTTAAGTCGACACGATGAACTTTTCTCATTCGCGTAGGGTGTCGACCGATACTAATAGGGTATCGATCGACACACGGGCGATTTAGTGTTTTGCTCTTTGTTTATCCTGACACAAACACAAAACGAAAAGAAAAAAGAAAAAGACTCAAAAACTAACTCACCAGTGGGTTGCCTCCCACCAAGCGCTCGTTTAATGTCATTAGCTTGACTGTACCGCCGTTCAGGCATTGGGTGCATCATCTAGAGGCATTATGTGTCCGTCTGGAATCTCGGTGCTCCGAAAATAGTGTTTCACCCTTTGTCAATTGACAGTGAACTCTTTGCCTGAAGGATTTGTCAGGACAATTGCACCATGTGGTCTAACCTCCTTGACTGTGAAAGGGCCTGACCAACGAGAACGCAGTTTACCAGGATACAAATGCAAACGAGAGTTATACAGAAGTACCTGATCATTGGGTTCAAAGTGTCTGGTGAGGATCTTTCTGTCGTGATACGCCTTGGTCCTCTCCTTGTACAGCTTCGAGTTCTCATAGGGATTGTGCCGAATCTCATCCAGCTCATTCAGCTGACTCAATCGTTTCTCAGCTGCAGTCTTGATGTCGAAATTCATAAGCTTTGTAGCCCAGGCTGCCTTATGCTCGATTTCAACCGGAAGATGACACGCTTTCCCATATAGCAAGTGAAACGGTGTAGTCCCAAGGGGTGTCTTGAAAGCGGTCCTGTAGGCCCACAGTGCGCATCCAACTTTGTAGACCAATCTTTTCTAGTGGTACCCACAGTCTTCTCCAAAATCTCCTTGATTTGCCTGTTAGAGACCTCAACTTGCCCACTAGTCTGAGGATGATAAGGAGTAGCTACACGATGATTCACACCATGCTTCTTCAGCATCCTATCGAAAACATTGTTAATAAAGTGAGAGCCACCATCACTTATAACAATCTGAGGTACTCCAAATCGAGGAAAAATGATGGTCTTAAACAGCTTAAGCACCACTGAAGCATCGCTGGTAGGACTAGCAATCGCTTCGACCCACTTGGAGACATAGTTTACAGCAACCAAGATGTACCTGTTCTCGTATGACGAAGGGAAAGGACCCATAAAATCGATACCCCAACAATCAAAAATCTCAACCACGAGGATGAAATTTTGTGGCATCTCATGTCTCTTACTTATTTTCTCTCTCCTCTGACACACATCGCAATGGGAAATGAAGGTGTGAGCATCCTTAAACATAGTAGGCCACCAGAAACCTGCCTGAAGGACTTTGGATACTGTCTTGAAAGTAGCAAAGTGTCCAGCATACTCCGATCCATGACAATGAAACAGAACACTAGGTACCTCTGATTCAGCAATGCATCTCCGATAGACACCATCAGAATAGTGCTTGTACAGGTAAGGGTCATCCCAAAAGAATCGCCTTATCTCACGCAGAAATTTCTTCTTGTCATATTTCTTGAGGTGCTTTGGCTCCGCATCTGCAGCGAGATAGTTTGCAATATCAGCGTACCTTGGTAGATCAGAGTCAGCTGCAGCAACTAGATAGTCTTCAGAAGCACCAAGGTGTTCAACAGTCAAAACAGGTTTGTAAATCGCAGGGTATCGACCGACCCTAGGTGATTGTCGATCGATACCGAGACCTGCAATCCGTGGGAAGTGCAAAGTTTTGGTAAAACCCATCTGAAACTCAGTTTCAATGAAGTAAACAGACTCTTCTGGTAGTTGGTCATTGATGGGCACGTCTGCATCAATTCGGATCCTCGAAAGATGGTCAGCTACTCCATTGTCTATTCCTTTCTTGTCCTTTACCTCGATGTCGAAACCCTGTAACAAAAGAACCCAACGACAAGGGCAAGTCTTGAGATCCTTATTCTGCATCAGATATTTTAGAGCAGCATGATCAGTATGGACAATCACTTTGCTCCCAATCAGGTAGGATCGAAATTTCTCAAAGGAGAAAACAACTGCAAGTAGTTCTTTCTCTGTGGTGCTGTAATTCCTCTGAGCATCATCCAATGTCCTACTGGCATAGTAGATTACATGTAGCTTCTTATCCATCCTCTGACCCAAAACCGATCCAACAGCAAAGCCGCTAGCGTCGCACATGATCTCAAAAGGCAGGGTCCAATCAGGAGGTTGCACAATAAGAGCACTCACCAAGGCCTTTTTAATCTCCTCAAAAGCTGCAAGACACTGAAGTGTGAAATCGAATGTGATCTCCTTGCATAATAGAGCTGTGAGTGGGCGTGCTAGCTTGGAGAAATCCTTGATGAACCTTCTGTAAAACCCAGCATGACCAAGGAAACTCCGAATATCCTTCACAAAAGTTGGTGGTTGGAGACTTGTCCTGACCGGAATTTTTGCTTTGTCAACTTCGATCCTAGCTTCAGAAATCTTGTACCCAAGTACGATGCCCTCATGAACCATAAAGTGACACTTTTCCTAATTAAGGACCAAGTGTTTCTCCTCACATCTCTGTAGCACCTTGCACAAATTAGCCATACAGTCCTTGAATGATGATCCGTACTCCGAAAAATCATCCATGAATACCTCCATAAAATCTTCAATCATGTCTGTGAATATAGACATCATGCATCTCTGGAAGGTGGCTGGGGCATTACATAATCCAAATGGCATTCTCCTGTATGCGAATGTGCCATAGGGACATGTAAAAGTCATCTTCCATTGGTCATCTGGATGTATAGGAATCTGGAAGAAACCTAAATATCCATCGAGAAAACAGTAGTAGGGATAACTAGCCAACCTTTCCAACATCTGGTCAATGAATGGCAATGGGAAGTGATCTTTTCTCGTGGCTGCATTCAACTTCCTGTAGTCAATGCACATTCGATGCCCAATGATAGTACTAGTAGAAATCATCTCATCCTTCTCATTCTTCACCACAGTTATTCCTCCTTTCTTAGGAACAACGTGCACTGGACTAACCCAAGAGTTATCCGAAATAGCATAGATGACGCCAGCTTTCAAAAACTTCATCACCTCCTTTTTGACTACTTTCTGCAGGTTCGGATTCAGCCTCCTCTGATGCTCAACTGAAGCCTTTGACTCGTCCTCGAGATGAATCCTATGCATGCACAGATCCGGTGTTATACCTGGAATATCATCAAGAGAATAGCCAAGAGTTTTGCGATACATGTGCAGCTTGCTCAGTAGTAAGGTAATCTCTGCGTTGTTCAAAGAAGCATTAATAATCACTGGGTATGTGGAATTAGGATCACGAAAACCATACCTCAGATTTGCAGGAAGTGGCTTGAGTTCTACTTTAGGAGCGTTCTCCTCACTCCAATCTCCAAGCCCAGCAGCTTGCTTAGAACCATCGGCCGACCCTCCTTTTGGTCGCAGGGTATCGACCGATATAAGGGAGTATCGATCGATACCGGTGCTGCTGAATCGAGCATCTTCGAGTATCCAGCAGTATCTTCACACAAATGGACCTCTGAAGTGGCTGAACAGACCAATGCTCTCTCCAGTGGATCCTCAGGATGCATCTCTAGGAAGTACTCTTCAGCTATGTCACTGAAAGTGTCAACAAAGAAAGTATGCCCATCGATGGTTGGTCTCTTCATCATCTTATCCATATTGAAAGTCATGACCAAATCACCGATGTTGAGAGCGATCTTCCCATTCATGCAATCAATCAAAGCACCAACTGTTTCAAGGAATGGTCTGCCTAGGATAAGAGGATCCTTAGGCTCAGCATCATACTCCAGGACGATGAAATCAGTTGGGATCAAGCAATTCTCAATCTTAATAGGAACATCTTCGAGCAAACCCTCTGGAAGTCTAACTGAGCGATCAACAAGTATCAGGGAGATTGTTGTGGCTGTGAAGTCTGTCATCCCCATCCTTTTAGCGATTGAGTATGGTATGAGGTTGACACTTGAGCCAAGATCACAAAGAGAACGCTCAAATCTATCTGTGAATATTGTACAATTCAACACAAAACTCCCTAGATCTGGTAGCTTCTTTGGGATCCTGTTAGTCAGGATTGCACTGCACTCATGAGTAATCATCAACCATCCTTCTTCAAGGTTCACATTGCTGGACATCATCCTCTTGACGTATCTTCTGAAAGCTAGAGAAGTCTTGATAGCATCGATAAAAGGAAGTTCAACAATCAACTTATCCATGAATGCTTTGCATGTAGAGTCTTCTACCTCCCTCTTAGTCTTCCCAGTAACTCTGAGATAAGGTATCCTTGGCGTGTAAACTCTTTCTGTAACTACATTAGGCACTTCCTTCGAAACCTTAGGTGTTGACTCGACAGGCAGGATCAGTGTCGATCGATACACGGGGTGTTGATGTGTCCCGTGAAAGAATCTTGACGAGTGTCGATTGATGCTGAGTAGTGTCGATCGATACTGGATCGATTTCGGAATTTTCATCATCAAGATCGACGGAAATATCTGCAATTTGGCCAATTTTTACATTTGGATTGACCTCTTTCCCACTCCTTAAGGTGATGGCATTTATGTGAGCCCTTGGGTTCTCTCCTTTCCCTGGAAGAAAACCTTCTTGCCTTTTCATAGCCTCTAAAGTTTGAGCAACCTGAAGTTCCAACTTCTTCTGCTGGAGATTAATAGCGTCGATCCTTCCACTCAGATCATTGTACATGACATCAATCTACCCATTGAAATCCACAGTAAGCTTCTGCTATCCTTGAATAAGCTGTTCGAACATAGACTCGATCTTGCTATCTGGGAGCTTAGCAGGGACAGATTGATAAAATGAATTCCCATAGTTCCTGGTATACCCACTGCTCTGAGATGGTTTCTGGACGAACTGATTCGAACCTCCTTGCTGAGAGTTGTTGTTGAAGTTTCGGTTGTTGCTGAATTGATTCCTCTGACCTTGAAAACCAGAACCACCAATATAATTAACATCCTCTGCTTCATCCTCATTGAAAACCTTAACATCTTCAGCAAAGTGCACAACTTTCGTTGTCTTGCCCATCAGGAGGTTGTGCATAGAATCCAACTTGGCTTGAACATCAGCAACCTGTGTACCGTCCATGCTACCAGCTTGCTTCTTGCACTCAAAGTCTACATTCTTGGTGCTATTTCTAGACGCCAAGTTCTCAATCAGCACATAAGCATCTTCAGGATACCTAGTATTGAAGTTTCCATTGCTCGAAGCATCCAAAGTCATCTGATACCTCCAATCAAGTCCTCTGAAGAAGAAACCCATCAACTAAACATAAGAGTATCCGTGATGTGGACAATCTCTCTGATATGATCTGAATCTCGTCCAAGCAGCCTTGAACGCCTCAATAGGGCCTTGAGAAAACTGGGAGATGTTGTTCCTAAGATCTTCAGATCGAGCATCATCATAGAAGTTATTCAGGAAAGCAGTCTTAGTACCTTCCCATGTAGTCAGTGATCCAGGAGGTAACTGCTTCAGCCAGTAAGTTGCATCTCCACCTAAAGAGTATGGAAAGAGCTTGCAAAAGAGGTAGTCTTAGGACACTCCATTGCTCTTGATGCTAGTGACCAAATCTTCGAACCTCTCAATATGATCCATGGGATGTTCATTGGAAAGACCATGAAAAGGGTGCTGACTCACAAGAGTGTAGTATGCAGGTTTCAGCTCAAAGTCATTCCTCTTAAAAGCAAGAGGACGAATCGCTGATCGATTCGCATAGAACTGATCAGGCCTGTTGTACTCACCAATCGTTCTACCACGATTAACCACAACATTCCCTGCGTTCGCGTTCACAGCGACATTCCCAGCGACAACAGGGGCAGGTAGGATGATTTTCTCCTCTCCATCCAGTCGTTGCCCTTGCGCATTGCACAATTGTCCCTCTGATATATCATGGTTTTTACCCCTTTTAGGCCACGATATAAGTCCGTTTTATAGAGTCTTTCTATTATTTCGTAGTGTTTTAGAGTATTTTACAGGTTTAAGCACTTTTGGAGCATTATTGGAGATATTGGAGTTTTATGGAGCGTTCTGGAGCAAAACTGAAGTCTGGTGACTAAGTTCCGATCGAAATGTCAAGCATCGTTCGATACCAATCGTAGCAGACACAACTCGCGACTTTTAATGAAGTTTGAAGAATTGCAGAACTTTCCCAGAAGACTTTAATATTTACAAGAAGACCCCAATTCGTGTTTAGACTATTTAATTAGGTTTTACAACCACTTTGTTGACTATGCTTTATTTTACTTTGGTTTTGAGAGAGAGCTTTGTGAGGAAGACAAGTCTGAAACTCCCTTCGTCGGAGAGAAGATTTCGAACCCTCTTGTTACTCATTCTGTTTTATTTGATGATTTATTCAAACATGTTTATTGCTTCAGTTTCCATGTCTGAGTAGATCCACTTTAGGTTCAGGGTTCTCATAAGGGTTTTCTCTGAATTCTAGGTTGATTAGTTATTAGGATTCACCATCTGAATTAGTTCTTCACCATAGGTTGTGTTCAAAGCTAATTTTAGGTTGACGAATCTGGAACTTAGATCTTAGAATAATTGATTAGGTACGACAGTGCGATTAATTACCTAATAGAACCTTAGGTGAGCAAAATAACTATTTGCAAAGAGATTTGGTTTAGTTGTTTTGTGAACAAATCAAACCTGATCTAAAAGCTGATTTAGACTTTAGGATTCGCAAAGAGATTTGGAATTCCTAGGATTTAGATTAAAATAGTTTTCGCAACGAGAGTTGGTTAGCTATACTTTAGTGATTTGAGTTCAAGAACCGCACTAAATATGAATCCTGTTAGTTAGTTTACCTGCATTCATTGATTTCCTGAGAAAAACCCTGAACCTATCTTTCTCCAATTGAGTTTACAACCGTTTTAATTTACGCATTGCTTTCAATTACATCTGAATTGCTTAGCTTAATTCTCATATTTATAATCTATTGTGTGTCTCTGTGAGTCTTTGTGTTCGACCCCTACTATACTGCAACTACTGCTTAGTACTTTTAGGGTATTAATTTGAGCATATCAAATTTGGCACCGTTGCCGGGGACTCAATTCGCCATTAGATTTTAGTCTGAGAATTTCAACTATGTTCGTCGATATCGATCGATACTACCTATTATCGGTCGATACTCGTCGTCTTCTTTTGTTGATATCGATCGATACCACCCAGTGTCGATCGATACTCAATGTGTTTTTTGTTACTTACGTGCTTTGCCAAGTGTGTTTCAGGTGTGAATTTGGAACGTGCAAACAGGAAAGCAAAGAAGCCAGCAGAGATGAACAACACGATGATTTTGATTCAGGATGCTGCTGGAGTTTTGAGAGACCAAGAGGGTCAGTTGTGCAACGAGAGAGGACAACGTCTGGATGGAGAGGGGAACATCATTCCACCTGCTCCTGTTGTCGCTGGGAATATCGCTGGGACACGAATGCAGGGAATGCCGTGGCTGCTCGCGGTAGAACGATTGGTGAGTACAACATGCCTGATCAGTTTTATGCCAATCGATCAGCGATCCGTCCTTCTGCCTTTCAGAGGAATGACTTCGAGCTGAAACCTACATACTTCACTCTTGTGGGTCAACATCTTTTTCATGGTTTTTCTCATGAACACCCTATGGATCACATTGAGAGGTTTGAGGATATGGTTACAAGCATCAAGAGCAATGGAGTGTCCTATTATTACCTCTTCTGCAAGCTCTTCCCATACTCTCTTGTTGGAGATGCGACCTACTGGCTGAAGCAGTTACCTCCTGGATCACTGACTACTTGGTAAGAAACTAAGACTGCTTTCCTGAACAACTTCTATGATGATGCACGATCCGAGGATCTCAGGAACAAGATTTCTCAGTTTTCTCAAGGACCGACTGAGGCACTCAAGGCTGCTTGGATTCGTTTCAAGTCATATCAGAGAGATTGCCCGCACCATGGTCTCACTCAGGTTCAGCTGCTGGGTACTTTCTACAGAGGAATCGATTGGAGGTATCAAATGGCTCTAGATGCTGCGAGCAATGGAAATTTCTACACGAGATATCCTGACGATGCATATGTGCTTATTGAGAACTTGGTTTCTAGCAATAGTACCAAGAAGGCATACATGGAGCGCAAAAAGCAAGCTGGTAACTTGGATTGCAGTCAGATTGCTGAGGTGAATGCTAAGTTAGATTTGTTGATGGACAAGCAACAAAAGGATGTTCGTTTTGCTAAAAAAGATGGAGTGGAATTTGTTAACCACATTGATGGAGATGGATTTCAAGATCAAAGGTATCAATGCCCACCCACACCACCCAGAACTTCTGAGAGTAAGATGGAATCCATGCTTGGACAACTTCTTCAGTGACAGCAGAAGATGACACTAAACCTCAATGGGAAGATGGACGCTATGTACACAGATCTGAATGGGAAAATTGAGTCTCTCAGTATTCATCAGAAGATGCTGGAAACTCAAATAGCAGAAAATTTAGTGTTGACAGAAAATCTATGTGTATCGATCGATACCAGGCAGCGTCGATCGACACTAGTCCAGACACCTGCACGAGAGGATCCAAAACCCCGTGTATCGATCGATACTCCTTCTGTGTCGGTCGATACTGAGGCGCAGGTCGATAAGGAACCAGAAATTGTCACGGATAGGGTGTACAAACCCAAAATACCTTATCCTATGCCTCCTATGATGACAAAGAAGGAATAGGAGGATGTCAGATGCAAAGCTATGCTGGATAAGTCTGTTGTGGAGCTTCCTTTTGTTGATGAAATATCGGACGATGAGACTTCGAACACCACCCCTGTATCGACCGATACCCTTTTGTATCGATCGACACCCGTCCACGAATCTGTCAAGGACGTCTTGAAGGAGCAAGCATCGATCGACACCATCCCTGTATCGATCGATACTCACCTAGATACTGCAAAGGAGCTGCGTATGAGTGTTGACAGACTTCACAAGCCCAAGAATCTGAATCCTATTCCCCAACACCTCCGAGCCCCCATCACTCCAAAGCAGCTGCGTGGCTTTGAGAAGATGGTACGAAGGATACCCCACTCGTCCACTTTTGAAGAAGCAAGTCACTACCGCTGAGGCAGTTGACCAAGAGGGAAGACCCATGCATATTCTCCGTTCCATGCTCCATCTCTGGAGTTGCATTCAAAGAGTCTCTCGTTAACTCAGGGGATAGCGTCAATGTCGTATCAAGGGCAATTGCAGAGAGATTGGGAGATGATATTTGACCGCCCATGTCATCTATCACATACGCGAATTGTTCCACCTCACTTCCATATGGTACAATCCCTGATTTGCTGGTTAAAGTAGGAGACTGTCTGGTTTCTGCTGATTTTCATGTTGTGGAGATGAGTGCACAATCTCGTACGCAGTTGATTCTTAGCTTTACTTTAGTGATTTGAGTTCAAGAACCGCGCTAAATTTGAATCATGTTAGTTAGTTTACCTGCATTCATTGATTTCCTGAGAAAAACCCTGAACCTATCTTTCTCCAATTGAATTTATAATCGTTTTAATTTACGCATTGCTTTCAATTACATCTAAATTGCTTAGCTTAATTCTCATATTTATAATCTATTGTGTGTCTCTGTGAGTCCTTGTGTTCGACCCCTACTATACTGCAACTACTGCTTAGTACTTTTAGGCTATTAATTTGAGCATATCACCCTCTCGGTCTCTGTAAGCACCAGCTTCATCTTGAACCAACTCCACTTGATTGTTGTTCATCTCTGCTGGCTTCTTTACTCTTCTGTTTGTGCGTTCCAAAAGTGCTTGCTGCTCGAGTGACATATCAACTAGCTGAGTGCTCTTGTTCTTTCTGGTTTCGCGAATATGCATACACCTGAAAACAAAAGCAAGGCACGTGAGTAACGAAAATATGATGTGTATCGACCGACACTGGGTGGTGTCGATCGATATCAACAAAAAGGAAACGACGAGTATCGACCGATACTGAGTAGTATCGATCGATACCGACGAACTTAGTCGAAATTCTCAATCAAAAATCTAATGGCGCAATTGAATGCCTGGCAATGGCGCCAAATTTGATAAACTCAAATTAATACCCTAAAAGTACTAAAGCTTTGTCGGTTGTAATACTTAGGGATCAAATCCACATAGACTCAAGGAATCACACAATAGATTATATAGAAGAAAACCAAGCTAAGTGATCAATGTAATTGAAAGCAGATACGTAAATTAAACTGTTGTAAATTCAATTGGAGAAAGAAAGGTTCAGAAAATTTCTCAGGAAATCAATGAATGCAGATAAACTAACTAATTAGGGTTCAGGTTATGCACGGTTCTTGAACTCAAATCACTGAAGTATAATTAACCAACTCTCGTTGCGAGAATTATCTAAGTCTAAATCCTAGAATTCCAAATCTCTTTGCGAATCCTAAAGTCTAAACCAGCTTTTAGTTTAAGTTTGATTTTTTCACAAAAAAACTAAACCAAATCTCTTTGTGAATAGTTATTTTGCTCACCCTAAGTTCTTTCAGGTAATTAATCGCACTCTCGTACCAAATCAATTATCCTAAGATCTAAGTTCTAGGTGATCAATCCAGAATTAGCTATGAGAACAACCTATGGTGAAGAACTAATTTGGATTATGAACCCTAATCAACTAATCAACCTAGAATTCAAAGAAATCCCTAATGAGAATCCCTAAACCTAACATGAGATCTACTCAGACATGGAAATTGAAGCAATAAACAGGAATGAATAAATACTTGAATAAATAAGAAAGAGTAACAAGAGGGTTCGAAATCTTCTCTCGGACGAATAGAGTTTCAGACTTGTCTCCCTTCCAAAGCTCTCTCACAAAACCAAAGTAAAATAAACTTCTGCTTTGATCCTATTAAATAACCTAAATCACGTTTTGAGGCTTCTTGTAAATAATAAAGTCTTCTGGGCAATTTTGCAATTCTTCAACTCTTCTAAAGTTGCGACTCGTGTCTTGCTGCAGTGAGTATCGACCGATACTAGTCAGTATCGATCGACACTGAGGCTTCAAATCGGGTTCTCAGCTACATGAACTTCTGCTTTGATCCAAAATGCTCCATTATTTCCAATTATGCTCCAAACGTGCTAAAACCTGTAAAAGACTCTAAACCACTACAAAATAGTAGAAAGACTCTATAAAACGGACTTATATAATGGCTTAAAAGGGTTAAAAACCATGATATATCAGTTGTACCTGAATGACCAGCACATTTTTAGTTGTTACCTTACCCAAACTTTAGCCATTTTTCAAACCTCATGCATTTTCTCTTGTTGTCTTTCAATTATCTTTCATATGCAAGTGATTTGAAGATAATCCAACAGTTTAATCTCAAGCTAAGTCAAGAACACCGAAGCCCCGCCAAGCTGTCGAACATATGCATGAGTGTGGAGAAACCACGCCTGGCTGTACATAAAGCCCAGGAGTGTGGCCAATGCACCATCCACGGTAACATGGAGGCTCGTCCCTGCGGTCAACTCCAGTTCGTCCTGTATCAAGTCCACTCCAAATACGTCACTTGTTTCGCCAAAGACAAACCCAGGCGTCTCAAAAGACCATAAGGCCATAAAAATACGTCATCTAAGCCTCTTAGGTCGACACCTTACACCTTTTACACATCAATAATCACTTTGTAGTTCGAGTTTCTTAGTTTTTAGGCGTTATTCGTTATTTGTTCTTCGGGAGCATATTTCAACTCTGAACTTCATAGAGAAGATTTTGAAACCCTCTAATCTCTTTTACTGTACTGTTTTTGCAGTTCCTAATTAATTTAATGATGATTTGCGATTTCATGTGCGAGTAGTTTTCTTGTTGGGTTTTAAGGGTTTTCGAAGGGGTTAATCATGGATCTATCATATTAGTTTTTTAGATTTAGGATTATTATTTTGGTTCTTCATTATATTCTTGTTCGTTACTGCATGTTGCTTGATTGATTATCTAGCGACTGATCTAAGGAAGATAAAACCAATGTAGTGTTGAATTTATTAACATGAACTAGAGTAGGCGAGCAAATGTGGTGTAAGATACGAAAGCATACTTACATGGCTTTGTGAGCGTATTACGAACTCAATTTTACTGCTGATTTTTCTGTGTAGTAACCATCAAAAGTAGAGTTGCTAAGTTGTTTAGATCTAGGTGTCTAGCTCTACGCGAGTATGTTAGATATGATTCTGTGTTCCAGATGTAGAACCTAGTCGACAAAGTCGTTTTAAATCCTAACTAATGCTTGTTTGATTCGATCCATGAACCCAAGAGAATTCCTTGCTGCCCAATGTTTTTAATCCTTGAAGTTTACATCGTTTATTTTTTGCTTTATTTATTTAATTTCCTTGCTACAAACCATGATAACCCTCTTGAAATTTGATAAGTCTAGACGCAATTTTAGGTTAGCTCAAAGTCCTAATTATACTAGTCCATGTGGATTCGTTTTTAGAGTCTTCTAGTCCTTTATTTAGTTATCGAGTCAAATGTTTTATCGAGTCAAATGTTTTATCGAGTCAAAGTTCATTTTTAGAGTCTTCTAGTCCTTTATTTAGTTATCTCAGGTAAAAAGGCGTCTAAGGAAGAAATTGGAGTTACGTGGGCAAAAACGCTCGGAACCGTGAAGAGAAGGCCAGAATGGGTCGATGCAAAGAGTGAATCGACCGATGCACGCTTGCCCGAACAACTGAAATCGACCGATGCACTTGCATCGGTCGATGCGTGCCTGCGAGAAAAAAGGAAATTTCTGAATTTCCGGTTTTGCCCCGGAAACTGCATGTTTTGACCTAATTCGACCTAGGGCCTATATATACTCATTTTTTAGACTCTTTGACGGCTACACATTATTTTCTATTCAGACTTTTTGCTCTTGATCATTGTAAGCTTTGGAGAAGAATCTATGCATCTATTGAGAAGAATTCTAAACCCTTTCTCTCTTTTTATATTATGAGTTTTTCATCTCCTTGCTTGTTTTCCTTTACCATGTCTGAGTAGTTTCATAGTTAGGTTTAGGGTTTTGAAAGGATCCATGAATCATTGAATTAGACACAAATATGGATTTATTTTTTGTGGTTTTCACTTATCGTTGTGTTTATTGCTTAGGCTTGAGCTAACCGCTAGGTCTATGAACTAGAGTGCGTCTTGCCCTATGAGCACGACAGTGGATTAGGGCACAGTTAACCTATGAGCACAACAGTGGATTAGGTTGCATAGAAAGAACATAAGCGAGCGAATCTCCTTAGCATCAACTCTCGCAGGCTAAGGACGATTCACTCGCTATGTTCTTTCTATGCAACCTAATCCACTGTTGTGCTCATAGGTTAACTGTGCCCTAAGCCTGCGAGAGTTGATGCTAAGGCGATTCGTGAACATATTGAACCCGCTCCTTAATGCTGACCTAGAACACTATGAGCACGACAGTGGATTAGGTGCTAGGTTTAGTAGCCATGAGCATGACAGTGGATTGGTTAATATTTATGGTTGAGTTTGAAACTTGTGTTTAATTATTCCTTGAATAGTTGTCTGATTATCGATCTCTGGATTCCTAAGAGCAAACCCTTGACCTAACGTTTCCCCTTTATTGAATTTACATCTTTTAAATTGTGTTCGTTAATCTTTCCAAAACCAAAATATAATCTTGTCTTAGCTTAGTTTCATCTTGTGAGAATTGTAGTGTAACTGTGGTCTCTGTGGATTCGATCCATAACCGTTATGATTGCGGTAGTGTGAGCTTTAGTTATTAATTGACTAAATGGTAAAACACCTAAATCAATTTGGCGCCGTTGCCGGGGACCAATAGTGTTACTTTCAATTCTGAATTTGAAATTTAGTCTAAGATTTACTAATATATTCTATTTTATTTTTTTTTCGCGTTTCAGGTAACCAGCAGAAAAATTGAATAGAATTACCAGAAGTAGGGGCTCAGAAAACCTTTGCGAGCTCAGTAACGAAGAGCTAGCAAGGTTAGAACGAACGAACCGAAGGGCAAGATCAATTCCCGTCATCATGGACGAACAACAAAACACTGCAGCTGCTGAACTCCAGAGGCTGCAACAACAAGTGCAGCAGTTACAACAACATCAACAGCAGTAGCAACAGCAGCAGCAACAACAGCCTACCATTGGGGATTTGGACACGCCTTATGCTTTCTACCAGAACAGAGCTGCCATCCGTCCACCAGCCATTACGAGGTAAGATTATGAGATCAAACCTCAGATGATTGCATTGGTGAAGCAGCACATGTTCCATGGTCTCCCTGCAGAGCTTCCAATGGACCACATTGAGAAATTCGAAGAAATCTGCAGCACTACCAAGTCGAATAGGGTACCAGCTAATTACCTCAAGTGCAATCTCTTCCCTTTCTCTGTGGCGGACAAGGCGCTGATATGGCTCAAATCACTTCCACCTGGGTCATTGACTGCTTGGGATGAATGCAGAGCTACCTTCTTGGATCACTTCTACACCAAGTCTATGACAGCTTCGCTGCGGAACAAGATCACTACTTTCCAGCAACACGCGGGAGAGTCCTTTTGCGAAGCTTGGGAGAGGTTCAGAGAGTACCGTACAGAGTGCCCCCATCATGGGTACTCGGATGAGTAGATTCTTAGCATCTTCTACGATGGAGTTGACTGGGACTATAAGAACGCCCTCAATGCTGCAAGTAATGGTGATTTCATGACTAAGACCAAGGAAGGAGTGTACCAGCTGATAGAGAACTTGGCTTCAAGTTCTGGAAATCGATGTCCTGAGTATGACAGGTCTAAACGTGTCAATGGTGCAGATTCACAAAAGATTGATGAGCTGACTGCGAAAGTGAACTTGCTGCTGAAGGGGAATCAGAGAGGTGTGTAGTCTTGCGAGGAGGCAGGAGATGAAATTTTTTGTCAATGACTAGATGAGGATCAAACTAATGAGCAACAGGAGGTGAACTATGTGAGTGGGCAGGGGTACATGCCGAACAGAGGTTCCAACCAGAATTACAGGAACCACCCGAATCTGTCCTATAGAAGCACCAACGTCGAGAACCCCCAAGATCAAGTCTATCCCCAGCAAGCCCAACATCCCCAAGGGAGGACATTTGTGCAGAACACATGCACCTCGGGATTCTCTCAAGTTTTCCAAGGTCAACAAAGGTTTCAAGGTGGATTATAGCATAAGCAGCCATTCAACTCCTTCCAGACAACGAATCCTGCCCCGTTCCAAGCTCATGCAAGCTCTGCACACGGACCTCAGGATGAAATTAAGAACCTTATGCAACAACTCTTGCTCAATCAAGAGCAATCTGCTAAGGAGATCAATATCAAAGTTGATAGCATGTACAACGATCTCAACAGCAAGTATGAGGCTGTGTGCACTCACGTGAAGAAGCTTGATAATCAAGTTGCTCAAACTGTCGAGGCAATCAAGAGACCACAGGGAACCCTTCCAGGGAAAGTAGAGCAAAATCCGAGGAATGAGTTCGTCAACGCCATCACACTAAGAAGTGGAAAGGAGTTAGAACTAACTGCACGGAAAGGAGCAGAAATCGACATCTCATTGCCAGATGCTGACATCGTCATTGATCTGGGAGAGGTTGATGAGAAGACGGCCGAGAAGGAGGAGGTTTCCATGGGTGCATACACTACATATGAACTGCAAGTACCACCTCCTGCAAGTGTCTACACCCCGAGGGTCCCCTACCCCACTCGTCCGAGGAAGTCACGTAAGGACCTAGAGGAAGCCAAGTGCAAGGAGATGTTGAGTGATCTTATGGTGAAGGTACCCCTTGTTGATGCAATCCAAATGATACATTCGTTGAATAAATATGTGAAGAGATTAGTAACAAGAAGGGTATCCACTGAAGATAATGTCATGATGGTTTCTAAGGATTGCAGTGCTGTCCTCCAAAACAAGATGCCAAAGAAGCTAGGTAACCCGGGCAAGTTTATTATCTCCGTACAGATTGCGACAATGACTTTTGCTTATTCTTTGTGCGATCTTGGGTCTAGCGTCAACCTAATGCCATATTTTGTGGCTAAGCGGCTTGGATTCACCAAGTTCAAGCAAACTAAGATCTCTTTAGTGTTTGCCGATCGTTCTGTGAAGCTGCCCATTGGTGTTCTTGAGGATCTACATTTGCGAATTGGGAATGCACTCGTCCCTGCTGATTTTGTAGTCGTAGAGCTAGATGAAAAATGAAAGGATCCTCTCATTTTGGGAAGACCTTTCCTATGTACAGCAGGAGCCATCATAGATGTGAGAAACGAGCGAATACATCTCCACCTAGGAGACATCGTCAAGAAGTTAGAGATGGATAAGATGCTGAAGAAGCCTATGTTGGACGGCCATACCCTCTCGATTGATGACTCGCTGGAAGTCTCCAACGAAGTTGTTGAAGAAATTGTAGAGGATGACCCGTTGGAGACCGTGTTGACAAGGGCTGAGAGTGAACATGGGTTTATGAGTGACGATGCCACCGGTTATGCTAAGATGCTGAACTCGAGCCAGAAAATGGGGGAAATGGTCGAGTACATCAGTTTATACGAGGCCGCGGGGACGTCAAGAGTAACAACTACTATCGCACCTCCTGCTGACTCGTGGAGTGAGCTGAAGGCTCCAAAAATCGAGCTCAAAACACTCCCAGCTGGGCTAAGGTACGTATTTCTTGGCCCTAATTCCACTTACCCTGTAATCATCAATGCTGAGTTGAACAATGTGGAAACTGCTTTGCTACTATTTGAACTTAGAAAGTATCGTAGAACTTTAGGCTACTCACTAGATGATCTCACAGAGATTTCACCTGACCTCTGCATACATAGGATACATCTAGATGATGAATCTAAGACTTTGATAGAACATCATAGACGGTTAAACTCGAATCTAAAAGATGTTGTAAAGAAGGAGATAATGAAACTTCTAGAGGCGGGTATCATATACGCTATATGTGATAGTACATGGGTTAGCCCAGTCCATGTTGTGCCGAAAAAGGTGGTGTTACAGTTGTTAAAAATGAAAAAATGAGTTGTTACCAACTAGAACTGTCACAGGGCATAGGATGTGTATTGATTATAGGAAGTTGAATGCCGCTACTCGTAAAGATCATTTCCTTATGTCCTTTATTGATAAAATGTTTGAAAGGTTGGCTAACCACCCCTACTACTATTTTCTATACGGTTATTCTGGCTTCTTTCATATACCCATCCACCCGGACGACCATGAGAAGACCACGTTCACGTGTCCTTATGGTACTTTTGCTTATCGCAGAATGCCATTTGGCTTGTGCAATGCCCCAGCAACATTCCAACAATGCATGATGTCGATTTTCACCGACTTGATCGAGGACATAATGGAGGTTTTCATGGACAACTTCTCTGTGTATGGACCCTCCTTCTCTGTCTGTCTTTCTAATTTGTGCAGGGTGCTACAACGCTGCGAGGAAAAATATATGGTGCTGAATTGGGAGAAGTGCCACTTTATGGTCAGAGATGGGATTGTGTTAGGCCATCGGATCTCAGAACAAGGGATCGAAGTGGACAAGGCAAAGATCGAGGTGATGACTAGCCTACAGCCCCCAGATTCTGTCAAGGGGATTAGAATCTTCATGGGCCATGCGGGGTTCTACAGAAGGTTCATCAAGGACTTCTCCAAGATTGTTAGAACCTTGACGCGATTACTGTGCAAGGAGGTAAAATTTCACTTTGACAGCGATTGTATAGAGGCCTTTCACACGATCAAGGGAGCTCTTATCAGCGCACCAATTTTCCAACCGCCAGACTGGGACTTACATTTCGAGGTAATGACTGACGCTAGCGACTTCACGGTAGGGGCTGTTTTGGGGCAGCGTAAGGAAAAGAAGCTTCATGTTATCTACTACGCCAGCAGAACTCTAGATGATGCGCAGTGCAAGTACGCTACGACCGAAAAAGAGCTTCTCGCTATCGTGTTCGCCTTTGAGAAGTTCAGATCTTATCTTGTAGGGTTTAAGGTTATAGTGCATACTGATCATGCTGCTCTAAGATACCTGCTTACGAAGAAGGACGCCAAACATAGACTCTTGCAATGGATTCTTCTACTGCAGGAATTGGATCTTGAGATCAAAGACAAGAAAGGGATCGAGAATGGTGTAGCAGATCATTTATCTAGGCTACTGGTGGTTGAAGAAACCCCCTTGGATGACAGCCTACTTGAGGAGAATGTGTACGCGATCAGTGTTGCATGCAATGACTAGTACACATCTTCACATCACACCGACCTCCCCGCAATGCCTTGGTTTGGTGAGATAGCAAACTACTTGGCAAGAGAAATGAAATGCCAAAGAATTTCATATTGGAAATCGAAGTGTTCGATGTGTGGGGTATCGATATCATGGGTCCCTTTCCATCATCTTATGGGAATGAATACATCCTCGTTGCGGTGGACTATGTGTCTAAATGGATTGAAGCGCTGGCTAGCCCAACAAACGATGCCAAGGTGGTCTTGAAGATGTTCAAATCTGTGATCTTTCCGAGGTTTGGTGTGCCTAGAGTGGTGATAAGCGATGGTGGATCTCATTTCATCAACAAGGCCTTTGAATGGCTCTTGAAGAAGCATGGTGTTACGATCTTGGTGAGAAGATCCTTTGCCCAAAATGTTACTTCGTGAATGTGGATCGATTGGTCTCACAAAGGATGCGGAAGGCCTTTGATATTCCTCTTTGAATCTTAAGGATATTACACACCATAAAATACAAAGGATTTTGCAGGATATTACTCACCAACAAGATGATCTAGAAAATTCAGAGAGAGTTTTATAAAAAGACTAGATAGATTTATCAAATGGCAATACAAGAAATATAAAGAAAAACACAAGGCTTGCATGCACATCAATTAAACAAGCCTCGAAAATTACACAGAAATTAAACACAAGTTTGAATAAAAATAAAAGACTCTCCACGCCATGCCCCTTGGTATTCTGGTCGATATTTAACTTGCTGGACTTTGTGTCATAGATCAACAAACGGATTTTATTGGAAGTAATCTACTTGCCTCGTTAAAAACCTTTCTTTGGAAAACCCGGTGGGACAAAACCAAAGAGGAGGAAAAGAGCACAAGTAAATCACTTGAACCGTTTATTGATCTACTTTGGCCTGTGTTCAAAACCAATAAGGTTTCAATTCACCTACTTCATCCTGGCCCAAGTGACGGGGTCGAGTCCAACTTGATGAAATAGTTTCTCCAAGACTTTCTTGAATCTTTTGGCTTTAGCTCCGATCTTCGAACTAGATTGTTCAAGTGTTTTCCTTAACTTTCCAACAAGTTCATGCTTAGCTTCATGCTCTGGTTCAAGCTGCTCATCCAGGATCATATCATCCCCTCTCCCTTCAAAAGGATTTGACCTCAAATCCGAAAAATCTGCACGGAAACGAACTAAGTTAGTATTATTAAAGTTCAAAACCGGATTACACTTACCTTGCAGGCAGATCTTGTGGGTGTTGGAGTTGGTATGTGCTGGTGTTGGAAGTGGTTTATGCCCTCTAGAGTTCGCAAAAACAGAACGGCTATTGCTCTCAGCTCCCAACGTTTCTTCTTGAACGGTTTGTTTCTTCTCGGGTCCGGTTGGCACGTTATTAGCTATCTCAAGATCTGTGTGTTCAAACAACAAAATACCACGACCGTTAGTCTTAACATATGTATTAAGTCGAGAGAACTTACCTTACCCAGCAGTGGTTTGGTCGTTTGAATGCTTCTTTTGCTCCGCTTGATGTTCTTTGCCCGTTGGTGTAGTTTTCAAAGGCCAACTTGATTCAGTGTGTGCTACTGGATTTTTTTTTCGACCAGTCTCCTCTAATGGTCCAGTTGGTCGACAAAAGTGATCAGACTTAGTGACAATTCGTTGATCCAGCTCCTCTCTCAATCGAACCAAGTAATTCATATGTTTGTAGCCGAGACCAAAGGATCGATCGAAATCCTTCATGTTGGACCAGTAGCTATGGATCGATCTATCCTTGAGTGTTTGTTCCTTTGGATCATTTCCCTTGATCATTGCCTGAGTTTTCTGCAAAAGAAAAGGTTTCTCACTCGGATTTGGAAGCTCTGGTGCATGATTAGTTAAACTCGAAGGAGTTTGATCAAGTAAAAGGCATTTCTTATTTTTCTTTTGAGAGTTAGGAGTTTCACTTACAACCTGTTTGCCTATGTGCTTGAGGAGCAGTTGGTCTTGATAGATTTCATGTGGTGACATAGGTACCAAAGTGATCTTCTTTCCTTCGTTTTCGAACGAATACCGGCTGTTGAATCCGTCATGAAGAACTCTTCGATCATACTGCCATGGTCTTCCTAGAAGGATGTGGCTTGCTTCCATGGGCAGGACGTCACACAGAATCTCATCTTGGTATTTGCCAATGGTTATAGGAACCGAGACTTGGCTACTCACCTTCATCTCCTCGTTGTTAAGCCATTGAAGATTGTACGGTTTGGGATGGTTCTTCACTGTCATCTCGAGCTTCTTGACCATTGTTTCACTTGCAACATTTGTACAGCTACCTCCATCTATGATAATGCTGCATACTTTTCCTTGGACGTGACATCTTGAGTGAAACAGATTCTTCCTTTGCTCATGCTCGTCGGTTTTGATGTGAACGTTCAAAGCTCTTTGAATCACCAAAAGATCTCCTTTAACAGCAACTTCTTCATGTTCCTCGGATGAATCAGCAAGAACTTCTTCTTCTTCAATCTCGCCATTGTCCAACAGAACCATGATCTTCTGGTTTGGACATTCTTTTGCAAAGTGTCCCTTGCCTTGACACTTAAAACACCTTACATTACGACCCGTAGAGGTTGAAGCTTCGGTTCTGCCATTGTAGTTTTGAACAGGTGTGAACGGTTTTTACTCAATCTTGGGCTTAATAATCTGCTTCTCATCATCTTGATAGCTCGGTTTAGGGGCTGCTCCAGCACCATAAGAAGACCGAGAAGAAGCACTTCTCCTTTTTAGTTGTTTCTCAAACATGATCGCCTTGTGAAGGAGTTCTTCCAACTCCACATAGTGATGAACCTCCAATCTATCTATAATGTCTCTATCGAGTCCACCAATAAACCTCGCCATTGTTGCTTCATTATCTTCTTGAATATCCGCTCTCAGCATAAGAGTCTCCATTTCTTTGTAGTACTCTTCTACGGTTCGGTTTCATTGGGACAAATTCCTTAGCTTGAAGTGTAGTTCCCAGTGATAGTGACTTGGTACGAATCTCTTCCTCATTAGTACCTTTAGTTGGGTCCATGACTCTACTGGAAAGTCTCACACCCGTCGCCTAGTAGTGACAAGTTGATCCCACCAACTTAACGCATAGTCTTTGAATTCTGTTGGTGCGATCTTGAGCTTGATCTCTTGGGTGTAATCTCGGCAGTTGAACACTATCTCAATCTTCTTCTCCCACTCCAAGTATTCTTCTGGATTGTTAGTGCCATGAAATGCAGGGATATTGAGTTTAAAACCCGCCAAAGGATCCATATTCTTTTGTTGCCTTTCTTCTTGGTCACGCTTTCTTCTTCTCCTTGAATCACGGGACCGTGAGGCGTTGCTATAGTATTTTTCTATGGCTGAATGGTGCTGGCTTGATCTTGAACCTTCCTGTTCTGATTGCGCAGTATTAATTTTATGGGCAGCAAGTTTCTCATCCAACAAGGTCGACACTTTAGCCATAAGATCGTCCATCATCGCTTGATTCGCTTGGTTCACGCTTTGTTCATTATGTGTATTAGACATTGAGACCAGAAACAAAGCACAAATACACCAGTAACAAGTTCTTTGGGTAATAGAAATGATTTCACACAACGATCATAAAAATAACCCTTCAAATTACCACTAAACTCGTCTAGAACTGTAACCTGACTGTTCAACTTGATCGAACGGAATAAAATATCAAAACACATTCAAAATACCCAGAAATAATTTTAAAAAATACTAGACTCGTCCTAAATTCACCAGAAGTGGAGTTCACAATATTATCGAACACCAATTAATTATGAAAATTCTAGCAAATCGACAGACAGAAACGATTCAGATTCCTACAATCGAACAGTTTTGGAAAAACATAACCTGATCACGAAGCAGGCTCTGATACCACCTGTTACGATCTTGGTGAGAAGATCCTTTGCCCAAAATTCTACTTCGTGAATGTGGATCGATTGCTCTCACAAAGGATGCGGAAGGCCTTTGATATTCCTCTTTGAATTTTAAGGATATTACACACCATAAGATACAAAGGATTTTGCTGGATATTTACTCACCAACAAGATGATCTAGAAAATTCAGAGAGATTTTTTAAAAAAGACTAGATAGATTTCTCAAATGACAATACAAGAAATATAAAGAAAAACACAAGGCTTGCATGCACATCAATTAAACAAGCCTCGAAAATTACACAGAAATTAAACACAAGTTTGAATAAAAATAAAAGACTCTCCACGCCATGCCCCTTGGTATTCTGGTCGATATTTAACTTGCTGGACTTTGTGTCATAGATCAACAAACGGATTTTATTGGAAGTAATCTACTTGCCTCGTTAAAAACCTTTCTTTGGAAAACCCGGTGGGACAAAACCAAAGAGGAGGAAAAGAGCACAAGTAAATCACTTGAACCGTTTATTGATCTACTTTGGCCTGTGTTCAAAACCAATAAGGTTTCAATTCACCTACTTCATCCTGGCCCAAGTGACGGGGTCGAGTCCAACTTGATGAAATAGTTTCCCCAAGACTTTCTTGAATCTTTTGGCTTTAGCTCCGATCTTCGAACTAGATTGTTCAAGTGTTTTCCTTAGCTTTCCAACAAGTTCATGCTTAGCTCCATGCTCTGGTTCAAGCTGCTCACCCAGGATCATATCACATGGGGTCAAGCATAAGGTAGCCACTCCTTACCATCCGCAGACGAGTGGATAGGTCAAAATCTCCAACAGGGAAATCAAGGGTATCTTGCAAAAGACTGTGAACAAGACGAGAAAGGATTGGGCTACAAAGCTAGATGACGCTCTTTGGGCGTACATGACTGCCTTTAAAACCCCTTTAGGTACGACACCATTCCATCTTGTCTATGGAAAATCATGCCATCTTCCCGTGGAGCTTGAGTACAAGGCACCATGGGCCGTGAAACTGCTAAACTATGACATCAAATCCGCCTCCGAACGAAGGGCGATACAACTACACAAACTGGAAAAGATTCGCCACTTGGCATATGAGATTTCAAAGATTTACACGGAAAAGACCAATGCGTATCATGACAAGAAGATCATTCTCAGGAATTTCGCTGCAAATGATCAGGTATTGCTCTACAACTCTCGCCTTAAACGTTTCCCAGGGAAGCTGAGATCGAGATGGTCCGGACCGTTCACAATCAAGGAGGTGAGACCGTACGGAGCTGTGGTGCTGCTGAGCTCTACCGGAGATGAGTTTGTGGTTAATGGTCAGCGCCAATTAGCTAAAACCATACCTCGCTAACGTAGAAATGGACGGGGAAGAAACTATTCCCCTCGATGATCCCTCCCGCGCCTAGAAGGCTTATGAGTCAAGCTAATGACTTTAAATAAGCGCTTGGTGGGAGGTATCCCACCGCTACATTTTCTTTCCTTTTATTTTATTTCTACTGAGTCTATTTGGCCTCCTTCTTGGTTTATTTTCACACCGAGACGGTGTGAAATAAGTCTAGGGGAAGGTCTCTATCGTTTACTAACGCTATTCTCTTTCTTTTGTTTTTCCTTTTTAGTCATTTTGATGTTTTCTTTAAATCATTTTGTTTTATTGAGTCAAAACTTGTTGGAGATTATGATCACGACCTTTGAATTTTTATGTGATCTGCATCTTAGTGACCATTGTTGCAGAGCTAGTTTCAGACTAGACTAATGAAAAATCTAAAGGCTTCACGGTTAATCAGAGGCATCCATGTTTCCAGAAAAATTCAAAAAGCTTGAGCTAATTTATGCGCTTTTCTTTTTACCTTATCATCGTGATTGGTTTCTTCAGAGCTCGACTCCTCATTCGTATCTAACGAGACGACCGTGTTAAAAGTATGGTATCCCTCCCCCTTATTGAAAATAAAAGCAGAAACGATGAAATGATTTTCGTTCGAGTAAAGGGCTAGGAAAATTTACATCGATCCCATTATTTTACATCAAAAGAGATGATCACACTAAGGTTGGAAGCGAGGTTAGAAAAATTTCCAGAGATACCACTATTCACCTACACCTTAGAATGAAAGGGTGGCACTAAAATGAACCAGGGATTCGGTGGCAAAAACCATCAATACTCGCGTTCCATCAAACATTGGCCCTACGGAAAGAAAATGAGAAAATAATAAGTATGGGGGAGAGAAAAAGTACCAAGTGTTGTGTTGTTGTCTCCTCACGATATTGAATGGGAAAGAGTCTAGAAGGTTCTTGGCATTATGATCTTTGATGAGACCCAGCGATGATAGCTTTGGATTATTCTGCGGGACGTTGAGTTGAATCTAGGAGGCTGTGATACTTGCAGAAAAGTACATGGCGGTCCGATCCGGAGCTAGTTCGGCAATACGTGGATTACTAAGGTAATGGTCATTACAGAATTCTAAAGGAAATGTGAGTCCCCATGCTTTTTTCAAATTTTTTCTTCTTGCTTAATTTTCTGTTTGCTTGAGGACAAGCAAAATACTAAGTCTGGGGGAATTGATATGCTTGTTTTTTGTAGTTTTCTAACGCATGTTTAGTATTCCTTTTAAATGTTTTATCGAGTCAAAGTTCGTTTTTAGAGTCTTTTAGTCCTTTATTTAGTTGTCTCATGTAAAAAGTCGTCTAAGGGAGAAATTGGAATTACGTGAGCAAAAACGCACGGAACCGTGAAGAGAAGGCCAGAATCAGTCGATGCAAGGAGTTGATAAGCTCAAATTAATACCCTAAAAGTACTAAAGCTTTGTCGATTGTAATACTTAGAGATAGAATCCACATAGACTCAAGAAATCACACAATAAATTTTAAGAATTGAATTAAGCTAAGTGATCAATGGAATTGAAAGCGAATACGTAAATTAATCAAGTTGTAAGTTGATTGGAAAGAAGATAGGTTTAGGGTATTTCTCAGGAAATCAATGAATGCAGATAAACTAACAAATCAGGGTTCAGGTTATGCACGGTTCTTGAACTCAAATCACCTAAGTATAATTAACCAACTCTCGTTGCGAGAATTATTTAAGTCTAAATCCTAGAATTCTAAATCTCTTTGCGAATCCTAAAGTCTAAACCAGCTTTTAGTTCAAGTTTGATTTATTCACAAAACAACTAAACCAAATCTCTTTGCGAATAGTTATTTTGCTCACCCTAAGTTTTGCCAGGTTTCTCAATCGCACTCTCGTGCCTAATCGATTAACCTAAGATCTAAATTCTAGATGATCAATATAGAATTAGCTTTGAGAACAACCTAAAGTGAAGAACTAATTCAGATTATGAACCCTAAACAATAAATCAACCTAGCATTCAAAGAAATCCCTTATGAGAACCCTAAACCTAACAGGAGATCTACTCAGACATAGAGATTGCAACAATAAACATGACTGAATAAATACTTGAATAAATAATAAAGAAGAGAGTAAAACAAGGGTTCGAAATCTTTTCTAGGACGAACAGAGTTTCAGACTTGTCTCCCTCAAAAGCTCTCTCACAAAACCAAAGTAAAATAAAGCATTGCCAAAAAAGTGGCTGTTAATCCTAATAAATAACCTAAGTCACATTTTGGGGCTTCCTGTAAATAATAAAGTCTTCTGGGGCAATTTGCAGTTTCTCAAATCTTCATAAAGTCGCGATCCTTCTGTTCCTTCGACGGGTATGGATCGATACCATAAGTGTATCGATCGATACTCATTCAATTAATCGGTGTCTCAACTACAGGATCTCTGCTTGGCTCCAAAATACTCCAAAATGCTTCAGTATCTCTAATAATGCTCCAAACGTACCTAAAACCTGAAAGGACTCTAAAAGACTCCAAAATACTAGAAAGACTATTAAAACGACTTATATCATGGCTTAAAATGGGTAAAAACCATGATATATCAACTCCCCCAGACTTAGCCTTTGCTTGCCCTCAAGCAAAACAGAAAACTAAACTAGAGAAAGAGGTTTGAAAACATAGAGACTTACTTGTTCTTGAAACATTGCATTGACCTTTTTCCTTAGTGCTCCACATATCACATAACCCGTTTCAAATCTAACCACCAAGTACTTCTCCGTAGACATTCGCAGCTTCCCAAACTACACACATTATTTCCCAGCATTGTTCGATCAAGCTCATCATCGCCAGTTTCAATGCTGTGATTAATATCAAGAGCCTTCTAGATTCTTTCCCATACAATATCATGACAATGAACCATCTATTTTCACACTTTCTGGTATTATTTTCTCTCCCCCAGATTTGTTTCTTATTATATTCTCTCGCATATATTATTAAAGGTAACGCGAGTATTGATGGTGTTTGCCACCTAATCCCCGGTTCTTCCTTCAAAAGTAATCAAAGGTGTAGGGGAATAATGGTATCACAGGAAATTTTCCTAACCTCGCTTCCACCTTTGTGTGATCATTCCCTCTGAAGTAGAATAATGGGATCGCTGGAAATTTTCCTAACCCTCTACTCAGAAGAAAATCATTTCATCTTTTAATGCATCTTATTTATTAACTTGTAACAGGGAGAGAAATACCATCACTTTAAACACGTTGGTTCCTTTGTCAGATATGAATGAGAAATCAAGCTCTATGGACATCAATCACATCAATGAAGTGCAAAGAATTTGGCTCAGGCTTTAAAAAACTTTGCTGGAAACATGAGTGTCTTCTAGTTAACTGGCCAGCCTTTGGATTTTTCATTAGTCGATCTAATACTGATTCTGTAGCAATGGTCACTTAAAAGCAAACTCAGGACAATATAGTCAAGAAAAAGATCACAGTCTCCAACAGGTTTTGACTCAATAAAAGAAAATTTTGACTCAAAAAGGACTGACTCTAAGAAAAACAAAAACAATGTAGCGACTACCTCCCCCAGACTTGAACAACATTGTCCCCAGTATTATTTAGCCTAAGGTTGGTGAAAGAAAGCAAAAGGACAGAGTGGAATCATGAATAACAAGAAGTTACCGTAATGGGCTGTCGGTATCGACCGACACACGGCCTAGTATCGATCAATACCAGGCGTATGTCGATACATGTTCTCAAATCATCGACAATTGGTCAAATGTTACACCCGATTTTGTGTCAAACGATCCAAGTGTTATGGTTAGCACTGTTAAATCACTCAAACACAAGTCAGATGCAACAAAAGATCATAGATGCATAGATCCACAAAGTTCAAAATTAAAAGAAAATGCAGACATAAAGACGCAAAAGTTCAAAAGAAAATAAAAAGAAAAAGAAAAAGAAAAAGAAAAGTGAACCAGATAAAAGAGAGGACTAATCCTCATCAGAATCATCATCTCCAGCAGTATGGGACGGTCCTTCGCCTGAAGGTGAGCGTGGGCTAGGAGGATGGATGCAACCACAACGTGAAATATGGTTCCAAATGCTCTGGAGACTCTCCACCACAAACCTCTGAAAGGCAGCTTGCTCCATGGGAATCGCAGGTGATGGAGGAAAAGTACGCGCAGAAGATGGAGGATGGCGTGCACGTCGAGATCGACCTCCAGCAAGGTCAGGTACTGGCTCATCCTCAGTAGCAGCAGGTACGCTCGTAGAAGAGCCTCGGCCCAGGCGAGTGCGAGGTGCATCAATCAATAGGCTCGGGTCAGGTACAAAACGCAGCTGATCGGGGTCATCACCAATGTCCGTCAGCGCTCTGTTGGGGAGCTGAATCAGAAAATCTCCACCTGTGTTGGATAAACACCAACGTTGCTCAGGCTTCAACAACCTGAGGTTCTGCAGATGTCGCTCATCCATAACAGTGCGTGTGGTGACTATCGAACTGCTCCCTGTGTTAATACCGAAGTGTTGGAAGATAGGTAAGAAGACTACCCACTGTCTCGGTCTTCCGAGCTGTACCCACGAATGGTTTGGTCTTCAGAGAGACCAGGTGATGTGCAAAGATTGCCCCTAGGTTGACCTCGAGGTCGAGCTCAGGCCACTCATAGTTCTCGTCATCAATGATATCTCCAATAGCCGTGGAGAACAGAATAAGCTCAGACAGCCGCATCTTGTTAGGTTCCATCTTGCACAAGATAGTGTTTCTCAGAATCCTAACCAGGCAGCATAGAACATGATGGCGCACATCTATCTGAGTGGAAGTCTTGGAGTAATAGGCTCTGTTCCCGAAATGCTCCCAGAAAACATGTACATCGAGAAACTGAGTAGGCATAGCAACTTTCCTGAAGTCCCTGCGGAAACCATAGATATCGTAGAGATCTGGAAGTGACAATCCGTATCTCACTCCGCGAATTATGAAGGTCATGGTACCTTCCTGTGCGTCCTTAAGGACCTCATCCTGATAGTAAACGCGAACTGTCGCAAGGAACTATCTCACTAAGTCAGGGAACAGATCATACTGCCTTAGAGGCATAGTACCCAAGCCAATCTTTTCAATAAGACGCCCGAGTTCCTTGTCGATACCTAGATGATGCATGGTCTGAGGGTCAACAAAACGAGTGGTCTGTAAGTCAACGTCCTGCCATGCATTGTAGAACAACGTGTTATAGTCATCCCAAGACTCAGAGATGGGCCTGTATACGCAGTCGTCACTCTCAGCAGTCTCCCTGTCTGTTCCTTCCCAAACTCTGTTGCAAGGAATCTTGGCCTTCTCGTTCCTCTTAGGCCAAGGACCTCGACTTGTGGCAGTAGGAGCCACAGGATCAGTGGGAGCAGCTCGTGGTTGTGATGGCGGTGCCACTGGTGGTGGAATATCGCGCAAGGAAGAGTGCGGAAGCTCAATATGTTCTGACGCTCCATCAATCTGCACTATGTAGTAGTCGTTGCCTAGGCAACCGGTCACTGCGCCTCGCCGCCAATGTAAACCATCCCAGATTTTTACACGTTGAAATGAGAGGAACTCCTTTGGATGCGGGTTGGAGCTTGATGCATCATCTGTACGTGTTCTCTTTCGGGTAGACATCTGAAATGAAAGACAAAGAACAAAACAAACACAGAATAAGCACCAAATCGAACAAGGCAGCAACAATCAACAACAATTTACTCGGAATCCATCACTGCCCGCAGGGTATCGATCGACACCATCAGGGTATCGATCGATACTCTGTTATTTCGAACTAAAATCACTCACAGCAAAAACAGTCAAGGAATGTACTGAGTATCGACCGATACCAGGTGGTATCAATCGATACTCATCAAATCGCGAACAGCACGTATAGATCCCCAATCCAAAAAAATTCCAAAAGTCAAAACTAATGGCAATTAAGCGTAAGGCGGGTTCCGACTAGTCCTAGAACAACACAGTCCAGTAGTATTCGTCCAACACAAGGAGTTATAAAAGCTAAAAATCGAAAACCAAACTGTTGGTCACGGATTGAAAAAGAGGAGATTCGTGTTTCATACCTTATAGATAGAGTGAAAGGGTGAGAGAATGAGAATAAACACGAAAATCCAACGACAATAGACTCTTGAATCATTCAATTCCGTGAAGAAACAAAGATTTGGTGATTTGTAGGAAGTTTTGTTCTTGTATCGGTCGATGGCGGCTAAAGAGGAAGAAAGGAAACCCCGTACGGTTTATAAGGAAACTTACATGAATGGTGGTATCGATCGATACACGGCAGTCGGTTCAGGATATTTGCGTTTCCCATATAGCAAGTGAAATGCTGTGGTCCCAAGTGGTGTCTTGAAAGCGGTCATGTAAGCCCACATTGCATCACCCAGCCTTGCAGACCAATCCTTCCTAGTAGTTCCCACAGTCTTTTCCAGAATTTCCTTGATCTGTCTGTTGAAAACCTCAACTTGCCCACTAGTCTGAGGATGATAAGGAGTAGCGACACGATAATTCACACCATGCTTCTTCAACAATCGCTTCCACCCACTTAGATACATAGTCCACAACAACCAAGATGTACATGTTTTTATATGACGAAGGAAAAGGACCCATAAAATCGATGCCCCAACAATCAAAAATCTCAACCTCAAGGATGAAATTATGTGGCATCTCATGTTTCTTACTAATATTCCCTCTCCTCTGACACGCATCGCATCGCGAAACGAAAAAATGAGCATCCTTAAACATGGTAGGCCACCAGAAGCCTGCTTGAAGAACTTTGGACACTGTCTTGAAAGTAGCAAAGTGTCCAGCATACTCAGATCCATGACAATGAAACAAAACAATAGGTACCTCTGACTCAGCAATGCATCTCCTGTAGATACCATCAGAACAGTGCTTGTACATGTAAAGTTCATCCCAAAAGAATCGCCTTATGTCTCGCATAAACTTGTTCTTGTCATATTTCTTGAGGTGCTTTGGCTCTGCATCTGCAGCGAGGTAGTTGGCAATATCAGCGAACCATGGTTGATCAGAATCAGCTGCAGCAACTAGATACTTTTCAGAAGCACCAAGGTGTTCAACTGTCAAAACAGGTTCAGAAATCGCCGGGTATCGACCGACACTAGGGTAGTGTCGATCGATACTGAAACCTGCAATTCGTTGGAATTGCATAGTTTCGGCAAAACCCATTTGAAACTCAGTTTCAATGAAGTAAATGGACTCCTCTGGTAGTTGATCATTAATAGGTACGTCTACATCGATGTGAATCCTCGAAAGATGGTCCGCAACTCCGTTCTCTATTCCTTTCTTGTCCTTAACCTCAATGTCGAAACCTTGTAGCAGGAGAACCCAACGACAAAGGCGAGGCTTGATATCCTTAATCTGCATCAGATATTTGAGAGCAGCATGATCAGTTTGAACAATCACTTTGCTCCCAATCAGGTAGGATCGAAATTTCTCAAATGAGAAAACAACTGCAAGTACTTCTTTCTCTGTGGTGCTGTAATTCTTCTGAGCATCATCCAATGTCCTGCTGGCATAGTAGATAACGTGCAACTTCCTATCCTTCCTCTGTCCTAGAACTGAATCAACAACAAAATCACTAGCGTCGCAAATGATCTCAAAAGGCAGAGTCCAATCAGGAGGTTACACAATAGGAGCACTCACCAAGGTCTTTTTAATCTCCTCAAAGGCTGCAAGACACTAAGGTGTGAAGTCGAACGTGATCTCCTTGCATAATAGGGTTGTGAGTGGGCGTGCTAGCTTGGAGAAGTCCTTGATGAATCTTCTATAAAACCCATCATGACCAAGGAAGCTTCAAATACCATGAACAGAAGTCGGTGGTTGGAGGCTTGTCATGACCTGAATCTTGGCTTTGTTAACTTCGATCCCAGCTTCAGAAACCTTATGCCCAAGCACGATGCCATCATGAACCATAAAGTGGCACTTTTCCCAATTAAGGACCAAGTATTTCTCTTCACATCTCTCTAGCACCTTGCACAAGTTATCCAGACAGCTCTTGAATGATGATCCATACACTGAAAAATCATCCATGAACACTTCCAAAAAATCCTCAATCATGTCTGTGAAGATAGACATCATGCATCTCTGAAAAGTGGTTGGAGCATTACACAATCCAAATGGCATTCTCCTGTATGCGATTGTGCCATAGGGACATCTAAAAGTCGTCTTCCCTTGGTCATCTCGATGTATCGGAATCTGGAAGAAACCTGAATAACCATCGAGAAAACAGTAGTAGGGATGACTAGCCAACCTCTCCAACATCTGGTCAATGAATGGCAATGGGAAGTGATCTTTCCTTGTGGCTGCATTCAACTTCCTGTAGTCAATGCACATTCAATGCCCAGTGATAGTCGTAGTAGGAATCATCTCATCCTTCTCATTCTTCACCACAGTTATCCCTCATTTCTTAGGAACAACGTGCACAGGACTGACCCAAGAACTGTCCGAGATGGCATAGATAACCCCTGCATCCAAGAGTTTCATGACCTCCTTCTTAACCACTTCTTTCAGGTTTTGATTCAGCCTCCTCTGATGCTCAACTGAAGCCTTTGACTCGTCCTCAAGATGAATCCTATGCATGCACAGGTCCGGTGATATACCTGAAATGTCATCAAGAGAATAACCAAGAGCTTTGCGATACTTGCACATCTTGCTTAGCAGTAAGGCAATCTCTGCGTTGTTCAAAGAAGCATTAATTATCACTGGATATGTGGAATTAGGATCAAGAAAACCATACCTCAGATTTGCTGCAACTGGCTTAAGTTCCACTTTAGGAGCTTTCTCCTCGTTCCAATCTCCAAGCCCATCAGCTTGCTTAGAACTTTCGGCCAACTCCCTTTCTGGCCGCAGGGTATCGACCGATACCAGGTGAGTATCGATCGATACTGGTGGTGATGTATCGAGCATCTCCGAGTATTCAACAGCAATTTCACCCGAATAAACCTCCGATTCAGCTGAACAGACCAATGCTCTCTCTAATGGATCCTCAGGATGTATCTCCAGGAAGTACTCTTCAGCAATGTCACTGAAGGTATCTACAAAGAAAGTCTGCCCATCGATGGTTGGTCTCTTCATCATCTTCTCCATGTTAAAATTCATGACCAAATCACCGATTTTAAGAGCTATCATCCCATTCCTGCAATCAATCAGAGCACCACATGTTGCTAGGAATGGCCTTCCCAAGATAAGGGGATCTCTGGGTTCTGAATCATACCCTAGGACAATGAAGTCATTTGTGATCAAGCAATTCCCAATCTTTATAGGAACATCTTCGAGCAATCCCTCTGGAAGTCTAACTGAGCGATCAGCAAGTATCAGTGATATCCTTGTTGAAGTGAAGTCAGTCATCCGCATTCTTTTTGCAACTGAGTACGGCATGAGGTTGACACTTGAGCCAAGGTCACAAAGAGAACGCTCAAATCTGTCTGTAAATATCGTACAATCCAACACAAAACTCCCTGGATCTAGTAGCTTCTTTGGGATATTGTTGGTCAGGATTGCGTTGCACTCATGAGTAATCATCAAACATCCGTCCTCAAGGTTCACATTGCTGGACACCATCTTCTTGACATATCTCCTGAAAGCTGGGGAAGTCTTGATAGCAGCAATGAAAGGAAGTTAAACAATCAACTTATCCATAATGGCCTTGCATCTAGAGTCTTCTACCTCCTTCTTAGTCTTCCCAATAGCCCTGGGATAAGGTATCCTCGGTATATAAACTCTCTCTGCAGCCAAATCAGGTACCTCCTTCTTAACTTTAGGTGCTGAATCGACTGCAGGATCAGTGTAGATCGATACAGGTGTGGTATCGATCGATACACGGGATTTTGAGTTTTCCCGTGAAATTATCTTGACCGGTGTCGATCGATGCTGGCTAGTGTCGATCGATACCCTGGGGATTTCAGAATACTCATCGTCAGTATCGACGAAATTTTCTGTATTTTGGCCAACATTCGCTTCTGTATTGACCTCTTTTTCACTCCTCAAGGTGATTGCATTGATGTGGGCCCTTGGGTTTTCTCATTTGCATGGAAGAAAACCTTCTTGCCTTTTCACAGCCTCTGAAGTCTGAGCTACCTGAGTTTCTATCTTCTTCTGATGAATACCGAGAGCTTCGATCCTTCCACTCATATCTTTGTACATGGCATCCATTTTACCATTGAAGTCCACTGTTATATGCTGCTGTCCTTGAACCAGCTGTTCAAACATAGACTCAATCTTGCTCTCTGGGATTTTAGCAGGTACATGTTGATAAGATGAATTCCCATAGTTCCTGGTATAACCACTGTTCTTAGAAGGTTTCTAGCTAAACTGATTCGACCCAAAACCACTTGGATTAGCTTAAGATTTGAATCCTCCTTGCTGGAAATTGTTGTTGAAGTTTCAGTTGTTGTTGTATTGATTCCTCTGACCTTGAAAACTAGAGCCACCAATGTAGTTAACATCCTCTTCTTCATCTTCATTGATATTCTCGACTTCCTCAGCAAAATGAAATGCCTTCATCGATTTTTCCAGCAAGAGATTGTGCATTGAATCTAACTTAGCCTGAACATTAGCAATCTGCGATCCATAAACTCCTCCAGCCTGCTGCTTTCGCTCGAAATCAGCATTCTTGGTGCTATTGCTAGACGCCAAGTTCTCAATCAGAACAACTGCATCATCTGGATACCTGGTGTTGAAATTTCCATTACTCGCAGCATCCAAAGCCATCTGGTACCTCCAATCGACCCCTCTGTAGAAAGTACCCAGCAGCTGAACCTCAGTGAACCCATGATGCGGACAATCTCTCTGAGGTGACCTGAAACGAATCCAAGCAGCCTTGAGTGCCTCTGTCGGACCTTGAGAAAACTGAGAAATCATGTTCATGAGCTCTTCGGATCTCTGATATCATCATATTTTGCATCATTCTAGCATCCGTTCCATTTAGGTTTTGAGTCATTTACATGTAGTTCATGATATCTCTTTAGCATTTTAGTCATTTTAGGAGTCTAATGTGTCCACATTTAGTCCCAGAGAGTCCTTTCATGTTTTGGTTGGTATTTCAGGTGCTAAAGAGGAAATTCGAGACCCGAGGAGAGGGGACGGAAACCGTACCGACGTCACTGGTCGGTACCACAGCTCGGTATCGAAGGCAGAAGGTTTGCACCGAGGTCACTGCTCGGTGCAACTGATCGGTATAGCCCGACGGAGGAAAATAGCCCCAATACCGAGCAACGGTACCGAGGAGTGACCTTGGTATCCATTGAAGATAATCAAGCAATACACCTCAATACCGACGCCACTGCTCGGTGCTCCTCGTCGGTGCACAAACCCATTCTCAATACCGAGGTGTTGCACCGAGCAGTGACCTCGGTATTGGCAAAGTCAGAACTCTTTATCCATTTAAACCGGGTCGGTACCCGGTTTGTCCCGGGTCGACCCGGTTCGTCACTATTCACTATTTATGCCTAAAAACCTAATTTTGATGGGCTAAGTCTTTTGTTAAGCAAAAACCCTCTCTAAGAGTGATTTGTAAGAGATTGATCTTTTTGTTTAATGCATTTTGAGTATTGTTTTCTTGATTGAATCCATCTATCTTCTACTTTCTAATCATCCAATCATCTTGATCATGAGCTTTAACTCTTCTTTTCTTGGATTTGTTGAACTCATGATGATTAGTGAGTAGTCCTTAGGATCTTGAGATAGGGTAGATTAGGGTGGTCCAATGTTTGATTGGTGGTGTTTAGGGTTAGATAGTCTTTTATTCCTTCTTGTCTAGTGCCCCTAAGGTTAGATTCAGTTTGAAAAAGTGGATATAGATCATAGGGCATTTCATGAACACCAAGTGTTTGATGAAATTCCTTGATGAACTAGACAAGAGATTTATGTTCCTAACCTAAGACATTAGTTGTTTAGGGCATACTTTTGGTTGATTTTGTTATGATTCTTAATGCTTGCTAGTTGTTAATCCACAAATGATGATTTGCTAATCGATTTAATAATTAAAATAGTGATTAGTTGCTTGAAAAAGAACTAATCAAGATTAGAGATCTATTACCTAGGAAGTAGCTTCTTTGAGTAAATGAACACCACTAATACCACTTGGATCCATCGAGAAAACAGTAGTAGGGATGACTAGCCAACCTTTCCAACATCTGGTCAATGAATGGCAATGGGAAGTGATCTTTCCTCGTGGCTATATTCAACTTCCTATAGTCAATGCACATTCGATGCCCAATGATAGTACTAGTAGGAATCATCTCATCCTTCTCATTCTTCACCACAGTTATTTCTCCTTTCTTAAGAACAACATGCACTGGACTGACCCAAGAGTTATCCGAAATAGCATAAATGACGCCAACTTTCAAAAACTTCATCAACTCCTTTTTGACTACTTCCTGCAGGTTCGGAGCCTCCTCTGATGCTCAACTGAAGCCTTTGACTCGTCTTCGAGATGAATCCTATGCATGCACAGGTCCGGTGCTATACCTGGAATATCATCAAGAGAATAGCCAAGAGTTTTGCGATACTTGTGCAGCTTGCACAGTAGTAAGGTAATCTCTGTGTTGTTCAAAGAAGCATTAATAATCACTGGGTATGTGGAATTAGGACCACGAAAACCATACCTCAGATTTGCAGGAAGTGGCTTGAGTTCCACTTTAGGAGCGTTCTCCTAACTCCAATCTCCAAGCCCAGCAGCTTACTTAGAACCATCGGCCGACCCTCCTTTTGGTCGCAGGGTATCGACCGATACTAAGGGAGTATCGATCGATACCGGTGCTGCTGAATCGAGCATCTTCGAGTATCCAGCAGTATCTTCACACGAATGGACCTCTGAAGTGGCTGAACAAACCAATGCTCTCTCCAGTGGATCCTCAGGATGCATCTCTAGGAAGTACTCTTCAGCTATGTCACTGAAAGTGTCGACAAAGAAAGTCTGCCCATCGATGGTTGGTCTCTTCATCATCTTATCCATATTGAAAGTCATGACCAAATCACCGATGTTGAGAGCGATCTTCCCATTCCTGCAATCAATCTAAGCACCAGCTGTTGCAAGGAATGGTCTGCCTAGGATAACAAGATCCTTATGCTCATCATCATACTTCAGGACGATGAAATCAGTTGGGATCAAGCAATTCCCAATCTTAATAGGAACATCTTCGAGCAAACCCTCTGGAAGTCTAACTGAGCGATCAGCAAGTATCAGGGAGATTGTTGTGGCTGTGAAGTCTGTCATCCCCATCCTTTTAGCGATTGGGTATGGCATGAGGTTGACACTTGAGCCAAGATCACAAAGAGAACACTCAAATCTATCTGTGAATATTGTACAATCCAACACAAAACTCCCTGGATCTGGTAGCTTCTTTGGGATCCTGTTAGTCAGGATTGCACTGCACTCATGAGTGATCATCAAGCATCCTTCTTCAAGGTTCACATTGCTGGACATCATCCTCTTGACGTATCTTCTGAAAGCTAGAGAAGTCTTGATAGCATCGATAAAATGAAGTTCAACAATAAACTTATCCATGATTGCTTTGCATCTAGAGTCTTCTACCTCCATCTTAGTCTTCCCAGTAGCTCAGGGATAAGGTATCCTTGGCGTGTAAACTCTTTCTGCAACTACGTTAGGCACTTCCTTCGAAACCTTAGGTGTTGACTCGACAGCAGGATCAGTGTCGATCGATACAGGAGTGGTATCGATCGATAAACGGGGTGTTGATGTGTCCCGTGGAAGAATCTTGACGAGTGTCGATCGATGCTGAGTAGTGTCGATCGATACTGGATCAATTTCGGAATTCTCATCGTCAAGATCGACGAAAATATCTGCAATTTGGCCAATTTTGACTCTTGGATTGACCTCTTTCCCACTCCTTAAGGTGATGGCATTTATGTGAGCCATTGGATTCTCTCCTTTCCCTGGAAGAAAACCTTCTTGCCTTTTCACAGCCTCTAAAGTCTGAGCAACCTGAAGTTCCAGCTTCTTCTGCTGGAGATTAATAGCGTCGATCCTTCCACTCAGATCATTGTACATGACATCAATCTACCCATTGAAATCCACAGTAAGCTTCTGCTGTCCTTGAATAAGTTGTTCGAATATAGACTCGATCTTGCTATCTGGGAGCTTAGCAGGGACAAGTTGATAAAATGAATTCCCATATTTCCTGGTATACCCACTGCTCTGAGATGGTTTCTGGACGAACTGATTCGAACCTCCTTGCTGAGAGTTGTTGTTGAAGTTTCGGTTGTTGCTGAATTGATTCCTCTGACCTTGAAAACCAGAACCACCAATATAGTTAACATCCTCATTGAACTCAACATCTTCAGCAAAGTGCACAGCTTTCGTTGTCTTGCCCATCAGGAAGTTGTGCATAGAATCCAACTTGGCTTAAACATCAGCAACATGTGTACCGTCCATGCTACCAGCTTGCTTCTTGCACTCAAAGTCTACATTCTTGGTGCTATTGCTAGACGCCAAGTTCTCAATCAGCACATAAGCATCTTCAGGATACCTAGTATTGAAGTTTCCATTGCTCGAAGCATCCAAAGTCATCTGATACCTCCAATCAAGTCCTCTGAAGAAGAAACCCATCAACTGAACATCAGAGTATCCGTGATGTGGACAATCTCTCTGATATGATCTGAATCTCGTCCAAGCAGCCTTGAAAGCCTCAGTAGAGCCTTGAGAAAACTGGGAGATGTTGTTCCTAAGATCTTCAGATCGAGCATCATCATAAAAGTTATTCATGAAAGCAGTCTTAGTACCTTCCCAGGTAGTCAGTGATCCAGGAGGTAACACTTTCAGCCAGTAAGTTGCATCTCCACTTAAAGAGTATGGAAAGAGCTTGCAGAAGAGGTAGTCGTAGGACACTCCATTGCTCTTGATGCTAGTGACCAATTCCTCGAACCTCTCAATATGATCCATGGGATGTTCATTGGAAAGACCATGAAAAGGGTGCTGACCCATAAGAGTGTAGTATGCAAGTTTCAGCTCAAAGTCATTCCTCTGAAAAGCAGGAGGACGAATCGATGATCGATTCGCATAGAACTGATCGTTCTACCACGATTAACCAATCGTTCTACCACGATTAACCACAACATTCCCTGCGTTCGCGTTCACAGCAACGTTCCCAACGACAACAGGGGCAGGTAGGATGATGTTCCCCTCTCCATCCAATCGTTTCCCTTGCGCATTGCACAATTGACCCTCTGATATATCATGGTTTTTACCCCTTTTGGGCCATGATATAAGTCCGTTTTATAGAGTCTTTCTATTATTTCGTAGTATTTTAGAGTCTTTTACAGGTTTAAGCACTTTTTGAGCATTATTGGAGATATTGTAGTTTTATGGAGCGTTCTGGAGCAAAACTGAAGTCTGGTGACTAAGTTCCGATCGAAGCGTCAAGCATCGATCGATACCTCTTTGGTATCGATCGATACCCATCGCAGCAGACACAACTCGCGACTTTTAATGAAGTTTGAAGAATTGCAGAACTTGCCCAGAAGACTTTAATATTTACAAAAAGACCCCAATTTGTGTTTAGACTATTTAATTAGGTTTTACAGCCACTTTGTTGAATATGCTTTATTTTACTTTGGTTTTGAGAGAGAGCTTTGTGAGGAAGACAAGTCTGAAACTCCCTTCGTCGGAGAGAAGATTTCGAACCCTCTTGTTACTCTTTCTGTTTTATTTGATGATTTATTCAAACATGTTTATTGCTTCAATTTCCATGTCTGAGTAGATCCACTTTAGGTTTAGAGTTCTCATAAGGGTTTTATCTGAATGCTAGGTTGATTAGTTATTAGGATTCACCATCTGAATTAGTTCTTCACCATAGGTTGTGTTCAAAGCTAATTCTAGGTTGACGAATCTTAGATCTTAGGATAATTGATTAGGCACGACAGTGTGATTAATTACCTGATAGAACCTTAGGTGAGCAAAATAACTATTCGCAAAGAGATTTGGTTTAGTTGTTTTGTGAACAAATCAAACCTGATCTAAAAGCTGATTTAGACTTTAGGATTCGCAAAGAGATTTGGAATTCCTAGGATTTAGATTTAGATAGTTTTCGCAACGAGAGTTGGTTAGCTATACTTTAGTGATTTGAGTTCAAGAACCGCGCTAAATCTGAATTATGTTAGTTAGTTTACCTACATTCATTGATTTCCTGAGAAAAACCCTGAACCTATATTTCTCTAATTGAATTTACAACCGTTTTAATTTACGCATTGCTTTCAATTACATCTGAATTGCTTAGCTTAATTCTCATATTTATAATCTATTGTGTGTCTCTGTGAGTCCTTGTGTTCGACCCCTACTATACTGCAACTATTGCTTAGTACTTTTAGGGTATTAATTTGAGCATATCACCCTCTCGGTCTCTGTAAGCACCAGCTTCATCTTGAACCAACTCCACTTGATTGTTGTTCATCTCTGCGGGCTTCTTTACTCTTCTGTTTGTACATTCCAAAAGTGCTAGCTGCTCGAGTGACAGATCAACTAGCTGAGTGCTCTTGTTCCTTCTGGTTTCGCGAATATGCATACACCTGAAAACAAAGGCAAGGCACATGAGTAACGAAAATACGATGAGTATCGACCGACACTGGGTGGTGTCGATCGATATCAACAAAAAGGAAATGACGAGTATCGACCGACACCGAGTAGTATCGATCGATACCGACGAACTTAGTCGAAATTCTCAATCTAAAATCTAATGGCGAAATTGAATCCCCGGCAACGGCGCCAAATTTGAGAAGCTCAAATTAATACCCTAAAAGTACTAAAGTTTTGTCGGTTGTAATACTTAGGGATCAAATCCACATAGAATCAAGGAATCACACAATAGATTATATAGAAGAAAACCAAGCTAAGTGATCAATGTAATTGAAAGCAGATACGTAAATTAAATTGTTGTAAATTCAATTGGAGAAAGATATAGAATCTTCAGTATCTCTAATCGATTAACCTAACATCTAAGTTCTAGGTGATCAATATAGAATTAGCTTTGAGAACAACCTAAAGTGAAGAACTAATTCAGATTATGAACCCTAAACAATAAATCAACCTAGCATTCAAAAAAATCCCTTATGAGAACCCTAAACCTAACATGAGATCTACTCAGACATAGAGATTGCAACAATAAACATGACTGAATAAATACTTGAATAAATAATAAAGAAGACAGTAAAACAAGGGTTCGAAATCTTCTCTCGGACGAACAGAGTTTCAGACTTGTCTCCCTCAAAAGCTCTCTCACAAAACCAAAGTAAAATAAAGCATAGCCATCAAAGTGGCTGTTAATCCTAATAAATAACCTAAGTCACATTTTGGGGCTTCCTGTAAATAATAAAGTCTTCTGGGGCAATTTGCAGTTTCTCAAATCTTCATAAAGTCGCGATCCTTCTGTTTCTTCGACGGGTATGGATCGATACCATAAGTGTATCGATCGATACTCATTCAATTAATCGGTGTCTCAACTACAGGATCTCTGCTTGGCTCCAAAATACTCCAAAATGCTTCAGTATCTCTAATAATGCTCCAAACGTACCTAAAACCTGAAAGGACTCTAAAAGACTCCAAAATACTAGAAAGACTATTAAAACGACTTATATCATGGCTTAAAATGGGTAAAAACCATGATATATCAACTCTCCGAGACTTAGCCTTTGCTTGCCCTCAAGCAAAACAGAAAACTAAACTAGAGAAAGAGGTTTGAAAATATAGAGACTCACTTGTTCTTGAAACATTGCATTGACCTTTTTCCTTAGTGTTCCACATATCACATAACCAGTTTCAAATCTAACCACCATGTACTTCTCCGTAGACATTCGCAGCTTCCCAAACTACACACATTATTTCACAGCATTGTTCGATCAAGCTAATCATCGCCAGTTTCATTGATGCGATTAATATCAAGAACCTTCTAGATTCTTTCCCATACAATATCATGACAAGGAACCATCTATTTTCACACTTTCTGGTATTATTTTCTCTCCCCCATATTTGTTTCTTATTATATTCTCTCGCATATACTATTAAAGGTAACGCGAGTATTGATGGTGTTTGCCACCTAATCCCCAGTTCTTCCTTCAAAAGTAATCAAAGGTGTAGGCGAATAATGGTATCATAGGAAATTTTCCTAACCTCGCTTCCACCTTTGTGTGATCATTCCCTCTGGAGTAGAATAATGGGATCGCTGGAAATTTTCCTAACCCTCTACTCAGAAGAAAATCATTTCATCTTTTAATGCATCTTATTTATTAACTTGTAACAGGGAGAGAAATACCATCACTTTAAGCACGTGGGTTCCTTTGTCAGATATGAATGAAAAATCAAGCTCTATGGACATCAATCACATCAATGAAGTGTAAAGAATTTGGCTCAGGGTTTAAAGAACTTTGCTGGAAACATGAGTATCTTCTAGTTAACTGGCCAGCCTTTGGATTTTTCATTAGTGGATCTAATACTGATTCTGTAGCAATGGTCACTTAAAAGCAAACTCAAGACAATATAGTCAAGAAAAAGATCACAGTCTCCAACAGGTTTTGACTCAATAAAATAAAATTTTGACTCAAAAAGGACTGACTCTAAGAAAAACAAAAACAATGTAGCGACTACCTCCCCCAGACTTGAACAACACTGTCCCCAGTATTATTTAGCCTAAGGTTAGTGAAAGAAAGCAAAAGGACAAAGTGGAATCATGAAGAACAAGAAGATACCGTAATGGGCTGTTGGTATCGACCGACGCACGGCCTAGTATCGATCGATACCAGGCGTAGGTCGATACAGGTCCTCAAATCATCGACAATTGGTCATATGTTACGCCTGATTTTGTGTCAAACGATCAAAGTGTTATGGTTAGCACTGTTAAATCACTCAAACACAAGTCAGATGCAACAAAAGATCATAGATGCATAGATCCACAAAGTTCAAAATTAAAAGAAAATGAAGACATAAAGACGCAAAAGTTCAAAAGAAAATAAAAAGAAAAAGAAAAAGAAAAAGAAAATTGAACCAGATAAAAGAGAGGACTAATCCTCATCAGAATCATCATCTCCAGCAGTATGGGACGGTCCTTCGCCTGAAGGTGAGCGTGGGCTAGGAGGACGGATGCGACCACAACGTGAAATATGGTTCCAAATGCTCTGGAGACTCTCCACCACAAACCTTTGAAAGGCAGCTTGCTCCATGGGAATCGCAGGTGATGGAGGAAAAGTACGCGCAGAAGATGGAGGATGGCATGCACGTCAAGATCGACCTCCAGCAAGGTCAGGTACTGGCTCATCCTCAATAGCAGCAGGTACGCTCGTAGAAGAGCCTCGGCCCCGGCGAGTGCGAGGTGAAACAATCAATAGGCTCGGGTCAGGTACAAAACGCAGCTGATCGGCTCATAGTTCTCGTCACCAATGTCCGTCAGCGCTCTGCTGGGGAGCTGAATCAGAAAATCTCCACCCGTGTTGGATAAACACCAACGTTGCTAATGCTTCAACCACCTGAGGTTCTGCAGATGTCGCTCATCCATAACAGTGCGTGTGGTGACTATCGAACAGCTCGCTGTGTTAATACCAAAGTGCTGGAAGATAGGGGTAAGAAGATTACCCACTGTCTCGGTCTTCCGAGCTGTACCCACGAATGGTTTGGTCTTCAGAGAGACCAGGTGATGTGCAAAGATTGCCCCTAGGTTGACCTCGAGGTCGAGCTCAGGCCACTCATAGTTCTCGTCATCAATGATATCTCCAATAGCCGTGGAGAACAGAATAAGCTCAGACAGCCGCATCTTGTTAGGCTCCATCTTGCACAAGATAGTGTTGCTCAGAATCCTAACCAGGCAGCGTAGAACAGGATGGCGCACATCTATCTGAGTGGAAGTCTTGGAGTAATAGGCTCTGTTCCCGAAATGCTCCCAGAAAACATGTACATCGCGAAACTGAGTAGGCAGAGCAACTTTCCTGAAGTCCCTGCAGAAACCATAGGTGTCGCAGAGATCTGGGAGTGACAATCTGTATCTCACTCCGCGAATTATGAAGGTCATGGTACCTTCCTGTGCGTCCTTAAGGACATCATCCTGATAGTAAACGCGAACTGTCGCAAGGAACTGTCGCACTAAGTCAGGGAACATATCATACTGCCTTAGAGGCATAGTACCCAAGCCAATCTTTTCAATAAGACGCCCGAGTTCCCTGTCGATACCTAGATGACGCATGGTCTGAGGGTCAACAAACCGAGTGGTCTGTAAGTCAACGTCCAGCCATGCGTTGTAGAACAACGTGTTATAGTAGTCCCAAGACTCAGAGATGGGTTTGTATACGCAGTCGTCACTCTCAGCAGTCTCCCTGTCTGTTCCTTCCCAAACTCTGTTGCAAGGAATCTTGGCCTTCTCGTTCCTCTTAGGCCAAGGACCTCGACTTGTGGCAGTAGGAGCCACAGGATCAGCGGAAGCATCTCGTGGTTGTGATGGTGGTGGTGGAATATCGCGCAGGGAAGAGTGCGGAAGCTCAATATGTTCTGACGGTCCATCAATCTGCACTCTGTAGTAGTTGTTGCCTAGGCAACCGGTCACTGCGCCTCGCCGCCAATGTAAACCATCCCAGATTTTTACACGTTGAAACGAGAGGGACTCCTTTGGATGCGGGTTGGAGTTTGATGCATCATCTGTACGTGTTCTCTTTCGGGTAGACATCTGAAATCAAAGACAAAGAACAAAGCAAACACAGAATAAGCACCAAATCCAACAAGACAGCAACAATCAGCAACAATTTACTCGGAATCCATCACTGCCCGCAGGGTATCGATCGACACCATCAGGGTATCAATCGATACTATGTTATTTCGAACTAAAATCTCTCACAGCAAAAATAGTCAAGGAATGTACTGAGTATCGACCGATACCAGGTGGTATCAATCGATACTCATCAAATCGCGAACAGCACGTATAGATCCACAATCCAAAAATATTCCAAAAGTCGAACTAATGGTAATTAAGAGTAAGGCGGGTTCCGACTAGTCCTAGAACAACACAATCAAGTAGTATTCGTCCAACACAAGGAGTTCTAAAGGCTAAAAATCGAAAACCCAACCGTTGGTCACGGATTGAAAAAGAGGAGATTCGTGTTTCATACCTTGCAGATCGAGTGAAAGGGTGAGAGAATGAGAATAAACACGAAAATCCAACGACAATAGACTCTTGAATCACTCAATTCCGTGAAAAAACAAAGATTTGGTGATTTGTAGAAAGTTTTGTTCTTGTATCGGTCGATGGAGGCAAAAGAGGAAGAAAGAAAATCTCGTAGGGTTTATAAGGAAACTTACCTGAATGGTGGTATCGACCGATACCATAAGTGGTGTCGATCGATACACGGCAGTCGGTTCAGGATATTTGCGTTTCCCATATAGCAAGTGAAACGTTGTGGTCCCAAGTGGTGTCTTGAAAGCGGTCCTATAAGCCCACAGTGCATCATCCAGCCTTGCAGACCAATCCTTCCTAGTAGTTCCCACAGTCTTTTCCAGAATTTCCTTGATATGTCTGTTGGAAACCTCAACTTGCCCACTAGTCTGAGGATGATAAGCAGTAGCGACACGATGATTCACACCATGCTTCTTCAGCATCTTCTCGAAGACCTTGTTAATAAAGTGAGAACCACCATCACTTATAACAATCTGAGGTACTCCAAATCGAGAGAAAATGATACTCTTGAACAGCTTAAGGACCACAGTAGAATCGTTGGTGGGACTAGCAATCGCTTCCACCCACTTAGATACATAGTCCACAGCAACCAAGATGTACCTGTTTTTATATGACGAAGGAAAAGGACCCATAAAATCGATGCCCCAACAATCAAAAATCTCAACCTTAAGGATGAAATTATGTGGCATCTCGTGTTTCTTACTGATATTACCTCTCCTCTGACACACATCGCATCGAGAAACGAAAACATGAGCATCCTTAAACATGGTAGGCCACCAGAAGCCTGCTTGAAGAACTTTGGACACTGTCTTGAAAGTAGCAAAGTGTCCAGCATACTCAGATCCATGACAATGAAACAAAACAATAGGTACCTCTGACTCAGCAATGCATCTCCTGTAGATACCATCAGAACAGTGCTTGTACATGTAAAGTCCATCCCAAGAGAATCGCCTTATGTCTCGCATAAATTTGTTCTTGTCATATTTCTTGAGGTGATTTGGCTCTGCATCTGCAGCGAGGTAGTTGGCAATATCAACGAACCATGGTTGATTAGAATCAGCTGCATCAACTAAATACTTTTCAGAAGCACCAAGGTGTTCAACTGTCAAAACAGGTTCGGAAATCACCGGGTATCGACCGACACTAGGGGAGTGTCGATTGATACCGAAACCTGCAATTCGTTGGAATTGCATAGTTTCGGCAAAACCCATTTGAAACTCAGTTTCACTGAAGTAAATGGACTCCGCTGGTAGTTAATCATTAATAGGTGCGTCTGCATCGATTCGAATCCTCGAAAGATGGTCCGCAACTCCGTTCTCTATTCCTTTCTTGTCCTTAACCTCAATGTCAAAACCTTGTAGCAGAAGAACCCAACGATAAGTGCGAGGCTTGAGATCCTTAATCTGCATCAGATATTTGAGAGCAGCATGATCAATTTGAACAATCACTTTGCTCCCAATCAGGTAGGATCGAAATTTCTCAAATGAGAAAACAACTGCAAGTAGTTCTTTCTATGTGGTGATGTAATTCCTCTGAGCATCATCCAATGTCCTGCTGGCATAGTAGATAACATGCAGCTTCCTATCCTTCCTCTGTCCCAGAACTGAATCAACAACAAAATCACTAGCGTCGCACATGATCTCAAAAGGCAGAGTCCAATCAGGAGGTTGCACAATAGGAGCACTCACCAAGGCCTTTTTAATCTCCTCAAAGGCTGCAAGACACTCAGGTGTGAAGTCGAACGTGATCTCCTTGCATAATAGGGCTGTGAGTGGGCGTGTTAGTTTGGAGAAGTCCTTGATGAATCATCTGTAAAACCCATCATGACCAAGGAAGTTTCGAATATCCTTAACAGAAGTCGGTGGTTGGAGGCTTGTCATGACCTGAATCTTGGCTTTGTCAACTTCGATCCCAGCTTCAGGAACCTTATGCCCAAGCACGATGCCATCATGAACCATAAAGTGGCACTTTTCCCAATTAAGGACCAAGTATTTCTCTTCACATCTCTCTAGCACCTTGCACAAGTTATCCAGACAGCTCTTGAATGATGATCCATACACTGAAAAATCATCCATGAACACTTCCAAAAAATCCTCAATCATGTATGTGAAGATAGAAATCATGCATCTCTGAAAAGTGGTTGGATCATTACACAATCCAAATGACATTCTTCTATATGTGAATGTGCCATAGGGACATGTAAAAGTCGTCTGGATGTATCGGAATCTAGAAGAAACCTGAATACCCATCAAAAAAACAGTAGTAGGGATTACTAGCCAACCTCTCCAACATCTGGTCAATGAATGGCAATGGGAAGTGATCTTTCCTTGTGGCTCCATTCAACTTCCTGTAGTCAATGCACATTCGATGCCCAGTGATAGTCCTAGTAGGAACCATCTCATCCTTCTCATTCTTCACCACAGTTATCCCTCCTTTCTTAGCAACAACGTGCACAGGACTGACCCAAGAACTGTCCGAGATGGCATAACCCCTGCATCCAAGAGTTTCATGACCTCCTTCTTAACCACTTCTTTCAGGTTTGGATTCAGCCTCCTCTGATGCTCAACTGAAGCCTTTGACTCGTCCTCAAGATGAATCCTATGCATGCACAGGTCCGGTGATATACGTGAAATGTCATCAAGAGAATAACCAAGAGCTTTGCGATACTTGCCCACCTTGCTCAGCAGTAAGGCAATCTCTGCGTTGTTCAAAGAAGCATTAATTATCACTGGGTATGTGGAATTAGGATCAAGAAAACCATACCTCAGATTTGCTGGAAGTAGCTTAAGTTCCACTTTAGGAGCTTTCTCCTCGTTCCAATCTCCAAGCCCAGCAGCTTGCTTAGAACTTTCGGCCAACTCCCTTTCTGGCCGCAGGGTATCGACCGATACCAGGTGAGTATCGATCGATACTGGTGGTGCTGTATCGAGCATCTTCGAGTATTCAGCAGCAATTTCACCCGAATAAACCTCTGATTAAGCTGAACAGACCAATTCTTTCTCTAATGGATCCTCAGGATACATCTCCAGGAAGTACTCTTCAGCAATGTCACTGAAGGTATCAACAAAGAAAGTCTACCCATCGATGGTTGGTCTCTTCATCATGATCTCCATGTTAAAAGTCATGACCAAATCACCGATTTTAAGAGCTATCATCCCATTCCTGCAATCAATCAGAGCACCAGCTGTTGCTAGGAATGGCCTTCCCAAGATAAGGGGATCTCTGGGTTCTGAATCATACTCCAGGACAATGAAGTTAGTTGGGATCAAGCACTTTCCAATCTTTATAGGAACATCTTCGAGCAATCCTTCTGGAAGTCTAACTGAGCGATCAGCAAGTATCAGTGATATCCTTGTTGAAGTGAAGTCTGTCATCCCCAATCTTTTAGCAACTGAGTACGGCATGAGGTTGACACTTGAGCCAAGGTCACAAAGAGAACGCTCAAATCTGTCTGTAAAGATCGTACAATCCAACATAAAACTCCCTGGATCTGGTAGCTTCTTTGGGATCATGTTGGTCAGGATTGCGCTGCACTCATGAGTAATCATCAAACATCCGTCCTCAAGGTTCACATTGCTGGACACCATCTTCTTGACATATCTCCTTAAAGCTGGGGAAGTCTTGATAGCATCAATGAAAGGAAGGTAAACAATCAACTTATCCATAATGCCCTTGCATCTAGAGTCTTCTACCTCCTTCCTAGTCTTCCCAATAGCCCTGGGATAAGGTATCCTCGGTATATAAACTCTCTTTGCAGCCAAATTAGGTACCTCTTTCTTAACTTTAGGTGCTGAATCGACTGCAGGATCAGTGTCGATCGATACAGGTGTGGTATCGATCGATACACGGGATTTTGAGTTTTCCCGTGAAAGTATCTTGATCGGTGTCGATCGATGCTTGCTAGTGTCGATCGATACCCTAGGGATTTCGGAATCCTCATCGTCAGTATCGACGAAATTTTCTGTAGTTTGGCCAACATTCGCTTCTGTATTGACCTCTTTTTCACTCCTCAAGGTGATTGCATTGATGTTGGCCCTTGGGTTTTCTCATTTGCATGGAAGAAAACCTTCTTGCCTTTTCACAGCCTCTGAAGTCTGAGCTACCTGAGTTTCTATCTTCTTCTGATGAATACCGAGAGCTTCGATCCTTCCACTCAGATCTTTTTACATGGCATCCATCTTACCATTGAAGTCCACTATTATATGCTGCTGTCCTTGAACCAGCTGTTCAAACATAGACTCAATCTTGCTCTCTGGGGTTTTAGAAGGTACAGGTTGATAAGATGAATTCCCATAGTTCCTGGTATAACCACTGTTCTTAGAAGGTTTTTGGCTAAACTGATTCGACCCAAAACCACTTGGATTGGCTTCAGATTTGAATCCTCCTTGCTGGAAATTGTTGTTGAAGTTTCGGTTGTTGTTGTATTGATTCCTCTGACCTTGAAAACCAGAGCCACCAATGTAGTTAACATCCTCTTCTTCATCTTCATTGATATTCTCGACTTCCTCAGCAAAATGAACTGCCTTCATCGATTTTTCCAGCAAGAGATTGTGCATTGAATCTAACTTAGCCTGAACATTAGCAATCTGCAATCCATCAACTCCTCCAGCCTGCTGCTTTCGCTCGAAATCAGCATTATTGGTGCTATTGCTAGACGCCAAGTTCTCAATCAGAACAACTGCATCATCTGGATACCTGGTGTTGAAATTTCCATTACTCGCAGCATCCAAAGCCATCTGGTACCTCCAATCGACCCCTCTGTAGAAAGTACCCAGCAGCTGAACCTCAGTGAATCCATGATGCGGACAATCTCTCTGATGTGACCTGAAACGAATCCAAGCAGCCTTGAGTGCCTCTGTCGGACCTTGAGAAAACTGAGAAATCATGTTCCTGAGCTCTTCGGATCTCTGATATCATCATATTTTGCATCATTCTAGCATCTGTTCCATTTAGGTTTCGAGTCATTTACATGTAGTTCATGATATCTCTTTAGCATTTTAGTCATTTTAGGAGTCTAATGTGTCCACATTTAGTCCTAGAGAGTCCTTGCATGTTTTGGTTCGTATTTCAGGTGCTAAAGAGGAGATTCGAGACCCGAGGAGAGGAGACGGAAACCGTACCGACGTCACTGGTCGGTACCACAGCTCGGTATCGAAGGCAGAAGGTTTGCACCGAGGTTACTGCTCGGTGCAACTGATCGGTATAGCCCGACGGAGGAAAACAGCCCCAATACTGAGCAACGGTACCGAGGAGTGACCTCGGTATCCATTGAAGATAATCAAGCAATACACCTCAATACCGACGCCACTGCTCGGTGCTCCTCGTCGATGCACAAACCCAGGCTCAATACCGAGGTGTTTCACCGAGCAGTGACCTCGGTATTGGCCAAGTCAGAACTCTTTATCCATTTAAACCCGGTCGACCCGGTTCGTCACTATTCACTATTTATGCCCAAAAACCTAATTTTTATGGGCTAAATCTTTTGTTAAGCAAAAACCCTCTCTAAGAGTGATTTGTAAGAGATTGATATTTTTGTTTAATGCATTTTGAGTATTGTTTTCTTGATTGAATCCATCTATCTTCTACTTTCTAATCATCCAATCATCTTGATCATGAGCTTTAACTCTTCTTTTCTTTGATTTGTTGAACTCATGATGATTAGTGAGTAGTCCTTAGGATCTTGAGATATGGTAGATTAGGGTTGTCCAATGTTTGATTGGTCGTGTTTAGGGTTAGATGGTCTTTTATTCCTTCTTTTCTAGTGCCCCTAAGGCTAGATTCAGCTTGAAAGAGTGGATCTAGATCATAGGGCATTTCATGAACACCAAGTGTTTGATGAAGTGCCTTGATGAACTAGACAAGAGATTTATGTTCCTAACCTAAGACATTAGTTGTTTAGGGCATACTTTTGGTTGATTTTGCTATGATTCTTAATGCTTGCTAGTTGCTAATCCACAAATGATGATTTGCTAATGGATTTAATAATTAACATAGTGATTAGTTGCTTGAAAGAGAACTAATCAAGATTAGAGATCTATTACCTAGGAAGTAGCTTCTTTTAGTAAATGAACACCACTAATTCCACTTGGATCACCTTATATCAATAACCTCATCTCTAGTTCCGCCTTTGTTATTTGAATTACAACTCGTTTAGTATTGCTTTTGTTTGTTCGAATTTGGATACTTAATCATAAACTACCTTCTTTAGCTTAACTTACTTATGAACCTTGCATTCTTAGTGATTAGGATAAACCCCGATAAGGTTCGATAAACTCTTATGCTACAATTGCATTTAGAGAATTGACTCTAGAGTTACCAAAATATCTTGTATCAATCTCGCATCATCATAGAAGTTATTCAGGAACGCATTCTTCATCTCATCCCATGTAGTTAGCGAACCAGTGGGCAACTGCTTCAGCCAATAAGCTGCATCCCCACCAAGAGAGTATGGAAACAACTTGCAGAAGAGGTACTCATTGGGAACTCCATTGTACTTCATACGAGTGACTAAATCCTCAAACCTCTCGATATGATCCATAGGATGTTCATGAGATAGACCATGGAAAAGATGTTGACTCACAAGAGCGTAGTACGCAGGTTTCGGCTCAAAGTCATTCCTCTGAAAAGTTGGAAAGCGAATTGATATATCATGGTTTTTACCCTGTTTAAGCCATGATATAAGTCCGTTTTATCGAGTCTTTATTCTATTATAGAGTCTTTTAGAGTCTTTACAGGTTTTAGCACATTTGGAGCATTATTGGAGATATTAGAGTTTTATGGAGCATTATGGAGCAAAACTGAAGTCCGGTGACTCAGTGCCCGTTCAAAGCGTCTAGCATCGATCGATACCCCCTAGTATCGATCGACACCCATCGAAGCAGATTACAAGTCGCGACTTTAATGAAGTTTGAAGAATTGCAGAACTTGCCCAGAAGACTTTAATATTTACAAAAAGACCCCAATTAGTGTTTAGACTATTAAATTAGGTTTTACAGCCATTTTGGCTGGGTGCTTTTCATTAAGATTATTTTGAGGATTTCAGAGAGAGCTTGAGAGAGAGGAGACAAGTCAGAACTCTGTTCGTCTGAGAGAAGATTTCGAACCTCTGTTTTATTCTCTACTCTTATTTATTCTATTGATGATTTATTCAGTTATGTTGATTGTTTCAATTTTCATGTCTGAGTAGATCTCTTGTTAGGTTCAGGGTTCTCAATAGGGTTTTCTCTGAATGCTAGATTGATTTGTTATTAGGATTCACTATCTGAATTGATTCTTCGCCATAGGTTGTTTGCAAAGCTAATTCTATATTGATCACCTAGAACTTAGATCTTAAGATAATTGATTAGGCGCGAGAGTGCGATTAATTACCTGACAGAACCTAAGGTGAGCAAAATAACTATTCGTAAAGAGATTTGGTTTAGTTGTTTTGTGAACAAATCAAACTTGATAATAAAAGCTGGTTTAGACTTTAGGATTCGCAAAGAGATTTGGAATTCCTAGGATTTAGACTTAGGTAGTTTTCGCAACGAGAGTTGGTTAGCTATATCTTAGTGATTTGAGTTCAAGAACCGTATTAAATCTGAATCCTGTTAGTTAATTTATCTGCATTCAGTGATTCCCTGAGAAATACCCTGAACCTATCTTTCTCCAATTGATTTCACAACCGTTTTAACTTGCATTCTGTTTTCAATACCATTAATCACTTAGCGTAATTCTCACATCTTTAATCTATTGTGTGTTTCTGTGAGTCCTTGTGTTCGACCCCTAGCTATACTATAACTACTGCTTTAGTATCTAAATAGGGTATTAATTTGAGCATATCAAATTTGGCGCCGTTGCTGGGGACTCAATTCGCCATTAGATTACGTTGTCAATTTCGACTAAGTTCGTCGGTATCGATCGATACTCACTAGATACTCGTCATCCTCTTTTGTTGATATCGATCGACACCACTTGGTATCGGTCGATACTTAACGTGTTACCAAGTTACTTACGTTCTTGACTTCTGTTTTCAGGTGTATGCCATATCATAAGACAAGAAGGAACAAGAACACTCAGCTAGTTGAACTGTCATTGGAGCAACTAGCACTTGTAGAACGCACAAACAGAAAGTCAAAGAAACCAGCAGAGATGAATAACAATCAAGTAGAGTTGGTTCGAGATAAGGCTGGTGCCTACAGAGACCGAGAGGGTCGTTTGTGCAATGAGAGAGGACAACGTCTGGATGGAGAGGGGAACATCATTCCACCTGCTCCTGTTGTCGCTGGGAATGCCGCTGGGAACGCGAATCCAGTGAATGCTGAGAATGCTGTGGTTAACCGTGGTAGGACGATTGGTGAGTGCAACAAACCTGACCAGTTTTACGCAAATCACTCCGCGATCCGTCCTCGTGCTTTCCCAAGGAATGACTTTGAGCTGAAACCTACATACTACACTCTTGTGGGACAGCACCCTTTTCATGGTCTTTCCAGATAGCATCCTATGGATCATGTTGAGAGGTTCGAGGACTTGGTCACTAGCATCAAGAGCAATGGAGTCTCTTACGACTACCTTTTCTGCAAGCTTTTCCCATACTCTCTTGGTGGGGAAGCAACTTACTGGCTGAAGCAGTTACCTCCTGGATCGCTGACTAACTGGGAGAAAACTAAGACTGCTTTCCTGACCAACTTTTATGATGATGCAAGATCCGAGGACCTGAGGAACAAAATCTCGCGATTTTCTCAAGGACCTACTGAGGCGTTCAAGGCTCCTTGGACGAGGTTCAAATCGTATCAGAGAGACTGTCCACATCATGGATACTCTGATGTTCAGCTGATGGGGTTCTTCTTTAGAGGACTTGATTGGAGGTACCAAATGACTTTGGATTCTTCAAGCAATGGAAACTTTAACACCAGGTATCCTGATGAAGCCTATGTCCTGATTGAGAACTTGGCGTCTAGCAATAGCACCAAGAATGCTGATTTTGAGCGGAAGAAGCTAGCTAGTAACGTGGATGGTTCACAGATCGCTGACTTTCAAGCTATGTTGGATTCTATGCATAGTCTTCTGATGGGCAAGACACAGAAAGCGGTTCACTTTGCTGAAGATGTCGAGTGTTCAACGAGGATGAAGTGGAGGATGTTAACTACATTGGTGGTTCTGGTTTTCAGGGTCAGAGAAATCAATTCAACAACAACTGAAACTTCAACAACAACTATCAGCAAGGAGGGTCGAATCAGTTTAGCCAGAAACCATCTCAGAACAGTGAGTATGTCAGGAACTATGGGAATTCATCTTATCAGCCTATACCTGCTAAGCTCCCAGATAGCAAGATCGAGTCTATGTTCGAACAACTTCTTCAAGGACAGCAGAAGCTCACTGTGGATTTCAATGGGAAGATTGATGTCATATACAATGACCTGAGCGGAAGAATCGATGCTATCAACATTCAACAGAAGAAGTTGGGACTCAAGATAGCTCAGACCTCAGAAGCTGTGAAAAGGCAAGAAGGCTTTCTTCCAGGGAAAGTAGAGAACCCAAGAGCTCACATCAATGCAATCACTTTAAGAAGTGGAAGAGAGGTCACTCCAGGAGTAAAAATTGACCCGATTGCAGATAGTCTCGTTGATCTTGACGATGAGGATACCGAAATCGCTCCAGTATCGATCGACACTAGCCAGCATCGATCGACACCTCTCAAGATACTCTCACGGGATAAATCAAAACCACGAGTGTCGATCGATACTGAACCCGCAGCTGAATCAACTCCTAAGGTTTTGAAGGAAGTGCCTGATGTGGTCGCATCAAGATTTTACACGCCAAGGATACCTTATCCCAGAGCTGCTGGGAAGACTAAAAAGGAGGTAGAAGACTCTAGATGCAAGGCAATTATGGATAAGTTGATCGTTGAACTACCTTTTATCGACGCCATCAAGACTTCTCTAGTCTTCAGGAGATATGTCAAAAGAATGGTGTCGAGTAACGTGAATCTTGAAGAAGGATGCTTGATGATTACTCATGAGTGCAGTGCAATCCTGACCAACAAGATCCCGAGGAAATTGCCAGATCCAGGGAGTGTTGGATTGTAAGATATTCACGGACATGTTTGAACGTTCTCTTTGTGATCTTGGCACAAGTGTCAACCTCATGCCATATTCCGTTGCCAAAAGGATGGGGATGACAAACTTCACGACCACGAGGATATCTCTGATACTTGCTGATCGTTCGTTTAGACTTCCAGAAGCACTACTCGAAGACGTCCCGATTAAGATTGGAAATTGCTTGATTCCAACTGATTTCATCGTCCTGAAGTATGATGCTGAGCCTAAGGACCCTCTTATCCTAGGCAGACCTTTCCTTGCAACAGCTGGTGCCTTGATTGATTGCAATAATGGGAAGATCGCTCTCAACATTGGTGATTTGGTCATGACTTTCCAAATGGATAAGATGATGAAGAGACCACGACAGACTTTCTTTGTCGACACCTTCAGTGACATAGCTGAAGAGTACTTCCTGGAGATGCACCCTGAGGACCCATTAGAGAGAGCATTGGTCTGTTCAGCCACTACAGAGATGCATTCGTGTGATGATACATCTGGATACTCGAAGATGCTTGATTCAGCATCGACAGTATCGATCGATACCCCCTTGGTATCGATCGATACCCTGCGACTCGAGGGAGAGTTAGCCGAGAATTCTAAGCAAGCTGCTGGGCTTGGAGATTGGAGTGCAGAGAACGCTCCCAAAGTGGAACTAAAGCCACTCCCACCAAATCTGAGGTATAGTTTTCTTGGTCCTAATTCTACATACCCAGTAATTGTCAATGCTTCCTTGAACAACACAGAGGTTGCCTTACTGCTGAGCAAGCTGCGCAAGTATCGCAAAGCTCTTGGCTACTCTCTTGATGATATTTCAGGTATATCACCGGACCTGTGCATGCATAGGATTCACCTTGAGGACGAGTCAAAGACTTCAATTTAGCATCAAAGAAGGATGAATCCGAATCTGATGGAAGTGGTCAAAAAGGAGGTGATGAAGCTTTTGAAAGCTGGTGTTATCTATGTTATCTCATAGAGCTCTTGGGTCAGTCCAGTGCACGTTGTTCCTAAGAAAGGAGGAATAACCGTGGTGAAGAACGACAAGGATGAGATTATTCCTACTAGGACTATCACTGGGCATCGAATGTGCATCGACTACAGGAAGTTGAATGCAGCTACAAGGAAAGATCATTTCCCACTACCATTCATTGACCAGATGTTGGAGAGGTTGGCTAGTCATCCCTACTACTGTTTTCTTGATGGATATTCAGGTTTCTTCCAGATTCCAATACATCCAGATGACCAAGGGAATACGACTTTCACATGTCCATATGGCACATTCGCATACAGAAGAATGCCATTTGGATTGTGTAACGCTCCAGCCACTTTCCAGAGATGCATGATGTCTATCTTCACAGAAATGATTGAGGATTTCATGGAGGTGTTCATGGATGATTTTTCAGTGTATGGATCATCATTCAAGGACTGTTTGGCTAACTTGTGCAAAGTGCTACAGAGGTGTGAAGAGAAACACTTGGTCCTTAATTGGGAAAAGTGTCACTTTATGGTTCAGGATGGCATCGTGCTTGGGCATAAGGTTTCTGAGGCTGGAATCGAAGTTTACAAGGCAAAAATACAGGTTATGACGAGCCTCCAACCACCAAATTCTGTGAAGGACATTCGAAGCTTCATTGGTCATGCTGGGTTTTACAGGAGATTTATCAAGGATTTCTCCAAGATATCACGTCCACTCACTGCTTTATTGTGCAAGGAGATCAAATTCGATTTCACATCTGACTGTCTTCCAGCCTTTGAGGAGATAAAAAAAAGGCTTTGGTAAGTGATCCTATTGTGCAACCTCCTGATTGGACTCTGCCTTTTGAGTTCATGTGTGACGCTAGTGACTTTGCTGTTGGATCTGTGCTGGGTCAGAGGAAGGATAAGAAGCTGCACGTCATCTATTATGCCAGCAGGACTTTGGATGATGCTCAGAGGAACTATAGCACTACGGAGAAGGAACTGCTTGCAGTGGTTTTTTCTTTTGAGAAATTTCGATGCTACTTGATTGGGAGCAAAGTGATTGTCAATACTGATCATTCTGCTCTCAAGTATCTGATTCAGAACAAGGACCTTAAGCCTCGTCTTTGTCGTTGGGTTCTTTTGCTACAGGGCTTCGACATCAAGATTAAAGACAACAAGGGCATAGAGAACGGGGTCGCTGACCATCTTTCGAGGATTCGGATCGATGCAGACGTTCCCATTGATGACGAACTACCAGAGGAATCCATTTACTTCATTGAAACTGAATTTCGGATGGGCTTCGCAGAAACTCAGCAATTCCCACGAATTGCAGGTCTTGGTATCGATCGACACTCCTATGGTATCGGTCGATACCATGCGGTTCCTGAACCAATTCTGACTGTTGAACACCTTGGTGTTTCAGAGGAATATCTAGTAGCTGCAGCCGATTCTGATCAACCATGTTATGCTGATATCGCCAACTACCTTGCTGCAGATGCAGAACCAAAGCACCTCACAAGCTATCACAAGAAGAAGTTCTCACAGGATATAAGGAGATATTTCTGGGATGAACCATACTTGTATAAGCACTGCTCTGATGGTATCAACAGAAGATGCATTGTCGAATCAGAGGTACCGAATGTGTTGTTTCATTGCCATGGATCCGATTATGCTGGACACTTTGCCACCTTCAAGACAGTGTCCAAGGTTCTTCAAACAGGCTTCTGGTGGCCTACTATGTTTAAGGACGCACATGCTTTCGTTTTGCAGTGCGATGCTTGCCAAAGAAGAGGGAAGATCAGTAAGAGACATGAGATGCCACAGAATTTCATCCTTGAGGTTGAAATTTTTTATTGTTGGGGCATTGATTTTATGGGTCCCTTTACCTCGTCATACGGACAAAAGTACATCTTGGTTGCTGTGGATTATGTGTCTAAGTGGGTTGAAGCCATTGCTAGCAAAACCAATGATTCTTCAGTGGTCCTTAAGCTGTTTAAGACCATCATTTTTCCCCGATTTGGAGTGCCTCGAATTGTGATAAGTGATGGTGGTTCTCATTTTATCAACAAGATTTTCGAGAGGTTGCTGAAGAAGTATGGTGTGAACCATCGTGTTGCTACCCCTTATCACCCTCAGACCAGTGGGCAAGTTGAGGTTTCCAACAGGCAGATCAAAGAAATTCTGGAGAAAATAGTGAATGTTACAAGGAAGGATTGGTCTGTGAAGCTGGATGACGCACTTTGGGCATACAGGACCGCTTACCAGACACCACTTGGGACTACACCGTTTTATTTTCTGTATGGAAAATCATGCCATCTTCCAGTATAGATCGAGCACAAGGCAGCATGGGCTACAAAGTTTTTGAATTTTGACATCAAGACTGCTGCTGAGAAGCGATTGATCAAGCTGAATGAGCTCGATGAGATTAAGCATCTTGCCTATGAGGACTCCAAGCTGTACAAGGAAAGGACTAAAGCTTACCATGACAAGAGAATCATCTCCAGGCATTTTGAACCAAATGACCAGATACTTCTGTATAACTCTCGTTTGCAATTGTTTCCTGGTAAGTTGCGCTCTCGTTGGTCATGACCTTTCACAGTCAAAGACGTTAGACCACATGGTGCGATTGTCCTAACAAGTCCTTCAGGAAAGGAGTTCACTGTCAACGGACAAAGGGTGAAACACTACTGGGCGAAAGCTGAGATTCCAGAAGGACACATAATGCCTCTGGATGATGCACCCACTGCCTGAACGGCGGTACAGTCAAGCTAATGACATTAAACGAGCGCTTGGTGGGAGGCAACCCACTGGTGAGTTTTTTTTGAGTCTTTTTCTTTTTATTTTTATTTTTCATTTTTGGGTCTGTTTCAGGATAAACAAGGAGCACAACGAAATCGCCTGAGTGTCGTCGACATCCTACGCGAATAAGAAGGACATGTGTCGATTTAAGCATGGTATCGACCGATACCAAGCTGTGTGTCGATCGATACTCAATGTCCCAGCACGGTAACTTCTTGTTTATCATATTTCCATTCAGTTCATTTGTTTTCTTTCACCAACTCTAGGATAGATAACACTGGGGACAGTGTTGTTTAAGTCTGGGGGAGGTAGTCGCTGACTTTGTTTTTGTTTTTCTTAGAGTCAGTCCGTTTTTGAGTCATTCGTTGTTTTATTGAGTCAAAACTTTGTCTGAGACTGTGATCTTTTTCTTGAATCTATTGAGCTAGAATTGCTTCTAAGTGACCATTGTTACAGAATCAGCTCTAGATCGACTAATGAAAAATCCAAAGGCTGACCAGTTAACCAGAAGACACTCATGTTTCCAGCAAAGTTCCTTAAAGCCTGAGCCAAATTTTTGCACTTCATTGATGTGGTTAGTATTCATAGAGCTTGATTCCTCATTCGTATCTGACAAAGGAACCCATGTGTTTGAAAGAATGATAATTCTCTCCCTGTTACAAGTTAATTAATAAATAAGTGCATTAAAAGATGAAATGATTTTCTTCTGAGTAGAGGGTTAGGAAAATTTCATGCGATCCCATTATTCTACTTCAGAGGAAATGATCACACAAAGGTGGAAGCGAGGTTAGGAAAATTTCATGTGATACCGTTATTCGCCTACACCTTTGATTACTTTTGAGGGAAGAACTGGGGATTCGGTGGCAAACACCATCAATACTCGCGTCTCGAACCTCAATTTGTACATGCAAGAGATATAATAAGAAATAAGTCTGGGGGAGAGAAATATTACTAAAAAATATGAAAAAGGGTGGTTCCTTGTCATGATATTGTATGGGAAAGAATCTAGAAGGTTCTTGATATTGATTCACAGCGATGAAACTGGCGAGGAGGGCTTGATTGAACGATGCTGCGAAATAATGTGTGTAGTCTGGGAAGCTGAGAATGTCTACGGAGAAGTACATGGTGGTTATATCAAAAGCTGGTTAGGTGACATATGAATGCTTGGAAAAAGGGTAATTGCAACAATTCAAGAACAGGTGAGTCTCTACGTTTTCAAACCTCTTTCTCTGGGATAGTCTTCTATTTTCTTGAGGGCAAGCAAAGGCTAAGTCTGGGGAGTTGATATATCATGGTTTTTACCCTGTTTAAGCCATGATATAAGTCCGTTTTATCGAGTCTTTATTCTATTATAGAGTCTTTTAGAATCTTTTACAGGTTTTAGCACATTTGGAGCATTATTGGAGATATTAGAGTTTTATGGAGCATTATGGAGCAAAACTGAAGTCTGTTGACTAAGTGCCCGATCAAAGCGTCAAGCATCGATGGATACCCTCTGGTATCGATCGACACCCATCGAAACAGATTACAAGTCGCGACTTTAATGAAGTTTGAAGAATTGCAGAACTTGCCCAGAAGACTTTAATATTTACAAGAAGACCCCAATTCGTGTTTAGACTATTAAATTAGGTTTTACAGCCACTTTGGCTGGGTGCTTTTCATTAAGATTATTTTGAGGATTTCATAGAGAGCTTGAGAGAGAGGAGACAAGTCAGAACTATGTTCGTCTGAGAGAAGATTTCGAACCTCTGTTTTATTCTCTACTCTTATTTATTATATTGATGATTTATTTAGTTATGTTGATTATTTCAATTTCCATGTCTGAGTAGATCTCTTGTTAGGTTCAGGGTTCTTAATAGGGTTTTCTCTGAATGCTAGATTGATTTGTTATTAGGATTCACTATCTGAATTGATTCTTCGCAATAGGTTGTTTGCAAAGCTAATTCTAGATTGATCACCTAGAACTTAGATCTTAGGATAATTGATTAGGCGCGAGAGTACGATTAATTACCTGACAGAACCTAAGATGAGCAAAATAACTATTCGCAAAGATATTTGGTTTAGTTGTTTTGTGAACAAATCAAACTTGATAATAAAAGCTGGTTTAGACTTTAGGATTCGCAAAGAGATTTGGAATTCCTAAGATTTAGACTTAGATAGTTTTCGCAACGAGAGTTGGTTAGCTATATCTTAGTGATTTGAGTTCAAGAACCGTATTAAATCTGAATCATGTTAGTTAATTTATCTGCATTCAGTGATTCCCTGAGAAATACCCTGAACCTATCTTTCTCCTATTGATTTCACAACCGTTTTAACTTGCATTATGTTTTCAATACCATTAATCACTCAGCGTAATTCTCACATCTTTAATCTATTGTGTGTTTCTGTGAGTCCTTGTGTTCGACCCCTAGCTATACTATAACTACTGCTTTAGTATCTACATAGGGTATTAATTTGAGATTAGTTGTGCTCACTAATCGTCCTCCCACGATTAGCCACAGCATTTGCAGCGACAATGTCCTCGACAACAACGGGAGGTGGAATTATGTTCCCCTCTCCGTCCAATCGTTGCCCTCTCGCATTGCACAAATGACTCTCTTGGTCTCTGTAAGCATAAGCTGCATCTTGAACCAAAACCATTGGATTGTTGTTCATCTCTGCTGGCTTCTTTGCTTTTCTGTTTGTGCGTTTCAAAAGTGCTAGCTTCTCTAACGACATATTAACTAGCAGAGTGCTCTTGTTCCTTCTGGTTTCATGATTAGGCATGGACCTGAAACACAAAAGTCAAGAACGTAAGTAACACAAAATTTTACGACAAGTATCGACCGATACCGCTAGGGTGTCGATCGATACTGGTAGAACTTAGTCGAAATTCCAAACTAAAATCTAATGGCGAATTGAATCCCCGGCAACGGCGCCAAATTTGATAAGCTCAAATTAATACCCTAAAAGTACTAAAGCTTTGTCGATTGTAATACTTAGGGATCGAATCCACAAAGACTCAAGAAATCACACAATAGATTTTAAGAATTGAATTAAGCTAAGTGATCAATGGAATTGAAAGCGAATACGTGAATTAAACAAGTTGTAAGTTGATTAGAAAGAAGATAGGTTCAAGGTATTTCTCAGGAAATCAACGAATGCAGATAAACTAACAAATCAGGGTTCAGGTTATGCACGGTTCTTGAACTCAAATCACCTAAGTATAATTAACCAACTCTCGTTGCGAGAATTATCTAAGTCTAAATCCTAGAATTCCAAATCTCTTTGCGAATCCTAAAGTCTAAACCAGCTTTTAGTTCAAGTTTGATTTGTTCAGAAAACAACTAAACCAAATCTCTTTGCGAATAGTTATTTTGCTCACCCTAAGTTTTGTCAGGTTTCTCAATCGCACTCTCGTAACTAATCGATTAACCTAAGATCTAAGTTCTAGGTGATCAATCTAGAATTAGATTTGAGAACAACCTAAAGTGAAGAACTAATTCAGATTATGAACCCTAAACAATAAATCAACCTAGCATTCAAAGAAATCCCTTATGAGAACCCTAAACCTAACATGAGATCTACTCAGACATGGAGATTGCAACAATAAACATGACTGAATAAATACTTGAATAAATGATAAAGAAGGGAGTAAAACAAGGGTTCGAAATCTTCTCTCGGACGAATAGAGTTGCAGACTTGTCTCCCTCAAAAGCTCTCTCACAAAACCAAAGTAAAATAAAGCATAGCCATCAAAGTGGCTGTAAATCCTAAAAAATAACCTAAGTCACGTTTTTGGGCTTCCTGTAAATAATAAAGTCTTCTGGGACAATTTGCAGTTTCTCAAATCTTCATAAAGTTGCGATCATTTTGTTCCTTCGACGGGTATCGATTGATACCATAAGTGTATCGATCGATACTCATGCATCAAATCGTTGTCTCAACTACAGGATCTCTGCTTGGTTCCAAAATGCTCCAAAATGCTTCAGTATCTCCAATAATGCTCCAAACATACCTAAAACCTGAAAGGACTCTAAAAGACTCCAAAATACTAGAAAGACTCTATAAAAAGGACTTATATCATGGCTTAAAACGGGTAAAAACCATGATATATTGATATGCTCAAATTAATACCCTAAAAGTACTAAGCAGTAGTTGCAGTAAAATAGGGGTCGAACACAAGGACTCACAGAGACACACAATAGATTATAAAGGTGAGAATTAAGCTAAGTGATCAATGATATAGAAAACAGAATGTAAATTAAAACGATTGTAAATTCAATTGGAGAAAGATAGGTTTATGGTATTTCTCAGGAAATCAATGAATGCAGATAAACTAACTAACAAGATTCAGATTTAGCGCGGTTCTTGAACTCAAATCACTAAAGTATAATTAACCAACTCTCTTTGCGAAAACTATCTAAGTCTAAATCCTAGAATTCCAAATCTCTTTGCGAATCCTAAAGTATAAACCAGCTTTTAGTTCAAGTTTTATTTTTTCACAAAACAACTAAACCAAATCTCTTTGCGAATAGTTATTTTGCTCACCCTAGGTTCTGTCAGGTAATTAATCGCACTCTCGTGCGTAATCAATTATCCTAAGATCTAAGTTCTAGGTGATCAATCTAGAATTAGCTTTGGAAACAACTTATGGTGAAGAACTAATTCAGATAGTGAATCCTAATAACTAATCAACCTAGCATTCAGAGAAAATCCTTATGAGAACCCTAAACCTAACAAGAGATCTACTCAGACATGGAAATTGAAGCAATAAACATGTTTGAATAAATCATCAAATAAAATAGAAAGAGAAATAAGAGGGTTCGAAATCTTCTCTCGGACGAACAGAGTTTCAGACTTGTCTCCCTTCAAAAGCTCTCTCACAAAACCAGAATAAAATAAGCGTTTTTCTTAAAGTGGCTGTAAAATCTTATTAAATAACTTAAATCAACTTTTGGGGCTTCTTGTAAATAATAAAGACTTATGGGCAATTTTGCAATTCTTCATTAAACTCACGGGTCGTGTTTGCTTCGATGAGTGTCGACCGATACTAGGCAGTATCGATCAACACTGATGCTTCAAATCGGGTACTCAGCTACACGACCTTCTGCTTTGATCCAAAATGTTCCAGAAAGCTCCAAAATCTCCAATTATGCTCCAAACGTGCTAAAACCTGTAAAAGACTCTAAACCACTACAAAATAGTAGAAAGACTCTATAAAACGGACTTATATCATGGCTTAAAAGGAGTAAAAACCATGATATATCATATATCAGGAGTGCATCGACCGAAGCAACACCAACCGAGGAAGCATAATCGACCGATGCAAGGAGTGCATCGATCGATGTGAGCTGGTCCGAGAAATCGAAATCTATCGATGCACGCCACCCCGAAGGACTTAAATTTACCGATGCAAGAAGTGCATCGGTCGATGCACGCTTGCCCAAAGAACTGAAATCGACCGATGCAAGGAGTGCATCGGTCGATGCGTGCTTGCGAGAAGAAAAAGGAAATTTCTGAATTTCTTGTTTTGCCCCGAAAACTGCCAGTTTCGACCCGGAAACTGCATGTTTTGACCTAATTCGACCTAGGGCCTGTATATACTCTTTTTTTAGCCTCTTTGATGGCTACGCATTATTTTCTATTTAGACCTTTTGTTGTTGATCATTGTAAGTTTTGGAGAAGAATTCTAAACCCTTTCTCTCTTTTTATATTATGAGTTTTTCATCTCCTTGCTTGTTTTCTGTTACCATGTCTGAGTAGTTCCATAGTTAGGTTTAGGGTTTTTAAGGGATCCATGAATCATTGAATTAGACACAAATAGTGATTTATCTTTCGTGGTTTTCGCTTATCGTTGTGCTTATTACTTAGGCTTGAGCTAACCGCTAGATCTATGAACTAGAGTGCGGCTTGCCCTATGAGCACGACACTGGATTAGGGTACAGTTAACCTATGAGCACGATAGTGGGTTAGGTTGCATAGAAAGAACATAAGCGAGTGAATCATCCTTAGCCTGCGAGAGTTGATGCTAACGCGATTCGTGAACATATTGAACCCGTTCCTTAATGCTGAACTAGAACTCTATGAGCACGACAGTGGATTAGGTGCTAGGTTTAGTAGCCATGAGCACGACAGTGGATTGGTTAATATTTATGTTTGAGTTTGAAACTTGTGTATAATTATTCTCTGAATAGTTGTCTGATTCGTGATCTCCGGATTCCTAAGAGCAAACCCTTGACCTAACGTTTCCCCTTTATTGAATTTACATCTTTTAAATTGTGTTCGTTACTCTTTCCAAAACCAAAATATAATCTTGTCTTAGCTTAGTTTCATCTTGTGAGAATTGTAGTGTAACCGTGGTCTCTGTGGATTTGATCCTAAAGTACTGCATTGACAACCGTTATGATTGCGGTAGTGTGAGCTTTAGTTATTAATTGACTGAGTGGTAAAACACCTAAATCAATTTGGCGCCGTTGCCGGGGACCAATAGCGTTACCTTCAATTCTGAATTTGAAATTTTGTCTAAGATTTACTAATATATTCTATTTTATTTTCTTTTCGCGTTTCAGGTGACCAGTAGAAAAACTGAATAGAATTACCAGAAGTAGGGGCTCTGAAAACCTTTGCGAGCTCAGTAACGAAGAGCTAGCAAGGTTAGAACGAACGAACCAAAGGGCAAGATCAATTCCCGTCATCATGGATGAACAGAACGACGAACAACAAAACGATACAGCTGCTGAACTCTAGAGGCTGCAAAACAAGTGCAGCAGTTACAACAACAGAAACAGCAGAGTAGAGTAGATGACCACTTATCCTAAAAGCGCACCACTAAGAGAGAGTGCGATTACGAGGCCAGGTGGTCGAACCATATGACATGCTAGGATAGGTTATGAACCACCACATTTTCCCAAAACCATTCTAGAATGAGAGTGGGAAGTAAGGACATTAGTGGTCTCAAAATGATAAGGAGTTACCTTTTCGTGAGCCCGCCAACTCATGTTATATGGAGAGTGTGGTAGTAGGGAGATGAGTGATTCAGACAAGAACATGACAGCACCCCGACTACATCAAGATAAACCAGGCAGCAATGCCCGAGAAGGTAAGGTCTAAAGCATCCGGATAGCAATACTTAGGAAGGTAAGAATGATATCCTTGATTTTTGTCATTTTCTAACGCATGTTTAGTATTCCTTTGAAATGTTTTATCGAGTCAAAGTTCGTTTTTAGATTCTTCTAGTCATTTATTTAGTTATCTCAGGTAAAAAGGAGTCTAAGGGAGAAATTAGAGTTACGTGGGCAAAAACGCATGGAACCGTGAAGAGAAGGCCAGAATCGGTCGATGCAAGGAGGGCATCGACCGATGCAAAACCACCCGAGGAAGCAGAATCGACCGATGCAAGGAGTGCATCGATCGATGCGAGCTGGTCCGAGAAACCAAAATCGATCGATGCACGCCACCCCGAAGGACTGAAATCGACCGATGCAAGGAGTGCATCGGTCGATGCGTGCCTGCGAGAAGAAAAAGGAAATTTCTGAATTTTCTGTTTTGCCCCGGAAACTGCCTGTTTTGACCTAATTCGACCTAGGGCCTATATATACTCTTTTTAGAGTCTTTGTCGGCTACGCATTATTTTCTATTCAGACTTTTTGCTCTTGATTATTGTAAGCTTTGGAGAAGAATCTCTGCATCTATTGAGAACAATTCTAAACCCTTTCTCTATTTTTATATTATGAGTTTTTCATCTCCTTGCTAGTTTTCTGTTACCATGTCTGAGTAGTTCCATAGTTAGGTTTAGGGTTTTGAAGGAATCCATGAATCATTGAATTAGACACAAATAGGGATTTATCTTTTGTGGTTTTCGCTTATCGTTGTATTTATTAATTAGGCTTGAGCTAACTGCTAGGTCTATGAACTAGAGTGCGGCTTGCCCTATTAGCACGGCAGTGGATTAGGGTACAGTTAACCTATGATCACGACAGTGGATTAGGTTGCATAGAAAGAACATAAGCGAGCGAATCGTCCTTAGCCTGCGAGAGTTGATTCTAAGGCGATTCGTGAACATATTGAACTCGCTCCTTAATGCTGACCTAGAACTCTATGAGCACGACAAGGGATTAGGTGCTAGGTTTAGTAGCCATGAGCACGACAGTGGATTGGTTAATATTTATGTTTGAGTTTGAAACTTGTGTTTAATTATTCCCTGAATAGTTGTCTGATTCGTGATCTCTGGATTCCTAAGAGCAAACCCTTGACCTAGCGTTTCCCCTTTATTGAATTTACATCTTTTAAATTGTGTTCGTTACTCTTTCCAAAACCATAATATAATCTTGTCTTAGCTTAGTTTCATCTTGTGAGAATTGTAGTATAACTGTGGTCTGTGTGGATTCGATCCTAAAGTATTGCATTGACATTCGTTATGAATGCGGTAGTGTGAGCTTTGATTATTAATTGACTAAGTGGTAATACACCTAAATCAAAGAACAACCCGATATCCCTTATAAGATTATCGGGAAAGGTAAGGGATAACTCGAAAGACGCTGGATTATGTTTAAATTTCCCTCCAAATATACCTTGAAATAAGTTCACTCTCGTATTGAACCAATAACTAGCTAATTTTGGCTTATATGGCAGGCGAAAGCAATATATCACTTTTCATAAAGAAGATAAAGGGATGGGCGCTCAAAGCGCGTGGCAACGCAAAAAATGCTGGAGGCAGTACGGAGTTTGCGCATATATGCACCTCGGGATAACTTTGTATGGAGATCAGACATAAGCGACAAAGGGAATAAGTAAAAGCATTCCCGAATATCCCGAACGCGACCGGACGAAGGATCAAGGATCCGACCCAACAGAACCAGTACAACCCGGTATACGAGTCTGGATCAGGTATTCCAATAAATAAAACCCTCACTCATCGGAGAGAGGAGATCCAAATTTTCATTCGGATTTAGAGAACTCTCTCAAAACATATAGCTTTTCTTAGGCTTCCGAGACTAAGTCTCATCTCAATCTCAGGGGATATTCGGTCTTGTGCCTTGAATATTCTGTTCATCCTAATCTTTCAAAAACACTTTCACCCAAATCTTTGCAGATACTTCGCGGATCCATCCTTTCTCAAGACCCGAAGTAGACATAAATCTCCATTCCTTAAGGTTTCTGATTCTTTCCTGTTTCCGACCCCAAAATTTGTGGTTTTTTTATACTTTTTTGACATAAGCGTTAGAGAGTCATCGAAAAATACACAATCATCGTGTTTTCAGACCTATGACCTCACGTGCTTTGTGGTGCAAGAGACTAGCTCTCAAGTGTAATATACTGCAACTACTGCTTAGTATTTTTAGGGTATTAATTTGAGCATATCAAATTTGGCGCCGTTACCGGGGACTCAATTCGCCATTAGATTTTCGTTTGATAATTTCGACTAAGTTCGTCGGTATCGATCGATACCCACTAGTATCGGTCGATACTCGTCGTTCTCTTTTGTTTATATCGATCGACACCACTTGGTATCGGTCGATACGCATCGTGCTACCGATTACTTACGTTCTTGACTTCTGTTTTCAGGTGTATCCCTAATCATAAAACAAGAGGAAACAAGAACACTCAGCTAGTTGAACTGTCTTTGGAGTAGCTAGCAGAGATGAACAACAATCAGGAAGAGTTGGTTCGAGATGAGTCTGGTGCTTACAGAGACCAAGAAGGTCGTATGTGCAATGCCCAGGGACAACGTCTGGATGGAGAGGGGAACATCGTTCCCGCTGCCCCTGTAGCTGTTAGGATTGTCGCTGGGAACGCGAACGCTGAGAATGTTGTGGTTAATCGTGGTATAACAATTGGTGAGTGCAACAGGCCTGATCAATTTTATGCCAATCGATCAACGATTCGTCCTCCGCCTTTTTAGAGGAATGACTTTGAGCGGAAACCTGCATACTTCACTCTTGTGGGTCAGTACCCTTTTCATGGTCTTCCTCATGAGCACCCTATGGATCACATTGAGAAGTTTGAGGATTTGGTTACAAGCATCAAGAGTAATGGAGTATCCTATGATTACCTCTTTTGCAAGCTCTTCCCATACTCTCTTAGTGGAGATGCAACTTACTGGCTGAAGCAGTTACCTCTTGGATCATTGACTACTTGGGAAGAGACTAAGACTGCTTTCCTGAACAACTTTTATGATGATGCAAGATCCGAGGATCTGAGGAACAAGATCTTCCAATTTCCTCAAGGACCTACTGAGGCGTTCAAGGTTTCTTGGATTCGTTTCAAGTCCTATCAGAGAGATTGTCCGCACCATGGATTCACTCAGTTCAGCTGCTGGGTACTTTCTACAGAGGGATCGATTGGAGGTACCAGATGGGTTTGGATGCTGCGAGTAATGGGAACTTCAACACCAGGTATCCAGATGATGCGGTTGTGCTGATTGAGAACTTGGCGTCTAGTAATAGCACCAAGAATGCTGATTTCGAGCGAAAGAAGCAGGCTGGAGGAGTTGATGGATCGCAGATTGCTGAAGTTCAGGCCAAGCTGGATTTTCTGATCGGGAAGTCGAAGAAGACTGTACACTTTGTTGATGGAGTCGATAATATTGATGAAGATGAAGTGGAGAATGTTAACTACGTTGGTGGTTCTGGTTTTCAGGGTCAGCGATATGGGTACAACAACAACCGAAACTTCAACAACAACAATCAGCAAGGTGGGTAAAAGTTTGAGGGAAACCAATCTGGTTTTGGAGCAAATCAATTCACTCAGAAACCACTTCAGAGCAGCGATTTCACTCGCAACTATGGGAACTCTTCGTACCAACCAATATCTCCAAAATCCACAGAGAGTAAGATGGAATCCTTGATGGAACAATTTCTTCGGGGACAAGAGAAGTTGCAAGGTGATTTCAAAGGGAAGTTTGACTCTCTGTACATTGATCTGAATGGGAAAATTGAAGCTATCAATCTTTCTCAGAGGAAGCTGGAAACTCAGGTTGCTCAGACGTAGCAGATGTGCAGAGGCAGGAAGGTTTTCTTCGAGGGAGAACTGAGAATCCAAGAGCACACGTCAATGCAATCACCTTAGAAATTGTTGGAGAAGCCACTGAAGTGGTAGAAAAGGGTTTGAAAGCAGGAATTTTCGACGATCCCGAAGATGACGACTGGGGCTCTCAAAATCTCTGTGTATCGATCGATACTCCTTCTGTGTCGGTCGTTACTGAGGCGCAGGTCAAGAAAGAACCAGAAATTGTCACGGAGAGGGTGTACAAACCCAAAATACCTTATCATATGCCTCCTAAGATGACAAATAAGGAATGGGAGGATACCAGATGCAAAGCTATGCTGGATAAGCATGTTGTTGAGCTTCCTTTTGTTGATGATATATCGGACAATGAGACTTCGAACACCACCCATGTATCGACCGATACCCTTTTGTATCGATCGACACCCGTCCACGAATCTGTCAAGGACGTCTCGAAGGAGCAAGCATCGATCGACACCCTCTCTGTATCGATCGATACTCACCCAGATACTGCAAAGGAGCTGCGTATGAGTGTTGACAGACTTTGCAAGCCCAAGAATCTGAATCCTATTTCCCAACACCTCCGAGCCCCCATCTCTCCAAAGCAGCTGCGTGGCTTTGAGAAGATGTTACGAAGGATACCCCACTCGTTCACTTTTGAAGAAGCTCTAGAGGGCTTGCCTCTGCTAAGTCACTTCAAAGATTGCAGAGAAACCCTGGAAGAGATCGAAGTACTCTTCATCAAGGCAAGAAGCAAGTCACTACCGCTGAGGCAGTTGACCAAGAGGGAAAACCCAAGCATATTCTCCGTTCCTTGCTCCATCTCTGGAGTTGCATTCAAAGAGTCTCTCATTGACTCAGGGGCTAGCGTTAATGTCGTGTCAAGTGCAATTACAGAGAGATTGAGAGCTGATATTCAACCGCCCATGTCATCTATCACATTCGCGAATTGTTCCACCTCACTTCCATATGGTACAATCCCTGATTTGCTGGTTAAAGTAGGAGACTGTCTGGTTCCTGCTGATTTTCATGTTGTTGAGATGAGTGCACAATCTCGTACGCAGTTGATTCTTGGAAGACCGTTCATGGCTACGGTTGGTGCCATTATGGACACACCCAGCAAGCAAATCTCATTCTCATACATTGACAAGGAGGTGTACTACAAAGCTATCCCTAGAGGAACTCCCACACGTGTCTCTTGCATCGATGTTGTTACAGATGAAACATTGGTAATTGATCTTTTGGAAGAGCCTTCTAACGAACCAACTGTCACAGACATTCTAGATAGTCCTTCTATCATCACCAAGAAAGACGCCAAAACGTCTAACGGAAAGAAGAAAGCGAAAATCAAAGGAGTGACGGATGCTGCTTCTATGACTTTAATCTCTCAGAAGTATGATGGAGATTCAATTGAATACAAGGTGAAGTGCAAAGGTGCCTCGAAACCATTCTCTAAGGCTAGACTTCTTCTTACTTCGGATCTAAAAGAGAAATGAAGGGAGTTTGTGGAGGGCATGATGAGCAGAACTCTGAAGCTGGCGATGTCAAATTGTGGAGCTTATTTTGGAGTCAGCTCTCAAGTTTCTCTTGACTGCTAGTCCGTACAGTCAAGCTCGTGACGTAAAACAAGCGCTTGGTGGGAGGCAACCCACTGGTGAGTCTGTTTTTGAGTCTTTTTCTTTTTATTTTTCGTTTTGTGTTTGTTTCAGGATGAACAAGGAACAAAACTCGAAATCGCCTGAGTGTCGACCGATACCCAATTGGTATCGGTCGACACCAATCGCTAATGGGAAGGTTCATCATGTCGACTTAATCCTGGTATCGATCTACACTCGATGTTCCAGCACGGTAACTTCTTGTTTCTCTTCGTTCTATTCTGTTCTTTTGTTTTCTTTTACCTACTCTAAGCTAGATAACACTAGAGACAGTGTTTTTTAAGTCTGGGGGAGGTAGTCGCTGACTTTGTTTTTGTTTTTCTTAGAGTCAGTCGTTTCTGAGTCATTCGTTGTTTTATTGAGTCAAAACTTTGTTTGAGACTGTGATCTTTTTCTTGAATCTTTTGATCTGACCTTGCTTCTAAGTGACCATTGTTACAGAATCAGTTCTAGATCGACTAATGAAAAATCCAAAGACTGACCAGTTAACTAGAAGACACTCATGCTTCCAGCAAAGTTCCTTAAAGCCTGAGCCAAATTTTTGCCCTTCATCGATGTGGTTAGTATTCAAAGAGCTTGATTCCTCATTCGTATCCAACAAAGGAACCCATGTGTTTGAAGTTATGATATTTCTCTCCCTGTTATAAGTTAATAAATAAGATGCATTAAAAGATGAAATGATTTTCTTCTGAGTAGAGGGTTAGGAAAATTTCCTGCGATCCCATTATTCTACTTCAGAGGAAATGATGACACAAAGGTGGAAGCGAGGTTAGGAAAATTTCCTGTGATACCATTATTCGCCTACACCTTTGATTACTTTTGAGGGAAGAACCGGGGATTCGGTGGCAAACACCATCAATACTCGTGTCTCGAACCTTAATTTGTATATGCAAGGAATATGATAAGAAATAAATCTGGGGGAGAGAAATAATACTAAAAAGTGTGAAAAAATAGTGGTTCCTTGTCATGATATTGTATGGGAAAGAATCTAGAAGGTTCTTGATATTAATTCATAGCGATGAAACTGGCAAGGATTGCTTGATTGAACAATGCTGTGAGATAATGTGTGTAGGCTGGGAAGCTGCGAATGTCTACGGATAAATACATGGTGGTTAGATCAAAAGCTGGTTAGGTGACATATGGGTACTTGGGAAGAGGGTCATTGCGATGTTTCATGAACAGGTGAGTCTCTACGTTTTCAAACCTCTTTCTCTGGTTTAGTCTTCTATTTGCTTGAGGGCAAGCAAAGGCTAAGTCTGTGGGAATTGATATATCATGGTTTTTACCCCTTTTAGGCCATGATATAAGTCCGTTTTATAGAGTCTTTCTACTATTTCATAGTGTTTTAGAGTCTTTTACAGGTTTTAGCACGTTTGGAGCATAATTGGAGATATTGGAGCTTTCTGGAGCATTTTGGAGGAAAGCAGACGTTCGTGTAGCTGAGTACCCAATTTCACGCTTGGTATCGATCGATACTCACTAGTATCGGTCGATACCCATCGCAGCAGACACGACCCGCGACTTTAATGAAGAGTTGAAGAATTGCAATTTGGTCCAGAAGTCTTTATTATTTACAAGAAGCCCCAAAACGTGATTTAGGTTATTTATAGGGATTTTACAGCCACTTTGTTGGGATGCTTTTGTTTCTACGCTTTATTTTACTTTGGTTTTGAGAGAGAGCTTTTTGAGGAAGACAAGTCTGAAACTCCCTTCGTCCGAGAGAAGATTTCGAACCCTCTTGTTACTCTTTCTGTTTTATTTGATGATTTATTCAAACATGTTTATTGCTTCAATTTCCATGTCTGAGTAGATCCACTTTAGGTTCAGGGTTCTCATAAGGGTTTTCTCTGAATGCTAGGTTGATTAGTTATTAGGATTCACCATCTGAATTAGTTCTTCACCATAGGTTGTGTTCAAAGCTAATTCTAGGTTGACGAATCTGGAACTTAGATCTTAGGATAATTGATTAGGCACGACAGTGCGATTAATTACCTGATAGAACCTTAGGTGAGCAAAATAACTATTCGCAAAGAGATTTGGTTTAGTTGTTTTGTGAACAAATCAAACCTGATCTAAAAGCTGATTTAGACTTTAGGATTCGCAAAGAGATTTGGAATTCCTAGGATTTAGATTTAGATAATTCTCGCAACGACAGTTGGTTGATTATACTTTAGTGATTTGAGTTCAAGAACCGTGCTAAATCTGAATCCTGACTAGTTAGTTTATCTGCATTCATTGATCTCCTGAGAAATACCCTGAGCCTATCTTTCTCCAATTGAATTTACAACCTTTTTAATTTACGCACTGTTTTCAATTACATCTGAATTGCTTAGCTTAATTCTCATATTTATAATCTATTGTGTGTCTCTGTGAGTCCTTGTGTTCGACCCCTACTATACTGTAACTACTGCTTAGTACTTTTAGGGTATTAATTTGAGCATATCACTAGCCCAATGTTGTGTAACTAACTATTATGCCTACTAACCTAAGAATATAAACTGTCGTTTGACCTTAGAATTCTAGGCACTCATTAAAGTTCAGGTTTGATAAGTTCACAAATTGCCTTAGCATCAGCTTTCATTGGCTAAGGACAATTTGCTCATATATGTTATTTCAGGTAATCTAAATCACTTTTGATGGATAGATTAATCCTAAGATCATAAACTATGTGATCAATCTAGTTTAAGCCTTAATCTCAACAATAGATGAAGAACCCTATGTAATTCCTTATTCTAACAGATCCGTTTCAGTGATTCATGAAAATCCTTTGAAACCCTAAAAACCTAACAGGGAGATTACTCAGACATGGAAGTTGAGAAAACACATAGAGAAGAAAGGAATTGCATAATAAGATTAGAAAGTAGAAAACAGGGTTCATAAATCTTCTCCGGTGTGAGTTAGAGATTCGTCTCCCTCAAATCTTACATGTGCAAAGCTAAAAGTCTCTGATGAATAAAATAAAGCGTATTCTCAAAAACTAATCAAAAAGTGTTTTTTAATAGGTCTCAGGTCGTCTTGGATCGGGATTGGACGAATCTGGGCCGAAATAGGGAAGCCCAAAATTTCCTTTTTTGTGATCTGGAGGTGGATCATTCGATCCAAGTGGCGGATCGAACGATCTGGCAAGTTTTGCCTGAAATATTTCCGTCGCACTACAAGAAATATGGGTATTAATAGCGGCTGTTAAATGCTATGATTCAACTACCATAGCATTTCCTAAAACGCTCTGACAGCGCCCGTCATCGTAGGTCGGGCACTTTAGATAGCGGTTTTTGGCATTGCTATCATATCTTCATCTAATATAGCGATTTTTTCGATGCAATCATATATTTTACAATAGCAATTGTTTTTCGTTATTGAATATTTTATTCATAGCATTTCCCTAATTTTACTATAGCAGTCGATATATGTAATGATTTTTGTAATTTGTTCCCATAATTGTTTTACTAAATATTATATTTTAAATTAATATTTATTATTTATTTGGATAATTAGACAATAGAAAAAATTGATTAAAAAAAGACATTAAAAAGAAATAGCCATATTTTATTATATTTTATATGGAACATGATACATAATACAAAATTACAAATTATAAATTACAAATTACAAATTACAAAGTAAATTTCAAAACTCATGTGGAGACAGATTACAGAATTCTGAACCTTCTATAGTTACACCTCATGCTGTAAGTATTCCACGTTCCTTTGCAATAGCTTTGGCCGTGCTTATGTTATCACCAGTGACCATACGAACAGTGATTCCAGCAGCTTGACAAGTCTGAACAGCTTCTCTAACACCGGAGCGAACTGGATCCTTGATTCCAACAACTGCAACCAATGTGTAGCCACCATCAGGAAGATCCCCATTGGGAGCTTCATCAAGATCTGTGTAACCAAGCAATGAAACAATATCATGATCTTACATCATGCGTACATGACAGAAACAACAATTCCAATGCAAAATAATAGGTTAAAAAAAAAGCAAGAACAAGTTGTAATAAGAAGCGAATTGCGATACACACCTCAATTTTACCATGGATTTGTTGATGTCTTGTTCATCGAACATCATGTCTTCCACTGACACTTTGCTAACTTTCACATAATCTGTAAGTATCAACTTGTAGATAGCCTTTGTGGCATGTGTCATGAAAATTCGCCCTTTGAATGTTGTCTAATCAAAGATTACTAACCTGGGTTAGTTCCAGCTAATTGTTAAAAATGTATTCATAAACCAAATCATTCCGTAAGAGAAACAAACCTTCTCCAGAAAATAAGGTAGGGATGCTGCATGATCCACGTGAAAACTGCAAAGAAAAGCATCAACCCGTAGTTTGTTATCTTAAACTAAGAAACCTCTCACCAAAAAATTTTTAAAAAAAACAAACTTGTAGACAACACACAACGAACAAACTCCACCCTTCTAAAAGCTTAAACCTATCCATATCAACACAAATCATAGATTCCAAATCCAATACATGTTTCCTCTACACACCATGCCTTTGTTTTCTTATAATACGCTAAATTCAGCTTCAAATTATCATTCTAATCAAATCAGGACAAGAATCAATTAGTGAGTATCATTAGCCAAAGAGCAAGAAGAAGTAAACATACTGAGTAATCAAGAGGACATCAACAACCCATAATCTTCAGTAATTATTCCGATCGAGCTCAAGTACCAGTTGAACCAATCCAGTATTTCAAAACATAGAATATTAGCCAAAAAATCTTCAAGTCATATTGAAACAGAAAACTTTGTCAGGATAAGGTCCAGAAAATCCGCACTAAGTATAGAAACAATCGAAATTAACTCGATTCATACGACCACAACTAAATACGAGAAGAAGCATCGACAAGGACATTTATATACTAATCAATCACAGATCTAACCAAATCATGGAAACGAGAAATTAAAAGCAGTAGATGAAGCAAGTGACCGAGATTGTCCAATTCTTATGGCTCGAAACATCGCCTATGGCCATAGGAAGAATCAAGAAGAAGAATCATACCATATTTTCTCGCCTCCTCTTTCTCACAGAGTATCATCTTCTCTCCGTCGCGTTCCAATCTTCTCTCTGTCGCGTTCAGTTCCGTCTCTTTTTTGTCGCCGGTAAGCAAGTCACGGTGTCTGCTGCCGTTGCGTTCAATGAGCCACGATGACGACGCTGATTGGAGGAATCATCTTCACTCCGAATTTCAATTAGAATATAAGAACACATAAACGAACATATCTAATAAGATCTGAGACAATATAAACCCTAGATCGAACAAAAAGAAGAATCATACCAATATTTAAACGAATCGGAGCGGCGAGAGCATGGTTCTGAGAGGCGGTGGGTGTTTCCAATGAAACTTTGCTTCGCCGTCGTCGTTAAGGGAGGCTCGGAGAGACGAAAAGTGAGAAGAGGAAGAGAAGACGAGTCGTCGGACAGAAAGAAAAGCTGAGGAAGCAAGGATACAAAGGATCCTACGTTGCGAGAGTGTGCCACGTAATCAATCCATAACATCTCTCCCTATTGGTTCTCATCTTCTAAATGCTTATTTTTTCTCACTCCCTAAATAAAATATTTTAAAAAATGTTTTATTTACTTTAGTAATGGAAAATGTTTTATAAATATGAGTTTATGATAAGTTATTGATTTTTCTAATAATATATAATGTTGGGGTTCTAAAATATATATTTTAAAAATTATATAGCAAAATTTGTGTGATACTAAACTATAAATGAAAGAGTTAGTAACTTATCATTAGTTAATTTGTAGGGTTTGTAAGTTTCTAATCATTTTGCAATGATTTTTCACTCATTTGACTTTATTTTCCAATCAATTTCATTTGTTAATTTGAAATATAACTTAAACCCTAAACTCTAAATCAACATAACCAAAACTATACAATGCCCTAAACCCTGAATAATGACTTAACTCTAATTTTAATTATTTATGTAAAACCTTATATATTTTAATTATTTATGTAAAACATTATATAACATTATATACAAAAGAAATTATATCATATATCCTAAACCCTAAATCAAAACCAAACCCTGAACTCTAAACACTTAAATCAAACCATATGCCCTAAACCCTATAATCAAATACCCTAAACCTTTAAGTGTTAATACCATTGCAAATTAGAAAATTACAAATAAATTATATAATATGCCCTAAACTCTATACATTAAACCAAACCCTTAACCGTATACATTTAACCCTTCAATACCCTAACCCTAACCCTCCAATACCCTAAACGCTAAATCATAAACCTTATATATACCCTAAAATGTTTTTATATTTTATAAAAAATGAATTCAAATAAGTTTTTATATTTTTAATTCTTAGTTAGAAAATTACAAAGAAATATTATTTCATTTCAAACCTTAAACCCTATATATACCCTAAAATAATATCAAATTCGTTTTTTCTAATTTTTTATTTTTATATAAAAAATATGTTTGCTTTATTTTTATATAAAAAAATTCGGTTGTTTATGAATTGAATTTTGAATTCCAAAAGCTTCAATTAATTCATAAGGACCAAAAGTAATAATATTTTACAAAAAACAAAAAAAAATTGTATTCATAATATTTATCGAACTACATAAAGCCAACTTCATCTTCTAGCACAATTCCTTTCTATGTTCCATCGGAATCCTTTTCAAGAGCCTCTTCAACTTCCTGAAATGCAAAAGGAAAAAAAACAATCAGATCAAAATCCTCACATGTACAATCAAAACTCCAAGCAACGGATAGTCCAAAGTATTCAAATGATAAAGAACTCAACAGTTAAAGCTTTGAAACCATGCTAATGTCAATTAAGTTGTACGAACTGAGGCTGTCATTGAATAACTACATAGCCAAGTGTAAAGACAAGTAAAATTCAGTACAATATTGGAGTTGTTCAATCAACGATAAGCTCTAAAAGAAAAAAACCCAACTTAGCAGCATTAATTTTGTACAACTTTAAGGTCCATAATCAATCAACTAGGAAGTGCAAAGTCGCTTGCCATTGGTTTGCATAAAAATGAGAAACTAATGTCTGCCAAACAAAGATGAGTTTCAGATGTATAGTTCAATGCACAAGCTCCTCTTTAACCACTTCAAGAATCTGTGAAATGACGTTTCACGTTTTCCTTTTATACAAGATCAAACCTATAATTATTATGTTGCCAACGAGAAGAGCTGAGCAGTAAAATAAGAAAAATAGACTAAGGTTCAATGAACCCACAGTTTCCAGAGTCCATTTTCTTGTCATGGCTGTTTCAGCTACCAAACAGTGGCTTTAATACGCGATGTAACAGAAAAAGGCGAGCTTTTTGATAAACCTTAGCTACTTAGCTATCAAAGTGACTAAGTAGCCAACAACTGCAGTGGCAGTTCCAAGCATTCCACCAGCAATGTAGCTCACCTTTGGATTCTTTTGATTGTAAAAGTAGATCTTGGCCTCATCAGTTTCATTGTAAATCAATTTCTGCAAATACACCATTATAAAAGTTGCCAAATACCACAAGAAACTCATCTAAGCCAACAAAGTCTAAGCAAACAATATATGTGTCAAATCGTTACCTTGTTTGCAGCACCAACAATGGATCCCTACATAATCAAGAACATATGCTCAGAATCTCAGAGACACATAACCAATCAATCCTGTAATTAGAGAGAAAACACAAACAAACCTCAGAGCTATCGAACACTTCAAGTCTTTTTATCAGCCTTTGGTTTCCGGCTTTCATTTCCCAAATCTTCTAGCTCTTTACCAAAAGCTTTCGTTGGCTGAGTATCCATCTGTTGAACACAGATTACAAAGTTGCATCTTGAAGTAATGCTTCTTATCATCTTTAAGAGTCAAGACGGTTTTAGCCAACCTTGAGAGTGTCTTATTGCTAATGCTCTTAGACTGGACACCGGTTTCTTCATCTAAGCTCGGATGAACTTCTGTATTTGTTTATCTCCATTTGCCAAGAGAATCTGTAATAAAAGGCCATAATAGCCATGGAAGTGATACCGAAGCTCGACATCACTGCGGCGATTATATAAGTGAACCTCTCTGATTTATTCGTCTCCAATTTCTCCGCCACACGCAGCGCGAGGAACTCTGCGTCTATGGCGGTGGAGCTCTCTTCGTTGTCGATGGGAGAGCTCTGCCTCCGTTCCTCGACGACGTAACAGACGGAATAGCCTTTGAATCGGAGATATTAGGTTTGAACACAATTTTAGGGATTGCAAAGAACATAAACTCATATCGAGAAAAGAGGGAGAACGAACGAAGAGGGAGGGAGAGCAAAAAATAATTGGGGGAAAAATTGGCAATTTGTGGAGCCAATTTTTTAGTCAAATTTTTCGCTAAGGGTATGAGGTGGGAAGGTAAATTTTTTTGTCCCGCTCAACTTTACATAGCGTTTTAAATGTGTATACTATTAAATAATAGATATGAAATCAGAAAATTAGAACGTGAGAATTGATAGCGATTACTAATAAACAAACGCTATCTAAAATATGCAATTTAGTTAACGATAGCATAAACAACAAAAACGCTATCTGCAACTGCTATCAATACTCAATTTTCTTGTAGTGGTCTCGCCAAGGCTGGATCGATTAATCCAGTAGGGGGATCGATCGATCTGAAAGTTTTGGATCGACCGATCTTGTGTTATGCTCTATCCAGAAAACTCACGCATGGGGGGATCGATCGATCCAATCTTTTTGAATCGGTCGATCTGGATGTTGAGCTCGGTCTGGAAAACACGTGCATGGGGGGATCTTTTTCATGTACTTCCGCCTTTTTCTGCTCTTTAGGATCCAAACTCCGTCCCGAAATGCCTTTCGACCTAAAACGACTCTAAAAAGACTAAAAGACTCGATAAAGACTCAAAAACTTTGCAAAACAAGAGTTAGAATGCGTTAAAAACGCAACACATCAAGTTCGCATTCATTAGTTAAAGGATCCAAATTATTCAATCATTATCCCAGTAATAATGATATGCAAATCTTGTGATAAGCACATCTTCGACTGATGATTCAATATACTTTATGGGTCTCACTTTTATGCAGTGTGGTTGATGCATATATTGCATACCCATAAATTTCCGAACAAGGAATAGTTAATAATTAATTGAATCAATTAGATGAGAGAATTTTACCATAGTTGATCTTGCAATCTTCTGGATTTACTTTATAAATGAACCATCAGATCCATTTTAAGTGTGAACACAATCTTCTGGATGTTCCACTTACTTTTGATATGTGATTCTTTAATTTTCACCCTCGAGATGATGACATTTCATGTCCATCCATCTCGAATTAAATCTCACTTTAGGATCAATAACATATCCAATTACCCTGTTTGGGTCATGTATTATGCATCAAATCTTTTGATGTGGAAATTTTAGTACCCTTCTCAAGATGATGGCTTTTCTTGCCAATTCATATTGAACAGATTTTCGCTTTTTAAATCAGTTATATTTGGGGTATAATTTGGGGACTCTTAAAAAAATCAAATCATCATATCCAATGAATTTGTTCAACAAAAAATGGTGATTCATTTCACATGATGGTTTCATTTTTATTTTATTTTTGCTAAGACATGCTATGTGTTAAAAACATCTGGTTTTTCCACATAAATTTTCAATAATATTTGATATCATTATTACACCGGGATGGCTTAAGCCGATTATGTTATATATTGGTAAACTTCAGGTTTACTTATCTTTTACAATTTTGCCATCTTTATGCATGTCTCCATCATGTGTTTTTTTTAAAACGTTCGCTCTACTGGAGCGCTTTATTCTTTTGGAGAGTTTTTTTTTTCTTTTTCTATAGCGTTTCGCTCATCTAGAGCGTTTTGCTCTTCTAGAGCGTTTCGCTCATCTGGAGCATTGCATTCTTCTGGAACATCTAGCTCTTCCGGAAATCCCAATTATCTATATATTTTTTTTCTTTTTATGTAGTTCTTCTGGAACTCACATACATAATTTTTATCAACAAAATAAATTAAAAAATTAAACAGATCAATTCAGGAGGCATAGCCTTCCACATAATTTACGATAATAAACATAAATTAAAAGAAACGTTAATTTAAAACGTATGATATTTGTCTTCTGGACGAAGCAGTTCTTCATGAACGCTTTCATATATGTCTTCTGGACATTTTTGTTTCAAATATGTCTTCTGGACATTATTTTTTGTTATACGGTTTATCTGGAACTTTTCATAAATGTCTTTGGGACATTTCTTTTTCAAGTATGTCTTTTGGACATATTTTTCATTTAGTTCTTCATGAAATTTTCTTAAATGTCTTCGGGACATTTATTTCATGAAGGCAATGATCTGAGGAGACATCTACCATATTATCATAAGCCAACCATATATTTGAGGAGGCAAAGTCTGCCATATGATCTGAGGAGACATAGTCTACCATATGATCATGATCGTAAAGGCATATCCTATCATAACGATCGGTTCGGGGAATGCAGCACTTATCATCCCGAAAATAATACATAAACGTAAAAAGTTTGTACATGAATTAAATCTCACATTTTCGATATAGGAACGGATCGAGAGACGATCGTGCTGATAACGTGTTATAAACTATAACACAATATATAAGGTGAGATGTGTTTTATATGTTGATGAAGAACTTTTGCAAGTCTTGAGATCAATTACTCAAAATTCTATTGCTAGTATAAGAGGTTCAATCCAATGGGTAAGATTTTAAAGCAACAAGAATGCAAGGCACTTCTTAAGTTAAGCTAAATAAGGGAGAGTTGTGATTTAACTAGTGAATTAAACAAAATAAAACAAGAACAAGATAGAGCAAACTAAACAAGTTGTAATCCAATAAATATAAACGAATTCAAAGATGGGGTAATCGAATTTTGATGATCCAAGACTAATTCATGATGCTCAATATTCAACCAAAGCTATCCCTAGGCAATGATCATTAAGTGTGACTAATCCTCTCTCAAGGCATTAATCACCATGCTAATTACTAATCCAAGAACAAACTCTCATTTGTGAATTACTAACTAGCAAGCATTAAGTGCAAACAATCAAGATAAACCAAATAAACACCCTAGACAACTACTCTCATAGGTTAGGAATGAATATATCTTGATTAGTTCATCAAGGCATTTCATCAAACACTTTGTGGGTGTGAAATGTCCCTTGATCTAAATTGGCTCTCTCCAGCCCAATCTAGCATAAGGATCACTAATCAAGAAGAGAAGCAAGATAATCTAACCCTAAGCATCATAAATCAATCATGGAATCACCCTAAACCTAACCCATCCTCAAACTCTAAGAACTACTCACTAATCACCATGGTTTCAACAAATATTATAAAAAAGAGTTAAAAACCCATGATCAAATGATTGGATGATTAGAAAATAGAAGATAGATAGAATGAATCAAAGAAAACAATACTCAAAGTGCATAAATTAAAAGGATCAATCTCTTACAAATCACTCTAGAACACACTTAGAGAGGGTTTTTGCTTAAGAAAAGACTTGTTTCTAGAAAATTAGGTTTAGACAATGTATAGTAAATATGGGCGAACCGGAACAAACTGGGTATTGTCCCGATCGGGTTTGGGTAAAATGGTTCTGGGGAGTTTGCACCGATCGACCCTGGATCGGTGCAAATGATCGGTGCTAATTTCTTATGCATGTTCGGCTGTCCGGATGTGAGCTGGTTGGTGCGCGAGGTGCGAGCTTCGGCTGGATCGGCGCAATCCGATCGGTATGCTGGATTAGCACCAACCCGTGGCACCGATCAACGATGGGTGGGTGCTAACCTTCTGTTGCTTGGGCTTTCCTCTCGGGCTCGTCACCGATCTGATGCACCCACCCATGATTGGTCGGTGCTGATCTTCTTCTTGCTTTGCATTTCTCCCCGTGTCTGGCATCGATCCAGTGCACCGACCCAAGACGGGTCGGTGTAATCGTCCGAAAAATTCATCTTTTGGCTGAAGGATCTCTATGTGACTATACCGATCCAATGCACCGATCCAGGAGGGATCGGTGCATTCTTCTTGCTGAGGCACTTCTCTCGGGCTCGGCACCGATCCACTGCACCGACCCAGGAGGGGTCGGTGCGCCTTCTGAGAATTCCTTTCTCCTTCTTGCTTCCTCCTTCATGCTCCCAAGGTCGGATGTGCTCGGTTCCAAGGCTTCCTATCTCCATCAAAATACCTCCAAGCCCCTAGAAATCATTCCAAAACATGCAAGACTCACTAGGACCTAAATGCAAGACCATAACTCTAATAAACACTAAAATGCCAAAGAAATATATGAACTAGCATGTGAATGATCTAAAATGTTATATAATATGCATGCTAAAGACATGTAAAATATGCAAATATCAACTCCCCCAAACTTACTTCCTTGCTTGTCCTCAAGCAACAAGAAAGGGAGAGAGGTTGAAATGAGAGCTCAAATCCACAATATCATCGAAAGAAGTTCAAATTCAATTGCCAAGTTACTAGCTTTAAGATGCGATAAAGCAAGTGTACTCAAAAGGAGCTAGCCATATCCTTCCCTACACGAATCAAACTCAAGCCTCAACCTACACAAGTACTAATTTCATCCAATCCTTTGACATCCATTAAATCGTTCAAGTGGATCATGTTTATGCAAGACAAGTGAAATCATTTGGCTAGGGCAAAAGTCTTGAGATTAAAATGATCTCAAACGTATGGGCTCATTCCGATGCAAGGGATCTCTCAATGAATGGGTAAGCCATAGCAAAATGCTAAGAGTAAAGAGAAATCTATGCATACAAGGATAGATTTACATCTACCCAATATTTAGAAGAAATGTCTCAATCCCTAGCAATTCTAACCATTAAATCCCAACCTAAGCTACCCTTATCCCACAAGGCTTTTTACCTTCTTCTTCCACACGTCTTCTTTTTCTTCTTTCTCTTGGGGAAATTTTCTTCTTCTTGCTTGACTCATGGTATGGTGCTTTCAGTTCTTTTCTTTTAGCTCTTCTTGTCGATTTCTTTTGCTTTGTCTCCATCTTCATCACCTTGATGCTTTAGCCATCTTTTGACTTCTTTTGTTTTCTTTGAACACTTGGAGACTAACCTTGATATTAAGAGCTACTTTAAACCTTACTACCAACCATGTATCCTTTGATAATTTCCCCTTCTTTGCATTTTTCTTCTTTTGACCCCAATTCCCATTTCCACAATGATCTCATCGATCCAACATTCTTGTCCATTCCAAACCCTAAAACTCCCCTTCCTAGCTAGCCTAGCCTAGTCTAGCTCGAGATGTCGAGATAGATCTACATGCAAATCTATCATTGTCGCCCTAAACTCAACACTTTTGCCAAGCTTACTCGAAAATTAGGCCTCGCATACGCTCACTAAAGATTTGGCTTGAAAGAAGGATATGTTAAAGGTGTGGCAATATGTTCCAATGATGGGAATCGGCTATTTGGGCTAACAAGAGAGTGGCAAAGTGAATAAGATAGCCCAGATATGTATGTGGTATCCATGAATTCACTATGCAATGCACAAACATGATAATTAGGTGTCAAAGTTAAGGTTCTCACTTAAGTAGGATTGGAATCAAATCAAAACCTGCTTTAGCTAAAACATGAGTAATGAAACATGAGATCAAAATATGGTTCATCCTTGATTTCAAACTCGATCAAAAGCATCAAACAACCAACAACGAAGGCAATGAATAGAGCTCTTAAAATGACATTACACATGTAAATCACATCATTGCTCTCAATGCAAATGCAAATGCAATGTATATGCAACTATATACGTTCTTTTTGTGTTTAAGATTTTCAAAAAATTTCGTTTTTTTTTTGTTTTTCTATGCCTTAAATAGATGCATGAATACATGAGACTCAAAATGCGAAATCGAAAATAAGATCAAAATAAACATGATTAGATACCGGCCCCTCCCCCAAACTTACGGTGTGAAACAAATTCAAAGGAAGAACCCAAACAAAAAGGCAAAAACAACTATACAATGCAAGACTCAAGAAAAAAAAATTATATACAAAAGTTTTGGAGTGTTACCTAGTAGTCTTGAGATGGGGAGGAAGACCCCATTGAGTACGAGGAGTTGCTAGAGCATGGCGCCGCACCAAGGGAGTTGCAAGGTTTAGGGTGCGCTCATTTCCTTGGAATACCATCCAGGATGGATCGGTGCGGTCTTCCTTCTCGTGAGTCCGATCGATGCAAACTCTCGGGTGCAGCACCGATCCACTGCACCGATTCAGGATCGATCGGTGCATTCCTCTTCTCACGAGCTTCATCGAACAAACTCTCGGGTGCAGCACCGATCCACTGCACCGATCCAGGATCGATCGGTGCAGTCCTCCGGATTTTGGTTTTTCCCATTGCCCATCTCCTTGTTCTTGATTGAAGACCTCTTAACCCGTCAAGACCTGAAGAACATCTACCAAAGAGCATCAAAGCGATCTAGAAAAAAAAATAAAAAAACATAAAATGAAGAGTATATACAAGGATAAGCTTGGGGTGTCTCCCAAGAGCAATTTGTTTAACGTCACTAAGTTCGACGTTGGTTACCGCATTCAAGCTTGAGAAGCATAATCAAGGGGAAGTGAGACTCCCTCCTTAATGATTTCATTGGCATTGTACGGTTTGAGTCTTCGGCCGTTTGCAACAAATTCTTCCCCGTTCTTATTCACAAGAACAACGGCTCCATAAGACCTCACTTCTTTGATCACAAAAGGACCGGACCATCTAGACCGTAGTTTCCCGGGAAACAACTTGAGATGCGAGTTAAAGAGCATGACTTGGTCTCCTTCCTTGAAGTCCTTGCGCACAATCTTCTTGTCGTGGAAAGCCTTAATCCTTTCTTTGTAAATCTTAGAGCTCTCATAGGCTTCAAGCCTAATCTCATCAAGTTCTTGGAGTTGGATCAAACGCTTCTCTTGTGCCTTTTTGAGATCAAAGTTTAGGAGCTTGGCGGCACACATGGCCTTGTACTCAAGCTCGAGCGGTAAGTGGCATGACTTCCCATAGAGAAGATTGAACAGGGAAGTCCCGAAAGGTGTTTTGAACGCCGTTCGGTAAGCCCACAATGCATCGTCTAACTTCTTAGCCCAATCCTTTAACGAACTACACACGGTCTTCTCCAATATGGCCTTGATTTGTCGGTTTGAAACCTCCACTTGACCGCTTGTTTGAGGGTGATATGGTGTGGCCACTTTATTCTTAACCTCGTGCTTCTTGAGTAGACTCTCGAAGACCTTGTTGATGAAGTGGCTCCCTCTATCGCTTATCACAACCCTTGGAACCCCAAACCTCGGAAAAATGATGGACTTGAAAAGTTTGAGAATTACCTTAGCATCATTGGTTGGACTAGCAATTGTTTCAACTCATTTAGACACGTAGTCCACCGCTACCAGGATATATTGGTTCCCATATAAAGAAGGGAATGGTCCCATAAAGTCTATACCCCATACGTCAAAGATTTCGACCTCAAGAATGCGATTTCGGGGCATCTCATCCCTCCTAGCGATGTTACCCTTCCTTTGGCATGCATCACAAGTGATGACAAAAGCGTGAGCGTCTTTAAACAAGGTAGGCCACCAAAAACCGGATTGGAGAACCTTTGTCGCCGTCTTGAATGAAGCAAAATGACCTCCATAGGTCGAGCCATGGCAATGGAACAAGATCTCGGTCGTTTCTTCCTCCGCCACACACCTTCGATATAAGCCATCCGAACACAACTTGTATAAGAACGGTTCATCCCAATAGTACCTTGTGACGTCATGAAAGAACTTCTTCTTTTTGTAGCCCTCCAAGTTAGGCGGCTCTCTTCCACAAGCCAAGTAGTTTACCAAATCCGCAAACCAAGGTCGCTTTCCATCCGTCAATCCCTTAGCTTCCTCAAAACCTCTCACGGCTTCGATTCCTTTTCTCAAAACACTCACTAACATCAATTGCTCCTCGGGGGAGTGAGTCATCGATTGGCACAAGATCTTCAATGCGTATCCTAGACGAGTGATCCGCAATTCTCAATACCCTTCTTATCAACAATTTCTATGTCAAATTCTTGAAGTAACAAGATCCATCGCAAGAGTCTTGGTTTGGTGTCCTTTTGGCATATATATGCCTCAAAGCGGCATGATCCGTGTAAATGATGATCTTAGAGCCAACCACATAAGATCTAAACTTCTTGATAGCAAACACAACCGCAAGTAGCTCTTTCTCCGTAGTAGCGTACCTTCCTTGTGCATCGTCAAGTGTCCTACTAGCATAGTAGATCACGTGAATCTTCTTGTATTTCTTTTTCCCAAGAACCGCTCCTACCGTATAGTTGCTAGCATCGCACATAATCTCAAAAGGGAGACTCCAATCCGGTGCTTACACAATCGGAGCACTCACAAGAGCCCTTTTTATCTCCAAAAACGCCTCAAGGCATTCTTCGTCAAACTTGAACTCCACATCCTTGCAAAGAAGCCTTGTGAGTGGTCTTACTATCTTTGAAAATTCCTTGATGAATCTCCTATAGAACCCAGCATGACCCAAGAAACTTCGGATATCTTTAACCGATTTTGGCGGTTCCAAGCTCACCATAACTTCGATCTTGGCTTTGTCCACTTCGATTCCCTTCTCCGAAATCTTGTGCCTGAGGACAATACCTTCATGAACCATGAAGTGGCACTTCTCCCAATTCAAGACGAGATTCGCTTCCTCGCACCTAGTGAGTACCTTGCAAAGATTGGAAAGACAAACACCAAACGAAGAGCCATATACGGAAAAACCATCCATTAAAACCTCAACCATTTTTTGATCAAATCAGAAAATATAGACATCATACGCCGTTGAAAGGTTACCGGTGCATTACATAACCCGTATGGCATCCTTCGATAAGCGAAGGTACCATAGGGACATGTGAATGTTGTCTTTTCTTGATCATTGGGATGTATCGGGATTTGGAAGAATCCCGAGTACCCTACAAGAAAACAATAATATGGGTGGTTTGCAAGCCTTTCAAGCATTTGGTCAATAAATGGGAGTGGGAAGTGATCTTTCCTAGTGGCGGAGTTAAGTTTTTGATAATCAAGACACATCCTATGACCGGTTATGGTTCTAGTGGGTATCAATTCATCTTTTTCGTTCTTCACAACCGTCATTCCTCCCTTTTTGGGCACCACATTGACCGGGGATACCCACCTACTATCGGAGATAGGATAGATAATCCCCGCATCTAGAAGCTTTAGAATCTCTTTCTTGACAACTTCTTTTAAATTCGGATTTAACCTCCTTTGATGTTCGATAGAAGTCATTGATTCATCTTCTAGATGTATCCTATCTGTGCAAAGAGTAGAGGAAATGCCTTTGATGTCATCCAAGGAATAACCAATGGCTTTCCTATAGTTCCTCAATTCGTTCAAAAGAGAGGACAATTCATCATCTTTCAAGTTCTCATTCTCTATGACCGGGTATGACTCATTAGGACCTAGGAAAGCATACCTTAGCCCAACGGGAAGTGGTTTGAGGTCCACCTTAGGCGCCTTGAGTTCACTCCAATCGTCGTCCACGCTAGTCTTACCATTGCTAGCTTCTTGCCCGTTCTCATCCCTCTCCACTTCCAAAGCAAAGCTCTCTTGAACCGAGCTCATTGTGGAACTGTCTTCACACTTCATCCCTTGAAGACCCAAATCGATGACCGTGGCTTCACCCACCATTGGCTTATGTGAATCCAAAATCAGCTTGTAGTTCTCACTAGCTTCATTCAAATACCCATTTTCACCGTGATCCTTAGTCAATGAAACTTGCAAACTATCATGAAGATTCAATTCTTCCAAGAGTTCGTTCGCTAATTCATACATCGCTTCGATGTAGAAGACTTGCCCATCAATGGTGGGTCTCTTCATTACATCATTGATGTCAAACTCTAGTACCTCGTCCTTGCCCAAGTGAAGGTCGATCTTTCCCTTCCTAACATCAATAATTGCACCCGCGGTTGCCAAGAAAGGCCTACCGAATATCAAGGGATCCTTAGGCTCCTCGTCCATTTCCAAGACCACGAAATCCGTTGGAACGATGAAGTCTCCAACCGCGATTGGCAAGTCTTCAAGTATCCCAATTGGTACTCTAACGCTTATATCCGCAAGGATCAAGGAAATCCTACAAGCCTTGTACCTCGTGAATCCCAATCTTTTAGCAACGAATATCGGCATTAGACTCACGCTAGCTCCTAGATAACAAATGCAATTGTCGAATGCAAGAGGTCCCAAAGCACACGGGAGTGTGAAACTACCCGGATCTCCAAGTTTCTTGGGTACCACCTTCTTTTGGATTATGGCACTACACTCATGTGTCAATACCACCATAGAATCCATCTCTTTAGCCCTTTCTTTCACGACATCCTTTAGGAACTTGGCATATTGAGGTACAAGCAAAAATGCATTTACTAAAGGCATGGTGAGCTCAACCTTTTCCATTTGTCTATCAAACACCGCTTTGTACTTCTCCAACAATTGCTTCTTAAAGCTTCGGGAAAATGGTAGCTTAGGCACATAAAGTGGTGGTGGGACAAATAGAGTCTCTTTCTTCTTCGGCTTCTCTTGAGCAACAACCTTGGTCTTGATCTCTTCAACCCATTTACCCTTGTCTTTGCTTTCCAAAACTGTGTCTTCAACTACCACTTCGTCTTGAATCTCAAGTTCCACCCCCCCCCCCCCACTTTGGTTCTCAATGTCCTCGTTAAGATTGGAAGGGGCTTCTCTAGTGGGTAGGACCGTGCCACTCCATAGTGTGATGGCATTTACATACTCCTTGGGGTTTGTCTCGGGCTTTCCCGGTAGTTGGCCTTGTGATCTTGAAGAGGAAGCGGTTCCCTTTCCTTCAAGTTGCTTAACCTTGGAGCTCAATGTCTCTAGCTTGGAGTTAAGATCGTTGTAAGAACAATCTACCCTTGTATTGATCTCCGCTTGTCCCTTGAGGAGTTGTTGAAACATGGTGTTCAAGTCAAGCTCTTGCGGTTTAGACATAGTTGCTTGACCTTGGGGAACGAATCCTTGTTGAAACCCGGGCTGTGCATTGAAAGATGCTTTGGCTTGAAACCCGCCTTGGTTTCCTTGGAAAGTGTTCTTGGAAACATAGCCCTGGTTGTTGGATGCTTGGCCTTGTTGTTGTGAAGTGAAAGTTTTTTGTTGACCACCTTGGTTCCCTTGGTGTTATTGAGGATAGATTTGATCTTGTGGATTCTTCACATTTGGGTTCCGGTAGGAGAAGTTAGGGTGGTTCCGGTAGTTGTTGTTGAACCCACCCCATTGGTAACCTTGATTACCCACAAAGTTCATCTCTTCTTGGGTGGCCCCCTCTACAAGAAGAGATGAACTTGCTTTTGAGATTAATGGAGAACCTTGTCGATCTTCTCATTGAGGATCTTCAATTCTTTTGTCCTCTTTTGCTCATCAACGTCGCTAGTGGTTCTCGTGGCGCGGTCATAATCATCTTCATACGTACCATTGCTTTGAGCAAGGTTCTCCACGAGGTCCATCGCTTCATCCACTCGTTTTGCCAAGAAGCTTCCGTTAGAAGCGATGTCCAAGAGCATTCGTATATTTGGTAAAGTACCATGGTATAACGTACTTAAAAGCGAGGCGTCCGAGAATCCGTTGTGTGGACATTGGGTGGTGTAGCTTCTAAATCTCTCCCAAGCTTCATTAAAGGTCTCATGGTTCCGTTGAGTGAAACTAGAGATGTCATTTCTCAACTTCGCGGTTCGTGAAGGTGAGAAGAACTTGGCTAGAAAAGCTCTCTTGCACTCATCCCAAGTAGTGATCGAACCTTGAGGAAGACTCTTTTCCCATTGATGAGCTTTATCACCGAGAGAGAAAGGGAAGAGTCTTAACTTGAAGCTATCCTCCGATACACCGTTCATCTTTGTGAGGCCACATATCCTATCAAATTGATCGATGAGGTCAAGAGGATCTTCCATGGCCAAACCGTGAAACTTATTGTTTTGGACCATATTAATCAAAGCGGCTTTGACCTCGAAGTTGTTATTCTCGACCGGAGGAGCTTGGATACCTTGGCGATTCTGGTGAGTGTTCGCGACATCACCCGCACCAACCACATCTTGAGCTCTAGGAGGGTGGTGTGGAGCTCTCACGTTTTGGGTGGTTGGGTGTGGGTTGTGGCCATTCCCTCCTTTGCCTTAGTGGTTTCCATTACCACCTCGCCTATGGTGTGGAAGGTTGTCCACATTGTCATGAATGTCCTCAAGTGGAACTTCTTCAAAGTGATCCATAACGATCTCAACTTGTTGTAATCTCACACGTGCTTCCCTTACTCTAACCCCGCTATACGAACGATGTATGTCGTCCCTCGGTTCAACAAGGTTGTGGTTGCCTCGAGAACGCGTATGCATACACCTATAAGATTGAGAGATAGCAATGGAAAGTGAAAGACATTAGTAATCAAAGAACCTAAATCTCAATGTTGAAATCAAAACCCAATTGGCAACGGCGCCAAATTGATGAAGGACTTTTGCAAGTCTTGAGATCAATTACTCAAAATACTATTGCTAGTATAAGAGGTTCAATCCAATGGGTAAGATTTCAAAGCAACAAGAATGCAAGGCACTTCTTAAGTTAAGCTAAATAAGGGAGAGTTGTGATTTAACAAGTGAATTAAGCAAACTAAAACAAGAACAAGATATAGCAAACTAAAGCAAGAACAAGATATAGCAAACTAAACAAGTTGTAATGCAATAATTATAAATGAATTCAAGGATGGGAAAATCGAATTTAGATGATTTAAGACTAATTCATGATGCTCAATATTCAACCAAAGCTATCCCTAGGCAATGATCATTAAGTGTGACTAATCTTCTCTCAAGGCATTAATCACCATGCTAATTACTAATCCAAGAACAAACTCTCATTTGTGAATTACTACCTAGCAAGCATTAAGTGCAAACAATCAAGACCAACCAAATAAACACCTTAGACAACTACTCTCATAGGCTAGGAATGAATATCTCTTGATTAGTTCATCAAGGCATTTCATCAAACACTTTATGGGTGTGAAATGCCCCTTGATCTAAATTGGCTCTCTCAAGCCCAATCTAGTATTAGGATCACTAATCAAGAAGAGAATCAAGATAATCTAACCCTAAGCATCATAAATCAATCTTGGAATCACCCTAAACCTAACCCATCCTCAAACTCTAAGAACTACTCACTAATCACCATGGTTTCAACAAATCCCATAAAAGAAGAGTTAAAACCCATGATCAAATGATTGGATGATTAGAAAATAGAAGATAGATAGAATGAATCAAAGAAAACAATACTCAAAGTGCATAAATTAAAAGGATCAATCTCTTACAAATCACTCTAGAACACACTTAGAGAGAGTTTTTGCTTAAGAAAATACTTGTTTCTAGAAAATTATGTTTAGACAATATGTAGTAAATATGGGCGAACCGGATCAACCCGGAACAAACCGGGTATTGACCTGGTCGGGTTTGGGTAAAATGGTTCTAGGGAGTTTGCACCGATCGACCCTGGATCAATGCAAACGATCGGTGCTAATTTCTTCCGCAGGTTCGGCTGTCCGGATGTGAGCTGGTTGGTGCGGAAGGTGCGAGCTTTAGCTGGATCGACGCAATCCAATCGGTATGCTGGATTATCACCGACCCGTGGCACCGATCCAGTATGGGTCGTTGCTAACCTTTTGTTGCTTCGGCTTTCCTCTCGGGCTCGACACCGATCTGATGCACCGACCCAGGATGGGTCGGTGCTGATCTTCTTCTAGCTTTGCATTTCTCCCCATGTCTGGCATCGATCCAATGCACCTACCCGTCATGGACATAACCTCTCTTGGCGGAAGGATCTCTCTGTGACTATACCGATCAAATGCACCGATCCAGGAGGGATCGGTGCATTCTTCTTGCTGAGGCACTTCTCTCGGGCTCGGCACCGATCTACAAGAAAATACTTGTTTCTAGAAAATTAGGTTTAGACAATATATAGTAAATCTGGGCGAACCGGGTCAACCTGGAACAAACCGGGTATTGACTCGGTCGGGTTGGGTAAAATGGTTCTGGGGAGTTTGCACTGATCGACCCTGGATCGGTGCAAACGATCGGTGCTAATTTCTTCCGCAGTTTCGGCTGTCCGGATGTGAGCTGGTTGGTGCGGAAGGTGCGAGATTCGGCTGGATCGACGCAATCCGATCGGTATGCTGGATTAGCACCGACCCGTGGCACCGATCCAGGATGGGCGAACCTTCTGTTCTTGGGCTTTCCTCTCGGGCTCGGCACCGATCTGATGCACCGACCCAGGATGGGTCGGTGCTGATATTCTTCTTGCTTTGTATTTCTCCCCGTGTTTGGCATCGATCCAGTGCACCTACTCAAGACGGGTCGGGGGAAAATGGTCGATTCCCCCATGAAGTATTGGGCTGCTGATTATTCATATACGAAGTTTCAAGCCATGCCAAAACCTACACAAACTACCTTTTATTTTGAATTCCCTACATGAACTTTTGAAAATTGGCCAATTCCAACAAAACCGTAAACGGTGTTTGATTTCCGTTAACATGGCTTAATGGTTTGGTCTGGTTTGCGATTGAACCAATTTTTTTTTTAATTGCTGAGACCAAAACGACGTCGTTTTGATCTCATTGTCGATAAATTAAATAATGCACTTGTCAGGATTCGAACTCGGGTCTGTAATGAGGCAGGGTAATACTCTACCACTAGACCAACGATATTTCGTTGTTAAAAAACATAACTATATACATATATACGAAATCCAAAATTCCTTGATTCAATTTCTTCTTCCTCGATTCAATTTCTTCTTCTTCTTCTTCCTCGATTCAATTTTTTTTTTTGATTTTCTGGGTTTAATTTTTTTTTCAACTTGTCAACACATGATTTGCCATGGGTTTAATTCCGATTTTCTTCTTCTTCTTCCTCGATTCAAAATTGTTCATGAAATTCAACAAAATCAAAAAAGTTTGATTTTCTGGGTTTAATTTTTAAAATTCGTAATAATGAGAATTTTTTTGAATTCCAAGAACAATTTTGAGAAATTGATTTGAGGAATTTCACGAACAATTTTTTTTTTGAATTTCAAAAATTAAACCCTGAAAATCAAACTTTTTTTTGAATTTTTTGAATTTCACGAACAATTTTGAATCGAGGAAGAAGAAGAAGAAAATCAGAATTAAACCCATGGCAAATCCTGTGTTGATAAGTTGAAAAAAAAATAAACCTAGAAAATCAAAAAAAAAAAATTGAATCGAGGATGAAGAAATTGAATCGAGGAAGAAGATGAAGAAGAAATTGAATTGAGGAAGAATAAATTAATTTGTGGAAGAAGAAGAAGAAGAAATTGAACCGAAGAACAAGAAATTAATTTGAGGAATTTTGGAGTTTGTATATATGTATATAGTTATGAGTTTGAACAACAAAATATCATTGGTCTAGTGGTAGAGTACTAATCCTGGTGGGTGCATAATTTAATTTATCGACAATGAGACCAAAACAGACCAACCGTCGTTTTGGTCTTAGCAATTAAAAAAAATAAAAATTGGTTTAATCGCAAACCAGACCAAACCATTAAGCACGTCAGATTCCATTAACGGAAATCGTTTACAGTTTTGTTGGAATTGGCCAATTTTTAAAAGTTCATGTAGGGAATTCAAAATAAAAGGTAGTTTGTGTAGGTTTTGGCACGGCTTGAAACTTCGTATATGAATAATCAGCAGCCCAATACTTTATGCGGGAATCGGCCGTGGTACTTGTCCTACAAATTCATCTTTTCGTGAAGGATCTCTCTGTGACTATACCGATCCAATGCACCGATCCAGGAGGGATCAGTGCATTCTTCTTGCTGAATCACTTCTCTCAGGCTCGGCACCAATCCACTGCACCGACCCAGGAGGGGTCGGTGCGCCTTCTGAGAATTCTTTTCTCCTTCTTGCTTCCTCCTTCATGCTCCCAAGGTCGGATGTGCTCGGTTCCAAGGCCTCCTATCTCCATCAAAATGCCTCCAAGCCCCTAGAAATCATTCCAAAACATGCAAGACTCACTAGGACCTAAATGCAAGACCCTAACTCTAACAAACACTAAAATGCCAAAGAAAGATATGAACTAGCATGGGAATGATCTAAAATGTTAACTAATATGCATGCTAAAGACATGTAAAATATGCATATATCACATGTATGTGTGTTTATATATATTATGTGTATAGAAGAGAGCTAGGGAGAAGAAGAGAGACAAGTGCGAGAGAGAGAGAATTATCTCTTTCTTATTCTTTCTCGTATTGAACTTATTTCATTATACAAGGGAATGTACATATTTATAGCACAAGTAAATAAGTAAAATAATAAAAGCAAAGGCGGTAGAAGTTGAGGCGGTGAAACAACTTCTTTCGTAAGGTAAGATGGATAATTATCTTCTTTAACACTCCCCCTTAATTATCCATTATCTCATTAACGTATTACGTACTGTCTCGTTAAAAACTTTATCATTGAAAAACCCAATGGGATAAAAAACATGACAAGGAAAAAAGAGTACATTAACACAATCTCCTCTTGGAAAGATGAGTCTTGTTCTCTTCATTGATCTTGAAGATGATTCGTCTCGATCATTTTCTTTGCTTCTCTTGATCTCGTCAATGTAATAATCCATCTTCATTGGAATTATAGAATTTCCCTTCATATATCTAAGCTTTTGCGTGTTATTTGCTGCCGCGTTAAAAACCTTGTTATGGAAAATTCCGGTGGGACAAAAACCATAGCAAGGAAAAAAGAGTGCATCCACGCACATCATCACATTTTTCCCCCTGGAAGCATCATCTTCAGGAGATGCATTCCAACAATATATCCCATCTTTTTGGGAATCTTTATAAGTAGAGCCTTAGTGAATACAAACTCGTATGATCGTCATATAGTTTCTCGGATCATTGGACTTCCGATCCATAATATTCAAGCTTGTCATGCTCTCTTTATAAAATATACATAAAGTATTTCAGGACCTAATAGTTTCTTGTTATCTTCACAAGGTCGAAATAAATCTTTTTCAATATCGACTGATCTATTAACCTTTACAGTACTCAAAGAATTCACTTTATCCATTTAAAACGCTTTTTCACCCTTTTAGCGTAATTTGATTGATGCATGAAGATTTCATCTTGGAAATACTCTATCTAGAGCCCAAGACAAAATTTTGTCTTTCCAAGATCTTTCATTTCAAACTCTTCTTTCATATGATTTCTTGGATCATCGATCTCCTTTTGAGTAGTGATCGCTATAACTTGAGCGAACAAATTTTCTCAGATGCTTCAGGCATCTATGATCCTTCTGAAATTTTCATGGATATATCACTATCAAGTGATCCATATAAATATGCAATCACAACATCCATAAAATATATATTTAGATATTTAGATGTCATTAGGCTAATCAAATATCTAAATGTGATTGCATCTATAACAAGGGAATATATCTTTTGATAATCAATTCCTTGTCTTTGAGAAAAACTTCATGCCACAAATCGGGTTTTATATCTGGTGACCTCATTTTTCTCATTGTTTTCGCACAAAGATCCATTTGGACCCGAATGGCATTACATCTTCAGGTGTAATGACTATAGGTCCTAAAACATTTTAGAATAATTTATTTCTCATGGCCATTTGCCATTTCTTCTAGTCATATGCCTTTTCTGGCACTCTGACACGGACCTTGGGTCTGGGTAATCATTTTACTGATCGATCTCTATGGATACAGAGTATTCCATTAATTCTCCATTTTCAACATAGTTAATGGAAATCTCATACTTTATGTATCATGTTCGTCTTCTGAACTAATCTCTTTATGTGGTCCTTCGAGAATTTATTCATATATTATTTTTCTCGACATTTTCCTTTTATTGATTCTTCTGGAACCTTTTCATTTTGTTCTCATGTTTTCTTTCTCTTCTGGAAAATTGTATTATTATTTTTTTTCTTAAAGTCCATCGGTATCCCCCTTTTCAACTGAACCTTGGGTTCATTTACTCTGCTTCCATCAATTTTGTTCTTCAAGAACATTAATTCTTGATGGAGCATCTCCAAATTTTCTGAACTTCAAGTTCATGATATTTGGTAGGGAGAATTAAGATATATCAAAGATGGTGTTCACCATGTAATATCTTTTGACACTTATTTAATATTTCCCCCTAATGCTGGGAATTTATAATATTTTGGCTTTCCTTCTTACCATACGAAAGAACATTGTATACCACAATACTTTTATACTATAATGTATCACTCACATATTTTTATACTTCAACATCAAATAGCACTTCCTTTAGAAATGCTTAAATGTGAGTTTTCTATAAGTTAGATCCTGTTGTGATCTTTCGAGATGAGATATTCGATTGGGATAGATCAATTTCTTGGGATTATTAAAATAAAATAAACTCAAATCAATCGTATTTTGGAGATAATGAAAATATGATTTATTCAATTCCAATGTCTATGTGTAAGAAGTGAGCTGTTCAATTGGGATGCTTGAAAAGAATTCTCCTTTTCAAATGTTTCTTATCCCAAAATATCTTTTAAAATACTATACGGCTTGTGACAACTTTTCAGGAGTTCAAATTATGATTAAATCAAGTATCCTTTCTTTTGATCCATAATCTTTTGATAATTATGCATGAGTATATTGGTTAACCTTAATTAAATTATTAAACTCTATGCAACATATATTTATTGAGTAGAGTTTCCGGGAACATAATTTAGTTATCATTAATCCTTCAGGGATTGAATCTTTCATGGATTTTTGTGATATCCATCAAACGCAATTCAAGTCGCTCATGTACTGCCAGACTTACTCAGTGCATCCACCACATTTGAATATTTATTCAATATCGGGTATGACCTTGTGTAACAAGCTGGTTTTTTTCATATTGTAAGGTCATTTTCTCATTCCTTATTCTAAGAAGATACATACCCTTATGATGTTTGGACTGCTGGTTGTCCAAAAATTTCTCATTTCTCATATGAGCTTAACATAAACTTGATTGCTTTTTTACTTTTTGACCAATATTTTATTTTTCTACACTCATCTACAAATATAGATTCATGATCCTCATTTATATCGTCCGCTATCTTCTTTAACAATTTAGTATTATTTTGATCTATTTCTCTTTTTCAGATATCATTTTTATACCTCATCCAAAATCAGACCTTTATGACATCATTTGAACAGATTGGGCCCATGAGTGAAGAAGGCCCTTGTAAGATGGACTGTCTCGCTCAAACTCACAAAAAACCCTAAAAATCATCTGCACCAGAGAGGTTTTTGAATTTCTTCACTCTTCCATTTTCCATCTGATGAACCATTGAACAATGTCCTTCCGTACACGCGCCTCGTCCTGGCCCCGTCTTCTCCTTCGCCGGAACCATCCTCACAACCCTAGATCCTCATTTTCCCGTCAAATCTGCAGTCTCGATGCCTCAGCCAGAAGAATCTCCAGCTCCTCCTTTCCCGTAAATCAAACGCCATGGATCGCATCGCAGAGGCACCGTTTCTCATCTGCCAGCACAATTTCACCTTCAGAAGCGGAGAGAGTCGTGCGAGAGCTTTTAGCGGATGTTGAGAAGGAGAAGCAGCGTGAGAGAGAGGAGAGGCAAAGACAAGGACTGGATTGCAAAGACATTGATGACGAAGACGAAGAGGACTATTTGGGGATTGAGCCGTTTATCGAGAAGCTTAAGAAGCAGAACTTGAAGGATGATGGTGAATTGAACAGGCGCGAGGAGTCGTCTGATTCGGATAGTGAACTTGACGAAGTTGATTGGGATGAAGAAAGAAAGAAAGAAGACATCTTCAATAAGAAGTTTCAGAGGCATAAAGAGCTTCTTCAGACCCTTACAAAGTGCGGTATGCCATTTTTTTCCTCTTCTTCTCTTCTCATTGAATCATTTTATGGGTGTGTGTGTGTGTGTATGCATCAATCTTTGCATTTTCATGGTGAGACCCTGATTCCTTATAAGTTGTATGATTTCTTGGCAGAGACACTCGATGAGGCCTATAAGTGGATGAACAAATTAGACAAATTTGAGGAGAAACATTTCAAACTTCGACCTGAATACAGAGTTATTGGTGAGCTGATGAACCGATTGAAGGTAGCCGAAGGGAAAGAGAAGTTTATTCTCCAGCAAAAAATAAACAGAGCTATGAGGCTGGTTGAGTGGAAAGAGGCTTTTGACCCAAACAACCCAGCCAATTATGGAGTCATCGAACGCGACAATGTTCAAGGTGGAAATGCTGGAGAAGAAAAAGAAGAGCGTCTTGTAGTAGATGGGTCTAAAGAAGACAATGATGATAATGATGATGAAGAGGAGTTTGATGACATGAAAGAAAGGGATGATATTCTGTTGGAGAAGCTGAATGCAATCGACAAGAATCTTGAAACTAAGCTTTCTGAGCTTGATCATACATTCGGGAAGAAGGGTAAGCGGTTGGAAGAAGAGATTAGAGATCTGGCTGAAGAGAGAAATGCTTTGACAGAGAAGAAAAGACAACCTCTATACAGAAAAGTAAGTGGATCCTTCATTTATGCACATCTTTCAGTTGTGCAATCTTTTTCGCTGTGCAGAAACTAATAAACCAAACCGTATTAATACAGTGGAACTAGTTGACATAAGTTTGTGATCTGTGGTTTATAAGTTAAAAGTGTCCAGAAGGTTGGAATAAAAATGCTAGAGGTACTGTGAACAAATTTGCTTCCTAACATTTGGGATAGGGAAATAGTCTCAATATGTCGGATGATTTTCAGGCTTGCTAAGAAATAGAGTTTGTTGGAGGGCCCTTGATTCAGAATGTTTCATGAAAATCAATGTAGCTGTAGTGTTGTACCCGCTTTTTTAAAGAAGCACATAGCCAAAAAGATCATGCGTGGTGTTGCTTTAAAATGCTTTCTGTTCTATTACATTGCGGCATGTATATATTAGAAAATGTTTGCATTTTTCCACGATGCTATCTTGATTGTCTGGTAAGTTCAACTGTCCATTCTATTAAATTATTACAAAAATCAGTTAGTATATAGGTTCCATATGCTTTGATGTGCTCAAATACATATGAGCATTAAGAAGGCCAGTGGTCTAATAGCTACATGAGTTTTATGTTGCTTTTAAGTTAAACTTAATTCTACATTTTGTTTGGTATGTTCTGAAGTTTCCTTTTCCTAGACCATGGTGGATATTCGCATACATTTTTTCTCTCAATCTATGTCTAAAATTGTTAACCATGAAGAAAGAAGACAAACACTTTTCTCATTATTTTATTATGCTAATCAGGTTATTTCTATTTTTTTTTGTTTGGCAGGGATATGATGTGCATGTGATAGATGTAAAAAAAGTTGCTAAGGTCACAAAGGTATAGTTGTTTGACATTTTTCTCTTTTTTGACGTTTAGTTCAATCGCTCGGCTATAAAAGAAACACTTGTATTCTAGGGTGGCAGGGTTGAAAGGTACACTGCATTGATGGTTTGTGGGAACTATGAAGGTGTCATTGGGTATGCAAAAGCAAAAGCTGAGACTGGCCAGTCTGCAATGCAGAAGGTAATCTCACATTACCATTTGTCGTCTAGGATTGATGGAAGAGGCAAATATGTGGTATCTTAATGAGATTGATTCTGATACAATGGGATGCTAATTTGATTTGTTTGTACTGCTAAGCGTTAAGAACATGAAACGTTCTAAAAGCTTGAGTTTTAGGTCAACAGAAATTTAAATTTACGACTACCATAGTTCCACCTGAATTCAGCTTTTACTGTCCTAGAAACCTTAAACAACATTATACTAGGTCAGGACGAGAGTACATAGTATGCCTCTTGTGAAGTTTTATCTGTTGTTCTTCTGTGCATGCATGTCTTTAAGTCGACTACCATGATATTGTTCTCCAAAGTACGATACCAAGGAAAATCTTATTTCCAACTTTAGGTTAGTTGACAAGACTCTTGGATATTGGTTTGTGCATGAATATCTTTATTTCTATATTAGTTTTGAATCTTGAAAAAACTTGTGGTATTCCACTCTTGTTCTGTTATAGTGCCTTTATGCATCTTTCTATATCCCGGCTTTAGCTAGTTCTCACGGTCTCATTTCTGACAACTGCAAAACAGGCATATGAGAAATGCTTTCAGAATCTTCATTACGTAGAGCGTCATGAGGAGCACACCATTGCACACGCAGTACAGACTTCTTACAAGAAAACCAAGGTATTTATTAGAGTTCCTTTTTGACCATATGATTTATTTACACCACTTATCTGTATATTTAAGTTCTTAATAAACTTGAATCTGCAACTAGTTATACCTATGGCCTGCACCAACAACTACGGGAATGAAAGCCGGGAGAGTTGTCAAAACAATCTTGCTACTAGCGGGATTCAAGAACATCAAATCAAAGGTGCATTTTTCTATCATCCTGATATAACACCGATTCTTGTTCTCCTTTCAATTTTGGTTTCATAAAATATGGTTGTGGTCCAATCAGGTGATTGGTTCAAGGAATTCATACAACACCGTTAAGGCAGTTTTGAAGGCGTTGAATGCGGTAAGTGGTCTGAGCGCATTACAGAAAAATCTTCAAGAAAAGGGGATTTTAGTTAGAACTTAATAATCTGAACGACTCTCATTTTCATTTTTGTCAGGTGGAAACACCAAAGGATGTTCAAGAGAAGTTTGGCCGGACAGTTGTCGAGAAATATCTGCTGTGAGAGCTGCTGCGTTCACGCCTTTGGTATGTATTGTTGAGTTTTGGATGAAGTGTTATGTTTGGTTTTAGATTAGCAAGGTGCTTCTTACTCTACACTAGAATTCATCCTTCTACAGTGTTGGTGAAAAATAAAAGTAGTTAAAAATACACTATCCTTTCACCAATTCTGCGTAGTTTTGGTTCGGGTTCCTCAAATATGTCGGTTCTTGTAATCTTCGTTGATCTTCTTAGAAACCTTATTCATTTTGGTTGTTATTGGTACTCAAAAGTTCTTAAATCTCTTGCATCAAATGCAATTTTAAAATTCCGGAACTTGTTTTCAGCCGGTCGTCTTTCATTTGTTAATATACTTCTTTAATTATATATTGTAATAATAGATTGGACTTGAATGGTATGTAGTTATTTTACGTGTTCACGTTTTGAAAACGTGATTCCGTTTTGAATAGTGATTCCGGCGAGTACATTCGCTTACAATAGTAAGCATGGGATGAGTGAAAATTAACGAACTATTGGAATATTTGCACTGTTTCACTTTTGTTTTCGACTTCTTAAATTTTCAACATTTTCTACAAACTATTTACATTTCTAAGACTTTCGTCAATCAAAAAACCATTGTACTCCTGTTATTTTACCGTGTATCGAACACAAACATCTATGCTATACTGTAGCATGAGCAAATTCGAAAAAATTGGGCTGTATAGTAATCAAAGTATTAAAAAGATAAATATTTTTTTAAAGTGCTAAAAATTTAACTAAATCTAAAAAAGTAATAAATTTACAAAATCCCCCAAACTATTTTTTTTTAAAAAATTATAACTTGTTGATACAAAATTTTATTCATCTAATATAGTAGCTTTTTGGCTTTCTATGTTTATTCAGTTTTATGTTTTCTACCCATATTGATTCCGCTATTTTATTATTCAGCTATTATGCTATTTAGCTGACATATCGATGAAACCTATTATGTGATTCTATAGTTGGTTTGGTTATATGTACAATTGCCATTTCATTCATTTAAATTGTATGTAAGACGTGCATCATAAGATAAAAATGAAAACTTTAATGTTATTGATGATATCAATCAAAGACAAATTAAAACACACCAATTAAAAAAAAAAAGAAATAAAGAAAGAGTGTTTATGTGTTGCACCAAAAAAAAAAAAAGAGTTTATGTTTAGTTCGTAATCCGTAAACATCATGTATTGATAAGACAAGCTCTTCGGTATGGGTTATCTGGTAGATCCTTTTGACCATGTTGTTTAGCTGGTACGCTGTGCTTCAATGCATCCTAGCTTATATATCTTGCCCTTGTAAAATCCTACGGCTTACATCCCAACTTCATCTCATATTCTTGATCTTTTCTTCTCTACCGTCGATGCAATTCCCACCCAACCGGTCACATTTCACCTGTCGAGATAGGACCAACGCAGGAAATCAAGCCGCCGAGATGATTACGACGATGTTCAAGAGCTTAATATAATTCATTATCAAGAGTCAAGAGGATATAAAATGGAGAGTGATTGATTCGATTATTGATTAGAGGTTTGTAATTGAACACTCGGTTTATCTACATTTTTATAAATGTTTCATTTTTGTAGGTTCATCATTTTTTTATGGACACGTATTTATTTCTTATTCCATGGTTCTTCGAATATTTGACTTATTAATTTTGATTTTTTTCTTTTTGAGTAAAAATCAGGTCTTCTTACACTGATTAGCAACATAATCTTAATTCACTGTACTTGCTTTGATCCAAGGAATAATTTTTGAAAAAAAGGCCAGTCCATTCACATACTTTAACGGGTCAAAAACTTAATGATGCTTTCAATATTTGCATATACATTGATGGTTTAACAAAACTAAAGGGAGTGTATTTAACAAAACTGAGGAGGTGCATTGGAACATGAATTTGTAATTATTTGGAGGGATTGCAGATTTGGTGGGAGCTTTAACAGATTTATTGGTGATTTAACAAGATTTTTCGTTAAATCCTAGGGTGTTTTTGTGTGACATATGAAATTATTTTAATTGTAATGTTTTTAAGGTAATTGTAGTATCTATTTAGGGTCTTTTAAGTGTATATCATACGTTGACCACTTATTAAATTATATGAATGGATAATCTAAAATTAGGTGAATATGAAAGATATTTTTGTAAGACCAAAAACCCATTTTCTTTGGCCATTGATCTGAAAACAACAATGTACCAGCGGTAATGTTCATCAATCTTCACTGACACTATTCATCCAAAAGTATCCGATACTTGTTAATATGCTAACCAAAATATCCGAGACTTGTTAGCGTGCTAACATTAATATATGATACTTGTAATGTGTTAACATAATATGTCAACGTATTAACAATAATATATGATATTTGTAACATGCTAACAATAATATTTGATACTAGTTATTATTGTTAGCAGGCTAACAAGTATCGGATAGCACAATAACAAGTATCAAGTGTTACTGTTAACATGTTAACAAGTATCGGTTATTTTTGTTAGCATGTTAACAAGTATTATATATTGTTGTTAGCACGCTAACATACTGTGTTAACACGTTACATGTATCCGATATTATTGTTAGCACGCTAAGAAGTATCATATATTAATGTTAACACGTTAACATGTATCATATATTTTTGTTAGCACATTAACAAGTATAAGATATTACTGTTAGCACGCTAACAACTATCGGATACTACGTTTTTCGGTGATGAATAGTGTCGTCGACTTTTGGATGAACAATGTCGGTGGGGGTTGATGAACAGTACTTGTGGTGGTGGTAAGGATATCATTGATATTTCTTTTTGTAAAGAGGGGTAAAATAAAGAGAATTTATTTCTCTTTCTAGTCAAACTAATTTTTACATTATCATTGATAGATACTTAATTTCTCAATTAATTAATTGTACTTCTTTATAATACTATATTTAAATATCAAATCCAAGAAACAAGAGTGCACAATAAACTTTGTGAACTAAGAAGTAAGAATCAAGCTAAATGGCAAATACAAGTAATTGTTGTTTGAAAAAATAGCAAAAGCAGTAAATTAAATGGTTGTAAAGCAATAAGATTAAAGCGTTGGGCATTCAAGAAATTCTTAGGGGTTCATGGGCCGAATTATCCAGAGATCTATTCCTAGAAGCAATTGACATCATATTTTTTTCTTTCTAGAACTCAAATCACAATTTTTTTACTAACCCACACTCGTGGAGATAATCAACATTGTCTAAATAATCCTATTAATCAACTCTCGCAATCAACACATATATACAAGCATTGAATAACATGTTCAATAAGTTCACCTAACTCAGTAACTCAACTTTCGCAGGTTAAAGCACTAGGCCAATGAAAAAGTCTTAAGCTTGTCAAATCATGCTCTTGGAGATTGTTTTTGTCCATAGAGAGATTTGTGCAAGTGACAAATATAATTATTTGTTGGATTGACAAAGAATTAGCAAGGAAGTCTAGAACGAGAATAAGTTTTATATGGTTTTTGTCACGAAAATTGTAAAGAACGGAAAAACGGAAAATTACTTGTAAAATAACTTAAGAAAATTGATAAAATAAACTAAATGGGAAAAACATTTGTAAACAATATTAAAATGGTGTTGGTCAACATGGATATCTTAGGGTATGCTCGATTCAAAACTCTTAGTAAAACGATTCTAGATTTTAACTTCACGAACTGAAAAGAATAAACGGCGTAGCCTACTTTCGTACATCCTACGCACCAACAATTTATATACTCGACCAGTAGCTTTCGTCTCTGGCCGCGCAGAAAATCGTGCTGGTTCTTCTTAGTTCACGACACTCCACAAGTATACTTTCGTATCTTACGACGCGACACATTCTTATAGATGAACAATTCAGCCATTTAGTTTTAACACTTTTGGTGGTACTTAACACCTAAGAATCAACCTCTAGTTCATGACGCTATATTCATGCATTAACAACGATCTATAAGAAAGAGCTCTAGAATTCGGTTAGGGTTTACCTTGTGAAATCCTTATCGAACATATAATTCCCCTTGATAATCCCTTTAAATCCAGCAATTAAACTACTCGCACATAGACGAAATAAGAGACATGATTAAATAAAACAATAGATTGATGAAGGAGCCTGTCAAATTTAAGAACGATGTACGGAGAGAACCTCTTCACCAATCTCGAAAGTAAGAGCAAAAACTTAAGAAAAGACTTGCAAAAATTAAACTAAAAGAGGCACAAAGATGACACCAATATGACACACGAAATTCTCTCTTTAAAACACATATGTATAGGTCTTGATCTCTTCTTTCGTCGGTCTTTAGGGTTTTTCCTTGACGGGAATTGAACGGGCCTTAAGATTGGGCTTACGGGGCGAAATCAGCATGGCCGTGGGTCCAGTGTCTGGCCGCTGCGGATCTTCACTTGGCCGTGGGTGGAGGCTTCCTGGCCGCGGCGGATTGCCTTTAAGTCGTGGCTGGGGCTGCTCTGGGAGTTTCCTGGTGGGACTTCTTGATCTTCATGTATCTTTTGATTGAACTTTTGGATTTTTTTCAAATCTGTTTGAATGGAAATGTAGCTGGTCCTTCTTGAATATCTCCAAAATTGGGCTGGATTAGACGGTGAGAAGAACCTCTTTGGCAATTGAATTTCTGACGGTTTGACTCTGAGCCGAAAATCTAGTTTTTCTCCAGTTTTCAATGTTTTCGCCTAGGTAACCTGAAAAGAGTCTTGAAACTACAAATATGCGAAAACCGTAATAAAAACATGTAAAAGCGAATGAAACATTTATTAAATTGTTTTGTTTTCAATTAAATATTAAACAGGTAAAAATACGGTGTTATCACACCCCATACTTAAACTTTGTTTGTCCTTAAACAAAACAAAATCAAAGCCCGGAAAGATCAAACAAAATCATAGAGAACTAGAAATCTCGGAGACCGTCATTCTAAACCATAACCATCGAACTACATCAAACACAACATAGCCTAGCAAATTATCACCAGAAGTTTCCGTAACACTAGTCCACGGTATCCGTCATACGTAATATAAACTTTCAAAATCCAAAATTCAGGTCATCTAGCTCTCTAAATTCATTAAGTGCAAACATGAACTTCTCATCAAAAGGATCAAACCAAGACAATCGAGGCTAGGTATTAAAGGCATTTAGAGGTGAAGTTAAAAGTGTTTCGGATTACCGTAATTTTACTGGAGGGTGCGAGATATTATGCAAAACAGCAAGAAATGATGGACCTATTGAGAACCACAGCTTCTAGTCACATATTCTTCCGTAAAAATGTTGCACTTCCTCCTTTCTCCAAAAACAAAAGTTTTATGTCATTCCCCCAGACTTAGAATTTTTTGTGGACTCGGAATGACATACTTCTCATAAACGAACCATGGATGCCTCATAAATATTTCAGCCAACCTAGAATCTTTTTAGGCTCTAGTTTCCTTTCCCTTCCGATTATTTTTTTTTTTTTTACGCATTTTATTGAGATAGAGTTTTAGGGGCACGAAATTTTACCATGTTTTTGAGTTTTTCCAAGGCATAACCACACTCTCGTCTTTGTTGAATTCACCTCCACCGATCGCATATAGTCTCCGTCTTTAGTGACTAGAAACTGTTTCGTTCCTCCCTCTCTGGCGTTTTTGCACATATCTGCACATAGGACACAAAGAGAGATGCATGAGGTCTGAACAATGACTAATTTTTGGGTGGGGAACCAACTAAAGATGAGATGACCATTCAGGTATGACAAAGACTAGTAAAAAGTAAAAGAATATCCTGAATGTATGATTCGTTATCTTTGCCTAAGCCTATGATGAGAAAATTAAGTCAAGTTAAATTTCAAGTATAATAGAGCTAGTATATTCCATCCTAAAGAATCTCTACGGTCTAAGTTCCTCTAGGGATTTCGCATTAACATAAACTCTAGCTACCGCCTAGTGTAGAACCAAATTACGAAAGAGCATGTTACTAGAAAATAGCGTAGAAGCACACTGGTTGGTTATCGTTATGGATTTCTTTCATCATTCCCTCAAAACGTATTCCTACTTTTTATTGAAAAACTTGAAATTGTTTCAAGAAAATTTGAAAAATGCAAAATGCAAAGACAAATACAAAGACTCAGGAAAGGAAAGGTGATTAGTAAGGGATGAAATCTTCTCCCAAACTAAAATCACACTGTACCCAATGTAAAATAAATCGAGCAATGACGAGAAATAGATGTATGTAATAATTGAAAAAGTTTCGGGAAAAATAAAACTTAATTGAAAAAGTTTCGGGAAAAATAAAACTTACATGGAAGTGGTGGAGAATTAATGTGGGAATGGAATGGTGGTGAATGGGGAATGGTAGATGGTGTTGTGGTGATTGGGAATGGGTGTGGAGGTGATTTGGAATGGGTAGGAGTCGATCGGGGATTGAAGCAAATCGATCGGGAACGACAGGAGACTGGCCGCATGTCGAAGGGTTGCACCCACGGTCACATGGGGCTTCGCCGCGGCTCGATTGATCGCGACCGCGGCGGATGGGGAGCTGGACGCGGCTCGGGGCTTCGCACCCGTGGCCGCACCTCTTTTGCGGTCAAGTATTTCCTCGCGGTTTGGGCTGGACCGAGCAACTTCGAACCGTGTTTCCATCTTTTTGTTTTTTGGGTTTTTTTATTTTTTAGAAAGCTGAAACTAAGAAAACGAAAGCGTTAATAGAGAAATAAAGAAAAACTAAAAAGAAAAACGTACCTAAAATGGGTTGCCTCCCATTGAGCGTTTTAGTTTAAAGTCGTTTAGCTCGCCATTGGTAACGAGATGGGGTTACTCGTAGAAAGACAGTGTCTTGGGACAAGTCTTCTTTGAACTCCTTTCGGTTTCCTCGTCATGTGACTCATCGCTCCATAGTGAGTCGGTATTGGGGTCGGGATCCTTCGACTTGAGGTGTCTCTCTTTGATTTGGTTATAAATTTGGTTATAAATTTAAAACCCGATGTTTAGTAAATCGGCTCTGAAACAAACTTTTTCTTTTTAATGTTCGTTTATGTTTTTCCTCGTATCAGGCTCTGAAACATGAACTCGCCTCTGGAGCGAGATGACTACTACGAGCAGGGTTTCTACGACTCATCTTATGCTCACTACTCTCACGACTCACACTCCAATTGTGACTCGTTCTACATGGATCAGAAACCGACACCGACCAACTACTGGAGGACGCTACGAGCATCCTTATTTCCGAGACAAGCCTTTTGCGTCTCCGTTCGTCAACACTCAACAAAACCCTCATCATCAACCCCATAAATTCTCGTACCATCACGTTTTGAACTCAAAGATTAGCATGCGTTTGGAGCGACTCAACGTTATGCTAAATCAATACCTTGACTGTCAAGTCGTGACTGAGGCGACCATGAACAAGAAGATAGACACAATCTATGCCGAGTTCAACGAGAAATTTGATGATCTTTCTGCCCACGTCGTAATCCTCGAGGAACAAATTCTAAAGGATGTTGCTACTATCAAAGAAAGGACAAAACTCATGGAAGAGGTACAAACCAAGCAAAAATACGACATCATTCAAAATTCGCTGGAGATTCGTGATTTGAAGCAAGAGATCAAGGAGACAAGTGAATTTTCCTCTTGGTACAAAGAAAGAACTGACGATGAACTCCAAGAAATTGAATCTCGCCTCAGCATACTCGAGTACAAAGCTAGAGAAACCGACATTACGGTTATTCACCTATCCGACGCTCAAAGGACGAGCGAGACTTGATTAGATAAACTTTCTAAAGATCATGTGGAGTATGAAGCAACACTTGATGTCCATGCCCCTGACCTAGAAGAGAAACGAAATGATCCTTTGGAACAAGAAGACCCCAAAGGAGATGAAGAAGACGACGAACCGAGCAATTCCCCACAGAATTCCCCCACCGCAGTCGCGACTCCTCTGCCCGCGGCCAAACCCCCTTTCGCCGCGGGTGCGTGTTCCCGACCCGCGGCCAACAAGCCTTTCACCGCGGGCGCGCCTCCTCCACCCGCGGCCAGCTCCTGTTCGACCCCCTTTGGACCTCTTGTGTCCTGATTATCTTTGTTCGAGCAAGCCGCCTTCTCCATTGATACAAAACTTCAACAGAGCCTTCAAGGAACTTGGAAACATATTCTTATGCACCTTTCAACATGATTCGATCTACTTAATCATCCAAGATAGTCGAAGAAAAATACTCCGAAGAAGAAGATCCAAGATTGTTCTTCCGCGAATCTGATTTTGGTTCAATGTACGGCTCGGATTTTGAACCAACACCTCCTGCAAGTACATTACCCAAGGAGCCAAAGACACAAAACATCTCTCGAGAAAGATTAATTGAATTTAACAACTTCGTGAAATCGATCCCGATGTTCATGCCCTTCTCAGACGCGTGGGAAGAAGGTTGTCTACAAGCGTTCTTCTGCTACGGCAAGGAGAGTAGATAAGACATTCGTACGTACTTCATGAGAGAAAGGAATTCAACCACACCATATGGTACATCTTATGCCATCCATATATTTCATCCTGAGAAACACAAAAGATACCCGAACAAGATTAGTCGGGAGAAGTTAGAGGAATTCAACAGCGTGGTTCGTGATCTACCTCGAGAAACCACATTTGCTATAGCTTGCATGGACCACATGATTGGTCACTTCTTTTGTGAAAGCAAATAATCCATCTTGGAGATAGAAGATCTTTTTGCGAACGCTATGAACGGAAAACCCGTTCGAAGTCTCCATAAGACTCAAGAGAAAGATCAGTTTCTAATCACTTGTAACATCCGAGGAGTCGAGTTTAAAGACATTTTTGTGACTTCGGAGCCTGCCTTAGCATCATGTCAACATCAAACGCCTCAGTATTAAGCACGTCCACCGTACCCGAACAAAAAGCAGCATGGCTGATGAATCTTGTGCTACACCAAAGGGGATCGCCTATGACATGCCCGTAAGGATCGAAGATTGCATAGCTCCAGTCGACTTCTACATCGTCAAAGTGACGAGAGTTGATTCTATACCGGTAATCCTAGGATGGCATTTCTTATCAACCGTCGGAGCGATCATGGATTGGCCAAATCGATGGTATTCCTTTGCTAACATCGACGAATATGTATTCTACACCGCTGTCCCGCTCGAGAAAGGGAGACACCTCAAGTCGAAGGATCCCAACCCCGATCCCGACTCGCAATAGAGCGATGAGACACATGACGAAGAAACCGAAAAGAAATCGAAGTAGACTTGTTGAAAGACACTTTCCTTCTACAATTGAGCTCATCTCGTTACCAACATCGAGCTAAACAACTTTAAACAAAAGCGCTCAATGGGAGGTAACCCATTTTAGGTAAGTTTTTATTTTTAGTTTTTCTTCTTTTCTATTAACGTTTTTTTTTCCTAGTTTCAGCTTTCTAAAAAAATCAAAAAACCCAAAAAAAATCAAAAAATCAAAAAACCCAAAAGACAAAAAGATGGAGACACGGTTCAGAGCTGATAGGTCCTGCATAAACCGCAAGGAAGGACTTGACCGCAAAAGAGGCTCGACTGCGGGTGCAACACCTCCACTCGCACCGAACTAGCCTTCGGCTGCGTTCGCATCACCTCCACCCGCAGCGAAGCTCCCTTTAACTGCGATCGCGCACCTCTGAACCGCGGCCAACTCCCTGACGATCCCGGTTGATTCGTTTCGATCCCCGATCGATCCTAATCCATTATCAATCACCCCCACACCCATTCACCACCACCACAACAACATCTACCATCCCCCATTCACCACCATTCCAGTACCACATGAATTCCCCAAAACTTCCAAGTAAATTTTATTTTTCCCTACACTTTTTCAATTATTACATACGTCTATTTCTCATCCTTGCTCGATTTCTTTCACACTGAGGACATTGTGATTTAAGTCTGGGGGAGGATTACATCTCTTACTAATCACATTTTCTTTCATGAGTCTTTGCATTTTGCAGTTTTCTTTAAAAAAATTCAAGTTTTTCAATAAAGTAGGAATACGTTTTGAGAGAATGATGAAAGAAAACTATGACGATAACTATGAATAAGTTTTTCAATTTCAAGTTTTTCAATAAAGTAGGCATCGATTTTGTAACATTTTATTTTGCAACGAATTAGTGAGGATATTTGTAAAATCTGTTTTAGGGTTTAGGGTATAGGTACAAAATTGTAACGTCGATTGCAACATTCCATAAACAACATGACATGTTTACTGTAAATCCAAATTCATGAAATTATCAATAAGTTCATCAATATTGAAAAATAAGTAAAACATATAGTTTGCGTATATGTTAGATTATTAATACAATGATTCAGTTTGTGGATATTATTGTGATTGACCGAGTTTTCATTTCCGGACAATTCTCTAAAGTCACGATCAATTTCATTGAAATATGCATAATACAATGAGATGGTAATATGTTAGGGTTTAGGGTTTAGGGCAAAGGGTTTAGGGTTTAGGGTTTATGGACAAATCGTGGCTAAATCGTCGCAAATTTGCATCGATTTTGTGACATTCATAGTTTGCGACGATTTAGCCACGATTAGTATCAATTCGTTGCTAAATCGTCGCCAATTTGCATCGATTTTGTAACATTTTATTTTGCAACGAATTAGTGAGGAAATTTGTAAAATCTGTTTTAGGGTTTAGGGTATAGGTACAAAATTGTAACGTCGATTGCAACATTCCATAAACAACTTGACATGTTTACTGTAAATCCAAATTCATGAAATTATCAATAAGTTCATCGATATTGAAAAATAAGTAAAACATATAGTTTGCGTATATGTTAGATTATTAATACAATGATTCAGTTTGTAGATATTATTGTGATTGACCGAGTTTTCATTTCCGGACAATTCTCTAAAGTCACGATCAATTTCATTGAAAGATGCATAATACAATGAGATGGTAATATGTTAGGGTTTAGGGTTTAGGGCAAAGGGTTTAGGGTTTAGGGTTTAGGGTTTATGGACGAATCGTGGCTAAATCGTCGCAAATTTGCATCGATTTTGTAACATTCTTATTTTGCGACGATTTAGCCACGATTAGTCATAATTCGTTGCTAAATCGTCGCAAATGTTGCAACGAATTAGTGAGGAAATTTGTAAAATCTGTTTTAGGGTTTAGGGTATAGGTACAAAATTGTAACGTCGATTGCAACATTCCATAAACAACTTTACATGTTTACTGTAAATCCAAATTCATGAAATTATCAATAAATTCATCGAGATTGAAAAATAAGTAAAACAGAGAGTTTGCGTACATGTTAGATTATTAATACAATGATTCAGTTTGTGGATATTACTGTGATTGACCGAGTTTTCATTTTCGGACAATTCTTTAAAGTCACGATCAATTTCATTGAAATATGCATAATACAATGAGATGGTAATATGTTAGGGTTTAGGGTTTAGGGCAAAGGGTTAGGGTTTAGGGTTTATGAACGAATCGTGGCTAAATCGCCGCAAATTTGCATCGATTTTGTAACATTCTTATTTTGCGACGATTTAGCCACGATTAGTCATAATTCGTTGCTAAATCGTCGCAAATATTGCAACGATTTTGTGACAATCACAATTAGCGACGATTCATTTGAAATCCCCTAAACCCCAAACTAAATCTCATTTCCGATCACCACTCAATTCCCGCCGTTGTTGAGGCAATTAATAAATTACATGACACATAGACACATATGTCTCGTAATTTATTAATCGCCGCACCTACGGCGGAAAATGAATGGAGATCGGAGATGGAATTTAGTTTGTGGTTTAGGGGATTTCATAGAAATCATATCACTTAAATTTCACAATAATTACTCGATCACAATATTATATTAATATATGAAATTCACAATAATTATTAGCTAGCGCGGTCACTCTGATTCATTTTCTGACGAAGAGTAGTACACATCCGTTTCTTGATCATCTGGTTCATCACTTTCTTCGAACTCATCTTCCTCATCTTCTTCCTCTGTATCGTTTGGGAGATATTCAACTTGCCTGTTTTGAGGATTTATCAAAATGATGTCTTCATTTCTCTCATTTAGTTCTGGCATATCAGAGCAATGATCTTGCTGCATTGGTAGTTCCTCATCAACCCCCACAATTCGACCCCTCGGAGAAACTTTTATAACTGATAACCATGAGATACAGGTGGTGCGAACTCGCGGATATGGAACAAAGCTGACTTGTTCTGCTTGTGATGCTAGGATAAATGGCTCATACTTATTGTAACGACGTGATTGGTTGACATTTACTGCCCCAAATTTGTTTTTACGGACGCCTCGATCAACCGTTGGATCGAACGAGTCGCATTTGAACAGAACGCATTTCAAACCTAAGCAACCAGGGTACTCAACTTCAATTATGTCTTGCAACACTCCATAAAAATCTATTTCGCCTCGCACACATACCCCGTAGTTGGCAGTAGCTATTTGATTTTCGTATTTGAATGTATGAAATATATATCCGCGTGTGCAATACATGGGTGCACTCGTTATCTTCGATATGGGGCCTTTTATTAACTCATGGAACCAGAGTGGATATGCGGTATCCCCATACTCGACCTATATCATTAATTAATTTAATTAAAAAAGTAATCAAAATATGTATTAGGTTAATTGTCCAAGTTAGTAATTAATCAGATCACTTAAAATTTTACGTACTTGCGTCTTCAACCACGGGGCAAAATGTTGATCTTTACGCTTGTTGATTTCATCGTCTGAGATTCCTTCAATGACTTCTCGGACTTGTCTAACAAATTCACTGCATACAAAAGTATTTGTAATTGGTATAAAGCTAGCATATATATAATTTAGCCATATATATAAGACGTATGTTTATACACTTACGTCTCAAATTGACTAACTTCTTCGCAATTTAAGAGGATATACGTTTGTGCACTATGATGGTCTTTTTCATTGTCAAACCAAACTGACTTCACTCTTCCACATAATCGACCGATTGAAGAAAAGATATATGGGACACCTTCATTAGCATATGTTCGGCCTACACCTCTATCATCATATCGCCGTGCTGCCATTTTCCGTGTGCGAACCTTCGAGCCAAAATAGTACCCCGTGAAGTGAGAAGTTTCTTCTGTTAAACTTCATGCTACTATTGAGCCTTCAACTTTGGCTAGATTATTAGCCTTCCGCTTCAAATGTCCCATGAATCGCTCGAATGGGTACATCCATCGATACTGCACAGGTCCCCCAAGTTCTGCTTCATGAGGTAGATGAATAGGTAGATGTTCCATAACATCAAAAAAGGCTGGGGGAAATATTTTCTCCATGTTGCACAACAAAATAGGAATACTAGCATCAAGTTGTGCAATAACATCTTCTGACAAAGTACGGGTACAAAGATCCCGAAAAAACCCTCCAATGCCTACAATAACAATCACATGATATATAAGGTAATAATGTTAATTTTTCATTTCATATATATATATATATATATATATATATATTAATTATATATATATATATATTAATTATATAAAATCTTAAATTCGCAATTAATATGTGATTAGTTTAAATTTATATACCTGCAATTGCTTCGTGTACATTTCCTGGTAGAAGTTCAGCAAATGCAAAAGGAAGTAGTCGTTGCATAAAGACGTGACAGTCATGACTCTTCATCCTGGAAAACTTTTGGCCATTCTCAACACATTTAGCTAAATTAGATACGTACCCGTCCGGGAACTTCACATCAGATGTCGCCCATTTGAACAAAGCTGACTTTTCTTCCGCACCCACTCGAAATATGGGGACATATGCTTTCCCATTGCTTGTAATATGTAACTCATTCCGACAACAAAGATCAGGCAACTCTAACCTTGAATTACCGCTGTCTTTAGTCCTTCCACGCACGTTTAACAATGTATGCATGATGTTATCAAAAAAGTTTTTCTCAATGTGCATGACATCCAAATTGTGTCTAAGCAAATGATCCTTCCAATACGGAAGCTTCCAGAATATGCTTTTCTTATGCCAACTGTGATGCTCCCCATATCCATCCGGCATATTAGCTGGAGTGTGCCAATTTCCACCACGATTGACTGTTTCCAATGCACCATAATGATCAATTTCTGCTTCTAGATCTTCCCCGGAAATATAAACAGGAGGAGGAACATGAACAGTTTTGTTCTTTCTAAACAACCGCTTATTTCTTCGATATGCATAATGAATCGGTAGAAATCGGCGGTGACAATCAAACCAACTTGTTTTCCGACCATGTTTCAATTGAAACGCATCTGTCCGATTGAGACAATATGGACAAGACAATCGCCCATGCGTAGTCCAACCTGATAACATCCCGTAAGCAGGGAAGTCGCTTATTGTCCACATAAGCACCGCACGCATTGTAAATTTTTTTTTCCTTGCAAAATCATATGTCTGAACCCCGGTATACCACAACTGCTCCAATTCCTGTATCAGAGGCTGCAAAAACACATCAAGGGAACGCTTCGGATGCTTCGGACCTGGTACTAAAATACTCAAGAATAAAAATTCCCTTTGCATGCACATATCTGGGGGAAGGTTGTAAGGCGTTAGGATTACTGGCCATAAAGAATATTGCCTACCAGACATACCAAATGGACTAAATCCATCTGTGCAAAGACCAAGATACACATTACGTTTCTCTCTGGCAAAGTCTGGATGTATCGTCTTAAAGTGTTTCCACGCTTTTGCATCTGAAGGATGAGTAACCTCCTCATCTGTTTGCAAATGATCTGCATGCCATCTCATCGATGCAGCTGTCCTCTCAGACTAATACATTCTTTTTAATCTATCAGTTATAGGAAGGTACCACATCCGCTGGAACGGTATCTTACTCCGACCAGTACCTTGCGGCTTATATCTTGGCTTATGGCAAAATCGACATTCCAGCAACTTATCATCATCTTTCCAAAAAAGCATGCAATTGTCAACACAGACATCTATCATCTCAGAAGACAACCCAAGACTATAAACCAGCTTCTGTATCTCATAGTAAGTTTCAGCAGCTAAATTGTCCTCTGGCAAATACTCTTTAATCAAATCAGCCCAATCATCCATGCAAACCTCAGCTAAGTTATTATCAGTTTTAATAGTCATCATCCTAGCCGCCAACGACAATTTAGAATGTCCTTCTCTACATCCATCGTAGAGTGGCTGATTTGCAGCATCTAGCATATCATAAAAAAAATTTGCATCTAGATTGGGTTCCTCATCATGATGATCATGTGCAAATGTACTTACGGTTTCATGAAATGCATCCGTAACCATGTCATGAATCCTATCATTATCTTCACCATGCTGCTCCGCATGATCATCAAATTGATTACAATTATTTGACTCATCAAAATTCGATGCTTGATAATTGCTACTACTACTAGCTGCATTTCCCCCATGACCCTCTCCATGATAATACCATATATAGTAATGCGGTATAAACCTTCTATTTAATATATGCGACCACACCTTCGAGATAATGATAAATTTCCTATTCAAGCATCTGGCACAAGGACAGTACATCTTACCACTGATAATCATATTATGTATACTTCCTGCCTGATGCATGAATCCCTCCACCCCATCACTGAACTCCTTTGTTAGCGATCCCTCTGAATCAAGACGATTATACATCCATCTTCTAATTTCGTATATTGACATTTTTTGTTGGTCAGAAAGAAGTAAATGTTTTTGAATATGAAATTTTTATTATGAAGTTGGCCACTATATATAGATTTTTATTTTCATTACCATCGAATTACCTACGATTTTACATCGATTTCACATCGATTTTACAACGAATCTAAAAATGTTTACATCGACTTTACAACGATATTAAACATGTTTACCTAACCGAACACCGTGAACTTAAAACGTGCTCACCTAACTGATTAATCGTTGGGAAATCGATGTAAAGTTCAAATTATAATAATCATTGCTAATTCGTGGGTAATTTTACGACGATATTACAACGTTTTATATAAACCTCGGTAAATCGTCGCTAAGTTACAACGATTTACGACGATTTTGATAATCGTCGTAATGTCGTCGGTAATCGTTATAAAATCGTCGCTAATTAGCGACGATTTTACAACGAATATTTTCGTCCCAATTTTGTGACGATTTTACGACGTCTTTAAGAATCGTCGTAAAGTCATCGCAAACACGATTGCAATTTGCAACGAAATAAAATCGTCGCAAAAAATCGTTGCAAAATGCATGTTTTCTTGTAGTGATATTGACAATAAATAAAGTGTGATAAATAATTATTGCAAAATAATAAATTACTAATGGGGCGGCCGAGCCGCGCTCCGTTAATAGTAACTGTAAAATTTTCGTCTTCTGGACGAAATTGAGAATGTCTTCAGGGCATTCATTTTATGGAGGCAGAGCCTGCCATATGATCTGAGGAGACATAGTCTACCATATGATCATGATCGTGAAGGCAGAGCCTATCATAACGATCGGTTCGGGGAAAGTAGCGCATATCATCCCGAAACAATATATAAGCGTAAATAGATTGAACATAAATTAAACCTAACTTTTTTTGATATATGAACCGATCGGAAGACGATCGTGTTTTTCGGTATATGAATGGATCGTGAGACGAACGTGTTATAATCTATAACATAATATATGATAAAGGTGAGAGAGAGATATCAAAGCGAGTAAATATGAGAGAGTGGAGATTACTTCATAACTATCCATTCATTATTTTATAGCTAAGTAATTTAATTCATACATATTCATTCATTACTTAATAACTAAGTAATAGTATAATATTGTTATATGGATAATCATCCATTATTTTCAACACAATAAAATATATTGTAGAATATATAACCAATATTCTAACCATGGTTCAAATATGGTAATCATCTTTATTATTATGTCAAATATGGTTACATGATGATAATTTCCGATCTTCAACTTATTAAAAAAAAAATTTTAATCACTAAATTATAACATACGCAATCGATGACGTCACAGGAATCCATGATGTGCTGTTAAATTTTAAAAAGTTGTCAAAACACACAAAAGTTGTCAAACACACACAAAAGAAAAAAGCTAAAAGAACTTATGACTTTATCTCGGAGCTTCGACGTGGAGCCTAAGATCCGCCCGACCCGGATATATCCATACAAAAATCGTCGATGTCTGTCTTAGAAAAATCTCGTGACTCGTGAGATCAGAGATGCAACAAACACCATACAAAAAACGTTAGATATTACATTTCTTTATCCGATTTTCCCAAATTCCTAAAGAGATTTTATCCCAAATTTTTAGAATAAGAAAAAACAAAAATTGTTACATAAAAAGATGATTGATTTGGCCATACACGTGTATCTAACTATATATTTACGAATAGAGCAAAGAGGGAAGAAGACATAAACAAAAAATGGAGATATGGTTACTCATATTGGTCTCTCTCGCCGTATCTCTCCTTCTCCATCTCCTCCTTCGCCGCCGTAACTCCTCCTCTCCTCCTCTACCCCCGGACCCCAACTTCTTCCCCTTCATCGGAACCCTCCGGTGGCTTCGGCAAGGCTTAGGTGGTCTCAACACCTATCTCCGCTCCGTCCACCACCGTCTCGGCCCAATCATCACCCTCCGTATCACTTCCCGTCCCGCCATCTTTGTCGCCGATCGTTCCCTAGCTCACCAAGCTCTCGTCTTAAACGGCGCCGTATTCGCCGACCGTCCACCGCCTGCTCCAATCAGCAAGATCATCTCCAGCAATCAACACAACATCAGCTCAGGGTTTTACGGAGCTACGTGGCGGCGTCTCCGTCGAAACCTCACCTCTGAGATTCTTCATCCTTCCCGCGTGAGATATTATTCCCACGCTCGCCGTTGGGTGCTTGAGATCCTCTTTGATCGGTTTCGCAACCACAAAGGCGAAGAACCGGTCGTTGTTGTTGATCATCTTCATTACGCTATGTTCGCGCTTCTCGTTCTTATGTGTTTCGGTGATAAGCTTGATGAGAAACAAATCAAACAGGTCGAATTTGTTCAGAGACGACAGCTTCTTAGCTTCTCGAGATTCAATATCCTCAATCTCTGGCCAAAGTTCACTAAATTGATTTTCCGAAGTCGATGGGAAGAATTTCACGAGATGCGGGAAGAACAACGAGATGTTTTGCTTCCTCTGATTCGAGCTCGGAGGAAGATCGTCGAAGAAAGGAAGAAGAGATCGGAGGAGGTGGAAGAAGAAAACAAAGATTATGTGCAATCATATGTTGACACTCTGCTCGATCTAGAGCTTCCAGAGGAGAAGAGGAAGCTAAACGAAGACGAAATCGTGAGCTTATGCTCGGAATTTCTCAACGGCGGGACTGACACAACGGCCACGGCGCTGCAATGGATCATGGCGAATCTCGTGAAAAATCCGGAAATCCAAGAGAGATTACACGAGGAGATCAAAAACGTTGTCGGGGAGGAAGCAAAGGAGATCGAGGAAGAAGAAGCACACAAGATGCCGTATCTAAAGGCAGTGGTTTTGGAAGGTCTTCGGAGGCATCCTCCGGGACATTTCGTGCTCCCTCACAGTGTCACAGAAGACACTGTGTTGGGAGGGTACAAGGTACCGAAGAAAGGTACGATTAATTTCATGGTGGCAGAGATAGGGAGAGATCCGGCGGTATGGGAAGAACCGATGGCGTTTAAACCAGAGAGATTCATCGGAGAAGAAGAACCGGTGGATATAACTGGAAGTAGAGGGATAAAGATGATGCCGTTCGGAGCGGGAAGGAGGATTTGTCCCGGGATTGGGCTAGCGATGCTGCATTTGGAGTACTATGTGGCGAATCTGGTTAGGGAGTTTGAGTGGAAAGAGGTCGAAGGCTATGAAGTTGACTTGACGGAGAAGCTTGAGTTCACCGTCGTTATGAAGCATCCGCTTAAGGCTCGTGCTGTGCCTAGGAGAAGTTAGAAAAAGGCTAGTGTTCTGCTTCTTTTATTCGGTTTAATGTTCAGAAATATTTGATAATAATTTAACGCTGTCATGTCACATGTGTACCTTGTTTGGTGGAGTCAAAATATGGAAACAGAGTTTTTAGTAAAGTACATTCTATATGATAGAAATAATGCTTTTATTTTTCTCTGACATGGATAACATACATACAAATTCATTAAAACGAATCTATGCATAGTGTTTTGTAGGGTGGGGTCTAGAAAATTGGGGATTTAAGTGTATGTGGACGAGATATTCGTATGATATGCTGGGTAACCTTTGATATAAGAGCATTAGTGGACTGTAGTTTAGTTTTTAATTCCTACTAGTGGTTGATTCGTGTTTCACACGTACTTTTGTGTTGTTTTTATTGAGTTAGAAAAAAACTTGATGATAGTATTTCAAAAAGTAAAAAAAAAAAATCAAATTTTAATATTTATAGTGTTTAATGGTTTTTATATTTACTTGATGTAATTATATATACAATATTTAGAAAACAATTTTGTTTCCGAATATCCATAATCACATACTCAATTCCGGATAGTGGCATTAGTGTCAAATCATTTCCACAAAAAAAACATCATATAGTTGGTCATTTAATCATTTAGGAGTATCTCAATTATGTGACGTGTTTCTAATGTGCACTCATAATCTCTCTCTCTCTTAGCCATTCTCAATGTCGCATCTCTAACTTGACCTCTATATATTTGTGAGAGGACTTTACCCATTCTCTGTTTCAAAGATTAGGTTAAACATATTAACATTTTGGGATACCACAATTTGTTTCGCATAATATATATGCATTTTCGCATACCCATTAAAAATCAGAGTTGTCATTCTAGCTTCTGGAATACTTACCCTTCTAACATGCATTTACTTTTATAATTTAATATTTTAATTTTCTTAAAATTTATATGTTTTTATTATATTTTAGTTTTTTTAAATGCTTTGAAACGGATTTGGATATTCGTGAATATTAACGAACTCAGATTCGGGAATTTGTTTCTTGGAATTGGTAAAACCGGATCCAAATTCAACTGTCAAAAGTTTTTATGGTTTACTATCCATATCTACTTAATCATTTAAATAAAATACGTCATTTTAATAATAATAAAGAAATACATCAATATATATATATAAGTTATCATTTATAAAGAAATATATTTTCAAATTCTTGTTAAAATCAATGAATGATAGTTACAATGAGAATTAATAACACAAAATATAATAAATCGTATTAGCAATTAAAAATTAAAAAATGAGTTGATGATGTGTCACAATTTTAGAGTATTAGAAAAATGATGTGGCATCATGAGAAGATGGGATATTCTCCTTTATATATACAAAATATAATAAATCATATGAGCAATTTAAAATTAAAAAATGAGTTATGATGTGTCACAATTTTAAAGTATAAAAAAATAATGTAGCATCATGAGAAGAAAGGATATTCTCGTTTATATATAGATTTCAGTTAAATGTAATTCTATTTTTATAAATTGCCAGTTTGCCACTTACTAATAAAGTCAAAAGTTTTGTGACACTCCACTCGTAATCTAGGCTAACATGTGATGCCATTGCTGTTTGCCACTCCTAAATATAACACTCTTTACATTTGCATTCATCAAATTGTGATATTCAGGAACGCATCTGATACTCTTGACTTGTTATACACAAGGCAATCTCAAGTGATAGAAACTTCAAACAAGTTTTTAACAAATAGACTAATATCACGCCAAACTAATATCGTAAAAACAAATTTTGAAAAAGAAAGAAAAAAATCAAAAATTGCAAATTTTGATTTTTCTTAGTTTTATGCGTTTTCTTATTTTTATAAGAATTCTAGATTTCTAAACTACAAAGAATACCGATCCTAAACTTCATAAAATACGTATTCTAAACTTCGTAGAACATAGAAAACGCATAATCCGTATTCTAAACTTCGTTAAACATATAGAAATGCACAATAGGTATTCTAAAATACGTAGAATATATAAGAAAAAACAGAATACGAACTCTAAAATCCGTAAAGCATATAAGAAAAGCAGAAGAAAATATTTTAAATTTCGTAGAACATAAATATTTTTTTCTAATTTTTGTAGAACATAAAGCAGAAGAACGCATAATTTTTTTTATAATTTTTTTCCAAAAATGTGATATAAAAATATTTTATTAACATTTATAAAATTTATTTAAAATATAATAGATATTAAAAAGATTTCATTAAGATTAATTTAGTCATAATATAACATAAATATCAAAAGATTTATATTCACAAACATATAGTCAAACTATCTTTTTCCAGTTCTCCTTACATATAACTGTATTTCTAAATGTTTCAATACAAAGTTAAAGATAGTCCATATATATAAAGTTAGGTTTTCTCTCTTCTTATGAAGACACCTCATCTTCCGCATCATTGCCATATTTAATTTTCATAATTTAATTAGTTAAAATTTTGATATACATATTAACTATACATTTTATTAAATTATGCAAGGAATTTGAAATGTCATTTTCATATTCATATCATGAAAATTTAAAAAAATTAACAAAATTTATTGAAAGAATAATAGATTTAAAATTTGAGTTTTACTAATATATTATAGATTTTATTATACTTACAAAGTTAAAATTTATATCGAAAAGATGTTTAGTGAATGTATATTATTTGATCCAAACTAATAATAGACAATATATACAATATTAATGTAACATATATCATCCACATGTATGCCATATCATTTTGATATTTAATTTTCATAATTTAATTAAATTATGCAAGGAATTTGAAAGGTCATTTTCATATTCATACATGAAAACTTAAAAAAATCAACAAAATTTATTGAAAGAATAATATATTTAGAATTTTAGTTTTACTAATATATTACACACCTTATTATAGTTACAAGGTTAAAGTTTTATATCGAAAATATGTTTAGTGAATGGATATTATTTGATCATAACTAATAGTATACAATATTAATTTAACATACCACATACATATAGAGATTTATTTTATTTTTTAAACAAAATATCTAATAAATAAAAAGTAAACTCATTATCGTTTAGTAATGCATATTATAGTAACTTTGTTAAATAAATTATATATAAGAAAATCAATTTTTTTAATAAAAAAATACATAGTTTAAAATAATAAAAATGAAACGTTCAGTGATTTATATATTTTTATAACATGATTTATTTTGTCTTTAAATATAAATAAGATATGAAAGTTCCAAACAAACATGATTATTTGTAAATAATATAGAAGTGATTGACCGTAGATATTGAAGTGATTGACTATCACTTATATTTTCATTTTAATGGAGGTGGAAATAATAGAAACAATTAGTTAAGTTTCAAATAAAATATTAGACTTAGAATCTACGAGCAATGATTTGTTTTACTAAAAATGAATTAAAAAGTTCTCATAAATAAATTAAATTATTATAAAGCTTAAAAAACAAAAACTCGCGGATCACACACTTTTTCTTATATAAAGTTAAATCTTTCGGTTTTACCCCTTATCAATAGTCTTATGTGTTGGCTAAATTTCCATTATTGTTGTAATTAAATTTATTATTTTATCAAAATACATAATATAACATATTGTCTTGAATAAGCAAATTCTAAAACGGTTAAATCTGAATTTGTGTGACATACAATCTATGAATAGATTTAAAATCAACAAAAGTTGATCAATTGTTAATTCTATTATTGATGTAATGTTCCTACCCCTTATCAATAGCCTTATGTGTTGGCTAAATTTCCATCTTTCTCTCCAGTTATATGTGGAAATCATTTTCAAAAAAAAAAAAAATAGACTTAGGAATCACAAACATATTGCACACATAAATAGGCTTAAAATCATACATGAAACACTACAAAAATAATAACTTCAAATGAAACAAAACTAAAAAAATTATTATGCACCTTTAAAATGTAAATATCTTCCTTTTAAAAACCCAACTAATTGCATAAAATTGATCACCACAGAAAAAGAGGTAAAAATGCGTACCTTCTAATAAATAAACATATAGATGATCATAAATTAAATAAAAAACAAATACACAGATCTTAAGCTGATAGAGATAATTAAATTAACTACGAGACCAAATAAAATAAAGTACCATTAGGTTAAAAAATTGTTTACCACGTCCGCGCGGATCACACCCTTTGTGATTGAAATTGAAAGTGAAATCTCACCGGCGAAGAGGGAAGATATCAGAGAAGACGAGGGTTTTTAGAGGACTGGGTAAAATTTTTTTACAGGATAATCCTATTCACAAGAAGTCTCTCTCTCTTTCTCTTTCTCTCTCTCTCTCTCTCTCTCTCTCTCTCTCTCTCTCTCTCTCTCTCTCTCTCTCTCTCTCTCTCTCTCTCTCTCTCTCTCTCTCTCTCTCTCTCTCTCTCTCTCTCTCTATCTCTCTCAATGTTTAGATCGACGCTCGACCCCATATTTCTTATACTTTTCCAAATGGGGCCATATATTCAAATGTTCTCATTAACCATACATCTACGATGATTTTGATAGTAAATTAGTGATAGAAATTAAATCGTTTTTCAAATAAAATTAGATTCATTTTGTAGTCACCAACACTGGATCATCGAAGATGAATAATAGTAAATTCTGAATATTTTATTAGTATTCAGTTTTAGGTAAAAATAGATAAAAATACAGGGATCCATTTTGAAGTATTTTTTTTTAATAAGTTCGGAGAATTCTAAATTCACAAAACTAATTTTCCTTTTATTAGTATTCGAAGTAACTTTCGGAGTATACAAAACTAACCCAATTTCGAAGTATTTATTTTATTAGTATTCAGTTGGGTTAAAAATATACAATTCCCTAAACTTTAAAATGACAAAAACTTAACTTTTAAAAACCAACTAATTGAATAAATAGTCGACCAAAGAAAAAACAAATCAAATTGTGGATCACCCACTAAACAAATACATAAATAAACATAAAATTAAGAAAGGAAAAAAATATTAAGAATAAATAATCCATATTTCTTAAGCTATTAGAGATAAACAATCATACTAATAAAACTAAAATAATATTATACTAATTTGTTTTAAAAAAACAAATTGTGTTCACATCCGCGCGTACCGCGGATCACACACTAGTAGATAAATAAAGTAATAGATAAATATTTAGTGTTTTCTTATGGATTTTGTGTTGGTTTGTTAGGGAATAAGGATTGATCAAATCTTATCATTTCATATGCCAACTGTGGGAGTCGAAACTCACATAACTAAATCTTGTAAGAGATTTTTAGAGTGAACAGAAGATTCTAAGATCGAAATACGAGAACAAAGATCCAAATGTGGTTTTATTGCTGTTTCGTAAAGTTTTGTTGATACAAGAAAGTGATAAGCGATTTGCTAGGGTAAAACTTCCCTGTTTACGAATGGATATGACATCTATCTATACAAGTCTCATAAACTGCCTAAACGATTATCTAATAAGATAACCTTGGAATATTTCCTTTCTCCTTTGCGCGACCACCGACTCGAAACCTCTCCTAGGGCAACTAATGACTTGGGTCGCCCAATGGGCCTACGGCTCGGCCCATAACATCTGGTGAGAAGGCTTCGCCTAGGCCCACGAAGCATTTGGCTCAGCCCGTTTATAGGTTCATGGGCTCGGTCTCTTCTTCCGGTCTGAGGTGAATTGAGCCAATTCTAGGTGGGTCGGTTCGACATCGGTTAAGTTGGGTCGGACCGTGAATTGCATTTACCAGCTCGGTCCGAAGCTGGTTGTCTCCAGTTTGGCTCGGGTAGGTCCGAGGTGGGGCTTCTGGTTCGGTTCGGCTAGGCGCATTTCTCCATACTTAGTCGTTGTTAGGCTGTTGAACTCGAGCGGCTGAAAACCGACCCCAACAGTTAGCCCCGAGCTCGTCAGACTCAGAATTGATTGTGACAAGGTGAAAGTCATCGAGATCGAGAATAACTGCCAAGCCAAAACGACGCCGAGATGTTCGTTCGCCTGTGTTGCCGAGCCAAATTACCGTTGAGCCGTTTTGTTTTGATGATTTGTTGATGAGTTATAAGATCATTCTGCTTACGCCGAGCCGTCTTTCCCGAGGCGTTCTTCTGAATTGTCTCGTTTGACGAGGTGAAATATTTCTTTGTTGGCGTCGAGCCGTCCTTTGTCGAGGCGAGTTGATGTAATTTTGAATTTTGAAAATTGACAGCTTAGAGCTATCTCCCTGCCTCGGGATGATCAGAGATATTAGATTCGCATCAGAGATTTGGTAATCGGTACAATTTTCACGCGTATCCACATGTCTTCTATTAGTTCCCGAGGTCACGCGCTGTCATTTTCCGAGATTACACGCCAATTGCTTATAAATAGCGAGGTCTCCCCTTGATTCTCCTCATCACTCACTTCTCCATTTTTTTTTAAAAAGGTAGCTCTCTTCTCTTTCTTCTTTTTTCTCTCGTTTTTATTTAAATTCTGGTTAGGGTTTTCTGATCCGCTACCACACCGTTAAGTTATCCGATAAAAAACCACGACGAGCCTTTGAATTTACCGATCCATCTTCATACTTGCTGATCTATATCCATCGATTCGTCTTGATTGATTTATGCCGAGGCGCGATGTCATATCTTGGTAAGTTAAATATTCAGTTCGGCTAAATCCCCTACAAGGCTCGGCCGTAATCTTATTTCTTCTCTAGAAGATGCCGAGGCGAGCAGGTCTGCCGAGGTGAATGGATCTGAAGAGGCGAGTAGATCTGACGAGGTGAGCAAGTCTGGAGGAACGAAACGATATGTCGAGGCGAATAGATCCGCCGAGGTGAATCCCTCCGTAGGTCCAACTTCTCCTCTGGTTGAGGTACCAGAAACCGAGGCGTTTAATGCCGAGGCGATCGCTGATGAGGTGAAAGTGGAGGATGCAGATTTCTTCTATGATCCTGCCAAGGCGAAAAGGGAGTTGGAACGTATGATGCAAAGGCATATGGCTTGTCCGTCGAGGCGACGAGCCACAAAGAAATCTACAAGAAAGAAGAAAAGGCGAGCCGATCCTACTGGTTCCACCTTTTCTGAAGAGGAGTCGTTGGAAGAATTGAGGCGACACTTCGGTATATCTGAAGCGGTTGAGTTCTTCATTCCTGAATTGTATGATCGAGCCAACAGACCTCCTCCAGGTTGTTTTACCATTTATGAAAGCTTCTTTCGCATATGCTTTCTATGGTTTCCAATTCATGGGCTGATCCTCCGATATTTGTGGAGGCACGAGCTTGCTCTGGCTCAAGTTACGCCTCATGGATTACATCATCTTGTGGGAATTTTGGTTCGGAGTATTGAGTGAGATGTTGAGATCAATGTTAACCATCTCTGAAACCTTCTGGAAACTCGACGAGTCCCTAACTTGGAGAAAGTCTATGTCTCCAACAAGAGAGATCGGAAGATCATCCGAGGGTTTCTGAGCAAGGACAATAACTGGGAGAACTGTTTCTTCTTCGTCCGAATTTCTAAGGCTTCTGTCGCTAGTGATTGTCTTTGCTTGGTCAAGACGAGTTGGGGCCCACTTGGTAGTCGACTCGTAGATTTTGGCTTGGTATTTTTCTTTGTGTTGACTTCTGATCTTATCTTCTTGTTTTGCAGTACGCAGCTTTCTACCTCCGTACCCAGAAAATTTATCCCGAGGTGTTAGAAATTTTGGCCGCCAAGAAAGTTCACTGGGAAAAGCACTTCTCGCTGAGAAAAGTTCGAGCCACTCTTGCCGGTTTTTCTATTAGTTCGGAGTCTTCATCTTCAGAGGATACCGAGCCAATCATGGTGAAGAGATTGACGATTCATGAAATGAAAGAGACAGAGGCAGAAGAGCTGCCGAGGCTTCCGCACAAACTGTCATTGCCAAGGCGACAATTCCTGAAATGACTACTGTCGAGACAACAGTTGCCGAGGAGGTAGAAACGAATCATGCCAAATCTTCCAAGCCTCCTGTCCCGATTAACGAGGTGAGAGAGCTTGTGCTGGCTCTGACTTGTAGGCCTTCTGCTTCTACTCTTGCGAAGCATACCAAGGCGAAAGCGTTCCGCGTCGGAGGGCTAACAGAACAAAGCTGCCAAAAAGGTCGAGAAAAAGAAAAAATGCACTACGCCTCTTGCTGCCGACCCCATATCTTCCGCACTGATAGTCGATCATGTTGTCGCATCTGCTATTCTTTTTGGAAAGATTAACGGTCCTGGTATTCGTTTCCCCCCTCCAGATATGCTTGCGAAAGAGAATGCGTATGTTAACATGTCGCAGTGTGGCACTAAGGTATGATTTAACTTTTTGGAAGTTTCCGACTAAATGTCAGAATCTAATTCTCATGTTTCCCTGAGCAGTTTGTAGCATCCATCAACGAGATAATGGCTGCCTATAAATCAGATGTTCATCATGACAGGCACCGAGTCAACGAGGCAAGGAAAGAAGCCTTGGTGCAGAAAGACAAACTGGTCGAGGCAGAGAAAAATTGGTTCTTGCTTATACAAAGATCGCGACTCTCGAGGAGGAGAAGACGATTCTGATGAAGAATTATATCGGTATGCAAGTATGGCACTCCGGTTAGAGGATTACAGGATGAGGTTGTCTGCCAAAGTGGCTTCCTTGAAAAGGCAGCTTGAGGCGAATGATGCTTTGCATGAGGGTATTGTCAAAAGGGCTCGGAAGGAAGCGAAGCGAGAACTTTCTTCGAAGTTGCAAGGTCGGCTTTCCAAGGTGGAGGCGAGCATTGAAAAATTGAAGGCTGCTAAGGATAAGGAGCTCGAGCTGGCCAAAGTTGATTGCAACCTGCAGCTTATTGATCTTCTTCAAAAAGAAAGCCCTCTAGCGAAATTGAACGATTGGAAGGCCGATTTGGTCGGTGCGGATTAGGAATTTGAAAGAATTACCACCAGTTTAAGGGACGAGCCGAAATTCTCTCATGTCTTGGAGGATTATGTGGGTTCTCTCCTTGGTAACGAAAAGGTTGAGTCAGTTGCGCCTGGTGTTGGTGTTGGTGTTACGGAGCCTGTTGGATCCAACGAACATACTACGGGTGTTGCCGACCTTACTGTCGAGGATGGTGAAACAAACCGTCCAGAGTAGTCTTTTTTGGTTTTTGTTGTAAAGTCTCACTGATTTGTTTTTCTTTTATACTTTCCCACATGTTTTGCTTTGTCTTGAACATATGCATGGATGGCCAATATTATCTTTTTCGGATTTGATTCCTGGATTGTGTCTTTATGGCTTTTAGCTTTTGCCGAGGTTCCAATGATAGTGGAAACGAAGTGGTTTATGATAATGAAAACGAAGTATTTGTACCATGAACTTAGAGTATGCGGTGTGGTTTTGGCTTTACGAGCCTATCTTGGTTTAAATAGAACATGTCAAAACGTGTTCAAATATCTCATACTAAATGGTGTGTTTTGAAACGATCCGCTTAGTATTATGTGTTGAGATTTTGAAGACCAGTGTGCTGAGAAGCGAGGTGATCACTGGGTTTTGGATTTTACTTTGGTTTTAGGGCTTGCGATGTAGACTCGACTTACATGCCCGTTTCGATAGTAAAACTTTGAGTGGTTCGGTCGAGATATATCCTTTCCTTGCTCTGGTCTAGATATACCCGCCTTTAATTTATATAGTACGCTTTAATCCTTGGTGGATTGTAAAAGAACCCTATTTCGTATAGGATATAGTGGTTGAAATCCGTAAAGGATGTAAGAGTTCGTTGTTGTGGTCATATAGTACGCTTTAATCCTTGGTGGATTTGTATTGAAAAAAACTTAGAGTTTTGCGAAAGATCGCTTTTACAAAGGTGGGAGTATATGTGTATACGTACCAACCCCCCGCCCCTTTTTCAGAGGGGGGACGATTGAACCTTTCCGAAGATTGGTTGTCTACGTACCATTTTCAGAGATCAAGCCGTCACGTAGTTCGTGGATAGGATAAGATGGTTTAGTGATAGTACTTCTTCAGGTGACTCGCGTTCCACGATCTTGGTATCGGAACATCAGACATGTTGGCGAGGTCGTACAGTCATGGGCGAATGACCTTGGTGATTTTTTATGGTCTTTCCTACTTGGCTCCTAGTTTTCATGCGTTGCACTCTGCCATATTCTAGAAAACTTTGCGAAGAAAGTCTCCCTCGTTGAAGTTTTGGCTCCGAACGTTGGAGTTGTAGTTTTTGGCTGTTACTTGCTGGTAGTTCTGAATCCGTATAAGTGCTTGGTCGCGCCGTTCGTTCACTAAGTCCAGCTCGCTGAGAAGCATCCATTGATTGAGTCCCTCTTGTCCGGGAAGAAGTCTACGGTGTACTCCGAGAAAATCCACTTCGGGAGGAATCACACATTCGGTTCCATAAACGAGGGCGAAAGGCGTTTCACCTGTAGCCCGTCGCGGTGTTGTTCAGTGAGACCAAAGGCCAAAGGACTCCTTCAAACTCGTCGGCCCAACGGCCTTTCTTCTCGTCGAGGTGCTTTTTAAAATTGTCAAGGATAGTCTTGTTGGCTGCTTCTGCATGTTCGTTTCTTTGTGGGTAACACGGCGTTGACTTTCTTAACCGTATCTTCCATTTTTCGCAAAATATCTCGAATCTTGTTGAGATGAATTAAGACCCGTTGTCCATGTCGATTTCGTATGGGACTCCGTGTCAGAAGATAATGTTCTTCCAAACGAAATGTTCCACTTGAGCGTCATTGATGCAGGCATATGAATCTGCTTCGACCCATTTGGAAAAGTAATCTATCAAGACTAACAAGAATCTCTTATGCTTTGATCGGTAAAGTGGGCCGACTATGTCCATAGACCATCACATAAATGGATATGAAGAGGAGATTAATGACAACTATAACGTCCGCGTACCGTGAAGTTACACCGGGCCGATTTGTTTTGGGTTAAGGAATGCCCGGAAGGATCGGGGAAGGCTTAGTCAAGGCCGAGAAACGGACCAAAGGACTTAGCTGGGCAAAATGGGAGGAAGTAGTCGAGCTAAACTAGCTGGATGAGCTGAAGTAGCTGAGCTACTAGATGAACCAGCAAGACAAGCTGACCGGCAGCTCAACCTAGCTCGGTAAGCTGATCGAGTATTGACCCAACTAGGCGGAATGACATCTAAGTAACGAGCTATTTGGGACTGAGGTAGTTTTGGGTCGGAGGTGGTTAGGGTTGCTTGGCCAAAGGGTGGATATGGTTGAGTAATCGCCGTGGGACCAACGGGTGCGATCTAGACCGTTGAAGAAATCAATGGTGGAGATTGAACGAGAAGAGGGGCGAATGAAGGGTTGCAATGGATGGAATGTGACCCTAGACCCCTATATATAGAGGCAATTATGTGGCCTAGAGGACACCACCACGAAATCCACACACAAGAAAAAGGGAATCTTGCCGAGAGACTAAGGGAATATCTAGAGAAGAGAGATATTTAGCCGAGAGTCCAAGGCGATATCAAAAGAAGAGTTAGCCGAGAGAGAGAAAGGCTAGTTTGATCGTGAAGATCGAACCAAGGGGAATCAGAACGTGGGAATAAGTTCACGGCAGACAAGTGCCTCAATCCAAACGCGTGGCTAAGGTGAGTGCATTACTGGTGGCTTAGATACATATCTAGACTATCGGTTTAACGGGAAAATCCTAAGATCGAACTACATGCGCGCTTGGTATATTTTAATCGCACTACTTGGTTTAATATTCGTAATTGCTTATCGGCCATGGTTAGATAATCCTGGCCGAATATTCATGATAACCTTACACGGGTTTGGAAAAGTTAGCCGGATGGAAAGTGATTGCGGGTGAGGCGAGTGGCTTGGGGATCGGCCAGAATCCACCAAGACTCGGCTATACGTGAGCAACTAATCCGATCCGGCTAAAATAAACGAATCACGCCAAAGGGAGAAACTCTCGGCAAGGAAATGGAGAATCTCGCCTAAGGCATAAACTACCAGAAAAGAGAGATTCGGGTAGGAATTCTGGAATGACCCTTACCGTGATCTAAGGAAGGATCGTGGGGAAGTGGTAGATTCTGGGAAGGGACCACGCGGCCAAGGAGGAACCAAGAGCCGTGTGCGTTCTGAGAAACGGTGGGAAACAGATCGCGGTATAGAACCGACCGATCAGTACGGATAGTTGACCGGCGATCGGTTATAGCTGGTGGGACAATTGGGCGGTTATAACCGGCAGGATGATTGGGCGGTTATAGCCAGCTGGACGGTTGGACGGTTATCTAGCTGAAGGGTTGCACCCGTTCGGCTAATCATCACAACCGTTCGACCTCGAAGGTGGTTTTTGGTAGGAGACACCCATCCAAATCCCATGTAAGGGGCGGCCATAGCCAACTGTTATCGGCCATGATGGAAGAATCGTGGTGCAATGCGGAAGCATGAGGCAGCCTAGAAGGATGTGGGATCAACGGATTACGGATCCAGACACGATCCACGGGAAAAAGGGGAACGAAACGGACTGACCGAGATTGGAAGTCCGACTGCCGGTTCGGGAAAATAGAGAACTAGGCTGTTCGGCCGAGAGGAGAGACGGAGTATGCGCGGACCGTCAAACCGGCCGAGGGAAAAGACTAGTCACGGCAATGGTGCATAGGCCGGGAACGGGTATGTGCGCATTGACGAGCCGGTTGATGGAATTTTCTAACGGTTACTTAGCCATGTGGGGATGGTTGGTTGAATGACTAAGAAACGAAGGGAAGAGTTCATTATCGATTCGGGTAAGCGGATCAGATGGGATCTGGCAAGGGGCGCGGTCAAGGTGGAGAAGCAGACTTATCAGACTACAACCAGAATACGGTTCAGGGAGCAAACGAATCGTGAATTGGATACATGTAAGTTCACTACCTTGGAACAAATGGATAGTGACTAGCGTATTACTAGATGGTTAAGTCTAGGGAAGGTATTGCATTAGGATGCAATACTTGGACCGAGTCAAAGATTAATCTATAAGCCGATCGGAGGTTTATGGGAACTGACCAAAGTCAAGAGATTATCGGACCGGACAAGTACTTGATTGGAATTAATCAAGGGAAAAGAAAGGTTTAAAAATAGAATGAATTCCGCTGCGTATTAATAAAAGGTTAAAACATATCTAGGCTTAAAACGGCTAAGGATAGTCGTAAGAAAGATTTGTAAGAAAACCGCCTAAGGAGATATTTGGTAAAAACCATGAGGTTCGGCCATGCAACGGCCTGAACTGGGAACGCGTCGTCCACGGCCTAGAAAGGCCGGGACGGGATGTTTCAAGTTGGTACCAGAGCATGCTTGATCCATGAGAAGGATAGATGCTCGATAAGGCATACGTGTGATCCGCAACTGACTACAAGAATAGTCGAAAAAGCAATAATTACTAAAACTCGATCATAACATTGGCGAAAAATACGGTTCGAAAGTTGAGATTGATTGAGACGGGTACTTGGGAGTCTAGTGTTCTCGCCAAGCCTCGCTCAATGATCAAGATACTTCTTGGATGTGTTAGCTGTTATGAATGATGGGTTAAAGTTATGAGTAGGATCGAGTTCAAGTTGTAACCGCGATCTGGGATTTTGAATAACAAGGGACAAGGTTAAGTCCAAGTTAAAATCACTCGAAAGACTAAGTCAGTAAACCAAAAACGTGATCAATGGTGAGCCAAATGGAAGTTGGGGCAAGGTGGGATATGTGCTTGGAAACAGGAAAAAATTACCAAGGCGTATCGGCTGAGCCTAGATTACTTTCCCAACGGCAAGAACCACAAAAACATAAAGGGGTAAGCGATCTAGTCTATTCCGAGTGGGAAGGGAGAAGGGAGGGAATTCAAACAAGATTCTACCTACCACCGAATTCGAGGACGAATTCCATTTAAGTGGGGGAGAGGTTGTAACATTCATGTCCCGAGATACGGTGATCGAATAATCTGTCAAGCGAAACCAGATCCTAGTCAAAAGTGACAAACGGGATCAGTAAGCATTGGAACAGATTATGCACCGGTCGGATGGACCGGAGGAAAGTTTGGTCGAGTTGGGAAGACTATGATCAGAACTTGGAAACGGTAGTAACCGTTAAAAAGGACCATGAATGGTCGAGAATGAACCAAAGATCTATGTAACTAGATCACGGTAGCAAAGCTGACTGAACGGAAGATTAAGGCAAGAAAGATAAGTGCTTAGGAATCAGGAAAAAGGTTCGCTAAGGCAAATATATGGGCCAAGATATTCTTACCGGTAACAAAGATTGGTATGCGTGACTAGTACAGGGATCGAGTTCAATAAAAAAGGATCCGGAGATAAACCAAAAGGAATTATGCTAAGTATCCCGACTAGATGGGAATTGAGGTAAGACCGGCAAACATGTTTGGGAACGGGAAAGCGTTCACCAAAGTGTGTCCGTGAACCAAGAGATTGCTCACAAAAGTTAGAAGATCAAAGCATAATAAGGATATGATCGAGTCCGGAAATGGACCAAGATCAGGGAAAAAGGTGATCTATACGGAGACTGGCCAAGATCATGAAAAGGGCAATCTAGTCAGGAATAGACTATGATTGGGAATCCAACTTAGCGGGAAAGGGGCTAAGATTGGGGGAATTCGATCGAGTCCAAAATGGACCAAGGTCGGATTATGATCATGCGGGATTGGCTATGATTGGGCAATCTAGTCGGAATTGGACTACGATTGGAATTAATTATGCTAAGTATGGAGTAGTCAAATGCTGCGGGTGGTCAGGTCATGTTCTCGTTAGGAACTGTCTGTGACGTTCCAGTTATGATTGGAGGAATAAGCCTACCAGTCGATTTAGTCATAGTTCAATTCAAGAATCATAAAGTGATTTTGGGAATGGATTGGCTGGGAAAATATAAAGCAACGCTAGAATGTCACCGGGGGAGAGTGCGGTCTGAGCGGGACGAGGGGGCGTTGTAATTCCAAGAAATTCGACCGACCTCGGGAAGCTTGGTGATCTCGGCAATCCAAGCCGGGAAGATGCTTGAGAAAGGCTGCGAGGCTTACCTAGCCACAATCACCACGGCAGAAGTGGGGGAAGGTGGCGAGATAAAGGACATTCCAGTGGTGAGAGAAGTTGCGGATGTGTTCCAAACCTTAACTGGTTTAACATCTGATAGGTCGGATCCATTCACGATAGAACTCGAACCTAGAACGGCACCACTCTCGAAGGCACCATATCGAATGGCTCCGACAGAAATGGTCGAGCTAAAGAAACAGTTGGAAGAACTGTTGGAAAAAATATTTATCAGGCCAAGGGAATAAAGATCAAATTTTGCTAAGTATCCCGACTAGATGGGAATTGAGGTGAGACCGGAAAACACGTTTGGGAATAAAAAAAAAGTGTTCGCCAAAGTGTGCCTGTGAACCTAGATACTGTTCACAAAAGTCAGAAGATCAAAGCATAATAGGAATAAGATCTAATCGGAGTTAGACCAAAAATCGGGCCAGCTAGTTGGAACATACTATGATTGGATATCCATCTTAACTAGAATGAGACTAAGATTGGGGGAATTTGATCGAGTCTAAAATGGACCAAGGTCGGATTATGGTCAAGCCGGTATTGCCTAAGATCAGGATATTATGGTCAAGTCTGGGAAGGACAAAGATCGGATTATGATAAAGCCGGTATTGGCTAAGATCAGAATATTATGATCAAGTCTGGGAAGGACAAGGATCGGATATAGATCTAGCCATGAATTGGTTAAGATCATGAAACATGATCAAGTCCGGGAAGGATGAAGATCGGGTAAGGGTTTAATCGGGAGTGACTAGAATCGGGAAGATTGACCGAGTCCAAAGATAAACTAAAATCCAGGAATGAGATTAAGTCTTGATGGACCAAGGTCAAGGGGAAATAGATTCTACCCACCACCGAATTCGAGGACGAATTCCATTTAAGTGGGGGAGACTTGTAACGTCCGCGTTCCACGAAGTTACACCGAGCCGATTTGTTTTGGGTTAAGAAATGCCCGGAAGGATCGGGGAAGGCTTAGTCAAGCCCGAGGAACGGACCAAAGGACTTAGCCGGACAAAGTGGGAGGAAGTAGTCGAGTTAAACTAGCTGGACGAGTGAAAGTAGCTGAGCTAATAGCTGAACCAGCTGGACAAGCTGACCGGCAGCTCAACCTATCTCGGTAAGCTGATCGAGTACTGATCCAGCTGGGCGGACTGACAGCTAAGTAACGAGCTAGGTGGGACTGAGGTAGTTTTGGGTCGGAGGCGGTTAGGGTTGCTCGGCCAAAGGGCGGATATGGTTGAGTAACCGTCGTGGTACCAACGGGTGCGATCTAGACCGTTGAAGAAATCAATGGTGGATATTAAACGAGAAGAGGGGCGAATGAAGGGTTGCAATGGATGGAATGTGACCCTAGACTCCTATATATAGAGGCAATTTTGTGGCCTAGAGGACACCACCACGAAATCCACACACAAGAAAAAGAGAATCTTGCTGAGAGACTAAGGCAATATCTAGAGAAGAGAGATATTTAGCCGAGAGTCCAAGGCGATATCAAAAGAAGAGTTAGCCGAGAGAGAGAAGGGCTTGTTTGATCGTGAAGATCGAACCAAGGGGAATCAGAACGTGGGAATAAGGATCACGGCAGACAAGTGCCTCAATCCAAACGTGTGGCTAAGGTGAGTGCATTACCGACACCTTAGTTACAGATCTAGACTATCGGTTTACAGGGAAAGTCCTAAGATCGAACTACATGCGCGCTTGGTCTATTTTAATCGCACTACTTTGTTTAATATTCGTATTTGCTTATCGGCCATGGTTAGATAATCTTGGCCGGATATTCATGATAACCTTACACGGGTGTAGAAAAGTTAGCCGGATAAAACTGATTGCGGGTAAGGCGAGTGGCTTGGGGATCATCCAAAATCCGCCAAGACTCGGCTATACGCGAGCAACTAATCCGATCCGGCTAAAATAAACGAATCACACCAAAGGGGGAAACTCTCGGCAAGGAAAGGGAAAATCTCGCCTAAGGCATAAACTACCGGAAAAGAGAGATTCGGGTAGGAATTCTGGAATGACCCTTACCGTGATCCAAGGAAGGATCGTTGGGAAGTGGTCAATTCCGAGAAGGGACCATGCGGCCAAGGAGGAACCAAGAGCCGTGTGCGTTTTGAGAAACGGTGGGAAACAGATCGCGGTATAGAACCGGCCGTCCAGTACGGATGGTTGACCGGCGGTCGGTTATAGCCGGCGGGACAATTGGGCGGTTATAACCGGTGGGATGATTAGGCAGTCATAGCCAGCTGGGGGGGGGGGCGTTGGACGGTTATCTTGCCAAAGGGTTGCACCCATTTGGCTAATCATCGCAACCGTTCGACCAAAAAGGTGGTTTGTGGTAGGAGACACCCATCCAAATCCCATGTAAGGGGCGACCATAGCCAAATGTTAATCGTAGTGCGATGCGGAAGCATGAGGCGGCCTATAAGGATGTGCGATCAACGGATTACGGATCCAGACACGATCCACGAGAAAAGGGGGCACATAACGGACTGACCGAGATTGGAAGTCCGGCGGCCGGTTCTGGAAAATAGGGAACTCGGCAGTTCGGCTGAGGGGAGATACGGGTCACAGCGGAGTGCGCACAAACCGGGAAGGAGTATGCGCGGACCGTCAAACCGGCCGAGGGAAAAGACTAGTCACGGCAATTTTGCATAGGCCAGGAACGGGTATGCGCGCATTGACGAGCCGATCTGAGGAAATTCTCTAACGGTTACTTAGCCAAGTGGGGATGGTTGGTTGAATGACTAAGAACCAAAGGGAAGAGTTCATTATCGATTCGAATAAGCCGATCGGATGGGATCCGGAAAGGGGCGCGGTCAAGGTGGACAAGCGGACTTATCAGACTACAACCATAATGCGGTTCAGGGAGCAAACGAATCGTGACTTGGATACATGCAAGTTCACTACCTTGGAACAAATTGATAGTGACTAGCGTATTACTAGATGGTTAAGTCTAGGGAAGGTATTGCCTTAGGATGCAATACTTGGACCGAGTCAAAGATTAATCTATAAGTCGATCGAAGGTTTATGGGAACTGACCAAAGGCAAGAGATGACCGGACCGGACAAGTACTTGATTGGAATTAATCAAGGGAAAAGAAAGGTTTAAAAATAGAATGAATTCCGCTGCGTATTAATAAAAGGTTAAACCATATCTAGGCTTAAAACGGCTAAGGATAGTCGTAAAAAAGATTTGTAAGAAAACTGTCTAAGGAGATATTTGGTTTAGAAATGGATAAAAATCAGGAAGTTCGGCCTGAACTGGGAATGCGTCGTCTGCGGCCTAGAAAGGTCGGGACGGGGTGTTTCAACAGCAACTGGTTGTTGATAAATCGTTGGGGCGTGGCGTTGGTATTTTTCACACTTTATGGAAAATTTCTCGCAATATTTTACAATGATTGGCCAATAGTAGTTGTGACGTTTGATTTTGATTGCTAGGACTCTTCCCCTGGAATGGTTTCCACATTAGCCGCTACGGAATTCTTCCATGATTTTCCTTGCTTGCTGGCCTTCAACACACGTCATTAATGGTCTGAAAAATATCCACTTGAAAACTTCTCTGTCTAACAGGATGTATTGAGCTGCTTGAGCTTTGAGTTTTCGAGCAACCCACTTGTCGGGTGGTATCTCTCCGTCCATGATGTAAGTGCGAATTGGTCCCATCCATTCTTTGTCGCAGATATATTTTCCATCTGGTTGTGCATCTTCTTCCATTTCGACCGCTTCATTTTCGCTGGGTGGGTTGTTTGGTGGGTTGATTAAGTTGACGGTTATGTTTGCTTCGATGCTTGGATGTTCGATGAACTCAACTGGAATGATTCTTTTCAAACCAGGATCCGAGGTTGATGTTAGAGTTGCCAATGCGTCTGCTTGGGTGTTTTCGCCTCGAGGTATTCAAGTAAGCTCAAATTCGTTGAATTGTTTAGCTAGCTCATGTACGACTTTCAAGTAGGCCTTCATCCTTTCGTCTCTGGTTTCATAATCTCCGTTGAATTGGTTTGCCACCAGCTGTGAATCGCAGAATGCGTGGATGTTCTGGATTTTGATTCCGTGTGCGAGCTTTAATCTAGCGATCAAGGCTTCTTACTCTGCTTCGTTGTTGGAAGCTGAAAATGCCAGACGGAATGATTGCTCCAAAATCTTGCAAGTTAGTGACGTTAGTGATAAATATGATTTTACCTACTCAAGAATCAATCCTAAATACACATGTCATTGTAGTGTTATAGGTGTCAATCCAATCTAGGGTCTAGTTCAATGCAACAAGAATACAAGACACTCTCTAATTCAAGCAAATAAAGTGGTTTGAGTTTAAGTTCTAGCAACCTAATTCAATTTGAACAAGTAAACATGATTAAATAGCTTAAACGAGATTTAGAAATTTATAAAGGCAAGCTCTTGGATGAGGTTATGGACTTTGGGGAGTTCTATGATTAACCTATGATGTCTAAACAAACAATCAGACATGTTTTCCTTAGGCTAGAACACTTAAACAAGACTAATACACTCTCATGGCACTAATCACTTTGTTAATCAACTAATCAAGAACAAACTCTCATTTGTGAAAAGTTGATTACCAAGCATTAATTACATGTTCATATGGCCATAAGACTCATTAAACAACTACTCTCATAGGTTAAGCAAGTAAAATCTCTTATTTAGTTCTTGGGTCATTTCATCGAACACCTTGTGTGCATGAAATGCCCTATGGTCTAGATTAAATTTCTCAAGCCTAATCTAGCATTATGAACCCTAAATAAGAGAGGAAACATGTAATCTAATCACTAGATATCATAGATCAAACAAAAAAAACCCCTAATCAACCTCATCCATGAACCCTAAAAGAACCTACTCACTAATCATGGAGAAACCCTCAAATCCCATAAGAAAGATGATTGAATCCATGATTAGAGATTAGAAAGATTAAAATGAAAGAAAGATTAGATAGATTAAGAAGAATTAAGCTTAAGATTGTATTAAAATCAAAAGGTCTTTTTCAAAAATCCAAGAACAAAAATAAAAGAGAGGTTTTATGCCATAGGAAAATTTAGAGAAAAAGATTTAGAATAAAATTTGGGTCTTTTTGCAATTCAGAGGAAGTTGGGCGGACCGGGTCAACCCGAGATAAACCGGGTATTGACCCGGTTGAAAGTGGGTTGAGGTGAGAAGAGCACCGGTTGGTAAAACCGCGATATATCCTGGAATAAATGTCCGAATGGTCTTAAACCACCTCTTGTGGACAGCTAACGCATTGGGCTACAACTTTTGTGAAGACCACCGAGGCTAATTCGGATTGGAGACCCTTCGTCCAACCCGGTTGAAAGTGGATCGAGGTGAGAAGAGCACCGGTTGGTAAAACTGCGATATCTCCTGCAATACATGTCCTAATGGTCTTAAAACACCTCCTGTGGACAGCTAACTCACTGGGCTACAACTTTTATGAAGACCACTGAGGCTAATTCGGACTCCTGAAGCTTCAATATCGATGTCACAAATCAGTATTGCACATCGGTATTAAGGGAATTTTCTCTCTGTTTCGACACCGATTTGTTGCACCGACTTGTGATCTCGGTGTTGAAAAAACCCTCTCGGCCAGGCGGACCTATCTTTGGTAAATCAGCCATATCTCTCAATCCACACGTCCTAATGACTTGATTCCAGCTCCTGTGGACATCTAATTCCTTCCTCTACAACTTCTAGAAGACCATTGAAGCTGGATCTGACTGGAAACCCTTCGTCCGACCCGTTCATTGAGATACTCCGGATGGACTCTTCTTTCTCTTATGCTCCATAACTCCAAACATCATCAATTGTCTCCAAAACACCTAAAAACACTCCAAATGCATGCAAAACTCACTAGGACCTAATGCAAACACCTAATACTCTAATAAAGACCAAAATGCTATAAAAACTATGTAAGACACTTGCATGAGACACAAAACAATAACATAAATGCATGTTAAAACAGGTAAAATATGGGAATATCAATTTCCCCAAACTTATTCATTTGCTTGTCATCAAGAAAACAAACAAGTAGAGAGAGAGGTTTGAAAGTGGAAGTTCAAATCCGAGAATATCAATAAAAGAATTTGAATCAATGCCCTTGAGAGTAGTTATATAATGCACAAACAACCTCTACTTTAAAAGATTTAGCCATACTCTTTGCAACACGAATTGGGTCTAGGCCTTAGCATCCACAAGAATTCCTATCCTCCAACTCTTTAACATTCATCAAGTGCAAACGGTGAATCATGCTTATACATATCAAGTGAACTCATTTGGCTAAGGGAGAGGTCTCGAGATAAAAGTGATCTCAAACAATGTGGGTATTCCAATGCAAGAGATCTCTCATGAAGGAATGAACTTTGGCAAAATGCTAAGAGTAAAGAACAACTGATGCATACAAGGATGACTTCCATCTAGCCAATGCCCCGATATGAACTTCACTCCTATTCCTAAACCCAAAGTGAACCTTCCTAAGCTACCCTTTTTCGCAAGGACAATTGCCTTCATATACCATAATATTTCACCACTTCACTTCCTTTCAAACTCTTAGGGGATTGTCTTCTTCGCCTTATGAGAAAATGGTTTGGCTTTCACAAATTGTTTTCCTTAGCTCTTCTTTAGCTTCTTTAGTCTCTTTCATTTTTTTTCTAGCTTGAGCCATTTTTGGCTTCTTATCTTTCTTTTCAAAGCTATATACTATTATCTTATCTCTTAGAGCTAAACCAACTTTTTTTTGCCAACCATCTCAATCAATTGCTTATCCCCATCTTCTCCTCCCTATCTATTTCCATTTCTCCACACTCTCTTTTCTTTCGATCAATCACCCAAAACTCCAACCTATCTACCCTAGCCTATGTCTAGCTCATTGATGTGTGAGCTAGTTCTACATGGAAGCTTCTCCTTGTCATTCCAAACTCAAAACGTTTTGCTAAGTTCATTCGAAAATAGGCCTCACGACACACACTAGAAATGTGGGCTTGAAAGAAGGTTAAGGCTAAGGCGAGGTGAACCATTCCAAAGGTGGGAAAATGGCTATTTGAGCTACCAAGAGAGTGGTAAAAGGGAGAAGATAGCTAAAATATGTATATGGTATCCATGAGTTCAACTTTTCAATGTATGAGCATGATAATTATGAGTCAAGATTAGAGTTCAAATAATAAATAGAGTTGGAATCAAATCAAAACATGCGTCAACCAAGACATAAACATTCAAAACGAGAGATCAAAGTATGGATCATCCTTAACTTCGTGATCGTTCAAATGCATCAAAGAACTCATAATGAGGGCATTAAATCAAGCTCTTAAGTTTATATTCTACATGGATAATTCTCCCAATGCAAGTGAGTACAACCCTATATGCTATGCATCTAGACTAAATCCTACATGAAATGCACAAAATTTCAAAACAATTTCAAAAATATTGAAAATGCATGAGACTCAAGTATGCAAGATGGAAAATAAGACACAAAACACAAGGTTAGATACCGGTCCCACTCCCAAACTTAAATCACAACGTCTCGGTGTGAAAGAAGTTCAAGAGAGAGACCCCAAACAAAGGATGAAAATGTAAAGACTCAAAAGGAAAGAGTTACTTACAAAGGAGGAGTGAGACTATGTGAATGGAGAGAATGAAGAGCTTTCGACATCAACACCAATCTTGCCACGACCTTGCTATCATCAAGAACCTTGAAACCACTAAACAAAAAGATAAAAAAGAAACCCAAGAAACACAAGATCAAACTATAAGGCAAGAAAATATATACAATGATAGACATGGAAATGTCTCTCAAGTGCACTTTCTTTAAAGTCACTAAGTTTGACTTTGGTTACCCTTTTAGGCGGGTGAGAGAGGAGTGTGAGCACTCCATTGGGGATCCTTGAGCTCAAATTGGAGGACCTTGCTCATGACCTCTTCAAGACCGGCTTTCCCTTTCTCTTTGAGCTCCGGTGTGAGGATCGCTTTGACCGAGGCACAAGACTTGGACCATCCCTTGCATGTTATCTTGTACTCAATCACCCCGTTTTCATGTTTCCAAGGGGTGAGAGTCATGGTGTAAGGTTGGCTTAGCTCGAACTTGGGCTCGTCAAACTTTCTTGGTCTGTTTTTCCCCTTGGCCTTGGTCCTTGTTCTCTTCTTTGCAACCTTGCTAATTTCAACCTCATTTTCCATCGTTGTGTCGAAGAGGGACGCTAAGCAATCACCATCCAATGCATGGGCTTCTTCACCATTACCATAACCAAAAGATCTTTCTCCACAAGATCCCTTCTTCTCAAATCTAGCCTTTCGGGGTGAAACCACATCCATTGTTGCACAACTACCCACATGCTCAACTCTTGGAGCTTCAACCTCATTATCCTTGTAAATCATCACCTCTTTAGCATCGACCTCAGAACCGTAGAGAAGGTTAGAGATCTCATCAATTGCCTTTTCATGCTCATCAATTGTCATCAATACCACGATTTGTTCCTCAACATTCTCCTTGCTAGCAACCATCGATTATTTATATTAAGAGCCGTGGAGGACTTCCTCAATCTCTATTAGATACTCATCATTCTCATCAATCAAATGCTCCTCCACTTGGCTCTCATTAATTTTTCCTTCGAGATTCTCCATGGGTTTACTAGAAAGGGAACGCCCTTGAGCATTTTGATGATCTAAATGCATGATCCTAGAAGATAGGGCTTAAACCTTTTGGTGTAGATCATCATAAGAGCAATCAACCTTGTCATGAATCTCGGTCACCATATTGTTCAGTTCATTTTCTCTATTAGCTTGCCCGGTTAGGAGTTGTTGAAGCATGCCCTTCATTTCAAGGTCTTGCTGTGTACCCAAATCCACATTATCCTCTTCAAACCATGTAGTGGCATCAAAATCTCCATCAAAGTGAGCTGTATTTAGAGAGGCATTGATGAGCTTGTCTATCAATGTGGATTGCTTGTCCACTCTTTCGTTTAGAGCATTCATTTCCTTAGTTCTCCTTTGTTCCGCATTACCACTCGTGGTCCTTGTAGCCCGAGCATAGTCATCACCATAGTTCTCTTCGCTTTGGGCAAAGTTCTCCACTAGTAGCTCTCCTTGGTCCACGGTGAGGTTTATAAAACGCCCATTGCTAGCCGCATCTAAGGTCCATTTGTGCTCTTGATCAACTCCCAAATAGAAGATGCTAAGGATGGCTTCCTTCTTGAACCCGTGATGGGGACAATCTTCGAGTATATCCTTTAAGTCTTCCCCATGCCTTATGAAAGCTTTCATGCATGCTTTGCTTGAAATTCGAGATGTCCCTTCTAGTTTGGACCGTTCTTTGTGTGGAGTAGAACTTGTTGAGGAAAATCTCCTTGCAATCATCCCAAGAATTTACTATGTGAGATGGCAACGTTCTCTCCCATTGGCTTGCTTTTCCTCCAAGAGAAAACGGAAACAAGATGAGCTTGATGCTATCATGGGGTACCCCTCCGGTTCTAAATGTGTCACACAACTTATCAAAGGAATCCAAGTGATCATAGGGGTTCTCCACTTTCGTCCCCAAGAACTTAGACTCTTGAATCAACCTAACCAAGCTTGCTTTGATCTCATAGGTCTTGGCTTCAATTGTAGGAGGGTGGATCCCATATCTCAATCCACGACAACAAGGAGTGTCAAAGTTTCCAAACGTTGGCTTGTCCTTTGGAGCTTGGGTCGGATTTGATGCCAACTCTTGAGGACGTGTTATTTCTTGAAGTTGTGGCATTTCTTGAGGTTTTGGAGCTTGAGAAATGATTCTTTGGTCGTCCACCTCTTGAGGTTGTAGATCTTAAAGAACGTGTTTGTAATTGACAACTTCAAACACTTCAATTGATCTTGTCTTCCCATTTCCCTTCTTGTGATTTTGGTACATTTGAGAGCACAAAAGAACTAAGGAAGACAAGTTAGTAATGATAAATAAGAGAAAATTCATCATCTCAACGAGATGCATACGCTTAGTTATATGCATTAACATAGTGAAAATAAAAGCTTAATCTCAAAAAGAATATAAATCCTATTGACTAAACTAGAACCCCAAATTGGCAATGGCGCCAATTGATAAATAGGATTTTACCTACTCAAGAATCAATCCTAAATACACATGTCATTGTAGTGTTTTAGCTGTCAATCCAATCTAGGGTCTAGTTCAATGCAACAAGAATACAAGACACTCTCTAATTCAAGCAAATAAAGTGGTTTGAGTTTAAGTTCTAGCAACCTAATTCAATTTGAACAAGTAAACAAGATTAAATAGCTTAAACGAGATTTAGAAATTAATAAAGGCAAGCTCTTGGATGAGGTTATGGACTTTGGGGAGTTCTATGATTAACCTATGATGTCTAAACAAACAATCAGACATGTTTTTCTTAGCCTAGAACACTTAAACAAGACTAATACACTCTTATGGCACTAATCACTTTGCTAATCAACTAATCAAGAACAAACTCTCATTTGTGAAAAGTTGATTACCAAACATTAATTACATGTTCATATGGCCATAAGACTCATTAAACAACTACTCTCATAGGTTAAGCAAGTAAAATCTCTTATTTAGTTCTTGGGGCATTTCATCGAACACCTTGTGTGCATGAAATGCCCTATGGTCTAGATTAGTTTTTTCAAGCCTAATCTAGCATTATGAACCCTAAATAAGAGAGGAAACATGTAATCTAATCACTAGACATCATAGATCAAACAAGAAAACCCCTAATCAACCTCATCCATGAGCCCTAAAAGAACCTACTCACTAATCATAGAGAAATCCTCAAATCCCATAAGGAATATGATTGAATCCATGATTAGAGATTAGAAAGATTAAAATGAAAGAAAGATTAGATAGATTAAGAAGAATTAAGCTTAAGATTTCATTAAAATCAAAATGTCTCTTTCAAAAATCCAAGAACAAAAATAAAAGAGAGGTTTTATGCCTTAGGAAAATTTAGAGAAAAATATTTAGAATAAAATTTGGGTCTTTTTGCAATTCATAGGAAACTGGGCGGACTGGGTCAACCCGGGATAAACCGTGTATTGACCCGGTTGAAAGTGGGTCGAGGTGAGAAGAGCATTGGTTGGTAAAACCGCGATATATCCTGGAATAAATGTCTGAATGGTCTCAAACCACCTCCTGTGGACAGCTAACGCACCGTGATACAACTTTTGTGAAGACCATCAAGGTTAATTCGTATTGGAGACCCTTCGTCCAACCCGGTTGAAAGTGGATCGAGGTGAGAAGAGCACCGGTTGGTAAAATTGCGATATCTCCTGGAATACATGTCATAATGGTCTCAAACTACCTACTGGGCTACAACTTATATGAAGACTACTGAGGCTAATTCGGACTCCTGAAGCTTCAATATCGATGTTACAAATCAGTATTGCACATCGGTATTAAGGGATTTTTATCTCTGTTTCGACACCGATTTGTTGCACCGACTTGTGACCTCGGTGTTGAAAAAACCGTCTCGGTCAGGCGGACCTGTCTTTGGTAAATCAGCCATATCTCTCAATCCACACGTCCGGATGACTTGATTCCAGCTCCTGTGGACATCTAATTCCTTCCTCTACAACTTCTAGAAGACCATTGAAGCTGGATATGACTGGAAACCCTTCGTCTGACCCGTTCATTGAGATACTCCGGACGGACTCTTCTTTCTCTTATGCTCCATAACTCCAAACATCATCAACTGTCTCCAAAACACCTAAAAACACTCCAAATGCATGCAAAACTCACTAGGACCTAATGAAAACACCTAATACTCTAATAAAGACCAAAATGCTATAAAAACTATGTAAGACACTTGCATGAGATACAAAACAATAACATAAATGCATGTTAAAACGGGTAAAATATGGGAATATCAACTCCCCCAAACTTATTCATTTGTTTGTCCTCAAGAAAACAAACAAGTAGAGAGAGAGGTTTGAAAGTGGAAGTTCAAATCCGAGAATATCAATAAAAGAATTTGAATCAATGCCTTTGAGAGTAGTTATATAATGCACAAATAACCTCTACTTCAAAAGATTTAGCCATACTCTTTGCAACACGAATATGGCTGATTTATGCGTTCTTTTGATGGCATGTTTCCATGTCAGAAAAATAAAGATTACATCAGCTCTAAACACAATATTAGGTTTAGCCGTCGTCTTTATCATTCTTCTTCTTAATCGTTGTTCTTTATCTCCTTTCTTCATCCTTCTTCATCCTATACCAGATCTAAACTTTGGAGTGGAATATTAATGGATCCGGTGATTATTGTTTGCGGTAAATGGGTTCATACAAATAGATATGTATTCAAAGCCGACAAGAGAGGGTGTAGAGTTCTAGAATTTAACGAACAAACAACCTACAACGAGCTTGTACAAATGGTAATGGAGGATTATGGGTTGGATACACGAATATGTGTTTCAAAAATACGTGTGTGATAAGTCGGCCATAATAGATGAAAAATCGGCCATAAATAGTTTGGTATGGTTCGTAAATCAGCCATACCTCAAATCGGTCAGTTTTAAATCAGCCATACCTCAAATCTGTGTTTCAAGTTTTAATTAATAATTGGTAATAATTTTATTTCAATATTAAGTAATTTTAAGTCTTACATCAACAATGGGTTATATTTGTAAGATTTACACTTCTTGTATGTTTATTCTTATCATGTTCATCTCAAACCCTAAACCACATACAATATAATCCTTACCCTGTATTTATAAGAATTTTCATAAATAAGCCTATAATATCATTATTTCCTTGAGATTACTAAGTTATAAACATGCCATATCTATATTACCATAAACCTTATATATAGTAACAACGTAATCTTTACCATGTCTAACTATATTAGACTTAAACCCTAAATCCTTACCAAGTCTAACTATATTAGACTTAAATCCTAAATCCCACATTACATATTTTGTAGTAACTATGTTATCATAGATAACAAAAAAAAAAATCTTCTAATTCAATGTAAAACTCGTAATCCCATAAATTTAAAAATACTTGTTTGATAAGTCGGCCATAATAGATGACAAATCGGCCATGAATTTGTATGAATGTGTTGGAAACCAAAAAAGATGAAAAAATTTGAATATTAAAACAAACGACAAAAAAAAAAAATTTGAATTTTCAAACGATTTGAATTAGTATTCAATTTGGACGTGAATATCGATGAAATTGAAGTTCACCACGTACACTTTTTGTAATCTCGAGACACCGCGTGAATCCCTATGTTTCTCTCGTAAATCGGCCATAACAATGTTTGGTATGGTTCGTAAATCAGCCATAACCGTGTTTGGTATGGTTCGTAAATCAGCCATACATCAAATCGGTCAGTTGTAAATCAGGCATACCACAAATCGGTCAGTTGTAAATCAGCCATACCTCAAATCTGTTTTTCAAGGTTTAATTAATAATTTTATTTCAATGTTAAGTAATTTTAAGTCTTACATCAAAACAATGGGTTATATTTGTAAGCTTTACACATTTTGTAGGTTTACCCTTAATATGTTCATCTCAAACCCTAAACCCAATACAATATACAATATAATCTTTACCATGTATTTGTATTGTATATTTGAGAAGAAAAGAGAAACATGAACATCGATTAGTGTTTTTTTCCCCCTTTCTCTCATCTTTAACACTTTCTTTAGCGTTTAATAGCGTACGTGAATAATGTTACTTTAAATCAGTCATAACGGTGTTTGGTCTAGTTCGTAAATCAGCCATAACGGTGTTTGTAATGCTTAATACATCAGCCAAACCTCAAATCCGGCAGTTGTAAATCAGCCAAACATCAAATATGTGTGTTTGCATTTTAAAAAAATTATTTAATTTGATAGGTTCTATTAATATTTTTATTTCAATGTTAAGTAATTTTATGTCTTACATCAAAACAATGGGTTATATTTGTAAGTTTTACACATTTTGTATGTTTATTCTTATCATGTTCATCTCAAACCCTAAACCTCATACAATATACAATATATTTCTTACCATGTATTTATAAAAATTTCCATAAATAAGCCCATAATATCATTCTTTCCTTTAGATTACTAAGTTATAAACATGTCATATTTATATTATCCTAAACCCTAGTAACAACATAATCCTTACCATGCCTTATCTATATGTCTAACTAGATTAATTACATGTTTTGTATTAACAATGTTATTATAGATCACAAAAATCAATGTACAGTCTTAATCTCATTAATCCTAACCTTAAACTCCCCCTAATCCCCTAAATCATTCTAAAAGTTATATTTATAATTTTATTTCAATGTTAAGTAATTTTAAGTCTTACATCAAAACAATGAATTATATTTGTAAGTGAGATAAGATAAATCGGCCGTAACGGTATTTGGTCTGGTTCGTAAATCAGCCATAACGGTGTTTGCAATGCTTATTTAATTTAATTTGATAGGTTTTATTAGAAAGTTACAAGTAGACAAACACAAACATATTCCTACTTAGAACTCATAGATTGCAGCATTTGCACTATCTCCTTGATGTCAGTCTTCAGATCCACGAACAAAATCAGCCATCAAGTTTACATAAATCAGCCATAAAATTATGCATAAATCAGCTATCAAGTTTACATAAATCAGCCATCAAATTATGCATAAATCAGCTATCAAGTTTACATAAATCAATCATCAAGTATGCATAAATCAGCCATCAAGTATACATAAATCAGCCATCAAGTTTACATAAATCAGCCGTCAAGTATACATAAATCATCCAAATAACAAGCCTATCACAACAAATCAAAATCGTAGTGGCGCTCCGAGTCACGAACATGTGTCGTCTGCCCAAGCTCTCTGATCTTCCCCCTTGCGGGGAGATTTACCGGCGAACCACCTAGAGTCTCGCGGCGATTCAACCATCCACGGATAGATCTTTGAATCAGATTTTCAGAACCGCCGGGAGCGCCTCAATTGAGTCCACCGTTCTAGAGTTATGGCCGAAACCGTGAAGCCACTGTAGTCTGGCCGAGCCCTCCGCCGGCGATTCCGATCAGTCACCTCAACGACGTTTTTCCGGCGGCTCAGGAAGAATCAGGCGACGATCCGGCTATCCACAGAAAGCCCCGGACGTCAGCTTTTTAGGAAGACCAGAATAGCCCCAAACGGAGTTGTACACCGAGAGATAAGACCAGATCTCCACAATAGGTGCAGTCTGCCAGATGGGTTATTTGGAGAGGAAAGCGTAGGAATTGATACTTTATTTGTATAAACACTAACCTTGTTAAGATCCTCTTCCTCCACAGGTTTCAACGACGTCGGAATCTAAGACGAGGAGGGAATCCGAGAACAAAACTGTGTCTTCGCCGAAACCAGAGCCAGAGCGGAAGTGATTCGGCGAGTGAGAAGAGAGAGTGAGATATGCGGCTAGGGTTTTAGTTAGAAGAGAAAACAACAAGAGAAATAAAGAGAAATAGGAGATTAATGTTTTTTTTCAATATATCTTATTTAAAAAAAATATAAATGGTATTATCGTTAATTACAGTTTTAAACTATCATTAATGGACATTTCCTTTATAGTTTGTATCTTTTAAATAATATTAAAAAATTATATATTAATCTAGTCATATCACAATGTTTATGTGCTATTTGAGTAATTATCTCTTAACAAAATTCAAAGTTTTTTGTTTCACCTCTTCTCCCACCTTTTTTTTTTTTTTTTTTTTTTTTGTCAATTTTTCGTTCCTAGCCTTCTTTACCAACAAAAATTGAAAAATATGCCTGAAACTGACAACAGATTTGCAGAAAAATGGAGAAGAGGCTCCGGTCTTCTCTGAAGACTTCCGCCGAGGAATTCCTCTCATCCGCAGTCAATTTAACCCTAAAATCATCTAAACCGTCGCTGAAACCCATTATCAACGCCGTGAAACCCTCGTCTGACCTCTCATCTTCTCTCCCACTCGCTCTTCACAACTCCATACTCCACCACACAGAATCTTTCCAGAAATTCGCCGAAGATGATAATTCACATCTCCCCTCTCCCTCTAATTCTCCTCCACCGAAGCGCCAACGTGGTAACGGATCCGGATCCGGATCCTTACCCGGTTCGGATTTGGATCAGCGGAGGCAGAAGATCATTGGTTCTCTCCAAGTCCTCTCTCATGTACTTCATTTATGCCTTTTATCTCCCAAAAAAGCGTTTTCTACCTCTGATTTACTCCCCTCTGCTCAAGCTTTGCATAATAATCTTGTACTGTTTGAGTCGGATACGGTTCTGTGCCTTGAGATTGTCGGAATTTGTGAGTCTTGGTGGAAGGAAGGTCTTATCGAAAGAGAAACTTTGATTTCTCAGTCGTTACCGTTTCTGTTGTCGAGGTCATTGACATTGAAGAAGAAAGTAGACGTGCATCGAGTCTATATGCTGAGGGAAGCATTCACATTGTTTGATTTCGAGGACGAGAGCATTGATGATCTCAGGATGCTGCTGATGCGGTGTGTGGTTTCGCCTTTGTATGTGAAGACAGAAGACGGTCAGAGATTTGTCTCTTTTGCTTTTGGGCTTAGCAGACAGTTGATGAAGTCTGGTCTTGCTGTTGTCAAAGCTCAGATTCCTTTTGGGAGGAAATCAGTGCTTGAAGGGTTTGGTGGGATTCTCTTTAGGGCTTGGAAGGAAGTAGAGCAAGATTTGAAAGGTGAGATTGAAGATGGGTTTTTGCAGGGGATAATTGAAAGTGCTATTCACGCCGGTTCATGCGCCTTTGCTGCCTCTCTAAGGAGGGTTTTGGGAGGGTTTATCACCCAGCGGACAACTCAAGGCGTTGAGAAGCTCCTCTTTGGCCTTGCCGAGCCCATGATATTTCGCTCATTGCAGGTTTGTTTCTTAAGCTCTCCAGCTTTTCCTCAGAGAAGAATCATAGATAAGCTGTGTGCTACATGATCTATAGCGTATGCAACTTAGCCATTACCTAGAACTTAATTAGCCATCTTTCGTGAGTATTTTAGACTGACATTGTTTGAACATTCCGTAGTTAGTGATTTTGCTGCTCTTATAATCTTTCAGGTTGCGAATTCAAATGTTCGTTTAAATGCTTTACATTTACTTCTGGATCTTTTCCCGATGGAGGATCCGGATGCAACAAAAGAAGAAAAAGATACGCTGCTTGACAAACAGTTCTACTTGTTGGAAAAATTGATGAATGATGAATGCCCAGATGTAAGGTCTGTTGCTGTGGAAGGTCTCTGTCGAGTTTTCTATCTTTTCTGGGAAGTGATCCCAACACCAACAATTACCAAGATCATCACAAAACTTTTCGATGATATGTCACATGAATCGTGCAGTGAGGTTAGACTTTCAACGGTTAATGGTATAACTTATCTTCTCGCAAACCCACAATCCCATGGTATTCTTAAAGTGGTTCTGCCAAGACTGGGGCATTTGATGCTAGATAATGTTACTTCAGTACGGGTTGCCATGGTAGATCTGCTCCTTCTCTTAAGAGATGTTCGGACTTTCCAGTTTAACACGGTAGGAGGAGGCCTTCCATTTCTGTTTTCAGATGTGTAGTAATCTTTTGTCACTTTTGTTGAGTCACTGGTATAATAGTTGCCTTATTATATGCAGGTAGTGAGCTTGGATGTGTTATTATCTGTGCTTGCTTCTGATCAAACTCATGTTGCTAAGGGAATAGTGCGACTTCTAATGCCATCATATTTTCCATCAAGAAAGAGAGCTGAGGAGGCGTGCACGCGATGTAGGACACTCATAAACAGAAACCCAATGGCTGGCGCAAGGTTTTGCGAATTTTTAGTATCTTTAGGAGCAACCGTTCAATCTGTACTGGAGCTTGTTGGGTTCTTCTTGAATTCAGTCTTGTCAGGTGATAAGATAGAGGAAAACCAGATTGAAGGCTTGCTTCTTGCTGCGTGTTATCTCTGTAAAGATCTGGTTGCTGATTCTGGGTGTATGGCCTCCCTTAAAGAGTTGTTACCTGGAGAAAAATTGAAAAGATTGCTAGCTTTTGCACCCACTGCACAGGCTCAGTCAGCTGTCTTTGATATTCTTGGTATGGTCTCCCCTGATGTCGTCTCTGACGTCCTAGAAGATTGCATGACTATAGTTGTTAATTGTGGTGGTTTGCCTGGGGATGCAGGACTACAGATCGAGATGAGGTCTGTACACAAGTTACTCCTGTCTTCTAATGCCTTTTCTGACCTCATTGGAACTTTTACCAGTATCCTGCAGAAGACTGCGTACCGTTGTCAGATCAATTTCGGCTATGAAGTAGAAAGAAAGAATGTGTATTCCATGTCGAGGAAAAAATCAAAGTCCTCGGGAAAATCTTCGGCAAGGTGGAAACATGTTAGCAGAAAAAATGCAATCAGTTTCGAGGAAGATTATTCGGTTGCTGTAGGAATAGCATGGCAAATAAAGGATTTACTCATTATCGAAGATGCTCGTAAAGCTATACTGGAGTCTGATATTGAGGAGTTATTGCTTGCCTTAAAAGTTGTCTCCCAGACTAGCGTTTTGCAAGCCTCTTGTTGTGAACACATGGACGTGTACCCTGTATTGGCATATACTTCTCTTGCTTTGCATATGACTCTTCATAATAGTAATACGAATGCTCAGAAGAATGATACAAGTATTGCTGAGGCAAGAAATTTTTGCTTTCCCTTTTGACTCTTTGCTTTTCACACAATCAGTTTACTAATTACCAGGATTCTCCATTTTCTAGCAGGATATTCTGGACCAAACAATGGATCACATTCTAGGCTGCACAGATGAATTATTTCAGGCAGGTGACAGTGGAACGCCAGGGACCATATCTCTGGAGGCTAACCTTAGAAAGAAACCCAAAATAAGATTTTCAAATGCCGGAAATGATGGTGAGTGGAGAGTTTGAGTTTCATTACACATGTTACCCAATATAATGAAATCTTCTTATGTAGCTCTCTGCTTCTGGTAAGTAACAGTTCTCAATGAAGATTTCTGACATCGTTTCATGTTTCATGCAGCTTCTGAGGGATCCAAGGAAGGAGGTGTACTAAACAAGGTCAAGATGCTGACTGCGATTCTCAAGTTTATTGTTGAGTCTACAGAGATGGGTCTAGCTTCCCACTTCCAAGCAAGGATGTTGAAGTTCACATCCGCATATCTAAAGTATGCCATCTCCATTTTCAACCATCATTCAACCGGTAAGTTACAATTTGAGGATGCAGATATAAAGGACATGATTCTGTGTACAAAGAGCTCTACCAGTTATGCCGGAAAGTTCATAAACCTGGTGATGAGACACACAACCGAAGCTTCATGCCCTTTGTTTGAAGTTTTTGACCTTGCAAATGACCTGCTTGATTTATTCACCACGGTTGAGATATCTTTAGGCTCAGCTTATGCATCAAGACTTGTGACAGCTATAAACCCTTGGATACCAGATTTGGTTCTTGCACTTGGACCTTGTTTCATCAACAACAACAACTTGGAAGAAGAAAGTTCATACACCAGCTCATTCAGCCACATAAAATTCCGCTTTCCTTCATGGCTTCTTACATGTGCGAAGACCGAACTACATGAACTCGATGAGACCTCGGATTCACATCTTCAACTCTCGGCATTCAAAAGACTGAGAAACACCATAGTTTCATTAGTGAAAGGTAACTCTAAGGTGGTAGATGGAATTGGTTATGTTCTTTTGATATGTTCTGCAGTGTGTATAGAGATGAAGGATTACAGTACAGCTCTAGGATTGTTGCATTTTCTATGTGTGAAGTTTGTTAATAGAGAAGATAGAGAGTGGAAAGAGCTGGACACAATGTTAGTCTCACTACCGAGAATCTACCCGATAATAGAGCGAGAGATTGGTGAAGAAAGAGATGAGGATGAAGTGAAGAAGCTTGAGGCCGCAAGAGAATTCCTTCAACCTGTGTGGATGTACCATGTGTATGAAACCGGAAGGTTCCGCATGATGGAGGAAGAAGAATAGGTAGGAAAAAAAATGTTGGTTTAGACTTTTGATCAAAAGAACACTCTTATTTTGTACTCCGAGGCTCAATTTGTTTCTCGTCTCAAAGAAAACATGATTACGGCGTAAAGGTGTAAATGTGAGTTCAAATTCGCATATTTTTCATGAAATATTGATGGCTTTAGAGTTATTAAAAAAAAAATATGTATGTAATCGTGTATATGAAACTATGAAAGATCCAAATGAGTGAAATTGGCGGTGCAATTGTGGTTAGTGTAGAATTAATATACTCAGCAGAACAACTAATGTGGAACTAGCAGAACAAAATTGAGTGGTGTAGTAAATGCGGTGCGAGTATTTATCAAACTTTGAGTAATCTTTTGCGACGGACAATATTAATTTTGTTGTGAAATAGAACCATGGCAAGGAATATATGTCTAACTTAGAGAGAAAACTAGAGATAATTTAGAAAGAGAAGCAAAAACCACCAAAATGTTCATCTTCTTCTTATTACAAGTTAAAACTTACGGGAAGATTAATAATAAAATAAAACTAACTTAGGGACTAATCAGCTTAAGGGAGATGTATACTTAAGAGTTAAGAAATTTAAGGAGGAAGCAATTCCCTTAATGGATAATCACAACATTTTACAATACTCTCCTTTGATTATCCATTACCACTGATATGTTGTGAACTAATTCGCTAAAAATTTTATCATGGAAAAACTTTTTTGGAACAAAAATCATGACAAGAAAAAAGAGTATAGTAATACTCCCCTAGAAAAGATATATATTCTTCTCTTCACAAGTCTCGTAGATGACGCATCCCAATGCTGTAAATATGTTTTCTGAATGTTGTAGTAGAAAGCGATTTTGTTAAGAGATTTGTTGCATTGTCGCTTGAACGAATGTATTGAATATTAACTTCCTTGTTTTTCTCGAGTTCTTGAGTATACGAGAAAAAACTTGGAGGAATATGCTTTGTCCTATCGCTCTTGATATAACCTTCCTTAATTTGGGCGACACAAACAACATTGTTTTCAAATACTTTTGTTGGCTCTTTATATGTGATTATTCCGCTTGTTTCTTGTATGTGTTGAGTCCTTGATCTAAGCCTCACACATTCTCTGCATGCTTCGTGAATCGCAATAATCTCCGCATAATTTGAAGAAGTAGCGACCAAAGTCTGTTTTTGAGAACGCCACGATATCGCCGTTCCACCAAATGTGAAAATATATCCAGTTTGTGATCGAGCTTTATGGGGATCTGACAAATAATCATGCATCTGCAAAACTCATATGTTTGGTTTTTACCATTTTTTAACACATGTTTTGGTGTTCTTTTTGAGTCTTTTATTGAGTCAAAGTGTGTTTTTAGAGGTCAAAGTGTGTTTTTAGAGTATTTTAGTATTTTATCGAGTCTTTACAGGGTTTACATTGATTTGGAGAAAAACAAGGCGTTTTGGTTGCAAAAGATGAAACTGGGAATGCAGAGTCATGCAGAAGCGTCAGACGTATGTCATTCTAGGAAGGACTTCCCAACAATGGATGGATCTGATATTTTGACATAAGATAGGGCTGTGAATTATCTTTCATTTGCAAGTAGTTTGAAGGAAATCAAACGGTTAGATCAATAGTTATACCCGATTTACTGAAGACCGGTTAATCTGCCTCGCAGAAGAAGCGTGCGCAGAGCATGGAGGGTTGCATCGACCGATGCATATCTTGCATCGGTCGATTCTGAACTCTCTGTGGGGGGTTTGCATCGACCATCTGCATCGACCTGTGCATATTTGCATCGACCGATGCACTGCACATACGAGAAAACGACAGTTTCTGCAGTTTCTAAACTTCTTATTTTGCCCCAGAATCATCCTAACTTAACCTAATTCGACCCATGACCTATATATACTTATTTTTGAGCCTCTTTGAAGGCCAAGCTTTTATTTTTCTTAGACATCTTTCATCTCCTTCAATTGAATGCTAGGGAGAAGATCGCTGAACCATTTCTGACAAATTTGGAGAAGATTTCTGAACCCTCTTATTATCTATTGAATTTCTTTATGATTTCTCTCATATCTCCTTGCTTATTCTCTGCAACTATGTGTGAGTAGATTTCATTGTTAGGTTTTAGGGTTTTCAAGGGGATCCATGAATCATTGAATAAGACACAAATAGGGATTTATCTTTTGTGGTTTTCGATTATTGTTGTGTTTGTTGCTTAGGCTTGAGCTAACCGCTAGGTCTATGAACTAGAGTGCAACTTACCCTATGAGCACGAGAGTTGTTTAGGGTACAGTTGACCTATGAGCACGAGAGTGGATTAGGTTGCATAGAAAGAACATAAGCAAGCGAATCGTCCATAGCTTGCGAGAGTTTATGCTAAGGCGATTCGTGAACATATTGAACCTGCTCTTTAACGCTGACCTAGAATTCTATGAGCACGAGAGTGGATTATGTTGCTAGATTTAGTAACCATGAGCACGAGAGTGGATTGGTTAATATTTATGTTTGAGTTTGAAACTTGTGTTTAATTATTCCATGAATAGTTGTCTGATTCGCGATCTCTGGATTCCTGAGAACAAATCCTTGACCTAACGTTTTTCTCTTATTGAATTTACACCGTTTTTAGTTATTTTAATTACTTTGCAAATCAAACCTTATTCGCGTCTTAGCTTAATTTCATCTTGTGAGAATCGTAGTGTAACCTTGGTCTCTGTGGATTCGATCATAAAGTACTACATTGACATACTGTTATGATTGCAGTAGTGTGCACTTTAGTTATTAATTGACTGAGTGGTAAAACACCTAAATCAATTTGGCGCCATTGCCGGGGACCAATAGCGTTACCTTCAATTCTGAATTTGAAATTTAGTCTAAGATTTACTAACTTTTTATTTTCTTCTTTTTTGTTTCTACTAGATTCCTTAATGATGGCCATGGACTACAATGATTGGCCACAAGAAGAGGATGCCACATTTGATGAGTACATTCAAGATGAGCCATACGTGGAGCCACCATTTGATGAAAGTGTACTCACACCAGAACAAAAAGTGGAGTTGGATAAGCATCAAGAAGAGAACCCAACGATGAAAAGGAGTGACCTAGCCGCTATGATTCATTTGAGCCTAATGTCACATCGGGCAGCACTTGAGGGAAGGGAGCTCACAATGTCCGAGATAATTGTAGCTCATGCACTTAAATAGGTAATTTATTGGGTTCCACCATGCCAACTAGAAGGTATTTTTGACTCAAAATTTGAAATCTATGATTATGAGGATAGTCATTTGCCTTGCATTGAAGATGTAGCTTCTAGTTTGCATACTCATGTGCTCATTGATGAATGCTTTGATTTAATATGTGAGTCTCAAAGACTAGATTCCTTAAGAGTAGAAAAGCTTGCTAGAGATTACCATGAAGTATGTTTTGATATTAATTATCTATGTGCTTTGAATGTTCATAATCTCGAGTTTAAGCTTTCAATGCATGAGGAATCTATACCTCTTCTTGAAAAATCTTACCTAGGGGATGTGCTTGATGTAGATAAGATATTGAATGAGATAGATGACCCTAAGGTTGAGATGGAATCTAGGAAGGAGGATATTGTGTTTTACATGATTGATGGAGATGAAGTTGACTATTTTATGATAAACTCGTTTAAACCTGAAGTTGACTTTATTTTTCCATCAAGTGCATTTGATCCTCATGAGACTCCCACCATCAAGGAAGATTCTAAGATATATGCTACATTTTCGTAGTAAACTTCCTTGATGTAAATTTTGTTTCTTTGCCATGGATAGTTGCATGCCATGTTGCACATTTTGTTTCTTGCCCTAACAGGGAAATGACCAAATGTGCATTGACTCAACCTTTTGATTCTCATGATTAACATCTGAGACCGAAGTCAAGCTAACGACTATAAACAAGCGCTTGGTGGGAGGCAACCCACCGGTACGTTTTTTTTATCTTATCTTTTCCTTTGTTTTTGCTTTTACTAACATTTTCTTTTCTTCTTTAGTTTTGAAAAAAGGGGGGGGGGGGGGGGGGGGGGGGGGGGAGGTCGAACAGAGCAGAATCGAACGATACCACCTGAGTATCGACCGATACCGACCCAGGTAAGTCAACTTTTTCTTTTATTTTATTTTTTTTGAGTCTGCTTCGCCTTCCTCTTGATTTATTTTCACACCGAGACGGTCTGACGTAAGTCTAGGAGAGGGTCTTTGTTGTTACTAACATTGTTTTCTTTCTTTTGTTTTCTCTCTTGAGTCATTTTGATACTTCTTTCTAGAGTCGTTTTATTGAGTCAAAAATTTGTTGGAGATGATGATGATGATCTTGGATTTCTTGTAATGATTTTTCTTCTAAGTCACTATTGTTGCAGGGCTAGTTTTATATCAGACTAATGGAAAATCTAAAGGCTTCACGGTTAATCAGAGGCATCCATGTTTCCAGAAAAATTCAAAAAGCTTGAGCTCATTTCTGCGCTATCTTTTTTTTACCTTATCATCTTTGATGAGACCCAACAATGATAGCTATTGAATTATTCTGTGAAACTATGTGTTGAATCTGGGAAAGCTGCAAATGCTTGCAGAGAAGTACATGGAGGTTCGATTTGGAGCTAGTTTGGCAACACGTGGATTACTAAGGTAATGGTCATTACAGAATTTTAAAGGAAATGTGAGTCCCCGTGTTTTTCAAACTTTTTCTTCTTGCTTAGTTTTCTGTTTGCTTGAGGACAAGCAAAATACTAAGTCTGGGGGAATTGATATGTTTGGTTTTTATCGTTTTTAACACATATTTTGGTGTTCCTTTTGAGTCTTTTATTGAGTCAAAGTGTGTTTTTAGAGGTCAAAGTGTTTTTTAGAGGTCAAAGTATGTTTTTAGAGTATTTTAGTTTTTTTATCTATTCTTTACAGGTTTTAGGTTGATTTGGAGGAAAACAAGGCATTTTGGTTGCAAAAAGTGAAACTGGGAATGCAGAGTCATGTAAAAGTGGCTGACGAAGTGGCTGACGTATGCCATTCTTTGAAGGACTTTACACCAATGGATCGATCTGATATTTTGACAAAAGATAGGGCTGTGACTTAGATTTCATTTGAAAGTGGTTTGAAGGAAATCCAACGGTGCGATCAAGAATTATACCCGATTTACTGAAGACATGTTAATCTGCCTCGCAGAAAACGCATGCGCAGAACATGGAGGGTTGCATCGGTAGATTCTGAACTCTCTGTGGGGATTTGCATCGACCATCTGCATCGACCTGTGCATATTTACATCGACCGATGCACTGCCCATACAAGAAAAAGGCAGTTTCTGCAGTTTCTAAACTTCCTATTTTGCTCCAGAATCATCCTAACTTAACATAATTCGACTCATGACCTATATATACTTATTTTTTAGCCTCTTTGAAGGCCAAGCTTTTATTTTTCTTAGACATCTTTCATCTCCTTCAATTGTATGCTTGGGAGAAGATCTCTGAACCACTTCTGACAAATTTGGAGAAGATTTCTGAACCCTCTTATTATCTATTGAATTTCTTTATGATTTCTCTCATATCTCCTTGCTTATTCTCTGAAACTATGTGTGAGTAGATTTTATAGTTAGGTTTTAGTGTTTTCAAGGGGATTCATGAATCATTGAATCAGACACAAATAGAGATTTATCTTTTGTGGTTTTCGCTTATTGTTGTGTTTATTGCTTAGGCTTGAGCTAACCTCTAGGTCTATGAACTAGAGTGCAGCTTACCCTATGAGCACGAGAGTGGATTAGGGTACAGTTAACCTATGAGCACGAGAGTGGATCAGGTTGCATAGAAAGAACATAAGCGAGCGAATCGTCCTTAGCCTGCGAGAGTTGATGCTAAGGCGATTCGTGAACATATTGAACCTGCTCTTTAACGCTGACCTAGAATTCTACGGGCACGAGAGTGGATTAGGTTGCTAGGTTTAGTAACCATGAGCACGAGAGTGGATTGGTTAATATTTATGTTTGAGTTTGAAACTTGTGTTTAATTATTCCCTGAATAGTTGTCTGATTCGCGATCTCTGGATTCCTTAGAACAAATCCTTGACCTAACGTTTTTTCTCTTATTGAATTTACACCGCTTTTAGTTATTTTAATTACTTTTCAAATCAAACCTTATTCTCGTCTTAGCTTAATTTCATCTTGTGAGAATCGTAGTGTAACCTTGGTCTCTGTGGATTCGATCCTAAAGTACTACATTGACATACTGTTATGATTGCAGTAGTATGCACTTTAGTTATTAATTGACTGAGTGGTAAAACACCTAAATCAAAAACCAACTAGACCAACCTCGGGGTTTCTATGATAAAATAAGCCTAATTTAATCGTACCTTGTAGATAACATAATATGTGATTTATCCCATTACAATGTATGCACGTAGGGGATGAGCTGTATCTTGCAAGTAGGTTAGTAGCAAAAGCTATATTTGTTCGAGTACAATTTGTTAGATACATTAATCCACCAATATCGCTCATATAAGGTACTTGAGGACCTAAACTTTATTCGTTATCTTCACAAGGTTTAAATGGATCCTCGTCAACATCGAGTGATCTATTGACCGTTGGAGTACTCAAAGGATTTATTTTATCTATTTTAAAACGCTATCGAGAGAAAGGTTAATTTCTGCCTGAATGATATGGTCAAATTAATACCCTATAAGTACTAAAGCAGTTGTTGTAGTATATGTAGGGGTCGAACACAAGAACTCAAGAAATCAAACAATAGATCAGATAGATTCGAATTAAGCTAAACCAAAAGATGTAATTGAAAGCAATACGTAAATTAAACTGGTTGTAAGTTCGATTTGAGAAAGATAGGTTCAGAGTATTTATCAGGAAATTAATGAATGCAGACAAACTAATTAATCAGGGTTCAGGTTGGGCGCGGTTCTTGAACTCAAATCACTAAGGTATAATTAACCAACTCTCGTTGCGAGAATTATCTAAGCCTAAATCCTAGAATTCCAAATCTCTTTGTGAATCCTAAAGTCTAAACCAGCTTTTAGTTCAAGTTTGATTTGTTCACAAAACAACTAAACCAAATCTCTTTGCGAATAGTTATTTTGCTCGCCCTAGGTTCTATCAGGTAATTAATCGCACTCTCGTGCCTAATCAATTATCCTAAGATCTAAGTTCTAGGTGATCAATCCAAAATTAGCTATGAGAATAACCTATGGCGAAGAACTAATTCAGATTATGAACCCTAAACATTTAATCAACCTAGCATTCAAATAAGTCCTTTATGAGAACCCTAAACCTGACAGGAGATCTACTCAGACATGAAAATTGAAGCAATAAATATGACTGAATAAATACTCAAATAAATAATAAGAAAGAGTAACAAGAGGGTTCGAAATCTTCTCTCGGACGAACAGAGTTTCAGACTTGTCTCCCTTCAAAAGCTCTCTCCCAAAACCAAAGTAAAATAAAGCATAGCCATCAAAGTGGCTGTAAAATCCTAATAAATAATCTAAGTAACGTTTTGGGGCTTCTTGTAAATAATAAAGTCTTATGGGGCAATTTTGCAATTATTCAACTCTTGGAAAAGTCGTGACTCGTGTCTGCTGCAGTGAGTATCGGCCGATACTAGTCAGTATCGATCGATACTGAAGCTTCAAATTGGGCACTCAGCTACACGAACTTCTGCTTTGCTCCAAAATGCTCCAGAAAGCTCCAATATCTCCAATTATGCTCCAACCGTGCTAAAACCTGTAAAAGACTCTAAAGCGCTACAAAATAGTAGAAAGACTCTATAATACGGACTTATATCATGCCTTAAAATGGGTAAAAACCATGATATATATATCAACTCCCCCAGACTCAGCATTTGCTTGCCCTCAAGCAAACATAAAGCAAAACTAGAGAAAGAGGTTTGAAAACATAGAGACTCACCTGTTCATGAAACATTGCAATGACCCTTTTCCCAATCACCCAAATGTCACATAGCCAGTTCCAAAACCAACCACCATGTACATCTCCGTAGACATTTGCAGCTTCCCAGACTACACACATTATTTCACAGCATTACTCAATAAAGCCTTCCTCGCCAGTTTCATTGCTGTGATTAATACCAAGAAACTTCTAGATTCTTTCCCATACAATATCATGACAAGGAACCATCCAATTTCACACTTTCGGTATCATTTTCTCTCCCCCATACTTATTTCTTATTATGTTCTCTTTTTTTTTTTTAGATCTGCATATACACATCAAGGTATGAGACGCGAGTATTGATGGTGTTTGCCACCTAATCCCCGGTTCTTCCCTCTCAATGAATCAAATGGTGTAGGCGAATAATGGCATCATAGGAAAATCCTAGCCTCGCTTCCAATCCTTTGTGTGATCATTCCTCACCAAGGAGAATAATGGGATCGCTAGAAACATTTCTAACCCTCCACTCAGGAGAAAATCATATCATCTTTTCATGCACTTATTTTTTTTTAACTTATAACAGGGGAGATAGATACTATTACTTTAAACACATGGGTTCTTTTGTCAGATATGAATGAGGAATCAAGCTCTTTGAATACTAACCACATCGATGAAGTACAAAAATTTGGCTCAGGCTTTATGGAACTCTACAGGAAACATGGGTGTCTTCTAGTTAACCGGTCAGCCTTTGGATTTTTCATTAGTCGATCTGTAACTGATTCTGTAACAATGGTCACTTAGAAGCAAAGTCAGAATAATAGAGTCAAGAAAAAGATCACAGTCTCCAACAGATTTTGACTTAATAAAACAACGAATGACTCAAAAACAACTGACTCTAAGAAAAACAAAAACAATGTCAGCGACTACCTCCCCCAGACTTGAACAACACTGTCCCCAGTGTTATCTAGCCTAAAGTTGGTGAAAGAAACAAAAGAACAGAGTGGACTTGTGAAGAAAAGGAAGAGTTACCGATCTGGGGCAGGTGTATCGATCGACACACGGTTTGGTATCGGTCGATACCAAGCTTAAGTCGATACAATGAACCCTTCCCATTCGCGTAGGGTATCGACCGATACCAACAGGGTATCGATCGATACTCTGGCGATTTCGTGTTTGCTACTTGTTTATTCTGACACAGAACACAAAACGAAAAATAAAAAGAAAAAGACTTTTATACAAACTCACCAGTGGGTTGCCTCCCACCAAGCGCTCGTTTAATGTCATTAGCTTGACTGTACCGCCGTTCAGGCAGTGGGTGCATCATCCAGGTGCATTATGTGTCCCTCTGGCATCTCGGTTGTCCGGAAATAGTGTTTCATCCTTTTTCCATTGACAGTGAACTCTTCGCCTGAAGGATTTGTTAAGACAAGTGCGCCATGTGGTGTAACCTCCTTGACTGTGAAAGGACCTGACCAACGAGAACGCAATGTACCAGGAAACAAATGCAAACGAGAGTTATACAGAAGTACCTGATCATTGGGTTCAAAGTGTCTGGTGAGGATCTTTTTGTCGTGATATGCCTTGGTCCTCTCCTTGTACAGCTTGGAGTTTTCATAGGCATGAATGTCTAATCTCATCCAGCTCATCCAGCTGAATCAATCGCCTCTCAGCAGCAGGCTTGATGTCGAAATTCATCAGCTTTGTAGCCCAAGTGGCCTTATGCTCGATTTCCACCGGAAGATGACACGCTTTCCCATAAAACAAGTGAAACGGTGTAGTCCCAAGTGGTGTCTTGAAAGCAGTCCTGTAAGCCCATAGTGCATCATCCAGTCTTGCAGACCAATCCTTCCTGGTGGTACCCACAGTCTTTTCCAGAATCTTCTTGATTTGCCTGTTGGAGACCTCTACTTGCCCACTAGTCTGAGGATGATAAAGAGTAGCTACACGATGATTCACACCATATTTCTTCAGCATCTTCTCGAAAACTTTGTTAATAAAGTGAGAGCCACCATCACTTATAACAATCTGAGGTACTCCAAATCGAGGAAAAATGATGGTCTTAAACAGCTCAAGGACCACTGAGGAATCGTTGGTGGGACTAGCAATTGCTTCTACCCACTTAGAGACGTAGTCCACAACAACCAAGATGTACTTGTTCTTGTATGACGAGGGGAAGGGACCCATAAAATCGATGCCCCAACAATCAAAAATCTCAACCTCGAGGATGAAATTCTGAGGCATGTCGTGTTTCTTACTAATCTTTCCTCTCCTCTGACATGCATCACACTGCGAGACGAAGACATGAGCATCCTTAAACATAGTAGGCCACCAGAAGCATGTTTGAAGAATCTTGGACACTGTCTTGAAAGTAGCAAAGTGTCCAGCATACTCAGATTCATGACAATGAAACAGAACACAAGGTACCTCTGATTCAGCAATGCATCTCCTGTAGATACCATCAGAACAGTGCTTGTACAGGTAAGGATCATCCCAAAAGAATCGTTTTATGTCACGGATAAACTTCTTCTTGTCATATTTCTTAAGATGCTTCGGCTCTGCACCCATAGCGAGATAGTTGGCAATATCAGCGTACCAGGGTTGATCAAAATCAGCTACATCGACTAGGTACTCTTCGGAAGCACCAAGATGTTCAACAGTCAAAACAGGCTTGGAAATCGCAGGGTATCGACCGATACTGGGTGAGTGTCGATCGATACCAAAACCTGCAATTCGTGGGAATTGCTGAGCTTCGGTAAAACCCATTCGAAACTCGGTTTCAATGAAGTAAATGGACTCCTCTGGTAGTTGGTCATCAATAGGGACGTCTGCATCGATTTGAATCCTCGAGAGATGGTCAGCGACCCCGTTCTCTATCCCTTTCTTGTCATTAACCTCGATGTCGAAACCTTGTAGCAAAAGAACCCAGCGACAAAGGTGAGGCTTGAGATCCTTATTCTGCATCAGATATTTTAGGGCAGCATGATCAGTATGAACAATCACTTTACTCCCAATCAGGTAGGATCGAAATTTCTCAAAGGAGAAGACGCAAGTAGTTCCTTCTCTGTGGTGCTGTAATTCCTCTGAGCATTATCCAATGTCCTGCTGGCATAGTAGATAATGTGTAGCTTCTTTTCCTTTCTCTGATCCAGAACAGATCCAACAGCAAAATCACTAGCATCGCACATGATCTCAAAAGGCAAAGTCCAATCAAGAGGTTGCACAATATGAGCACTCACCAAAGCCTTTTTAATCTCCTCAAAGGCTGCAAGACATTCAGATGTGAAGTCGAATTTGATCTCCTTGCATAATAAAGCGGTGAGTGAGTGTGCTAGCTTGGAGAAATCCTTGATAAACCTCCTGTAAAACCCAGCATGACCAAGGAAGCTTCGAATATCCTTCACAAAATTCGGTGGTTGGAGGCTTGTCATGACTTGAATCTTGGCTTTGTCAACTTCAATCCCAGCCTCAGAAACCTTGTGCCCAAGCACGATGCCATCCTGAACAATAAAGTGACACTTTTCCCAATTAAGGACCAAGTGCTTCTCTTCGCACCTCTGTAGCACCTTGCACAAATTATCCAAACATTATTTGAACGAAGATCCATATACTGAAAAATCATCCATCAACACCTCCATAAAGTTCTCAATCATGTCTGTGAAGATAGACATCATACATCTCTGAAAAGTGGCCGGAGCGTTACACAGTCCAAATGGCATTCTCCTATATGCGAATGTGCCATAGGGACATGTAAAAGTTGTCTTCCCTTGGTCATCCGGATGAATAGGCATCTGGAAGAAACCTGAATATCCATCGAGAAAACAGTAGTAGGGATGACTAGCCAACCTTTCCAACATCTGGCCAATGAATGGAAATGGAAAATGATCTTTCCGTGTAGCTGTGTTCAACTTCCTGTAGTCAATGCACATTCGATGCCCAGTGATAGTCCTAGTAGGAATCATCTTATCCTTCTCATTCTTCACCACAGTTATTCCTCCTTTCTCAGGAACAACGTGCACTGGACTGACCCAAGAGCTATCCGAAATAGCGTAGATGACACCAGCTTTCAAAAGCTTCATCACCTCCTTTTTGACTACTTCCTTCAGGTTCGGATTCAGCCTCCTTTGATGCTCAATTGAAGCCTTTGACTCGTCCTCAAGATGAATCCTATGCATGCACATGTCCAGTGATATACCTGAAATGTCATCAACAGAATAGCCAAGAGCTTTGCGATACTTGCGCAGCTTGCTCAGCAGTAAGGCAATCTCTGTGTTGTTCAAAGAAGCATTAACAATTACTGGGTATGTGGAATTAGGACCAAGAAAACTATACCTCAGATTTGCTGGAAGTGGTTTGAGTTCCACCTTAGGAGCATTTTCCTCGCTCCAATCTCCAAGCCCAGCAGCTTGCTTAGAACTTTCGGCCAACTCTCCTTCTAGTCGCAGGGTATCGACCGATACTGGGGGAGTATCGATCGATACTGGCGATGCTGAATCGAGCATCTTCGAGTATCCAGCAGTATCATCACACGAATGAACCTCTGAAGTGGCTGAACAGACCACTACTCTCTCCAGTGGATCCTCAGGATGCATCTCCGGGAAGTAATCTTCAGCTATGTCACTGAAAGTGTCGACAAAGCAAGTATGCCCATCGATGGTTGGTCTCTTCATCATCTTTTCCATGTTAAAGGTCATGACCAAGTCACCGATGTTGAGAGCGATCTTCCCATTCTTTCAATCAATAAAAGCACCAGCTGTTGCAAGGAATGATCTGCCTAGGATAAGGGGATCCTTAGGCTCAACATCATATTGCAGGACGATGAAATCAGTTGGGATCAAGCAATTCCCAATCTTAATAGGAACATCTTCGAGTAACCCCTATGAAAGTCTAACTGAACGATCAGCAAGTATCAAGGAGATCCTTGTGGTTGTGAAGTCTGTCATCCCCATCCTTTTGGAAACTGAATATGGCATGAGGTTGACACTTGAGCTAATTTCACAAAGAGAACGCTCAAATCTGTCTGTGAATATCGTACAATCCAACACAAAGCTCCCTGGATCTGGTAGCTTCTTTGGGATCCTGTTGGTCAGGATTGCACTGCACTCATGAGTAATCATCAAGCATCATTCTTCAAGGTTCACGTTGCTGGACACCATCCTCTAGACATATCTCGTGAAGGCTAGAGAAGTCTTGATGGCATCGATAAAAGGAAGTTCAAAAATCAACTTATCCATAATTGCCTTGCATCTAGAGTTTTCTACCTACTTCTTAGTCTTCCCATAAGCCTTGGGATAAGGTATCCTCGGTGTGTAAACTCTCTCTGTAATTACATTAGGTACTTCCTTCGAAACCTCAGTAGTTGATTCGACTGCAGGATCAGTATCGACCGATACCGGAGTGGTATCGATCGATACATGGGGTTTTGATTTGTCCCGTGGAAGTATCGTGATAGGTGTCGATCGATGCTGGCTAGTGTCGATCGATACTGTCGCGATTTCAGTATCCTCATCGTCAAGATCGACAAAAATATCTGCAGTTTGGCCATTTTTCACTCCTGGATTGACATTTTTTCCACTTCTCAAGGTGATTGCATTGATGTGAGCCATTGGGTTCTCTCCTTTCCCTGGAAGAAAACCTTCTTGCCTTTTCATAGCCTCTGAAGTCTGAGCTGCATGAAGTTCCAGCTTCTTCTGCTGAATATTAATAGCGTCGATCCTTCCACTCAGATCATTGGACATGACATCAATCTTCCCATTGAAATCCACAGTTAGCTTCTGCTGTCCTTGAATAAGCTGTTCAAACATAGACTCGATCTTACTATCCTGGAGATTAGCAGGTATAGGCTGATAAGATGAATTTCTATAATTCCTGGTATACCCACTGTTCTGAGATGGTTTTTGGGCAAACTGATTCGAACCTCCTTGATGAGAGTTGTTGTTGAAGTTTCGATTGTTGTTGAATTGATTCCTCTGACCTTGAAAACCAGAACCACCAATGTAGTTAACATCCTCCACTTCATCCTCATTGAACACCTCAACATCTTCAGCAAAATGAACGGCCTTCGTTGTCTTGCCCATTAGAAGATTATGCATATTATCTAACTTGGCCTGAACCTCAGCAATCTGCGAACCTTACATGCTACCAGCTTGCCTCTTGCGCTCAAAGTCTGCATTCTTGGTGCTATTGCTAGATCCATGCAATCTTTCTCAATCAGCACATAAGCATCATCAGGATACCTGGTGTTGAAGTTTCCATTGCTCGAAGCATCCAAAGCCATCTGATACCTCCAATCAATCCCTCTGAAAAAGAAACCCATCAGCTGAACATCAGAGTACACGTGATGTGGACAATCTCTCTGGTATGATCTGAATCTCGTCCAAGAAGCCTTGAACGCCTTAGTAGGTCCCTGAGAAAAATGGGAGATCTGGTTCCTCAGATCCTCGGATCGTGCATCATCATAGAAGTTGTTCAGGAAAGCAGTCTTAGTCTCTTCCCAAGAAGTCAGGTAACTTCTTTAGCCAGTAAGTCGCATCTCCACCAAGAGAGTATGGGAACAGCTTGCAGAAGAGGTAATCATAGGACACTCCATTGCTTTTGATGCTAGTGACCAAATCCTCAAACCTCTCAATATGGTCCATGGGATGTTCATTGGAAAGACCATGTAAAGGGTGCTGACCCACAAGAGTGTAGTATGCAGGTTTCAGCTCAAAGTCATTCCTCTGAAAAGCAGGAGAACGAATCGCTGATCGATTTGCATAAAACTGATCAGGCCTGTTGTACTCACCAATCGTTCTACCACGATTAACCACAACATTCCTTGCGTTCGCGTTCCCTGCAACATTCCCAGCGACAATCTCCTCGACAACAGGAGCAGGTGGAATGATGTTCCCCTCTCCATCCAATCGTTGCCCTCTCTCATTGCACAACTGACCCTCTTGGTCTCTGTAAGCACCAGCTCCATCTTGAACTAAAACCACTAGATTGTTGTTCATCTCTGCTGGCTTCTTTGCTCTTCTATTTATTCCAATGACAGTTCAACTAGCTGAGTGCTCTTGTTCCTTCTGGTTTCACGAATAAGCATGCACCTGAAACACAAAAGTCAAGAACCAAAATTCACGACGGGTATCGACCGATACCACTAGGGTGTTGATCGATACTCAACGATTTAGACGAAATTCTTAGCTAAAATCTAATGGCGATATTGAGTCCCCGACAACGGCGCCAAATTTGATATGCTCAAATTAATACCCTATAAGTACTAAAGCAGTTGTTGTAGTATAGATCAGATAGATTTGAATTAAGCTAAACCAAAAGATGTAATTGAAAGCAATACGTAAATTAAACTGGTTGTAAGTTCGATTGGAGAAAGATAGGTTCAGAGTATTTCTCAGGAAATCAATGAATGCAGACAAACTAATTAATCAGGGTTCATGTTGCGCACGGTTCTTGAACTCAAATCACTAAGGTATAATTAACCAACTCTCGTTGCGAGAATCATCTAAGCCTAAATCCTAGAATTCCAAATCTCTTTGCGAATCCTAAAGTCTAAACCAGCTTTTAGTTCAAGTTTGATTTGTTCACAAAACAACTAAACCAAATCTCTTTGTGAATAGTTATTTTGCTCGCCCTAGGTTCTATCAGGTAATTAATCGCACTCTCGTGCCTAATCAATTATCCTAAGATCTAAGTTCTAGGTGATTAATCCAGAATTAGCTATGGGAACAACCTATGGCGAATAACTAATTCAGATTATGATCCCTAAACAACTAATCAACCTAGCATTCAAAGAAGTCCTTTATGAGAACCCTAAACCTAACAGGAGATCTACTCAGTCATAGAAATTGAAGCAATAAACATGACTGAATAAATACTCAAATAAATAATAAGAAAGAGTAACAAGAGGGTTCAAAATCTTCTCTCGGACGAACAGAGTTTCAGACTTGTCTCCCTTCAAAAGCTCTCTCACAAAACCAAAGTAAAATATAGCATAGCCATCATAGTGGCTCTAAAATCCTAATAAATAACCTGAGTCACGTTTTGGGGCTTCTTGTAAATAATAAAGTCTTCTGGGGCAATTTTGCAATTCTTCAACTCTTGGAAAAGTCGCAACTCGTATCTGCTTCAAATCGGGCACTCAGCTACACGAACTTCTGTTTTGCTCCAAAATGCTCCAGAAAGCTCAAATATCTCCAATTATGCTCCAAACGTGCTAAAACCTGTAAAAGACTCTAAAACGCTACAAAATAGTAGAAAGACTCTATAAAATATACTTATATCATGGCTTAAAAGAGGTAAAAACCATGATATATCACTGAACCTAGACCAATGGTACCGATTAGTTCTCGAACAATTTATATGTGCTAAATCATACCCATACTTCTAAAATTTTGAATATCCATACACAAACTTTTTGTTTTTTGGCTGAATAATGCATTGATCTGAATTCAGTCAGTCAACCCCGTTAAACCGTTAACGGAGATGAGTCAGCAGCTACGGTGAAATTTTCGTTGGAACGGTAGAACAATACGACGTCGTTTTGAGTGAAAAAAAAACTATCACTACAAGATAACTCTCTATTTCCAACGAAAATTTACGACCGTTTTAAATCGATGTAACTTTACATCGACATTACGACGACTTTACGACGAAATATGTGTTCGATGTAAATCATCGTAAATATGTGTCGTCGTAATATCGATGTAAATTTACGACTAGTTTACGACGACATTACGACGACAATATAAATCGTCGTAATGTCGTCGTACATTTACATCGATATTACGACGAATATGTCTTCTGTATATTACGTTGATATTACGACGATTTGACGTCACATGTTCCCAGTTAGGTAGACCACGTTTTTTAATAGGTCCACCTACTAAATTTACATCGAATTTACATCGTAAAATACGTTGTAAATCCATTGGAAAATCGTTGGTAATTCTGAAAAAATTTCTATAAATACAGCCTAACTTCAAACGAAAGAATAAAAAAAAATATATATATATATATATATATATATATATATATGTCTATATACGAACTAAGAAAATGGATGTATACGCAAAAGGATTCAGAGGGAGATTTGACGGAAGAATTCAAAGAAGGACTTGAAAAATTCATGTATCAGGCCGAAAATATGCAAACAACCCTGGAAAGTGGTAAGATGTTCTGTCCTTGTCGTAAATGCAAGAATACGAGATATATGTTTATTGAGACGGTGTGGAAGCATTTACTAAATAGAGGGTTTATGCCGCAATATTATGTTTGGTATCAACATGGAGAGGGTTTTGAAAGAACTCAAGCAACGGATAGTAGTAGTAATTATCAAGGTCAAGTAGAATCAAATTATCAAGGTAGTTATGATCATGGTCAACATCAATTTGATCAGGGTGCAGATCATGATAGGATGCATGCCATGGTTAATGATGCATTTCATGAAACAAATGCTGATAATAGTACTGTTGAGGAACCAGACGTAGATGCGAAGCGATTTTATGATATGCTAGACGCTGCAAATCAGCCACTCTACGATGGATGTAGAGAAGGTCAGTCTAAATTGTCGTTAGCTGCTAGGATGATGACAATTAAAACTGATCATAACTTAGCTGAGGTTTGCATGGATGATTGGGCTGATCTTATTAAAGAGTATTTGCCAGGGGATAATTTGGCTGTCGAAACATACTATGAGATACATAAGTTGGTGTTTAGTCTTGGGTTGCCCTCTGAGATGATAGATGTATGTGTTGACAATTGTATGCTTTTTTGGAAAGATGATGATAAGCTGCAGGAATGTCGATTTTGTCAAAAACCGAGATTTAGGCCGCAAACAATTGGGCGTACTAAGATACCGTACCAACGGATGTGGTATCTTCCTATAACTGATAGGTTGAAACGATTGTATCAATCTGAAAGGACAGCTACATCGATGAGGTGGCATGCAGAACATTAACATACATAAGGAGAAGTGACTCACCCGTCAGATGCAAAAGCTTGGAAACTCTTTAACACGGTACACCCCGATTTTGCTAACTCTAAGTGAAATGTGTATCTTGGTATTGGCACTGATTGATTTGGTCCATTCGGTATGTCTGGTAGGCAATATTCTTTGTGGCCAGGTATCGTAACTCCTTATAACTTTCCCCCTGATATGTGCATGCAAAGGGAATTTCTTTTCCTGAATATGTTAATCCCTGGTCCCAATCATCCGAAGCGGTCCCTTGATGTGTTTTTGCAGCCTTTCATACATGAGTTGAAACAGTTGTGGTATACAAGAGTTCGGACATATGACCGTTCGAGTTCGGACATATGACCGTTCGAGTATACAAGAGTTGAAACAGGTGTGGGACGAATTTATGCAGTAGAGGGTGTCCCAGACATCTTCTCATCATTTGGTCGTCTTAGTGGAAAATTGAAGGAAGTTTGGTGGGATAACGAGCATGACAGGCACAACGCACATACGTACATCCTCCTAAACTGTGATGAAGTGAGTCCTTACGAAAGGTAATAACAAAACTATTTAATTAATCAGTCATTAATAATTAATTAATATAATTATAATTAAATGTGTTAATTTTTATGTCTATATATGTATTTTGCAGCTTATTTGTTACCCAGGTACGAGAATGCATTGAAGGGGTTTCAGATGATGAAATAAATGACCGTAAAGATCGTCACTTTGTTGAGTGGTTGAAGACGCAAGCAAGTTAATATAGTTATAAATATTTCATTTAATTATATCGGCTTTCAATTTAACTTTTACACTTATCATAGGTTGATCATGGCGATCCCGCATATCCATTTTGGTTTCATGAGTTACTCCTAGGCCCCATCGGGAAGATAACGACCGCACCCATGTATTTTACCCGTGGTTATGTGTTTCATACATACAAGTATGGCGTTCATCGGGCAACTACCAACTACGGAGTATGTGTTAGGGGTGAAATAGATTTTTATGGGGTTTTGAAGGAAATAATTGAAGTGGAGTACCCCGGACTGGTTAGGTTGAAATGCGTTCTCTTCAAATGTGATTGGTTCGATCCAACAGTCGGTCGAGGGGTGCGAATTAACAAATTTGGTGTGGTTGACGTCAACAAACCACGACGTTACAACAAGTTTGAGCCATTCATCCTAGCATCACAAGCAGAACAAGTAACGTTCGTTCCATATCCGCGAGTTCGAACATCTGGGATCTCATGGTTATCGGTTATTAAAATAGCTCCAAGGGGTAAAATTGTTGGTGTTGATGATCTTCCAATGCAACAAGATTCTTGCCTTGATATTACAGAACCAGAGATTACGGAGAACGTTCATTTAATTGATCCACGAAACAGGCAACTTGAATATCTACCTGACGACACAGAAGAAGAAGGCGATTCCGACGAGTTTGAAGAAACTGACGATGATGATGGACCTGAAGATGATGAACCTAATCAAGATGATGAGCCCAACGAAGATGATGATTCTGATTGAAAGCTTATATATATATGTAATTTTCGGTTTGTTAAATGTTTAAGTTTTTGTTGTAAAATTATATATTAAACTAATAAAAAATTGACGAAACATTGATGAATTAACAGTTTTTGTGAATGAAACACATAGATTAGGGTTAGTTTAACTTTATTACATAATGCTAAACCCTAAATATACAGTTATTTAATCTAAATATGATGGTACTTAACGATGATTTTACGACGAAATTACGACACCTAGGACCACATTCGTTGTAATATCGTCGTAACGTCATCTTGGGTTTAGGAGCAGAACGGTGTATTCCCACTTCTGACCATCGTCGTGATACCGATGTCACTCATTTCGTCGTAACATCGTCGTTATTTTACGACGCGTTTACGACGATTTAGGTTTAATTTACATGTTTGGTTTATCAAAGTATATCATGGTTTAATTTACATGTATGTTTTATTACAACGAAATTACGATAAAATTCGTTCTTACTTCCAGGATATGTGTATTGTGATTTAGGGTTTAGGGTATAGATTTATTTTATTACAACGAAATTACGACGGATTCGTCGTATAAGCGTTGTAAGTTTACAACGATTTTACGACGAATCCGTCGTAATTTCGTTGTAATACCTAAAATATAGGGTTTAGGGTTTGATTTACATGTTTGGTTTTTTTATCTTATATCTTGTTTTACGTAAGTTCTAATCGTAGTATAAACAAGTTTATGTTTTTACAAAATCATTTACATTATTTAAGTCATGCATGTTACGAATATACTTATATATAAGAACGAATGCTATACATTATTATGTAAGATATGGAAATCGACGACGATATAGATTCAATCGTCGTTATTGAATCTATTGTTAAATATTAGAAGTATTAGATGCACAAATATACTTCGTTCTTACGTCCAAGATATGTGTATTGTGATTTAGGGTTTAGGGTATAGATTTATTTTATTACAACGAAATTACGACGGATTCGTCGTAAAAGCGTTGTAAGTTTACAACGATTTTACGACGAATCCGTCGTAATTTCGTTGTAATACCTAAAATATAGGGTTTAGGGTTTGATTTACATGTTTGGTTTTTTTAATCTTATATCTTGTTTTACGTAAGTTCTAATCATAGTATAAACAAGTTTATGTTTTTACAAAATCATTTACATTATTTTAGTCATGCATGTTACGAATATACTTATATATAAGAACGAATGCTATACATTATTATGTAAGATATGAAAATCGACGACGATATAGATTCAATCGTCGTTATTGAATCTATTGTTAAATATTAGAAGTATTAGATGCACAAATATACTTCGTTCTTACGTCCAGTATATGTGTATTGTGATTTAGGGTTCAGGGTATAGATTTATTTTATTACAACGAAATTACGACGGATTCGTCGTAAAATCGTTGTAAACTTACAACGATTTTACGACGAATCCGTCGTAATTTCGTTGTAATACCCAAAATATATAATTTACCGCGTGGGGGGAAATTTCGATACGTTGAATTTTCGGTTCCATTATTACGACGATTTTACGACGATTCCGTGACCAAATTTTACGACGATTTTACGACGACAACAAAATCTATATATACTTGACCAGATTTTTCCTCCCTCACAATCTCATAACTCACTCTCTCTCTCTAAAAACCTCTGCACTCTCTCTAAAAAAAGGTAACATTTTTTTTTTGTATTTTTAAATTATATTATCGTTGTAAGGATTTTGAATTGTTAGTTAGGATTGTAATATTTATTATTTAGGATTGGAATTATTAGTTAGGAATGGAATTATATTATACTAAAATTGAGTTATTTTTAAATATTTTTTAGATATGGCGCCACGTAAGGCACACTATCGGCAGTTTCTCGAGACGGGACCGAGTGATAATTCGCAATTCCCGTCATCTTCTGCGACACAGTCCGCTGTTCCGGATTCTTTTTCCGGACCAGCGCCGCCTCCAGAACCAGATGCTCGACCGCCGTTGTTGTATGCGGGATTGACGGTCAAAGATATTTTGCAGTCGTCGTGGCATGATTCTTTAGACCGGTTAGATCCGCGACGGCTCCCGAATACTTTTTGGTACGTAACTACAAATTTTTTTTTAATAACATTATGAATTTGTTTTTTTTTACTAATAATTTTTGTTTTATTTCTCAGGTTTAAGGAAGATAACAAAGTTGGACGGAGTGTGGCTGACACCATTAAAGCCTATTTCATGGAGCCTCACCGCAATTGGTCTTCGGTTCCGGAAGACGTTGTCGAGACATGGTTTAAATGTTTCGCGGTAAATTTGTTTTTTTTTAATTCATTATTATTTTGGAGAATTATTTATCTTTAATATATCGTTTCTAATTTTTATTTTTTTTTGTATAGCAAAAATGGCATTGGGACGTTGCGATCAACGAGACAGTGAAGGCGGAATTCAAAAAGAACGGAAAATTGCGGCTCAACAATACCGTCTCCGATTGGAAGAGGAAGTGGGAGGTTAAAGGCGATCATGGGAAGCTGCCATACATGTCTTCCGATGTTTGGAGCGGCTTGGCGGCATACTGAGAGATCCGCATGCGCAGCAAGTGGCCGCTAAGTGTTCGGCTTCTCGAAACACTATGGGTCCAGACGGTCTTCCAGCGCTTATGCCTCATACGTCGGGTCAAACATCTTTTGCGGGAAGACGCCTTCAAATGGTAATAATTTTTTCGCTTATAATTTTATTTATGTAATTTTAATTTGTTATTAATTTATATTATCCATCAACGGTTTGATTTCTTTTTTAATGTCTTTTTTGTTAGGCAAATGGAGGCGAACTTCCTCCAATGACCCGAGTTTTTGCGGAAACTCACAAGAAGAAAGACGGATCTTTTGTAGATCCTCGAGCTGAGGCGATCTACAATAAGGCGCATGCAAGGATCGACGAGCGTCAAACTCAGCTTTCTCAGCAGCTATCACCTGGCGGTAGTTCGGTCCAATCCACTGCGACTTTGACGGTTGCCCAGATGGACGACATATACGCAGAGGTAATTTAACGTTTTTTTTTACAAAGTTAATGTTTCTTTATACAATTTATTAAATTTTACGTTTCTTTTTTAAAGGTTGCCCCGAAGAAAAAGGGCAGAGTTTTAGGGATGGGATCGATCATAGATAGTGCCGCCGCGTCGTCCGTCGTCAGCTTTTCGCCGTTCCGGTTATTTTGCGGACGGAGTTAAACACCGCCAACTCCGAGATCAACACTTTGCGGACGAAGCAGGTGGTATACGATGAGAAGATCCAAGGATACGATAAAACAATCCAAGGATACAACACTCTCTTCGATATTATTGCCCTGACTAACCCGACTTTGGCGGCTGCACTAAGGCAGCTGGAAAGATCGACATCGGGCCAGCCGAGTGATCCGCTCGCGCAAGAACAAGCGAATATGGAGCAGAATGGATCGGACGACGAGCTTTTTGATAATTTACGTTTTTCAGCTGGGCAATAGTTTGTATTAAGAATTTTATTTTGTATTTTGTATTTTAAATTTTATTTTATATTTTGAATTTATTTATAAAATTTTAATTTATAAATTTAATTTTTTAATTTTTTTTTTAATTTTATTTAATTTATATAAAAATTATATTTAATTTACGACGAATTTACATCGAATATTTTACATTGATTTTACATCGTTCAATAATTTACATCGATTTTACATCAATAGTTTTACATCGATTTTACATCGTTCAAAAATTTACGACGAATTTACAGCTACATATTACGACGAATTTACGACGGATTACCAACGCATTTACAGCTACATATTACGACAAATTTACGACGGATTATCAAAACAGAAATTGTATAATTCGATGTAAATTCGATGTAATGTTTCATCCTATTACGACGACTTTACGACGGATTGTCGAAAAAAAAATTGTATAATTCGATGTAAAATCGATGTAAATCGATGTAATGTATTCGTCGTAAAATCGTTGTATATTTACATCAATTTTACGACGAATAATATACGATGATTTTACGACGATTTTTAGTCCTCCTTAATGGTACGACCAATTTACGACGATTTCCGATTAACGACGATCATATTACGACGAATTGTTAATCGTCGCTAATCCGTCGTAAACCATGTTTTACGACCAATTTACGACGATTATGTTAGTTGTAAAAGGGCAGTTTTCTTGTAGTGTGTGTTAATTAAATTCGGAGTGAAGTATACGGCTAGACCAGATGCATTTATTAGGATAAATCAAACAATAAAATCTTAAGTAGAGTTGAAAAACCCATATTAATAAACCCATAATTCGAGATTGATGGGTTTTGCTCATGGAGCTTCCATTACAAAGCTTCGAAATTGGGTGAGAATCTGAATTAGAAGTCGACATATTACTGGTGTTCATCAGCGAAGCTACAATACCCGATTCAATTATGGTGGTATTGGGTTCACTAATCCACATAAGTGGATCATTCTCTCCTTGATATGAGTTCAAATTAAACTCTCAAGAACCTCTAACAAAGCTAGATATCATCGGTGGGTCCTCGTCGTTGGAGTTGTTCCCGTTCTTCTATATCTCGTTTAATCCGGCGAACGATGGGGAGTCATGGTGGATTCGATGGCAATTCTCGTGAAAATTACAAGAGTATCTAGACAAGATGATATTTGTTCTCCATCGTGGAGAATTGAAATTCACGGTGTGGATTATGGGTTTGTCTTTGTCGGAGAATGCCCTCAATGCTTATGTAAATTCTATAAATCTAAGTTTGATTTAGAGATCTACAAAGACAAGGATTGTGATTTATATTGAAACAAAGGAATTTGTGGAAAAGAAATGAAAAATTCAAATTGAGATGATGGAAGATGGAGGATAGAGAAGGATGAATTGCTCAAATGCCACTTTTTGGAAAAAAAATGATCATATATGCCACCGTTCTAATAATTATTTTTGTTTAGATTTTTGTTTAAATCCAAAACCTGGGGAAATACCTGGTCTATCCCCATACATCTATAATATTACCTACCCAACAACAATTTTTTCCATCCAAACCCGATAACCTGACCCAACTCACATTTTATTCCCAAATAATTAAAGAGTCTAAAGGCCGATGATGATGGATTTCTGAGGAAACTGAGGAAAAGTTGATGGCTGAAGTTTGGTGACCATGCTGATTCGGAACGATACTGGTTATAGGCCGAGTGTGGATGCGGAATCGCACACCTAGTTTTTTGTATGATTTAGGGAGAATTATTTGATGGGCTAGTTTCTATCTCTGAATCAAATGTAAATAAGGATCTAAACTCGACGAATTGGATTTAGTATTGAATTAGTGAAGCTTTTTTACCAGCAGAAAAATCTCAGAGAGATGTTACAAGTAGTATGTTTTTTTAGCCGAAAAGAAGTTTACTTTAACCTAGACCGCGATGTCCCTTTATACTCGTCATCGAGCCGAACAACCTCCAGATATCGTGTCGCCACGTGCTCCTGGGATCTAGGAACTGTTCTTGACCTCGTCCTCGTCCTCGTAGTCCGCAGGTTGTTGAGATTCGGTCTTGCAAGCTTGGGATATCGGTGGGTCAATATATTGGGCCGCGCCCATTCATTTTAAAGGATATATTGTTATAGGGCCCTTAATGGGCCAGATCCCGTCGGTCTAGATCTGGTACCAACACCGAGGATGATGGATTTCTGAGGAAACTGCGAAGTTCTGCGAAGCGAAGCAAGCCAGCATCGCTACAGCAAGCAGACTTGATTCCGGAAAATGAATCGCGATATGCAATTGATTCAACGATGGTGATGGATTTGAGCGACGGCGTGAAGGCAAATTGGGAGACAGAAACAATTTGTGCAACCGAATCGATTGAATCAGAATCAATTCATGAGGACGAAAGCGAGGAGATTGAATTGATTCCACAACTAGTATTGCCTCATATTAAAGCAGAGATGGATTCTACTTTGGTGAATTATTTGGATTATCAAAAACAATCAATTCCACAATCTCATGTACAACTTTCTCATTTGGAACATGGCCTTAGCTTTTGCGATGAATCACTAGATATCATGGAAAGAGAGACCTTATTTGTTCATGAAGAACAAAAGATTACAGTCCCAAATTGGTGATATTGTCTTTGAAGCCTCTCGATTTGTTCTTGGTGTGGATATGTGGATTGCAAAAAAACTGGAGGGTATAGATGTTTTATATGTCAATGTTGTGGCTGCTATTTTTGAGAAGTCAACGATTGTCAAGACCACATTGTTTTACAAGTTTTGAGTTAGGAACTTATCAATGTCCTGTTGTGAAGGTTTTGACTCCAACGTTTTTCATCTCCTCCAAGGTGCTTCTTCCTCTTCTCTGCATCTTAAGGCTTTGAAGCGTCTCCAATTCATTCTCTGATGTGGTTCTCAGTTCAAGATAGTTGTCGTCCTTTGTTTGGTGCTTGGTATGATGTTTTAACTGTGTTGGCCTTTTCTCATTTTGGATTCAGATTCTTCTAGGTCTCATATCTAGCTATTGGAGATGTGGTTCTTCAGATTTTGGTGATGTTTGTTTCCAAACTGTGTTTCAGTTTTCGTGGCCGGTTTGGTTCTTGCTAAGCAGGTTTGTTTCAATGGAGCGTTGAAGGTTCTGTCTCTTCTCTCTTAGCTCTGGATCTAAAATCTTTTGAGTTTAGGGTGAAGATTTTTTTATCCTATAATTTATTTTAGCTTACTAAGATTATTGTCTGCATACGTTTCTTGAACGATTACTTTTTGTATTGGTGGTTTTTGCTTTGAGATAAGATAATACAATATGAATATGTAGTTTTTTTTTTAATTGAGGTAATACATATTTCATATTTTGTCAAACAAATCTCCTCATACTCAAATCTCTTTTGGTCATACAATCAAAGTTTTTGTTCTGGATGGGTAATTTAAACAAAAAAATAGATACATGTAGTTTTTTATTAATGGACATTTTCTTTTGTTTTTTTCTGTACATGTACTTATTATGGAAGATAAGAGATCGGATGAAGAGAATTTGGGGAGTTTGGCTAGTAAGCTTATAAAGAGGAAGAGGTTTAGATAAGCTAAATTGGTTTTGAAAGATAGGTTTGTGCGAGGACTGAGAATGGGAAGTGATTTGCGTGATTTTAATGCGACCAATGTGATCATAAAACAATGATTGCATTCTAATAAGAAAGACGATCACCATTGTTTGGAAATTAATTGTCGATTAAAGAGATAAAAATGTTATGATTTTTTTATTCCTTTGATTTTAGGTACTTTGAGGTAAAAATGGATTTAGGTACAACTGATACTAAGTACAACTTGGTACAACTGGTATAATTATATACATAGAAACTACAATTAAAATTAATTAAAAATTAATAAAAAAGGGACACATGCGCCGACAAAAATGGACATGTGCGCAGCCAAATTAATACATGCGCCGTTAATTTTGTACATAGTTATCCCTACGTGTCCAGTTGTACGAAATTCCTAATAGTTGTACTTTTACGAATTTAGGATTTTTGTAGTTGAACCATGATATAAATTATTACGTTGTAGTTGTCCACATGATTTTAGAGTTTTAATGGTTATTTAGGAAGTTTTCATAGTATAAGTTGTGCAAAATCATATATTTTGTTTTTTTCCATCATAAGATGTTTAACATTACCAATGTTTTCTTTATAGTATAATGTGTGTTTGATGTGAAACAAGAATATGAATAAGGAAAATGATTAATTCATGTTATCCATATTTTGTATTTGTTAAGTACAAAAACTCTAAATTCGCAAAAGTATAACTATTTCGAATTTCGTACAACTGGACACGTAGGGACAATTATGTGTAAAATAATTTTTATAATTTTAATTTTCTTCAATTTTTATAATCCAGATAAATATAAGCACACAAATACATATATGTTTTTAGTTGTACCAAGTTGAACAAGGTAGAACAAATCCGAGAAATAAAAATTCAGACAAATACAAACACACAAATTAAGTTTGTTCATCAGGCCTTTCGGGTTGCAACCATCTTTCCAAGTCTATGCTAGGCAAAGACTTGTTCATCCTATTTCAGCGGCGTTCTCCGGTAAATGGAAACCGCGCTTTTTGAGTTTTTCTTTTTTTTTTGGTGTACTCCGGCGGTAAGGCGAACAATTCTTGAATATCAGCAGTAATACTCCAATCAGACTCATGCGGCACTACATAAATCGTTCTGCAATATGCCAATGCACATGTCTCAATCAAGTAATATTCCGAGCAGAGATCATAGATTTGGATATTCATTGTTCTCCCTTCATTCCTCATGAGGTTCCTGGTTGCGTCTATTGCATGGACACACATATACTTGTCTATATCAAAACATCTGCAAGAACAACGAATTACACAAGTTGTCACAGTAGTATCATTTGTACCAGTTGTTTTATATCTCTTAGTTGTACTCTTTGTACGAGTTGTCCTATTTCTGCAGGATCTAATCGAGTCGGGGATTATAATCTACCTAAGATTCAACACGATTCAACAACTACATTTGAGACATTACCAATGCAAATACCTAATCGTCACAGTAAACATGATTACCAACCGAATGTGCATACCTAAACAAGCAATTTCCATATCAAATCCCTAAATTTATGGATTCCCCATATCCTCCAAGAAGAACTAACAAAGAACTTACTCAGTTTCATCAATGGTGGAGGAGAGAGGAGAAGAAACCGATTGCAAGGAGAACGACACCGGAGGCATCGACCGGCGATATGGGCGGAGCTTAGCTAGACGTCGGCGTCGGAAAGGAGACGGTGGTTTCGTTCGTTTTCCCTTCTTTTTTTTTGTTCTCCCTTTTTTTTAATCAAATCAACATTTTTTAATTAAATCAGTAAGGTTAAAATAGGCAATTCACCAAATGAGTGGTCGTGTGATTAATGAGTGGTATGTTGATTATTTTTTTCAAAAAAAATGGCAAATATGATCAACCCTCGATAGAGAAAGGGGAAAGAAGAAGGAAGCATGACGGAAGAAACGAGAATGGAGAAGAAATAGTTTTTTTTTCCTTCTCTTTTCTAGTTTTGTTGTTTGGATCCCCCACAGTTAAGAACGATTAAAATAAAAACAACTTGATTCACATCTGGTCTTTGCAACTCTACTTAAGAGTTTATAGTGTGACTTATCCCAATAAATTCATATGGTCTAGCAGAATACTTCACTTTGAGTTTAATTGATCCCCCATGGTTCGATTCTTTGGATGGACATATATATTATTATCTTTCATTCAAAACGACGTTGTATTGTTCTACCGTTTCAACGGGGATTCCACCGTGGCAGCTAACTCATCTTCATTAACGATTTAACGGGGTTGACTGACGGGATTCAAGTCAATGCATGATTCGCCAAAAAAAAGAAAGTTTGTGTATGGATATTCATATTTTTAGAAGTATGGGTATGATTTATCACATATAAATTGTTTGGACACTAATCGGTACTATTGGTATGGGTTTAGGCATGAATTAGCCTTTCAAAAACCATTTTATGTAATTTGATTGATGCACAAATATTCCGTCTTGGAAATCCTCTATCTGGAGCCCTAAACAAAATTTTGTCTTTCCAAAATCTTTCATTTCGATCTCTTCTTTCATATGAGTTCTTGCATCATCAGTCTCCTTTTGAGTTTCCATTATGTCCAAGTCATCAACATATACATCAATGATCACAAATCCTGATGCATATTTCTTAATAAATACACAAGGGCATACCGTGTTGTTGATGTATCCTTTACTTAACAAGTATTCACTTAAGCGATTATACCACATGCGCCCGGATTGCTTTAATCCATAAAGTGATCGTTGTAATTTGACTGAACATATTTTCTTACATGCTTCATGCATCTTTGATCCTTCTGGGATCTTTAATCCTTCATGGATGTTCATGTATATGTCACTATTAAGTGAACCATATAGGTATGCAGTCATTACATCCATTACGTACATCTCAAACTTTTAGATGTCGTTAAGCTCATTAAGTACATGAATGTGATTGCATCCATGACCGTAGAATATGTTTCTTCATAATCAATTTCCGTTCTTTGAGAAAAACCTTGTGCAATGAGTCGGGCCTTATACCTTGTGACCTCATTTTTCTCATTTCTCTTTCTCACAAAAACACATTTGTACCCGACCGACATTACATCTTCAGGTGTAATGACTGTAGGTCCAAAGACATTTCTTTTATTCGGGGAGAATAATTTATTCCTCATGGCCATTTGCCATTTCTCCCAGTCAGGTCTTTTCGGGCACTCTGACACAAACCTTGGATCTGGATCATCGTTTTCATTATTAATATCTTCGGATACAGAAAAAGAACGAACACCAAAAGGCATCACTTAATTGCAGTTTTTCCAGTGATAAAGAGAAGCGAGAACTCTCCTAGGCACGTTTTCCTATATAGTCTTCAACCAACTGGTTTTGTCTGATTGTGACGTTTTTCTACCCGATTTGTGCCAAAAATAGAAACTTTCAAAACCAAAAACCGCCTCTGTTCTCCCCTTCCTGTGGTTCCACCCCTGACAATATGTTGGAGGGTCCAAATCATGCCGGTAAGAGTCTCCTCTCTAACAACAGAAGCCCCATTTTTGCAAGATGTCTAAAAGAGTGTTCATGCTGAGCATATAGACACCTATCGAAAGAAGAAACCGTGTCCATGTTTCAAATGTTCAGCTTCTCTCACCGTTGAAAGTGCACCAACTAAGAACCCTCTCACGTTTTAGTAAAGAACCTTCATCGTTCCAGCCCTTCAGAATCAAAATCACCAGCGACCTAACCTGTAAGAAGACAAGGAAAATGTCTCACATATTATCTTACCACAGCAAAGGGAAATCTACTGCCACCACCACCAATTGGCCCTCCTACGCAGAAAAAGGGAAAGATAATGCTACCTCTAGCCAACCTCCCAGGATCTCTAGGGTTAGAGTAGCTGCACCCAATAATGTAGATCTAATCTGGAGGCACTCTCTAACCCTCATAGGGCGTGTTACAAACCAAAAATCAAAGAATCTGGTCCCTGGTACTTTTCCTCTCGGAGCTCTGGAAAAAAATGTTCAAATCTGCTACCAGGGCCATTGGAGCAGATCTGGGTCAAGGGTTGTTTCAGTTCCAGTTTACAAACGAAGAAGACCTACACGCAGTGCTAGACAACAAACCTTATCATTTCGCTAGATGGATGATAATCATTCAGAGATGGGAACCAACAATATCCCCAACCTTTCCTTCGGAAATCCCTTTCTGGATAAGAGTGCAGGGAATCCCAGTTCATCTATGGACACCTGAAACCATTAGAAGCATCGGGGAATATATTGGTCAGTTTAAAGAACTAGACATTACACCTACTGAAGCAAATATGAGAGTCCAAGTCAACGGCCTCCAACCTCTAATCATGACCTCAATCGTGGAATACCAAAATGGAGAAGAGGTGGTGGCGTATTTGGTATATGAGAAACTTGAAAAATACTGCAAGAACTGCTTTTGCTTAGACCATGAAAAGGAAGAATGCCCCCTGCTGAAAATCTCTGAGGATTCAAAGTATAAAGCTCTGTCAAATCCTCCAAGGGATATATGGTTAGGGAATTTGAGGAAACCGCTGAAAATATTGTTAGATCATCTCTGATTAGCCAAATTCATGTGGAAGAAGAACCTGAATCCAGAACACTGTCACAAGAGAGAATCCCAGTAGCTCTCAGGCTGGGGCCACTGATAACACCATATTTTACATGTTTTTAAGGTTTAGTTTCATAGGTTTTTAGTTCCAATTTGTATAGTTTTTGGATATTTTCATGCATTTAGGTCCAACTTGAGTCTCATTGCATTTTAGATGTCCTAGGTTGTCTTTGCATTCTTTTTGGCTTGCTTGAGCCATTTTCAGGTGTTCTTGGAGTCATAGGAGTTGGAGGAGTGAAGATAGCCATCAAAAAGTTCATTTCGGAATACAAAGATGCAGGATCAGGTTGAGACGTCATAAGTTTGGCATTGGATGAAGGACTTTCCACCGATGGATTGAGCTCAAATTTTAACACGAGATATATCAATGGATTAGCTTTCATTTGGAAGTGGTTTGAGGCAATTCCAACGGTGCGATCAGAAGTTATGCCAATTTCCGTGACGACGGTCCAGTCTGGCGCGCGAAGGAACTCAGTGGAGCTCGCAGCGGTCATGCAGCGGTCTACAGTGACCGCTGCGGGTTCATCCGTCGAAAAAAAAACAGAGAATCACAGCGGTCATGCAGCGGTATGAGCTGACCGCTGTGGATCATCTGAAACTCAAAAATTCGACCCAAACTCTATTAAAAGCCAAAAAACCTAATTTTATTGTTAAGTTTTCTTCTTCTAAGAGTGGGGCTCGTCCCCAACTCTCCCTTCTTGATGTTTTGGGATTGTTCTTCATACAAATGCCATTCTAGAGAAGATTTCTTCACTCTATCTTTATATTATGCTTATTTGATTCTTGTTCTTCATTTCTATGTCTTTTTCTCTTGTGTTCTTCATGTTCTTGTGAGTTGACTTTTTGTTGGATTTTAGATAATGTTTGATTTGGATGGTTGATGGTTAATTGTTGATGTTTAGGCTTAGATAATCATTTGTTCTCATGTTAGGAGGGATCTTAATGCTAGAATCGAATTGACAACTCATTTCTAGAACTTAAGACATTTCTCGCCCGGAAGGTGTTCGATGAAATGTCTAGAAAACTTCTAAGCATGCAATTCAATTCTTAGCCAATGGAAATTGATGATTAAGGTGAATTGTTGACTTGTATGGACTAATGCTTAATGATTATGGATCATTTAGTTTCGAACGGAAGTTCTTGATAACTAGATGATTTTGTAAATGGATTAGTATCATGGAAGTGAACTAATCTACTTGTGTGATCCATGTCATAAGAATGAATGTGCATTGAATGTTTAGGCATCATTAGTCAATTGTCTTGATGGTTAGATAATGGTTATTTAAGATGATCTTGGATGAGTCTTTCACTTAGGTTGGTTCGTAACGCTAGATTTGTCATGATAAACCGAAACCTAGTACTACACCTTAGATTAGTTAGATTTTTGGTCTCATCCCATGCATTAGGGATAGATTCGAGTAAGCGGTGTTAGTACTAGATTAGGTATGTTCATTCGTTTCTAGATCTTAGGCATTTCACTCATGACCCGAGTTTAAATGAATTGCTTGATCCGAACCTTTTGTGAGCTATGCATATCCTAGCCAACGGAAGTTGATGTTTAGGGTGTTTAGTGAACTAATTGGAATTGTTTCTTAATGCTTGTTAATTATTTAATCACAAATGGAAATTTGTTCTTGATTAGATAATTAACAAGGTGATTAGTGCCATGGAAATGGATTAGTCATATTTGAGAATTCCATGTTCTAAGATAGTGATTAATGCTTCTAAATGATTCATTGTTTGATTGTTACCCATCTCATTGATAGCTTAGTTCATAATCCAACATTTTAGTCTTGTGTTTTGTTTTCCTTCTTGCATTTGTTTCCTTTCTTATAAATTTAAAAACCAAAAACAATGTTTGCTCTAGCTTAAGAAGTTTCTTGCATTCTTAGTGCCTCAATCTTAACCCCTTATGGATTGACATCTCAAGTACTACAATGACATGAGTACACTTGGGATAATTGACACGAAAATATCCCGTATCAATTTGGCGCCGTTGCCATTGGGGTTTAGCATTGATCATTAGGATTTGGATTCTTCTTGAGACTAGAGCTTTTTATTTTCTTTTGTTGTTAATCTTTTTTCTCTTTTCTTGTGATCTTGATCTCTTAGGTTCGAAACTAGGAGTAAAGGAAACATTCAAGGAGAGAGTGAATAAGAGGACGCAACCGTCAAGCTAGCGACGTTAAACGCGCCATTGGGGACTCCCCCAATCCTATCCACCGTCAATGCTAGAGACATAAAACAAGCAATCCTATCCTTTACTTCTTGTTTTATGCCTTTTTATTGTTTGATAAATTTTGTTTTCATGTTTTTGTAGGAGCAATAAGGGTGAATAAATGGGACGGATGGAATGGTCTAAGTCCGTGAGCTTCAACGCACAATGCTTCCTCCTCGTGAATCCACTCCACTCCAAGGTACCACTAACTTTTCCCTTTGTATATACCATTTCGTTTTTATGTTTGTTTTACTCTCTCTTTGGCTCAATTCACACCGAGACGGTGTGATTTAAGTCCGGGGGAGAGGTTCTTGTGTTTTGACATTGTGTATTTTGTCTTATTTTCATTTTCTTGAGTCATTGCATTGTATATTTTTAATTGCATAAAAAAAAAAACGAAAAAAAACAAAAAAAATCATCATGTAGTTTGCATTAGTCCATGTGCATTCTAGACTTGACTTGATCACTCATTTCTAGATCATATTGGTTGCATTCATGTGCATGAGAGTTCATAAAACATGTATGATAAGCTTTCATTGTGATGCTCTCGATAATGGTTTTATATTGCTTAAACGATTTCAAAAGACTTGAAAACTTCGTACTTTGATCTCTCTACTCTTAACTCTTTGTCTTGTAAATACTTGTTTAATTTGAAATCAACCCCTTGATAATTGGACTTAAATGAATATAATCTTCTTGCTTATGGGCTTGTGATACATAACCATGGTTCAAAGAAAACATTCGGGTTATCTTATCCACTTTTACCACTCTCTAATAACCCGAGTGGCCATTCTCATTTTTAGAATGGTTCCCTACCTTTCACCATAACCGTTTCCTTTCCACCCCTTGTTTTTTTTATTGAGTGAGGCCTTTTCTTGATATGCTATTGTGTGTAAAATCTTGTAAGTATCGGAAACGACAAAGGTTAGCTTTCATTTTTAGCTAGGTTTGTTGTTCAAAGAAAAGAGGCTAGCATTAAGATGGGGATCAATGGATTGAATGGTATTTGGTTTTGGGGAGCATGAGCTCATGAAAAGTGAAATGAGAAATGGTAGAAAAAGAATCCTTGGTTGGAAAAGAAAACTCTAGAGAAGAGCGTAAAAGAAAGACCCTAGAAAAAGAAAAAGAAAAACACTCTCCATGTTTGAAAAAGAGAAAGAATAAAAAGTTTAGGGAGAGTAAGAAGAAAAGAAAGGGGTCGATTAAAAATGTCTCTAGGAGTTTGGTGTTTGGAAAAGAAAAGGGGTTTAAAAGGGGAGTTTTGATTTAGCCAAAAGGGCTTTGAGGGTTTAATGAGTTTCAAGAAAATAAGATAAGAAGAGGAAATGGAATCACCATTTGGGTAGAATGCTTTGCTAGGAGGGTAGAACAATGTGAGCTTAACTTTGTATGCATAAATTGTTTCTAGTCTTCCTTGCTTTTGCATAACATATAGCATTCCTTTTTCTTGAGAGTAAGTCACCCAAAAAGAGAATGAACCTCCTTGCACTCACATTTACTAGTGCCAATTGCCTTTTCTTCCAAACCGATTGGACTTGATCACTTGCCCATTTGTGAGACCGCACCTTTAGAAAGATCAAATGAATGTGAGGGTTGGTTGAGAAGAGGACTTGTAGGCATGAGGCATTGTTGTTAAGAGAAAAGATTAGGAGTTGCGATAAGTCTAGAGAAGTTAGAGTCATAATTGAGATACGTTTTTGCAATGTCTTGGTATTATCTTGGGCATAGAATTCCCACTTTGAATGCTTTGACATGTCCTTTAGTTATGAATTCCCACTCTTTAAAACCTCTCTTTCGGTTTGTCTTTTCTTGTTTGCTTGCGGACAAGCAAAAGGCAAGTCCGGGGGAGTTGATAACACCATATTTTACATGTTTTTAAGGTTTAGTTTCATAGGTTTTTAGTTCCAATTTGTATAGTTTTTGGATATTTTCATGCATTTAGGTCCAACTTGAGTCTCATTGCATTTTAGATGTCCTAGGTTGTCTTTGCATTCTTTTTGGCTTGCTTGAGCCATTTTCAGGTGTTCTTGGAGTCATAGGAGTTGGAGGAGTGAAGATAGCCATCAAAAAGTTCATTTCGGAATACAAAGATGCAGGATCAGGTTGAGACGTCATAAGTTTGGCATTGGATGAAGGACTTTCCACCGATGGATTGAGCTCAAATTTTAACACGAGATATATCAATGGATTAGCTTTCATTTGGAAGTGGTTTGAGGCAATTCCAACGGTGCGATCAGAAGTTATGCCAATTTCCGTGACGACGGTCCAGTCTGGCGCGCGAAGGAACTCAGTGGAGCTCGCAGCGGTCATGCAGCGGTCTACAGTGACCGCTGCGGGTTCATCCGTCGAAAAAAAACAGAGAATCACAGCGGTCATGCAGCGGTATGAGCTGACCGCTGTGGATCATCTGAAACTCAAAAATTCGACCCAAACTCTATTAAAAGCCAAAAAACCTAATTTTATTGTTAAGTTTTCTTCTTCTAAGAGTGGGGCTCGTCCCCAACTCTCCCTTCTTGATGTTTTGGGATTGTTCTTCATACAAATGCCATTCTAGAGAAGATTTCTTCACTCTATCTTTATATTATGCTTATTTGATTCTTGTTCTTCATTTCTATGTCTTTTTCTCTTGTGTTCTTCATGTTCTTGTGAGTTGACTTTTTGTTGGATTTTAGATAATGTTTGATTTGGATGGTTGATGGTTAATTGTTGATGTTTAGGCTTAGATAATCATTTGTTCTCATGTTAGGAGGGATCTTAATGCTAGAATCGAATTGACAACTCATTTCTAGAACTTAAGACATTTCTCGCCCGGAAGGTGTTCGATGAAATGTCTAGAAAACTTCTAAGCATGCAATTCAATTCTTAGCCAATGGAAATTGATGATTAAGGTGAATTGTTGACTTGTATGGACTAATGCTTAATGATTATGGATCATTTAGTTTCGAACGGAAGTTCTTGATAACTAGATGATTTTGTAAATGGATTAGTATCATGGAAGTGAACTAATCTACTTGTGTGATCCATGTCATAAGAATGAATGTGCATTGAATGTTTAGGCATCATTAGTCAATTGTCTTGATGGTTAGATAATGGTTATTTAAGATGATCTTGGATGAGTCTTTCACTTAGGTTGGTTCGTAACGCTAGATTTGTCATGATAAACCGAAACCTAGTACTACACCTTAGATTAGTTAGATTTTTGGTCTCATCCCATGCATTAGGGATAGATTCGAGTAAGCGGTGTTAGTACTAGATTAGGTATGTTCATTCGTTTCTAGATCTTAGGCATTTCACTCATGACCCGAGTTTAAATGAATTGCTTGATCCGAACCTTTTGTGAGCTATGCATATCCTAGCCAACGGAAGTTGATGTTTAGGGTGTTTAGTGAACTAATTGGAATTGTTTCTTAATGCTTGTTAATTATTTAATCACAAATGGAAATTTGTTCTTGATTAGATAATTAACAAGGTGATTAGTGCCATGGAAATGGATTAGTCATATTTGAGAATTCCATGTTCTAAGATAGTGATTAATGCTTCTAAATGATTCATTGTTTGATTGTTACCCATCTCATTGATAGCTTAGTTCATAATCCAACATTTTAGTCTTGTGTTTTGTTTTCCTTCTTGCATTTGTTTCCTTTCTTATAAATTTAAAAACCAAAAACAATGTTTGCTCTAGCTTAAGAAGTTTCTTGCATTCTTAGTGCCTCAATCTTAACCCCTTATGGATTGACATCTCAAGTACTACAATGACATGAGTACACTTGGGATAATTGACACGAAAATATCCCGTATCAATTTGGCGCCGTTGCCATTGGGGTTTAGCATTGATCATTAGGATTTGGATTCTTCTTGAGACTAGAGCTTTTTATTTTCTTTTGTTGTTAATCTTTTTTCTCTTTTCTTGTGATCTTGATCTCTTAGGTTCGAAACTAGGAGTAAAGGAAACATTCAAGGAGAGAGTGAATAAGAGGACGCAACCGTCAAGCTAGCGACGTTAAACGCGCCATTGGGGACTCCCCCAATCCTATCCACCGTCAATGCTAGAGACATAAAACAAGCAATCCTATCCTTTACTTCTTGTTTTATGCCTTTTTATTGTTTGATAAATTTTGTTTTCATGTTTTTGTAGGAGCAATAAGGGTGAATAAATGGGACGGATGGAATGGTCTAAGTCCGTGAGCTTCAACGCACAATGCTTCCTCCTCGTGAATCCACTCCACTCCAAGGTACCACTAACTTTTCCCTTTGTATATACCATTTCGTTTTTATGTTTGTTTTACTCTCTCTTTGGCTCAATTCACACCGAGACGGTGTGATTTAAGTCCGGGGGAGAGGTTCTTGTGTTTTGACATTGTGTATTTTGTCTTATTTTCATTTTCTTGAGTCATTGCATTGTATATTTTTAATTGCATAAAAAAAAAAAACGAAAAACAAAAAAAATCATCATGTAGTTTGCATTAGTCCATGTGCATTCTAGACTTGACTTGATCACTCATTTCTAGATCATATTGGTTGCATTCATGTGCATGAGAGTTCATAAAACATGTATGATAAGCTTTCATTGTGATGCTCTCGATAATGGTTTTATATTGCTTAAACGATTTCAAAAGACTTGAAAACTTCGTACTTTGATCTCTCTACTCTTAACTCTTTGTCTTGTAAATACTTGTTTAATTTGAAATCAACCCCTTGATAATTGGACTTAAATGAATATAATCTTCTTGCTTATGGGCTTGTGATACATAACCATGGTTCAAAGAAAACATTCGGGTTATCTTATCCACTTTTACCACTCTCTAATAACCCGAGTGGCCATTCTCATTTTTAGAATGGTTCCCTACCTTTCACCATAACCGTTTCCTTTCCACCCCTTGTTTTTTTTATTGAGTGAGGCCTTTTCTTGATATGCTATTGTGTGTAAAATCTTGTAAGTATCGGAAACGACAAAGGTTAGCTTTCATTTTTAGCTAGGTTTGTTGTTCAAAGAAAAGAGGCTAGCATTAAGATGGGGATCAATGGATTGAATGGTATTTGGTTTTGGGGAGCATGAGCTCATGAAAAGTGAAATGAGAAATGGTAGAAAAAGAATCCTTGGTTGGAAAAGAAAACTCTAGAGAAGAGCGTAAAAGAAAGACCCTAGAAAAAGAAAAAGAAAAACACTCTCCATGTTTGAAAAAGAGAAAGAATAAAAAGTTTAGGGAGAGTAAGAAGAAAAGAAAGGGGTCGATTAAAAATGTCTCTAGGAGTTTGGTGTTTGGAAAAGAAAAGGGGTTTAAAAGGGGAGTTTTGATTTAGCCAAAAGGGCTTTGAGGGTTTAATGAGTTTCAAGAAAATAAGATAAGAAGAGGAAATGGAATCACCATTTGGGTAGAATGCTTTGCTAGGAGGGTAGAACAATGTGAGCTTAACTTTGTATGCATAAATTGTTTCTAGTCTTCCTTGCTTTTGCATAACATATAGCATTCCTTTTTCTTGAGAGTAAGTCACCCAAAAAGAGAATGAACCTCCTTGCACTCACATTTACTAGTGCCAATTGCCTTTTCTTCCAAACCGATTGGACTTGATCACTTGCCCATTTGTGAGACCGCACCTTTAGAAAGATCAAATGAATGTGAGGGTTGGTTGAGAAGAGGACTTGTAGGCATGAGGCATTGTTGTTAAGAGAAAAGATTAGGAGTTGCGATAAGTCTAGAGAAGTTAGAGTCATAATTGAGATACGTTTTTGCAATGTCTTGGTATTATCTTGGGCATAGAATTCCCACTTTGAATGCTTTGACATGTCCTTTAGTTATGAATTCCCACTCTTTAAAACCTCTCTTTCGGTTTGTCTTTTCTTGTTTGCTTGCGGACAAGCAAAAGGCAAGTCCGGGGGAGTTGATAACACCATATTTTACATGTTTTTAAGGTTTAGTTTCATAGGTTTTTAGTTCCAATTTGTATAGTTTTTGGATATTTTCATGCATTTAGGTCCAACTTGAGTCTCATTGCATTTTAGATGTCCTAGGTTGTCTTTGCATTCTTTTTGGCTTGCTTGAGCCATTTTCAGGTGTTCTTGGAGTCATAGGAGTTGGAGGAGTGAAGATAGCCATCAAAAAGTTCATTTCGGAATACAAAGATGCAGGATCAGGTTGAGACGTCATAAGTTTGGCATTGGATGAAGGACTTTCCACCGATGGATTGAGCTCAAATTTTAACACGAGATATATCAATGGATTAGCTTTCATTTGGAAGTGGTTTGAGGCAATTCCAACGGTGCGATCAGAAGTTATGCCAATTTCCGTGACGACGGTCCAGTCTGGCGCGCGAAGGAACTCAGTGGAGCTCGCAGCGGTCATGCAGCGGTCTACAGTGACCGCTGCGGGTTCATCCGTCGAAAAAAAAACAGAGAATCACAGCGGTCATGCAGCGGTATGAGCTGACCGCTGTGGATCATCTGAAACTCAAAAATTCGACCCAAACTCTATTAAAAGCCAAAAAACCTAATTTTATTGTTAAGTTTTCTTCTTCTAAGAGTGGGGCTCGTCCCCAACTCTCCCTTCTTGATGTTTTGGGATTGTTCTTCATACAAATGCCATTCTAGAGAAGATTTCTTCACTCTATCTTTATATTATGCTTATTTGATTCTTGTTCTTCATTTCTATGTCTTTTTCTCTTGTGTTCTTCATGTTCTTGTGAGTTGACTTTTTGTTGGATTTTAGATAATGTTTGATTTGGATGGTTGATGGTTAATTGTTGATGTTTAGGCTTAGATAATCATTTGTTCTCATGTTAGGAGGGATCTTAATGCTAGAATCGAATTGACAACTCATTTCTAGAACTTAAGACATTTCTCGCCCGGAAGGTGTTCGATGAAATGTCTAGAAAACTTCTAAGCATGCAATTCAATTCTTAGCCAATGGAAATTGATGATTAAGGTGAATTGTTGACTTGTATGGACTAATGCTTAATGATTATGGATCATTTAGTTTCGAACGGAAGTTCTTGATAACTAGATGATTTTGTAAATGGATTAGTATCATGGAAGTGAACTAATCTACTTGTGTGATCCATGTCATAAGAATGAATGTGCATTGAATGTTTAGGCATCATTAGTCAATTGTCTTGATGGTTATATAATGGTTATTTAAGATGATCTTGGATGAGTCTTTCACTTAGGTTGGTTCGTAACGCTAGATTTGTCATGATAAACCGAAACCTAGTACTACACCTTAGATTAGTTAGATTTTTGGTCTCATCCCATGCATTAGGGATAGATTCGAGTAAGCGGTGTTAGTACTAGATTAGGTATGTTCATTCGTTTCTAGATCTTAGGCATTTCACTCATGACCCGAGTTTAAATGAATTGCTTGATCCGAACCTTTTGTGAGCTATGCATATCCTAGCCAACGGAAGTTGATGTTTAGGGTGTTTAGTGAACTAATTGGAATTGTTTCTTAATGCTTGTTAATTATTTAATCACAAATGGAAATTTGTTCTTGATTAGATAATTAACAAGGTGATTAGTGCCATGGAAATGGATTAGTCATATTTGAGAATTCCATGTTCTAAGATAGTGATTAATGCTTCTAAATGATTCATTGTTTGATTGTTACCCATCTCATTGATAGCTTAGTTCATAATCCAACATTTTAGTCTTGTGTTTTGTTTTCCTTCTTGCATTTGTTTCCTTTCTTATAAATTTAAAAACCAAAAACAATGTTTGCTCTAGCTTAAGAAGTTTCTTGCATTCTTAGTGCCTCAATCTTAACCCCTTATGGATTGACATCTCAAGTACTACAATGACATGAGTACACTTGGGATAATTGACACGAAAATATCCCGTATCAGCCACCAAATGAGATAATCCCAAACTCTGAGATCGACACCAGAAAAGAACTGATAATCAAAAGACGGGGTCGACCACCTGGAAAGAAGAAAACTCATCTCAGCCCCTCGACTCTCCAGGGCACATGCTCAAAGAAAAGAAGGATATTTCAGATACAAGGATCGCCGAAAAGAAGAAATCATTTAGAAAATATCCCTCGTAATGAGGAAAACGGTAAAACAACATATCACACTGGGGAGACCAACAAGAATCTACCTCATAATGGAAAGACACGCCAGCCGGGACAACCACCACGCTGCAATATTGTGTCAAACATCATTAAGGGACCGATGGATTTTCACAATCCATCCAACCCCCTTCCTTAAAAATAACGAGGTGGAATTGTCAAAAGTTGGAGAATCCCGAGACAGTTTGACGCCTGAAGGAAATCAAGAAAAACATGATTTCCCAGATATATTATTCCTCATGGAGACAAAAAATTCATATCATTTTGTTCTCAAATCCTTGGACTATGAATGTAATGTTACTGTCCCACCTCTCTCAATAGGAAGTAGAGGCTTAGCCCTGCTATGAAAAAAAGAGATTGAAGTGGAGATCAGTTTTCAATGTGAAAACTTTATTGACACTGCAATAAAATATAAAGGCAAGTCCTTCTTCGCAACCTTTGTCTATGGACAACCAGAAAGAGCCAAAAGACAGGAAGTATGAAATCGGCTATCAACTCAAGCAACAAACCTAAATGCTCCATGGTTTCTGACTAGAGACTTCAATGAGATAATTGACAACTCAGAGAAAGTTGGGGGACCACGCAGAACAGTATGCTTCTTTGTGGACTTCAGATCCTTCATGTCAGAATGTGACCTCTATGATCTTCAACACTCTGAAAATTTTATGTCTTGGAGAGGAAACAGATGCACACATGTTGTAAGATGCCGCCTTGATAGAGCAATGGAAAATAGTGCTTGGATAGAGTGTTTCCCGTCGGGAAGATGCGAATACCTTAGATATGAGGGATCTGACCACAAACCTCTTACCACAAGCCTTGCACTGGGAAAACGAAGGAAAGGCTTGTTCAGATACGATAGAAGTTTGAGAAACAATGAAGAAATAAAAAGCCTGATTGCACATGCTTGGTCCTCTCGACCACATGCGCCTGTGGAACAAAAAATATCAAAGTGCAGGCAAATCATCATTCAATGGAAACGTGAACATCACATTAACAGTAAAAAAAGAATCGAGGAGAAACAAAGATCTTTAGAGACTGCTATGGTGGATCCTGCAAACAATGAACTCCTGATCCTACAAATCAAGACTGAGCTAAAAGAAGCTTACTGAGCTGAGGAGGAATTTTGGAGACAACAGAGTAGACAAATGTGGCTCAGCCTGGGAGATAAAAATAGTGTCTATTTCCATGCTGCTACTTGAGACAGAAGAGCAAGAAACAATATATCAGTCATCGAAAATGGAGAAGCAAAAACAGTCTATGAAGAGGAACACTTAACAAAAGCTATCACAAATTATTTCCAAAAGCTTTTCACCTCTCAGGAAGGGGACATAGCAGGAACAGTCTCCAAAGCTATCCAACCTCATATTAACTCAGAGACAAATGAAAAGCTGATCAGATCTCCCTCTGCTGAAGAAATAAGAATAGCAATCTTCTCCATTCACCCAGACAAAGCACCAGGACCATATGGTTTTTCTGCTAGCTTTTTTCATACAAACTGGGAAGCAATAGGACCAGGCATCATTAAAGTGGTCCAAACTTTCTTCTCATCAGGAGTCCTTCCGAGATCTATAAATGCTACTAATATATGCCTCATTTCAAAGATCAAAGCCCCAAAAACAGTAGCAGACTACATGCCAATAGCATTATGCAATATCTATTACAAGATAATAGCAAAAGTGCTAACCTCAAGGCTCCATCCGATACTAGATAGAATTGTAGCAGAGAACCAATCTGCTTTTGTACCGGGGAGAGCAATATCAGACAATGTCTTGATAACTCATGAGATGCTTCACTTCCTGAAAACATCAGAAGCAGAAAAATGGGGATCAATGGCTGTAAGAACAGACATGTGCAAAGCATATGACAAAATAGAATGGGAGTTCATCATGCTAGTTCTCGAGAAAATGGGTTTCCACCCAATCTGGATCAATTGGATCATACAGTGTGTTACCACAGTTAATTTCTCGATATTAATAAACAGTGAAGCAAGAGGAGCAATCATACCGCATCGGGGAATACGCCAAGGAGATCATCTATCTCCATATTTGTTCATATTATGCAGTGAAGTACTCTCGGACCTTTGCAATGAAGCACAAGAAAATGTTAAACTCGCTAGAATCAAGGTAGCTAGAGGCAGCCCGAAGATAAACCACCTGCTATTCGCTAATGATGCCATTTTCTTTTGTAAATCTAGTACAAAAACTGCAAAGCTCTTCTGGATATTCTACACATTTACGAAACAACATTAGGACAGAAAGTAAACTACCAAAAATCTGCAATCACCTTCTCCAAGAGGACTCCACAGAGCACTCAAGATAGAGTAAAATGAGAATTGGGAATAGAAACGGAGGGAGGAGGGAGAAAATATCTAGCAGGAAGAAATCAGAACTATTGAGCTCTATGGTAAACCGAATCCGACAGAGATATATATCTTGGTCCTCAAAGCTCCTGTCAAATGCTGGGAAAATGGTTCTACTCAAGTCAGTTCTCTCGTCTATGCCTACATACATGATGTCATGCTTCAAATTACCAGTAAGCCTCTGTAAAAGAATACAATCAGTACTTACACGCTTCTGGGATGTGGATCGGATTAGAGAACTTCTACCAACATTTGAGAAGGATATTGTATGCATAAAGCCTAATGTGTGTGATGCTGTAGACAAAAACATATGGCTCCCTTCATCAACAAGCGAGTACTCAACAAGATCTGGATACCACACGGCATGCTCTGATGGCAATAATGAACTGCTGCCTGCATGAATGATGAGATATTTTAACTGGCTAAGCGAGATTTGGGATGGTAAATTCTCGCAAAAACTAAAATTATTCCTCTGGAAAATAATGCAGGGAGCGTTACCTATGGGAGAGAACCTTGTTAATCGGAGAATAATCCCGCACTCGAGATGTTCCCGATGCGGAGAACCTGAATCGGCAATACACCTATTGTTCCAATGCAGTTTTGCGCAACAAGTCTGGAGTTTAGCACCATACAAGGAAATAGTTGATCCAAACAATTTACCATATATCGCCTCGGGACTCAGAGCCTTCAAATCGGGGATATGCCTACCACCAAAAGGTGTCGGAATTAGCCCCCTCTTCCCATGGATCCTCTGGAATCTATGGACTGCTCGAAATAATCGCATTTTCAATGATCGAAATTTCACTGCAAAAGAAAAAATCATAAACTCAATCAAAGGAGCAAGAGAATGGCAATGTGCTCAACCGGCAATTCAGGCGATCTCACTTGTGCAACGGAAACACTGGAGACTAAAGTTTCCTTCTGATGCTATCAGATGCTTCACGGATGGCACTTGGAGAGAAGATATAGCTGCAGTAGGATTAGGATGGGTTTTCAAATCAAATCAAAAAGAAATCCTCCTACAAGAATCGAAGGCATTGAAGTGTGTGAGCTCGCCGTTGGAAGAGGAGGCTCTAGCCATCCGAATGGCGATGTCGAAGGCATTCGAGCTGGGATTCACAAAAATCTGCATTGCTTCAGACTTCAATCTGCTGATCCGAGCAATCACGATTGGACCACCTTTATCAGAAATTAATGGGATCCTTCAGGTTATCTCCCAATTTACATTTAGTTTCCTCGATGTGTCTTTCATTTTTATTCCAAGGGAAGCCAATCTCAGAGCTGACTTTTTAGCAAAAACTTCTATGCGTACTTTCTCTGTGGTATAGGAAGAGAACCAGTTGTGATAACCGCTTTTAATGAAATGACATTTTAGAACCAAAAAAAATACAGAAAAAGAACATTCCATTAATGTCTTCTATTTCATTTTTGATCCACATTTTTCCATTTTGGGTGTAGTTAATGAAAATCTCATATTTGTCTGTATCATGTTCATATTCTGGACGAATCTCTTTATCTTGTTCTTCCGGAACATTTTCATTTATGTCTTCTGGACATTTTTCCATACATGGTTCTACTAGAACCTTTGCACAAATGTCTTCATCACATTTTTCTTTATGTAGTTCTTATGGAACCTTGTCTCCCAATTTTTTTTTCTTTTGGGGATTCTTATCTTTCGAGCCCATCGGCCTCTCGCATTTCAATTGAACCGCAGTTCATTTGCTCTATTCACATCAATAAGTTCTTCCGAAACATTTATCCTTGATGGAGCATTAGCAGCGGGTATTGACGCGTCAGGATTGCTCCCGACACGTTTTACCCTTTTAGCTAGGCTGCAAGTGCACAGCAAACGCAGTAGTATTTAGCGATCAAATCCATGGGGGTGAACGTTGTCGATTTCTATTGATTTTTAAGTTATGTCTAGACTTAATCATTTTATGGGTTTTGTTTGTCACGATTGTAGCTAGAAAATTAAACTAAATTAAGCAATGAAATAAAACAGCAAATAAGCAAGGCAAATAATTAAAACGAGGTTGTAAAACAATTAAACGAAGTGTTGGGCAATCGGGTATTCTCGAGAATCCTTGCTCCAAACCGAAGAACAAGAGTAAAGGTTGATAGGGATTCGTCTCTGCCTTAAAGCGTGAAAAGAATATTGGTCTAAGAGACCTAAAAACAAGTATTTATAGTCTTCACTTCGTTGTAGATGTTTAGGGTTAGATGTGAAAAGACAGAATTGGCCTTGGGAGTAAAACGAAGATGATTTGGTCGCAACATGGAGTGGCCGCGGGTGAGAGATATCAACCCGAGGAGAGATGGTGTTTGGCTGCGGGCGGTGCCTTTCTGGCCGCGGCGGAACATCGGTTGGCCGTGGGTGCGGCCCCTCTGGCCACGGTGGACTTCTCTTCGAGGCAGCTTCATCTACCTTTGGTGCTTTGGGTATATTTGATGATCCAACCATTGGAATGTCTCCAAACACATGCAGAAGATATTAAAGCGATCCATAAAAATGGTCAAAACCGGTGTTATCAACTCCCCCATACTTAGATCTTTGTTTGTCCTCAAACAAAACAGAAATCTAACCTTGGAAAAAGTATGGAAAACGTAGTAACTAACAAAAATCTCAGTGACCGTCATTCTAAACCATACCCAACGTAATGCATCAATATGACTTATTTAAGAAAATTCTCACTAAAGTGTTGCAACGCTAGTCCACGGTATCAGTCATTCGAAAATCTAACCACTTAAACCTTAACTTTCAGTCAACTAGCTCTTCACATTCATTAAAGGTTGCATGATTCTCTTCAAAAATACTAACCAAGACAATCGAGTCTAGGCATTAATGGATTTTTAGGGTGAGGTTAAAAGTGTTTCGGGTTACCGGACTTCCGCCGGATGATGCTAGATATTATGAAAAACATCAAGAGAGGGTGGAGCTGTTGATATCCACATTTTCTAGTTACTTCCTACTCGCATAAGTGTAGTTGTGAATTCTTTCTTCTCCGGTACTTTCTGCCTTTGACAGAACTTTCCTGCCATTCCCCCGGATTTAGATTTTTCTCCGGGAAATGATTCGAATGGCTTCTCATTCCTCATATACGAAACATGGTTGCCTTCGTATAAAGAGTATTGAATACCCTAAGACTCTTAGGGTTTTGTTTCCTTTCCTTTCAATTTTTTTTTTATTTTTTTGAAAGAGGAAACACCTTTAACGAGAGTCTTAGGAAGGACGAAAAATTACCAGTGATAATAGATTTCCAAGGAAACTTTTAAGCGATTTTGTTGATACCTCCATAACTGAATCTATATCGTCTTCTGTCTTTTCGAGTGGCTAAAAACTGTCTCGTTCCTCCATCTCTGGTGTTTTTGCACATATATGCACATAAGACAACAAGAAAAGAATGCATGAGGTTCAAAAATGAAATGGTTAAGGTTTAGGATAGGGTACCAGCTAAAGATGAACTAGCCATCTAGGACAACAAAGAATGGTAAAACTTGAAAAGATGTCCTAGATGTATGATTCGTTGTCTCGACTAAAACAATTGATGAGAAAATTAAATTTAGATTAAGTTTAAATAAAGTGAGCTAGTATATCATGTCGGAAAGAATCTCTATGGATCGAAATCCTCTAGGGATGTCGCATTGCAAGCACTCTAGCTACCGCCTAGTATAGTACCAAACCACAAAAGAGCTGGCACGAGAAAATAACGTAAAAGCACACAGGTCGAAATCATCACATATTTTGTTTCAATGTTCCTGAAAAATACTTAATAAAAAGAGAAAAAGATTACACGAATAGTTTAAAATTACAGCGAAAAACAAGTAGATAAATTCAAAACAAAGAAAAATAAATTAGTAACGGATAAACATCCTCCCCCAGACTTAAATCACACTGTCCCCAGTGTGAAAAAGTTGGTGAACGGATGGAAAAGACATTAAAATAAAATTGCAAATAACTAAAAGGGTTCGAAAATAAAATAATAAAATAAAAATATAGAGGGAAGAAGATCAATTGAACAGTGGTAGTGATGTGCGGTGTTGGTCATGAGTGATGAAGCGTGAGGCTACACGTCACGTGAGCCATCCGCCTCAGAATCGGACAAGTTACCGTCGAATTGGTTGTTTTCCTCAAGAAGATGTACCAGGCGCTTGAAATGTCTTTCTTGTCGCTTTAGCTTCTTCTCCATGGCTGTGTATTCTGGTCCGTGCACGTGTGAGGAGCTCGCGGGAGGAGATGGTGCACGGGCCTGTGATAGTAGTAGTAGTCGAGTACGCTCTGCAGCTGCGTCTCGGTTGGCCTTGGCCACTAAGAACTCGCCGATAGTGTATGGTAGACGCGGGACAGCATATATATAGTCCATCGTCTCCAGTATCCATCTAGGTGCTGCTCCATCTCGGAGTCTAGGGACAGAGTTAGAAGGTAAGAAAACAAAGTAGGACTCACCGACGTTTGGGCATAACTTGTAATGGAATCGCCAGGTCGAGTGATGCTCGAGAGATAGTCCGGTCTCGTGAAAACTGCATGAGATCGAACTAAGTCCCCTGAAGTGGAGTCTCAGTCGAGAAATTGAAGTGAACGGCTGGTAGAATCGCCGTGATTATGCTTTCGAAAGCGGTGGTGGAGTCCTCGGGTCTCGTGGCGGGTGATTCATGTTTCACCTTAACCAAATTCTTTGCAATGATACAAGCGAAGCAAGCATAGCGTGGGTCGGCGGTGGATGGAAGTTGAAGAGTAACAAGCTCGCCTTTGCGGACACTAGCCACATTTGCACTTGAATAGATGGTGTACGCCAAGAGTTTGTGTACGAAGAGGACAACGGGGTGCGTGAGTAGAGAAGCCTTAGATCTTCCGTTGTCGTAGACGCCTTGTCATATTGTGTGCCACAACTATCTATTGGGATCCTCCTCAGGGCTAATCTCATCGAAACATTGAAGCTTCAAAGTTTCACAAAATTCCAGAACGGTTAGCGCATAAGAGTATCCACGTATGGTAAAAGTAAGTGTACCGTCATTTGCTCTTGGATTGGAGCGTCTCTTGTAGCACATGGTGACGTTTGCTAAGAATTCCTTGGTGAGATCGTCATAGGTGGGGAGATTGAGCTCCATGAAAGGTCTAAGAATAAGCTCTTCGAGATACCAAATCACATCTTCTCTAATCCCGAGCGTGTCGAGAGTCGAGTAATCTATTTGAGGTGTTGATTTGATAACAATCCTTTTGAGCTTCTCGAGGTAGTCGATATCCGGGTCCATAGGCTGCTGATACAAGAATTTTACCGTGTATCAATTACTCAAATGCCTAAGTAGCATATGAGGTATCGAATCCATGGGTATAAGTTCCAAGCATTAGGAATGCATACAACTTTGTGAGTTAAGCTAAGAAAAGGTGGTTTTGGTTTCTAACAACCTAAATGATTCAAATTAAAGACAAGAACACAAGTAAACAAAGCAAAAACGAGTTTAACAAATAGATAAAGGCAAGCCCTTGGATGAGGTTATTGATTTTGGATCCTTCCATCATCTATCTAGATGTCATTTCACACAAACGAGCAATTCCCTTAGCGTAGAACACTTAAATAAGATTAAGCCACTCTCATGGTCTTAATCACTTTGTTAATCATACAAATCAAGAACAAACCATCGTTTGTAATAGGATGATTAACAAGAAATAACCATAGGCTCCTATGGCCCTAATACCCTTTAGACAACTACTCTCATAGGCTAAGAAAGCAAAATCCCTTATTTGGTTCTTAAGGGAATTTCATCGAACACCTTGTGTGCATGAATTCCCTAAGATATAGATTAACTATATATAGCCTAATCTAGCATTATGAACACCAAATAAGAGAGGAAAGATGTAAACTAAGTCCTAGACATCAAGATCTACCACAAAATTCCCCTAATCTACCTCATCCATGGGCTTAAAAAGAACTACTCACTAATCATGAAGAACACACATAATCTTGTGAAAGAGGTGATGTTAATCATGATTAGGGAATAGGAAAGTGAAAGTTTTGTACCAAATTCAAGTCACTAATTTGAGCCATTTCCCATGCCTTCGTTCTCCGCTAATTTTAGAACCTCTTATGGGGTTTTGTCTATTTTTTATTGTTGAAAACCTTATCATCTCTACCTTTTCAAATATACCAAAAAATCTAAAAGAATTTACGTTTATGATAAACCGTAGGTACTTGATAGAATAGGTAATCAAAGTTTGAATAGACCGAATATTGGGAAATGTCCCAGGGATGTTGGTAGTTTTGAGAGAGCATATGCTTGTATATTCAAAAAGAGCGTGATTAATTGGTTCTCCCCCCCCCCCCCCCCCCCCCACACACCGAGTGAATAGATAGTCAAAGTTCGAATAGACCGAATACTGGGAAATGTCCCAGTGATGTTGGTAGTTTTGATAGAGCATATGGTTGTATATTCAAAAAGAGTGTGATTAATTGGTTCTCCCCCCCCCCCACCCCCACACCGAGTGAATAGATAGTCAAAGTTCGAATAGACCGAATACTGGAAAATGTCCCAGTAATGTTGGTAGTTTTGAGAGAGTATATGCGTGTATATTCAAAAAGATCGTGATCGAAAGATGAAAGCAAATCATGTAGATCAGACAAATAAGTGTTGGTTAAATGGATCAAACAGCACAAGTGCGTATCAAATAGATTATGCAGTCCATGATGTGTGTTTGAATTATATTAAATGTAAATAATTACAATATATATCTAATGTGTCATTAATTGATTAATAAAATAATTTCATTAAATTTTGAGAATTAGTATAAATAAAAAAATGATTTTTAATAATGAAAAACTACCATCACCCTAAAAGTGTTTCAAAATAACCGCTTTTCCTGATTTGTTGTTAAAATTCTCTTTGTAAAAATAACAAAACAAAATAAACAAGTGTATTTTTAAATTACTAATTAAAAATCTAAGAGAATTTTGTTGTCAACATATTGTATATAAATTAATCAAAACGGTCAAAACCCATATCAGAAGTAACTTACATAGCTAATGTCACACAAATAAAGTTTAGCACTTTGTGCTAATATATACGCTTTAGAATTTAAATTGTGTGGGATGAAAGAAAGTGAGAGAAAATAAAACATATTCCTGGTCTTCGCGAATTTTTCCATGTGCGTCGAGAAAGAATATTAATCTGTTGGTGTATACACCATCTTCCCCAACTCAAAAAAAGTTGATTGCGAATTCTATTGTTGTTGGTTTATGTACGATTATACATATTATGGCCTAAATGAGTGTTTTCACTTTGAAGTGTAGTGGGATAAAATTTCTCTGTAAATTCTTAATCTCATAACATATCCCTCAACGTCATTTTGAAAGCAAAAACTAGCCAAACCTGAAAATATTTGTCTTCTTCTAAAAGCATTTATGTAACATCAAAACTCTGTAAAATCCGAATTCAAAAAGGGGTAATGCATTGTTTTGTACCAAATTCCGGTCACTAATTTGAGCCATTTCCCATGCTTTTGTTCTCCGCTAATTTTAGAACCTCTTATGGGGGTTTGTCCATTTTTTGTTGTTGAAAACCTTATCATTTCTAACTTTTCAAATATACCAAAAAATCTAAAAGAATTTACTTTTCTGTTAAACTGTGAGTACTTGCTAGAATAGGTAATCAAAGTTCGAATAGACCGAATACTGGGAAATGTCCCAGTGATGTTGGTAGGTTTGAGAGAGCATAAGCTTGTACATTCAAAAAGAGCGTGATTAATTGGTTCCCCCCCCCCCCCCCCCCCCCCCCCCCCACCGAGTATCACAATTGACACCTCTCTTTCTAAGATTCAAATTAACCAATAAACAAGTGTCTTTGAAGTGTAGTGGGGTAAGATTTCTCTAAATTCTTAACCTCATAACTTATCCCTCGACGTCATTTTGAAAGCAAAAACTAGCCAAATCTGAAAATATATGTCTTCTTATAAAAGCATTTATGTAACATCAAAACTCTGTAAAATCCGAATTTAAAAAGGGTATTGCATTGTTTTGTACCAAATTAAAGTCAATAATTTGAGCCATTTCCCATGCTTTCGTTCTCCGCTTATTTTAGAACCTCTTATGAGGTTTTGTCCATTTTTTGTTGTTGAAAACCTTATCATTTCTAGCTTTTCAAATATACCAAAAAAATCTAAAACAATTTACGTTTATGATAAACCGTAGGTACTTGATAGAATAGGTAATCAAAGTTTGAATAGACCGAATATTGAGAAATGTCCCAGTGATATTGGTAGTTTTGAGAGAGCATATGCTTGTATATTCAAAAAGAGCGTGATTAATTGGTTCCCCCCCCCCACCCCCACACCGAGTGAATAGATAGTCAAAGTTCGAATATACTGAATACTGGAAAATGTCCCTGTGATGTTGGTAGTTTTGAGAGAGCATATGCTTTTATAATCAAAAAGATCGTGATCGAAATATGAAAGCAAATCATGTAGATCAGACAAATAAGTGTTGGTTAAATGGATCAAACGGCAAAAGTGCGTATCAAATAGATTATGCAGTCCATGATGTGTGTTTGAATTATATTAAATGTACATAATTACAATATATATCTAATGTGTCATTTATTGAATAATAAAATAATTTCATTAATTTTTGAGAATTAGTATAAATAAAAAATGATTTTTAATAACGAAAATAATGAAAAACTACCATCACCCTAAAAGTGTTTCAAAACAACCGCTTTTCCTGATTTTTTGTTAAAATTCTCTTTGTAAAAATAACAAAACATGTTCTTTTTAAATGCCCACCGGCGCTACAAACATGGGCACTCTCTCATATTCCATCGGCTCCGGGAGTTTTCCCGATGACATCGGTTTTCTCCAATTTTGATCATCTATTTTGGAGACTTCCAAAAGAGGAAAGGAACACAATGTTTCCTTGGATTGTGTGAAATATTTGGAAAGCAAGGAATGATAAAGTGTTCTCAAATGCAGATATAAACATATTCCTGGTCTTCGCGAATTTTTCCATGTGCGTCGAGAAAGCCTATTAATATGTTGGTGTATACACCATCTTCACCAACTCAAAAAAAAGTTGATTGCGAATTCTATTGTTGTTGGTTCATGTACGATTATACATATCATGGCCTAAATGAGTGTTTTCACTTTGAAGTGTAGTGGGATAAAATTTCTCTGTACATTCTTAACCTCATAACATATCCCTCAACATCATTTTGAAAGCAAAAACTAGCCAAACCTGAAAATATTTGTCTTCTTCTAAAAGCATTTATGTAACATCAAAACTCTGTAAAATCCGAATTCAAAAAGGGGTAATGCATTGTTTTGTACCAAATTCCGGTCACTAATTTGAGCCATTTCCCATGCTTTCGTTCTCTGCTAATTTTAGAACCTCTTATGGGGGTTTTTCCATTTTTCTTGTTGAAAACCTTATCATTTCTAACTTTTCAAATATACAAAAAAATCTAAAAGAATTTACTTTTCTATTAAACCGTAGGTACTTGCTAGAATAGGTAATCAAAGTTCGAATAGACCGAATACTGGGAACTGTCCCAGTGATATTGATAGTTTTGAGAGAGCATAAGCTTGTACATTCAAAAAGAGCGTGATTAATTGGTTCCACCCACCGAGTATCACAATTGACACCTCTCTTTCTAAGATTCAAATTAACCAATAAACAAGTGTTTTCACTTTGAAGTGTAGTGGGGTAAGATTTCTCTCTAAATTCTTAACCTCATAACATATCCCTCAACGTCATTTTGAAAGCAAAAACTAGCCAAACCTGAAAATATATGTCTTCTTCTAAAAGCAATTATGTGATATATCATGGTTTTTACCCTATTTAAGCCATGATATAAGTCCTTTTTATAGAGTCTTTATAGTATTTTGGAGTCTTTTTAGAGTCTTTTACAGGTCATAGCACGTTTGGAGGATTATTGGAAGTATTGGAGCTTTCTGGAGCAGTTTGTAGCAGAGCTAAAGATCGTGTCGCTGAGAACCTGAATTCACGTTGAGCATCGATCGATACCCCTTGGTATCGATCGACACTCAGCGCAGCAAGACACAACCCGCGAGTTTTCCAAGACTTGAGGAATTGCAAAAGTGCCCAGAAGTCTTTAATAATTACAAGAAGACCCTAGATCGTGTTTTAGGTTATAAATAGGAGTTTTCAGCCACCTGTTTAGGCAATGCCTTTTTATGCTTTATTTTATAGTTTGATTTTACTTTGGTTTTAGAGAGACAAGTCTGAATCTCCCTTCGTCCGAGATCAGATCTCTAAACCCTTCTTTCTGTTCTATTGATGATTTATTCAAACATGTCTTTTGATTCAATTGCCATGTCTGAGTAGATCCACTTTAGGTTTAGGGTTTTCTCATAAAGGATTTCTTTGAATGCTAGGTTAATTATCTGTTTAGGATTCACCATCTGAATTAGTTCTTCACCTTAGGTTGTGTTCATAGCTAATTCTAGGTTGACGAATCTGGAACTTAGATCTTAGGATAATTGATTAGGCACGAGAGTGCGATTAATTACCTGATAGAACCTAGGTGAGCAAATTGATTATTCGCAAAGAGATTTGGTTTAATTGATTTGTGAACATATCAAACCTGATATTAAAGCTGATTTAGAATTTAGGATTCGCAAAGAGATTTGGAATTCCTAGGATTTAGATTTAGATAGTTTTCGCAACGAGAGTTGGTTAGCTATATTTTAGTGATTTGAGTTCAAGAACTGCGCTAAATCTGAATCCTGTTAGTTAGTTTATCTGCATTCATTGATTTCCTGAGAAAAACCCTGAGCCTATATTTCTCAATTGATTTACAACTCCTTTAATTTCTGCACTGCTTTTAATTACAACTGTTTGGCTTAGCGTAATTCGACACTATAGAATCTATTGTGCGTTTCTGTGAGTCTTCTGTGGTTCGACCCCTAGCTATACTATTACAACTGCTTTAGTACTTTAGGGTATTAAATTGAGCATATCAATTTTGGCGCCGTTGCCGGGGACTCAAATTCGCCATTAGATTTTAGTTTAGAATTTCGACTAAGTTCGTCGGTATCGATCGATACTCTGTAGTATCGGTCGATACTCGTCGTCTTCTTTTGTTGGTATCGGTCGACACCACTTGGTATCGATCGATACTCAACGTATTTTTCTGGTTACTTACGTGCTTTGCCTAGTGTTTTGTTTGCAGGTGTATGCCTGTTCGTGAAACCAGAAGCAACAAGAGCACACAGCTAGTTGAACTGTCATTGGAACAGCTAGCGTTTGTGGAACGCACAAACAGAAAGACCAAGCAAACATCAGAGATGAACAACCCAGTGGTTTTAAGAGCTGATGAAGCTGGAATTCTGAGAGACCAAGAGGGTCACGTGTGTAATGAGAGAGGGCAGCGACTTGATGAAGCTGGTAACATCGTTGTCCCTGCTGCGGTTGTTGAGATTATCGCGCCAGCTGGGCGCGCCAACGCAGGGAATGCTGTGGTTAATCGTGGAAGAACGATTGGTGAGTACAACAGGCCAGAGCAGTTTTTCGCCAATCGGTCAGCGATTCGTCCTCCTGCTTATGAGAGGAATGACTTCGAGCTGAAACCTGCTTACTACACTCTAGTAGGACAGCATCTCTTCCATGGTCTTCCTCATGAACATCCAATGGACCATGTAGAGAAATTCGAGGACTTGGTCACTAGCATCAAGAGCAATGGAGTGTCCTACGACTATCTCTTCTGCAAGCTCTTCCCCTACTCTCTGGGTGGAGAAGCTACTTACTGGCTGAGGCAGCTATCTCCTGGATCGCTAACTAATTGGGAGGACACCAAGAGAGCCTTCCTGATTAACTTCTATGATGACGGGCGATCTGAAGATCTGAGAAATAAGATATCCACTTTTTCTCAAGAACCTACTGAGGCGTTCAAGGCTGCTTGGACAAGATTCAGATCGTATCAGAGAGATTGTCCACACCATGGATACTCTGATGTGCAGCTGTTGGGTATCTTCTTCAGAGGAGTAGATTGGAGATATCAGATGGGTCTAGACTCTTCGAGCAATGGTAATTTCAACACCAGATATCCTGAGGATGCTATTGTGTTGATTGAGAACTTTGCATCTAGTAGTAGCACCAAGAGCGCAGATTTCGAGCGCAAGAGGCTGGCTGGTAATCAGGATGGGTCGCAGATCGCTGAAGTGAAGGCTCAGCTGGATTCTATGCACAGTCTTCTGCTGGGAAAGACAACAAAGGCCGTCCACTTCGCTGCTGAGAATGAAGTGGAAGATGTTAACTACATTGGTGGTTCTGGTTTTCAGGGTCAGCGATTCGGATACAACTCCAATCGAAACTTCACCAACAATGCTCAGCAAGGAGGGTACCAATCCCCACCACCCAAAGCTCCTGAGAGTAAGATTGAGGCTATGCTTGAACACCTGGTTCAAGGGCAGGAGAAGATGACAGCACCTTCAATGGTAAGATGGACACCATGTACACCGATTTGAGTGGAAGGATCGAGGCACTAAATACGAGCCACAGGATGCTGGAGACGCAAGTAGCTCAGACTGCAGCAAATTCCAAGGGAAAGGCGGTTCAATCACACAATGCACACGTCAATGCCATCAGCTTACGTGCAGAAAATCTCGAAGCCATTCCTGAAATCGCACAAGCATCGATCGATACTTCCCAGTATCGATCGATACCAGCCCAGACGCCTGCTAGAATGGATTCGAAAACCCGTGTATCGATCGATACCCCATTGGTATCGGTCGATACCGGGGCGATTTCTGAGGAAACAGTTGAAACTTCGACTGTGGTGCCTAAGGTCGTTGCAGAACGAGTGTATGTAACCAGGATGCCTTATCCTATGGTTCCTAAGCTGACAAGGGAGGAATGGGAGATTGCTAGACTACAGTATATGCTGGATAACCCGAACGTGGAGCTTCTTTCTGATGAAGATGTACCTGTCAGAAACGATTCAAATCGCATGGCGTCGATCGATACCCTACCTGGTATCGATCGATACCCCTCGCAGAAAGGACCAGAAGTTATGAAAACACCTGAGGTGATCGGAGAAAGAGTTCGCAATTCACTACAACCGCGGAAATTGACACAGAGGGAAGACCCAGGGAAATTTGCTGTTCCATGCTCCATCTCAGGAGTTGATTTCAAAGAGTCTCTTGTCGACTCAGGGGCTAGTGTCAATGTCATCTCAAAGGCAATTGCAGAGCAATTAGGAGCTGATATTCGATCACCAGAGGCATCTATCACATTCGCGAACAACTCCACCTCGCTTCCACACGGTACTATCCATGGTTTGCTGGTCAAAGTAGGAGACTGTCTGGTGCCTACTGATTTTCAGGTTGTGGAGATGGGTGCGATATCTCGTATGCCTATACTCCTGGGACGACCGTTCATGGCTACTGCAGGCGCGATCATAGACACACCTAATAAGAGACTATCTTTCTCTTACATTGACAGTGATGTCTACTATGATGTCATTCCACCTAGGAGTATTCCCACACGTACCTCTAGCATCAAGGTTATCACAGGAGAGTCGCTAGCAATTGATCTTCTGGAAGAGCCTCCTGATGAGCCTACTGTCACAGACGTTCCAGCTGAACCGCCCAACATCCCCAAGAAGAAGACTAAGGCAACAAAGAAGAAGAAGGCCAAGAACAAAAAGGTCGAGAATCCCCATGTCACTCTGATTCCTCAGAAGTGTGATGGGAATTCGATTGATTACAAGGTCAAATGCAAGGGAGCCTTGAAGCCATTCTCCAAGGCCAGAGTCCTTCTTACTTCTGAGCTGAAAGAGAAAGGGCAGGAATTTGTGGACAGCATGCTAAGCAGAACTCTGAAGCTAGTAATATCAAGTGATGGAGCCTGTTTTGGTGGAAGCTCTCACTCTTATCCAGCCTGAAGGGCGTTACAGTCAAGCTATTGACGTTAAACGAGCGCTTGGTGGGAGGCAACCCACTGGTGAGTCTGTTTTTGATTCGTTTTTATTTTTATTTTCGTTTGTTTTGAGTCTGTGTCAGGATGAACAAGGAGCAACTCGAAATCGCCTAAGCATCGATCGATACCCATATGGTATCGATCGACACCAATCGCGGATGAAAATTCACAAAGTCGATCTAAGCATGGTATCGATCGATACCATGCCGTGTGTCGATCGACGCCGACTGTTCCAGAATGGTAATTTCTTGTTTCTCTTCGTTCTATCCTTTTTCTTTGTTTCTTTCACTGACTCTAGGCTAGATAACACTGAGGACAGTGTTGTTCAAGTCTGGGGGAGGTGTCTGCTGACATTGTTTTCGTTTTTCTTAGAGTCAGTCGTTTTATCGAGTCAAAACTGTTTTATTGAGTCAAAATTTGTTGGAGATGATGATCCTGTGCTTGAACCTATTGATTTGATTTTGTTTTTGAGTGCACGGTGTTACAGGATCAGTTCTAGATCGACTAATGAAAAATCCAAAGGCTGACCAGTTGACTAGAAAACATCCATGTCTCCAGCAGAGTTCTTCTGAAGCCTGAGCCAAATTTTTGCACTTCATCAATGTGGTTAGTGTTCATAGAGCTTGATTCATCATTCATATCTGATAAAGGAACCCGTGTGTTTATAATTATGGTGTCTCTCTCCCCTGAAATAAGTTGATAGATTAAGAGCATAAAAGATTGAAATGATTTTCTTCTGAGTAGAGGGTTAGGAAAATTTCCAGCGATCCCATTATTCTACTTAAGAGGGGATGATCACACAAAGGATTGGAAGCGAGGCTAGGATTTTCCTATGATGCCATTATTCGCCTACATCCTTTGATACATAGAGAGGGAAGAACCGGGGATTTGGTGGCAAACACCATCAATACTCGCGTCTCCTACCTTGATATGTATATGCTAAGCTGAAAATAAAAAAATAATAATAAGGATATAATAAGAAATAAGTCTGGGGGAGAGAAATTGATACAAAAGAAGTGTGAAAAGGGTGGTTCCTTTGTCAAGATATTGTCTGGTAAAGAGTCTAGAAGGTTCTTAAATATTAGCTGCAGAGATGAAACTGGCGATGAGGGCTTACTTGAACAATGCTGTGGGATTTTGTGTGGAGTCTGGAAAAGCTGCAAATGTCTACGGAGAAGTACATGGTGGTTAGATCGAAAGCTGATCAGGTGACATTTGGGTACTTGGGAAAAGGGTCTTTTCGATGGTTCAGGAACAGGTGAGTCTCTACGTTTTCAAACCTCTTTTTCTGGTTTAGTCTTCTATTTGCTTGAGGGCAAGCAAAAGGCTAAGTCTGGGGGAGTTGATATATCATGGTTTTTACCCTATTTAAGCCATGATATAAGTCCTTTTTATAGAGTCTTTATAGTATTTTGGAGTCTTTTTAGAGTCTTTTACAGGTCATAGCACGTTTGGAGGATTATTGGAAGTATTGGAGCTTTCTGGAGCAGTTTGTAGCAGAGCTAAAGATCGTGTCGCTGAGAACCTGAATTCACGTTGAGCATCGATCGATACCCCTTGGTATCGATCGACACTCAGCGCAGCAAGACACAACCCGCGAGTTTTCCAAGACTTGAGGAATTGCAAAAGTGCCCAGAAGTCTTTAATAATTACAAGAAGACCCTAGATCGTGTTTTAGGTTATAAATAGGAGTTTTCAGCCACCTGTTTAGGCAATGCCTTTTTATGCTTTATTTTATAGTTTGATTTTACTTTGGTTTTAGAGAGACAAGTCTGAATCTCCCTTCGTCCGAGATCAGATCTCTAAACCCTTCTTTCTGTTCTATTGATGATTTATTCAAACATGTCTTTTGATTCAATTGCCATGTCTGAGTAGATCCACTTTAGGTTTAGGGTTTTCTCATAAAGGATTTCTTTGAATGCTAGGTTAATTATCTGTTTAGGATTCACCATCTGAATTAGTTCTTCACCTTAGGTTGTGTTCATAGCTAATTCTAGGTTGACGAATCTGGAACTTAGATCTTAGGATAATTGATTAGGCACGAGAGTGCGATTAATTACCTGATAGAACCTAGGTGAGCAAATTGATTATTCGCAAAGAGATTTGGTTTAATTGATTTGTGAACATATCAAACCTGATATTAAAGCTGATTTAGAATTTAGGATTCGCAAAGAGATTTGGAATTCCTAGGATTTAGATTTAGATAGTTTTCGCAACGAGAGTTGGTTAGCTATATTTTAGTGATTTGAGTTCAAGAACTGCGCTAAATCTGAATCCTGTTAGTTAGTTTATCTGCATTCATTGATTTCCTGAGAAAAACCCTGAGCCTATATTTCTCAATTGATTTACAACTCCTTTAATTTCTGCACTGCTTTTAATTACAACTGTTTGGCTTAGCGTAATTCGACACTATAGAATCTATTGTGCGTTTCTGTGAGTCTTCTGTGGTTCGACCCCTAGCTATACTATTACAACTGCTTTAGTACTTTAGGGTATTAAATTGAGCATATCATTATGTAACATCAAAACTCTGTAAAATCCGAATTCAAAAAGGGTATTGCATTGTTTTGTACCAAATTCCAGTAACTAATTTGAGCCATTTCCCATGCTTTCGTTCTCCGCTAATTTTAGAACCTCTTATGGGGTTTTGTCAATTTTGTTGTTGTTGAAAACCTTATCATTTCTAGCTTATCAAATATACCAAAAATCTAAAAGAATTTACGTTTATGATAAACCGTAGGTACATGATAGAATAGGTAATCAAAGTTTGAATAGACCGAATATTGGGAAATGTTCCAGTGATGTTGGTAGTTTTGAGAGAGCATATGCTTGTATATTCAAAAAGAGCGTGATTAATTGGTTCTCTCCCCCCCCCCCCCCCCCCCCCACACCGAGTGAATAGATAGTCAAAGTTCGAATACTGGGAAATGTTCCAGTGATGTTGGTAGTTTTGAGAGAGCATATGGTTGTATATTCAAAAAGAGTGTGATTAATTGGTTCTACCCCATACCGAATATCACAATTGACACCTCTCTTTATAAGATTCAAATTAACCAATAAACAATGCGTTAGAGTTTTCCATAGAAAATATATAGTTTCGGGAGACACTTAACATGATTACCAAAATATTTTGAAGATTTAAAGCTTAACATGATTACTAAAGTATTCATAAACTATAATGTATTTATAGTTTTAAAACTTTAAAATTAGATTATATCATTCATTTCTCCTGTATCAATTTATTAATTTATGATATTTTAATCTACTAATATTTCATTATTAACTTATCACTATTTTATCTTCTATTTATCTTAATATTCTTGTTTTAGTTGAAATATAGTACACCTTTATATTGATGACATCCTAAGTATTTACTTTTTACTTTATATATTTTCTTAAAATTATTATAGTATTCATGCTATTTGTTTTATACATATAAATTAATCACTAATTATATTAGTTACTAGGATTCAACCCGCGCTAGTTATATAGCACGGGATAATTTTTGTTCTTAAAAATTATTTTGAAATTTAAGAACAAATAAATTTATATGAATTTTTATAATATATCTAACTAATGATTATATATAGAACTGTCAACCCGGACAAACCTGTTTACTTAACCCGTTTTGTAATGAACTAAAATATTATTCAGTCTAACCCGTAAAAATCTATAATCTTAAAAACATTACTCTAATATACACCGTTTAATGACTATGGTTTTTGTGGTCAGTCGAGAAACTCTTAAAACTCAATTTTCTCGTGCCTGACTCTTTATAAAATTAGTAAAATATTTTTTTCAAACTTTTGTTTTGATATATATTCAAATAAAATATAATAATCATAGTGAAAAATATTGCAAGATCTCGAATATATTTTCTTTGAATATGTATGGATTAATTATTATTTAATAATATCATAATAATTTAGAAAATATATATTGAATAATCTCTTGAATGAGAAATAAATATTTTTCATATTATCATCAATATTTTTAAAAGATGATTATATCATTTCCTATTTCAATTATTTTTTCTTATTTTTAATGCCATTTCATGTAATAACTTACAAAACAAAGTTTATTTTCAAAAATGTATTCTTAAATAATATTATATAGATTTAAGTAAAACAAATTAAAATATGTCATGTGGATGGTGATTAGGGATGTCAATCGGACTGGCCCGGCCTGAAACCCTTTAAAGTCCTTATATATTTGAGCCCGGCCCGATCCAAAAAAAATCGGGCCTATATTATAAAGTCCGGCCCGGTCGAACATGGCTATAGGGCATTTCAGAATTTTTTGGGCTTTTCTTTAACATGTATAAATCGTATAGAAATATCACAGACAATCTATATATAATGATTTTAAAAATATGAAGTAAATAAAATGAATGATAATGTTACTTGAATCACGAAACGTAAACCTATCCAACCAAGTGCGTGTACGAATCAGTGCTTCAACGTGTATAGGTAGAAGACAATTTCTTTATTTGTTCAAGACATGCGCACCAATACTAAATGTAGACTCTAAGATTTATATGGTTTTCGATCAATTATTAAATACTAGACTCTAATATATAGGAAATACTACATGTTTTTAAAAGTTAAATTATTAAATAAAATCTCTAACTCAATCAAAATATTTATTTTTGGGCTTTTTGGGCCGGGCCAAACCCGATCGGGCTAAGCCTAAAAAATCGACTAGCCCAATAGGGTTTGGCCTGAAAAGCCCAATTTTTTTTTGGACTTATATATTTAAGATCGAGTCCAATATTTTTCTGGGCCAGACCAACCCTCGTGCTTTAGCCGTAATTAACATTCCTAATGGTGATGTAGTGGAGAAAAAGTGAGAAAATGATTATATAATAAATAGACTAAGATTTAAGACCTTAAAATTCTGTTTAATTGATACATAAACACTTTGGCCTCATTTGTTTCTCCTTCAATATATAGAGATTTTGATAGGATTGATTTTTTTTTTCAATTTGTTTTCTTTAAGAAAAATCATTGATCCGTTGATTGAACCGGAATTTATTTATTTTTCCCTTTGGTTTAATCGTTGGCGTGGCGTTAGATTGGAAAACTAAGCGCTCACTAAAAAAAAAAAAAAAAAGTGAAAACATAAATACGACTCACAAAATTCTCTAGGGTTTTGCTGTTTCCTCTTCTTACTCTTCTTTTTTGCCTCTCTCTTGAAAGTTTCCGCCGCTGATATAGCAGACAGCCATGGCTACTACCATTTCTCCTTCGGATCGTATCCTTCTTTACTTTTATGCCGATTCGTAGCTTCTCTCTGTTATAATTTTGTTTTGAATTTATTGGAATAATTCATTTTGTGTTGGAGCTTGAGGGTTTTGCTAGGGTTTACCTTCAAGAACGATGCCTTCTTTTTGTTCAAAAGATTAGAAAAACAAAGTTTCTTTCTTGTTGATTCGAGGTAGATCTCATGTCTTTCTAATTATTTTGCTGATTATGAAAATGAAAAATTCGTGGGTTTACAACTTCTTTGGTTTCTCTCAACACATGAATTTTTTGCTTGTGGTATTGCTGAAAATCTCTTGTTGAGCTTTATATAGATCTGATGTTTTGATTGCTGAAACCTCTGATGTGATAAAAAATTCAAAGATATGTTATTCCTTCATTGTTTTGTTTTATAGAAGCTGCAGATTTGCTGCAAAATTTGTCCCTTGATCCAGAAACCATGGCTCAAGTCCCTGATACTGGGAATAAGGTATAACCCATTTGACCCATTTTGTTATTTTTCTCTCCCTTCTGGATCTAAGGCTATTGGATTCTTCATGATACTTGTTTATGAAAAGGTTTGTGTATTTCATTTTGCAGGATGCGTATGGCGGAAACAGTAATGGGTTCTTACATCCCTCGGTACAAGTTACTTTGTCAGGAGAAGCAAGAAAGAGTGGCAAACCTAATCTCTTAGCTAATGGTAGAGCTATAACAACTGTCAATAAAGGATTGAACCAGAAGAAACTTGGTTACCAGAACTCTGCTGCTTGTAATCAGAAGGGTTCATATGGAAGAGGTACCTACCCTACTGGCTATTACCCTCCAGCGTATCAGTACCCGAGATATGGTTACGAGATAAATTACGCGTCTGGAAAGACCAACAGTCTTCATTATCCTTACCTGGTATGTTCTAGGTTTCAATATTCAGTTTGGCCTTCAATAAATTTTGTATTGAGTTTTTGTTGGTTTGAGATTTGGAATTTCATCTAATTCGCAGAGTACGCATCATGGACGATCAGGCGGTATGGTTCAGTCCTGCGGATACATGGACAGCATGTACTCCTCGATGTATGGACCTTACATGAGTGGCCTAGGAGGCTATGGATATGATTCTTATGGTTACGGCACTTATAAGCAAACTCCGAACTGGTATGCATTTAACAATGGCTACAAGACAAGGAATTATGGTTTTCATGGATATGGCAAAGAGAATGTGGAGGGATTGAACGAGTTGAATAGAGGGCCAAGAGCCAAGGGTTTCAAGATTGGCCAAGAAGGTTCGCAGCCAGAAACTCTTAAAGAGCAGAATGCACTGGAGATCGAGAAGACGAGTGAAGATGTTTCTCTTCCAGATTCGAAGGACTACAACAAGGAAGAATTTCCTGAGACCTACTCCCATGCGAAAATTTTTGTAATCAAATCTTACAGTGAAGACGATGTTCACAAAAGCATCAAATACAATGTGTGGTCCAGCACCCCCAATGGCAACAAGAAACTTAATGCTGCATATAATGAGGCTAAAGAGAAGTCATATGGGTCCTGTCCCGTTTTTCTACTCTTCTCTGTAAGTGAATGGCGATAAAGATTTCATCGACTTTGGATTAATTTGTTCCAATCTGATTAAAGAATTCTTTAAATTTTTTACAGGTAAACACTAGTGGGCAATTTGTTGGTTTAGCTGAGATGGTAGGACCAGTCGATTTTAACCAGACTGTTGAATACTGGCAGCAAGACAAGTGGATTGGTTGCTTCCCTGTCAAGTGGCACATCGTTAAAGATATCCCAAATAGTTCCTTGAGGCATATAACTCTGGAGAACAATGAGAACAAGCCAGTTACGAATAGCCGAGACACACAGGAGGTCAGTCTTGTTCTACTATTTTTCACCTTTTCTACTTCTCCGGTGAACGTCAGAAAAACATAAAATGGGTTGTGGATTATCAATCTGCAGGTAAACCTAGAGCAAGGCATCAAAGTTATCAAGATTTTCAAGCAACATGTGAGCAAGACATGCATACTTGATGATTTTGTTTTCTATGAGAGTCGTGAAAAGATAATCCAAGAGGGGAAAAAGAAGCACCAGCAATTTAAAAAGCAGGTAAAATAAAAAGAAAAACCTTTGTGCTGCTTCTCTCTACATGTTATCTGAATTCTAACAGATGGAGAGATTGTTGTTATCTTTTCAGCAAGCTTTAGCTGCCAATGACAAAAAGGTGACACCAAAAGATGAACCTGAGGAAACCAAAGAGACAACTACATCGCCAGAAGTTGCTAACGAAGTCATTGAAGAGATAACACAAAACAGTGTTGGTGAAGTTGCTAGTGCTTGCTGAATGCAACTTACCCTTTTGTGGTTTTATATCCTTTTTTCGCCGCCACCAAATTTGCTCGCTCTTTCTTAGTGTAGGAGTTTGGGCCAGTTTGGTTTTTTTTCTTTTTTCTTTTTGAAGACGTAGAAGAATGGAGACGATATGAGTAAAAACCCTAAGTGAGATCCGGTTTTGTTGTTATTGGTTGTTGCCATTGTTGAAGTAAGAAGAAAAATGAGTTCAAAGTTTATGGTTTTTCTCTCATCTGCTCCTTTAATTTCTCTTTTTTTTTCTTTATATATATATATATATGAAGAATATTTCGGTTTTACTATCAGGTTTCGAAGTAACGTTAAATAACATTTAGTCTGCAAGCCTCGGCAAAACATAAAACAAGTTGAGAGCAAACACAATCATAAACGGATTACCAGTTCAAGTTTATTATCTTAATTGCATTCAAGAGTAAAATGTGCAAAGGAAAAGAACCAATACATGGTACCATCAACCAAAGGATGCAATTCAAAGTTCTGAATCTTACCAAAAACCCAAAGATTTCTTAAATGTGAAAGACATGCCTTAACATTCTTGTTCTGACCTCATTTCTTATCACTACTACTCTCAAGTTCCTTCCTTAACTGACGCGAGAAGTCGTCATTGACATCATCATCATCCCAGTCATCTTCCCATTGCTGACCAACCTCCTTCACTTCCTCTTTCTCCACCCAATCTGCTCAACATAAGAAAAAAAAAGATCCTTAGATAATGAGCAGAAGAATCAAAAGAAACCCATAAACCAAAACCAAAGAAATCTGAAGAAGATCCATTCCACACCAAAACTACACAACTCATTGCAAAAGAAATTCAGAAACCAAGATTGTTACCCAAATCATACAACAAGAGACTATGTTTATCAATTCTTCCAATACAATATAAGTTGAAACTGAACCTTGTAAAGATGAATCTGTTAAGATTAAGAATCAGAGTCTCTCTTTCTATTTCTCAATGGAACGAGATACGATGCAGAACCAAAACCAAAGAAATATGAAGATCCATTCCACATTACAACCACCCAACTCAGTCAAAAAGAAATCAGGAAACCAAATAGATCCACTCTACCCAAACTCATACAACATAAGACTTATCTTTATCAAATTCTTAAAGTACAGCTATAAGTTATAAATCCGAAGACGCATCTTAACTTGCAAAGCGGAATCTGTTAATATCAGAATCTGATTCTCTCTTATTTCAGAATGATAAGAAATCATATAAAATTTATTATGAATCAATTAAATCAAAGAAGCAATCAAAAGTTTTTCACCTTCGTTGATTTCAAATTCCTCGAACTCATCGTCGTCCTCGAACAGATCCATCTTTACTTCCTCAGTCGTCGCTTTCGGCTCGGCCGCCATAGTTACAGATGTTTAATCAACCAACAAGATCAAGAAACCTGAGAAAGATAATCACGAAACTCGATAAGTTTTCACAAGTAAATTAGACGATGTAGGAAGGAGAATCCTTAAGTTTCCTGGTGTAAGGGATTGGAAAAAAGCAAAGAAGTTGGAACCCTAACCTCTCTGAGAGCTTTAACGAAGCCGACGTTTCTTTTTTTCTTTTCGGTCTAATAGATAATCCTCTAAGACGCCCAATAATGAACTAGTATATACATACTCCTGGTTATAGGGAAATCAAAATTGGCCGACATTCGTGGATCAGGCCCATCCAAGACAGGCATGAGGTGGGTTTGGGCTTTGAATGTTATGCTTATTAACGGCAAATATGCTCATTTTGCGAATTTTGCGGATTAAATGCATGGCATATTTGCCGAATCCCGCAAAATTTATACTCTCACGTTTATATATATACTAGTGATATGGCCCGTACCCTGTGCGGACTTCAAAATATGTCAAAGTTATATTATCGAATACGGATTGTTTGAATCATTTACAAAACAAATAGATGTCTTCAAGATAATGAATGTACCTACAAATAGGATGGAAGAAGAAAAAGGCCGTACCAATGTTAACAAATTAGGTGCAGCCAATAAAAACACAAAAAGAATAATTTATATAATTTATGTAAATAGATGTTTCGATAGACGTAGGTTGAGACACAATGTCTAAGAGTACAAACATGATACATTTTATTTATTTGGAACTTATAAGGAGATTATTAAGAAATAAAAAGATTGGGAATATTCTAATATATTCAACCGTTCCGATTACTAAAAAAAAACAATTTGATATCTAAAATTATACGAAAGATCTTGAAATTAGTTTTAAAAAAACAATTATACTTCTAATGAGATTACATGTTAACACCCAATTTATATGAACTAATTTGTAAACTACGTCTTATAATTTTTTATTTTGTTAAGGTCCAAAACAAAATATTCGTACCCTGTAAACCTCACTTAATCACACAATAAGTAGACGTCATATGCAACAATTATTCACAAATGGTATTCCCTTTTCAAATACCGAATAACCGGTCCACTAAATAATAATAATCGGATATATACATATACATATATATATATACATATATATATATATATACATATACATATATATATACATATATATATATATACATATACATATATATATATATATATACATATATATAAATCTAAATCAACCAATCACTAGCATCCTAACTCACCACTCAATAAATATATATAAAATAAAAACTTATCACAAAAAAAAATCCAAATCATCCAATAGAAATTCACGAAAATTTTCCACATGATCCACAAACCGATATCATCTATCCCTCTATCATCTATTTAAAAAACTCACCATCACCACAATAATAGCACAAGATCGACAAATCTTCATCTCTTCTTCGAAAATTCCACAGAAAAACATATATGCAAGCTTTCGAAAAAGATGATGGGTATGATCTTTAGACCACCGGTCTAAGCGACCCCCTCAGTCTTCGAGTAAATATTTCCGATTCTGAAGGCTCGATGGATCCGGTAATTTAACAGTCAATCCCTTTCACACAATCGCAATTAAATCTCTAACGCGAACAATCCGATGATATGCAACTTGTCTCGTTCGGTATTATTTCTAATTTCTTAAAGTTATGAATCATAATATTTTTAAATCACTCCTATGTCGGTACTTGAATTTGATCATATTGGTCCAAAATTGATCGTAAGTGTTCTCAAGTGCCAGGGTGGATAAAATAGCCATTTGCATCTGTTAAATAATTTGTGATCATGTTATTTTACAAACAAACTCTCCAATAGGGAATCTGATTAATTTGTACACCACAACAGACTTAAATCGATTTCACCCTCTTCCACTTCTTCATTGCCATGAGGATCGACAAAAGCAAGCAGGTAGTCAGCTTCGTCTTCCTCTTGGTCGTCATCATTCATAAATAGCCTGAACTGCTCAAGAGGATTGCTGCCTCCAAACTCCAAAACACCCAACCCATCATATCGTAAAACGAATGCAATGTGATGGACAAAAGAACAAACCGATTTAATAATAAGTTAAGCCTTTTTGACAAAAGACGTATATAAACCAAAGAAAAGAGGTTTCATTACGATAATTTGTTTCTGATATATCTTGAAGAACCAACAATGAAGTGAGACATTTTTATAAATCTAGATTATAGTATAATCTATACTTTAATAAATAGATTAAGTTCCATAAAGAGAATGAAACATCTGAGAAGAGAAGGAATCTTTAAAAACAAAATGCACAAATAATAAAAAATCCAAATTTCCGACACAATCGACCAAAGACATAATTAGACGAAGTGATTTACAATTTTAATAGACTGTAAATTCTTAATTGACTTTTAGTATCGATGAATTGTTAATCGCTAATGAATACAAAGCAAACATAAAAAAAACTCCAACATAAGTACGAAAAATATTTTGACAATCAAACGGGGTTGGTGGGGGGAGAAAGGAAAAAAAACAAACAAAGATAAACACATGAAGTATGAGTATCTAAATCCTAGCAAAACCTTATTTGTATAGAATGTTCATGGTTTTTTTTTGCAGCATACCGTTCTTGTCAGTTATCAATATCCTTAAACTTTTTCTAGATGTTACTCTTGAAACCGCGACGTAAAGCTGACCGTGAGAGAAGACAGGTTTTGGTAAATAGAGGCCAACTCTTTCTAATGTTTGTCCTTGACTCTTGTTAGTAGTCATTGCAAAGGCGAGCGTGACGGAGAACTGTCTACGACGCATCCAGAATGGGAATCGTGCATATACCGGTGTAACAAACATCCTTGGAATAAACACCCTCTTGTCATCATCATTGACGAAATTACCAGTAATCACCCTATCCTCGATAACATGATTTGCCAGTTGATTCACTATCAATCGTGTTCCGCTGCACAAACCGCTCTTGGGATCAATGTTTCTAAACAACATGATAGGGGCCCCAACCTTTAAAACCAACTCATGATTAGGCATACCGGAAATCTTAATACTGTTTAAGAACTCCTGCGTGTAAACCATAGCGTCTGTCAAAACTCACTCGTGTCAAAACTCACTCGTGTCAAAACTCACTCGTGTCAGAAGACTCGATACTATTAGCACTCAAAAAGTTATCCGCTCACCTAAACAATAATCAATCGCAAACATAAGCAAAATCAATAAAATGGAAAACTGATAATTACGAATAAATGCTATAAAATTTAAGACCGTACACGGTAAATGCGATAGCATGTATTCATTAATGACCTCCACATCCAAATTCCGAGGACTTAATATAGCTCTATTTCTAAAGAATCTTGCATCTGTGTTAGTGGCAAACGATTTACCATATATCTCTTCTACTATAGAGCGAACATGATTGTCAAAATTAAGAATCAATAAATACTCCGGTATTTCGATCTCAACTTCGCCAGTATTAGGCTCGTTGATCCATTCACCAACATCCAAAATCCATTCAGAGAAGGACCTAATATCGTTAGCATCATGATCACTAAGACCCGAGTGCAGACACACGTTTCTTGTAAGCCTCAGAACTTTACAACTACGTCAAAGAGCTGATGAATTTAGCGCGGCCATACCTGTCTCTGTCCTAGACGCATCCGGTATCACTGGCAAAACCTGCCTAAAATCTCTGCCAAAATCTATATCCTTACCGCCGAAAGGCTTCTTAGACTTCAATATATCACACATGCTCCTGTGGAATGTTTCGAAACAAAATTTGCTCATCATTGCCCATCCCAAATTATCAATCGAGTTTCTTTGATCAACTCTGCCAAGTACGATCCAGATTTTATCAAGCACGTCATATGGTCATTTACATTAATAGGAATGCCAAATCTAGAATGCGCCGTTTGACTATCCTGTAAGAGCAACGACGCAATCCCACTCGATGCTACGTTTAGAACGACTTCACCTTTCGAACGTAAAGCAGCTTCTAGGATACTCCAGAGAAAGGTTTGTCCAGTTCCACCAAATCCATAGACGAAAAAAACTTCACCAACGTCGCGATTAACTGCATCTAATATCTCGTTATAAATACCCAGTTGTTCATCTGTTATCATTGACATTAGCTCTTTGTGCCTTTCTCGCAGTTGGTCACGATCATAACTCTTCTCCTCGCACAATAATGTATTCTTGTACTTATCGATCTCGATATCATCTTGGCACGACATCTCTTTGAAGTTAGACATGGAATTACCACTTGCGCGCAAGAGCTTCTCAATCTCCGCTAATATGAAAATTTTCACCTCTTCATTGGACAAAACCAAGTCTATAAAACCACAAAAAATTATTAGTAATTCAAATTTCATTAGCAGGAAAAACGTATAGCATAAACTAATTAAACATTCACTAACCTGGTTTCTTGCATAATTTCTTTTGCTGGTATAAAATATCGTCTGATAGCATTTCCTAAGTTGCGTCCCAAACATTTAGGACCGAACCAATGTTATTCGAAAGCAACATTATAACAAACAACTTGCGGATGAACCGTCCAGAACCCCAATAACTCGCTTCCTTGATTGCTTCTATGTATTCCTTATCATCGTCTAATAAACCCAATGCATAGCAATCATCTTTGAACGTTGTGTAGAGCACACCACACACTTTTCTTATATCCTCAAAACATATAGGACCTTTAAAAATGTTAAGCAAAACCCTCAAATAGTACACTGGTCCTAACACAGATGGCACGTACGTGATTCTACCAATAACGTTTCCTCTTCGTCTTGGCGCCCATGACCTAGTCTTCGCATTCCAAACAAACTTAGTTGAAAAATCGGCATAAGTAAGATCCCTTCCATCAGTGTACAAACTATTGTACTCCATCCACGCCAAGAATTTGGACCTACCAACGGACACGTGATTTAGCACATCCTCAACAGGATCATTCGCGTTATACACGAGAAGCTGCTGATTAGGAAGATGGAATGAAAAATTCTCCACAGCAGTCGTACATAACTGAATTGGGAAGACTAGAATACGCCATGTAGCTTCACAGGCGGATACATACCTGAGAGGAGATAAAAAAATCTCATTATTTTAGACGATGATAATACCGAGTTTAAAAAAAATGTTTTGTCTCATTTCATATTCATAACAAAATCCAGAAAATTCTATAATAGTATTGTATATGTATATCTTTTTATTTTTAAAAAAATCTAAACACGCAAGACCGGTAAATCAAAACCGAAACACGATCCTTTAAAAAAACTCGGGCCTCCCTTCCGGATTAAGGTAAAAAAAAAAAAACTGAAAAATCATAATTTAAAGGATAAAAGAAAAATATTCAAACCTGCAAATATAATGCTCTTTGATTTCGTCCTCCTTATCGCCTTCTGCGATACCAGCTCTCACATTGTCAGGTCCCTTTGTTATGTATTTAAGCAAATACTTTATGGTTGATTGGTTTCACCATTCAACATTAATATGTGCTCGATGACGAATTAATAATTCTTTGTTATATGGAATAACATATCTGTTATCGTATTCAATTCCTTTCTTACTGATCGTCTTATCATCTTTCTGTCTCTGGTATATCGGATAACCACTGTCATCAACAGTGGTTTTCGCGCTAAAAAGTTTTGGAAAGAACTTGGAATACTTACTGCTAATCATGCAAGGATTGCTTTGATTAGCATTTCCACATGGCCCGTGTAGCATAACGTTACCAATGATCTCGTATAAAAGAGGTTCTTCTGTTTTCAGGGTCGGCTCAATACTTTTAGGGGCCTCTGGGCAAAAACAAATATTTTGGGGTCCCTGAACAATTAAAAAAAAACAATCTGGGCCTTTTGGGCAATAAAATTTTTTTCCAAAGACCCCTATGCAATAAAATATCAGAACCAAAAAAAAAAAATTGCGTGGGCCCTGCTCGCCCCCCTAGTTAAGCCGGCCCTGTCTGTTTTATCAGCAATCTCAACACTAATAAACTTGTCAATATCATCTCTCATCCTTAATTTTGAGTCTGGATGGAGAAAAAGAACAATATGTGCATGTGGCAATCTCCTTTTTTGAAACTCTATAGTGTATAAGGCTGCATACATAAAATTTGAAACATAAGTATAAACTTGTAAATTGTAAAATCTACACATAGCAAAAAGACACTACAAGAAAACACAGTTTTTGCGACCCCCAAAAGAGTCCCAAAACGATCGCAAAAACTGTATTTACGACTCATGTAAGACTATAAAAAGTGGTCGCAAATGTTTAGTCGCAAAATAAAGTAGTCGCATAATGGTCGCAAATTTACGACCACTTTGTGACGATATATTGTAGTCATTATTAAGCGACTAAATTGAAACTGAAATTAGTGGTCGTTTATTAACGACTATATAGTGACTACTTTATTTTTGCGGCTCTTTTCAGACCCCCTCAGGAGTCGTATTATCGAGACTAATTTGGGACGGTTTTTAGTCGTAGATTTGCGACTGTTTTAAGATGGTCTCAAAATGGTCGCAAATATTTGCGACTGACATAAGATTACTTGTTTACAAATCAGTCGCAAAAGAGTCACGTATTACCAACTAATTTGCCACTCTTTTTATTCTTGGCGTGTTGGTCGCAAATCAGTCTTGTTTTGTTGCTCGCAAATCAGTTTCTTTGTCCTGTAAATTCAAATTTCAAAATAAAAAAATCTAAAATCAAAAGAAACATTGGAACTTCAGTTTTTTATAACAAAAAACTTAAAATACAAAATATCCAAAACAAAACATATCCAAAACATCTATAAGCTAATAGTATTTTTAAGAGGGAGAGATTGATGAGTCATTTGTGGCTGGTGTGGTGGTTGCTGCAGTGGCTGGTACAAAGGCAGGTGTGGTGGTTGCTGCGGAGGCTGGGGTGGCTACTTGAGAAGCCACAAACGATGCAAACGCGGGATCATTATTTTTGAGGTATGCCTCCAAGCTTGAGATCCTAGTTTGAGCAAGTCGTTGCTCCTCATCACGTCGAGCATTTTCCGCTTCTTGTTCAACGATCTTTTGACGAGCAACTTGAAGTTGTTCTTGCATCTCGAAAATTGATGACGAAGAGCTTGCATAACTTTCTTTTCTTTTCCCGTTGTTGAACATCTCGCCAAGCTCGCCAAGTCCGGAAGCATTTCCCTTATCATATGTTTCAGTAGACTTAAAATACAAAACACAAAAACACAAAATAATTCACAACTAATTCAGCAAAACAGAAAAATCAAAGGATGGTTACGGAAGCTTCAAGTAAGCTTATTGAAGCCATATTGGATGAAAAAGCAAAGTTTCAAGTGATGGTTACTTTACTGGCCGAAGGAACTGGATTTTATATGCACACTACATTTCAAGGCACAATTAAAGATTGGTTAAGAACAGGTCAATAACATCATCTTGGAAATGCAAACTCAAAACTCAAAACCTCTTGGAAATAGAACAAAATACATAAGCAATGCAAACTCAGAACTCAAAACCTCTTGGAAACTCAAAAAAACAGAAAACATAAAACAGAATACAGCAACAAACATAATAAATCTGAGCATACAGCAACAAACAGAACAAAATACATAAGCAATGCAAACTGAAAACTCAAAACCTCTTAAAAACTCAAAAAATAGAAAACAGAAAACATCAACAAACAGAATAAATCTGAGCATACAGCAACAAACAGAACAAAATACAGCAACAAACAAAATACATCAACAAACAGAATACATAAGCATTGCAAACTCAAAACCACTTGGAAACTCAGAAAAAAAAAAAACAGAAAACAGAAAACAGAGCCAATACAGAACCAATCCCATGCAATCAACATCAAGTATTCATGCTCAGCAAAACAAATATTAATATGCTAAGAAGAGGAAGACAAAATTACCTTAAGAAAGATGTCATTCTTTTTCTCAATGGTGAGGGTCCGATGAGTTGATTGTTGAGAAAAATTCTCTGAAGTTGCAGAACCATCGGCCTCCATTTGTAACATCATCTCTTCGATGTTCTTCTCATAAGTCTCAGCTACTTTTTTGGCCTTGTGATCAACAAAACTTCCATCTGCCCTTGTATGTGTTTTCATAAACACTTCTCCAAGCGAGACAGGACGCCCTAATGCTTCCTCCTATAATGATACAGAAACATATTAATTATGTGAAATGCAATATATAAAATAAACTCAAACGTTTTACCATTTCTTGTTTAATTTGCAGGTAAGATTTCTGGCCAGAAACGTGCTTATGGGGACCAAGACCGCCACGGTCAGAGTTACGACACTGTGTCACTGTAGAGCTCCTCTCAATAGCATCCGGAGTGTCCCAATGAGCCCACATTTCAGCCCAGAGTGTTTCGCCAATCCAAGGTGGTCTCTCACCACTGTGTTTAGCTTGACTAACAATACATTTTATCCGTTTTTTGGCTCTCTTCAAGAAGCCTGCTTTCACCAAGTCAGTAATCCCCCTATCCCAATTGTACTTCCGCTACACAATAAAATAATGGTAAGTATCATTGTATATGTCACTAGAATACAATGAAAACTATATAAAGTATTACCGCAAACGTTCTGAAGTATCTTTCTTGAATGTCTATAGGCGTTTTGCGCCAGCTATAGTACAGACCATCAAACTTCCTCCGAAATATGCCGGCAATGACTCGAGACAGTTTTCCTTTATCCCGGTCAAACCTGTGATATGAATATCAAAAGATTGGTTAAGAACATTGAATTAAATCACTAAACTAATACTATCTATTTCAATCAGATTGGTTAAGAACATTGAATTAAATCACTAACTCACTAAACCAGATTGGTTAAGAGCCACAGAGAGACTCAGCGGATTCAATAATCTGAGCTGAGCCAATACTGATCTGAGCCAATACTATCTATTTCAATCAAAGCATACAAAATCAAACCAGCAACTATCTATTAGGTACAAACCATATGTTCTGGACGTGGGGAAGAGGATGTGGACTCAAAATTGTGAGATGTTCTGGGCCAGGAAGGGCCAACAAATCATCTAACAATTGTTGGAAGTCCGGTTGTGGCTCTGGAGCATTAGGAGGAGAAGGATGCGGTTGCTGTTGAGTAATCAGATGCTCTTTAATCTGAACCGGTGGCAGTTGTTGTTGGGGAAACAGATAAGGATGCCGTTGCTGCTGCGGAATCTGATGAGGAGGAGCTTGTGACTGGGGAGAAGAGGTTTGCGGTTGTTGAATAGTGAATTCGGGCTGTAGATTGGCTCCTTGCGACAGTGGATTAGAGGTTTGCGGTTGTGTCGTCGGAGGATATTGAAAGGGAAGAGATGGTCTAGATGTATGGGAAACGGATGCTGTCGCATAAGAGGACCGGTTGGAGGCGTTAGAAGACGAGCCGACACCTACTTTTGATATCCCACCGGCGGATAATCGGCCTCCACCGCAGTCTTTGCCACCTCGGCCTTTACTTGTTTTTCCCGTGCCAGGCATTATCTTCGGAGTTTGAGAGAGATGGGGTTTCGGGGATTGAGAGATATGCGGCGGCGATTGAGATGGGGTTTCGGAGATTGAGATGGGGTTTCGGAGATTGAAAGAGATTTTCGGGGATTGAGAGAGATATGCGGCGGCGATTGAGAGAGTTTAGAGGTTTTCGACAATAGAAGTTAAGAGACAAAGAAGAGGAAGAGTTTCATTTAGAGTTTCACGTAGAAGTCCCTAAAGAGTCGCAAAACAGCCAGCAAAAAAAAAGAGGGATAAATTGCCACGTGTTATTTCACCAAAATTTTTATAAAATTTGAAATTGTCGCAAAATGGTCACAAAATGGTCATAAAATGCGACTGTTTTGTGACTCTTCTTTAACTTATACCCTAAACTTTCATTCATTCTTAATTAAAATATGACTAAACAATAATTATTTAAATAATTCTAACACTAAAACTCTCTATTGAAACAGTAAACTAAGAAATGTTAAGTAAATTTTAAAAAATTTATATATTTCTAAATCATTTCATATAAAACACATATGTACTTACTACATGTTATGATAATATACAACTAAAAGTTTAAAATATGGGAATTTATATGTTTTTATCTGTTATTATGAATCAGTGTATTTAGTAGTTCAAATCTATGTAAAAACTTACAAATTAACATATTTAAAATTTTATATTGATGATTTTTAAAAAATAAATAGAGTGGAGTTGCTAAACAGTAGCTAATCAGTCACAATTTCAGGTGTTGGTCCGAAAGTAGTCACAAATTATTGGATATTTTAAGACTCTTTTGTGACTACTTTTAAAATTGATGATACTCGCAAAATGGTCACAAAGTGCGATTGTTTTGTGACTCTTTTGTGAGTACTTAGAAAATTGTTGAAAACTATTTTCCAGAGTGTCGAAACGCAGACCTCTGAACCATAAGCTACGTGTGTAACCAATGTGCCATTTCGATTATTCAGTATTTATCTACATTAACTAATATATAAAGACTCTTTTGTGACGATAATTATACATGATAATTATATTACAAATATATTATACATGATAATTATACATGATAATTATATTACAAAACATACATGATAACTGATATATTTTTTTTTTACAAAATTTATTACAGAGATATAAAGTAAAGTATTATTCAAGTTCCTCATCTTCATCAGCGGAAGATGATAAATTACAAAGAAATTCGTCCTCTGCTTCCTGGTCTTCGATTTCAAAATCAATTTCTTCATAAGGATGATTTCCCTCTACTAAACTATCAATTATGATTTCATCAATCGTATCCGTGAGGCTATCATCAACTGTTTGCTGCAATATAATCAGCTCTTTCGTTAAACTTTCCCTGAACACCTTGCTTTGGATTTACTTTGAGAACTGTGAGCCACACCTTCTGAGGTCGTTTAATGTATGGGTATGAAAGATAGCAAACTTGATCAGTTTGAGATCATGTACATTAAGTAGGTGTAAAATTAGAAGTAGACATATATATATACACATACATGTACATACTTAATTAAATTAAACAAAACTTACCTAAAATAAAAGGTTCGTAATTTTGATATCTCCTCGATGATAGCACATAAACAACGCCTCCTTCTTGCATTCGGGTGCCTTTGCCAATTGTATGGTCAAACCATTCACAGTAGAAAAGTGTGATTTTCAAATTTAGAAATCCTGGATACTCGAGCTGTATGATATTTTCCACAGTCCCATAAAAATCATCCTTTTCAGATGCTTCAGAATAATTTTGTCCTCGCACACATACTCAATAATTCATTATTTTTTTCGTGAGTCCATGGTCTCGCGTGTGAAACAAATACCCTCTTGTAAAATATATGGGCCATGACTTGATTTTATTTTCAGGATCTTCCACTATTTCAATAACCCAAGGAGGAAATTTTTTGACTTTTCATTGTACTCACCTATATATGTATATGTAAATATATTAAAAAATAAATTCATCATAAATATTCTTTAATAATCAATAGGTGGATAGTAAATTAAATACGTACATATTGGCGAACCCATATATGAAAATCTTCATCACCTTTCGACTTCACCTCATCATCAGAGAGTTCCAGATATTCAAATCGATTATGCGCTTCCAACAATCTGATTTGCCAACAAGAGTAAGAAATTTGTAACTAAATTAATTATAAAAATTAATAAAAAAATCACAATTAAGTTAATGAACCGTATATAAAGTACATTTCAAGCGGCTGAAAATAGTCACAATTCCGCAAGACATATGTATGTGCGCATTTATAATCTTTCTCATTTAACCAAAATTCACTACTTTGGCCACTTGGACGACCTACTTGAGTGAATATATCCGGTACATGTATAGGATATACGGGTACTTCACCTTCATCATACCGACTTGACCTGAAAAATATATATATATATTGACGAACAAAAATAGTCACCTTCATTTTAGCTCGTATAATTTGAAGCGAAATTGAAATTAGTGTTCGGAGAAATAATCACCACCATACCTTCTTCAGCGAGCTGTAGAGATGTGTGAAGCAAAGTAGTGTTCTGAGAAATAAGATATCTCGTCATTTATGTATGATTGAACTATTGATCCCGCTGGATATCTTTTGTTCTTCGCCTTCCCTTTTAAACGTTTAAAAAATCTTTCGAAGGGATACATCCACCTATATTGCACAGGACCACCAATCTCCGCTTCGTAAGGTAGGTGTATTGGTAGGTGCTCCATCACATCAAAGAAAGAAGGTGGGAAGATTTTTTTCAAATTACACAAAATCATGACAATGTTATCCTTCAGAATTTTGAGGCGGGTTTGATCCAATGATCTACTACTTAAGTCATGGAAAAATGCTCCAATCCCTACGACAATATTAAAATCATATAATTGTTATATATATATATATATATATATATAAGTGAAACATATATGATAATTTATATATATATATATATACACATACCTGATAATGCAAGGTGCACGTTACGCGGTAGAATTTCTGCAACGACAAACGGAAGCAATTGTTCCATAAATACATGGCCGTCGTGACTTATCATTCCCGAGAGCTTTCCACCGTTGATGTCTGCACAACTAGCTAAATATGCTACATAGCCATCGGGGAATCTAACCTCATGTTTGACCCATTGTAGTAAGCTTTCTTTCGCTTTTGAAGTCAATCGCCAAATAGGAAATGGAGCTCTCCCTCGATCATCTACAAGCAAATCTTTTCGAGAAATTTTTTTTGCAATATCTAATCTTGACTTTACTGTGTCTTTTGATCTGTCTTTAACATTCATAACAGTATACATGATGTTATCGAAAAAATTCTTCTCGATATGCATCACATCAAGATTGTGTCGTAGCGTCAGATCGGTCTAGTACGTTAGTCCCAAAATATGCTTTCTTTATGCCAATTATGCCACTCTCCATAGTCGTCCACTTTATTTTCATGACCATTTCCACCGACTTCAGATGTTTTGGGTGGTTCTGCATGCCTTATACGCTCAAATAAAACTTGTTCGCCAGTTAAAGATTGTGATGGGTAGTCGTTCAATGCGTGCTTTCCCTTCAAAAAGTTTATTTTATTCTTTCGTAACGAATGACTTACAGAAAGAAATCTTCTGTGACAGTCAAAACAACATGTCTTCCTACTAGCCAGAAGATAAAAAGCATTTGTATCATCCATACAAATAGGACACGATAGTTTTCCATGTGTCGTCCATCCCGACAACATACCATATGCTGGAAAATCGCTTATAGTCCACATTAGAACAGCTTTCAGGTTGAAATTTTGATCTAATGACACATCATATGCCTCAACTCCGTTATACCATACCTCCTTTAACTCGTCGATCAATGGTTGAAGGAAAACATCAAGACTGGCTTGTGGATGATTTGGTCCCGAATTCAAAATTTTCAGAAACAAATATTCAGTATTCATGCACATATCTGGCGGTAAGTTGTATGGAGTCATGATCACAGGTCACAACGAGTGATTTTTTGACATACCAAAAGGATTAAAACCGTTAGTACATAACCCAAGATATACGTTTTGCGTTTCTTCTGCGAACGTAGGATGCAAATATTGGAAATTCTTCCATTCTGCCGCATCAGATGGATGACACATTACTCCGTCTTTTGAATCATGCTCAGCATGTCATCTCATCGATGATGCAGTCTTCTCTGATTGGTACATTATCTTCAATCTGTCAGTGATAGGTAAATACCACATACGACTAAACGGGATTCTCGTTCGTCCCTCACTAGACTTATATATTGGTTTTGCACAGAACTTGCAATGCTCCAACTTCTCATCTTCTTTCCAGAATAACATATAGTTATCTATACATACATCAAATGTATGGTACGGCAATCCTAGCTTTCGCATCAAATTTTATGTCTCGTAGTACGAACTAGGTGCTTGATTACCCTCTGGTAAATACTCCGTAAATAATTCAGACCATGAGTCCATGCAGCTTTCAGCCATATTATGGTCTGCCTTAATGTTCATGAACTGAGCAGCCAAAGATAACTTCGACTGACCTTCACGACAACCATCATAAAGTGAAGTATTTGCAGCATCTAACATGTCGTAAAACCGTTTTGCCTCTTGGGTAGGTTCTTCATGAACATGATGATCATATCCACTTTCATCATGTTCATGATGATTAAATGGCGTAGCACCATGAAATGCATCATTCACCATCCCATCATATACATTCCCCCATCATATGTTGTTGGTTGATGATTACCACTAGTATAATCTACATTAGCATAATGACTATTCGTTCCTCCCCCAACCACATCATAATCTTCACCATGTTCACACCATACATAATATCCTGGCATAAATCCTCTACTATGCAAATGCTTCGAAATTGTACTTCCATGCAAAAATTTGGAATTTTTACATTTAATACAAGGACAATGAAACTACCTCCACTGATTTGCGCTAGTGGTTGGCTATTAGCAAAATTAATGAACTGATCCACCCCTGCCAAGAATTCACTGGAGATATGATTTGTGTGTGGATCGATTCTATTATACATCCACTCTCGTGATGAATTCCACATTGGTTTTTTTTGTGACTCACTCGATTTTATTCTTTTGTTTTTTTGTTGTTTTCAATCTGTTTTTTTTCTTCGATGAATGCAAAAGTGGAGAGATCGGATGTGTTATTTATAGTGCCAAATTTTGAGACTCTTTTGCGACTCTAAAAAAAGAGTCACAAAAGTTTGGTATACCAACTTATTTCATATTTTCAACGTTTTCTACCAACTTTTACCGACCATTATTTTCTATAATTTTCCGTTGCAAATTCGTCGCAAATTTGGGACGACCTTTGCGACTACATTTATCAGTCGCAAATTTGTGACTACTTTTGCGACTACATTTATCCGTCGCAAATTTGGGACTACATTTTCAAAACGGTCGCAAATAAGTGACTCTTCTCTGACTACTATATTTAGTCGTTCATTTGCGACTCTTTTGCCTCTGCATTACAAACGGTCGCAAAAGATTCGCAAATTGGTCTCACTTTCGTCCCAGTTTTTTGCGACCAAAAAAAGAGTCACAAAAAATGGTCGCAAAAACTGTGTTTTCTTGTAGTGAGAATTTTTCAAAAATTATAAGGGTTACCAGCATTTGCTACACCGAAGATCTCCTCTTTAGTCAAACTATGCATCAATTTATCCAACTTCATCTTAAAAACACGACAACAAATATATGGCCTATCTTCTGTACTCAAATTATGGTTTCGAAGATGACTGGTGATTTCGGGCCACTTGGGATTGCAAGTTATTGTGATAAAAAGATCTGGATATCCATAAAAATTGTAAGTTACCATGGCATCGAGATAATGCTATATCATATACCTAGAACCACCTGTGTATGAGGCTGAAATAAAAATCCTCTTGTCTTGATCAGATAAATCACAATTTCCATCTTCTGCTTTCTTTTTAATATCCGCATAGTTATCATAACATAGATTCTTCTGATTAAAAAAAATATCTCGCAATCTATTGGTTTCAATCATCGCGAAAACATCCATTAACAATTGCTGAAAAATTTTACCGGACATGACTATTGTAGAAGCCTCTCCATATATCTCTTTGTATTCGAAACGCAAAGAACTCCCGCATAGTGATTGTCGTTCTTTTCCTACCAGCCATATCAACAAATCCAATGTCAATACCAAACATGAAACCATCTTCACGGAAGGAAATAGCAATGGATACTGCAAGGGCAAACAAGCTGGGTGCAACTTGTTGATTCGTTGCAACCGACTCGTTCTACTCTCCAAGACTATATCACGACTTTCTATTCTCGCAACAAAATCTTCTGGTATCAAAGCCGCGACTTCTTCTTTAGAAGGCATATTATGAGTCCTACCATCAGATTTACGTTCGGAAACCAATACTAATTTTAGTTTTTTCATTACCCGAGCTATCACAAAATCTTTCACTTCCTGATCTAAACGCTTGCACATATGGGTTATGAGTATCCAACATTTTTTCCAAACGCGCAACCATTGAAAATCTTATATCATTTGTTGGACCTATACGACTGTTTAAGAACACATGTAAGAAGTTAGGGAGAGTGATATAATGTATATATATAAAAATTAAGTTAATGTAGCGCGAATTACCCATATGCACCGATTCTATTCTTGATCTCATTGTAAGTATCGTGAATATAAAGCTGCAAGAACACATGTTCTTCACCAGGAGACGGCAATACATCACCTACAAGATGATAGTTCTCACCACACAATTTGAACAAATAAGGACCCTTTCCATCGTTAACTGTATGATCGATTTGTCCGCCTAAAGATGTGAAAGAGAACATTATGTAGTATGCTTTGATGAAATTGCGATAGTGAGTTCTCCTCTCATCTTTATTATACAATAATGCTATCAGCGTTTTTGGAGGATCTCATAATACATGAATATCGACCTTCCCTTGACGACAACACATAGAGAAAATCAAAACACCATTTTTATAACCTTTGATTCAACCTCTCTCTAAACCACATATATGCTTGACAATGATCATATCTATACGTAGCATCGCCATCGTCATCGTATTCTTAGAAAAACATTTAACACATTTATATACATTAAAATAAAAATTAAAAACACATATTTATGATAACATAAAAAACAGGAGTACGTACCATTGACTTTTCTCAATGAAACACCACGCCGGGAACAAACCAAATCCATGATCCTATTTTTTTGGGTACCAAATATATCAGTTTTTCTTGTTTGCTGTATTGATCCACCCATCCCATATTCAGGTGCGTCATCTTCGCTATCACATGAGCTACTGGATTGATTATAACTATCTTCGTGAACGGAATCGGTTGCGACAAAGCAAGGGAAATCATCAGGTTCTGCGATACCCGTTAAATGTTTTGCAAGGATACCTTAGACGAATGGGACACATATGAGAATTTTCGAAAAAATCCACTAACCTATAGAATCATTGAACAATTTATTTCTTCTTCTTTTCATAATATCCAATCTTCGTTTGTTTTGCAAGCCTATAGTCTGGTTTCATCGATTTGGGATAGCCAAGAATCTGGGGATAAATTTCTTCTTGCGCAAGTCTATAACGAGAACATCGCCGATTAGCCTTCTTAGACACTACGCAAAGTAAACAATAACCTTTAAACACCTGACATTAGAGTATACAATTAATCAAGGTTAGAGAAACGTACGTGCTGAATTAGCGCCCAAAGAATATTTGCTCGAGCTGTTAGCACGACCCTTATATTGTTTCATGATCAGTGTTAGATATTCTGGATGCGTGCGTGAAAGACAAACCAAATACCTAATATATAATCAAAAACTAATATGGATTAGGTTAGACCCGAGACACGAATAAATTATACATTTTTTTTTTGTTAGAATACAAGAAGATTAATACAGAACGTTACTTACTTTTTTGATAGAAATCTAACATTTTTCTAACATGCGATATATGCGTAATTTCTTCGAATAAAGGTATTATTCTCGGGACAACCCTTTTTTATTTAAAAAGCGTTCATATCATGCAAATATGTTTTGGACACAATTAATTGATTGTTAACGTATAGACATGTGAAGGCTATTACCATTCACCTTTTGTTTTTTAAAGTCGATAAAGAATTAATAATATAACTTAGAGTGTATCTGATACAAAATTTGAAATTATGCGTAAATGTAAAATCCTTTAAAAAAAGAAAGAAAAGGGGATGATACAAGATATTTTGGTATCTATAGAGTCAATTCTCTAAATGCAATTGTAGCATAAGAGGTTATCGAACCTTATCGGGATTTATCCTAATCACTAAGAATGCGAGGAACTCATACAAGTTAAGTTAAACAAGTGTGGTTTGTTGTTAAGTATCCAATTCAAAACATGCAATGCAATAATTAAACAAGATGTAAATCAAATAACGAAAGAGAATCTAGAGATAGTGTTATTGAATTAAGGTGACCCAAGAACAATTCATGGTGTTCTTTCACTCAAACAAGTTATCTCTAGGCAATAGATCTCTAATCTTGATTAGTTCTCTTTCAAGCAACTAATTAATCACTATGTTAATTATCAAATCCATTAGCAAACTCTCATTTGTTGATTAACAATTAGCAAGCATTAAGAATAATAACAACATCAACCAAAGATATGCCCTAAACAACTAATCTCTTAGGTTAGGAGCATAAATCCCTTGAATAGTTCATCAAGGCATTTCATCAAACACTTGGTGTGCATTAAATGCCTTGTGATCTAGATCTACTTCATCAAGGTATATCTAGCATTAAGAACACTATTCAAGGAATAAAATAAGATAATCTATCCCTAAACACCATAAACCATGCCTTGGATCACCCTAATCTACCCCATCTCAAGATCCAAGAAGACTACTCAAGATCCATCTAGAACAACCCAAAATCGATATGGTTAGGGGTTGAATCCATGTATGAATGTTGAATAATCAAGATAGAAGGAAGATAGATGGAATAGATTGATAGAAATCAACACTAAATTGCATAAAACAAAGGATCCTTCTTACAAATCTCAAGTTCTCTCTCAAAGGTGAGGTTTTTTACTTAAGAAAAGCTTAATGAATAAAATTAGGCTTTAGGGTATTTAAAATAAAAAGTGGGTAACCGGGTCAACCCGAAACAAACCGGATATTGACCCGGGCGGATTTCGGGTCGTGTTTTCCATACCGGCTGAGATGGAGCCGGTGCATGGGGCCGGTATGGAGAGTCTTCGTCGTGGGAAGGTGATGCCGGTCAAGATGGAACCGGGACATGCAGCCGGCAGAGTCCCTGCCCGGGCAAAGGTTTCATGCCGGCTGAGGGGGATTCTTGTGCCGGGCCGGTGTTGAGGAGTCTTCGGTGAGGTGCTGCTTGGCGCCGGGGGAAATGGGTCTGGGACACGGGGCCGGCTGAGGGAGAAATCTTGTGCCGGGCCGGTGCTGAGGGGAAACTTCGAGGGAGACAATGCTTGGCGCCGGGGGAAATGGGACCGGGACACGGGGCTGGGAAATCTCCTGTCTCGGCTAAAGTCTCATACCGGCCGAGGGAAGTCTCCATGCCGGGCCGGTATTGAGGGAAATCTCCGAGGGAGAAATATTTGCTCGACTTTCATGATTCTAACCGTCGCTTCAAGATCCCGAGCTAAGTGTGAACTCCTCCAAAGTATCCGAAAGCCTCCAAAGTACCTAGAAAGGACTCCAAAACATGCAAGACTCTCTAGGACATAGCATTAGAGCTCTAAACTCTAAATGGGACAAGACCAATAAGAAATGTTATAAAACTATATGTGTATGAGATGAAATCTAAGCTAAATGAATGCATAGAAGAACTAAAATATGAGAATATCAACTCCTCCAAACTTACTCCTTTGCTTGCCCTCAAGCAAACAAATAAGAAAAAGTAGGGAAAGAGGTTTGAAGGTGGGAACTCAAATCCACAAGTAGCACAAAAAGAGATCATGTTCAACGTCCAAGTAACGTAGTTCTAAAATGCACAAGTGAGCCTACTCCATAGGAGTTAGCCATTCCTACTTCATCATGTATCAAATCCAAGCCCCAATCTACACAAGCAATCGTATTCCCCAACCCTTTAACATTCATTAGTGGTGTAACCGTGAATCATGTTTATGCAAGGTCAAATCGAATTCGTTTGGCTAAGGGTTCGGTTATGAGATTAAGGTGACCTCATTATCATGCATGGGTATTCAAGTTCAAGGATCTCTCATGGAATGAACAAACTTTTAGCAATAGCAAAATGCTAAAGGTAAAAGGCAACCTATGCATACAAGGGAGAATTCTCATCTACCCAAATGCCTAAAGTGTCTCTAACCTAAAGCTTTCTAACCCGTTGTGCCACAACCTAAGCTACCCTTTTCATCCCAAGACATTTTTCCCTTCTCAAACCCACACATGCTTCTTGTGTTTCCGCTTCACCTTCTTCTCACATTGGAGATCGACTTCTTCTTCCTTGTTGTCATGGTTTAGTGCTTCTTTGTTTTTGACTTAGCTCTTCGTTTCTTCATTTTTGTTCCCGCCTCTTCTCATTTTTGATGCTTTGGCCTTTTCGACTTTCTTCTTTTTCTTTGAGTCTTTTAGGCTATCTTATTCTTAGAGCTAGTCTTATTATTTTCTTTTTGCACCAACCATTCTATGCAAATTCGATCTCATTTTCCTATCTCCTTTTGTTTTTCATCTTTTCCAATCCACATTACCAATCCACATTACCAATCCACATATATCCGATCACCAAGTTTCAAAACCGTTTCCCCCAAACTTGAACCAATATCCGTCGTCCTAACTAGCCTATTCCTAGATTAACTCCGTGATGTTGGAGCAAAGTCTACATGAGAATTCTCTCTTGTCGCCCTAAACCTAACACGTTTTGCCAAGTTTGTTCGAAAGAAAGGCCTCACAATTCACACACTAATAACAATGGCTAGAAAGGAGGTTTAGGTTAAGGTAGGAAAAACCATTCCAATGATGGGATATGGCTACTTGGATATACAAGAGTGGTAAAAAGGGAAAAGATTATCCAAATATGTATATGTGATCCACGAATTCATTCAAAAATGCATAAACACAATATTTACAAGTCAAGATTATGGTTATCACTTAAATGGGGTTATGTGCAACTCAAGCATGCTTCAATCAAGGCAAGTATGATGATATATAAGATCTAAGAATGGTGCGTCTTTACTTTCATGCTCGCTTATATGCATCAAACAATTACGAACGAGGGAATTGAAGTAATTTCTTAAAGTGCTACTCTACAAGGAAAGCTCATCATTGTTCCCATGCATATGCAATGAATCCTAAGTATGCAATCCTAGACTCAATGTAAAAATGCAAATGCATCCTAAATGACAACCTAAATGAATTCTTTTTGTGTTTCAATTTAAATTTTTTTTGTTGTTGTTGTTTTTCTATGCCTTAAATGAATGCATGAGACTCGAAATAGAAGAAACAAAATAAGACAAGATAAATGATATTAGATATCGGTCCCTCCCCCAAACTTAAATCACACCGTCTCGGTGTGAGATAAATAAAGGAAGAGACCCAAATAAAATAAAATGCTATACTCAAGTAAAAACAAAACTATTTACAAGGTTTTGGAGTGATACCTCAAACGACCCCATCGAGTATGAAGGATTGCTAGAGCATGGGGACGGTGTCGTCATTGTCTTTCTCTTGGCCGCTTTCACCTCGTAGGAGGATAGAACGTACTCGTTGTCATGAATCACCAACTCTCCTCCATGTGTTTGAGGACGTTGGTTCAACGATGTAGAGCATTCTCCAATCTCCTCTTGCTTCGCCGTGCTCGGCTCTTCTAGGCCGCAAGAGGAGCTAGCCTCTCCTTTCTTTCCGTGAGCTCTCTAACCGTGCCCTTCAAGTCCTTGACCGCCTTTACCAACTTTTGGATTGTCATATCTTGCCACTTGCACCAACGTTGAAGTAACCTCGTTTGGTGGTTGGCATGTCTAGTGGCAATGTCCGGCATCCTCCCATCATAAGGGTCAAAGCAATACCTCTCACTTCCATACTTGGGGCAAGTGGGAATCGATTGTGCATCTCCTTCTTCATCTTCATGGCCATTGGGTGATTCAACATCTTTCCTCGGTATTTTCTTCCTCTTCTTATTTCGAAAGAAAATCCTCTCTAGTGGTGGGTCAGTGGCGGGATTGTAGAAGTGACCGTTGGTGGGATAGAAGTAGTTCTCTTTCCTCCCTAGGAGTGTGGTGAGAGGAGTGTTAGGCAAAAAAACCTTGACTGTGTTGGTCTCGGTGAGCTTTAGGTTGTAGGCGAAGGTCTTGCCTATCTTGCCTTTGAAGAACTTGTTTCTTGAGAGATAAGCCTCATCCGTAAACTCCATTTTCTTAGTCTCCTCCACCAACTCAATCCCCTTAGCCTTGAGGATTGAAGTCACCAAACAGCCTATGAAGATTTTAGGCTCCTTGCTCTTTGTAGTGAGAGCCCAATCTTTGTAGCCAAGTAAGTGGTTCACTAGAATAGCGGCAATGCACGGGCATTTACTCTCTCCAATGAAAAGCCGCTTGTCTTGAGGTGTGTCGAGGAATGGTTTCAAGCCTAAAGCAAGCAACTCCATATCTTCTTCCGAAACCGTTCCAAACTCCTTCTTGGCAAAGAATGTGTGAGCAAGGATCTTGTGGGCATAACGAATGGCGGGATGGCGGATGCTTGTGCCTTTGATGGACCCGGGATTGTATTCTCCCATGCCAATGACTCTCCACAAGTAAGTCAAGTCGTTCTTCCCATAGAGAAACTTGAGACATCTCTTGGTTCCTTCTTCCTTGAATCCAAAGACTTGACTTAGCTCATGGAATGTCATCTTGTATGCTTCTCTACCCACCTTAAACTCAATGAAACCGTGGCTATCACCTTCATTGGCATCTTTATCCCCTCGTTCATAGAACATAGCTTCCAATGATGCAAGAAATTGGCAAGCTTGGTCTTTATGAGAGGGGTTAGCCACGTCAAAGATTCCACCAAAACCCATGTTAGTGAAAATCGATTTCATATCCTCGAGGATCCCCATCTTCTCAAGAACGACCTTGTCCGGGAATTTTGTCTCCTCGAATTTCACCGCCTTGAGCTTCTTGACATACTCACTATAGGTAGGGACTTTGGAGGCCTTTGGCTTGGGCTTGGGGACTTTCTTCTTCTTTTTCACTTGCACCACGTCTTCCACATTGTCTCCCTCGTAATTAGCAAGTGCCTTATTTTTCCTCTTTTCGGTGCCTTTAGTACTTTCCGCTAATGCTAACTCTCTCTTTCGAGTCGGTGGACCGGAAACTTTGATTGGTTCGCTTGTTATCGTCATGGTACCTACATTGTCTCAAAGAATGTATAAGTTCCAAGAAACCAAGACACAACCTTTGTCATTACCAAGCAAAGGCAATCATGAGACAAAGAAAATAGTGCTCAATTGGCAAAAAGACTATCACCAAGAACTCAATCAAGTTTCCCATTAGCAAGATGGAGTATGCCATTTAAATGCACCAAGAACTCAATCAAATATCCAAAGTTGCAACTTTTAGCACAAGTCAACAAAAATCGATTCTCATGGTCCAAAAATTTAAAATTTCTCAAGTGCATCACAAATTAGCACAAGAACTACCTAGCCTAGCCATTCCTAACCTAATCCCAAGGTTTTTATTCAAGTGAAAGCACCATTCAAACAAATCCATGAATTTTTTTCATTTATTAGCAAGTTCTTGAATTTTTCATGAAATATTTGAGAAACAAATACCTTGGGGATGCAAGATTTAAATGGACAACCGTGGGTAGATCCAGAAAGAGGATGAAAAATCCGGAATTTAGCAATTTGAATCACGATTTTTGGGTAAGAGATGAGAGAGTTATGAGTGAAAGAAGCTTGAGAGGAGAAAACAATGGCTTCCGCGATTCAAGAGGGAGAAGAAGACTTACCTGGCCGGTCCATTGGATAATAGATCCAATCCATGGACCGTTGGACGAAGGATCGGACCGATGGTCCATAGCCATCCCGGTACACGGGGCCGGTATCGGGGGAAAACTTCCTTCCCGGGGGACATTTTCACACCGGCCGAAATGGGTCCGGCACACCGAGCCGGGAAAGTCCCTGCCCTTGCAAAATTACCACACCGGGCCGGTATTGACTGTATGCACCTGGCCGGTATCACTTGAAAATTTTCCTTCCCGGGGGAAATTTTCAATCCCGGGCCACATCCCTCATCTTGCACCGGGCCGGTATTTGGGAAAAAATTTCTTTCCTGGGGGAAATACAAGGTGATAATCCCATATTTTACATCTTTTAGCATGCATATTATTTGGTGTTTTGTGTCTCATGCATGTGTCTTGCATAGTTTTTATAGCATTTTGGTCTTTATTAGAGTATTAGGTGTTTGCATTAGGTCCTAGTGAGTTTTGCATGCATTTGGAGTGTTTTTAGGTGTCTTGGAGACAATTGATGATGTTTGGAGTATTGAAGCATAATAGGAATGCAAAGCCCATCCGAGACACCGGAAAGATGTAGCTGGACGAAGACCCTCCGATATGAATCAGCCTTGAAGCGCTTCGTAGGAGTTGTAGAGGAGTGAGTTATCTATCTACCGAAGTTGGATTCAGGCCATTTGGACATGTGGTTAAGGAGTTACCGCAGATTTACTGAAGATGTCTCTGCCTGACCGAGGAACTTTTTCTTCACCGGATATCCCGGCCCATCGTTCCGGCTCCACATCGCCAGGTGCTGAAGTTTCTCTTGGGCAGGGGATATCCCGGCCCCTCGTCTCGGCTCCACATCGTCCGGTGCTGAAGTTTGATATCACCATATTTTGCATCATTCTAGCATCCGTTTCACTTAGGTTTCGAGTCATTTGCATATAGTTCATGTCATCTCTTTAGCATTTTAGTCATTTTAGGAGTCTAATGTGTCCACATTTAGTCCTAGAGAGTCCTCGCATGTTTTGGATCGTATTTCAGGTGCTAAAGAGGAGATTCGAGACCCGAGGAGAGAAAACATGGACCGTACCGACGTCACTGGTCGGTACTGGTCCTCGGTATGGAAGGCAGAAGGGTTGCACCGAGGTCATTGCTTGGTGCAACTGCTCGGTATATAAGACGGAGGAAGACAGCCCTAGTACCGACGCGCAACACCGAGGAGTGACGTCGGTATCGAAGACAGCCTCAGGGGATTGTACCGAGGTCACTGCTCAGTGCAACTGCTCGGTGCTGTTCTCGGAGGAAACCCGGGGGAAAAATCCCTTGATACCGAGCAATGATACCGAGGAGTGACCTCGGTATCCATTGAAGATCACCAAGCAATAATACCTCAATACCGACGCCACTGCTCGGTGCTCCTCGTCGGTACACAAACCCAGGCTCAATACCGAGGTGTTGCACCGAGCAGTGACCTCGGTATTGGCCAATCATAACTTTTTATCCATTTAAACCGGGTCGGTACTCGGTTTGTCCCGGGTCGACCCGGTTCGTCACTATTCACTATTTATGCCCAAAAACCTAATTTTGATCGGCTAAGTCTTTTCTTAAGCAAAAACCCTCACTAAGAGTGATTTGTAAGAGATTGATCCTTTTGATTTATGCAATTTGAGTATTGTTTTCTTGATTGAATTCATCTATCTTCTACTTTCTAATCATCCAATCATCTTGGTCATGAGTTTTAACTCTTCTTTTCTTGGATTTGTTGAACTCATGATGATTAGTGAGTAGTCCTTAGGATCTTGAGATGTGGTAGATTAGGGTGATCTAAAGCTTGATTAGTGGTGCTTAGGGTTAGATTATCTTATATTTCTTCTTGTCTAGTGCCCCTAATGCTAGATCTAGCTTGAAAGAGTAGATCTAGATCATAAGGCATTTCATGCATACCAAGTGTTTGATGAAATGCCTTGATGAACTAGACAAGAGACTTATGTTCTTAACCTAAGACATTACTTGTTTATGGCATATCTTTGGTTGATCTTGTTATGATTCTTAATGCTTGCTAGTTGTTAATCCACAAATGATGATTTGCTAATGGATTTGATAGTTAACATAGTGATTAGTTGCTTGAAAGAGAACTAATCAAGATTAGAGGTCTATTACCTAGGAATTAGCTTCTTTGAGCAAATGAGCACCACTAATTACACTTGGATCACCTTATATCAATAACCTCATCTCTAGTTCCGCCTTTGTTATTTGAATTACATCTCATTTAGTGTTTGCTTGCTATTCACTTGTTTCGAATTGGTAATTAACCACAAACAACCCTTGTTTAGCTTAACTTACTATAAGCACCTTGCATTCTTAGTGATTAGGATAAATACCTTTATGGATTGATAACCTTCATACTACACGTATTGGAGTTATTGATACCTCATAGAGACTAAAAAGTATTGTATCAATTTGGCGCCGTTGCCGTATTGGGATTTGTTTTAACATTGAGATTTATGCTCTTTGTGAGATTAAGCTTTATTTGCTACAAAGTTACTAATCTTGTTTGCCTTCCATTGCTCTCTAAACCTATAGGTGCATGCATACGCGATCTCGAGGCCACGACAATCTAGTTGAACCAAGAGACGACATACATCGCTCATACCAAGGGGTTAGAACAAGGGAAGCACGTGTGAGACAACAAGAAGTTGAGAACGACATGGATCACTAAGAAAATGTTCCACTTGGGGACATTCATGACAATGTAGGAAACAATCCCGCACAAGGTGGTAATGGAAACCACCACGCACAAGGAGGCCACGCCCACAATGCCTCACATCCACCCGGCCGGCCAATGAGAGGCCCTAACCATCCCCCGAGGGCTCAAAACGTGGTTGGTGCGGGTGATGCCGCCAATGCCCATCAAAACCGTCAAGGGATCCAAGCTCCACCGGTTGAGAACAACAACTTCGAGGTGAAGCCGGGTTTGATCAACATGGTTCAAAGCAACAAATTCCATGGTCTATCTATGGAAGATCCATTGGATCATATCGATCAATTTGATAGGATATGTGGGTAAACCAAGATGAACGGTGTTTCAGAAAACGGTTTTAAGCTAAGACTCTTCCCATTCTCTCTTGGAGAAAAAGCTCATCAATGGGAAAAGAGTCTTCCTCAAGGTTCAATCACGTCTTGGGACGATTGCAAGCGAGCTTTCCTTGCAAAGTTCTTTTCTCCTTCAAGGACCGCCAAGTTTAGGAACGAAATCTCGGGGTTCACACAACGTGGAAACGAATCCTTCAATGAAGCTTGGGAACGGTTTAGAAGCTACACCTCTCAATGCTCACATCATGGTTTCTCCAATGCCTCTCTATTGAGTACCCTCTATCGCGGTGCTCTACCCAAGATAAGGATGCTCTTAGACACGGCCTCTAACGGGAACTTCTTAGCCAAAGATGTGAACGAAGCCATGGAACTAGTGGAGAACTTGGCCCAAAGTGACGGGACCTATGGTGATGATTATGACCGCGCCACAAGGACAACAAGCGACTTTGATGAGAACAAGCAGGCCAAGGACATGAAAGCGCTTAATGAAAAATTGGACAAGCAAGCCAATTTGATTGATAAACTCCTAGTGTCTTCTCAAAAGACGGTCAACTTTGTGGATGCTTATGATGAGAACCAAGGTTGTTATCAAGAGGAGAACGTGGACATGAACACTCAAGAGGAGGTGAACTACGTGGGGAATCAAGGGAACTACCAAAACCAAGGGAACTACCAAAGACAAGGGTTCAACCAAAACTATAGGAACCACCCCAACTTCTCTTACAGGAACACAAATGTGGAGAACCCACAAGACCAAGTCTACCCTCCACAACCTACTCAAGCTCAAGGAACCCCACAAAAGCAATTCCAACCTCAAGGCCAAGCTTCTAATACCAACCAACAAGGCTTTGTCCCAATGAACCAATTCCAAGGGAACCAATTCCAAGGGAACCAAGGTGAATTTCAACCCAAAGCTCCACCCGGTTTTCAAGGCCACCAACAAGGGTTTGTGCCTCAAGGTCAATCAACTACGTCTAAATCGCAAGAGCTTGATTTGAGCTCCATGTTCCAACAATTACTCAAGGGACAAGCGGAGATCAATACGCGGGTGGATTGCTCTTACAACGACCTCAACACAAAGATTGAGGTTTGAACTCCAAGGTAAAACACATGGAGAACAAAGGTGTTGCTTCTTCTTCACGACCACAAGGTCAACTCCCGGGCAAATCCGAAGATAATCCTAAGGAGTATGTAAACGCCATCACCTTAAGAAGTGGTACGGTTTTGCCTCTAAGAGAAGCTCCTTCTCATCTCAATGCGGACATTGAGAACCAAAGTGGGGGGGGGGGGTGGAACTTCAAGAAGATGACGAACTGGTTAAAGATGAGGTAGTGGGAGAGCAAGACAAGGTTGAAGAAGTTGAGAAGGGCAAGCCTAGGGTTGTTGTTGCTCATGAGAAACCGAAGAAGAATGTGTTTGTCCCTAAGCCATACGTTCCTAAGCTACCTTTTCCCAGGCGGTTCAAGAAGCAACTTATGGATAAGTACAAAGCCATCTTTGAAGGCAAATGGAGAAGGTGGAACTCACAATGCCTTTGGTTGATGCCTTCTTGCTAGTCCCTCAATACGCCAAATTCTTGAAGGACGCCGTGAATGAGAGAGCTAAGGAAATGGAGTCCATGGTCATTCTAACTCACGAGTGTAGTGCTATCATACAAAAGAAAATGGTGCCAAAGAAGCTAGGAGATCCGAGATCATTTACTCTACCTTGTGCACTTGGTCCTCTAGTTTTAAACCATTGTTTGTGTGATCTTGGAGCGAGTGTAAGCCTCATGCCATTTTCGGTAGCCAAAAGACTAGGCTTCACACGATACAAGGCATGCAACATCTCCCTAATATTGGCGGATAGGAGCGTGAGAGTTCCAATTGGTTTGCTTGAGGAACTTCCTATTGTGGTGAAGGATTTCATTGTCCCCACGGACTTTGTGGTACTTGAAATGGATGAGAAACCAAAAGACCCTCTTATCTTTGGTAGGCCGTTCCTAGCAACCGCGGGAGCGATAATCGATTTGAGGAAAGGCAAAATAGATCTCCATTTGGGTAAGGGAGAAGTCCTTGAGTTTGATATCAACAAGGTGATGAAGAAGCCCACAATAGATGGCCAATGTTTCTACATAGAGACCATGGATGAGATAGCCGACGAATTGCTTGAGGAAATGAGAATTGAAGACGGGTTGGAAGTGGTTTTGACTAAGGAGTGTGGAGATCATGGGTTCTTGAGCAAGGAGAGTCAAGCTTATGAGCTACTCATAGATTCTCATAAGCCGGTCAAAAAAAGACGCACCATTTCTTGAGATGTGCATTTGCGGTACCGAGGGTCAAGGTGGTTTAAGGGTTAGCACGGTTCAAGAGGGGTTTGTTCTAGCCGTTGAAAAAACTAGCAAGGGTAAGCCTAGTCTTGAGGAGGACGATTGGAGCGAGCTAAAATCCCCAAAGGTGGACCTAAAGCAACTTCCTACGGGACTAAGGTACGCTTTCCTAGGTCCAAACGAGTCATACCCGGTTATTGTAAATGATAGCTTGAATGAAAACGAACTATCCTCCCTTTTGGTTGAACTTAGAAAGTATAGGAAAGCTATTGGCTATTCTTTGAATGATATCAAGGGTATTTCCCCTAGTTTGTGCACCCATAGAATCCATTTAGAGGATGAATTAAGGACCTCTATTGAACATCAAAGAAGGTTGAATCCTAATTTGAAAGATGTTGTAAAGAGAGAGATTCTTAAGCTCTTAGACGTGGGTATTATCTACCCAATATCGGATAGTGCTTGGGTCTCACCGGTTCATTGTGTGCCTAAGAAAGGGGGGATAACGGTTGTTAAAAATGAAAAGGATGAAATGATACCTACTAGGACAATAACCGGGCATAGAATGTGCATTGACTATAGGAAGTTGAATTCATCCACTCGTAAAGATCATTTCCTGTTACCTTTCATAGATCAAATGCTTGAACGTCTAGCTAATCATCCATTTTATTGCTTTCTAGACGGTTATTCGGGTTTCTTTCAAATACCCATCAAATTTAAATAATTGAAAAATTTAAAATTTAAAATTGATTAATTTAGTTTAAAATTAATAATAATAGCATAGTTGTTATTATTAGGAGCTACATTGGGTATTATGTATTTTGCCAAAATATATATGATATTCTAGTAAGCTTTTTTTGTTGGGTGTTAGTGTAGTCATAAACGGATGAATTTGTGTTAATCTGAGTAATTTTTCATAAAAAAAAATTGTACAAAATTTGAACATTAAATTAATTAATCTAGTCTATGTCTAAAGGAAAAACATATAGCATCGATGCATTTTGAGACGGACTGTTCAGATTTGGTGAAGATGATCAAGAACCCGATAGACTGGCCGGCGTTTATTTCGGAACTAGACTCATTTCATGTCTTTAGAGCATCATTTATCAACTTCAGTTTATCTTTTATTCCACGAATATCGAATGTCCGTGCCGACTTTCTTGCAAAAAAGTTCGAGCACGAGGTTTTTTATTTTCCCATGTAAGTCAGACGGAGCCGGTAAGAGATAATAACTTTTTCGGCCAAACTTAATTTAATAAAATTGGTAGTTGACAAAAAAAAAATTAATTAATTTAGTATTTATTTAATTTCTTAATTTCTAGTATTATTTACCTAATTTACTCAAATTTTTAGAAAAAAATCATAGTGAAATAATGATATACATTATTGCCCATCGTGCCCCAATACAAAGTTGTGGCTCTAAAACTTACTGATAAGAAGACTGAGATTGTACCAATGCAATAATAAGATTGAGACTGTACCTAAAAAAAAACCAAAACATAGTCCCTACCAGGTAACACAGCCACATTTCTTGTTTCACCAACCTCCATTATAAATGACAGCGACACTCTCACCCTCCTGTCTCACATGCCTTCCCCATCGCGCAGTCTCTTCTTTCCACCTACCGTCGCTTCTCCTTCGTACCCTACGACCATCCTCAGCTTCTATGACGACGACGGCGGCGCGTGGGAGCGTGGCTGTTACGGCTGCTGCTACCTCCTCCGTTGAGGCGTTGCGAGAAGGAATAGCGGAATTCTACAACGAGACCTCCGGATTATGGGAGGAGATATGGGGAGATCATATGCATCATGGGTTCTACGACCCTGATTCCTCCGTTCAACTCTCTGATTCCGGTCACCGGGAAGCTCAGATCCGAATGATTGAAGAGTCTCTCTGTTTTGCCGGCGTTACTGGTCCGTTTCTTAATACTCCCTCCCTTTGATGTTTGGTAATAAAATACTTTGAACGACAAAATAATGTAAAAATATAAAGAATTTCTACAAAAAAATTCAGACAAACTCGTTCTTTAAAATCTTTGAAAATCTATATTTTCCATATGAATAGTTTATTTTAAGATGAAAGCAGGGCTGAGCAAAAGATCCCTCATATTCGACTTAATCCATTATTCATTCGTTTTTGTTCGATTAAAAAATCTGGGATAACTATAAGTTTATCTAGATTTACAGTAAGTTTTAAAATCTGGATAACAATAAGTTTACAGGTTAAAAAAACAAAAAGATTGATGTTACTTGTTTATTGATAACCATGTTCCATCCTGAAGCAACAGGCCATCAGTAACTTCTATGAACCATTTTTTAATTTTTTTAATTTTTCAATTTTGTTTTCATGTAGATTTAATCTGTTTTTTTTTTACATATGAAAAACTTAATAACATACATACTTGTAAACTCAAAACTATAGAGTTTACAGTTATATATTTTTGTATGATATATTTTTAGTAGAATTTGTAGGTGAATATAAACTTTTAGTCTATTTTCCCCAACTTCTTCATTTCTTGATAAAAACATAAACTGAATAAACGATGAAGATCCAGTAAAAATATATTTTTGGTTGGGATTTTTGTTGTTATTAATTTATATTATAAACACATGAACTTGAGTTGATTCCATTTAAATGATTGTGATTGAAAAAATTGAAGAGGAAGAAGAGAAAAAGATAAAGAGAGTAGTGGATGTTGGGTGTGGGATTGGAGGAAGCTCAAGATATCTTGCCTCTAAATTTGGAGCCGAATGTATTGGCATCACTCTCAGCCCTATTCAGGCCAAGAGAGCCAATGATCTTGCCGCTGCTAAATCGCTCTCTCATAAGGTATATTTCCGTACCCTTTTCGACCGTGTTTTTCGTGTGTGGAATCTCATCTAACTGCGACGACATTGGACCAGGTTTCCTTCCAAGTTGCAGATGCGTTGGAGCAGCCATTTGAAGATGGGAAATTTGATCTGGTGTGGTCAATGGAGAGCGGTGAGCATATGCCTGACAAGGCCAAGGTAATCTCTTTGTCTTATTGATATTGATTTGGAATGGATTACATCGTAGAAAGAGATATAAGAGATAAAATATAAAGAGAAACCACTTCTCATTTTCGTATATAGTGATGAGAGATTTCTATGATGACGCATAGATTATATCTCATCTTGTTTCAATAACTTTAAATATACGAAAACAAAGATTATGAGAGTTAATAATTGTCAAAGTTATCTAATAATATTATGTCATATCCTTTTTTTAGTTTTTTTTTTTATTATCTATAAAAATTCTTCCTGCCGACTAAAGAAAATGTTCTGAAGATTATCATATAAAATTATGTCATGTTGCTTTTTGTTTAAAAAAATCTTAATGAACTTCCTAAATTTAGTAAAGTTTTCCAAGCTTCCTAAGGGGCATTTAGAAGAGAAAAAAAAGTAGTATTATATGAAAAAACAAAACTTAGTAAAGTGGTGATATTTCTGAAAATAATACATAACTTTATAGTGAATGTAGATTTATAAGATATCTAATGATTTATTGTGTGTGCGAAATGTGTGTAGTTCGTGAACGAATTGGTACGCGTGGCAGCTCCAGGAGGAAGGATAATAATAGTGACATGGTGCCACAGAAATCTATCCCAAGGGGAAGAAGCTTTGCAGCCATGGGAGCAAGACCTCTTGAACAGAATCTGCAAGACATTTTATCTCCCGGCCTGGTGCTCCACTTCTGATTATGTCAAATTGCTTCAGTCTCACTCTCTCCAGGTTATACTATATCTCACCCTAAGTTGGTGCCAAAACTATGTACTTGGAGCTAGTTAATTAGTTTCTCAAATATATGTGTGTTTTGTAGGATATGAAGTGTGCAGATTGGTCAGAGAACGTAGCTCCTTTCTGGCCGGCTGTTATACGAACCGCGTTAACGTGGAAGGGCATTATGTCTCTGCTTCGTAGTGGTATGTTTTCTTCGCAATGTTGTTTACATTGCTGATTCTAAGTGTTAAAGATTTGAACTAAGACTTGTGGGTGTTGGAAACACACAGGTATGAAGAGTATTAAGGGAGCTTTGACAATGCCGTTGATGATCGAAGGATACAAGAAAGGTGTCATTAAGTTTGGCATTATCACTTGCCAGAAGCCCCTCTAGATTTAAGCTGAACAATACGATGCTGTTTTAGTGCTTATCAGTGAAATTATTCACATGCTATAGAAGGAGATGGAATAAGAGTCACATGAGAATATGTGGATGCATATGATCCCCTAATGTCATTGTTCGTTCTAGGCGCCGTTGTTTATTTTAGATAAAGTGTAATTTCACTCTTGTCTAAAGGTAATTTCCCTGAACAATATAAGAATTCATAAATAAAAAAGTCATAAGAAATATATATATATATACACATGAAGAACGTTAAAAGCGGGTCTATCCGATTCGTTTTAATTCATTGGCAGCCAACTAAAATACTTTGCGGCTACTAGTGAACCGACCGATCCAACCTAGCCAGACCAGAACCACAATTTTATATGAAAACACTTTTACATCATGTTTACAAAATTCGTTTAGCTATCCATTACAAAACATTTAGTAAAAGACAACAAAACTATACAAACTTTTTTTGTTTTGGTCATCATTTTGGGCCATAACATGCTGGTTCAATAGCCAAATACCCCTACACATGAAGAGCAGGTGGAATCAAACTCGACACCGATAAGATGACAACAGAGGTGTGGCAACCACTGGCTCACTTGCTCCTTCTTAAGCCATATATAATGTCACAGGTTTTAAGCTCTGGTTTTGTATTTGATATACTGATTCTTTGCTTGATGTTTATGTGCAGAAAGTAAAAGAAGAGACAACAAGGAAAAATAACGAGTTCCCACGCCAAACCGGCAATGGTACGTCTCGGTGAGCTTTAACCCAGCTCACAATAGTATCAAGAGAAGCTGCTTACAAGTGATCACACCCCAACTCACAACACTCACCGAATAGAGAAAATACCCAGAAAAGAAGATGAAGATCAAGGAAGAAGATGAAGTTTCACTCACCCCTTACAAGCTCTTTTCTCTCACCCTCTCACTAACTTTCTCTCTCTATGTGTTGCAAATCTCTCTTGCTCACTTCTCTCACCTGCTTCTCTTTACTCTTCTTTATACTCTCTGCTTTTCTCCCGTTCTGTCACCAAGCAAATCACAGTTTTGGTGTGAACGACAAAACGCAGAGCACAAGTCGTGAAGCTCATTACATGCTTCTTACTTCAGTTTGTCTTCTAATTGGGCTTAAGCTACACCACTAGGCCCAAATTCAGAAAGCAACAAACCCAATTGTCCAAAACAGAATCGTATCTCACAATCTCCATCTCGATTCAATTTTGGACAATCACCTCTGCGAAACACGCCGCTTCTCTTCTCCATTCCGACATCTCCTTGCCGGAAACCTAGCTTTTTACGGAGCTAACATTCAGTCTCTGAGAACTCTAGATGACTTCTCCCCTCTTCTAATTTCTTCACCGGCACTGATTTTGTGAGAATATCTGTCGGATTTACTTTTGTATCAATTTTCAATACCACGATTGATCCATCTTCAACAGCATCTCTGATGAAGTTCATCCTGACAGCCATGTGCTTCGTTCTCTCATGGAAGGTGCTGTTCTTTGCTAAACAGATCGCACTTTGCGAATCACATAAGATTTCAACAACTTTCTGAGGAAATCCCAATTCACTGGTAATTCCACTCAACCATATCGCTTCTTCACCAGCTTCTGTTAGGGCCATATATTCTGCTTCTGTCGTTGACAAAGCAACTACTTGTTGCAGCCCTGAACGCCAACTCACTGTGTTTTCTCCTACTTGAAACAAATAGCCTGTAATTGATCTCCTTCTATCGAGGTCAGCTGCGTAATCACTATCACAGTAACCTTTCACTTCAAATTTATCAGAATTTCTGAAAGTTAGCTTCAAATTTGATGTGCTTTTGATATACCTGAATATCCATTTAACAACTTTCCAATGTTCTGTGCTAGGAGAGCTCATGAAGCGACTTACCAAACCAACAGCCTGTGCTATATTAGGACGTGAGCCAACCATGGCGTACATGAGACTCCCAACAACGCTGGAGTAAGGAATATTTCTCATTTCTGACTCTGCTTCATCTTTTTCTTCCGGCTTAGTACTAGAAAGTCTGAAATGACATCCAATAGGTGTAGAGACTGTTTTGATTCAACCATACCAAAATTTCTCAAAACTTTCTCAATATAAGCTTTCTGTGAAATCATTAAAACACCCTTACTCCTGTCCCTGATAATATCCATGCATAGGACCCTCTTTGCAGGTCATAGGTCTTTCATCTCAAATCCTTTCTTAAGATATCTTTCAGCCTCCTTATTTCTTTCATATCCTTAGCAGCAACTAACATGTCATCTACGTAGAGGAGTATATAGACATAACTGTCATCATCATATGACCTAAAGTAGACACAAGGATCAAAGAGACTTCTTGTAAAGTTTTTTGTCTTCATAAACTAATCAAACCTCAAATTCCACTATCGTGGAAACTACTTTAATCCATACAGACACCTTTTAAGTAGACACACCTTGTCACCCTTAGTGAAACCCTCTGGTTGCTCCATTAAGATTATTTCTTCCTAATTTCCATGTAAAAATGCTGTTTTTACATCCAACTGCTCCAATTCCAGGTCCAGATTGACCACCATAGACAATACCAATCGTATAGTAATGTTTTCACAACTGGTGAGAACGCTTCATGATAATATATTCCTTAAATATGTGAGAATCCTTTTGCAATTAACCGTGCTTTATATCTAGGTTCCTCCACTCCTGGAATTCTTGGTTTGAGTTTGAATATCCACTTGCAACCAATAGTTCTTTGTCCTTCTAGTCTTTGTATTAGATCCCATGTATGATTCTTAATAAGAGACTCCATCTCTTCCTTTGTAGCTCCTGTCCATTTGGGTTTGTTTTTCCCATTCATAGCTTCTTGATATGTTCTTGGCTCTTCTTCTTCCATAAGTTCTGCCACTATCAAAGCATATGCTGCTACATCAGAATCATCAAACCTGCTTGGGGGTTTAATCTGCCTTTTTTTCTATCTCTAGCTAAGAGATAATTATGAAGATTCTGTGGTGAATCTTCTGTTTCAGAGTCATCTTCAGAATCTGCTACAACATCATCTGACTCAGAAATGACTCCACCTCCAGTTGAATTCTCCCCTAGAGAATCTTACTCTTCCTTGTCAGACTTATCATTAGGCATAGAGAATGTAACTTTCTTCTTTCCCTTAGGCTTAGACTTCTGAATTTCTTCTTCTGAAGTCTTTCTTATGTCTTTGTAGACAGTATTTTCACAGAAAGTGACATCTCTACTCACAATACACCTTTTATCTTCACCACTCCAAATTCTGTAACCTTTAACACCCGAGGATAACCCATGAATACTCCTTTCTTAGCCCTTGGTTTCAATTTCCCTTGTTCCACATGATAATAAACCAGACAGCCAAACCTTCTCATGTGAGAGTATTCTGGTTTTCTTCCAGACCAAACCTCCTCTGGTATCTCAAAATTTAATGGCGCAGATGGTGTCCTATTTGTCATATATACCACAGTAGATGCAGCTTTAGCCCAAAATATTTCTCCCAATACTGTCTCACTTAGTAAGCTCTTTACTTTATCAAGAATGGTTCTGTTTTAAAGTGTCCTTCACTCCCACAAACCCAGCAAACTCTCTTAGTCTTAGGCCTTGACTTGCTTATGTGATTATTCTTTCCTTTTGACACATTCTTCTTTTCTGTTCTACCACGAGCTTGAACAATAAGACCTTCATTACTTGTTGTTGTTGACAAGTAAGTTCCCTTCTGCTTCAATTCAGTCTCCAGGGAATAAGCTGATGTAGTAATCTCTTTTAGAGTTATTGTTTCTGTTCCTCCTCTATACTTGAGAGTGTGAACTAGTTGAGCAAATTGAGAGGGTAAACTGTTGAGTAGAATAACAACTTGATCTTCATCACTTAACTCTACATCTAGACTAGCCAAATCTGAAACCAGCTAATTAAAAGTGTCAAGATTTTTGTCTAGATTTTTGCCTTCTTCCATTTTGAAGCTGTAGAACTTTTGCTTGAGGTAGAATCTATTTGGTAGGGATTTATCATGATACTGAGATTCGAGAGAATCTCACATAGCTTGAGCAGTCTTGTGCTTCAACCCAACCTTCCTTAACATCATATCAGTTAGACTCATGCTCAACAAATTTCTAACTCTTCGATCCTTTTGTAGCCTCTTGGGATTTGGCCTTACTTCTTCTGTTTCAATGGCCTTACCCTTTGTGTTTGTTGCAGATGTTTCATCATCACCATCTACCCTCAACACTGAGTCGAGACCAAGGATCTCAAGCTGAGCTAGAACCCTATGCTTCCAAATGGTATAGTCTCCTTCTCCATCAAACTTATCTGTTGGGCCCAAATCCCACACTTAAAGCCCATAACAAATAAACAAGCTAAATGAAGAAGGCTCGGCCCACGGAAAGGCCCCACAGAAAGATATACGAGCTGAAGTCAGCGAGGTCGCGAGGTAGAACAAATCAACAAGCTGGAAGAAACGAGATCACATGAAATTAGAAGCATGCACTCGAACAATTCAAAACATGGTCAAATAAGATTATTCCGTATTAGAGACAGAAGAGTGAAAATTCAATTAGATAGTTAATGTGTAGGCAGTTACGTTTGAGGCTGGTATAAATTTAGAACACTAGCCTTATTGCAAATGACCGAATTCTTGGCAAAGATAATAATATACATATTTTTCTCTCAAAATCTTCTAAGTAATTCTCAAGAACATACAACCTGCACGCTGAGAATTGAGGTTGTGAGATTCTGCTCTCACAATTTGGCGCCGTCTATGGGGAAAGAGCAAAACAACCTCCTTCTTTTAACCTGCGAAACCGATCACTCGAAAGAAGATAATGTCGGACACAACAAGCGCAGCAGCCACTGCTTTATCCGGAGTTATAAACACTTCCATTCCACCAACCCAGCCTGACGCCATCGCTCCGGAAAGCTTAGATGGAACAACAAGCGTTCTCATTACCACCTTGGGAGCGAATGTCACGACTGGGACTAGCGAAACTACTGATCCTTCGGGACCTACAGTCTTAAACCAGCCGGCTCCGGATCAAATAACTGAGATCCAGAACTTGATATCGGTTCTCATAGAACATAATCGCCTAATGGCAGCTCGCCAAGACGATCTAGAAAGGACGGCTCGTGCAAACGCGATCGGGCGATTTGCTTTCTCACCTGGGACACAAGCCCCGTTTGCAATATGACAAGGAGGGTTAATATTTACACCTCCACCAATAACGAGGCTAAATTTTTCCGGTATCGACGCCTGAACCAGCTGAATGGTCGGCTCAGCAACCACCTCGCAGTCCAGCTCGCTGATATCGGACCCTATATTTACACCTCCATCAATTACGACATTCCCAATAATAGGTCCGACCTCAGACTGATTAGTCAGTCAAGATCGTTATGGGAGCGCCAATGAAGGTGAAACTCGGGATAATCTCGAGGTCGAAGCGCGAACTGAAAATAGGACCGGCAACCATGCCTAGCCCGCTGGAGAGTCCCTGCTCCGGTTCCCGGGTAGTAACGAAAACGATATGGGACCCGGCCCCTCACATGGGTTTGAATTGATTAAGAAATATTACGAAGAAACCAGCGCCGAACTTCAGCGGATGAGATCGTAGGTCCATGCCGCTTTAAGCTCAGCACCCGAAATTGATAGGGTGATTGATGAAGTCAAACAGACCCCATTTACCTCGCGGATTGCGAGCCCCCAACTCGGCGATGTCGAGAACATTTTATTTCCCCGATATAATAGAGAAACCGACCCCAAGGCATTTATGAGAAGTTTCAAATTCGCCTTTTCAAGAGTGCGACTACTCGGGGGTGACCTCGAGTCAGCGCGTTGCCGTTTCTTTGCCGAAAATTTAACAGATTCGGCCCTGGAATGGTTCACCTCCATGAAGCCGAACTCGATTGACAACTTCACCCAACTTCAAGCTGCATTCTTGAACCAGTATTCGGTATTTATACAAATCGAGACCTCGGAGGCCGATCTGTGGGTACTTACTCAAAAAACATGTGACTCGTTGCGGAAGTACATTGACAGTTTTAAAGCCGTCAAGGCAAAAATCGCCGATCTACATAACCCAACGGCCCTGACAGCCCTTCAAAACGGACTGCTAAAAACCTCAAAATTCTTTGAGGAGCTCACGGTCCAGGAGCTTATGTCGCTAGATGATGCGCTACACCGTGCTTCGCGCTAGATTATTCTCGAGGAGGCGAGTGCAACTCAATCAAAGCAGCATGCACCCGCAACCTCGATTACGAAAGCTCAGACGACAAACTCCCAGGGACCTAAAAACCTCGGGAGGAAATAGTCCCAAGACCAAAAACAAAATCAGGGGTTGCATTTGTACTCAGTATGAAGCCCACCTTATAACAGATTCAAGCCCAATGACCCCAGCAGGTGATGTGATTTTCACAAAATTAAGGGTCATTCAACCGAGGAGTGCTACGAATTGAAGAAGCAGCTCGCTCGCGAAAGGAGAGCTGGGCAACATCGAACTGGAGAAACCTCCTCCGAGGAAGAACTAATACTCGACTCGAGACGATGTAAGGCGAGATCGCCCATTTGAGGATGATCGTAAGCGAGAACTCTCATCCGAGGACGCAACGAGGCGAGATCCCCCCAAAGATAGGGAGAAAGATCTACCTCCTCACATCACGAAGAAAAGAATTAACTTTATTCATGGAGGATCCCAGTTGTGTCGCAACTCCGTAAATTCGATCAAAAAACATCAACGAAGGGTGAACACTGATGTATGTGACAGAATCCCATTCAAGGGACCTGACACATAAATCTCGTTCTGGGAAAGCGAGGCCATTGAACTAGATTCTCCACATGATGATGCTCTCCTAATCATGTTGGAAGTTGGTGAATATGAGCTCACTAAGATGCTCGTGGACACTGGGAGCTCCGTAGAACTCATCCTCCTAAGTGTTCTTAGGGAAATGGGTATACGAGATCACGAAATCGAGGGGGATAAGATGGTGTTAACCAGCTTTTCCGAGGAAAACACGTTATCCCTCGGAACAATAAAACTCCCTGTAATAGCAGCTGGAGTAATGAGGATGGTCGAGTTCACTGCGATAGATAGGCCAACCCTATTCAATGCCATCCTGGGCAGAACATGGATACATTCGATGAGGGGTGTATCCTCAACTTATCATCAATGTATAAAATTCCCTACCCAGCATGGGGTCGCAACAGTGAAGGGAAGTCAAAAGGCATCCAGAGCATGCTTTATGGAAAGTTTCCAAATAGCAAAGAAGAGCACATTATAGCAATTACAGTGTGAGGATGAGCTCGCATATCACCTGGCCAGAAAAAGAAGTGGCCCATGCTCCATTGGACCTCGCAAGGACTTTGTCGAGAAAGTCGTGGTTAACGAGTCCCATCCTAACCAGAAGATAGGAATTGAAATCGACCTCTCTAGGGGCCAAAATGACCAACTAATAGCCTTGCTTAAAGAAAATATCGGTTCATTTGCGTGGACAACAACCGATATGCCCGGGATCGATCTAAGCAAAATCTCACACGAGCTCAATGTCGATCCAAATCACAAGCCAGTACGCCAAAAGCGTCGAAAATTCGAACCTGATAAGACCGAAGCCGTTAATAGCGAGGTCACCAGGTTGCTAAGTGTTGGATTCATCAAAGAGGTCAAATATCCCGACTGGCTAGCAAACCTAGTCGTGGTGAAAAAGAAAAACGGCACCTGGCGAGTATGTGTAGACTTTACGGATCTGAATAAAGCATGCCCTAAGGATAGTTTCCCACTGCCTCACATTGACCGGTTAGTGGAAGCTACCGCAGGGTACCAGCTCCTCAGCTTCATGGATGCGTTCTCAGAGTATAATCAAATACAAATGAACCCTGAGGACCAAGATAAGACATCCTTCATCACAGAACGAGGAACATACTGTTATAAAGTGATGCCATTCGGCCTCAAAAACGCAGGAGCGACCTACCAAAGACTTATGAATAGGATGTTTGCCAGCCTCCTGGGCAAGTCAATGGAGGTCTACATTGACGATATGTTGGTCAAATCTTTGAAAGAAGAATACCACATAAGTCAACTAGGGGAATGTTTCGATTTACTGAATAAGTATCAGATGAAACTGAATCCCTCAAAGTGTACATTTGGGGTTGCTCACGGTGAATTCCTAGGTTATATAGTAACCCAAAGAGGAATAGAAGCGAACCCCAAACAAATCAGCACATTCTTGGAAATGCAACCTCCGAGCTCGACAAAGGAGGTGCAGAGACTAACAAGCCACATTGCCGTTTTAAATCGGTTTATTTCCAGGTCAACTGACAAATGTCTCCCCTTTTATCAATTGTTAAAAGGGAACAAAAATTTCATGTGGGATAAAAAGTGTGGGGAAACCTTTCAGCAACTAAAAGCATACCTATCTGAGACCTTCATTATTTCAAAACCAGTTGAGGGAGAACCCCTCTACCTATACGTAGTAATCTCCGAGGCCGCAGTAAGTGGCGTCCTCATAAGAGAAGATCGAGGTGAGCAAAGACCGATCTACTACGTAAGCAAGTCACAGGTGGAAGCCGAAACCAGGTACCCACGAATGGAAAAATTGGCCTTGGCAGTAGTGGTGTCAGCTCGCAAGCTCAGGCCATACTTCCAGCCACACTCTATCATAGTGATGACAACACAACCATTGCGAACAGTGCTACATAGTCCTAGCCAGTCCGGTAGGCTAGCCAAGTGGGCTATTCAGTTGAGTGAGTACGATATTGAATATCAACCTCGAACTAGCGCCAAGGCGCAAGTATTAGCGGACTTCGTCATTGAGCTCGCAGCGAGCAGTGAGATAACTGAATCAAGCTCTGGAACCTGGCTACTCTACGTGGACGGAACCTCCTCGAAATAGGGGGCATGCGTCGGAATCCACCTCGTATCCTCAACCAACGAGGTCGTGGAACAGTCTTTCAGACTCGATTTCTCGGCATCAAATAACGAAGCCGAGTATGAGGCTTTAATAGCAGGTCTTCGACTCGCAGTTAGAATAGGAATACGCAACTTGTGTGCATACAGCGATTCTCAGCTCATTACAAGTCAGTTCCATGGAGAATATGAAGCCAGGGATAACAGAATGGAATCTTATCTAGCTATAGTCCACGAGCTAGTCAAGCGGTTTAAAGTCTTCAGCCTGAAGCGGATCCCGCGAGGTGAGAACACTACCGCAGACGCATTGGCAGCCCTCGCCTCGACCTCGAATCCTCTTATGAAAAGAGTGATTTTAGTGGAAGGAATCGAAAAACCTAGCATTGACGTCAAAAAAGATGTTGAAGATTTAATGGAAATCGATGTCGACAATATGGAGTTGGATGTAGTGCTGGCCCCAGTAGAGGACGACCCCCTCCTAAAATAGGAGAAGCTGAGGACTCGGACCAAACTCCGACTGAAGCCAGGCGTGATTCCCTCCGCAAAAAAATGGTTGCGAGAACCGATTGGCGAGCACCGATTATACAATACATTGAGGGGGGCGAGGCTCCCTCCAGCAAGTGGGAAGCCCGTAAACTCAAAACCTTAGCTTCAAGGTATTGTGTAATCGATTCTCGTCTCTACAAACGAAGCATGAGTGGCCCCTACCTGGTATGTGTCCATGGACTCGAAGCTTTCACAATCATGCTGGAAGTTCACGGGGGCTCGTGTGGCAGTCATTCAGGAGGAAGGGCATTAGCCATCAGAATCAAGAGACAAGGGTACTTTTGGCCCACCTTGGTAGCTGATTGCGAAGAACACTCTAAAGCATGCGACAAATGCCAACGTATGCTCCCACATTACATCGGCCTACTGAAAATCTGTCTTCCATCTCATCTTCATACCCCTTTATGAGGTGGTCTATGGACATAATAGGACCTCTGGTAACCTCGGGAAAAAGGAGGTGTCACTTCCTGCTCGTCCTTACAGATTACTTCACTAAATGGATAGAAGCAGGGGCTTTCCAACATATTAAGGCAAAACACGTGGAATAATTCGTATGGAAAAATATAGTTTACCGACACGGAGTCCCATATGAAATCGTAACCGATAACGGTTCACAGTTCATTTCAAATCGGTTCCTCGAATTCTGTGAAGACCACAAAATCAGGCTGACAACTTCGACGCCACGTTACCCTCATGGCAACGGGCAGGCCGAGGCAGCAAATAAACTGATATTGAGTAATCTCAAGAAACGATTGGACGCTAAAAAAGAAAAATGGTCTGACGAACTCCCATGAGTACTATGGGCTTGTCGGACCTCACCTCGTAAAGCAACCTCATAAACACCATTCTTCTTGGCTTATGGGATTGAGGCCATGGTCCCTGCCGAGGTCGAAGTTCCCAGCTTGAGGGTAAATATATTCCCTGTAGATGAGGAACTAAATAACGAAATGCTCCTTGACCAGCTCGATGTTATCGACGAGCGTCGAGATGGAGCACTCATCAATTTTCAAAATTACCGACACGCGATAACGCATTATTATAATTCAAAGGTCAAACAACGACGATTTCGAGTAGGCGAGCTCGTCCTACGGAAAGTGTTTGAAAGTACTAAGGAAAAAATGCTGGAATATTGGGCACCAACTGGGAAGGTCCATACCGGATCTCCGAAGCAATAAAGAACGGCGTGTATAAGTTCGCCAGAGTGCACGATAACATACCTGAAAGGAACTCATGGAATGCCATGAACCTGAAGAAATACTACCATTAAAATGAAAGATACTTGTAAAATCGAACAACGGAAGGCTTGATCCCTTCTCAGGGTACGTAGGCAACCTCACAAGGGTACATCTATTAAAATAAAAAAAATCTTCTTTTAAACCTGCTAAAAGCAACCTGAAGTTTTTCAACTTTTGTCTACAAGCTAAAAGCTTTACTCCATAAACAAACAGCCTTACGAGCTAGAGCATGCTACCAGCTAGCATGACTCGACTTTGCGTCTAAATTGCAAAGTCACAACTCCTCGAGTGTCTAAATAACAACGATTTTTTCATCGACCAGTGCGTCTTGAAATTGCCTGATCAGCTCCTAAGGTCTCTAAACGACCTGGGAGCAAGGTCTCTGAACGACCCGAATATTTGGTTAAGAGACTACCTTTGATTCACTAAAAAGTATGAGCCTCTAAATGGCGGAAATAGTAAGTGATTCTAAAAACAAAAGATAAAAAAAGAAGGGGGTAAAATTAAAGCCTCCATGAAAGGAGCATAAGTTTAAACATAAAAAGAAGGACCCCCTCGGGCATTAAAAGTTCAACAATAAACGGGTTTAAAGGCCTCCCCAGGCACCAAGTTCAAAAAACCATTAAGTGATGAATAGAAGGGTATCTAGCTGGCAGGTTCAGCTAGTTTATCCGCCGAGACATGCTGATCCAAGGGCAATGGGAAGTCCTTCCTAAGCTCCTGAGAACTAAGGTCCAACTGATCACTTAATGGTTGTGCGCTTGGCCCAGCAGGCAGCGTAACCGAATCATCGGATACCTGCGAAATGTCAAGTTTACCCAAGGAAAAATCTGATACATGGACGATGGCGAGCTCCGCATCCAACCTCAGCTTCTCAGCCTCAAACTCCTTCTTCTCAGCCTCAAAGTCGTTGATGGTCTGATTAATAATATCATCGAGAAGAAGGATGTTGGACTTACACTCCATAATATGTGTCTCGGTGTCGACCTCGATCTTCTTCTTCTAGAATTTATCCTTTATCCCCAGAATAATGGCACGCTATCGTTTGGACATCTCCCTCCTTGCAGCCTTCTTAGCCCTCTTCACCATCTCCTTCTGCTTCTTGACTTTCTCAACCTGGACTTTTAAGCCGAATATACTTTCGCTGACATAGCGTAGGCCATCCTCAGCAGTCCCAGCTCGCCCCTCGGCGACTCGGAGGTCCACCCTCAAATTATCACCAGATTTCTCCTGCGCAGAGATCCGAGCTTGAAGAGTGTCAGCACGAGCTTGAGCCTCCCGAGCAGAGTCTTCCCATATCTTGGCCAAAACGTCCTGATCTTTAACCTGACTTTCCAGAAGGGAGATCTTAGCCATCTCCTCCTCGTTCTGCGTAAGCCTCGCTACCAGCTCGTCCCGTTCGGTGACCAGGTCAGCAATGGTTTTAGCCGCCCTCTCAACTTCCACAGGCTGAGTAGCAGAGCGGAGCACCTGCTCAAACGAGTTAACTAACTCATTCGCAGCGGAAATCGCCTGAAAAGAAATGTTAAAAATTCTTTAGCAAGGAAGTCAAAAATAAAACAAAAGAAAGAAGAGGAAATCAAAGCTACATGGCCCATTGCACCCGCAAACTTGGTGTAACCTTTAGGCTTCCTCATATTCCTAAGAGATGGCAAGAAGCAGGAAGAAAGTTTAACACGCCTAAGAAGGTTTGCAAGCTGAGAACTATTCTCGACAATCGCCTCAGGACCATCAAAGTCAAACCTAAAAGCATTCGGAGGATTACTTCCACCACTTTGCGAGCGAGACGCCACCTGCCTCCTCGCTACCTCCTCACCCTCGAACCCATCGCCACGAGACCGCTTAAGGCGAGATTGGTGCTCAGCAGAATGACTGGGCTCCTTGGCAGACACCCTAGAGATTGACCTCTGGGAATTCCCAGCTCGGATATCGCACTGCAGGAAGATCGCATTCATCACCTCGGTCTGCATCGTACTCTCGGGGATCATTCTTCTTGGAGTCCTCGCGACGTGGGTTGTCAGCATGAGTAGATTTGCCGAGAGCCTCCTTGACCCTCTTATCGAGAGCACCAACCGGCGTCGGGACAGGGCCCAGCCGCATCCTCCCCCTATACGAGAGGCGCTCCGGCTTCCTAGATGGGATGATCTTATTGTACTCGGTGGAACTATCGTCAGGAACCAAATGAACGGTAGGAACGGTGTCCTGCACCTGAGAAATAACCGGAGAGCCAACCGTAATGAGAGCCAAATCCTTAGCAACGGCTTCGAGTTTCGGAATAAGAGAGGGAGCTGGGATCGAAGTTTGAGCGTGCGAGGGGACCGGAGTTTGAGCCGAGAGAGATGGAGAACCTATGAAGCCAAATGACGTTAAAACCCCCGATCTTTTCCAAAAAGAAAAGGAAAAGGGAAAGAAAAATGAACCTGCAAGCTGAAGAGCAGTAGTAACAGATACCCCTGGGGCCGGACGATCACGAGCTCGCAGAATCCTAGCAAGAGTAAACTGCTTCCAGTCAGAGTTTGGCTCCCTAAGAAGATCGATGAGGTGCCGAACCTCAGCCGTCACAGTCTTCGAGGAATCAATAGATTCTGCAAATAAAAGAAAGCCAAATCAGAATAAGAAAGAAAGCAATTAAGGAATCCCCAAGAAGGACGTATGAGTTAGCCTCATAGGGCTCATTCTAACCAGTGATTTGAGTCCAAGAGCGCCGAACTATCGACTCGCCCTCAATAGATCTCCCAGAAATTCTGAAATAGAACCACTGCTCCCACCACTTATCCTCCTGAGCATTGAATCGAAAGACAGACCAGTTAACTTTCACCGGAAAATAGTAAGTTCCGCGAAGATTCGAGTTCGCCTCGAAATTGAAGAGCTGGCGGAATTCCTCGGTATAAATATAACTCCGGCTTCCCTAGACCTCACCCAGAGTGCGACCAAGTTTCTCATCGCACTGGGCATGAGTTGGGGAAGGGGGAGCCCAAGGTCGCCGATAATGTCAGAGATGCACCACGGGATAGGAAAATTGAGGAGGCACTTCATGAAAAATACGGTATAGGCACATGCGTAACCCTCCGGGGGATTCTCTGGAGAATCGACATCCGAAGGAACGAGGAAATCGCAGTAGTCGAGCCCGCATAAAGAATAAATATTCTTGAGCTCTTCAAGTGAAACCGTGCTCCTCGAGTGAGGTCCGAACTGATCGGCAAACACAAGCGGAGCACTCGGTTGCGAGGGGGAGGCCATAGCAGAAAATCAGAAATTTTTTCAAAGATGAAGAAGCAAGCTTGCCGGAATTAACAGAGGAAGAACGTTTTGCAGAAGAAGATAAGTGATAAAAAGATAAATCGAGAAATACGATTTAAATAAAGACCACTCGATTAAGAATAAAAATAAGGACATGATTACCTTGGGAAGTGGGAAGTGGGAAGTGGGAAGTTGAGGCGACGTGGGAAGTTGAAGCAACTTGAACCGTCCATTTATATCAACCGCACACTCGCCCACTCGCTTTATCATTTCCCTAAAAATTGCATGCTTAAGGCAAAATCCCTGCAATTTCGGCGTTTATCAAGCAGAAGACCAATCAGCTGCCGAGATTTTATTGACTAGAAGACCAATCAGGACCCGAGATTGCAGCACCGCATCCTCATCGATAAATCAATAAGGATGCTGGAGGGCAACTGTTGGGCACAAATCCCACACTTAGAGCCCATAACGAATAAACAAGCTAAATAAAGAAGGCTCGGCCCACGGAAATATCTACGAGCTGAAGTCATCGAGATCGCGAGGTAGAACAAATCAACAAGATGGAAGAAACGAGCTCACAGGAAAATAGAAGCATGCACTCGAACAATTCAAAACATGGTCAAACAAGATTATTCCGTATTAAAGATAGAAGATTGCACATTCAATTAGATAGTTAATGTGTAGGCAGTTACGTTTGAGGCTGGTATAAATTTAGAACACCAGCCTTATTGCAAATGACCGAATTCATGGAAAAGATAAAAATATACATATTTTCTCTAAAAATCTTCTAAGTAATTCTCAAGAACATACAACCTGCACGTTGAGAATTGAGGTTGTGAGATTCTGCTGTCACATTATCCACTTCCCATCTTCCTTGAGTGGGTTCCATGTTCTTCTGTCTTAGATCTGATCAAAATCACAACAGAAAACAGCAACAAACTCCAATACCAACTACCAGCACACAAATGACTCTTCACCAAGCCACAAATCTCAAAATACTTCACAAAAATATCTCAGATTTTAAGAATAAAACAGTAAGTCTCAGACCAGATAGGATCCGTTACCTGATGAGACTAAAACTTCTTTTTCATTGACTTAAAATCAACCAATCCTCCAAAAGCTTCAAACTTTTCGACCTAGTAAGCTTCCAACGACCAAAAGCTTCAAGCTTTATTACCAAGCTTCAAACTTTTTCACCTAGAAAGCTTCCAACGACCAAAAGCTTCAAGCTTTATCACCAAGCTTCAAACTTTATCACTTAGGATGCCTTAAACCTTTGCTCTAATACCACTGTAACAATTTTAAGTTCTGGTTTTGTATTTGATGTACTGATTCTTTGTTTGATGTTTATGTGCAGAAAGTAAAAGAAGAGACGACACGGCAAAATAACGAGTTCCCACGCCAAACCGGCAATGGTACGTCTCGGTGAGCTTAACCCAGCTCACAAGAGTATCAAGAGAAGCTACTTACAAGTGATCACACCCCAACTCACAACACTCACCTAACAGAGAAAATACCCTACAAAGAAGATGAAGATCAAGGAAGAAGATGAAGTTTCACTCACCCCTTACAAGCTCTTTTCTCTCACCCTCTCACTAACTTTCTCTCTCTATGTGTTGCAAATCTCTCTTGCTCACTTCTCTCACCTGCTTCTCTTTACTCTTCTTTATACTCTCTGCTTTTGTCCCGTTCTGTCACCAAGTGAATCACAGTTTTGGTGTGAACGACAAAATGCAGAGCACAAGTCGTGAAGCTCATTACATGCTTCTTACTTCAGTTTGTCTTCTAATTGGGCTTAAGCTACACCACTAGACCCAAATTCAGAAAGGAACAAACCCAATTGCCCAAAATATAATCGTATCTCACATATAACTTATATATATTTAATGGGTGATATACGACTATATTATAGAAAACACGAAATTACTCTTCCATCGTAGTGACACAAAATTCATAATCAAATTATTTGTCATAAGAACTATCATCATAATCAACACAATGATATGCACTTCTATACAACTAGGGGATTACATAATTTATAGAACTCACAAGTCCGTCATCTCAATAACCACCACACTCCAACTCCTCGTGATTTAGGAACACTATCACACAAGGCGATATGGCAGCTCTCGTAACCACATAGGCTAAACAAATTCCTAGTCCATTCTGTTACACTTTTGCTAACAACAACATAATAACTATCCTTTGGTAATATACGGCCTTAGTCTGCAATCATGTACCTTCTTTCTTTTTTTCTTTTTTATCTTCATACCCACTTTTGGAGTATGGAAAAGACCATTAAATCATGAAAAACAAAATTCCAGACCATAATATCACATCCAATCTCAAGTTTTTATTTCACATCCAAGCTCCACTTTTGATTGCCGGTTTCACGAATCTGATATCTTTCATTCGTATTATTACCACAATTTCACAATAGTGTATTCTCTTACTTGGTGTACATGTAGGCACGAGGACAAGCTCACTCGAACTTACTAAAACTGTGGCCAAATGTGTGGTTAAAAGACTGTGTTGAGGACCTCGAATCCATGCCCAGCCAACATGAGGAGGAGAAGGTGTTCCACGAAGCACCTATGTTAGATCACACCAAGACGTTCCAACAAACTGTTTACACGGGATAGTTTTTGCGAGAATAACATATGGCCCATTATTGAAGCGCACAAGCCCATCCAGCAACTATCCAACCCAACAAGAATTCTTGACCCATCAAATATCCACGAAGAACAAGGATCTCACCCGGACCAGCCTGGAGCAAACCACAACCCAACAACAAACCCATATGACCCAAAACCGACCATAAATGGAACTTACTTTATTTCATTCATCCAAATTCTTTATTTGGAGACTAGGAGATACCCTAATTCAACTAGCTACTAAGGGTGTGCACCATCCCATATTGGTTCGGGAAGATCCAACCATGCTCTCACTTTCCTCATATGAATTCATTTCTACCCAAGAAGGATATATGAGACTATGTTGGAGGATTCCAGCCCAACCATGAAATGTTCAGCTTAGATCCAACTTGGTCCACAATCTTGATTCATCAGAGACTGTTGGAGGTAAGCTCTGTACTCCCCTTAAACTAATATGAACTCCCTAAAATCGATCACTTTAGAGCTGGGCAGTAAGGGGATAAGCCTTGCAAGTACTATTGAATCAGTCGTTTTTGAGTCATTCGTTGTTTTATTGAGTCAAATTTTTGTTGGAAACTGTGATCTTTTTCTTGAACCTAATTAATCTGACCTTGCTTCTAAGTGACCATTGTTACATAATCAGTTCTAGATCGACTAATGAAAAATCCAAAGACTGACCAGTTAACTAGAAGACACTCATGTTTCCAGCAAAGTTCTTTAAAGTCTGAGCCAAAATTTTTGCGCTTCATCAATGTGGTTAGTATTCATAGAGCTTGATTCCTCATTCGTATCTGAAAAAGGAACCCATGTGTTTGAAGTAATGGTATTTCTCTCCCTGTTATAAGTTAATAAATAAGATGCATTAAAAGATGAAATGATTTTCTTCTGAGTAGAGGGTTAGGAAAATTTCCTGCGATCCCATTATTCTACTTCAGAGGAAATGATCACACAAAGGTGGAAGCGAGGTTAGGAAAATTTCCTGTGATACCATTATTTGCCTACACCTTTGATTACTTTTGAGGGAAGAACCGGGGATTCGGTGGCAAACACCATCAGTACTCGAGTCTCGAACCTTAATTCGTACATGCAAGAGATATAATAAGAAATAAGTCTGGGGGAGAGAAATAATACCAAAAAGTGTGAAAAGGTTGGTTCCTTGTCATGATATTGTATGGAAAGAATCTATAAGGTTCTTGGTATTAATCACAGCGATGAAACTGGCGAGGATGGCTTGATTGAACAATGCTGTGAGATAATGAGTGTAGTTTGGGAAGCTGCGAATGTCTATGGAGAAGTACGTGGTGGTTAGATCAAAAGCTGGTTAGGTGACATATGGGTGCTTGGGAAAAGGGTCATTGCAATGTTTCAAGAACAGTTGAGTCTCTACATTTTCAAACCTCTTTCTCTGGTTTAGTCTTCTATTTGCTTGAGGGCAAGCAAAGACTAAGTCTGGGGGAGTTGATATATCATGGTTTTTACCCCGTTTAAGACATGATATAAGTCCGTTTTATAGAGTCTTTATACTATAATGTATGTTTTAGAGTCTTTTACAGGTTTTAGCACGTTTGGAGCATAATTGGAGATATTGGAGCTTTCTGGAGCATTTTGGAGCAAAGCAGACGTTCGTGTAGCTGAATACCCGATTTGAAGCTTCGGTATCGATCGATACTGCATAGTATTGATCGATACCCACTGCAGCAGACACGAGTCGCGACTTAAATGAAGAATTGAGGAATTGCAATTTGGTCCAGAAGACTTTATTAATTACAATAAGCCCCAGAACGTGTTTTACCATTATAATTAGGTTTTTCAGCCACTTTGATGGCTAGGCTTTTCATTATTCTTGATTCTACTTTGGTTTTTGGAGAGGCAACTCTGAACTCCTGTGTTTTATTTATTTCTCTGATGATCTATTCAATCATGTTGTTTTTATTCTCCATATATGAGTAGATCATCAGAGATGAACAATAACCCAATGGTTTTGGTTCAAGATGGAGCTGGTCCTTACAGAGATCAAGAGGGTCAATTGTGCAATGAGAGAGGGCAACGATTGGATGGAGAGGGGAACATCATTCCACCTCCTGTTGTTGTCGAAGAGATTGTCGCAGGGAACGCTGTGATTAATCGTCGTATAACAATTGGTGAGTACAACATGCCTGATCAGTTCTACGCCAATCGTTACGCGATTCGCCCGCCTACTTTTAAGAGAAACAACTTTGAGCTGAAGCCTGCTTACTACACTCCTGTGGGTCAGCACCATTTTCATGGTCTTTCCAATGAATATCCTATGGATCACATTGAGAGGTTTGAGGATTTGGTTACAAGCATCAAAGGCGATGGAGTATCCTATGATTACCTCTTCTGTAAGCTCTTCCCATACTCTCTTGGTGGGGATGCAACTTATTGGCTGAAGCAGTTGCCAGTTGGATCACTGACTACTTGGGAAGAGACTAAGAATGCATTCCTGAACAACTTCTATGATGATGCACAATCCGAGGAGCTTAGGAATAAGATTTCTCTGTTTTCTCAGGGACCGACTGAGGCATTTAAGGCTTCTTGGCTCAGATTCAGGTCATATCAGAGGGATTGTCCACATCATGGGTTCACTAATGTTCAGCTGCGGGGTCTTTTCTTCAGAGCGATTGATTGGAGGTATCAGATGGCTTTGGATGATGCGAGCAATGTAAATTTCAACACCAGGTACCCTGAGGACGCTTATGTGCTGATTGAGAACTTGGCATCTAGAAATAGTACCAAGAATGCAGACATGGAGCGCAAGAAGCTAGCTGGTGGCATGGAAGGTTCGCAGATTGCTGAGGTTCAAGCCATGTTAGATTCTATGCACAATATGTTGATGGGCAAGACGATGAAGGCTGTTTACTTTGCAGATGATGTTAAGGTATTCAATGAAGATGAAGTGGAAGATGTTAACTACATTGGTGGATATGGTTTTCAAGGTCAGAGAAATCAATACCAGAATAACAACAGAAACTTCAACAACAATTCTCAGCAAGGAGGATCGAATCAGTTTGTCCAGAAACCTTTGCAGAGCAGTGGATATACCAGGAACTATGGGAGTTCATCTTATCAACCTATACCTGCTAAGACCCCATATAGCAAGATTGAGTCTATGTTTGAACAGCTGGTTCAAGGACAGCAGAAGCTAACTGTAGATTTCAATGGGAAGTTGGATGCTATGTACAATGATCTAATTGGAAAGATCGAAGCTCTTAACATTCATCAGAAGAAGCTGAAACCTCAGGTTGCTCAGACTTCAGAGGCTGTGAAAAGGCAAGAAGGTTTTCTTCCAGGGAAAGGAGAGAACCCAAGGGCACACATCAATGCAATCACCGTGAGGAATGGAAAAGAGGTCAATCCATGAGCGAAAATTGGCCAAAATGCAGAAATTTTCATCGATCTTGACGATGAGAATTCTAAAATCGCTCCGGTATCGATCGACACCGGTCAAGATACTTTCACGGGACAAATCAAATCCCCTTGTATTGATCGATACCACCCCTGTATCGATCGACACTGATCCTGCAGTCGAATCAAAACCTAAGCTTATGAAGGAAGTACCTGATGTAGTTGCAGAGAGAGTTTACACACCGAGGATACCTTATCCCAGAGCTATTGGGAAGACTAAGAAGGAGGTAGAAGACTCTAGCTGCAAGGTAATTATGGATAAGTTGATTGTTGAACTTCCTTTTATCGATTCTATCAAGACTTCTCCAGCTTTCAGGAGATATGTTAAGAGGATGGTATCGAGCAATGTGAACCTTGAGAATGGTGTTCTGATGATCTCCCATGAGTGCAGCGCAATCTTGACAAACATGATCCCAAAGAAGCTATTAGACCCAGGGAATTTTGTGTTGGATTGTACAATCTTCACAGAAAGGTTCGAACGTTCTCTTTGGGACCTTGGTTCAAGTGTGAATCTCATGCCATACTCGGTCGCTAAACGGATGGGGATGACAGACTTCACAACCACAAGGATCTCCCTGATACATGTTGATCGCTCAGTTCGACTTCTAGAGGGATTACTTGAAGACGTCCCGATTAAGATTGGGAATTGTTTAATCCCGACTGATTTTGTTGTCCTGGAGTATGATGGAGAGCCCAAAAACCATCTTATCTTGGGAAGGCCATTCCTAGCAACAGCTGGTGCTTAGATTGATTGCAAGAATGGGAAGATCACTCTTAACATCGGTGATTTGGTCATGACCTTTAACATGGAGAAGATGATGAAGAGACCAACCATCGATGGACAGACTTTCTTCATTGATACCTTCAACGACATAGCTGAAGAGTACTTCTTGGAAATGTATCCTGAGGATCCACTAGAGAGAGCATTGGTCTGTTCAGCTGAGTCAGAAGTTCACTTGGATGATGTTGCTGCTGGATACTCAAGGATGCTCGATACAATACCACCAGTATCAATCGATTCTCCCCTAGTATCGATCGATACCCTGCGACCAGAAAGGGAATTGGCCGAAAGTTCTAAGTAAGTTGCTGGGCTTGGAGATTGGAGCGAGGAGAAAGCTCCTAAGGTGGAACTTAAGCCACTTCCTGCGAATATGAGGTATGGTTTTCTTGGTCCTAATTCTACATACCCAGTGATTATTAATGCTTCTTTGAACAACGGAGAGATTACCTTACTGCTGAGCAAGCTGCGCAAGTATCGCAAAGCTCTTGGCTATTCTCTTGATGACATTTCAGGTATAGCACCGGACCTGTGCATGCATAGAATTCATCTTGAAGACGAGTCTAAGGCTTCAATTGAGCATCAGAGGAGGCTGAATCCAAACCTGAAAGAAGTGGTTAAGAAAGAGGTCATGAAACTCATGGATGCAGGGGTTATCTATGCCATCTCGGACAGTTCTTGGGTCAGTCCAATGCACGTTGTTCCTAAGAAAAGAGGGATAACTGTGGTGAAGAATGAGAAGGATGAGATGATTCCTACTAAGACTATCACTGGGCAACGAATGTGCATTAACTACAGGAAGTTGAATGCAGCCACAAGGAAAGATCACTTCCCATTGCCATTCATTGACCAGATGCTAGAGCGGTTGGCTAGTCATCCCTACTACTGCTTTCTCGATGGGTATTCAGGTTTCTTCCAGATTCCTATACATCTAGATGACCAAGGGAAGATAACTTTTACATGTCCTTATGGCACATTCGCATACAGGAGAATGCCATTTGGACAGTGTAATACCCCAGCCACCTTCCAGAGATGCATGATGTCTATCTTCACAGACATGATTGAAGATTTTATGGAGGTGTTCATGAATAATTTTTCGGTGTACGGATCATCATTCAAAGATTGTTTGGCTAATTTGTGCAAGGTGCTACAGAGGTTCGCTGATATTGCCAACTACCTCGCTGCAGATGCAGAGCCAAAGCACCTCAAAAAATATGACAAAAAGAAGTTTTTGCTTGATATAAGGCGATTCTTTTGGGATGAACCTTACCTGTACAAGCACTGTTCTGATGTCATCTACAGAAGATGCATTGCTGAATCAGAGGTACCTAATGTTTTGTTTCATTGTCATGGATCTGAGTATGCTGGACACTTTGCTACTTTCGAGATAGTAGCCAAGGTTCTTCAAGCAGGTTTCTGGTGGCCTACTATGTTTAAGGATGCTCATGCCTTCGTTTCGCAATGCGATGCGTGTCAGAGGTGAGGGAAAATAAGTAAGAAACACGAGATGCCACAAAATTTCATCCTTGAGGTTGAGATTTTTGATTGTTGGGCAATCTATTTTATGGGTCCTTTTCCTTCCTCATATAAAAACAATTACATCTTGGTTGCTGTGGACTATGTATCTAAGTGGGTGAAAATAATTGCTAGTCCCACCAACGATTCTTCTGTGGTCCTTAAGCTGTTAAAGAGTATCATTTTCCCTCGATTTGGAGTACCTCGGATTGTTATAAGTGATGGTGGCTCTCACTTTATTAACAAGGTCTTCGAGAAGATGTTGAAGAAGCATGGTGTGAATCATCTTGTAGCTACTCCTTATCATCCTCAGACTAGTGGGCAAGTTGAGGTTTTCAACAGACAGATCAAGGAGATTCTGGAAAAGACTATGGGTACTACTAGGAAGGATTGGTCTGCAAGGCTGGATGATGCACTGTGGGGTTTACATGACCGCTTTAAAAACACCACTTGGGACTACACCGTTTCACTTGCTATATGGGAAAGCGTGTCACCTTCTGGTGGAAATCGAGCATAAGGCAGCATGGGCTACAAAGATGATGAATTTCGACATCAAATCGGCTGCTGAGAAGCGATTGATTCAGCGGAATGAGCTGGATGAGATTAGGCACAATGCCTCTGAAAAATCAAATATGTACAAGGAGAGGACCAAAGCGTATCACGACAAAAAGATCCTCACCATACACTTTGAACCCAATGACCATGTACTTCTGTATAACTCTCGTTTGCATTTGTTTCCTGGTAAATTGCGTTCTCGTTGGTCAGGTCCTTTCACAGTCAAGGAAGTTAGACCACATGGTGCCATTGTCCTGACTAATCCTTCGGGCAAAGAATTCACTGTCAATGGACAAAGGGTGAAACACTATTTCAGGAGCACCGAGATCCCAGAAGGGCACATAATGCCTCTGGATGATGCACCCACTGCCTGAACGGCGGTATAGTCAAGCTAATGACGTTAAACGAGCGCTGAGTGGGAGGCAACCCACTGGTAAGTCTGTACATATAAGTATTTTATTTTTTTCAATTTTTGTTTTGTGTTTTGCTGTGTCACGTGAATCAGATTCGGAGGCTCAGTATCGATCGACACCACTTGGTATAGGTCGATACTGATTTTAAACGCAAATATTCTGGACCGACTCCCGTGTATCGGTCAACACCACTTATGGTATCGGTCGATACCACCACCCAGGTAAGTTTTCTTTAAAAACCATATGGTATCGATCGATACCAGGCCGTGTGTCGGTCGATACCCATGGTCCGTTACGGTAACTTCTTATTCTTCATGATTCCGCTCTGTTCTTTTTATTTCTTTCACCAATCTTAGGCTAGATAACAATGGGGACAGTGTTGTTCAAGTCTGGGGGAGGTAGTTGCTGACATTAGTTTTTTTTTTTTTTGAGAGAGTAAGTCCTTTTTGAGTCAAAATTTGTTTTTATTGAGTCAAAACCTGTGGGAGAATGTGATATTTTTCTTGATTCTACTGTTATGACCTTGCTTCTAAGTGACCATTGTTACAGAATCAGTATTAGATCGACTAATGAAAAATCCAAAGGATGACCAGTTAACTAGAAGACACCATGTTTCCAGCAAAGTTCTTTAAAGCCTGAGCCAAATTTTTTTTGCACTTCATCGATGTGATTGATTTCCATAGAGCCTGATTCCTCATTAGTATCTGATAAAGGAACCCACGTGTTTAAAGTGATGGTATTTCTCTCCCCTGTTACAAGTTAATAAATAAGATGCGTTAAAAGACGAAATGATTTTCTTTTGAGTAGAGGGTTAGGAAAATTTTCTGTGATACCATTATTCGCATACACCTTTGATTACTTTTGAAGGAAGAACCGAGGATTCGGTGGCACACCATCAATACTCGCATTACCTTTAATAAGTATATGCGAGAAAGAACATAATAAGAAATAAGTCTAGGGGAGAGAAAATAATACCAGAAAGTGTGAAAATGGATGGTTCCTTGTCATGGTATTGTATGGGAAAGAATCTAGAAGGTTCTTAATATTAATCATAGCAATGAAACTGGCGATGATGAGCTTAATTGAACGATGCTGTGAAATAATGTGTGTAGTCTGGGAAGCTGCGAATGTCTACGGAGAAGTACATGGTGGTTAGATTTGGAACTGGTTGGGTAATATGCGGAGCACTAAGGAAAATGATCAATGCAATGTTTCAAGAACAGGTGAGTCTCCGTGTTTTTCAAACCTCTTTCTATTGTTTTGCTTTCTGTTTGCTTGAGGGCAAGCAAAGGCTAAGTCTGGGGGAGTTGATATATCATGGTTTTTACCCGTTTAAGCCATGATATAAGTCCTTTTTATAGAGTCTTTCTAGTATTTTAGAGTATTTTAGAGTCTTTTCAGGTTTTAGGTATGTTTGGAGCATTATTGGAGATATTGAAGCATTTTGGAGCTTTTTGGAGTCAAGCAGAGATCCTGTAGCTGAGACACCGATTTGATGCCTGAGTATCGATCGATACACTTATGGTATCGATCGATACCCGTCGAAGAAACAGAAGGATCGCGACTTTTCTAAGATTTGAAAAACTGCAAATTGCCCCAGAAGACTTTATTATTTACAAGAAGCCCCAGAACGTGACTTAGGTTATTTATTAGGATTTTCAGCCACTTTTGTGAGCTATGCTTTATTTTACTTTGGTTTTGTGAGAGAGCTTTTGGAGGGAGACAAGTTTGAAACTCTGGTCGTCTGAGAGAAGATTTCGAACCCTTGTTTTACTCTCTTATTTACTATTTATTTAGGGGTTTATTCAGTCATGTTTATTGTTGCAATCTCCATGTCTGAGTAGATCTCCTGTTAGGTTTAGGGTTCTCATAAGGGATTTCTTTGAATGCTAGGGTTATTTGTTGATTAGGATTCATAATCTGAACTAGTTCTTCACCTTAGGTTGTTCTCAAAGCTAATTCTAGATTGATCACCTGGAACTTAGATCTTAGGTTAATCGATTAGGCACGAGAGTGCAATTGAGAAACCTGATAGAACTTAGAGTGAGCAAAATAACTATTCGCAAAGAGATTTGGGTTAGTTGTTTTGTGAACAAATCAAACTTGAACTAAAAGCTGGTTTAGACTTTAGGATTCACAAAAAGATTTGAGATTCTAGGATTTAGACTTACATAATTCTTGCAACGAGAGTTGGTTAATTATATTTCAGTGATTTGAGTTCAAGAGCCGTGCGTAACCTGAACCCTGATTTGTTAGTTTATCTGCATTCATTGATTTCCTGAGAAATACCCTAAACCTATCTTTCTCCCAATAGAATCACAACTTGTTTAATTTACGTATTTGCTTTCAATTCCATTGATCATTTAGCTTATATTTCATCTATACAATCTATTCTGTGATTTCTTGAGTCTCTGTGGATTCGACCCCTAAGTATTACAATCGACAAAGCTTTAGTACTTATAGGATATTAATTTGAGCTTATCACTTCATCTCTAAACGATCTTGTATATCTCTGTTTAGACCACCCAGAAAGCGTGACATTGTAGCTTCTCTATCTTCTACGATGCGGCTTCTTTGAGCAAGCTTTCTGATCTTAGTGTGTAGCTCACGGTGGTGATGGCTTGGAACAAATCTTTTTTCTCATGATTCTCTTCATCTATGTCCAAGTCTCCTCCATATCTTCTCCATTACGTCTTCTAGAAGTAACTAGCTGATCCCACCAGCTGAGAGCATAATCATTGAACTCAGTTGCTGCTATCCTCACTTTGTTGATTTCTGTGTAGTGTTGGCAGTTGAAAACCAGCTCAATCTTCTTTTCTCACTCCAAGTACGCATCATGGTCGTTCTTCCCATGGAAAGGTGGGATTCTGAGCTTGAGACCTCCAAAGTTGTCTCTGCCTTCTCTATCACGTCTATGCCTTCTATGGCTGCCTTGAGTTGAATCACTCTCTTGGCTATAATAGCTTGCCGTTTCTTCATCTCCATGTTGCCTTTGTTGATTTATGCCTCCCCTACGAGCTCTCCTTGGTCGATTATCACCTTGCACATGTTCTCTATGATGTTGTTGCTCTTGTCGAAAGGCTTCTAACTTGGCATGAAGAGTAGTGGTCATTGATATGCTCAAATTAATACCCTAAAAGTACTAAGCAGTAGTTGCAGTATAGTAGGGGTCGAACACAAGGACTCACAGAGACACACAATAGATTATAAATATGAGAATCAAGCTAAGCAATCAATAATATTGAAAACAAGACTTAAATTAAAACGGTTGTAAATTCAATTGGAGAAAGATAGGTTCAGGGTTTTTCTCAGGAAATCAATGAATGCAGGTAAACTAACTAACATGATTCAGATTTAGCGCGGTTCTTGAATTCAAATCACTAAAGTATAGCTAACCAACTCTCGTTGCGAAAACTATCTAAATCTAAATCCTAGGAATTCCAAATCTCTTTGCGAATCCTAAAGTCTAAATCAGCTTTTAGATCAGGTTTTATTTGTTTACAAAACAACTAAACCAAATCTCTTTGCGAATAGTTATTTTGCTCACCTAAGGTTCTATCAGGTAATTAATCGCACTGTCGTGCCTAATCAATTATCCTAAGATATAAGTTCCAGATTCGTCAACCTAGAATTAGCTTTGAACACAACCTATGGTGAAGAACTAATTCAGATGGTGAATCCTAATAACTAATGAACCTAGCATTCAGAGAAAACCCTTATGAGAACCCTGAACCTAAAGTGGATCTACTCAGACATGGAAATTGAAGCAATAAACATGTTTGAATAAATCATCAAATAAAATAGAAAGAGTAACAAAAAGGGTTCGAAATCTTCTCTTGGACGAAGGGAGTTTTAGACTTGTCTTCCTCAAAAAGCTCTCTCTCAAAACCAAAGTAAAATAAAGCGTAGCCAACAAAGTGGCTGTAAAATCCCTATAAATAACCTAAATCACGTTTAGGGGCTTCTTGTAAATAATATAGACTTCTGGACCAAATTGTAATTCTTCAACTCTTCATTAAAGTCGCGGGTCGTGTCTGCTGCTATGGGTTTCGACCGATACTAGTGAGTATCGATCGATACCAAGCGTGAAATCGGGCACTCAGTTACACGAACGTCTGCTTTGCTCCAAAATGCTCCAGAAAGCTCTAATATCTCCAATTATGCTCCAAACGTGCTAAAACCTGTAAAAGACTCTAAACAACTACGAAATAGTAGAAATACTCTATAAAACGGACTTATATCATGGACTAAAAGGGGTAAAAACCATGATATATCAACTCCCCCAGACTTAGCCTTTTGCTTGCCCTCAAGCAAAACAGAAAACTAAACCAGAGAAAGAGGTTTAAAAACATAGAGACTCACCTGTTCTTAAAACATTGCAGTGACAGATTTCCTTAGTGCTCCACATATTACCTAACCAGCTTTTTGATCTAACCACCATGTACTTTTCCTTAGACATTCGCAGTTTCCCAGACTACACACATTATTTCGCAGCATTGTTCAATCAAGCCTTCCTCGCCAGTTTCATCGCTGCGAATTAATATCGAGAACCTTCTAGATTTTTTCCCATACAATATCATGACAAGGAACCACCATTTTCACACATTTTGGTATTATTTCTCTCCCCCAGACTTATTTCTTATTATGTTTTATTGCATATACAAATTAAGGTTTGAGACGCGAGTATTGATGGTGTTTGCCACCGAATCCCCGGTTCTTCCCTCAAAAGTAATCAAAGGTGTAGGCGAATAATGGTATCACAGGAAATTTTCCTAACCTCTCTTCCACCTTTGTGTAATCAATCCCTCTGAAGTAGAATAATGGGATCGCTGGAAATTTTCCTAGCCCTCTACTCATAAGAAAATCAACTCATCTTTTAATGCATCTTATTTATTAACTTGTAACAGGGAGAGGAATACCATTATTTTAAAACACATGGGTTCCTTTGTCGGATACGAATGAGGAATCAAGCTCTATGGATACTAACCACATCGATGAAGTGCAAAAATTTGGCTCAGGCTTTAAGGAACTTTGCTGGAAACATGAGTGTCTTCTGGTTAACCGGTCAGCCTTTGGATTTTTTATTAGTCGATCTAGAACTGATTCTGTAACAATGGTCACTTGGAAGCAAGGTCAGATCAAAAGATTCAAGAAAAAGATCACAGTCTCAGACAAAGTTTTGACTCAATAAAACAACGAATGACTCAAAAACGGACTGACTCTAAGAAAAACAAAAACAAAGTCAGCGACTACCTCCCCCACACTTGAACAACACTGTCCCCAGTGTTATCTAGCCTAGAGTTGGTGAAAGAAAACAAATGGATCAAATGGAAATATGAGAAACAAGAAGTTACCGTGCTGGAACATCGAGTATCGACCGACACACGTCTTGGTATCGAGCGATACCAAGCTTAAGTCGATATGATGAACTCCTCATCGCGTAGGGTGTCGACCGATACCAATGGGTATCGATCGACACTGAGGCGATTTGGTCGTCAATGACTAAGGTAGATGTAACGCCAAAATTTGTGTTAAACGATCCAAGTGTTAGAAGTAAGCATTGTTAGACCACTCAAACACAAGTTAGGTGCAAAAAAATATCATATAAGCATAAATCCATAGATCCAAAAACATAAAGGAAACACAAAAGTTCAAATGAGAATAAAAAGAAATCAGATAGAAAAACAAACGTGATAATCAGATAGAAGGATTACTAATCCTCTGTGGCTTCGGAATCACCATCTGCATCGGAATCGTCAACAGGAGAAGGAACAACAGGCTGCAGCGAAGGATCAGCGTCCGTCGCAGTCATGCAGCGGCATCGAGAAATCACAGTCCATATGCTCCTCATACTGTCTATCATCACCTTCTGAAATGCGGCTGGCTCCATCGGAAGCTCCGAATCAGCAGGAAACGATGGTGCAGGGATAGAGGAAGTCGCTGCATACGATCGCTGGGCTCGTCCTCCCTGGCGCGAAGTAGATGGGATGTCAGCAGCAGCAGGTGCAGGCGTGCGAGCAGAAGGACCTCGTCTTTGGCGAGTGCGAGGCGCAACCATCAGTAGGCTCGGGTCAGGTTCGAAACTTAGCTGAACGAGATCGTCATCAATGTAGTCAGCCCTCTGTTTGGGAGCTTAACCAGAAAATCCCCTTCCCTGTTGGAAAAACACCAATGTCGCGCAGGCTTCAGCCACCTGAGGTTTTGCATATGTCTCTCATCCATGACAGTGCGGGAAGTAACAATCGAACAGCTCGCTGTGCCGATACCGCAATGCTGAAAGATAGGAGTGAGAAGACTGCCAACTGTCTCTGTCTTCGTACTCGTGCCCACAAATGGTTTGGTCTTCAGAGAGACCAGGTGATGGGCAAAGACTGCGTCTAGGTTGACCGCGAGATTGAGCTCAGGCCATGCATAGTTCTCGTCGTCGATGATACCTCCAATGCCTATGGAGAGCATAATGAGTTCGGACAGCCGCATCTTGTTAGGCTCCATCTTACACAGGATAGTGTTGCTCAGGATCCTAACCATACAGCGCAGAACGGGATGACAAACGTCCATCTGAGTAGATGTCTTGGAGTAGTAGGCTCGGTTCCCGAAGTGTTCCCTGAATACCTACACATCGAGAAACTGTGTAGGCAAAGCAACCTTCCGGAAATCCCTGCGGAAACCATAAATGTCGCAGAGATCTGGAAGTGGCAGCCGGTATCTCACTCCTCGAATCATGAAGGTCATGATGCCTTCCAACGCGTCCTTCAGAACCTCATCCTGATAGTAAACTCGGACTGTCGCGAGGAACTGCCGTACCAAGTCAGGGTACAAATCATACTGTCTCATCGGTATAGTCCCCAAACCGATCTTCTCTATCAATCCCCCAAGTGACCTGTCAATACCCAGGTTGCGCATGGTCTGAGGGTTGACAAACTGAGTGGTTTGTATATCAACATCCTGCCAAGCATTGTAGAACAACGTGTCGTAGTCGTCCCAGGTCTCGGAGATGGGTCTGTAAATGCAGTCATTACTCTCAGCTATCTGCCTATGTGCTCCCTCCCAATCTCTGTTGCAGGGAATCTTGGCTCTCTCATTTCGCTTAGGCCAAGGGGCTCTAACTGTGGCGGCAGGAGCAGCATGGTGAGCAGGAGTAGCCGGTGGTGATGATGGTTGTGCCACTGGTGGGGGTGGTGGAATCTCGCGCAATGAAGCACACAGAACCTCGATGTTTGCCGATGCTCCATCAATCAGTACCCTGTAGGTGTCGTGGCCTAGGTAACCATTCATCAAACCTCTCAGCCAATGCAAACAATCCCAGATTTTTGCACGTTGGTCCAAACGGGATTCTCTGGTTGGTGGATTTGAGCTGGATGCGTCTGAAGTTCGTGCTCTCTTCGGTCTAGATTTCATATGTATACAAAGACATAAAGACACAGCATAAATCCAACATCTCTCTCAAACAGAGCAATCTCGACTAAGTGAAACGGTCAGTATCGACCGATACCAATATGGTATCGATCGATACTCAAGCAGGTATCGAGCATCGCAACGAAGAACATGAATCTGAAAACTCCAAAAGTGTAATCCAATGGCAATTAGGTGCAATGCAAGATTCGACTAGGCCTAGAACACACTAATCAAGTGGTAATCATTCATCAAAACAAGTTCTAAAAGCCTAAAAGTCAAAAATCAAACCTTGGGTCACTGATTGAAAATATGAGAATTCGTGATGCATACCTTGTGGATCGTGAGGATGAGTGAGAGAATGAGAATGAGGATAAAAATCCAAGCAGAATAGGGACGAAAATCACTCAAATCCGTTGAAAAACGAAGATTTGTGAATTTGAGAGAGTAGTCTCGGTTTTGGCATCAAACGATGGGCTGTGGGAGAAACGAAGGAGAACCCGTAGGGTTTATAGGAAACTTACCTGCGCGTGGGGTATCGACCGATACCAGTGGGTATCGATCGATACTGAGAGTGGCGAATGACTTGTTTGTCATACGGAGGTTTGGTCCAAAATGTTTATGTTAAATGACGGGTATCGATCGATACTGAGAGTGGCGAATGACTTGTTTGTCATACGGAGGTTTGGTCCAAAATGTTTATGTTAAATGACGGGTATCGATCGATACCAAGTGGTATCGATTGATACGGGACCTCCGAATCAGATTCACGAGACACAACGAAAAGAAAAATAAAATAAAAAATAAAGACTCATATGTACAGACTTACCAGTGGGTTGCCTCCCACTCAGCGCTTGTTTAACGTCACGAGCTTGACTGTACGGACGATCAGCCCGAATGAGAATGAGAGATTGCAGCAAAACAGGCTCCACAACTTGACATTTCCAACTTCAGAGTCTTGCGCAACATGCGCTCCACAACTTCATGTCCTTTCTCTTTCAGCTTTGGAGTAAGAAGAACTCTAGCTTTAAAAAATGGCCGCGAGGCCCCTTTGCATTTCACCTTGTATTCAATTGAATCTCCATCATACTTCTGAGGGATTAAAGTCATAGAAGCAGCATCCTTCACTCATTTGCTTTTCGCCTTCATCTTTACGTTAGATGTTTTGACGTCTTTCTTGGTGATGATAGAAGGACTATCTAGAACGTCTGTGACAGTTGGTTCGTCAGGAAGCTCTTCCAAAAGATCAATTACCAACGTCTCATCTGTAACAACATCGATGTAAGAGACACGTGTGGGAGTTCCTCTAGGGATAGCTTTGTAGTACACCTCATTGTCAATGTATGAGAACGAGATTTGCTTGATGGGTGTGTCCATAATGGCACCAACCGTAGCCATGAACGGTCTTCCAAGAATCAACTGCGTACGAGATTGTGCACTCATCTCCACAACATGAAAATCAGCCGGAACCAGACAGTCTCCTACTTTAGCCAGCAAATCAGGGATTGTACCATATGGAAGTGAGATGGAACAATTCGCGAATGTGATAGATGACATGGGCTGTCGAATATCAGCTCCCAATATCTCTGCAATTGCCCTTGACACGACATTGACGCTAGCCCCTGAGTCAACGAGAGACTCTTTGAATGCAACTCCAGAGATGGAGAATGGAACGGAGAATATGCATGGGTCTTCCTTCTTGGTCAACTACCTCAGCGGTAGTGACTTGCTTCTTGCCTTGATGAAGAGTACTTTGATCTCTTCCAGGGTTTCTCTGCAATCTTTGAAGTGACTTAGCAGAGGCCAGCCCTCTAGAGCTTCTTCAAAAGTGAACGAGTGGGGTATCCTTCGTACCATCTTCTCAAAGCCATGCAGCTGCTTTGGAGTGATGGGGGTTCGGAGGTGTTGGGGAATAGGATTCAGCTTCTTGGGCTTGCGAAGTCTGTCAACACTCATACGCAGCTCCTTTGCAGTATCTGGGTGAGTATCGATCGATACATAGATGGTGTCGATCTATATCAACAAAAAGAGAACAACGAGTATTGACCGATAATAGTGAGTATCGATCGATACCGACGAACTTAGTTAAAATTCTCAGACTAAAATCTAATGGCGAATTGAGTCCCCGGCAACGGCACCAAATTTGATATGCTCAAATTAATACCCTAAAAGTACTAAGCAGTAGTTGCAGTATAGTAGGGGTCGAACACAAGGACTCACAGAGACACACAATAGATTATAAATATGAGAATCAAGCTAAGCAATCAATAATATTGTAAACAAGACTTAAATTAAAACGGTTGTAAATTCAATTTTTAGAAAGATAGGTTCAGGGTTTTTCTCAGGAAATCAATGAATGCAGGTAAACTAACTAACATGATTAAGATTTAGCGCGGTTCTTGAACTCAAATCACTAAAGTATAGCTAACCAACTCTCGTTGCGAAAACTATCTAAATCTAAATCTTAGGAATTCCAAATCTCTTTGCGAATCCTAAATTCTAAATCAGCTTTTAGATCAGGTTTGATTTGTTCACAAAACAACTAAACCAAATCTCTTTGCGAATAGTTATTTTGCTCACCTAAGGTTCTATCAGGTAATTAATCGCACTCTCGTGCCTAATCAATTATCCTAAGTTATAAGTTCCAGATTAGTCATCCTTAAATTAGCTTTGAACACAACCTAAGGTGAAGAACTAATTCAGATGGTGAATCCTAATAACTAATCAACCTAGCATTCAGAGAAAATCTTTATGAGAACCCTTAACCTAAAGTGGATATACTCAGACATGGAAATTGAAGCAATAAACATGTTTGAATAAATCATCAAATAAAATAGAAAGAGTAACAAGAGGGTTTGAAATATTCTCTCGGACGAAGGGAGTTTCAGACTTGTCTTCCTCACAAAGCTCTCTCTCAAAACCAAAGTAAAATAAAGCGTAGCCAACAAAGTGGCTGTAAAATCCCTATAAATAACCTAAATCACGTTTTGGGGCTTCTTGTAAATAATAAAGACTTCTGGACCGAATTGCAATTCTTCAACTCTTCATTAAAGTCGCGGGTCGTGTCTGCTGCGATGGGTATCGACCGATACTAGTGAGTATCGATCGATACCAAGCGTGAAATCGGGTACTCAGCTACACGAACGTCTGCTTTGCTCCAAAATGCTCCAGAAAGCTCCAATATCTCCAATTATGCTCCAAACGTGCTAAAACCTGTAAAAGACTCTGAACCACTACGAAATAGTAGAAAGACTCTATAAAACGGACTTATATCATGACCTAAAAGGGGTAAAAACCATGATATATCACTCATCATCTGATGCATACGAGCCATCATAGCTTCCATCATCAGTTTGTTGTTTCACATTCTGCTGGTCTCTTCCTCCTCGTCAGTCATCTCTACCTGAAAAGAAGAACAAAAACACAATACCTGTAACTAGTTCTTCACGAAAACAGGTTTGATGAAACAATGAAACTTGCGAAATTCACAAGCTGTTGCAACTAAAAATTATTGCTGAAACAAAAACAGGTAACAGATTCTCTAGACTTATTCGACTCACACACTCAAGCAACAACTCGAAAAACCAAAACCTGAAAACTCGACATAACCCTAGCCGCGAGCAAGATAAACCTTAAACAAAAAATTTCTGATTTTCTTTGCTAGAAATAAAACGAAAACAACTACTCAACAGGTTACTAAAGACGAAAATCACACAGGAACAAAGAGAAACATACTCGACAACACAAGACAAAACGAAACAGACTTGAAACTCAAAGAAAAAAAAACAAAAACATGTTCGAAGTAGTAAGGAACGAGATTAACCAGAGTTTTTAGAGCGTTGCTCTGATATCACTTAATATGAACTACCTAGAATCGAACACTGTAGAGCTAGGCAATACGGGGGATAAGCCTTGCAAGCGCAAGGGCTTCAAGGGGCGTGGGTCGATAGGTCACTGAAAGGAGATGGAAGTCCTTTAATTCACCGTTGTTGTGCTTTGGATATGACACACCAAAGAAGAACAAAACACTGGATATTACACAACAGCAAAGAAGAAGAAAGAATCGATCTCTCTAAAACCCAAGAAGAAGAAAAGTTGCGCTTTGATAATATGAAAGGAGATAAGTTTCTACGACAAGCTGCTAGGATTTTTATAAAAGAAAACCAGCGACAAAAGAAAGGCAAAAATAAAAGAAAGAAAAAAGAAAAGAAAGGAAAAAATAACAACTTCAACATATGGGCCTTGCTTGATTTGGTCGAAACTGAACTAGATGAGCTTTGGTGTTGTTTTGGTCGAACTGAGCAGTTGGGCCTTGGCGTACTTTGGCGAGTGGGCTAAAATAAGGTGATTTAACCTTGCCTCATTAAAAACCTATCCTTGGAAAACCCAATTGGGACAAAAACAAGGACAGGGAAAAAAGTGCAAAGTTAGATCACAAGCCCACTAGCCATCTTGAGCTTGGATCACAACTAATGTTGGTGTAGCCTTGTTTCCCTCTCGGCTCAAGTAACTTGGTTATTTCTGGATTGGGTTAAGAATGTCGGCAACAACTTCCTTGAGCTTCCTAGTCTTTGCTCGTGTCATAGGACCAGTTGAGATGATCAAAGGCTCCTCGGCAACAAGCTCCTCTTGTGCTGGTTCTTGCTCCTCGGCTACAAGCTCCTCTTGTACTGGTTCTTGCTCCTTGGCTACAAGCTCTTCATCTACGTCTTCAATGCTATCCATGATCACATTATAAAACCGTCTTAAACTGAACTTAAACCGGTCAACCTGGTACGTTGATTTATGCTAAATCAACGAATCTACTTCGATCCACCCCATCAAGGGCCATTATGGCTATGGCCTCCGCATTCAGCTAAGGCCAACCTCGGCTCCGGCCTCCACATTCGGATAACGCCCACCTCATCTTCGGCCTCCGCATTCGGCTAAGGCCCACCTCGGCCCATTAACGACTCAACCAATCCCAAACGAATTCGGCCCACCACGACTCAATGTTCGTTCAACTCGCCTCAGCCCATCGATCTACTTCCGGGCCCATTTAAGCCCGACTAATCAAAGTCGGCGCCGACCTCCAAAAAGGATGGAAAAGCCCGCGAAGAAAATTGAAGTCTTCCGTATCAAATACGAGGAAAAGGAGAAGATTTCCTTATCTCGGCCCGCGAGAAATAAGGAAATCGGACCGCCTCAAGACCTTGTATGTAGGGAGGTTCCCCTCATTCATATGTTATCACAAATTCTCGCAAGACCTTGGAGACCTAGTTCCGAGATTTCCGGCTTAGTTTCTTAGTCTCGATTTCATACATTTTCGTTAAATTCCGATGACCTAATTCTTGTACTTCGCCGAGATTTGCTAATAAACGAAAGTTCCCGATCCCTAATTAATTCTTCTTTATTAGGCTTTGTGTGAACTGGATTCAAAAATTGGCGCCGTCTGTGGGGAATAGGAGATCTCACCACGCAAAGCAACTCGGCGATGTTAGAAACACTACCCGATCGATCTCCCCTTAGAGATGATCCCGAAGGACGAAACGAAGAAACCCCAATCGACCCAAGAACCGTGATGCCACCACCATTACCACCACCAGTCAACAATAACCCGCAAGAAGCCCCGATCGCACAGAGATGCGATATCTGTTTTCCACACGCTGCTTGCCGAGATAAAAGAGGTATCTCGTGGAAGCAGCTCACAATTCGACAAACTCAAGACTACCCAGGCTACCTTTAACTCCCGCTTAGACGAGCTACAAAGGGACTAAACCCCGCGACGATCACCAGAGAACCCTCCTCATTTCCAGAAGAACCTACTTCCCGAGCAGAAGGATCGCCAACCACAGCCTACTCTTGGCTCTTTTGGGAATAACGCCAACTCGGCACCAACAGCCCAGACCCTTCAGCATCAGCCCATCGACCTCTGATGTGTATCGGATTCGTCTCCAAAACTTCATGTCTTATATTTATAAACCTTAAAGCTTACAAGTGCACAGATGTGCGTTGTATTACTTGAGGTATCGATCCACATGGAGAGGGTGCTGTTCTATGAGACCTAAGACACTGTATAGTAAATAAACCTAGAACGAATATATTTTTTTAGGATTTTTGTAACTAGAATTGTAAATAACAAGAAACGGAAAATTTCTACTAATAATCTAAGAAAATAGATGGCTACTCTAAACAAAAGGAATTTTAATTACTAAACTAATGCTAAGAGAAACTAAACCTATCCTAACAAAAACTAAGACTATCCTAATACCTAAAAAAATCTACTACTAACCTAATCCTAATGAAATCGATAACTAAACTACTTCTACGAACTCTATTGCTAAACTGCACTACTAGAGACGGTTGTAACTATCCTAAAACGTTGCTGGATCGAGAGGAATATCTCGGGGTATGCTCGATTCAATCAAACGGTCCCTAGCTCAATAGTAACCAGTGTTTCTAGATTATAACTCCACGAACAGGACAAAATAAAGACGTAGTCTACTTCCGTATAACCTACGTCCTACAATCTATTCACTCGACTAGTAGCTTCCGTCTCTGGCCGCGCGTAAGATTGTGATATGCTAGTGGGTCCATAGGTTAACGGCACTTCGTAATTATACTTTCGAAATATTACGACGCGCACGCCTTGTGGACGAACTTTGCTGGTGATTAGATGAAACACTTCTGGGGTTCTAAACTCCTCCTATCAACCTCTAGTTCATGATACTAGATTCATACATTAACAACTTTCCACAAGAAGAGCTCTAGAAATCTCGATTCAAGAGTACAAGAATGAAACCAAAACTAGTGTGTAGAATGTATCTAGGGTTGGATGCCACGAGAATTCTGTCTAAAACAACTATTTATAGGTCTTCAACATGCTTGGGTCGTTTTAGGGTTTGACGGTAAAAGACAGTTTTGGCCTCGGGTGAAGAAACGGATCATCTTGGGCGGAATTAGGTTTTGCTGCGGGTCCGTTTCTTCTGACTACGGTGAACTAGGCTATGGCTGCGGGTGGAGTGACTCTAGGGGCGGCGGACTTGTGCTTGGCCGTTGGTCCGGCTCCTCGACCGGCGATGGACTGTTTCTTCGGGCAGCTTCATCGTTGTTCAGTGCTTCAGGTATATTTTAGGATCCGACCATTGGATTGTCCCCAATCCAATTGCATTTGAAAGCTGGTTGTCTCTACTTTGTTGTATCCAAATTTGGTGATGATCAGACGGTGAAAAGGTATTCTTTGATTGCAAGACTTTTTGATGGTCCACGTTTATTCAAAAACGTATGTTTGCTCATAAATGCACTCTTCAATCCCGAGTTACCTGAAAGGAGTCTTAAAACCGCAAACATGCGAAACCCATAATAAAAGAATAGAAAACCAAGCAGAACACTTATTAAAGTGTTCTAAAATATATAGCAAAACAGATAAAAATACGGTGTTATCACACCCCCATACTTAAACCTTGTTTGTCCTCAAACAAGACAAAGCTCAAGCTTGGAAATGATCAAACGAAAATCATTGGGAACTCGAAATCTCAGAGACCGTCCTTCTAAACTATAACCATCGAACTACATCAATCACAATCTAGCCTAGAAAATTATCACTAGGAGTTCCCGTAACACTAGTCCACGGTATCCGTCATACGAAATATAAACTTTCAAAATCCAAAAATCAGGTTAGCTAGCTCTCTACATTCATTAAGTATAGGCGTGGGTTTCTCATCAAAAGGGTTAAACCAAGACAATCGATGCTAGGTATTAAAGGCATTTAGAGGTGAGGTTAAGAGTGTTTCGGATTACCGTAATTTTACCGGAGGGTGCGAGATATTATGCAAAATACCAAGAGAAGAAGGACCTATTGGTCACCACAACTTCCAGTCACTTGGTCTTGCGTAAAAATGTTGCACTTCCTCCTTCTTCCGAAAACAGAAGTTTTATGTCATTCCCCCGGACTTATAATTTTATGTGAGCTCGGAACGACATACTTCTCACAAACAAACCATGGATGCCTCATAAGTATTTCGATTAACCTAGACTTTTTGAAGGCTCTTGTTTTCTTTCCCTTTCACTTATTTTCGATTTTTGTTTTTTTGTTTTTTTTTTCGAAATGGGGAAACGCCTTTTATTGAAGTAGAGTCTTAGGGGCACGAAAATTTACCATGATTTTGAGTTTTTCCAAGGCATAACCAAGCTCACATCTTTATTGAATTCACCACCACCGATCGCGTATAGTCTTCGTCTTTAGTAATTGAAAGATGTGTCGTTCCTCCCTCTCCGGCGTTTTTGCATAAATCTGCACATAAGTCACAAATAGAGTTGCATGAGGTTTGAACAAAGGTTAAGTTTCGGGTGGGATACCAACTAAAGATGAGCTGGCCATTCATGTACGACAAATAGTTGTAAAAGGTGAAAGAACGTCATGAATGTATGATTTGTTATCTTGGCCTAAACCTTGGATGAGAAAATTAAGTCAAGATTAAGTCCAAATAAAATAGAGCTAGCATATTCCATCCTATAGAATCTCTACGGTCTAAATTCCTCTAGGGATTTAGCATTAACAGAAACTCTAGCTACCGCCTAGTCTAGAACCAAATTATGGAAGACCATGTTACTAGGAGATAGTGTAGAAGCACACTGCTCGGTTATCGTCATGGATTCTTTTCATCATTCCCTCAAAACGTATTCCTACGCTTTTCGAAAAACTTGAATTTTTTTTTAAAAAACGTCGAAAAATGCAAAATGCAAACACAAATGAAAGAAGTGGTGGTTAGTAAGGGATGGAATCCTCCCCCAGACTTAAATCACACTGGCCTCAGTGTGAAATAAATCGGGTAAGGACAAATAATAGATGTATGTAATAATTGAGAAAGTTTAAGGAAAAAGAAAACTTACCTGGATGCGGTTGCGGAATGGATTTGTGAATGGAATGGTGGTGATTTAGGGATGGTAGATGATGATATAGTGATGGAAATGGATGTGGGGGTGGTTGGGAATGGTTTGGAATCGATCGGGGATCGAACGAAGTCGATCAAGATCGCTAGGGGGGCTGGCCGTGGGTCAAAGGGCTGCAGCCTATTAGCAAGCTTGCCGCGGGTCGGTTGATCGCGACCGTGGCCAAGGGATAGCTCACCGCAGGTCTGGTTTGTGCAGGCGCAACTGAGCTTCTTTTGCGGTCAAGTCCTACTTTGCGGTTTGGGCTGGACCAAGTAGCTTCAAACCGTGTCTCCATCTTTTTGTCTTTTCGGTTTTTTGAATTTTTTTTTGGGTTTTCTGGTTTTTTAGAAAACTGAAAACTTAGAAAATAAAAAGTTAGTAGAAAAAGAAAGAAAAACTAGAAAGAAAAACGTACCTAAAATGGGTTGCCTCCCATTGAGCGCTTTTGTTTAAAGTTGTTTAGCTCGACGTTGGTATCGAGGTGAGCTTAGTCGTAGAAAGACAGCGTCGTACGACAAGTCTTCTTTGATCTTCTTTTGGTTTCCTCATCATGTGAATCATCGCTTGTTCGTGGATCGGGATCCGGATCAAGTTCGGGATCCATCGTGCTAGAACGTTTTTATTCTCCTTTTTTGAGTGGTATGGCAGTGTGGAACACGTCTTTTTCGATGTTAGCGAATGAAACACGTCAAATTGGCCAATCCATGATGGCTCCAACAGTTGATAAGAACGGCCATCCTAGAATTATCGGTGTTTCATCTTTCTTCGTTGTTTGGATGATGTAAAAATCGACGGGGGCTATGCTATCTCTGATTCATATTGGCATGTCTCGGGCAATACCTTTTGGTGTGGCACAAGTCTCGTTGGCCATGCTTATTTTTGTCTGGGTACGGTGTATGTGCTTAATACCGATGCGCTTTGTGGTCGATTTTGACATGATGCTCAAGCAAGCTCCGGAATCACAAAGAACGTTCTTAAATTCAACTCCAAGGATGCTACAAGAGATAAGTAACTGACCTTGTTCTTCGATTTTGTGGAGACTCCTAACGGGTTTTCCGTTCATGGCATTATTGAAAAGATCTTCTATCTCCGTTATGGACTCCTTGCTTTAACAAAATAAATGACCAATCATATGATCCATGTAATCTCTAGCAAAAGTAGTACCTCTAGGTAGATTATGAACCACGTTGTTGAATTCCTCTAACTTCTCTCGGCTTATCTTGTTTGGGTACTCTCGGTACTTCTCGGGTTGGTAAATTTGGATAGCATGGGAAGCGGCATAGGGTGTTGTTGAACATCTCGCTCTCATGAAATAGGCGTGAATGTCTTCCTTGCTCTCATTGCTGTAGCGGAAGAAAGCGTATATAGGTCATTTTTCCCAAACTTCTTCGAAGGAGGTGTGCGTCGGGATTTATTTCGAAAATCTATAAAACTCGATCAATCTCTCTTGGGTGATGCATTCTGTCCTTGGCTCTTCCGGTATTGGACTTGGTGGAGGTGTTGGTGCAAGGTTAGAGTCACTCAACGAATTGAAATCTGATTTTTTAAAGAATAACCTAGAGTCTTCTTCTTCGGAGTATTGTCCTTCGACTTCATTGGAGGATTGGGCTGATAAAACCATGTTCCATGGTGCAATGAAGTCTTGTTCTAAGTTGGTTGTAGTCTCTGTTGAGGCTTGAGAATCAGTAGAGAGTGCAGCTTGCTCGAAGAATAGCGTTCGGGATTCGAACGGTTCGGAGGGAGTCGACCAGGAGCTGGCCGCGGGTCCGAGGAACGCAGACGCGACAGATTGAAGGCTGGCCGCGGGTCCGGTGGACGGAGGCGCGGCAGATGGAGGGCTGGCCGCGGCTGGGAGGCTCGCGCCAGTGGTGAGAGGAGTCCGTGGGGACTTGACCGGTTCGTCGTTGTCTTCACCTCCTTTGGTGTTTTCTGGTTCTTGGGAATCATTTGGCTTCTCCAGTAGGTCAGGAACATGGGAATCAAGTGTTGAATCAAGCATCTCATGATCTTTAGATAGTTACCCCAAACAAGGCTTGTTTGACTTTTGTGTGTCGGACAAGTGACTAACCGAAGCATCAGTTTCTCTAGACTTGTATTCGAGTATGCTAAGACGATACTCGACTTCTTGAAGTTCATCATCAGTCTTCTCTCTGTACCAAGAGGAAAACTCACTAGTCTCTCTAATTTCTTGCTTTGAATCGCGAATCTCCATGGAATTTTGAATCGTATCGTATTTTTGCTTCGTTTGTTTATCCACCATGGTTTTTGTCTTTTCTTGGATAGCAACAGAGTATTGTAGAGATTGTTCTCCGAAACTTTAGGTCTTAAATTTGTAAACTTTAAAACCTGCAAGTGCACAGATGTGCGTTTTAGTAATTGAGGTATATTTCCACAGGGAGAGGGTGCTTTTCTATAAGACCTTAGACACTATATAGGAAATAATCCTAGAACGAATATATTTTTATAGGGTTTTTGTAACTAGAATTGTAAAGAATGAGAAATGGAAAACTTATACTAACCTAATCTAAGAAAATTGATGGCTACTCTAAACTAAGGGAATTCTAATTACTAAACTAATGCTAAGAGAAACTAAACCTATCATAAAAAAAACTAAGACTATCCTAATACCTAAGAAAATCGACTACTAAGCTAAACATAATGAAATCGATAACTAAACTACTTCTATGGATTCTATTGCTAAACTACACTACTAGAGACGGTTGTAACTATCTTAAAACGTTTTTGGGCCGAGAGGAATATCTCGGAGTATGCTCGATTCAATCAAACGCCCCTAGCTCATTAGTAACCGGTGTTTCTAGATTATAACTCTACGAACATGACAGAATAATAACGTAATCTACTTCCGTATAACCTATGTCCTACAATCTATTCACTCGACCAGTAGCTTCCGTCTTTGGCAGCGCTTAATATTGTGATATGCTAGTGGTTCCATAGATTCACGACACTCAGTAAGTATACTTTCGAAATCTTACGACGCACATGCCTTGTGGATGAAATTTGCTGGTGATTAGATGCAACACTTCCGTGGTTCTAAACTCCTCCTATCAACCTCTAGTTCATGATACTAGATTCATGCATTAACAACTTTCCACAAGAAGAGCTCTAGAAATCGGCTAGGGTTTACCGAGTGAAATCCTTATCGAACATAGAATTCACCTCGATAATCTTTTAAACCCAACAATCTAAACTACTCACACATACTGGAAAAAGGCATAATTAAATTAAACATGAGATTGATGAAGAAGCCTCACGAATTCAAGAGCTAAGCTCGGTGAGAAACATCCTCACCAATCCTGAAAATCTCGATGCAAGAGTACAAGAATGAAAGCAAAACTAGTGTGTAGAATGTATCTATGGTTGGATGCCACGAAAATTCTGTCTAAAACAAGTATTTATAGGTCTTCAACATGCTTGGATTGTTTTAGGGTTGGACAGGAAAAGATGGTTTTGGCATGGGGTAAAGAAACGGATCATCTTGGGCGGAATTAGGCTTGGCTGCGGGTCCGTTTCTTTTGGCCACAGTGAACTGGGCTCTCGCCGCGGGTGGAGTGACTCCTGGGGCAGTGGAATGGTGCTTGGCCGCGGGTCCGACTCCTCGATCCGCGGTGGACTGCTTCTTCGGGCAGCTTCATCGGTCTTCAGTGCTTCAGGTATATTTTGGGATCCGACCATTTGATTGTCCCTAATCCAATTGCATTTGAAAGCTGGTTGTCTCTACTTTGTTGTATATAAATTTGGTGATGATCAGACGGTGAAAAGGTCTTCTTTGATTGCAATACTTTTTGACGGTCCAAGTTTATCAAAAAACGTACTTTTGCTCATAAATGCACTCTTCAATCCCGAGTTACCTGAAAAGAGTCTTAAAACCGCAAACATGCGAAACCCGTAATAAAAGCATAGAAAACCAAGAGGAACACTTATTAAAGTGTTCTAAAATATATAGCAAAACGGGTAAAAATACGGTGTTATCAACCTCGCACGAGACCTCAACTCCCGACTTCATCAAGCCACCATAGTCGCACTCAAACTCGATCGCGTTCTGAGACAGTCGCAAAACACCCCATTCATAGCTCGGATAACCAGAACTCATGTGCGACACCTAGGGAAGATGAAATTGCCAGCTTATGACAGCACCGACGACCCCAACGGGTTCATGACCGCTTTCAACTTGTCTATGTCACGCGTTACATTCACAGACAAAGAGTGAGACGCTAGCAAGTGCAATTACTAACTTCGAGCTTCAGAGGACCGACACTGACATGGTTCTCGCCCCTGCCCCCGAACTCGATTGACAGCTACGATGAACTGGTCGCAATCGTCATTCAACATTATTCGATGTACATCGTGAAGACTACATCGGTGTCCGACCTGTACAGCCTCTCTCAGGGAAAGCACGAATCCTTCAGATCGCACATCACCAAATTCAAAACGGTGGTTTCACAAATCAACGTCCCTGATCATGCGTCGATACCTGTCTTGATGAACTCGATGTGGCACGAATCCAGTTTCTGTGATGAGATGAAACTCAACACCCCAAAGACACTTGAGGATGCAATGCACTGAGCTAATCTGTTCATCGAACATGAAGAAGAGAAGGTCACAGTAGCCAAGAATCAAGGGACTGAGCTCAAGGGACAAACTGAGAGAAGAATACCAGGAACCTCGTCAGCACCTCGATAAAGATTACGATAGAAGTTGAAGACCGGGAACTTTCCTCGTGGATGAAACCCAACCACGTCAGAGTTGGAGTTCATGGACTCGTGACAACAAACATAGAGACGAGGAACCGTATGGTGACTATCACCAGCGTAAGGGGCACCCGACATCACAATGTCATCAACTGCATGAGTATCTACTATCCCAATACAAGAAGGGCGAAATCAAAAATGCAGATCGGAACATGGGAGGAGAACAAGAAGACCCTCAACGCCGACCTAATGGAGGAGATGCGCGGTAACGAGCCAAGTAGGAGATGGAACGCCCTAATGAAGATCGGGAAGTAAGAAATGCATGACCAATCGCCGCAGATATGTAGGCCTAAAATGCGACTGAGCTGATCGGGACAGAGCACCTCGCGACGGTTCGCCAGGACCGGCACGCAGAAGGATAAACATGATAATGAGAGGACTCTTAAGCTGCAACGACTCTGTTAGGTCGCTCAAGCAGTACAAAAGAAAAGCAGTCGCACCTCAAAAATGCGTACGTATCACAAGCGACGAAATCACGAACAGCCACAGGGTAACATTCATAGAAGATGACGTAAAGGGAGTATCTCAGCCTCATAACGATCCCCTAGTGGTCGGACTCTGCATTGGCGATTGTGAGATATCACAAATTCTGATAGACAATGGGAACTCGGTCGATTTGATCTAAAAGGATACCCTTAAAAGATTACGTGATAAGGCCCACCGAAAGATCCCTCACAGGGTTCGGGAGCGACTTTATCCAAACTATCGGCACTATAGAGCTCCCCGTATACGTGGGGAAGGTAACCAAGATCGTCAAGTTCAACGTAATATATCAGCCAGCAATCTACAACGCTGTGCTAGGCACACCATGGTTGCATTCGATGAAAGCGGTTTCATCAACTTATCATCAATGTGTCAAGTTTCCGACCGAGACCAGAATTTTCACGATCCGAGGTGATCAACGAGAATCCCGAACTTGCTTCATAATAGAACACAAACTGACATGCCTTCTCACCGAGCCAAGAATAAGAGACGTCTTCCCGCCACATGATAACCCTAAGCCCGATTTCGCCATCCAGGTGAACATAGACGAGGAAAACCTGGAGCGTTGCATCAGAATTAGAGCAGATCAAGATGAGGACATCAAGACCGACATGGTCGATTTCCTCTGTCAAAACGTCTCAACATTCGCTTGGTCAATAGAAGACATGAAAATAATTGACCCAAAAGTTATGTCGCACGAACTGAACGTCGACTCAACCTACAAGCCAATCAAGCGGAAACGACGGAAGCTCGACTCAGAACGGGCTAAGGTAGTCAACGATGAGGTAGAAAATCTATTTGGTGCTGAATCCATTACCGAAGTAAGGTACCCAGATTAGCTGGCAAACCCGGTTGTCGTTAAGAAGAATAACATAAAATAGAGAATATGTGTCGATTTCACCGATCTTAACAAGGCCTGCCCAAAAGATAATTTCCTACTTTCGCATATCGATCATCTCGTCAAAGCCACCGCTGGGAACAAGTTCCTTTCATTCATAGATGCCTTCTCTGGATACAACCAAATCATGATGCATCCATATGATCGTGAAAAACGGCTTTCATCACCGACCGAGGTACTTATTGTTACAGAATCATGCCCTTTGGATTGAAGAAAGCCGGAACAATGTACCAACGGTTGGTCAATCGTATTGTTCGCCAAGCAGCTCGGACATACAATGTAGGTGTACATCGACGAAATGCTCGTCAAATCTTCAGTGGCAGCGGAGCACGTCAGACATCTCAAGGCATGTTTCAAAATTCTGAATCAATATAGCAAGAAGCTGAACCCGACCAAATGCATTTTTGGCGTAACATCGAGAGAATTCCTAGGTTACATCAACACTCAGCGGGGAATCAAAGCCATCCCAAACAGATCAAGGCAATAATCGACCTACCGTCGCCAAGAAATACCTGCGAGGTTCAATGCCTCACATGCCGAATTGCCGAGCTCAATCGCTTTATCTCCTGATTGACGGACAAATGTCTCTCGTTCTATCAATTACTCCGCGGAAACAAACGGTTTGAGTGGGATGAGAAATTCGAAGAAGCTTTTAAGTAACTCAAAGAATATCTCTCCACACCGCTGATATTAGCCAATCCCGAAGAGGGAAAAACATTGTACCTGTACATCTCTATATCCAGCTCGACAGCTAGCGGAGTCCTAGCCAGGGAAGACCGAGGCGAGCAAAAGCCAATCTTCTATGTCAGCAAGACTCTCTACGGAGTGGAGGTAAGATACTTAACCTTAGAGAAACTCGCCCTCGTAGTGGTTATCTCGGCTCAAAAAGTTTAACCCTATTACCAATCGCATTCTATCGTCGTGCTCACTAGCCAGCCTCTACGAAAAATCCTACATAGCACAACCCAATCCGGCAGAAGTTCAAGCAAACATAGGCTTCAGATTCTGACCTCCGAAGGATAATACATGTTGCTAACATTGCATCACCAAGTATCGAACTAACGCGCATTGTAAATCTCATCAACGAGATGGAAGACGGCCTGGACAAAGCCAAACCAGAACATCTAAACGAATCCGAACAAGATCATGATCCACCAGCAGTCGAAGAAGAATCACCGGAACCGGACTAGAGAGTCGACATCCGTGAATACATCGCAGACGGGGAATTACAGGAAGATAAATGGGCAGTTCGACGCCTAAAAGCAAGGGCCGCCCATTACAACCTAAGGCGAACACCTCGTTCGATGGAGCGAGGGAGGAGTATTGTTACGATGCATATACGGCGACGAAGTGACCGACCTCATGAAGAAAACTCATGAATGAGCAAGTGGGAATCACTCCGGTGGCCGAGCTCTAGCCTTAAAGATAAAAAATACAGCTACATTAGTGCAATATTTGTAACCAAATCTGCCGGGGTCGAGTGCAGCGCGAGAGATCGTGCGGTCTCGGGAAAATTGCATCAAGTCGAACCAACTTCCTTGGAGTGGAACCTCGTTCAAGAAATCGAAGTGCACAGCTTGTAGAATCGCCGTGATGATGGTTCCGAAGGCGGTAGTAGCGTCCTCGGGCTTCGTGGCGGGCACGTCGTATTTCACTTTCACCAAGTTCTTCGCGGTGATACAAGCGTAGCAAGCATAGTGCAGGTCATCGGTGAAAGGTAATTGAAGGGTGACAAGCTCGCCTTTGAGGACACTCTCCTCGTTCGCTCTCGAGAATATGGTGTGCGCTAAGAGCTTGTGTGTATAGCAGAAAGCGGGATGCATGTGTAGGGCGGCTTTAGATCGTCCGTTATCATAGACGCCTTGTCCCATTATGCTCCATAGACCTTCCTCGGAATTCTCCTCGGGGTGAATCTTGTTGAGATATTGAAGCTTCAAAGCTTCACAAAGTTCCAGGATCGTTAGAGCATAGGAATATCCGCGAACGGTAAAACTAAGTGTACCGTCGTTTGCTCTCGTATTAGAGCGTCTCTTGTAGTACATGGTGACGGTTGATAAGAATTCTTTGGTGAGATCTTCATAGGTAGGGAGATTGAGCTCCATGAAGGGTCGAAGGTTAGGTGCGTCGAGATACCAAATCACGTCTTCTCTAATCCCGAGCGCGTCGAGAGTCGAGTAATCTATGCGAGGTGCTGATTTGATAACCATCTTGTTGAGCTTCTCAAGGTAATCAATATTCGGGTCCATAGGTTTCCCGACTTATCGTACCTTTGGTCTTCGTTCGGAGGTGGTGTTGGTTCGTGAGGAGGAGAAGGTGTCGGGTCACGTCGCGGTGGTGGCACACGAGATCTTGTCGAACTTTGTCGACTTGCCAAGAACTCGCCAAGATTTGTGTCATCTCCTACGCTTCGTGTATCCGAGCTCTCTTCGCTCTCCTCGGTTTGATTAGTGGTCAATCTCCGGGATGACTCTCCTATGTAAACGCTCTTCTTTGAGCTAGTTATTCTCATTCTCTCGTAATCCATTGTTCCTTGTTGGAATTGACAGGATGAGTGAAGAATTGAAATCTTCTCCGAAAAGAGTGAGAATGGACCGAAAATTTTTCGAAAAAGCTTTTGAATTGAAAAATGTTGTACTTGCTCAAAATCTCCAAGTCTTTTGGAAGAGAAGAAGAAAGAGAGCTTGAATCTTGAGATTCTCTTTTTGTTCTTTAAAAAGTTGTTTTTATGTAAAAAGAAGTTTTATGTTTTTTTTTTCAAAAACTTTTGTGATTTACCTTAGCGGGTCACGGGAATTAAACCGGATTTGGTTCAATTTTACGTCCGAACATGTTCGGGATTGCACGTTTTAGTGTCGGGAACGGCTCGGGAATGCTCGGGATTGGTTTCGGCTCGTAATGGGCTGGGCGCGGGTCCACCTTGCACGACCGTGGCCGAGTGTCTTCTCGCCGCGGGACCGGCTAACGTCGGCGTGGTCGATCGCCCCTCCGCCGCGGGTCCGGCTCTTCCAGCGGCGGCCAGTCGGCTTTCTTCTCGGGTTGTCTTCTTCTTCGTTCATTCGTCGTTTCACGATCTGTTTCGAATGTCTTCTCAAATTTGTTTTGTGCTTTCTGATTTTTTGAATGGTTTTGGTTTTTTTTTTCTTATATAAAGCCTGAAATCATAAAAAGAAAAACGTCAATAGAAACAGAAAGAAAAATTAAAAGAAAAACGTACCGAATGGGTTGCCACCCATCAAGCGCCTTTAGTTAAAGTCGTTAGCTCGACTTTTTGGTGAGACTAGGCGTGAGCAGTAGATGTCTCGGGAATGAATGTTCCTTTGGCATCGTCTTGTTTATGACGTGTTTCACATTTCTTCGGTATCACCTTCTTCTTTCCGCGTTTTTTTTGGAATTTTCACTTCCCAAAGATTTTGTTTCGTTTTCTCAATCATTTCTTCCACTTTCTCATCCTTGGTGTCTTTTAAATCTGGTGGAATTTTAATCGTGATTTTGCAAATAGTTTAGAAGTGAACCGTGGACTTACCTTGGATGGTTCCGTCTTAATCGACTCATCTTTCCCTTTTCCTTTAGGGAAAATCGAGTTTTTCATGTTATGTTCGTCCCTCGGGTTTGAAATTCTGTCCGGGACACTGTAGGATAGAGCCTCATTCGATTCACATTCAAGAAGACGGCTTGACGGTTGTCGTGATCAAGTATGGCGCCAACGGTAGCTAAGAAGGGTCGGCCAAAAATCTACGGTCTATCCTTGTCTCGTTCCATTTCAAGAACTTGAAAATCAGAGGGAACGATCTTGTTTCCAATAAGTATTTGAAGATCATGGATCACTGCAAGTGCACAACACACGGGAATTATTCCTGGCAACGGCGCCAAAAACTTGATACACCGGGAATTAACCCTGGCGTGGGGTTTTACCTTTTATATCTAAGCTGCAAGTGCATGACACACGAAGTATTATTTAGGGATCGAATCCCCAGGGATAGACGTTGTCCAATTTTTAACGAGTTCTAACTTATGTCTAGACGTAAAATATATTTTAGGTTTTGTCACGGTCATATCTATGGAATCTAAGCTAAACTAAGAAGGGCAGTAGGTAACTAACTATTTTATCGAGGTTGTGAATCAATTAAACGAAGCGTTGGGCAATCGAGAATTTTGTAGGGTTTATGGCCGATTTTTACGAGGAGATTTCTAGGATTTCTAAAGCGACTTTTTGTCGTCTTTGGGGTTTTTAACTTGGAACACGTACGCTGTGTGTAGTCTACTACCGTAATCCTACACACCTACTCACCTCAGTACTCGGACGGTAGCTTCCGACTCCGCCCGTGCAAGAAGTGAATGATACTCTCAAAGGTCGTTTACGCCCACAATTCCTCCGTAAGTATACTTCCGAAATCTTACGACGGATTTGCCAATCTACCCTAGATCAACCGATTAGATACAGCACTTCCGTGGCTCTAAAACACCTAATATCGATTGTTAAGACGGTTAGTCAAACAACGCATTAACAACAAGGATAGAACGAAGAACCCTAATTAATCGGTATCCTAGACTCAAAACCTAACAAGAATCGAACCATAAGCTCTCCTTCAAACCCATATGCCCAACAAGGAGATTACTCAGCCGTAGCTGAGGTAATCATATTCAATAAATGAAATAAAAACAGTAAGTAAAAAGGGATGAAGAAAGCTTCTCTATCGAATAACACGAATCGAGAATCCTTTGCTCCAAACCAAAGAAAATAAGTGCATAAGTCACAAGAGCTTTGCTTCTGCCTTCAAGCATGAGAATAATGTAACGTGTCTGTCTAAGAGGCATACAATAAGTATTTATAGAGCTAATCTTGTTTAGGGTTTGATGGGAAAAGATGGTTTTGGCCTCGGGTGAAAAAACAAGTCGATTTAGTCGCGCAGGGTGCTAGCTGCAGGTCCGTCACCTCTGGCCATGGCGAACTGGCCTCTGGCCGTGGGTGGAGTGTCTCCAGGGGCGGCGGAAAGGTGCTTGGCCGCGGGTCCGACTCCTCGAGGCGCGGAGGCTTCATCTTCGAGGCAGCTTCATCTGCCTTCAATTCTTCGGTTGTATTTAAGGATCCAACCTTTGGATTGCCTCCAATCCAATTGCATTTGAAAACTGGTTGTCTCGACTTTGTTGTTTCCAAATTTGGGGATGATCAGACGGTGAAAAGGTCTCCATAAGCTGCAAGACTTCTTGACGGTCCAATTTTATCCAAAAACGTACTTTTGCTCCGAAATGCACTCTTGAAAACCTTTGAAAACGGAGTTAAAACACATAAAAAATAATATGACAGCGATCCATAAAAAGGGGTAAAAAACCGGTGTTATCAAGCTGCCCTCGAGTGGTTCTCAAGGCTGGAGAGAAATTCAATCAACGACTTCCAGCAACTCTCCGCCAAGTTCCTAAAGCAGTATTCCGTATTTATGGAACGGCAAACTTCCGACGCCGACCTGTGAACCATGGTACAAGAACCAACAGAGTCATTATGGAATTTCGTGGGACGATTCAATACAATGGTGTATAAGGTGGAAGGTGTAAGCGACCGAACCGCGCTCATCGCGTTAAAGAAAGCAATGTGGTACAAATCCGATTTTCGAAAAGAAATTGCACTCAACACACCCCGAACGATTCATGACGCACTACACCGAGCCTCAGAATTCATCATTGACGAAGAAGAGATGAAAATTCTTTAGGAGAGGTTCGAGCCCACAAAACCGACGAACCGAAGCCTCTCGTCGGTCCCAAACCCATCAAACACTTGGAAGAATATACATAACGGAGGATTCGTCCATCACGAAGGACCAAAATTCTAAGGTGCCCACAACTATCAAGTGGGAGTCAGACGAGGGAAGGAACCATGGAATACATGGACAAGAATTTCCTGTAACTTTGACGAGAAGGCCTTTTGCGAACATCACCAGTGCTATGGACATCTCACAGCAATCTGTCGAAGCCTAGGGGCGAAGTTGGCGGCTAAATTCATGGCAACAGAGTTCGGTAATACGTTGACCCTCAAAGATTTCGAACGAGAAGACGAAAACCAGAATAAGCCTAACCGAGGTACCGTGGCTGAACAAAATCAAGGAGATATCCCAAAGTGAGGCAGAAGAAACGAAGACAAAGCACCACCAACACCTCGGAGAAGGATAAACATGATAATGGGAGGATCACGTTAATGCGCTGACACGGTGTCATCAATCAAGGTTTTTCAGAGCCGAACCGAAACCAGCGTTAGCTGGTCCAAACCACCTAACCTCCCGGACGTCGTCATGTCGTTCGTCGAAGAAGAAACCATCGGCATCAACAAACCGCAGAACAATCCTCTTGTCATTGAGCTGACTAATCGAGACCACGACGTGGCAAGAATATTAATCGATACAGGAAGCTCGGTCGACGTCATTTTCTGAGACACCCTCAGACAAATGAACATTAAGTTGACGGAAATAATGGCTGACCCGAGACCTCTAACCGGATTCAACGGTGATACAACGATGACCCTAGGAACGATCAAGCTCCCGATCCATGTGAAAGGCGTAACAAAGGTCGTGGAATTCTCCATAGCATATCATCCATTAATATACAACGTTATCATGGGCACCTCATGGATAAACTCCATGTGAACCATTACGTCCACTTACCATTCCCGACCCCCGATGGAATCAAACTATTTGGGAAAACCAGAAGGAATCTCGGGTCTGCTTCCTTGCCGAGCACAAACTTCGTAACCCGATAACAATTGCGAAAGCAAACCCGAAGAAGCCAAAGATAGATCAGGAGTCCGAGAAGGACTTGTCCAAACTCTTATAGCAATTACATATCACAAAAGCTCGCGAAGAGGAAGATGAGCCACCATGCGAACCCGTGACCTTGGTTTGCATCGACGATAACCATCAGGACCGATGCATCGAAATCGAAACCACATTGAATGAAGCAATCTGCACCAAATTAATATTATTCCTAAAATAGAACATACAGACGTTTACCAGGATCGCGGAAGATATGCCGGGCATCAGCGTAGACATCGCTTGTCACGAACTCAACGTAGATCCCATCTTCAAACCCGTAAAACATAAGAGACGGAAGTTGGGGCCAGAAAAAGCTAATGCCGTTAATGACGAAGTGGAGAGGTTATTGAAAGTTGGTTCGATTGCCGAAGCAAATTTCCCTGATTGCCTCGCCAACCCTGTAATCGTAAAAAAGAAGAATGTCAAGTGGCGAGTATGCGTGGATTTCAACGATCTTTACAAGGCGTGACCAAATGATAGTTTCCCATTCCCACACAATGACCGACTATTGAAGCAACGACAGGCACTAAAATTCTATCATTCATGGATGCTTTCTCCGGCTAGAACCAGATCCTGATGAATCCTGACGACAGGGAGAAGATAGCATTCATAACAGATCGGGGGATTTACAGTTATAAGGTGATGCCTTTCGGACTCATGAACGCTGGAGCCACTTACATACGACTGGTCAATAGATGTTTGCAACACATCTCGGAAAAACGATGGAAGTCTACATAGACGACATGCTGGTTAAGTCACCTCACGAAGAGAACCATGTGGAACACTTCCGAGATTGTTTCAAGCAACTCACCATGCATAACATGAAGCTAAACCCGACGAAGTGTAGATTCGCAATCACATCTGGCGAATTCCTTGGATATCTAGTGACCCACCAAGGCATAAAAGCAAATCCGAAGCAGATCAACGCCCTAATCGAAATGGTATCGCCGAAAATGAAGCGCGAAATACAAAGATTAACAGGACGCGTCGCCGCAGTGAACATATTCATCTCAAGATCTACCGGCAAATGCCTGCCTTTCTATGACACCCACCGAGGCAACAAGAAGTTCGAATGGACAGATCGATGCAAAGAAGCCTTCCAAGAGTTGAAGAAATACTTGGCGAGCCCTCCAATACTCGCCAAGCCGATCGAATGAGAGCTGATGTTCCTCTACATTGCCGTCTCCACCTAAACCGATAGTGGAGTACTCGTCAGAGAGGAGCGAAGTGAGCATAAACCTATTTTCTACTTCAGTCAGATCTTGACAGATGCAGAAACTCGATACCCGCAAATGGAGAAGCTGGCTCTCGCGATAGTCGTGTCTGCTCGGTAGCTGAGGCCACTTTCAATCACACTCCATCGTGGTGCTGGCCACTTTCCCTCTACGTACTATCCTGCATAGCCCAAGCCAATCAGTAAGACTGGCCAAATGGACTGTAGAACTCAGCGAATACGATATCGAGTACCGAAGCAGAACCTGCGCAAAATCACAAGTACTGGCGGACTTTATAATCGAACTCCCAGCCGAAGGAGTGGAAGAACCGACACCAGGCTCTGTTTGGACACTTCACGTAGACGGATCCTCCTCGAAGCAAGGATCCGGAGTTGGAATTCGTTTGACATCATCAACCGACGAAATCTTGGAACAATCATTCCGACTGGGATTTTCAGCATCCAACAACGCAGCAGAGTACGTAGCGCTGATCGCTGGACTAAAACTCGTGCTCAGGATCAAAGCCCAGAACATTCACACAATCTGCAACTCTCAACTAGTGGCAAACCAATTCAACGGAGAATACAAAGCCATAGACGAAAGAATGGAAGCTTACTTAAAAATCTTCCATGAGCTGGCCAAGAAATTCGTGAAGAGTTTAAGCTTACTCGAATCCCTCGGGGCAAGAACACTCAAGCAGACTCACTGGCAGCTCTAGCATCGACCTCGGATCCAGACATGAGGAGAGTCATTCCAGTCGAGCTCATCAAACACCCAAGCATCAATGCAACAGGAACGATCAACTTAATCGACCCACCCGACAACCCACCCATCGAAAACAAAGCAATCGCAATGGAGGAAGATGAGCAACAAGGAGAGTATGGCTGCGACAAGGAATGGATGGGACCTATTCGCACCTACATCATTGACGGAGAGGTGCCATCAGACAAGTGGGCCGCCCGAAAACTCAAAGCTCATGCAACCCGAGATTCTCGGGTCACTAATGGCGTGCGTCGAAGGTTCGTAGGCAAGGAAAGTAATGGAGGAAGTCGATAAAAGCTAATGTGGCAACCATTCCGGTGAAAGAGCCCTTACAATCAAACGGCACGGCTACTACTGGCTAACTATAGTGAAAGACTATGAGAAATTCTCTTTGAAGTGAGAGAAATGTCAACGACATGCCCCAACCATTCACCAACCAACCGAGTTGATGTCATCAATCTCCTCGCCTTACCCATTCATGAGATGGTCAATGGACATCGTCGGCCCGCTCCACCGGTCTAAGAAAGAAAGATTGATTTAGTCTTAACATATTACATCTCCAAATACATCGAACCAGACTCCTACGCTAACATCAAGGATGTCCAGGTAGAACACTTTGTCTGGAAGAATATCATATACCGACACGGAGTTCCGTACGAAATCATCACAGACAACGGTTCTCAATTTATCTCAACGAGTTTCGATTCTTTCTGCGAAAAATGGAAGATACGGCTAAGAAAATCAACACCATGGACCCCCCCCCCCCCCCCCCCCCCCCCCCCCCCAAGGAAATGGACACGCCGAAGCAGCTAAAAAAAGGTCTTGATGAGAAAAATGGTCGTTGGGCCGACGAACTACACCGCGACGTGCGACAGGCGAGACACCCTTCGCCCTCGTCTACGGAATGGAGTGCGTAATCCCCTTTGAAGCATGGATTTAACAGCACATTGCAAAAAAGGAACATGGTAAGTTTGTACATATAAGTATTTTATTTTTTTCAATTTTTGTTTTGTGTTTTGCTGTGTCACGTGAATCGGATTCGGAGGCTCAGTATCGATCGACACCACTTGGTATAGGTCGATACTGATTTTAAACGCAAATATTCTGGACCGACTCCCGTGTATCGGTCAACACCACTTATGGTATCGGTCGATACCACCACCCAGGTAAGTTTTCTTTAAAAACCATATGGTATCGATCGATACCAGGCCGTGTGTCGGTCGATACCCATGGTCCGTTACGGTAACTTCTTATTCTTCATGATTCCACTCTGTTCTTTTTATTTCTTTCACAAATCTTAGGCTAGATAACAATGGGGACAGTGTTGTTCAAGTCTGGGGGAGGTAGTTGCTGACATTAGTTTTTTTTTTTTTTGAGAGAGTAAGTCCTTTTTGAGTCAAAATTTGTTTTTATTAAGTCAAAACCTGTGGGAGAATGTGATATTTTTCTTGATTCTACTGTTATGACCTTGCTTCTAAGTGACCATTGTTACAGAATCAGTATTAGATCGACTAATGAAAAATCCAAAGGATGACCAGTTAACTAGAAGACACCATGTTTCCAGCAAAGTTCTTTAAAGCCTGAGCCAAATTTTTTTTGCACTTCATCGATGTGATTGATTTCCATAGAGACTGATTCCTCATTAGTATCTGATAAAGGAACCCACGTGTTTAAAGTGATGGTATTTCTCTCCCCTGTTACAAGTTAATAAATAAGATGCGTTAAAAGACGAAATGATTTTCTTTTGAGTAGAGGGTTAGGAAAATTTTCTGTGATACCATTATTCGCATACACCTTTGATTACTTTTGAAGGAAGAACCGAGGATTCGGTGGCAAACCATCAATACTCGCATTACCTTTAATAAGTATATGCGAGAAAGAACATAATAAGAAATAAGTCTAGGGGAGAGAAAATAATACCAGAAAGTGTGAAAATGGATGGTTCCTTGTCATGGTATTGTATGGGAAAGAATCTAGAAGGTTCTTAATATTAATCACAGCAATGAAACTGGCGATGATGAGCTTAATTGAACGATGCTGTGAAATAATGTGTGTAGTCTGGGAAGCTGCGAATGTCTACGGAGAAGTACATGGTGGTTAGATTTGGAACTGGTTGGGTAATATGCGGAGCACTAAGGAAAATGATCAATGCAATGTTTCAAGAACAGGTGAGTCTCCGTGTTTTTCAAACCTCTTTCTATTGTTTAGCTTTCTGTTTGCTTGAGGGCAAGCAAAGGCTAAGTCTGGGGGAGTTGATATATCATGGTTTTTACCCGTTTAAGCCATGATATAAGTCCTTTTTATAGAGTCTTTCTAGTATTTTAGAGTCTTTTAGAGTCTTTTCAGGTTTTAGGTATGTTTGGAGCATTATTGGAGATATTGAAGCATTTTGGAGCTTTTTGGAGTCAAGCAGAGATCCTGTAGCTGAGACACCGATTTGATGCCTGAGTATCGATCGATACACTTATGGTATCGATCGATACCCGTCGAAGAAACAGAAGGATCGCGACTTTTCTAAGATTTGAAAAACTGCAAATTGCCCCAGAAGACTTTATTATTTACAAGAAGCCCCAGAACGTGACTTAGGTTATTTATTAGGATTTTCAGCCACTTTTGTGAGCTATGCTTTATTTTACTTTGGTTTTGTGAGAGAGCTTTTGGAGGGAGACAAGTTTGAAACTCTGGTCGTCTGAGAGAAGATTTCGAACCCTTGTTTTACTCTCTTATTTACTATTTATTTAGGGGTTTATTCAGTCATGTTTATTGTTGCAATCTCCATGTCTGAGTAGATCTCCTGTTAGGTTTAGGGTTCTCATAAGGGATTTCTTTGAATGCTAGGGTTATTTGTTGATTAGGATTCATAATCTGAACTAGTTCTTCACCTTAGGTTGTTCTCAAAGCTAATTCTAGATTGATCACCTGGAACTTAGATCTTAGGTTAATCGATTAGGCACGAGAGTGCAATTGAGAAACCTGATAGAACTTAGAGTGAGCAAAATAACTATTCGCAAAGAGATTTGGGTTAGTTGTTTTGTGAACAAATCAAACTTGAACTAAAAGCTGGTTTAGACTTTAGGATTCACAAAAAGATTTGAGATTCTAGGATTTAGACTTACATAATTCTTGCAACGAGAGTTGGTTAATTATATTTCAGTGATTTGAGTTCAAGAGCCGTGCGTAACTTGAACCCTGATTTGTTAGTTTATCTGCATTCATTGATTTCCTGAGAAATACCCTAAACCTATCTTTCTCCCAATAGAATCACAACTTGTTTAATTTACGTATTTGCTTTCAATTCCATTGATCATTTAGCTTATATTTCATCTATACAATCTATTCTGTGATTTCCTGAGTCTCTATGGATTCGACCCCTAAGTATTACAATCGACAAAGCTTTAGTACTTATAGGATATTAATTTGAGCTTATCACTTCATCTCTAAACGATCTTGTATATCTCTGTTTAGACCACCCAGAAAGCGTGACATTGTAGCTTCTCTATCTTCTACGATGCGGCTTCTTTGAGCAAGCTTTCTGATCTTAGTGTGTAGCTCACGGTGGTGATGGCTTGGAACAAATCTTTTTCTCATGATTCTCTTCATCTATGTCCAAGTCTCCTCCATATCTTCTCCATTACGTCTTCTAGAAGTAACTAGCTGATCCCACCAGCTGAGAGCATAATCATTGAACTCAGTTGCTGCTATCCTCACTTTGTTGATTTCTGTGTAGTGTTGGCAGTTGAAAACCAGCTCAATCTTCTTTTCTCACTCCAAGTACGCATCATGGTCGTTCTTCCCATGGAAAGGTGGGATTCTGAGCTTGAGACCTCCAAAGTTGTCTCTGCCTTCTCTATCACGTCTATGCCTTCTATGGCTGCCTTGAGTTGAATCACTCTCTTGGCTATAATAGCTTGCCGTTTCTTCATCTCCATGTTGCCTTTGTTGATTTATGCCTCCCCTACGAGCTCTCCTTGGTCGATTATCACCTTGCACATGTTCTCTATGATGTTGTTGCTCTTGTCGAAATGCTTCTAACTTGGCATGAAGAGTAGTGGTCATTGATATGCTCAAATTAATACCCTAAAAGTACTAAGCAGTAGTTGCAGTATAGTAGGGGTCGAACATAAGGACTCACAGAGACACACAATAGATTATAAATATGAGAATCAAGCTAAGCAATCAATAATATTGTAAACAAGACTTAAATTAAAACGGTTGTAAATTCAATTGGAGAAAGATAGGTTCAGGGTTTTTCTCAGGAAATCAATGAATGCAGGTAAACTAACTAACATGATTCAGATTTAGCGCGGTTCTTGAATTCAAATCACTAAAGTATAGCTAACCAACTCTCGTTGCGAAAACTATCTAAATCTAAATCCTAGGAATTCCAAATCTCTTTGCGAATCCTAAAGTCTAAATCAGCTTTTAGATCAGGTTTTATTTGCTTACAAAACAACTAAACCAAATCTCTTTGCGAATAGTTATTTTGCTCACCTAAGGTTCTATCAGGTAATTAATCGCACTGTCGTGCCTAATCAATTATCCTAAGATCTAAGTTCCAGATTCGTCAACCTAGAATTAGCTTTGAACACAACCTATGGTGAAGAACTAATTCAGATGGTGAATCCTAATAACTAATGAACCTAGCATTCAGAGAAAACCCTTATGAGAACCCTGAACCTAAAGTGGATCTACTCAGACATGGAAATTGAAGCAATAAACATGTTTGAATAAATCATCAAATAAAATAGAAAGAGTAACAAAAAGGGTTCGAAATCTTCTCTTGGACGAAGGGAGTTTTAGACTTGTCTTCCTCAAAAAGCTCTCTCTCAAAACCAAAGTAAAATAAAGCGTAGCCAACAAAGTGGCTGTAAAATCCCTATAAATAACCTAAATCACGTTTAGGGGCTTCTTGTAAATAATATAGACTTCTGGACCAAATTGAAATTCTTCAACTCTTCATTAAAGTCGCGGGTCGTGTCTGCTGCTATGGGTTTCGACCGATACTAGTGAGTATCGATCGATACCAAGCGTGAAATCGGGCACTCAGTTACACGAACGTCTGCTTTGCTCCAAAATGCTCCAGAAAGCTCTAATATCTCCAATTATGCTCCAAACGTGCTAAAACCTGTAAAAGACTCTAAACAACTACGAAATAGTAGAAAGACTCTATAAAACGGACTTATATCATGGACTAAAAGGGGTAAAAGCCATGATATATCAACTCCCCCAGACTTAGCCTTTTGCTTGCCCTCAAGCAAAACAGAAAACTAAACCAGAGAAAGAGGTTTAAAAACATAGAGACTCACCTGTTCTTAAAACATTGCAGTGACAGATTTCCTTAGTGCTCCACATATTACCTAACCAGCTTTTTGATCTAACCACCATGTACTTTTCCTTAGACATTCGCAGTTTCCCAGACTACACACATTATTTCGCAGCATTGTTCAATCAAGCCTTCCTCGCCAGTTTCATCGCTGCGAATTAATATCGAGAACCTTCTAGATTTTTTCCCATACAATATCATGACAAGGAACCACCCTTTTTCACACATTTTGGTATTATTTCTCTCCCCCAGACTTATTTCTTATTATGTTTTCTTGCATATACAAATTAAGGTTTGAGACGCGAGTATTGATGGTGTTTGCCACCGAATCCCCGGTTCTTCCCTCAAAAGTAATCAAAGGTGTAGGCGAATAATGGTATCACAGGAAATTTTCCTAACCTCTCTTCCACCTTTGTGTAATCAATCCCTCTGAAGTAGAATAATGGGATCGCTGGAAATTTTCCTAGCCCTCTACTCATAAGAAAATCAACTCATCTTTTAATGCATCTTATTTATTAACTTGTAACAGGGAGAGGAATACCATTATTTTAAAACACATGGGTTCCTTTGTCGGATACGAATGAGGAATCAAGCTCTATGGATACTAACCACATCGATGAAGTGCAAAAATTTGGCTCAGGCTTTAAGGAACTTTGCTGGAAACATGAGTGTCTTCTGGTTAACCGGTCAGCCTTTGGATTTTTTATTAGTCGATCTAGAACTGATTCTGTAACAATGGTCACTTGGAAGCAAGGTCAGATCAAAAGATTCAAGAAAAAGATCACAGTCTCAGACAAAGTTTTGACTCAATAAAACAACGAATGACTCAAAAACGGACTGACTCTAAGAAAAACAAAAACAAAGTCAGCGACTACCTCCCCCAGACTTGAACAACACTGTCCCCAGTGTTATCTAGCCTAGAGTTGGTGAAAGAAAACAAATGGATCAAATGGAAATATGAGAAACAAGAAGTTACCGTGCTGGAACATCGAGTATCGACCGACACACGTCTTGGTATCGAGCGATACCAAGCTTAAGTCGATATGATGAACTCCTCATCGCGTAGGGTGTCGACCGATACCAATGGGTATCGATCGACACTGAGGCGATTTGGTCGTCAATGACTAAGGTAGATGTAACGCCAAAATTTGTGTTAAACGATCCAAGTGTTAGAAGTAAGCATTGTTAGACCACTCAAACACAAGTTAGGTGCAAAAAAATATCATATAAGCATAAATCCATAGATCCAAAAACATAAAGGAAACACAAAAGTTCAAATGAGAATAAAAAGAAATCAGATAGAAAAACAAACGTGATAATCAGATAGAAGGATTACTAATCCTCTGTGGCTTCGGAATCACCATCTGCATCGGAATCGTCAACAGGAGAAGGAACAACAGGCTGCAGCGAAGGATCAGCGTCCGTCGCAGTCATGCAGCGGCATCGAGAAATCACAGTCCATATGCTCCTCATACTGTCTATCATCACCTTCTGAAATGCGGCTGGCTCCATCGGAAGCTCCGAATCAGCAGGAAACGATGGTGCAGGGATAGAGGAAGTCGCTGCATACGATCGCTGGGCTCGTCCTCCCTGGCGCGAAGTAGATGGGATGTCAGCAGCAGCAGGTGCAGGCGTGCGAGCAGAAGGACCTCGTCTTTGGCGAGTGCGAGGCGCAACCATCAGTAGGCTCGGGTCAGGTTCGAAACTTAGCTGAACGAGATCGTCATCAATGTAGTCAGCCCTCTGTTTGGGAGCTTAACCAGAAAATCCCCTTCCCTGTTGGAAAAACACCAATGTCGCGCAGGCTTCAGCCACCCGAGGTTTTGCATATGTATCTCATCCATGACAGTGCGGGAAGTAACAATCGAACAGCTCGCTGTGCCGATACCGCAATGCTGAAAGATAGGAGTGAGAAGACTGCCAACTGTCTCTGTCTTCGTACTCGTGCCCACAAATGGTTTGGTCTTCAGAGAGACCAGGTGATGGGCAAAGACTGCGTCTAGGTTGACCGCGAGATTGAGCTCAGGCCATGCATAGTTCTCGTCGTCGATGATACCTCCAATGCCTATGGAGAGCATAATGAGTTCGGACAGCCGCATCTTGTTAGGCTCCATCTTACACAGGATAGTGTTGCTCAGGATCCTAACCATACAGCGCAGAACGGGATGACAAACGTCCATCTGAGTAGATGTCTTGGAGTAGTAGGCTCGGTTCCCGAAGTGTTCCCTGAATACCTACACATCGAGAAACTGTGTAGGCAAAGCAACCTTCCGGAAATCCCTGCGGAAACCATAAATGTCGCAGAGATCTGGAAGTGGCAGCCGGTATCTCACTCCTCGAATCATGAAGGTCATGATGCCTTCCAACGCGTCCTTCAGAACCTCATCCTGATAGTAAACTCGGACTGTCGCGAGGAACTGCCGTACCAAGTCAGGGTACAAATCATACTGTCTCATCGGTATAGTCCCCAAACCGATCTTCTCTATCAATCCCCCAAGTGACCTGTCAATACCCAGGTTGCGCATGGTCTGAGGGTTGACAAACTGAGTGGTCTGTATATCAACATCCTGCCAAGCATTGTAGAACAACGTGTCGTAGTCGTCCCAGGTCTCGGAGATGGGTCTGTAAATGCAGTCATTACTCTCAGCTATCTGCCTATGTGCTCCCTCCCAATCTCTGTTGCAGGGAATCTTGGCTCTCTCATTTCGCTTAGGCCAAGGGGCTCTAACTGTGGCGGCAGGAGCATCATGGTGAGCAGGAGTAGCCGGTGGTGATGATGGTTGTGCCACTGGTGGGGGTGGTGGAATCTCGCGCAATGAAGCACACAGAACCTCGATGTTTGCCGATGCTCCATCAATCAGTACCCTGTAGGTGTCGTGGCCTAGGTAACCATTCATCAAACCTCTCAGCCAATGCAAACAATCCCAGATTTTTGCACGTTGGTCCAAACGGGATTCTCTGGTTGGTGGATTTGAGCTGGATGCGTCTGAAGTTCGTGCTCTCTTCGGTCTAGATTTCATATGTATACAATGACATAAAGACACAGCATAAATCCAACATCTCTCTCAAACAGAGCAATCTCGACTAAGTGAAACGGTCAGTATCGACCGATACCAATATGGTATCGATCGATACTCAAGCAGGTATCGAGCATCGCAACGAAGAACATGAATCTGAAAACTCCAAAAGTGTAATCCAATGGCAATTAGGTGCAATGCAAGATTCGACTAGGCCTAGAACACACTAATCAAGTGGTAATCATTCATCAAAACAAGTTCTAAAAGCCTAAAAGTCAAAAATCAAACCTTGGGTCACTGATTGAAAATATGAGAATTCGTGATGCATACCTTGTGGATCGTGAGGATGAGTGAGAGAATGAGAATGAGGATAAAAATCCAAGCAGAATAGGGACGAAAATCACTCAAATCCGTTGAAAAACGAAGATTTGTGAATTTGAGAGAGTAGTCTCGGTTTTGGCATCAAACGATGGGCTGTGGGAGAAACGAAGGAGAACCCGTAGGGTATATAGGAAACTTACCTGCGCGTGGGGTATCGACCGATACCAGTGGGTATCGATCGATACTGAGAGTGGCGAATGACTTGTTTGTCATACGGAGGTTTGGTCCAAAATGTTTATGTTAAATGACGGGTATCGATCGATACTGAGAGTGGCGAATGACTTGTTTGTCATACGGAGGTTTGGTCCAAAATGTTTATGTTAAATGACGGGTATCGATCGATACCAAGTGGTATCGATTGATACGGGACCTCCGAATCAGATTCACGAGACACAACGAAAAGAAAAATAAAATAAAAAATAAAGACTCATATGTACACACTTACCAGTGGGTTGCCTCCCACTCAGCGCTTGTTTAACGTCACGAGCTTGACTGTACGGACGATCAGCCCGGATGAAAATGAGAGCTTGCAGCAAAACAGGCTCCACAACTTGACATTTCCAACTTCAGAGTCTTGCGCAACATGCGCTCCACAACTTCATGTCCTTTCTCTTTCAGCTTTGGAGTAAGAAGAACTCTAGCTTTAAAAAATGGTCGCGAGGCCCCTTTGCATTTCACCTTGTATTCAATTGAATCTCCATCATACTTCTGAGGGATTAAAGTCATAGAAGCAGCATCCTTCACTCATTTGCTTTTCGCCTTCATCTTTACGTTAGATGTTTTGACGTCTTTCTTGGTGATGATAGAAGGACTATCTAGAACGTCTGTGACAGTTGGTTCGTCAGGAAGCTCTTCCAAAAGATCAATTACCAACGTCTCATCTGTAACAACATCGATGTAAGAGACACGTGTGGGAGCTCCTCTAGGGATAGCTTTGTAGTACACCTCATTGTCAATGTATGAGAACGAGATTTGCTTGATGGGTGTGTCCATAATGGCACCAACCGTAGCCATGAACGGTCTTCCAAGAATCAACTGCGTACGAGATTGTGCACTCATCTCCACAACATGAAAATCAGCCGGAACCAGACAGTCTCCTACTTTAGCCAGCAAATCAGGGATTGTACCATATGGAAGTGAGATGGAACAATTCGCGAATGTGATAGATGACATGGGCTGTCGAATATCAGCTCCCAATATCTCTGCAATTGCCCTTGACACGACATTGACGCTAGCCCCTGAGTCAACGAGAGACTCTTTGAATGCAACTCCAGAGATGGAGAATGGAACGGAGAATATGCATGGGTCTTCCTTCTTGGTCAACTGCCTCAGCGGTAGTGACTTGCTTCTTGCCTTGATGAAGGGTACTTTGATCTCTTCCAGGGTTTCTCTGCAATCTTTGAAGTGACTTAGCAGAGGCCAGCCCTCTAGAGCTTCTTCAAAAGTGAACGAGTGGGGTATCCTTCGTACCATCTTCTCAAAGCCATGCAGCTGCTTTGGAGTGATGGGGGTTCGGAGGTGTTGGGGAATAGGATTCAGCTTCTTGGGCTTGCGAAGTCTGTCAACACTCATACGCAGCTCCTTTGCAGTATCTGGGTGAGTATCGATCGATACAGAGATGGTGTCGATCTATATCAACAAAAAGAGAACAACGAGTATTGACCGATAATAGTGAGTATCGATCGATACCGACGAACTTAGTTAAAATTCTCAGACTAAAATCTAATGGCGAATTGAGTCCCCGGCAACGGCGCCAAATTTGATATGCTCAAATTAATACCCTAAAAGTACTAAGCAGTAGTTGCAGTATAGTAGGGGTCGAACACAAGGACTCACAGAGACACACAATAGATTATAAATATGAGAATCAAGCTAAGCAATCAATAATATTGTAAACAAGACTTAAATTAAAACGGTTGTAAATTCAATTTTTAGAAAGATAGGTTCAGGGTTTTTCTCAGGAAATCAATGAATGCAGGTAAACTAACTAACATGATTAAGATTTAGCGCGGTTCTTGAACTCAAATCACTAAAGTATAGCTAACCAATTCTCGTTGCGAAAACTATCTAAATCTAAATCTTAGGAATTCCAAATCTCTTTGCGAATCCTAAATTCTAAATCAGCTTTTAGATCAGGTTTGATTTGTTCACAAAACAACTAAACCAAATCTCTTTGCGAATAGTTATTTTGCTCACCTAAGGTTCTATCAGGTAATTAATCGCACTCTCGTGCCTAATCAATTATCCTAAGTTATAAGTTCCAGATTCGTCATCCTAGAATTAGCTTTGAACACAACCTAAGGTGAAGAACTAATTCAGATGGTGAATCCTAATAACTAATCAACCTAGCATTCAGAGAAAATCTTTATGAGAACCCTTAACCTAAAGTGGATATACTCAGACATGGAAATTGAAGCAATAAACATGTTTGAATAAATCATCAAATAAAATAGAAAGAGTAACAAGAGGGTTTGAAATATTCTCTCGGACGAAGGGAGTTTCAGACTTGTCTTCCTCACAAAGCTCTCTCTCAAAACCAAAGTAAAATAAAGCGTAGCCAACAAAGTGGCTGTAAAATCCCTATAAATAACCTAAATCACGTTTTGGGGCTTCTTGTAAATAATAAAGACTTCTGGACCGAATTGCAATTCTTCAACTCTTCATTAAAGTCGCGGGTCGTGTCTGCTGCGATGGGTATCGACCGATACTAGTGAGTATCGATCGATACCAAGCGTGAAATCGGGTACTCAGCTACACGAACGTCTGCTTTGCTCCAAAATGCTCCAGAAAGCTCCAATATCTCCAATTATGCTCCAAACGTGCTAAAACCTGTAAAAGACTCTGAACCACTACGAAATAGTAGAAAGACTCTATAAAACGGACTTATATCATGACCTAAAAGGGGTAAAAACCATGATATATCAGTCATCATCTGATGCATACGAGCCATCATAGCTTCCATCATCAGTTTGTTGTTTCACATTCTGCTGGTCTCTTCCTCCTCGTCAGTCATCTCTACCTGAAAAGAAGAACAAAAACACAATACCTGTAACTAGTTCTTCACGAAAACAGGTTTGATGAAACAATGAAACTTGCGAAATTCACAAGCTGTTGCAACTAAAAATTATTGCTGAAACAAAAACAGGTAACAGATTCTCTAGACTTATTCGACTCACACACTCAAGCAACAACTCGAAAAACCAAAACCTGAAAACTCGACATAACCCTAGCCGCGAGCAAGATAAACCTTAAACAAAAAATTTCTGATTTTCTTTGCGAGAAATAAAACGAAAACAACTACTCAACAGGTTACTAAAGACGAAAATCACACAGGAACAAAGAGAAACATACTCGACAACACAAGACAAAACAAAACAGACTTGAAACTCAAAGAAAAAAAAACAAAAACATGTTCGAAGTAGTAAGGAACGAGATTAACCAGAGTTTTTAGAGCGTTGCTCTGATATCACTTAATATGAACTACCTAGAATCGAACACTGTAGAGCTAGGCAATACGGGGGATAAGCCTTGCAAGCGCAAGGGCTTCAAGGGGCGTGGGTCGATAGGTCACTGAAAGGAGATGGAAGTCCTTTAATTCACCGTTGTTGTGCTTTGGATATGACACACCAAAGAAGAACAAAACACTGGATATTACACACCAGCAAAGAAGAAGAAAGAATCGATCTCTCTAAAACCCAAGAAGAAGAAAAGTTGCGCTTTGATAATATGAAAGGAGATAAGTTTCTACGACAAGCTGCTAGGATTTTTATAAAAGAAAACCAGCGACAAAAGAAAGGCAAAAATAAAAGAAAGAAAAAAGAAAAGAAAGGAAAAAATAACAACTTCAGCATATGGGCCTTGCTTGATTTGGTCGAAACTGAACTAGATGAGCTTTTGTGTTGTTTTGGTCGAACTGAGCAGTTGGGCCTTGGCGTACTTTGGCGAGTGGGCTAAAATAAGGTGATTTAACCTTGCCTCATTAAAAACCTATCCTTGGAAAACCCAATTGGAACAAAAACAAGGACATGGAAAAAAGTGCAAAGTTAGATCACAAGCCCACTAGCCATCTTGAGCTTGGATCACAACTAATGTTGGTGTAGCCTTGTTTCCCTCTCGGCTCAAGTAACTTGGTTATTTCTGGATTGGGTTAAGAATGTCGGCAACAACTTCCTTGAGCTTCCTAGTCTTTGCTCGTGTCATAGGACCAGTTGAGATGATCAAAGGCTCCTCGGCAACAAGCTCCTCTTGTGCTGGTTCTTGCTCCTCGGCTACAAGCTCCTCTTGTACTGGTTCTTGCTCCTTGGCTACAAGCTCTTCATCTACGTCTTCAATGCTATCCATGATCACATTATAAAACCGTCTTAAACTGAACTTAAACCGGTCAACCTGGTACGTTGATTTATGCTAAATCAACGAATCTACTTCGATCCACCCCATCAAGGGCCATTATGGCTACGGCCTCCGCATTCAGCTAAGGCCAACCTCGGCTCCGGCCTCCACATTTGGATAACGCCCACCTCATCTTCGGCCTCCGCATTCGGCTAAGGCCCACCTCGGCCCATTAACGACTCAACCAATCCCAAACGAATTCGGCCCACCACGACTCAATGTTCGTTCAACTCGCCTCAGCCCATCGATCTACTTCCGGGCCCATTTAAGCCCGACTAATCAAAGTCGGCGCCGACCTCCAAAAAGGATGGAAAAGCCCGCGAAGAAAATTGAAGTCTTCCGTATCAAATACGAGGAAAAGGAGAAGATTTCCTTATCTCGGCCCGCGAGAAATAAGGAAATCGGACCGCCTCAAGACCTTGTATGTAGGGAGGTTCCCCTCATTCATATGGTATCACAAATTCTCGCAAGACCTTAGAGACCTAGTTCCGAGATTTCCGGCTTAGTTTCTTAGTCTCGATTTCATACATTTTCGTTAAATTCCGATGACCTAATTCTTGTACTTCGCCGAGATTTGCTAATAAACGAAAGTTCCCGATCCCTAATTAATTCTTCTTTATTAGGCTTTGTGTGAACTGGATTCAAAAATTGGCGCCGTCTGTGGGGAATAGGAGATCTCACCACGCAAAGCAACTCGGCGATGTTAGAAACACTACCCGATCGATCTCCCCTTAGAGATGATCCCGAAGGACGAAACGAAGAAACCCCAATCGACCCAAGAACCGTGATGCCACCACCATCAGTCAACAATAACCCGCAAGAAGCCCCGATCGCACAGAGATGCGATATCTGTTTTCCACACGCTGCTTGCCGAGATAAAAGAGGTATCTCGTGGAAGCAGCTCACAATTCGACAAACTCAAGACTACCCAGGCTACCTTTAACTCCCGCTTAGACGAGCTACAAAGGGACCAAACCCCGCGACGATCACCAGAGAACCCTCCTCATTTCCAGAAGAACCTACTTCCCGAGCAGAAGGATCGCCAACCACAGCCTACTCTTGGCTCTTTTGGGAATAACGCCAACTCGGCACCAACAGCCCAGACCCTTCAGCATCAGCCCATCGACCTCTGATGTGTATCGGATTCGTCTCCAAAACTTCATGTCTTATATTTATAAACCTTAAAATTTGCAAGTGCACAGATGTGCGTTGTATTACTTGAGGTATCGATCCACATGGAGAGGGTGCTGTTCTATGAGACCTAAGACACTGTATAGTAAATAAACCTAGAACCAATATATTTTTTTAGGATTTTTGTAACTAGAATTGTAAATAACAAGAAACGGAAAATTTCTACTAATAATCTAAGAAAATAGATGGCTACTCTAAACAAAGGGAATTTTAATTACTAAACTAATGCTAAGAGAAACTAAACCTATCCTAACAAAAACTAAGACTATCCTAATACCTAAAAAAATCTACTACTAACCTAATCCTAATGAAATCGATAACTAAACTACTTCTACGAACTCTATTGCTAAACTGCACTACTAGAGACGGTTGTAACTATCCTAAAACGTTGCTGGATCGAGAGGAATATCTCGGGGTATGCTCGATTCAATCAAACGGTCCCTAGCTCAATAGTAACCAGTGTTTCTAGATTATAACTCCACGAACAGGACAAAATAAAGACGTAGTCTACTTCCGTATAACCTACGTCCTACAATCTATTCACTCGACCAGTAGCTTCCGTCTCTGGCCGCGCGTAAGATTGTGATATGCTAGTGGGTCCATAGGTTAACGGCACTTCGTAATTATACTTTCGAAATATTACGACGCGCACGCCTTGTGGATGAACTTTGCTGGTGATTAGATGAAACACTTCCAGGGTTCTAAACTCCCCCTATCAACCTCTAGTTCATGATACTAGATTCATACATTAACAACTTTCCACAAGAAGAGCTCTAGAAATCTCGATTCAAGAGTACAAGAATGAAACCAAAACTAGTGTGTAGAATGTATCTAGGGTTGGATGCCACGAGAATTCTATCTAAAACAACTATTTATAGGTCTTCAACATGCTTGGGTCGTTTTAGGGTTTGACGGTAAAAGACAGTTTTGGCCTCGGGTGAAGAAACAGATCATCTTGGGCGGAATTAGGTTTTGCTGCGGGTCCGTTTCTTCTGACTACGGTGAACTAGGCTATGGCTGCGGGTGGAGTGACTCTAGGGGCGGCGGACTTGTGCTTGGCCGTTGGTCCGGCTCCTCGACCGGCGATGGACTGTTTCTTCGGGCAGTTTCATCGTTGTTCAGTGCTTCAGGTATATTTTAGGATCCGACCATTGGATTGTCCCCAATCCAATTGCATTTGAAAGCTGGTTGTCTCTACTTTGTTGTATCCAAATTTGGTGATGATCAGACGGTGAAAAGGTATTCTTTGATTGCAAGACTTTTTGATGGTCCACGTTTATTCAAAAACGTACGTTTGCTCATAAATGCACTCTTCAATCCCGAGTTACCTGAAAGGAGTCTTAAAACCGCAAACATACGAAACCCATAATAAAAGAATAGAAAACCAAGCAGAACACTTATTAAAGTGTTCTAAAATATATAGCAAAACAGATAAAAATACGGTGTTATCACACCCCCATACTTAAACCTTGTTTGTCCTCAAACAAGACAAAGCTCAAGCTTGGAAATGATCAAACGAAAATCATTGGGAACTCGAAATCTCAGAGACCGTCCTTCTAAACCATAACCATCGAACTACATCAATCACAATCTAGCCTAGAAAATTATCACTAGGAGTTCCCGTAACACTAGTCCACGGTATCCGTCATACGAAATATAAACTTTCAAAATCCAAAAATCATGTTAGCTAGCTCTCTACATTCATTAAGTATAGGCGTGGGTTTCTCATCAAAAGGGTTAAACCAAGACAATCGATGCTAGGTATTAAAGGCATTTAGAGGTGAGGTTAAGAGTGTTTCGGATTACCGTAATTTTACCGGAGGGTGCGAGATATTATGCAAAACACCAAGAGAAGAAGGACCTATTGGTCACCACAACTTCCAGTCACTTGGTCTTGCGTAAAAATGTTGCACTTCCTCCTTCTTCCGAAAACAGAAGTTTTATGTCATTCCCCCGGACTTATAATTTTATGTGAGCTCGGAACGACATACTTCTCACAAACAAACCATGGATGCCTCATAAGTATTTCGATTAACCTAGACTTTTTGAAGGCTCTTGTTTTCTTTCCCTTTCACTTATTTTCGATTTTTGTTTTTTTGTTTTTTTTTTCGAAATGGGGAAACGCCTTTTATTGAAGTAGAGTCTTAGGGGCACGAAAATTTACCATGATTTTGAGGTTTTCCAAGGCATAACCAAGCTCACATCTTTATTGAATTCACCACCACTGATCGGGTATAGTCTTCGTCTTTAGTAATTGAAAGATGTGTCGTTCCTCCCTCTCCGGCGTTTTTGCATAAATCTGCACATAAATCACAAATAGAGTTGCATGAGGTTTGAACAAAGGTTAAGTTTCGGGTGGGATACCAACTAAAGATGAGCTGGCCATTCATGTACGACAAATAGTTGTAAAAGGTGAAAGAACGTCATGAATGTATGATTTGTTATCTTGGCCTAAACCTTGGATGAGAAAATTAAGTCAAGATTAAGTCCAAATAAAATAGAGCTAGCATATTCCATCCTATAGAATCTCTACGGTCTAAATTCCTCTAGGGATTTAGCATTAACAGAAACTCTAGCTACCGCCTAGTCTAGAACCAAATTATGGAAGACCATGTTACTAGGAGATAGTGTAGAAGCACACTGCTCGGTTATCGTCATGGATTCTTTTCATCATTCCCTCAAAACGTATTCCTACGCTTTTCGAAAAACTTGAAATTTTTTTTTAAAAACGTCGAAAAATGCAAAATGCAAACAAAAATGAAAGAAGTGGTGGTTAGTAAGGGATGGAATCCTCCCCCAGACTTAAATCACACTGGCCTCAGTGTGAAATAAATCGGGTAAGGACAAATAATAGATGTATGTAATAATTGAGAAAGTTTAAGGAAAAAGAAAACTTACCTGGATGCGGTTGCGGAATGGATTTGTGATTGGAATGGTGGTGATTTAGGGATGGTAGATGATGATATAGTGATGGAAATGGATGTGGGGGTGGTTGGGAATGGTTTGGAATCGATCGGGGATCGAACGAAGTCGATCAAGATCGCTAGGGGGGCTGGCCGTGGGTCAAAGGGCTGCAGCCTATTAGCAAGCTTGCCGCGGGTCGGTTGATCGCGACCGTGGCCAAGGGATAGCTCACCGCGGGTCTGGTTTGTGCAGGTGCAACTGAGCTTCTTTTGCGGTCAAGTCCTACTTTGCGGTTTGGGCTGGACCAAGTAGCTTCAAACCGTGTCTCCATCTTTTTGTCTTTTCGGTTTTTTGAATTTTTTTTTGGGTTTTCTGGTTTTTTAGAAAACTGAAAACTTAGAAAATAAAAAGTTAGTAGAAAAAGAAAGAAAAACTAGAAAGAAAAACGTACCTAAAATGGGTTGCCTCCCATTGAGCACTTTTGTTTAAAGTTGTTTAGCTCGACGTTGGTATCGAGGTGAGCTTAGTCGTAGAAAGACAGCGTCGTACGACAAGTCTTCTTTGATCTTCTTTTGGTTTCCTCATCATGTGAATCATCGCTTGTTCGTGGATCGGGATCCGGATCAAGTTCGGGATCCATCGTGCTAGAACGTTTTTATTCTCCTTTTTTGAGTGGTATGGCAGTGTGGAACACGTCTTTTTCGATGTTAGCGAATGAAACACATCAAATTGGCCAATCCATGATGGCTCCAACAGTTGATAAGAACGGCCATCCTAGAATTATCGGTGTTTCATCTTTCTTCGTTGTTTGGATGATGTAAAAATCGACGGGGGCTATGCTATCTCTGATTCATATTGGCATGTCTCGGGCAATACCTTTTGGTGTGGCACAAGTCTCGTTGGCCATGCTGATTTTTGTCTGGGTACGGTGTATGTGCTTAATACCGATGCGCTTTGTGGTCGATTTTGACATGATGCTCAAGCAAGCTCCGGAATCACAAAGAACGTTCTTAAATTCAACTCCAAGGATGCTACAAGAGATAAGTAACTGACCTTGTTCTTCGATTTTGTGGAGACTCCTAACGGGTTTTCCGTTCATGGCATTGTTGAAAAGATCTTCTATCTCCGTTATGGACTCCTTGCTTTAACAAAATAAATGACCAATCATATGATCCATGTAATCTCTAGCAAAAGTAGTACCTCTAGGTAGATTATGAACCACGTTGTTGAATTCCTCTAACTTCTCTCGGCTTATCTTGTTTGGGTACTCTCGGTACTTCTCGGGTTGGTAAATTTGGATAGCATGGGAAGCGGCATAGGGTGTTGTTGAACATCTCGCTCTCATGAAATAGGCGTGAATGTCTTCCTTGCTCTCATTGCTGTAGCGGAAGAAAGCGTATATAGGTCATTTTTCCCAAACTTCTTCGAAGGAGGTGTGCGTCGGGATTTATTTCGAAAATCTATAAAACTCGATCAATCTCTCTTGGGTGATGCATTCTGTCCTTGGCTCTTCCGGTATTGGACTTGGTGGAGGTGTTGGTGCAAGGTTAGAGTCACTCAACGAATTGAAATCTGATTTTTTAAAGAATAACCTAGAGTCTTCTTCTTCGGAGTATTGTCCTTCGACTTCATTGGAGGATTGGGCTGATAAAACCATGTTCCATGGTGCAATGAAGTCTTGTTCTAAGTTGGTTGTAGTCTCTGTGGAGGCTTGAGAATCAGTAGAGAGTGCAGCTTGCTCGAAGAATAGCGTTCGGGATTCGAACGGTTCGGAGGGAGTCGACCAGGAGCTGGCCGCGGGTCCGAGGAACGCAGACGCGACAGATTGAAGGCTGGCCGCGGGTCCGGTAGACGGAGGCGCGGCAGATGGAGGGCTGGCCGCGGCTGGGAGGCTCGCGCCAGTGGTGAGAGGAGTCCGTGGGGACTTGACCGGTTCGTCGTTGTCTTCACCTCCTTTGGTGTTTTCTGGTTCTTGGGAATCATTTGGCTTCTCCAATAGGTCAGGAACATGGGAATCAAGTGTTGAATCAAGCATCTCATGATCTTTAGATAGTTCCCCCAAACAATGCTTGTTTGACTTTTGTGTGTCGGACAAGTGACTAACCGAAGCATCAGTTTCTCTAGACTTGTATTCGAGTATGCTAAGACGATACTCTACTTCTTGAAGTTCATCATCAGTCTTCTCTCTGTACCAAGAGGAAAACTCACTAGTCTCTCTAATTTCTTGCTTTGAATCGCGAATCTCCATGGAATTTTGAATCGTATCGTATTTTTGCTTCGTTTGTTTATCCACCATGGTTTTTGTCTTTTCTTGGATAGCAACAGAGTATTGTAGAGATTGTTCTCCGAAACTTTAGGTCTTAAATTTGTAAACTTTAAAACCTGCAAGTGCACAGATGTGCGTTTTAGTAATTGAGGTATATTTCCACAGGGAGAGGGTGCTTTTCTATAAGACCTTAGACACTATATAGGAAATAATCCTAGAACGAATATATTTTTATAGGGTTTTTGTAACTAGAATTGTAAAGAATGAGAAATGGAAAACTTATACTAACCTAATCTAAGAAAATTGATGGCTACTCTAAACTAAGGGAATTCTAATTACTAAACTAATGCTAAGAGAAACTAAACCTATCATAAAAAAAACTAAGACTATCCTAATACCTAAGAAAATCGACTACTAAGCTAAACATAATGAAATCGATAACTAAACTACTTCTATGGATTCTATTGCTAAACTACACTACTAGAGACGGTTGTAACTATCTTAAAACGTTTTTGGGCCGAGAGGAATATCTCGGAGTATGCTCGATTCAATCAAACGCCCCTAGCTCATTAGTAACCGGTGTTTCTAGATTATAACTCTACGAACATGACAGAATAATAACGTAATCTACTTCCGTATAACCTATGTCCTACAATCTATTCACTCGACCAGTAGCTTCCGTCTTTGGCCGCGCTTAATATTGTGATATGCTAGTGGTTCCATAGATTCACGACACTCAGTAAGTATACTTTCGAAATCTTACGACGCACATGCCTTGTGGATGAAATTTGCTGGTGATTAGATGCAACACTTCCGTGGTTCTAAACTCCTCCTATCAACCTCTAGTTCATGATACTAGATTCATGCATTAACAACTTTCCACAAGAAGAGCTCTAGAAATCGGCTAGGGTTTACCGAGTGAAATCCTTATCGAACATAGAATTCACCTCGATAATCTTTTAAACCCAACAATCTAAACTACTCACACATACTGGAAAAAGGCATAATTAAATTAAACATGAGATTGATGAAGAAGCCTCACGAATTCAAGAGCTAAGCTCGGTGAGAAACATCCTCACCAATCCTGAAAATCTCGATGCAAGAGTACAAGAATGAAAGCAAAACTAGTGTGTAGAATGTATCTATGGTTGGATGCCACGAAAATTCTGTCTAAAACAAGTATTTATAGGTCTTCAACATGCTTGGATTGTTTTAGGGTTGGACAGGAAAAGATGGTTTTGGCATGGGGTAAAGAAACGGATCATCTTGGGCGGAATTAGGCTTGGCTGCGGGTCCGTTTCTTTTGGCCACAGTGAACTGGGCTCTCGCCGCGGGTGGAGTGACTCCTGGGGCAGTGGAATGGTGCTTGGCCGCGGGTCCGACTCCTCGATCCGCGGTGGACTGCTTCTTCAGGCAGCTTCATCGGTCTTCAGTGCTTCAGGTATATTTTGGGATCCGACCATTTGATTGTCCCTAATCCAATTGCATTTGAAAGCTGGTTGTCTCTACTTTGTTGTATATAAATTTGGTGATGATCAGACGGTGAAAAGGTCTTCTTTGATTGCAATACTTTTTGACGGTCCAAGTTTATCAAAAAACGTACTTTTGCTCATAAATGCACTCTTCAATCCCGAGTTACCTGAAAAGAGTCTTAAAACCGCAAACATGCGAAACCCGTAATAAAAGCATAGAAAACCAAGAGGAACACTTATTAAAGTGTTCTAAAATATATAGCAAAACGGGTAAAAATACGGTGTTATCAACCTCGCACGAGACCTCAACTCCCGACTTCATCAAGCCACCATAGTCGCACTCAAACTCGATCGCGTTCTGAGACAGTCGCAAAACACCCCATTCATAGCTCGGATAACCAGAACTAATGTGCGACACCTAGGGAAGATGAAATTGCCAGCTTATGACAGCACCGACGACCCCAACGGGTTCATGACCGCTTTCAACTTGTCTATGTCACGCGTTACATTCACAGACAAAGAGTGAGACGCTAGCAAGTGCAATTACTAACTTCGAGCTTCAGAGGACCGACACTGACATGGTTCTCGCCCCTGCCCCCGAACTCGATTGACAGCTACGATGAACTGGTCGCAATAGTCATTCAACATTATTCGATGTACATAGTGAAGACTACATCGGTGTCCGACCTGTACAGCCTCTCTCAGGGAAAGCACGAATCCTTCAGATCGTACATCACCAAATTCAAAACGGTGGTTTCACAAATCAACGTCCCTGATCATGCGTCGATACCTGTCTTGATGAACTCGATGTGGCACGAATCCAGTTTCTGTGATGAGATGAAACTCAACACCCCAAAGACACTTGAGGATGCGATGCACTGAGCTAATCTGTTCATCGAACATGAAGAAGAGAAGGTCACAGTAGCCAAGAATCAAGGGACTGAGCTCAAGGGACAAACTGAGAGAAGAATACCAGGAACCTCGTCAGCACCTCGATAAAGATTACGATAGAAGTTGAAGACCGGGAACTTTCCTCGTGGATGAAACCCAACCACGTCAGAGTTGGAGTTCATGGACTCGTGACAACAAACATAGAGACGAGGAACCGTATGGTGACTATCACCAGCGTAAGGGGCACCCGACATCACAATGTCATCAACTGCATGAGTATCTACTATCCCAATACAAGAAGGGCGAAATCAAAAATGCAGATCGGAACATGGGAGGAGAACAAGAAGACCCTCAACGCCGACCTAATGGAGGAGATGCGCGGTAACGAGCCAAGTAGGAGATCGAACGCCCTAATGAAGATCGGGAAGTAAGAAATGCATGACCAATCGCCGCAGATATGTAGGCCCAAAATGCGACTGAGCTGATCGGGACAGAGCACCTCGCGACGGTTCGCCAGGACCGGCACGCAGAAGGATAAACATGATAATGAGAGGACTCTTAAGCTGCAACGACTCTGTTAGGTCGCTCAAGCAGTACAAATGAAAAGCAGTCGCACCTCAAAAATGCGTACGTATCACAAGCGACGAGATCACAAACAGCCACAGGGTAACATTCATAGAAGATGACGTAAAGGGAGTATCTCAGCCTCATAACGATCCCCTAGTGGTCGGACTCTGCATTGGCGATTGTGAGATATCACAAATTCTGATAGACAATGGGAACTCGGTCGATTTGATCTAAAAGGATACCCTTAAAAGATTACGTGATAAGGCCCACCGAAAGATCCCTCACAGGGTTCGGGAGCGACTTTATCCAAACTATCGGCACTATAGAGCTCCCCGTATACGTGGGGAAGGTAACCAAGATCGTCAAGTTCAACGTAATATATCAGCCAGCAATCTACAACGCTGTGCTGGGCACACCATGGTTGCATTCGATGAAAGCGGTTTCATCAACTTATCATCAATGTGTCAAGTTTCCGACCGAGACCAGAATTTTCACGATCCGAGGTGATCAACGAGAATCCCGAACTTGCTTCATAATAGAACACAAACTGACATGCCTTCTCACCGAGCCAAGAATAAGAGACGTCTTCCCGCCACATGATAACCCTAAGCCCGATTTCGCCATCCAGGTGAACATAGACGAGGAAAACCTGGAGCGTTGCATCAGAATTAGAGCAGATCAAGATGAGGACATCAAGACCGACATGGTCGATTTCCTCTGTCAAAACGTCTCAACATTCGCTTGGTCAATAGAAGACATGAAAATAATTGACCCAAAAGTTATGTCGCACGAACTGAACGTCGACTCAACCTACAAGCCAATCAAGCGGAAACGACGGAAGCTCGACTCAGAACGGGCTAAGGCAGTCAACGATGAGGTAGAAAATCTATTTGGTGCTGAATCCATTACCGAAGTAAGGTACCCAGATTAGCTGGCAAACCCGGTTGTCGTTAAGAAGAATAACATAAAATAGAGAATATGTGTCGATTTCACCGATCTTAACAAGGCCTGCCCTAAAGATAATTTCCTACTTTCGCATATCGATCATCTCTTCAAAGCCACCGCTGGGAACAAGTTCCTTTCATTCATAGATGCCTTCTCTGGATACAACCAAATCATGATGCATCCATATGATCGTGAAAAACAGCTTTCATCACCGACCGAGGTACTTATTGTTACAGAATCATGCCCTTTGGATTGAAGAAAGCCGGAACAATGTACCAACGGTTGGTCAATCGTATTGTTCGCCAAGCAGCTCGGACATACAATGTAGGTGTACATCGACGAAATGCTCGTCAAATCTTCAGTGGCAGCGGAGCACGTCAGACATCTCAAGGCATGTTTCAAAATTCTGAATCAATATAGCAAGAAGCTGAACCCGACCAAATGAATTTTTGGCGTAACATCGAGAGAATTCCTAGGTTACATCAACACTCAGCGGGGAATCAAAGCCATCCCAAACAGATCAAGGCAATAATCGACCTACCGTCGCGAAGAAATACCTGCGAGGTTCAATGCCTCACATGCCGAATTGCCGAGCTCAATCGCTTTATCTCCTGATTGACGGACAAATGTCTCTCGTTCTATCAATTACTCCGCGGAAACAAACGGTTTGAGTGGGATGAGAAATTCGAAGAAGCTTTTAAGTAACTCAAAGAATATCTCTCCACACCGCCGATATTAGCCAATCCCGAAGAGGGAAAAACATTGTACCTGTACATCTCTATATCCAGCTCGACAGCTAGCGGAGTCCTAGCCAGGGAAGACCGAGGCGAGCAAAAGCCAATCTTCTATGTCAGCAAGACTCTCTACGGAGTGGAGGTAAGATACCCAACCTTAGAGAAACTCGCCCTCGTAGTGGTTATCTCGGCTCAAAAAGTTTAACCCTATTACCAATCGCATTCTATCGTCGTGCTCACTAGCCAGCCTCTACGAAAAATCCTACATAGCACAACCCAATCCGGCAGAAGTTCAAGCAAACATAGGCTTCAGATTCTGACCTCCGAAGGATAATACATGTTGCTAACATTGCATCACCAAGTATCGAACTAACGCGCATTGTAAATCTCATCAACGAGATGGAAGACGGCCTGGACAAAGCCAAACCAGAACATCTAAACGAATCCGAACAAGATCATGATCCACCAGCAGTCGAAGAAGAATCACCGGAACCGGACTAGAGAGTCGACATCCGTGAATACATCGCAGACGGGGAATTACAGGAAGATAAATGGGCAGTTCGACGCCTAAAAGCAAGGGCCGCCCATTACAACCTAAGGCGAACACCTCGTTCGATGGAGCGAGGGAGGAGTATTGTTACGATGCATATACGGCGACGAAGTGACCAACCTCATGAAGAAAACTCATGAATGAGCAAGTGGGAATCACTCCGGTGGCCGAGCTCTAGCCTTAAAGATAAAAAATACAGCTACATTAGTGCAATATTTGTAACCAAATCTGCCGGGGTCGAGTGCAGCGCGAGAGATCGTGCGGTCTCGGGAAAATTGCATCAAGTCGAACCAACTTCCTTGGAGTGGAACCTCGTTCAAGAAATCGAAGTGCACAGCTTGTAGAATCGCCGTGATGATGGTTCCGAAGGCGGTAGTAGCGTCCTCGGGCTTCGTGGCGGGCACGTCGTATTTCACTTTCACCAAGTTCTTCGCGGTGATACAAGCGTAGTAAGCATAGTGCAGGTCATCGGTGAAAGGTAATTGAAGGGTGACAAGCTCGCCTTTGAGGACACTCTCCACGTTCGCTCTCGAGAATATGGTGTGCGCTAAGAGCTTGTGTGTATAGCAGAAAGCGGGATGCATGAGTAGGGCGGCTTTAGATCGTCCGTTATCATAGACGCCTTGTCCCATTATGCTCCATAGACCTTCCTCGGAATTCTCCTCGGGGTGAATCTTGTTGAGATATTGAAGCTTCAAAGCTTCACAAAGTTCCAGGATCGTTAGAGCATAGGAATATCCGCGAACGGTAAAACTAAGTGTACCGTCGTTTGCTCTCGTATTAGAGCGTCTCTTGTAGTACATGGTGACGGTTGATAAGAATTCTTTGGTGAGATCTTCATAGGTAGGGAGATTGAGCTCCATGAAAGGTCGAAGGTTAAGTGCGTCGAGATACCAAATCACGTCTTCTCTAATCCCGAGCGCGTCGAGAGTCGAGTAATCTATGCGAGGTGCTGATTTGATAACCATCTTGTTGAGCTTCTCAAGGTAATCAATATTCGGGTCCATAGGTTTCCCGACTTATCGTACCTTTGGTCTTCGTTCGGAGGTGGTGTTGGTTCGTGAGGAGGAGAAGGTGTCGGGTCACGTCGCGGTGGTGGCAAACGAGATCTTGTCGAACTTTGTCGACTTGCCAAGAACTCGCCAAGATTTGTGTCATCTCCTACGCTTCGTGTATCCGAGCTCTCTTCGCTCTCCTCGGTTTGATTAGTGGTCAATCTCCGGGATGACTCTCCTATGTAAACGCTCTTCTTTGAGCTAGTTATTCTCATTCTCTCGTAATCCATTGTTCCTTGTTGGAATTGACAGGATGAGTGAAGAATTGAAATCTTCTCCGAAAAGAGTGAGAATGGACCGAAAAATTTTCGAAAAAGCTTTTGAATTGAAAAATGTTGTACTTGCTCAAAATCTCCAAGTCTTTTGGAAGAGAAGAAGAAAGAGAGCTTGAATCTTGAGATTCTCTTTTTGTTCTTTAAAAAGTTGTTTTTATGTAAAAAGAAGTTTTATGTTTTTTTTTTCAAAAACTTTTGTGATTTACCTTAGCGGGACACGGGAATTAAACCGGATTTGGTTCAATTTTACGTCCGTACATGTTCGGGATTGCACGTTTTAGTGTCGGGAACGGCTCGGGAATGCTCGGGATTGGTTTCGGCTCGTAATGGGCTGGGCGCAGGTCCACCTTGCACGACCGTGGCCGAGTGTCTTCTCGCCGCGGGACCGGCTAACGTCGGCGTGGTCGATCGCCCCTCCGCCGCGGGTCCGGCTCTTCCAGCGGCGGCCAGTCGGCTTTCTTCTCGGGTTGTCTTCTTCTTCGTTCATTCGTCGTTTCACGATCTGTTTCGAATGTCTTCTCAAATTTGTTTTGTGCTTTCTGATTTTTTGAATGGTTTTGGTTTTTTTTTTCTTATATAAAGCCTGAAATCATAAAAAGAAAAACGTCAATAGAAACAGAAAGAAAAATTAAAAGAAAAACGTACCGAATGGGTTGCCACCCATCAAGCGCCTTTAGTTAAAGTCGTTAGCTCGACTTTTTGGTGAGACTAGGCGTGAGCAGTAGATGTCTCGGGAATAAATGTTCCTTTGGCATCTTCTTGTTTATGACGTGTTTCACATTTCTTCGGTATCACCTTCTTCTTTCCGCGTTTTTTTTGGAATTTTCACTTCCCAAAGATTTTGTTTCGTTTTCTCAATCATTTCTTCCACTTTCTCATCCTTGGTGTCTTTTAAATCTGGTGGAATTTTAATCGTGATTTTGCAAATAGTTTAGAAGTGAACCGTGGACTTACCTTGGATGGTTCCGTCTTAATCGACTCATCTTTCTCTTTTCCTTTAGGGAAAATCGAGTTTTTCATGTTATGTTCGTCCCTCGGGTTTGAAATTCTGTCAGGGACACTGTAGGATAGAGCCTCATTCGATTCACATTCAAGAAGACGGCTTGACGGTTGTCGTGATCAAGTATGGCGCCAACGGTAGCTAAGAAGGGTCGGCCAAAAATCTACGGTCTATCCTTGTCTCGTTCCATTTCGAGAACTTGAAAATCAGAGGGAACGATCTTGTTTCCAATAAGTATTTGAAGATCATGGATCGCTGCAAGTGCACAACACACGGGAATTATTCCTGGCAACGACGCCAAAAACTTGATACACCGGGAATTAACCCTGGCGTGGGGTTTTACCTTTTATATCTAAGCTGCAAGTGCATGACACACGAAGTATTATTTTGGGATCGAATCCACAGGGATAGACGTTGTCCAATTTCTAACGAGTTCTAACTTATGTCTAGACGTAAAATATATTTTAGGTTTTGTCACGGTCGTATCTATGGAATCTAAGCTAAACTAAGAAGGGCAGTAGGTAACTAACTATTTTATCGAGGTTGTGAATCAATTAAAAGAAGCGTTGGGCAATCGAGAATTTTGTAGGGTTTATGGCCGATTTTTACAAGGAGATTTCTAGGATTTCTAAAGCGACTTTTTGTCGTCTTTGGGGTTTTTAACTTGGAACATGTACGCAGTGTGTAGTCTACTACCGTAATCCTACACACCTACTCACCTCAGTACTCGGACGGTAGCTTCCGACTCCGCCCGTGCAAGAAGTGAATGATACTCTCAAAGGTCGTTTACGCCCACAATTCCTCCGTAAGTATACTTCCGAAATCTTACGACGGATTTGCCAATCTACCCTAGATCAACCGATTAGATACAGCACTTCCGTGGCTCTAAAACACCTAATATCGATTGTTAAGACGGTTAGTCAAACAACGCATTAACAACAAGGATAGAACGAAGAACCCTAATTAATCGGTATCCTAGACTCAAAACCTAACAAGAATCGAACCATAAGCTCTCCTTCAAACCCATATGCCCAACAAGGAGATTACTCAGCCGTAGCTGAGGTAATCATATTCAATAAATGAAATAAAAACAGTAAGTAAAAAGGGATGAAGAAAGCTTCTCTATCGAATAACACGAATCGAGAATCCTTTGCTCCAAACCAAAGAAAATAAGTGCACAAGTCACAAGAGCTTTGCTTCTGCCTTCAAGCATGAGAATAATGTAACGTGTCTGTCTAAGAGGCATAAAATAAGTATTTATAGAGCTAATCTTGTTTAGGGTTTGATGGGAAAAGATGGTTTTGGCCTCGGGTGAAAAAACAAGTCGATTTAGTCGCGCAGGGTGCTAGCTGCAGGTCCGTCACCTCTGGCCATGGCGAACTGGCCTCTGGCCGTGGGTGGAGTGTCTCCAGGGGCGGCGGAAAGGTGCTTGGCCGCGGGTCCGACTCCTCGAGGCGCGGAGGCTTCATCTTCGAGGCAGCTTCATCTGCCTTCAATTCTTCGGTTGTATTTAAGGATCCAACCTTTGGATTGTCTCCAATCCAATTGCATTTGAAAACTGGTTGTCTCGACTTTGTTGTTTAAAAATTTGGGGATGATCAGACGGTGAAAAGGTCTCCATAAGCTGCAAGACTTCTTGACGGTCCAATTTTATCCAAAAACGTACTTTTGCTCCGAAATGCACTCTTGAAAACCTTTGAAAACGGAGTTAAAACACATAAAAAATAATATGACAGCGATCCATAAAAAGGGGTCAAAAACCGGTGTTATCAAGCTGCCCTCGAGTGGTTCTCAAGGCTGGAGAGAAATTCAATCAACGACTTCCAGCAACTCTCTGCCAAGTTCCTAAAGCAGTATTCCGTATTTATGGAACGGCAAACTTCCGACGCCGACCTGTGGACCATGGTACAAGAACCAACAGAGTCATTATGGAATTTCGTGGGACGATTCAATACAATGGTGTATAAGGTGGAAGGTGTAAGCGACCGAACCGCGCTCATCGCGTTAAAGAAAGCAATGTGGTACAAATCCGATTTTCGAAAAGAGATTGCACTCAACACACCCCGAACGATTCATGACGCACTACACCGAGCCTCAGACTTCATCATTGACGAAGAAGAGATGAAAATTCTTTAGGAGAGGTTCGAGCCCACAAAACCGACGAACCGAAGCCTCTCGTCGGTCCCAAACCCATCAAACACTTGGAAGAATATACATAACGGAGGATTCGTCCATCACGAAGGACCAAAATTCTAAGGTGCCCACAACTATCAAGTGGGAGTCAGACGAGGGAAGGAACCATGGAATACATGGACAAGAATTTCCTGTAACTTCGACGAGAAGGCCTTTTGCGAACATCACCAGTGCTATGGACACCTCACAGCAATCTGTCGAAGCCTAGGGGCGAAGTTGGCGGCTAAATTCATGGCAACAGAGTTCGGTAATACGTTGACCCTCAAAGATTTCGAACGAGAAGACGAAAACCAGAATAAGCCTAACCGAGGTACCGTGGCTGAACAAAATCAAGGAGATATCCCAAAGTGAGGCAGAAGAAACGAAGACAAAGCACCACCAACACCTCGGAGAAGGATAAACATGATAATGGGAGGATCACGTTAATGCGCTGACACGGTGTCATCAATCAAGGTTTTTCAGAGCCGAACCGAAACCAGCGTTAGCTGGTCCAAACCACCTAACCTCCCGGACGTCGTCATGTCGTTCGTCGAAGAAGAAACCATCGGTATCGACAAACCGCAGAACAATCCTCTTGTCATTGAGCTGACTAATCGAGACCACGACGTGGCAAGAATATTAATCGATACAGTAAGCTCGGTCGACGTCATTTTCTGAGACACCCTCAGACAAATGAACATTAAGTTGACGGAAATAATGGCTGACACGAGACCTCTAACCGGATTCAACGGTGATACAACGATGACCCTAGGAACGATCAAGCTCCCGATCCATGTGAAAGGCGTAACAAAGGTCGTGGAATTCTCCATAGCATATCATCCATTAATATACAACGTTATCATGGGCACCTCATGGATAAACTCCATGTGAACCATTACGTCCACTTACCATTCCCGACCCCCGATGGAATCAAATTATTTGGGAAAACCAGAAGGAATCTCGGGTCTGCTTCCTTGCCGAGCACAAACTTCGTAACCCGATAACAATTGTGAAAGCAAACCCGAAGAAGCCAAAGATAGATCAGGAGTCCGAGAAGGACTTGTCCAAACTCTTATAGCAATTACATATCACAAAAGCTCGCGAAGAGGAAGCTGAGCCACCATGCGAACCCGTGACCTTGGTTTGCATCGACGATAACCATCAGGACCGATGCATCGAAATCGAAACCACATTGAATGAAGCAATCTGCACCAAATTAATATTATTCCTAAAATAGAACATACAAACGTTTACCAGGATCGCGGAAGATATGCCGGGCATCAGCGTAGACATCGCTTGTCACGAACTCAACGTAGATCCCATCTTCAAACCCGTAAAACATAAGAGACGGAAGTTGGGGCCAGAAAAAGCTAATGCCGTTAATGACGAAGTGGAGAGGTTATTGAAAGTTGGTTCGATTGCCGAAGAAAATTTCCCTGATTGCCTCGCCAACCCTGTAATCGTAAAAAAGAAGAATGTCAAGTGGCGAGTATGCGGGGATTTCAACGATCTTTACAAGGCGTGACCAAATGATAGTTTCCCATTCCCACACAATGACCGACTATTGAAGCAACGACGGGCACTAAAATTCTATCATTCATGGATGCTTTCTCCGGCTAGAACCAGATACTGATGAATCCTGACGACAGGGAGAAGATAGCATTCATAACAGATCGGGGGATTTACAGTTATAAGGTGATGCCTTTCGGACTCATGAACGCTGGAGCCACTTACATACGACTGGTCAATAGATGTTTGCAACACATCTCGGAAAAACGATGGAATTCTACATAGACGACATGCTGGTTAAGTCACCTAACGAAGAGAACCATGTGGAACACTTCCGAGATTGTTTCAAGCAACTCACCATGCATAACATGAAGCTAAACCCGACGAAGTGTAGATTCGCAATCACATCTGGCGAATTCCTTGGATATCTAGTGACCCACCAAGGCATAAAAGCAAATCCGAAGCAGATCAACGCCCTAATCGAAATGGTATCGCCGAAAATGAAGCGCGAAATACAAAGATTAACAGGACACGTCGCCGCAGTGAACATATTCATCTCAAGATCTACCGGCAAATGCCTGCCTTTCTATGACACCCACCGAGGCAACAAGAAGTTCGAATGGACAGATCGATGCAAAGAAGCCTTCCAAGAGTTGAAGAAATACTTGGCGAGCCCTCCAATACTCGCCAAGCCGATCGAATGAGAGCTGATGTTCCTCTACATTGCCGTCTCCACCTAAAACGTTAGTGGAGTACTCGTCAGAGAGGAGCGAAGTGAGCAGAAACCTATTTTCTACTTCAGTCAGATCTTGATAGATGCAGAAACTCGATACCCGCAAATGGAGAAGCTGGCTCTCGCGATAGTCGTGTCTGCTCGGTAGCTGAGGCCACTTTCAATCACACTCCATCGTGGTGCTGGCCACTTTCCCTCTACGTACTATCCTGCATAGCCCAAGCCAATCAGTAAGACTGGCCAAATGGACTGTAGAACTCAGCGAATACGATATTGAGTACCGAAGCAGAACCTGCGCAAAATCACAAGTACTGGCGGACTTTATAATCGAACTCCCAGCCGGAGGAGTGGAAGAACCGACACCAGGCTCTGTTTGGACACTTCACGTAGACGGATCCTCATCGAAGCAAGGATCCGGAGCTGGAATTCGTTTGACATCATCAACCGACGACATCTCGGAACAATCATTCCGACTGGGATTTTCAGCATCCAACAACGCAGCAGAGTACGTAGCGCTGATCGCTGGACTAAAACTCGTGCTCAGGATCAAAGTCCAGAACATTCACACAATCTGCAACTCTCAACTAGTGGCAAACCAATTCAACGGAGAATACAAAGCCATAGACGAAAGAATGGAAGCTTACTTAAAAATCGTCCATGAGCTGGCCAAGAAATTCGTGAAGAGTTTAAGCTTACTCGAATCCCTCGGGGCAAGAACACTCAAGCAGACTCACTGGCAGCTCTAGCATCGACCTCGGATCCAGACATGAGGAGAGTCATTCCAGTCGAGCTCATCAAACACCCAAGCATCAATGCAACAGGAACGATCAACTTAATCGACCCACCCGACAACCCACCCATCGAAAACAAAGCAATCGCAATGGAGGAAGATGAGCAACAAGGAGAGTATGGCTGCGACAAGGAATGGATGGGACCTATTCGCACCTACATCATTGACGGAGAGGTGCCATCAGACAAGTGGGCCGCCCGAAAACTCAAAGCTCATGCAACCCAAGATTCTCGGGTCACTAATGGCGTGCGTCGAAGGTTCGTAGGCAAGGAAAGTAATGGAGGAAGTCGATAAAAGCTAATGTGGCAACCATTCCGGTGAAAGAGCCCTTACAATCAAACGGCACGGCTACTACTGGCTAACTATAGTGAAAGACTATGAGAAATTCTCTTTGAAGTGAGAGAAATGTCAACGACATGCCCCAACGATTCACCAACCAACCGAGTTGATGTCATCAATCTCCTCGCCTTACCCATTCATGAGATGGTCAATGGACATCGTCGGCCCGCTCCACCGGTCTAAGAAAAAAAGATTGATTTAGTCTTAACATATTACATCTCCAAATACATCGAACCAGACTCCTACGCTAACATCAAGGTTGTCCAGGTAGAACACTTTGTCTGGAAGAATATCATATACCGAGACGGAGTTCCGTACGAAATCATCACAGACAACGGTTCTCAATTTATCTCAACGAGTTTCGATTCTTTCTGCGAAAAATGGAAGATACGGCTAAGAAAATCAACACCATGGACCCCCCCCCCCCCAAGGAAATGGACACGCCGAAGCAGCTAAAAAGGTCTTGATGAGAAAAATGGTCGTTGGGCCGACGAACTACACCGCGACGTGCGACAGGCGAGACACCCTTCGCCCTCGTCTACGGAATGGAGTGCGTAATCCCCTACCCCCCCCCCCCCCCCCCCCCCCCCCCCCGATGTCGAATTCCTTGACATACGACGCAGACTCCTACCCGGATAAGAAGGACTCAATCACCTGATGATCCTCGACGAACTTGACTCACTAAATGAACGCCGCGATCAAGCACTCATCTGTATACAGAACTACCAACAAGCAACAACCAAATACTACAACTTAAATGTTCGAAGCAGAAGGTTCGACGAGGGAGACCTGGTCATTAGCAAAGTTTTCCAGAACACAGCAGATTACAAAGTAACTAAGGTGGTTCGCCCAAGGGTATACGAACTTGCCAACATGTCTGACGGCCACATCCCAAATCATGGAACGCAATGCACCGCAAGATGTACTGTCACTAAAACCAACGCGTCTTAAACACGAACTACGAGACGGCTTGATCCATGAAAAGGATACGTAGGCAACCAATCTTCGGAAATGTTCATATACCCCCCCCCCCCCCCCCCTCTCAATCGAGGGGGGGGGGGAGGGGGGAGGGGGGAGGGGGGAGTGTGGGACCTTTTGCAAAACATGACCTTCGCACTCTACCAGCTTTTATCAATATATCATTTGCACTCATCATTCTCGTCTGTTCTTGGCCACAACAACGAACCCACACATCTTTTTTGGATTCGAACCCATGTCCTATACGGATCACGGTTCTTTTACAATCTACCACGGATTAAAGCGCTCTATATAAATTTAAGGCGGGTATATTTGGACCAGATGAAGAAAAAAATATGCCTCGACCAAAACACTTAAAATTTTACAATCAAAACGGGAACTTAAGCCGAGACCACATCGCAAACTCTAAAACCAAAGTTTTTATCAATATATCGTTTGCACTCATCATTCTCGTCTGTTGCTGGCCACAACAACGAACCCACACATCTTTTTTGGATTCGAACCCATGTCATATACGGATCACGGTTCTTTTACAATCCACCACGGATTAAAGCGCGCTATATAAATTTAAGGCGGGTATATTTGGACCAGATGAAGGAAAAAATATGCCTCGACCAAAACACTTATAATTTTACTATCAAAACGGGAACTTAAGTCGCGATCACATCATAAAATCTAAAACCAAAGTAAAATCTAAACCCATTAACCAATCGCTTCATAGCATACTGATCTTTAACGTCTCGACACAGTACTAAACGGATCGTTTCGAAACACATCGTTCAGTATGAGGCTCGGACATGGCTCGGCATGTCCAAACTAAACAAAATCAACACGAAAGATCAAATTGTATAACATCTCCTAAAGCAAAAGGACATCGGCAAATCGAAGAAACAACAATCCATTGCAAAGTTTGTGCTCGGCTACAAAGACGTCGGTACGATACAAAGAAACATGGATTTAACAGCACATTGCAAAAAAGGTCACTACACAAGGCGATTTACTTCACCGTCTTCAGTGGCGTGGTCCGCAAATCCAGACAAACGCTCGTTGGACCCCGCAGGATCAGTATTACCAACGCTAGCCGCGGTAAGCTCGACCGGATCATTCCCGAGAAGAGTAGCCACAGAGTCCTACAAAACAGGAGAAACCACCAATCCTTCCTTCAAACAGGAGGCGATCTTATTAAACTCCACATCGGCCCTAGCCAAGTCAGCTCTCCAGCCAATCAGCTTCTCCGCCTTGGCTTAGAGGGTCAGGGGATCATCTTTAAGAAGAATGTCCATAAGCTCCAGGTTGATGTTAACCTCATCCAGATCTAGCTCCTTACTCTTAATACACTCCAGCTGGTCCTCACTCGACCTAATTTTGTCGACCCGATCTCGGAATCTTTGAACCGACTCACGCCTCGCCTCTTTACGAGCCTTCTTAACATTGGAATCATAACGAGCATCCTTCGCCTTAAGCTGCCTCTTCAGCGAAGCGTGTAATCCGCCTCCTTAGCTGATTTCTCCTTTAGCACCATCTTCTCCCTTTCGAGATCCGAAACTTTGGCCGATGCGAGGGCAAGTCTCTTCTCGGCCTCGTCGCATTTGCCCTTCAATACCAAAGCGCTCTTTCTTGAATCTTCGACTCACTGCCCATCTTTGCAAGCCCCAGACTCATAAGCGGCAACCAGATTGTTGATAGAAGCAACAAACTGGAAAAAGCAAACGATAAGAAAAAGAGGGGTAGGACATCTTGTCAAATTTTGTAAGAACCAGTTCGTACCCGGATACCACGCAGCGACATGTCAGCATACGACATATCCTTGATGAGCACACCCAAGGAGGGGAGATGGTACTCGGGTCAACTAATCTGCGCGAGGATAGCAGCAGACGTAGCGGCGTCGTCGACAATCGTCTCTGAAAATTATAAAATCAGCAGGAGCAGAAGTGTCAGTTTTCTTGTTCTTCGCAATTCCATCTCGGCCACCACTCGGCGTGGGACGTTTCCGACCTCATGTATCAGCGTGCTTCGTAAAAGTCGAAACAGAGGGTCTAGACACTGGTGGGAAAGCTGGAACAATATATTTTCCCCCATCATTTGCAGAAAGCTCGGGGGGGGGGGGGGGGGGAATTACGAAATTTCCCTTGAGGGCCATCGGTGTGTGTCCACCATCAACACATCTTGCCGATTACTTTGCCTCTTTCACTCTCTTGTCATGAGAGGATATTTTCTTCATTATCGTCGTCCTCAAATCCTCCGAAGACGAAGGATCCGAACTAACTATGGCACCAGTAATAAGAGCTTGGGAACTCTCCGGATGTCCAGCAAATTTCGGAGGTGGTCGACGGTTATCTCGACATCACATTCGTAACTATGAATTAAAATCCCTATAAGGTGACGAAGCCCCCGAGTCTTGATTTTGGATGGAGAATGTTCGTTTCTCCATAAATAGAGCATGATCACTTCGGGAATCGAAAACCAAAGAAAACATATATTAAAGAAGACCTCGTAAATAGTGAAGTAATCTAAAGGAGGGTTGTCGACTCGGTCAGACGGTTCGGGGACTACAAATCCAATATCTTTGGATATATTTAATCGCGTCTGTAGCTCATTCAAAGACGTCACAGTGGAAAGCGTAGAGCCCGGCGAAACGGCTCGCTTTTTCTTAGATCTTCTCAAGGATTTTCGTTTCGGCAAGCCCGACTGATACATGTCTACCAGGCGATCTATCTCCGCCCTCACCTCGTTGGGATCCCAGAAGAGGTCCTCATACTCAATTTTAATTTCCTCAATAGTCACTGCGGCTTTGGGCGCAGCAGCGAAGGAGTTCATCATCCCTTCAAATGGGACGATATCGAGACATTGACTTGTGGCTTTTGGAACCTCGAAAAGCGGAGGATTCGCCTCGGAGAAGCTATTAACCTTGGGCGACGCATCATCCTCACTATCGGCTCCCGCGGTGGAAGCATGGAGATCACGCTCCCCTTCCGCCTCTGTCAATTTATTCACTTCGGCGTCCAATGCGGAATCATGGTTGAGCATAACACAGTTGGACGAACCAACCGAGCCATTCAAAACTTTAGAATCTGACATATCGCCTCGGAAATAATAAATTAAGAAGGAAAAGAGGAGAGAAAAGAGAGCTACCTGAATTTTGGAAGTTTTAGAGTGCTGAATAATGTAGAGAAAATCTCGTCTTTTATAGGTTTTCCGAGCGTGCGGGCACGTGACCTCGGAAACCAATAGGAAGTATTTATGATTTTTGAGATATTTAATGCGGAGTGCGAGTAAATACTCAGCGACTGCAAAAGATCTTCGAAACATAACCAACAATTATATTGCTCCGAGATGACGAGGCGTATTGAACTCATTTCATGAAATACGCATCATCTCGAACAGAGAACATCTTGGAAATCATGGCTCGGTATTGTTTCAATTCGACAGATAATCTCGGGATCGGTTTTCACCCACTCGAGATTAACATAAAGCATACCAACCCAAGGGAATATGTGAGATCCGAGCCGAAGCATGACAGCCTTAAAAATAGCCTGCATTACTATTTACCTCGTCCATAAGAACATAGCCGAGCCGAAGTAAGACTGCCTCACATGGTCATCCCAGAGGTCTCACCTTGGTGATCTTATTTTGAGAGGACGAAAGCCAAGCTAAGGCCGAAGCAACAACATCTTTCAACCAAACTGAGATCAAGACGAAATAAACCAATTAATCCCGCCTTGAATTAGAAGTAAAACCGAGCTTTCCAGATTAAAAGCAGCTCAAGACGAGTGTTCTATGGGCCAAAATGGAGTCCATCCACCAAACTCTCTTGGGCCGAGCTAAAGGCCCAAGTCGTTGATTACCCTAGTCTAGTCGGTGGCTGCGCGGAGTAAAAGGAAAATATTCACTCTATCTCCAAGAATCTCGCACACGAACTTATATAAGTAGCCTTCACAATCATATTGTAAGGCATCATAAAAAAAACCCTAGCACTAACTCTTAGCAACTAGACTCTGTACTCATACGCTTACATCAATAAAACAACCATCTTTGGATCTCTTACTTTGTTTTCATCCCAGAAACTTTTGTTCCCTTAAAAATCTCTTACAATAATCGATTGTGAGGATTTTGGCTCACACATAAACCTTAAAAGTCTGCAAGTGCACAGATGTGCGTTGTAGTACTTTATGTATCGATCCACAGAGAGAACACGCTTTTCTGCGAGACCTTAGAAAGTGAATTAGTAAAGAAGTCTAAAACGAAAAGGGATTTTGTAGGGTTTTTGGTGTCACAAATTGTAAAGTACGTAAAAAGGGAATATTGCATGTAAAATATAGAGTAAAAATCGATGGTGAAAAGAAGTAAAAAAATCAGTTGTAAACAATAATAAAATGATGTTGGGTCGACATGGATATCTCCGTAGAATGTTCGATTCAAGCACGGTATAACAAAGCTCTTTAAAATCAATTCAAGCAAACTCCACGATTTGGAACACGAAAATATGGATAGCCTACTGTCGTAACACTACACACTTATAATTTAACAACTTAACTAGTATGCTTTCGTTTCTAGCCACACAAACAATTATGATGAGAAAATCAAGATCATAAACATTCACGGAACTCTATAAGTATACTTTTGTATCTTATAACGCAACATGCTCCATATAGACTAGTTCCAGTATTTAGATTCAACACTTTCGTGGTTCTAATTTACCTTGGATTAGTCTCTAGTTCATTGATAGTCTCATATTTTACTCATTATAGCATGCATTTAACTTAGTATTTTGAGTTTCATGCATGTGTTTTCATGGATTTCTTTAGTGTTTTGGTCCAAATTAGAGTCTAACTAGTTTGCATTAGGTCATAGTGAGACTTGCATCATTTGGAGTATTTTCTAGGAACTTGAAGACATTTTAGAGATGATTAGAGTGATGGAGCAAAGAAAAATGCATAAGTCGATGAAAGTATGGGCCAGATGAAAGGTTTCTATTCGGATTTAGCTTTGAAGGTCTTCATGACTATTGTTGAAAACTGAGATAGATATCGTCTAGAGGTGGTTTCAAGTCATTTGGATAAGTGGTTCAAGAGATATTGTGAATTTACCAAGTACGTATCCGTCTGACGCGCAAGACCATCGATCAATACTGACCAACCGTGGACCGGTGTCACCACCATGTGTCACTGAAAAACTTGGACAGGAGAAACTCCGGCCATAAACACCGGCCAACCACCGCTAGGTCTCGGCCCAGACTTCTATATAAGGCCTTAGACATAATTTTTTAGCAAGTTTTCTTTTTTGTAGAGTTGGGTTTTTATCCCAAACTCTTTTTATGATGATTTTGGATGAATCTTTATCATTCATGCCACTCTAGTGAATGATTCTTCAACCTTTATCATTTATCTTATTGTTTATCTTTTTTCTTTTGCCTTTCTCTACGTTTAAGAATTAGTTTTTAATTGGATCATGGGTTATGCTAGATTAGGATTATTTTAATGTTGATTTGTGATGCTTAGGTTATAGATCCTTGCTTTCCTTCCTTATTAAGAGTTCTTAATGCTAGATTTGTCTTGAGAAAGCTAATCTAGAACATAGGAAATTTCACACCCACAAGATGTTTGATGAAATTCCTCAAAGAACTAAATAAGGGATTTACATATCTTAGCCCATGAGAATGGATGTCTAAGGTGTATTTTGGTTAATAGAACTTGTTATCAATGCTTGTTAATCACTTTTTTATAAATGAAAATTTGATCTTGATTAAGTGATTAACAAAGGGATTAGTGTCATGTGAATGAATTAATCTTATTCAAGTGTTCTATACACAAGGAATAGCATAGATTGTGTGCATTAGCATCATAAAAGATGATGATTTAGGTTGCATCTTGTTAGATCCTTCATTTAGGTTTATCTCAATGCTAGTTTTGAGTTGATTTCTCAAAATCTAGAATTTAGGCATTTCATGCCCAGAAGGTGTTTGTGAAAATGCTTAAACTAATCTTTTATGAGCTTTACATATCCTAGCCAATGAAAATTGATGTTGAGGGTGTTTAGTGAACCAATTGGAATTGTTTATTAATGCTCATTGATTATCTAATTGCAAACGAGAGTTTATGTCAATTAAGTAATTAGTGAAGTGATTAGTGCCATGATAATAGATTAGTCATATTTGTGAATTCCATGTTATATGATAGTGTTTAATTCAATCTTTGTCATTATTCTTTGATTGTTAGCTCATTTTCCTGATAGTTAAACCCATGGTCCAATGCTTTTATCTTGTTTTAATTCTTGCATTTTATTTTCTTAGTTTAAAAACATAAAACACCCAAAAAGATTTGCTCTAGATTAAGAAGTTTCATGCATTTCTAGTGCATTAATCTTAACCCCTATGGATTGACACCTATTATGCTACAATGAAAAGCAATAGAGAAATTGATATGAACTTAACAAAAATACTTTATCAATTTGGCGTTGTTGCCATTGGGGTTTAACATTGATCATTAGGATTTTGAATCTTCTTGAGACTAGAGCCTTTTTATTTTCTTTTGTTGCTAATCTTTTCTCTTTTCTTGTGATCTTTATCTCTTAGGTGTACAACTAGGAGCAAAGGAAATATTTAAGAAGGGAGTGAAAATGAAGATGCAACTGTCAAGACATTGACGTTAAACGCGCCTTTGGGAACTCTCCCAAGCCTATCCTTTGTCAAGCTAGAGACACAAAACAAGCATCAATAAGGGGGACCAATTCCTCATTTCCATAGCTCAAAGGTATGTTCCTAGCTCCATTCTATTGTAAATATCTTGCATATTTTTATCTTCTCCTTGACTTTTGTTGCACTGGGACGGTGCAATTCAAGTTTGGGGGAGGGGTTTGTGTCATTTGACCTTGTGTTTTATTTTCTTATTTTTCTTTTTGCATACTTGAGCCTCATGCATCAATATAAATGCATAGAAAAACACAAAAAATTTAAAAATTTAAAAAATTTGAAACACAAACAGAGAACATATAGTTGCATTCTCATGTGTAAGATTGAGTCTAGTTTGCATATAGGTGGCATTGCATATTGCATTGGGAGCAATGTTATACCTTGTAGAGTATCATTTTAATAGTTTGGTTCAATGCCCTAGTTGTTAGTTGTTTGATGCTTTTAATTGAGTTTGAAATCAAGGATGAACCCTATTTGGATCTTGTGCTTCATTGCTCATGTCTTAGCTGAATCAAGTTGTGAATAATACCAACCCTAGTTAAGTGATAACCTTAATTTTGACACTTTAATTATCATGTTTATGTATTTCATAGTGAATTCATGGATACAATACACATATTTGGGATTTTGTATCCACTTCACAGTTAGCTCAAATAGCAGATTCCCATCATTGGAACGGTTAATCATACCCTTAACTTACCCTCCTTTCAAGCCTCTAATCTTTAGTGTGAGAATGCAAGGCCTAATTTTTCGAGCAAACTTGGCAAAAAGTGTTGAGTTTAGGGCAACAAGGATATGTTTGCATGTAGATCTAGCTCAACATCAAGAGCTAGACTAGGCTAAGCTAGTTAGGATGGGAAATTTTAGGATTGGGTGTGAATGAAAATGCATTATCGATGAGAATGTGGTGGAGATGAGAAGGGAGACAAAAGGAATGAAAAGCTAAATATGGGGAGAATGTCAAGATTATATGGTTGGTAGAAAAGTTGTGAAATAGCTCTAAACATTATGATTAGCCTCCAAGTGTTTGAAAGAAAAGAAAAAGCCAAAATGATGGCTAAAGCATTAAAATGATGAGGATGGAGGCAAGACAAGAAGTCAGCAAGAAGAGCTAAAGAAATGAAGTGAAAACACCATACCATGAGTAAAGCATGAAGAAAGACAACTCCCCAAGTGAGAAGAAGAAGGAACGAAAAGGAAAAATGGTGGACGTGAAAGACAAATGTTTGAAAGAAAAATAGTAGTCTAAGAGAAAAGCTTGATGGGTTTAGGATTAGGAGTTAAAGACAATTGGGGCAATGGGTAGATGTAGATTGATCCTTGTATGCATTGGTTGCCTTTTACTCTTAGCATTTTGCTAAACCTTGCTATTTCATAGAGATATCCCTTGCATTGGAGTAACCATATGTCTTTTGAGATCATTTTTTATCTCAAAACCTATATGTAGCCAAATAAATTCACTTGTCTTGCATGAACATGATTCACTAGAAACCATTAATTAATGTCAAAGGGTTGGAATTAGGAATGCTTGTGTAGGTTGAGGTTTGGGCTTGATTCATGTAGGAATGGATATGGCTAGCTCTTTTTTAGTAGACTTGTTTGATTGCATCCTAGAACTAACAACTTGGATATTGAGCTTTGAATTCTTTTAATGATGCTTTTGGATTTGAGCTTCCACCTTCAAACCTCTCTCTCTTCTTGTTCTTGTTTGTTTGCTTGAGGACAAACAAATGAATAAGTTTGGGAGAGTTGATATTCTCATATTTTACTCATTATATCATGCATATTCAACTTAGTATTTTGAGTTTCATGCATGTGTTTTCATGGATTTCTTTAGTGTTTTGGACTAAATTAGAGTCTAGCTAGTTTGCATTAGGTCCTAGTGAGTCTTGCATCATTTGGAGTGTTTTGTAGGTACTTGGAGACATTTTGGAGATGATTGGAATGATGGAGCAAAGGAAAATGCATAAGTAATCTGAAGTTGACGAAAGATCGAGCCAGATGTAAGGTTTACATTCGGATTTAGCTTCGACGGTCTTTATGAAAACCGTAGACAATTGAGTTAGTTGTCGTCTGGAGGTGGCTTCAAGTCATTTTGATAGGTGGTTTAGTAGATATTGCGAATTTACAAAGTACGTGTCTGTCTGGCGCGCGAGACCATCGACCAATACCGACCAATCGTGGACCGGTGTCACCACTAGGTGTCAAGGCGAATCTTGGACAGGAGAAACAATGGCCATCAACACCTGCCAACCACCGCCAGGTGTTGGGACTCGGCCCAGACTTCTATATAATGCTTAGACCTAATGTTTTAGCAAGTTTTCTTCTTTTTACAGTTGGGTTTTTATCACAAACTCTTCTTATGATGATTTTGGATGAATCTTCATCACCCATGCCACTCTAGTGAAGGATTCTTCAAACTTTATCATTTACCTTATTTTTTATCTTTTTCTTTTGCTTTTCTCTATGTTTAAGAATTATTTTTTAATTGGATCATGGGTTATGCTAGATTAGGATGATTTTAATGTTGATTTGTGAAGCTTAGATTCTAGATCCTTGCTTTCCTTCCTTATTTAGGGTTATTAATGCTAGATTTTTCTTGAGAAAGTTTATCTAGAACATAGAGAATTTCACATCCACAAGGTGTTTGATGAAATTTCTCAAAGAATTAAATAAGGGATTTACATATCTTATCCCATGCGAATGGATGTCTAAGGTATATTTTGGTTAATAGAACTTGTTATTAATGCTTGTTAATCACTTTTTCCCAAATGAAAATTGATCTTGATTAAGTGATTAACAAAGGAATTAGTGTCATGAGAATGAATTAATCTTATTCAAGTGTTCTCGACCTAAGGAACAACATAGATTGTGTGCATTAGCATCATAAATGATGATGATTTGGGTTGCATCTTGTTAGATCCTTCATTTTGGTTAATCTCAATGCTAGTTTTGAGTTGATTTCTCAAAATCTAGAATTTAGGCATTTCATGCCCTGAAGGTGTTTGTGAAAATGTTAGAACCAAATATTTTATGAGTTTTACATATCCTAGCCAATGGAAATTGTTGTTTAGGGTGTTTAGTGAACTAATTAGAATTGTTTGTTAATAATGCTCATTGATTATCTAATTGCAAACGAGAGTTTATGTCAATTAGGTAATTAGTGAAGTGATTAGTGTCATGAGAACAGATTAGTCATATTTGTGAATTTCATGTTCTAGGATAGTGTTTAATTCAGTCTTTGTCATCATTCTTTGAGTGTTAGCTCATTCTCATGATAGTTAAACACATGGTTCAATGCTTTTATCTTGTTTTAATTCTTGCATTTTATTTTCTTAGTTTAAAAACATAAAAACCCAAAAAGATTTGCTCTAGATTAAAAAGTTTCATGCATTCCTAGTGCATTAATTGTAACCCCTATGGATTGACACCTCTTATGCTACAATGACAAGCATTAGAGGAATTGATATGAACTTAACAAAAATTATTTATCATTCATGACCCATGCTTTAACAACAAATCTATAGGTAAGAGTTCTAGAATACGGCTAAGTTTACCTCGTTAAATCCTTATCGGACATGTGAATCCCCTTTGATGATCCCTTTAAACCCAACGACTAAACTACTCGTACATAACCATGCAAGACAAAATCAAGTTTCTGAATTACATAATCAAGAGATAAAAAATAAACAAAAATGGTTCAAGAGAAATCTCTATCTCCCTAAACAAAGAACTAAGAACAAAAACTTGGATCAAACAGTGAGAAGAACCTTTTTTGCAGTTGAACTTTTGACGGTTTGACTATGAGCCAAAAATCTGGGTTTTCTCCAATTTGCAAGCATACGTAACATGAAAATAGTCTTGAAACTACAAATATGCAAAAACCATAATAAAAACATATAAAAGCGAGTGAAACACTTATTAAAGTGCTCTAAAATATACGGTAAAATGGGTAAAAATACGGTGTTGAATTGTCATGATTTCCTTTTTCTTCTCGGATTTGATAAGGGCAAACTTTTTTTTTCTTCTGCGAGATTCCTTTTTACTCGGAAGTGATAAGGATATATTCCCGTTATTTTGAAACTTGGTGCTGACTTAGTGAAGTCGGGGTTAATGGGCTCTGAGGCTGATAACATATCCGAGTTGGGTTGATCCTTTTGGCGGTTATAAACTGTCGTCGACCAGAATCAATTGGGTCGATCTTGGTTTAAACCGGGTTAAATCGGAGGGGCGGAGCTTAACACTAACAATAAGCCCCCTCCCCCCCTCCCCCAAAGTTCGGTGAATGAGTACTTATATGAGTTCGGCGAAGTTCATGTAAAAAATCCTTTAACTCGGTATAAACTGAGATCAGTAATATTGATCGGATGCTTTAGCAAAATTTGCGTCGATCGCGTAAAGCGACCGGAGTTCGGCGAATATTTTTGAAAATTCATATCTTCAATCGTTGCGGAATTCGAGAATTCGTCATAATTGCTTCTCTTTATATATATTCTCTTCGACTCTTCTTATTCTTCACTTCACTTCCGCTATATAAAGGTGTTGCTCTCGTTTCTCTCTCTATTGATTTTATTTTCTCTCTCTAAAGTATTTTGCTTGTTTTGAATATCTTTGTGATCTCGGTATGTCGCTGTCGTATCCTTAGTATTTTACGGTGTGATTTCTCCGATCTACTTAAAAATCTTCAAATTTTCCGCAAGATCTTCATCGTGTTTTTCGTTGTTCTTCGATTCGCTCTTAAATTTCCTCAATTTGGATCAAATGGATCACAATCCATCTCCTGAATCTGTTAACAATCGCGTCGATCCTCCCGAAAATTCGAATATTCCCCTCGAACTTCTTCTTAGCTAATCAAACACTTCAGATTCATCTGGTGAGAGTACTCCGGTGATCGAGCAATTAATCTGCCACTACTCCCGTCATGCTGAGGCCAGACCGAGTATGCGTCAAGCTTTGATTTAAGCTTCCGATTTACTATATAAAGATAGTCAAGAAACTCAAGCTCACTTTCAGTTTGAAGAAGGAATGGTTGTTCAAGTTGATGACGAGGTGGTGATCGCCCATGTCGGTAATGAGGAAGTGGTTTATTATGTAACAGAGGAAGATATAAATGTTCAAGGACAAAGGGAAAGATTAATTACACCGGCTAGTGTCGGTTCGACTCGCTCTACGGAAGACTCGATTGAGGAAACCCTTCACTTGTGCGATGCTCCAACTAGGATTATTTGTTTATTGCCTAGAAAGAATCACCGACCTTGGAACCTCCCCCCCCCCCCCCCTCTAATAAAATTGCCTAGCAAAATTTGCGACGATCGCGTAAAGCGACCAGAGTTCGGCGAATCTTTTTAAAAATTCATATCTTCAATCGTTGCGGAATTCGAGAATTCGTCATAACTGCTTCTCTTTCTATATATTCTCTTCAACTCTTCTTATTCTTCACTTCACTTCCGCTATATAAAGGTGTTGCTTTCGTTTCTCTCTCTATCGATTTTATTTTCTCTCTCTAAAGTATTTTGCTTGTTTTGAATATCTTTGTGATCTCGGTATGTCGCTGTCGTATCCTTAGTATTTTACGGTGTGATTTCTCCGATCTACTTAAAAATCTTCAAATTTTCCGCCAGATCTTCATCGTGTTTTTTGTTGTTCTTCGATTCGCTCTTAAATTTCCTCAATTTTGATCAAATGGATCACACACTACAAGAAAACTGCCCTTTTACAACTAACAGAATTGTCGTAAATTGGTCGTAAAACATGGTTTACGACGGATTAGCGACGAATAACAATTCGTCGTAATATGATCGTCGTTAATCGGAAATCGTCGTAAATTGGTCGTAACATTAAGGAGGATTAAAAATCGTCGTAAATTCGCCGTATATTATTCGTCGTAAAATCGATGTAAATTTACATCAATTTTACAACGAATACATTACATCGATTTTACATCGAAACATTACATCGATTTTACATCAAATTATACAATTTTTTCCGACAATCCGTCGTCAATTCGTCGTAATAGGATGAAACATTACATCGATTTTACATCGAATTATACAATTTTTGTTTTGACAATTCGTCGTAAATTCGTCGTAATAGTTATCTTTAAATGCGTTGGTAAATCGATGTAAAATATTCGATGTAAATTCGTCGTAAATTATTGAACGATGTAAAATCGATGTAAATATTGAGTCGATGTAAACTCGATGTAATACATATATATATATATATATAATATTATTTCTTTTTTCAATTAAAATTAAAACAATAATTAATAAAATTATATTTATAAATTAAAATTTTATAAATCTATTCAAAATATAAAATAAAATTTAAAATACAAAATAAAATTCTTAATATAAACTATTCGGGAGCCGTCGCGGATCTAACCGATCTAAAGAATCATGCCCCGGCGACTGCAAAATATCTTCGACAGTCAATCCCACATACAACAACGGCGGTCGAGCACCTGCTTCTGGAGGCGGCGCTGGTTCGGAAAAAGAATCCGGAACAGCGGACGGTGTCGCAGAAGATGACGGGAGTTGCGAATTAGCACTCGGTCCCGTCTCGAGAAACTGCCGATAGTGTGTCTTACGTGGCGCCATATCTAAAAAAATATTTAAAAATAGCTCAATTCCAATATAATATAATTCCATTCCTAACTAATAAGTCCAATCCTAACTAATAAAAATTACAATCCTAACTAACACTTAAAAATCCTCACAAACAATAATATAATTTAAAAAACCAAAAAATAATTTTTTTACCTTTTTCGTAGGTAGAGAGAGGTGAGAGCGTTTTAGAGAGAGAGTGAGTTTGTGTGAGATTGTGAGGGAGGAAAAATCTGGTCACGTATATATAGATTTTGTGGTCGTCGTAAAATCATTGGTAATTTACGACGATTTTACGACGATTCCGTCGTAAAATCGTCGTAATATTAAAACCAAAAATTCAACCTATCGAAATTTTTCCACCACGCGGTAAATTAAATATTTCGATTTCCAACGAAATTACGACGGATTCGTCGTAAAATCGTTGTAATTTTTACAACGAATTTACGACGAATCCGACGTAAATTCGTTGTAATTTTTACAACGAATTTACGACGAATCCGACGTAAATTCGTTGTAAAAGATTAAATCTATACCCTAAACCCTAAATCGCAATACACATATCTTGGAAGTAAGAACGAAGTATATTTGTGCATCTAATACTTCTAATATTTAACAACAGATTCAATAAAGACGATTGAATCTATATCGTCACCGATTTCCTTATCTTACATAATAATGTATAGCATTCGTTCTTATAAGTATATATTCGTAACATGCATGATTTAAATAATGTAAATAATTTTGTAAAAACTTAAACTTGTTTATACTATGATTAGAACTTACGTAAAACAAGATATAAGATAAAAAAACTAAACATGTAAATCAAACCCTAAACCCTAAATTTTAAGTATTACAACGAAATTACGACGGATTCGTCGTAATATCGTTGTAATTTTTACAACGAATTTACGACGAATCCGTCGTAATTTCATTGTAATAGATTAAATATATACCCTAAACCCTAAATCACAATACACATATCCTGGAAGTAAGAACGAAGTATATTTGGGCATCTAATACTTCTAATATTTAACAACAGATTCAATAACGACGATTGAATCTATATCGTCACCGATTTCCTTATCTTACATAATAATGTATAGCATTCGTTCTTATAAGTATATATTCGTAACATGCATGACTTAAATAATGTAAATAATTTTGTAAAAACTTAAACTTGTTTATACTATGATTAGAACTTACGTAAAACAAGATATAAGATAAAAAAAACTAAACATGTAAATCAAACCCTAACCCTAAATTTTAAGTATTACAACGAAATTATGACGGATTCGTCGTAAAATCTTTGTAATTTTTACAACGAATTTACGACGAATCCGTCGTAATTTCGTTGTAATAGATTAAATCTATACCCTAAACCCTAAATAACAATACACATATCATGGAAGTAAGGAAGAAGTATATTTGTGCATCTAATACTTATAATATTTAACAACAGATTCAATAACGACGATTGAATCTATATCGTCGTCGATTTCCTTATCTTACATAATAATGTATAGTGTTCGTTCTTATAAGTATATATTTGTAACATGGATGACTTAAATCATGTAAATGATTTTGTAAAAACTTAAACTTGTTTATACTATGATTAGAACTTATGTAAAACAAGATATAAGATAAAAAAAAATCAAACATGTAAACTAAACCCTATACCCTAAATTTTAAGTATTACAACGAAATTACGACGGATTCGTCATAAAATCGTTGTAATTTTTACAACGAATTTACGACGAATCCATCGTAATTTCGTTGTAATAGATTAAATCTATATACTAAACCCTAAATCACAATACACATATCCTGGAAGTAAGAACGAAGTATATTTGTGCATCTAATACCTTTAATATTTAACAACAGATTCAACATCGACGATTATAGGATGGATTATCATGTTTATACTATGATTAGAAGTTATGTAAAACATGATATACGTTGATAAACCAAACATGTAAATTAAAACTAAATCGTCGTAAATTCGTCGTAGTTTTACGACGATGTTACGACGTAAATAGTGACATCGGTATCACGACGATTTCACGTCGACTCTGAGAATTTGGTAAAACACGGTTTCTTATAGGTCACCTAATTATTTACATCAAATATTTTCGACGTAATTTCGTCGTATATTCGATGTAAAATCGTTGTAATGCTATTCGATGTAAAACCGGTGTAAATTTTCGTTGCAAATCTGTTGGTAATTTCTAGAAAATTTCTATAAATACCTTCCACACCTTCAATGGTAACTCAAAAAAAAAAATACACACTAAATATATACATATCCACGTTTCCTTGGGTTCTTATGCTAATCATTGTGTTCCCACTTCTTGATGATCTTGCCAACAAAGAATCCTGTGGGATCTTGTTTTCATGTAAAGACAGTCTTCATTACTACCATAGGTGAATGATTCATAGAATTGGACATCTATGTAAATCGTAATATAAGGATGTCCAATTCTATGTATCTTTCACTTATGGTGGTTGGTCTTTATGAATGTAGAAAACTAGACCTCCAGAGTTCTTTGTTGGCCAGATCATCAGAAGTGGGAATACAACGGTCTGCTCCTTAACCCAAGACGACATTACGACGATATTACGTCGTAATATCAACGTAATATGCAGAAGCCATATTCGTCGTAATGTCGTCGTAAAATGGTCGTAATTTTACATCGAAATTACGACGACATATATTTACGCCGATTTTACATCGAACACATATTTCGTCGTAATGTCGTCGTAATGTCGATGTAAAGTTACATCGATTTAAAACGGTCGTCAATTTTCGTTGGAAATTGAAAGTTTTCTTGTAGTGACAATCCATCTCCCGAATCTGTTAACAATCGCGTCAATCCTCCCAAAAATTCGAATATTCCTCTCGAACTTCTTCTTAGCTAATCAAACACTTCAGATTCATCTGGTGAGAGTAATCCGGTGATCGAGCAATTAATCTGCCACTACTCCCGTCATGCTGAGGCCAGACCGAGTATGCGTCAAGCTTTGATTTAAGCTTCCGATTTAGTATATAAAGATAGTCAAGAAACTCAAGCTCACTTTCAGTTTGAAGAAGGAAAGGTTGTTCAAGTTGATGACGTAGTTGTGATCGCCCATGTCGGTAATGAGGAAGTGGTTTATTATGTCAAAGAGGAAGATAGAAACGTTCAAGGACAAAGGGAAAGATTAATTACACCGGCTAGTGTCGGTTCGACTCGCTCTACGGAAGACTCGATTGAGGAAACCCTTCACTTGTGCGATGCTCCAACTAGGATTATTTGTTTTGCCTAGAAAGAATCACCGACCTTGGAACCCCCCCCCCCCCCCCCCCCCCTTTAATAAGAACCTCCTTAGATCAGCACAAAGAAACTGGATTTCGATGAGATAAATGCATAAGTATTGCGGAAGAGACTTCTGTTTTGAGAGAGAGAGACGGTGAAGATGTTGCACAGAAACAAACTGCTCATAAGACGAGAGATAGATGAGACGAAGAAGATGTTGCAAAGCAACAATTCGATCTCATGAGGCAAGAAAGCTTTTCGTGGCTGGATTTTGATAAGAGAAAGTTTATTTGATAAATGTTTGATGATCCATTTCAGGATGAGTTGCAACAAAAAAAAACAAAGAGATTAAATAGAAAACAACAAGGAAAAACCCTAAAACAAATGGGCCTTGCTACAAAAACGAAAATAGAAATAGATGGGCCTTGCTTCCTTTATGTCACACGAAATGGGCTTGTTGGGCTTGAGGAAGATCACAAGATGGGTCAATAATATTGTGGATCATTTGGCCTCGTTAAAAACCTATATTCGTAAAACCCAGTGGGACAAAAACGAAGATAGGAAAAAAGAGCACACAAATGATTCACAAACCCATCTAGTGATTTCTCTGGGCCTGAATCATAACTGGTGTGGTTAGATGTGTCTTTGAATCGCCAATGCCTTCTTGTTCGGGATTTCCCTCGGATCCCTCGGTTAGATTTCCCTCGGATCCCTCAAATAGATTTCCCTCGGCTCCCTCAGTTAGAGTTCCTTCGGATCCCTCGGTTCCTTCAGTTCCCTTGGATCCCTGGTTCCCTCAGTTCCCTCGGATCCCTGGTTCCCTTAGTTCCCTTAGTTCCCTCAGTTCCCTCGGTTCCCTCAGCTCCATCGGTTCTCTCGGCTTGCTTTTCTTTGTTGATGCTGCTCATTATCATATCATCCTCCCCCCAGTTTAAAAGGATTTGTCCTCAAATCTGCCAAGAACAAAGCTAAGTTAGAACCATTGAAGTAAATCAGAATATGCTCACCTTGCAAACAGATCTTGTAGGCATTGATATGTTCTGTGACTCGGAAGGAATAGCCTCCTTTTAGCATCAGCTTGGACTTCTATTGGGTTGGAAAACGTTTCTCCTTCATACGAATCCAAAAGTGATATCCAGGCTCAATGTTCACATTGCTCTCCTCTTGTATATCCTGTGCACTTTCAAAAACTAGAAACAAAAGATTATAGGTGCAAAAGACATACTCATTCTGACCAGCATATTTTTTTATCACTTAGATCATCTAAAATAATTTTCAAAGGCTCTGCATGATCATCTAAGTTTTTTCTAAAATTCAGGATACTATCATAGTAAACAACTTCTCCAAAGAACAGTTCAGCATTATTCGAAGCATTAGCAGCTCTAGTGAATTTATCAATACTCATCAAGACAAAATTCATCAAGAAATAACTAGGCTCACACGGTTCATGCTTATCAAATAGGAAACCTTTTTGTTTAAAGAACTGTCCAAGGATAAACCTGTCACTAGACTGGAATACATCCAGCAATTTTTCATTAAGAATAGCAAGTAAAACATACCTTAGAATTATTGTATCAGCCACAATAATTTCAATACCTTTTCGAATGTCCCAAGAATTCACCTCAATTTTTGCTCCTTGTAAGCACTTCTTGTACGTTTTGCAAATGAGGTGTGCTGGGATCTGAAGCAGTGCGTGCTCCTTGGCTTCTTCACAATCAGAACGGTCATGGCTCACACGGTGTAGTTGTTCCTCAGCTGATGTTCTTCCTTCTCGTCCGAATTGAAGTTTGTGAGCCAAATCGTAACCTGTTTGTCCTAACAGCAAAAGAACAAGATCATTAGTCATAAAATATGTATTTAGTTGAGGAATCTTACCTGCCTCCAACGAGATTAGACGATTCTGATGCTCCTTTAGCTCAACCTTCTTGAAGGTGAGGCCATCGTGTAGGGTTTTCAAAGGAAGTATGAATTCCACTTGTCCTAATTGATTTCTGCCTCGACCAGTATCTTCAAAAGGGTCACTTGGTCGATGAAAAACATTTCCCTCAGTGCAAATTCAAAATTTTTTCTCATCCCTCAGCCTCTGCAAGTAATTCACCATCTTGTGTTCGGGGGCAAAGGATCGATCGGTCTGGCTAAGGATCGTTTGGTCGTTTTCCCTTCTGTCGGGCAAAAACTTTTCGATCAATCTATCGTTGTAAGGATCGATCGGTCCTTTTGTTTCCTGTTGATCCGAACCCATTTGATCGATCGGTCGACTCAAGGATCGATCGATCCTTCCTTCTGAACATGTTTTGAGTTGATTTTCATCTTCACGGATGGGTGCTAGCTCCTTTGGATCATCTCCTGTTTCTTTAGGATCCTGCGAAAGAGAAGAATCATCACTCGGAGATGACAGCTCCGGTGCAACGTTAGTTAAACTCACAAGAGTTTATTCATAAACAAATTTTGGCAAAGGCGGTTTAGAAAATGAGGTTTGTTTGATCTCACCAGACTTCACAACAGAGATTGAGTGAGTAGTCAAAATTTCTTTGCTTTGCACGCCTTTATTCTGAACCGTAAGACTATTGGTTGAATTCTGTTCGTCACACATGTTAGGCTCTTTATTTTCAGAATGAGTAGTTTTTACCTTTGTTTTCCCTGTATCATGAGCAAACATATCAGTTTTTCTAAGGAAAACTGGATTTAGACACCTACCAAGCTCAGTTCTGCTTGTATTAGAGATGATGTGATGTTCTGGCTTTGCTTTTGGTTTGCAGAACTCGTCTTGCATCGCTTTGAATGGTTTGGAGTCTATCTTTGGTTTTGCGATCTTCCTCTCCTCCTTTTGGTAACTCGACCAGGTAGTAGACATCCTCTCTTTTGGTCTAGCATTTGACGTTCTGGCTTTATAAGTTGATTGAGAGAATCCCCTCCTCGGAAGTTGATCAATCCTCTTAGTGATCTCATCTCTCTGATTTTTCAGCATTTCCTCGAACTAATTCATCATTGCTTCCATCATCAGTATGTCGTTGTTGCTGATGTCTCCTTGCTGATTATCCATCAGGTACCTGAAAACAAAACAGCAAACAAAACAGCAAACAAGCCAGTAACTAGTTCCCACGAAAATAACACACACAAAATGAGACAAAATCTAAAAATAAATTGACAACAACCAAACTGAAATAAACTCGAACAGAACTAGAACGAACTCGATACACAAACTGAAATAGACTCGACCTGCAACAAACAAGAGACACAAACTGAAACTCAGACTGATAATCGACCTAAACACTAGCAAATTACCAAACAAACTAAACATAATATGAAGGGACACAACCAGCAAGAGCAGATCGACACAAACAAACTTAGAACCCTAAATTTTTTTTTTTTCTAGATAGATCTACTCGACAACAACAAGTAAACAACAATCTAAAAACGAAAAACACAAATAAAAATTTAGCACAGACTCGACACAGCACATAAGATGAACAGACAAGAACAAAAAAATTTGATAAAAGATAGAGACTACCAAGCTTCGATGTGTGCTCTGATACCACTTAATAAGAACCTCCTTAGATCGGCAGAAAGAAGCTGGATTTCGATGAGATAGATGCAGAAGTATTGCGGAAGATACTTCTGTTTTGAGAGAGAGAGACGGTGAAGATGTTGCACAGCAACAAACCGCTTATAAGACAAGAGAGAGATGAGACGAAGAAGATGTTGCAAAGCAACGATTCGATCTCATGAGACAAGAGAGATTTTCGTGGCTGGATTTTGATAAGAGAAAGTTTATTTGATAAATGTTTGATGATCCATTCCAGGATGAGTTGCAACAAATAAAACAAAGAGATTAAATGGAAAACAACAAGGAAAAATCCTAAAATAAATGGGCCTTGCTACAAAAACGAAAATAGAAATAGATGGGCCTTGCTTCCTTTATGTCACACGAAATGGGCTTGTTGGGCTTGAGGAAGATCACAAGATGGGTCAATAATATTGTGGATCATTTGGCCTCGTTAAAAACATATCTCCGTCAAAATTCAGTGGGACAAAAACGAATATAGGGAAAAAGAGCACACAAATGATTCACAAACCCACCTAGTGATTTCTTTGGGCCTGAATCATAACCGGTGTGGTTAGATGTGTCTTTGAATCGCCACTGCCTTCTTGTTCGGGATTTCCCTCGGATCCCTCGGTTAGATTTCCCTCGGATCCCTCAGATAGATTTCCCTCGGCTCCCTCGATTAGAGTTCCCTCGGATCCCTCGGTTCCCTCAGTTCCCTCGGATCCATGGTTCCCTCAGTTCCCTCACTTCCCTCGGATCCCTCGGTTCCCTCAGTTCCCTCGGTTCTCTCGGTTCCCTCAGCTTGCTTTCCTTTCTTGATGCTGCTCAGTATCATATCATCCTCCCCAAGTTGAAAATGATTTGTCCTCAAATCTGCCAAGAACAAAACTAAGTTAAAACCATTGAAGTAAATCAGAGTATGCTCACCTTGCAAAAAGATCTTGTAGGCATTGATATGTTCTGTGACTCGGAAGGAATAGCCTCCTTTTAGCATCAGCTTGGACTCCTCTTGGGTTAGAAAACGTTTCTCCTTCATACGAATCCAAAAGTGATATCCAGGCTCAATGTTCACATTGCTCTCCTCTTGTATATCCTGTGCACTTTCAAAAACTCGAAACAAAAGATTATAGGTGCAAAAGACATACTCATTCTGACCAGCAAATTGTTTATCACTTAGATCATCTAAAATAATTTTCAAAGGCTCAGCATGATCATCTAAGTGTTTTCTAAAATTCAGGATACTATCATAGTAAATAACTTCTCCATAGAACAGTTCAGCATTATTCGAAGCATTAGCAGCTCTATTGAATTTTTCAGTACTCTTCAAGACAAAATTCATCAAGAAATAACTAGGCTCACACGATTCATGCTTATCAAATAGGAAACCTTTTTGTTTAAAGAACTGTCCAAGGATAAACCTGTCACTAGACTGAATACATCCAGCAATTTTTCATTAAGAATTGCAATAAAACATACCTTAGAATTATTGTATCAGCCACAATAATTCCCTCAGTTCCCTCGGTTTCCTCAGCTTGTTTTCCTTTCTTGATGCTGCTCAGTATCATAACACCCCCCCCCCCTCCCGAGGGTTACATCTGTGTTTATGAGGACTACCTTAGGAGTTATGGTCTTCGATTTCCGCTGCAGAGTCTATTATATGGGTATTGTAAACCGGCTACGATCATAAATATCGTTTGAATCCTTAGCTTTGGCAAAGAGTGCGATATCTGGATAACTAATCTGATATTTGAGGGGTTGTTCTCGGTAAACATTACCGAGCAAAAGCCTTGGTTCTTTTCGGCCGGCGTGAAGCCAAGATACGATATCGTTAATGTGGTGAAACAGAGTAAAGTTAGCGATTGGGATACCAAGTATTTTTATCTCTGGATTGATTCGCTATATGTGTCGAATCCTGACGGATCCTTACGAACTGAATGGAGTTCGCCGATTGGTAGACGTTTAGTCATTTCACATACTCAATATTTGTAACCAAATTTGTCGGGGTCGAATGAAGCGCGAGAGATCGGGCGGTCTCAGGAGAATTGCATCAAGTCGAACCAGCTTCCTTGGAGTGGAACCTCGTTCGATAAATCAAAGTGCACAGCTTGTAGAATTGTCGTGATGATGGTTCTGAAGGCGGTAGTAGCATCCTCGGGTTTCGTGGCAGGCACGACGTGTTTCACCTTCACCAAGTTCTTTGCGACGATACAAGCGTAGCAAGCATAGCGCAGGTCGTCGGTGAATGGTAATTTAAGGGTGACAAGCTCGCCTTTGAGGACACTCTCCACGTTCGACCTCGAGAATATGATGTGCGCTAAGAGCTTGTGTGTATAGCGGACAATGGGATGCGTGAGTAGGGCGGCTTTAGACCGTCCGTTATCGTAGACGCCTTGTCCCATTATGCTCCATAGACCTTCCTCGGAATTCTCCTCGGGGTGAATCTCGTCGAGATATTGAAGCTTCAAAGCTTCACAAAGTTCCAGGATCGTTAGAGCATAGGAATATCCGCGAACGGTAAAAGTAAGTGTACCGTCGTTCGCTCTCGTATTAGAGCGTCTCTTGTAGCACATGGTGACGGTTGATAAGAATTATTTGGTGAGATCTTCATAGGTAGGGAGATTGAGCTCCATGAAAGGTCAAAGGTTAAGTGCGTCGAGATACCAAATCACATCTTCTCTAATCCCGAGCGTATTGAGAGTCGAGTAATCTATGCGAGGTGCTGATTTGATAACCATCTTGTTGAACTTCTCAAGGTTATCGATATTCGGATCCATAGGTTTCCCGACATATCGTACCTTTGGTCTTCGTTCCGAAGGTGGTGTTGGTTCTCGAGGAGGAGAAGGTGTCGGGTCACGTGGCGGTGGTGGCACACGAGTTATTTCCGAACGTTGTCGACTTGCCAAGAACTCGCCAAGATTTGTGTCATCTCCTACGCTTCGTGTATCCGAGCTCTCTTCGCTCTCCTCGGTTCGTTAGTGGTCAATCTCCGGGATGACTCTCCTATGTAACTGCTCATATTTGAGAGAGTTATTCTCATTATCTCGTGGTCCATTGTTCCTTGTTGGAATTGACGGGATGAGTGAAGAATTGAAATCTTCTCCGAAAAAAGAGAGAATGGACCGAAGAATTTTCAAAAAAGCTTTTGAATTGAAATATGTTGTTCTTGCTCAAAATCTCCAAGTCTTTTGGAAAGAAGAAGAAAGAGAGCTTGAATTTTGAGATTCTCTTTTTGTTCTTTAAAAAGTTGTTTTTATGTAAAAAGAAGTTTTATGCTTTTTTTCAAAAACTTTTGTATCTTACCTTAGCGGGACACGGGAATTAAACCAGATTTGGTTCAATTTCACGTCCGGAACATGTTCGGGATTGCACGGTTTAGTGTCGGGAACGGCTCGGGATTGGTTTCCACTAGGAATGGGCTGGCCGCGGGACCACCTTGCGCGACCGTGGCCAAGTATCTTCTCACCGCGGGACCGGCTAATGCCGGAGCGGCCGATCAGCCCTCCGCCGCGGGTCTGGCTCTTCCAGCTGCGGCCAGTCGGCTTTCTTCTCCGGTCGTCTTCTACTTCGTTCATTCGTCGTTCCACGATGTGTTTCGAATGTCTTCTCAAATTTTTTTTGTGATTTCTGATTTTTTGAATGTTTTTTTATTTTTTATATAAAGCCTGAAATCCTAAAAAGAAAAACATAAATAGAAAAATTAAAAGAAAACCGTACCGAATGGGTTGCCTCCCATCAAGCGCTTTTGGTTAAAGTCGTTAGCTCGACTTTTTCGTGAGACTAGGCGTGAGCAGTAGATGTCTCGGGAATGAAGGTTCCTTTGGCATCGTCTTGTTTATGATATGTTTCGCATTTCTTCGGTATCACCTTCTTTTTCCGCATTTTTTTGGGAATTTTCACTTCTCGAAGATCTTGTTTCGTCTTCTCAATCATTTCTTCCATTTTCTCATCTTTGGTGTCTTATAAATCTGGTGGAATTTTAATCGTGATTTTCCAAAAGGTTTAGAAGTGAACGGTGGACTTACCTTGGATGGTTCTGTCTTAATCGACTCATCTTTCTCTTTTCCTTTAAGGGTAATCGAGTTTTTCATCTTATGCTCATCCCTCGGGTTTGAAATTTCGTCTGTGACAGTAGGATAGAGCCTCCTTCGATTCACATTCAAGAAGACGGTTTGACGGTTGGTGTGATCAAGGATGGCGCCAACGGTAGCTAAGAAGGGTCGACCAAAAATCAACGGTCTATCCTTGTCTCGTTCCATTTCGAGAACTTGAAAATCAGCGGGAACGATCTTGTTTCCAATAAATATTTGAAGATCATGGATCGCTCCTTTGGGTTTCTTTTGTGATGATTCCCCAAAAATTACGCTCACGGTAGATGGCGTGAGAGTCATTATACCGAGTTTCACGGCAAATGTCTTAGACATGATGTTGATGTTGGCTCCGGAATTACACAAACAATCTGCAAAATAAAAACGTCCCGAATCATCGGCTTTTCTAAGCCTTTGAAGTGTGATTAGTTTCGGTACCTCGAATGGTGGTTTTGGATCATCTTGGATTCGGTAATGACTTGTCCATTGAGTGGGACGAATTTTGAAACTTCTCTAGGCTCCATCTTAGCATAGACTTCCTTCTCGGGTATGGCAAAAATCACGTTGCAAAACCTCTTCGTGTTTTCTTCCACTCTTACGGATAAAATTCCGCTCGGTCTCTTAGCGGAGTCCGCGGTTTTAGAGATTTGCATATCCAACTTCTCGACATGGGTTGAAAGAGATTCAAATTTCTCATTCAAGTCGTTGTACATACAATCGACCTTGATGTTAAAATCTTTTGTCGTCTTCTCGTTGCTTTGGGCGAGGAGTTGAATTGATTGACCGAGCTTCGCTATTTGGGCAGAAAGTTGAGAGTTAGAGATACCTTGTTGCTGCGTGTTTAAGTTGTTGTAAGGAGCGTCTTGAGCATTGAAGGGCAGTCTCGGTTGGAAGTTCCCATTTCCTCCATAGTTCCCGTTTTGGTATGGTCTTGATTGTTTTGGATAAGGCAGATCTTGAGAGTTTTCCACATTCGGGTTTCGATAAGAGAGGTTGTGGAAGTTGGCGTTGCGGAAGTTGTTGTTGAATCCGTTGTTGAACCGGCTTTGATATTGACCCTGTGCTCCCACATAGTTAACTTCTTCTTCTTGAGAATACGAACCGTTGTTGTCGGGTTCATAATAAGCGTCACCATCGACTCCAACAGTAGCTTCACAAGCATGAACTTGGGGGGTTTTGGTTGTTGAGAAGTCGGTTCATCATGACTTTTAGCTCGAAAATCTCTTTCGATTTCGACACGTTCGATCTATCGTAGTCGGAAGAATTGTTGCTATCCAACATAGCAAGATTTTCGATAAGAGCTCTTCCTTGGTTAATGGTCTTTATGGAGAAGTCTCCATTGCTGACCGTGTCGAGAGAAAGTTGATATTTCGGTAGTAATCTTCAGTAGAAAGTGTTGAGTACATTCGGACCGGATAAACTTTGATGAGGGTAATCTCTCTCGTACTCCTTGAAACGTTCCCACGCTTCATAGAAAGACTCCACCGATTGTTGATGGAAACTTTGGATTTTGTTTCTTAGCGCGTTGGATCTCGACTTCATGTAGAAGTGGTTTAAGAAGGCGGCTTTGCACTCTTCCCAATTAGTAATAGATCCTGTGGGTAAAGATTTCAACCAACGGTGAGCTTTATCGGCTAAAGAAAAAGGAAAAAACTTACACTTCAAATATTCGGCGGGAACTTGGTTAATTGTTGTCGTTCCGCATATCTCTTCGAACAACTCGATTTTCTCCATCGGATGCTCGGTTGCAACTACATGAAACTGATTTTGCTTTACCAAAGCAATGATTTGAGGTTTGTTCTCAAAATTATTTCCGTTCGGTATATGAAGTTGTATGGCTGCTCGGTTTTGGAAGTGTTGATACGGTGCATCAAAATCAGCAATGATGCGGTTATGCGCTTGTCTACTCGGAGGATTAGCGTGCAGTACTGGACGGTTGGCATTCACGCTATTAGGAGGAATCGGTGCATTAGATTAAGCATCGTTCCTTGGTTCATCACGATCGACGGGAAGTTGTCGCCTCAGATTTTTAGCATTTCGGTTTTGGTTGTGATTTTCTTTGGGATCGAGATATGGCTGGTCATTAGCACCATGGACAGCCTCTTGATCTTCTTCGTCATCCGAAAAATCATAGTCATCCTCGTGATCTAGTTGATCACAGTTTTGTTGATCTTTCGGGTGGTCATTTTCGGCCATCCTTAAGTTTCTTTTGAGTCTTGGGAGTTCTCTCTCGTGTTTGTCGATATCGTCTAGTAGCGGTACAGTTCTTCTAGGAGTTCTCCTAGTGTGCATGCACCTTAGAAAAAAATACAAAGATAAAGGAGAAAGTCAGAAGAACAACAAAGAACTTGAAAATCAAAAGTGTCTAGAGCAGAAATTAGAATACGAAATCAAACAAGCTAAACTATCCCCGACACCAAAAACTTGACACACCGGGAATTATCTCTGGCAATGGCGCCAAAAACTTAACACACCAAGAATTAACCTTGGCGTGGGGTTTTACCTTTTATATCCAAGCCGTAAGTGCACAGCACACGAAGTAGTATTTAGGGATCAAATCCACATGGATAAACGCTGTCCAATTTCTAACGAGTTCAAACTTATGTCTAGACGTAAAATATATTTTAGGTTTTATCACGGTCGTATCTATGGAATCTAAACTAAACTAAGAAGGGCAGTAACTAACTAACTATTTTATCGAGGTTGTGAATCAATTAAACGAAGCTTTGGGCAGTCGGGAATTTTCTATGGTTTATGGCCGATTTTTACGAGGAGATTTCTAGGATTTCTAAAGCGACTTTTTGTCGTCTTTGGGTTCTTGAACTTGGAACACGTACGCTGTGTGTAGTCTACTACCGTAATCCAACAAACCTATTCACCTTAGTACTCGGACGGTAGCTTCCGACTCCGCCCACGCAAGAAGTGAATGATACTTTCACAATTCCTCCGTAAGTATACTTCTGAAATCTTACGACGGATTTTCCCTTCTACCCTAGGTCAGTCAATTAGATAAAGCACTTCCGTGGCTCTAAAACACCTAATATGGACTGCTAAGACGGTTAGTCAAGCAACGCATTAACAACAAGGATAGAACAAAGAACCCTAATTAATCGGTTTCCTATACTAAAAACCTAACAAGAATCGAACCATAAGCTCCCCTTCAAACCCCTATGCCCATAAAGGAGATTACTCAGCCATAGCTGAGGTAATCATATTCAATAAATCAAATAAAAACAGTAAGTAAAAAGAGATGAAGAAAGCTTCTCTATCGAAGAACACAAATCAAGAATCCTTTGGTGCAAACCGAAGAAAACAAATGCATAAGTCACAAGAGCTTTGCTTCTGTGAGAATAATGTAATGTGTCTGTATAAGATGCATAAAATAAGTATTTATAAAGCTAATCTCGTTTAGGGTTTGATGGGGAAAAGACGGTTTTGGCCTTGGGTGAAAAAACAAGTCGATTTGGTCGCGCAGGGTGCTGGCTGCGGGTTCGTCGCCTCTGGCCATGGCGAACTGGCCTCTGGTCACGGGTGGAGTGGCTATAGGTGCGACAGAAAGGTGCTTGGCCATGGGTCCGATTCCTCGAGGCGCGGCGGATTCATCTTCGGGGCAACTTCTTCGGCCTTCAGTGCTTAAGTTGTATTTAAGGATCCAATCATTGGATTGCCTCCAATCCAATTGAATTTGAAAGCTGGTTGTGTCGACTTTGTTGTGTCCAAATTTTGGGATGATCAGACGGTGAAAATGTCTCCATTAGCTGCAAGACTTCTTGACAGTCCAAGTTTATCCAAAAACGTAATTTTGCTCCGAAATGCACTCTTTTATTCCCAGTTACCTGAAATGTCTTTCAAATATCTAAAATATGAAAATTACTTGAAAACATTTGAAAAGAGAGTTAAAACACCTGAAAACAATATGAAAGTGATCCATGAAAAGGGGTCCAAAACAAGTGTTATCAAGCTGCCCTCGAGTGGTTCTCAAGGCTGGAGAGAAATTCAATCAACGACTTCCAACAAATCTACGCCAAGTTCCTAAAGCAGTATTCAGTATTTATGGAACGGAAAACTTCTGACGCCGACCTGTGGACAATGGTACAAGAACCAACAGAGTCATTACGGAACTTTGTGGGACGATTCAATACAGTGGTGTCGAAGGTGGAAGGTGTAAGCCACTGAGACGCGCTCATCGCGTTAAAGAAAGCAATGTGATACAAATCTTATTTTCGAAAAGAGATTTCACTCAACACACCCCGAATGATTCATAACGCACTACACCGAGCCTCAGATTTCATCATTGATGAAGAAGAGATGAAAATTCTTGAGGAGAGGTTCGAGCCCATAAAACCGACGAACCGAAGCCTCGCGTCGGTCCCAAACCCATCAAATATTCGGAGGAATATACAGAACCGAGGATTCGTCCATCACGAAGTACTAATATTCTAAGTTGCCCACAACTATCAAGTGGGATTCGGACGAGGCAAGGCACCATAGAATACATGGACAAGAATTTCCTGTAACTTCGACAAGAAGGCCTATTGTGAACATCACCAGTGCTACGGACACCTCACAGCAAACTGTCGAAGCCTAGGGGCGAAGTTGACGGCTCATGGCAGTCGAGTTTGGAAATACGGTGACCCTCAAAGATTTCAAACGAGAATACGAAAACCAGAATAAGTCGAACCGAGGTACCGTGGCGGAACAAAATCAAGGAGATAACCCAAAATGAGTCAGAAGAAACGAAGACAAAGCACCACCAGCACCTTGGAGAAGGATAAACATGATAATGGGAGGATCGCGTTATTGCGCTGACACGGTGTCATCAATCAGGGCTTTTCAGCGCCGAACCGAAACCAGCGTTAGCTGGTCCAAACCACCTAACCTCCCGAACGTCATCATCTCGTTCGCCGAAGAAGAAACCATCGGCATCGACAAACCGCATAACAATCCTCTCGTTATTAAGCTGACTATTCGAGACCACGACATGGCAAGAATATTAATCGATAGAGGAAGCTCGGCCGACGTCATTTTTCGAGACACCCTCAGAAAAATGAACATTAAGTTGATGGAAATAATGGCTGACCCGAGACCTCTAACCGGATTCAACGGTGATACAACGATGACCCTAGGAACGATCAGGCTCCCGATCCATGTGAAAGGCGTATCAAATGTCGTGGAATTCTCAATAGCAGATCATCCATTAATATACAACGTTATCATGGGAACCCCAAGGATAAACTCCATCTGAGCCATTTCGTCCACTTACCATTCCCGACCCCCGATGGAATCAAAACTATTTGGGGAAACCAAAAGGAATCTCGGGTCTGTTTCCTTGCCGAGCACAAACTTCGTAACCCGATAACATTTGTGAAAGCAAACCCGAAGAAGCCAAAGACAGATCAGGAGTCCGAGAAGGACTTGTCCAAACTATTATACCAATTACATATCACAGAAGCTCACGAAGAGGAAGCTGATCCACCCTGCGAACCCGTGAACTCGGTTTGCATCGACGATAACCATCACGACCGATGCATCAAAATCGAAGCCACAATGAATGAAGCAATCTGCACCAAATTAATATTATTCCTAAAAGAGAACATACAGACGTTCGCCAGGACCGCGGAAGATATGTCGGGCATCAGCGTAGACGTCGCTTGTCATGAACTCAACGTAGATCCCATCTTCAAACTCGTAAAACCGAAGAGACGAAAGTTGGGGCCAGAAAAAAACTAAAGCCGTTAATGACGAGATGGAGAGGTTATTGAAGGTCGGTTCGATTACCGAAGCAAAGTACCCTGATTGCCTCGCCAACCCCGTAATCGTAAAAAAGAAGAATGTCAAATGGCGAGTATGTGTGGATTTCACCGATCTCTACAAGGCGTGCCCAAATGATAGTTTCCCATTGCCACACAATGACCGACTTGTTGAAGCAACGACGGGCAATAAACTTCTATCATTCATGGATGCTTTCTCCGGCTACAACCAGATCTTGATGAATCCCGACGACAAGGAGAAGACAGCATTCATAACATATCGGGGTATTTACAGTTATAAGGTGATGCCTTTCGGACTCAAGAACGCTGGAGCCACTTACCAACGACTGGTCAATAAGATGTTTGCAGAACTGCTCGGAAAAAGATGAAAGTCTACATAGACGACTTGCTGGTTAAGTCACCTAACGAAGAGAACCATGTGGAACACCTCCGAGATTGTTTCAAGCAACTTAACATGCATAACATGAAGCTAAACCCGACGAAGTGTAGATTGGCAGTCACATCTGGTGAATTCCTCGGATATCTAGTGACCCACCGAGGCATATCGCCGAAAGCAAATCCGAAGAAGATCAACGCCCTAATCGAAATGGTATCGCCGAAAACAAAGCACGAAATACAAAGATTAACAGGAAGTGTCGCCGCAGTGAACAAATTCATCTCAAGATCTACCGACAAATGTCTACCTTTCTATGACACCCACCTAGGCAACAAGAAGTTCGAATGGATAGATCGATGCGAAGAAGCCTTCCAAGAGTTGAAGAAATACTTGGCGAGCCCCCCAATACTCGCCAAGCCGGTCGAATGAGAGCCGATGTTCCTCTACACTGCCGTCTCCACTTCAGCCGTCAGTGGAGTACTCGTCAGAGAGGAGCGAAGTGAGCAGAAACCTATTTTCTACGTCAGTCAGACCCTGACAAACACAAAAACTCGATACCCGCAGATGGAGAAGCTGGCTCTCGTGGTAGTCATGTATGCTCGGAAGATGAGGCCGTACTTTCAATCACACTCCATCGTGGTGCTGGCCACTTTCCCTCTACGTACTATCCTGCATAGTGATAAATAGAATTTTATCCTACTTAAGAATCAATCCTAAATACACATGTCATTGTAGTGTTTTAGGTGTCAATCCAATCTAGGGTCTAGTTCAATGCAACAAGAATACAAGACACTCTTTAATTCAAGCAAACAAAGAGGTTTTGGTGATTAACCTAGTGAAATATCAATTAAAAGACAAGTTACAAGAGCTAAAGACACTAAACGGTGAATAAAACAATGATAAAAGGCGAATTCAAGGATAAGGTAATTGAGATCAGGTAATTGATATATCATGGTTTTTACCCCTTTTAGACCATGATATAAGCCCATTTTATAGAGTATTTATATTATTTCGTAGTGTTTTAGAGTCCTTTACATGTTGTAGCACGTTTGGAGCATAATTGGAGATATTAGAGCTTTCTGGAGCTTTCTGGAGCGAATCTGAAGTTCGTGTTGCTGAGTACCCGATTTTACGTCAAGCATCGATCGACACCCATCGAGCAGATTACAAGTCGTGACTTTTAATGAAGTTTGAAGAATTGCAGAACTTGCCCAGAAGACTTTAATATTTACAAGAAGACCTCAATTCGTGTTTAGACTATTTAATTAGGTTTTACAGCCACTTTGTTGGGTATGCTTTGTTCTAGGTTTTCATTATTCTTGATTCTACTTTGGTTTTTGGAGATACAACTCTGAACTTCTGTTTATTATTGATTTCTTTGATGATCTATTCAATCATGTTGTTTTCATTCTCCATGTCTGAGTAGATCCACTTTAGGTTCAGGGTTCTCATAAAGATTTTCTCTGAATGCTAGGTTGATTAGTTATTAGGATTCACCATCTGCATTAGTTCTTCACCTTAGGTTATGTTCAAAGCTTGTTCTAGATTAGATACCTAGAACATAGATCTTAGGATAATTGATTAGGCACGGCAGTGCGATTAATTACCTGATAAAACCTAAGGATAGCAAAATAACTATTCGCAAAGAGATTTGGTTTAGTTGTTTTGTGAACAAATCAAACCTGATCTAAAAGCTGATTTAGACTTTAGGATTCGCAAAGAGATTTGGAATTCTAGGATTTAGATTTAAATAATTCTCGCAACGACAGTTGGTTAATTATATTTTAGTGATTTGAGTTCAAGAACCGCGCTAAATCTGAATCCTGTTAGTTAGTTTATCTGCATTTATTGATTCCCTGAGAAATACCCTGAATCAATATTTCTCCCATCGAATTTACAACTCTTTACTGTTTATTGCTTTTTGTTTCAACTGAATTGCTTAGCTTGATTCTCATCTACATAATCTATTGTGTGTTTCTGTGAGTCCTTGTGTTCGACCCCTACTATACTGCAACTACTGTTTAGTACTTTTAGGGTATTAATTTGAGCATATCAGTAATCCAATGGCTATTTAATGATGTCCAATGCTTAATGAAGACTAATCGCTAGGCAAAAATCATTAATCTTAATTAATCCTCTCTCAAGACATTAATTAATTTGCTAATTACTAATTCAAGATCAAATTCTCATTTGTGAATCACTAATTAGCAAGCTTTTAGTTTATCATTCAAGATCAACCAAATAATCACTCTAGACAACTAATCCCTTAGGCTAGAAATGAATATCGCTTGATTAGTTCATCAAGGCATTTCATCAAACACCTTGTGTGCATGAAATGTCTTTTGATCTAAATCCACTTTCTCAAGCTAGGTCTAGCTTTAAAACCACTAATCAAGAAGGGAAATCATATAATCTAATCCTAGACATTATTAATCATTCGTCAAATTACCCTAAATCTACCAAATCCTCAAATCCTAAAAGACTACTCACTAGTCATGAAGATCACACCAAATCTTGTGAAAGAGGTGATGTTAATCATGATTAGGGAATAGGAAAGTGAAAGATTAGAGAAAGATGAAAAGATATAAACTCAAACTTGCATAAATCAAAGAGATCTTTGGGAAAAATCCCAAGAACCCTAAAAAGACAAGTCTTTGTTCTAGAGAGAAAAAGATAAAAAAGTAAGGTATATCTAAAAATGGGTTTCAACAATATTTAAAAGGTATTTCTTGAGCTGGATCGGACCGGGTAAGCCCGGGACAAACCGGGTATTGACCCGGTTGAAAGTGGATCGAGGTGAGAAGAGCACCGGTAGGTAAAACCACTATATCTCCTGGAATACATTTACGAATGGTCTCAAATCGCCTCCTGTGGATAGCTAACTCAGTGGGCTACAACTTCTATGAAGAACGCAGAAGCTGAGTCGGAGTGGAAACCCTTCGTCTGGGTTGATCTTTAAGATGACGTATTTGGAGCAAAACTCGTTTGGATGCCAGACAGACGTGTCCTTGCTATATTTGCAGTATCTCTTGAACGGCTGATCTGAATGACATAAAACAACCACTAAACGAAAGTCAGCTCGATTTTCTATGACTTTCATCAAGATCTCAGATTAAACTGGGCACGGAAAAGTCTTCATTTGCTCTGATCTTTCAGTCAATTCGGCTGATGCTGTAACTTGGATGTGTGAATGCTGCTGTGTTGGACCGTGTGGTTCTGGCCGGTTGAGATTCATGTGCTGGGACCGCACGGATTGGACCGGATGGAAGGCCCGCGATGTGGTTGGCCGGTACAAGGCACTAGTTTCTCGACCAGGCGGATACGTCTCCTATCAAACATCCATATATTTCAAACCACATGTCTGAATGACTTGATTCCAGCTCCTGTGGACAGATAACTCACTTGGATACAACTTCCATGAAGGCCATGGAATATGAATCAGATCGGGAGTCCTTCATCCTGCCAGTTCATTCAGACGCTATGGAATGGTCCTTCTTGCTCCATTTCTCTAAACTTCTCCAAAATGACGCCAAGCACCTATAAAACACTCCAAATGCATGCAAGACTCATAGGACCTAATGTAAACACCTAATACTCTAATTCAAACCAAAATGCTAAACAAAGCTATGATCATGCATGCAAATGACTAAAAGTGTTAATTAAAATGCAAGCTAGAACATGTAAAATGCATGAATATCAACTCCCCCAAACTTATTCATTTGCTTGTCCCCAATCAAACAAACAAGAAAAAGAGAGAGAGAGCGATGAAGATGAGATAGAGTGCAAAAATGTCAACAAAAGAAAACCATTCAATTGTGATTCTAAAATGCACTTGAACAATTTGTACTCCAAAAGATTTGGCCATACTCATCACAATATGAATCAAGCTCAAGAATTAGCCTACACAAGCGTTCATATCCCCAAATCCGTTAACATTCATTAAACGAAACCATGAATCACACATATGCACATCAAATGAACTCACTTGGCTAGCGGACAAGGGGTTTGAGATAAAAAATGATCTCAATAAATGTGGCAATTCCATATCAAGGGGTCTCTCAACAAATGAATGAACTTTGGCAAAATGCTAAGGATAAAAAGCAATTGATGCATACAAGGATAGACTTTCATCTACCCAATGTCCTAAATGAGTTCAACCCCTACCTCTAAGCCCCATGAAGATCACTCCTAAGCTACCCTTTCTCCAAGGCATTTTGCCTTTCATAGACCACATACCTTATCGATTTTTCTTCATTTCAGGAGTTGGGGAAAACTTCTTCTTCACATTTGATCAACAAATGGCTTGGCTCATTCCCTTTTCTTCTTTAGCTCATCTTTTGCTTTTCTTATTTGGTATATTTCTTCATCCTTTGGATGCACTAGCCACTTTTGGCTTCTTTTCTTCTTTTTGACGCTAGAGACCATCTTTTTTTTTTATCACTTAGAGCTATACCAAATATTCATTGCCAACCATTTCAATCATTAGCTTTTCCCCTTCTTCTTCTCCAACTCTTTTCCTCGTTTCTACCTTTTTTTTTCATTGCACGCCCAAGACTTTCTCTTTTCATTCCACCTTAAACTCCCCATCTATCTAGCCTAACCTATGCTTAGCCCGATGATGTGCGAGCTAAATCTACATGAAAACATTTCCTTGTCGCTCTAAACCCAACACTTTTTGCCAAGTTCATTCGAAAAAATATAGGCCTCACAACACTCAATAGAGAATTAGGCTTGAAAGGAGAGTAAGTTAATGGTGAGGATAACCGTCCCAAATATGGGGATCGGCTACTTGGACTAACAAGAGTGGTAAAAAGGAAGAAGATAGCCCAAGTATGTCTATGGTATCCATGAGTCCCTTTTTCAATGCATAAACATGATAATTACTAGTCAAATTAAGGGTTCAAATATTTAGGATATGGTTCAATTCAAAGCTTGTTTCAACCAAGATGAAAGCATCAATACATATGATTCAAGTATGGTGAGTCCTTACTTTCAAGTTGTTCAAATGCAATTAACTACTAAAGCTTAAGTTGACATTTTACAAGGACAATTTCATCATTGCACCCATGCGTATGAATGCAAATCCTATATGAACTCTAGACTCAATCTAAATATGAGATGCAACTAGATGACTTATATGAATGCAAAATTTTCAATTTTTTGAGGTTTTTCTATGCATGGGACTCAAGTATGCAAATAGAAAAATAAGAAAACAAAATACAAGGTCAAATTACACAAACCCCTCCCCCAAACTTGAATTGCACCGTCTCGGTGCAACAAAAGTCAAGAGAGAGCAAACATAATGCAAAAAGATGAATGTACAATGCAATGAAGTGTAGTTCAAACCATGGAATGGAGGGAGTGGTAGAAAGGCCAAGAGAAGCCATATTCATCACGTGGGTTCCTCACATCTTTTCTTGAAGCTCATGACCACTAGACCACCATGAAACCTTGCAACCATTCAACAAAAGATCAAAACGCCGAAGAAACACAAAATTTAAACTAGAAAGCAAAGAGAATATGTACAATGGTAAACATGGGAATGTCTCCCAAGTGCACTTTGTTTAGAGTCACTAAGTTTGACTTTTGTTACCCTTTTAGGCGGGTTATGGAGGAGTGTGAGCACTCCATGGCGGATCTTTGAGCTCGAGCTTGAGCACCTTGCTCATGACATCTTGAAGACCGGCTTGCCCTTCCTCTTTGAGCTTGGTGGTGAGGAGTGCTTTAACCTTGGCAAAGGGTTTAGATCTTCCCTTACACTTCACCTTGTACTCAATGGCTCCATCATCATACCTCCAAGGTATGAGTGTCATTGTGTGAGAAGATGGGTCAAGGGTGGGAGGGTGGTTATCATTGAGTTTCTTCTTCTTGGTCTTAGTCCCTTCCCCTTTGGTACTCTCTTTCTCATTCTCCATAGTTGTAGAAATAAGGGATTCCAAGCAAGCTCCATCCAATGCTAAAGCTTCTTCAACATTACCATAACCCAAAGCATTCTTGTCATGGGATTCTTTCTTCTTCTCATGAGCTTTTGGGGGTGAAGCTTTTTCTATCTTCTCACAACTACCCATGTCTCTTACTTTCTTAGCATTCCTCTATTGCTCATCATTCTCCTTAATCTCAAATGAGGGAAAGAGGAAAGAGCTTAGGCATATACCATCTAGAGAAAATTCATCGTCAATAGCATTTCCAAAAGTTGGTTCCCTTTTGTTCTTCTCAAAACAACTCTCTTCTTCATGAATCTGTGGGATGGAGGCTAACGTATACCTTGGAGTTATGCCCACGTCCCTGACTTCCTCTTCTTGCTTGGAATCTCCAATTTTCTCATTAAAACCCTTGGGAGTTTCTTCTCCATCAATCTCCTCGTTAACAATCGGTAAAACCGTCACATCCTTTGGTTTCTCGGATGACAAAGAGAGGTTGGCCAATTTGGGTTCTAAGGCATCCAAATGGGAGGCTAGTTGCTCAATCTTATTGTTGATCTCATCATGAAAGCCCTTTAATTTTTTCATTCGTTTCTCTCATCATCTTGCCAAACTTGATATCATGCATTTGTTGAACTTCTAGGATTTGATTGAGCACCTCTCTTTGTTCCTCCTCTTGGATATAGATTTGAACATACTCATGGCTCTCTTGGTAGCCTTGTTGATTGCCTTGAACTTCATGGTTAGACCATTGATGTAGAAACCTACTCCCTTGGTTGTAATTCTCCTTATTGGCCACGAGATTGGATTCATCTCGGTGTTGCTCAAGAACCAATTAAACTCCTCTTTGTTGCGCGCCTATGAGCTTTTCCATTATATCCAATTTATCTTGCAAGCCTTTCAATTCGGAGTCTTGACATGATCCTTCTAGAGGGGTTGTATCATGCTTCTCAAAGTAGATTTCTAGACTCTTACCAAAGTTCTCAGCAAGTAGCTCTCCTTGCTCCACGGTGACGTTTGTAAAACGCCCTTTGCTAGCGGCATCCAACGTCCATTTGTCCTCTTGGTGAACTCCCCAATAGAAGACGCTAAGAATGGCTCCTTTCTTGAACCCATGATGGGGACAATCTCGAGTGTATCCCTTGAGTCTTTCCCACGCCTCATGAAAGGTTTCATGCACGCCTTGCTTGAAACTCAAGATGTCCTTCCTAGTTTGGGCCATTCTGTGTGTAGGGTAAAACTTATTAACGAAGAGCTCTTTGCAATCATCCCAAGACTTCACCAAGTGAGAAGGTAATGCTAACTCCCATTGGCTTGCTCTTTCTCCAAGATAAAACGGAAACAAGATGAGCTTGATTATGGGGCACTCCTCCGGTTCTAAACGTGTCACACAACCTTTCAAAGGAATCCAAGTGATCATAAGGGTTTTCCACCTTTGTCCCCAAGAATCTAGACTCTTGAATCAACCTAACAAAGCTTGTCTTGATCTCATATGCCTCGGCTTTGATTGGTGGTGGGTGGATTCCATATCTTGATCCATGACAACATGGAGTGTCAAAACACCCAACCGTTGGTTTCCCCTTTGGAACTTGGATCGGATTTGATGCCAATTCTTGAGGTTGTGGCATTTCTTGAAATTGTGAGGCTTGAAGAATGTTCCTTTGGTAGTTCATCTCCAACACCTCAAGTGACCTTGTCTCTCCATCACTTTTTCTTTGGACTTGGTACCCTCTTTGATCGTCCGTATCCAATACTTCAAGTGATCTTGTCTTTCCATTGCTCCTTTTTTTTATTTGGTACCTTTGAAAGCACAAGAGAACTAAGGAAGACAAGTGATATATCATGGTTTTTACCCCTTTTAGGCCATGATATAAGTCCGTTTTATAAAGTCTTTCTACTATTTCGTAGTGTTTTAGAGTCTTTTACAGGTTTTAGCACTTTTGGAGCATTATTGGAGATATTGGAGTTTTATGGAGCATTCTGGAGCAAAACTGAAGTCTGGTGACTAAGTGCCCGATCAAAGCGTCAAGCATCGATCGATACCCCTTGGTGTCGATCGACACCCATCGAGGATGTTACAAGTCGCGACTTTTAATTAAGTTTGAAGAATTGCAGAACTTGCCCAGAAGACTTTAATATTTACAAGAAGACCCCAATTCGTGTTTAGACTATTTAATTAGGTTTTACAGCCACTTTGTTGGCTATGCTTTGTTCTATGTTTTATTCTACTCTTGATTTTACTTTGATTTTTAGAGAGACAACTCTGAACTCCTGTTTTTATTGATTTCTTGGATGATCTATTCAATCATGTTGTTTTCATTCTCCATGTCTGAGTGGATCCACTTTAGGTTCAGGGTTCTCATGTTAGTTAGTTTATCTGCATTCATTGATTCCCTGAGAAATACCCTGAATCTATATTTCTCCCATCGAATTTACAACTCTTTACTGTTTATTGCTTTTTGTTTCAACTGAATTGCTTAGCTTGATTTTCATCTACATAATCTATTGTGTGTTTCTGTGAGTCCTTGTGTTCGACCCCTACTATACTACAACTACTGCTTAGTACTTTTAGGGTATTAATTTGAGCATATCAAATTTGGCGCCGTTGTCGGGGACTCAATTCGCCATTATATTTTAGTCTGAGAATTTCGACTAAGTTCGTCGGTATCGATCGATACTACCTAGTATCGGTCGATACTCGTCGTCTTCTTTTGTTGATACTCAACGTGTTTTTTTTTTGTTACTTACGTGCTTTGCTTAGTGTGTTTCAGGTGTGAATTTGGAACGTGCAAACAGGAAAGCAAAGAAGCCAGCAGAGATGAACAACACGATGATTCTGATTCAGGATGCTGCTGGAACTTTGAGAGATCAAGAGGGTCAGTTGTGCAACGAGATAGGACAACTTCTGGATGGAGAGAGGAACATCATTCCACCTGCTCCTCTTGTCGCTGGAATATCATTGTCCCTGCAATTGCTGTAACTGCAGGGAATGATGTGGCTGTTCGCGGTAGAAGGATTGGTGAATACAACAGGCCTGATCAGTTCTATGCCAATCGATCAGCGATTCGTCCTCCACCTTTTCAGAGGAATGACTTTGAGCTAAAACCTGCATACTTCACTCTTGTGGGTTAGCATCTCTTTCATGGTTTTCCTCATGAACACCCTATGGATCACATTGAGAGGTTTGAGGACTTCGTCACTAGAATCAAGAGCAATTGAGTATCCTACGATTAATTCTTCTGCAAGCTTTTCCCGTACTCGCTTGGTGTAGAAGCGACTTACTGGCTGAAGCAGTTGTCTCCTGGTTCACTGGCTACATGGGATGAGACGAAGAATGCGTTCCTAAACAACTTCTACGATGATGCGAGATCCGAGGATCTCAGGAATAAGATTTCTCAGTTTTCTCAAGGACCGACTGAGGCACTCAAGGCTGCTTGGATTCATTTCAAGTCATATCAGAGAGATTGTCCGCACCATGGTTTCACTCAGGTTCAGCTGCTGGGTACTTTCTAATGAGGAATCGATTGGAGGTATCAGATGGCTCTAGATGCTGCGAGCAATGGAAATTTCTACACGAGATATCCTGACGATGCCTATGTGCTTGTTGAGAACTTGGTTTCTAACAATAGTACCAAGAATGCAGACATGGAGCGCAAGAAGCAAGCTGGTAACTTGGATTGCAGTAAGATTTCTGAGGTGAATGCTAAGTTAGATTTGTTGATGGACAAGCAGTAGAAGGCTGTTCGTTTTGCTAAAAAAGATGGAGTGGAATTTGTTAACCACATTTATGGATATGGACTTCAAGATCAAAGGTATCAATGGCCACCCACACCACCCAGAACTTCTGAGAGTAAGATGGAATCCATGCTTGAACAACTTCTTCAGGGACAACAGAAGATGACACTAAACCTCAATGGGAAGATGGACGCTATGTACACAGATCTGAATGGGAAATTTGAGTCTCTCAGTACGCATCAGAAGATGCTGGAAACTCAAATAGCAGAAAATTTTGTGCTGACAGAAAAATTCTGTGTATAGATCGATACCAGCCCATACACCTGCACGTGATCCAAAATCCCGTGTATCGATCGATACTACTCCAGTATCGATCGATGCAGAGACGCAGATTGAGAAAGAGCCCGAGATTGTCAAGGAGAGGGTGTACAAATCCAAATTACCTTATCCAATGCCTCCTAAGATGACAAAGAATGAATGGGAAGACGCCAGATGCAAAGCTATGTTGAATAAGTTAGTTGTGGAACTTCCTTTAGTTGATGATATATCTGATGATGAGAATTCAAACACCACTCCTGTGTCGACCGATACTCTCTTGTATCGATCGACACCCGTCCAAGAATCTGTCAAGGACGTCTCGAAAGAGCAAGTATCGATCGACACCCTTTTTGTATCGATCGATACTCACCCAGATTCTGCAAAGGGGCTGCGTATGAGTGTTGACAGACTTCACAAGCCCAAGATGTTGAATCCTATTCCCCAACACCTCCGAGCCCCCATCACTCCAAAGCAGATGTGTGGCTTTGAGAAGATGGTACAAAGGGTACCCCACTCGTCCACTTTTAAAGAAGCTCTAGAGGCCTGGCCTCTGCTAAGTCACTTCAAGGATTGCAGAGAAACCCTGGAAGAGATCGAAGTACTCTTCATCAAGGCAAGAAGCAAGTCACTACCGCCGAGGCAGTTGACCAAGAGGGAAGACCCATGAATATTCTCCGTTCCATGCTCCATCTCTGGAGTTGCATTCAAAGAGTCTCTCGTTGACTCAGGGGCTAGCGTCAATGTCGTGTCAAGGGAAATTGCAGAGAGATTGGGAGCTGATATTCGACCGCCCATGTCATCTATCACATTCGCAAATTGTTCCACCTCATTTCCATATGGTACAATCCCTGATTTGCTGGTTAAAGTAGGAGACTGTCTGGTTCCTGCTGATTTTCATGTTGTGGAGATGAGTGCACAATCTCGTACGCAGTTGATTCTTGGAAGACCGTTCATGGCTACGGTTGGTGCCATTATGGACACACCCAGCAAGCAAATCTCGTTCTCATACATTGACAAGGAGGTGTACTACAAAGCTATCCCTAGAGGAACTCCCACACGTGTCTCTTGCATCGATGTTGTTACAGATGAGACGTTGGTAATTGATCTTTTGGAAGAGCCTCCTGACAAACCAACTATCACAGACGTTCTAGATACACCTTCTATCATCACCAAGAAAGACGTCAAAACGTCTAACGGAAAGAAGAAGGCGAAGAGCAAAGGAGTGAAGGGTGCTCCCTCTATGACTTTAATCCCTTAGAAGTGTGATGGGGATTCGATTGAATACAAGGTGAAGTGCAAAGGTGCCTCAAAACCATTCTCTAAGGCTAGAGTTCTTCTTACTTCGGAGCTGAAACAGAGAGGAAGGGAGTTTGTGGAGGGAATGATGAGCAGAACTCTGAAGCTAGCGATGTCAAATTGTGGAGCTTGTTTTGGAGTCAGCTCTCAAGTTTCTCCTGACTGATCGTTCATACAGTCAAGCTCGTGACGTAAAACAAGCGCTTGGTGGGAGGCAAACCACTGGTGAGTCTGTTTTTGAGTCTTTTTCTTTTTATTTATCGTTTTGTGTATGTGGCAGGATAAACAAGAAGCAAAAATTCGGAATCGCCTGAGTGTCGATCGATACCCTTGAGTATCGGTCGACACCCTACGCGAATGAAAGGATATGTATCGGTTTAAGCTTGGTATCGTCCGATACCAAGCTGTGTGTCAATCGATACTCAATGTTCCAGCACGGTAACTTCTTGTTTCTCTTCGTTCTATTCTGTTCTTTTGTTTTCTTTTACCTATTCTAGGCTAGATAACACTACGGAGAGTGTTGTTCAAGTCTGGGGGAGGTAGTCGCTGACTTTGTTTTTGTTTTTCTTAGAGTCAGTCGTTTTTGAGTCATACGTTATTTTATTGAGTCAAAACTTTGTCTGAGACTGTGATATTTTTCTTGAATATTTTGATCTGACCTTGCTTCTAAGTGACCATTGTTACGGAATCAGCTCTAGATCGACTAATGAAAAATACAAAGGCTGACCAGTTTACTAAAAGACACTCATGTTTCCAGCAAAGTTCCTTAAAGCCTGAGCCAAATTTTTGCACTTCATCGATGTGGTTAGTATTCATAGAGCTTGATTCCTCATTCGTATCTGACAAAGGAACCCATGTGTTTGAAAGAATGATATTTCTCTCCCTGTTACAAGTAAATTAATAAGATGCATTAAAAGATGAGATGATTTTCATCTGAGTAGAGGGTTAGGAAAATTTCCAACGATCCCATTATTCTACTTCAGAGGAAATGATCACACAAAGGATTGGAAGCTAGGCTAGGATTTTCCTACGATGCCATTATTCGCCTACATTCTTTGATTCTTTGAGAGGGAAGAACCGGGGATTCGGTGGCAAACACCATCAACACTCGCGCCTCCTACCTTGATATGTATATGCATGATCTAAAAAGAAAAAAGAAGAAAACATAATAATAAATAAGTCTGGGGAGAGAAATCGATACAAAAAGTATGAAAAGGGTGGTTTCTTGTTATGATATTGTATGTGAATGAATCTAGAAGGTTCTTGGTATTAATCACAGCGATGAAACTGGCGAGGATAGCTGTGAAATAATGTGTCTAGTCTGGGAAGCTGAGAATGTCTACGGAGAAGTACATGAGGGTTAGATCAAAAGCTGGTTAGGTGACATATGGGTGCTTGGGAAAAGGGTCATTGCAACGTTTCAAGAACAGGTGAGTCTCTATGTTTTCAAACCTCTTTCTCTGGTTTAGTTTTCTATTTTTCTTGAGGGCAAGCAAAATGCTAAGTCTGGGGGAGTTGATATATCATGGTTTTTACCCCTTTTAGGCCATGATATAAGTCCGTTTTATAGAGTCTTTCTACTATTTCATAGTGTTTTAGAGTCTTTTACAGGTTTTAGCACTTTTGGAGCATTATTGGAGATATTGGAGTTTTATGGAGCATTCTGGAGCAAAACTGAAGTCTGGTGACTAAGAGCCCGATCAAAGCGTCAAGCATCGATCGATACCCCTTGGTATCGATCGACACCCATCGAGGAGGTTACAAGTCGCGACTTTTAATGAAGTTTGAAGAATTGCAGAACTTGCCCAGAAGACTTTAATATTTACAAGAAGACCCCAATTCGTGTTTAGACTATTTAATTAGGTTTTACAGCCACTTTGTTGGCTATGCTTTGTTCTATGTTTTATTCTACTCTTGATTTTACTTTGGTTTTTAGAGAGACAACTCTGAACACCTGTTTTTATTGATTTCTTGGATGATCTATTCAATCATGTTGTTTTCATTCTCCATGTCTGAGCGGATCCATTTTAGGTTCAGGGTTCTCATAAGGGTTTTCTCTGAATGCTAGGTTGATTAGTTTATTAGGATTCACCATCTGAATTAGTTCTTCACTTTAGATTGTGTTCAAAGCTTGTTCTAGATTAGCTACCTAGAACATAGATCTTAGGAAAGCTTGATAGAACCCAAGGAAAGCAAAATAACTATTCGCAAAGAGATTTGGTTTAGGTGTTTTGTGAACAAATCAAACCTGATCTAAATGCTGATTTAGACTTTAGGATTCGCAAAGAGATTTGGAATTCTAAGATTTAGATTTGGATAATTTTCGCAACGACAGTTGGTTAATTATATTTTAGTGATTTGAGATCAAGAACCGCGCTAAATCTGAATCATGTTAGTTAGTTTATATGCATTCATTGATTCCCTGAGAAATACCCTGAATCTATATTTCTCCCATCGAATTTACAACTCTTTACTGTTTAGTGCTTTTTGTTTCAACTGAATTGCTTAGCTTGATTTTCATCTACATAATCTATTGTGTGTTTCTGTGAGTCCTTGTGTTCGACCCCTACTATACTGCAACTACTGCTTAGTACTTTTAGGGTATTAATTTGAGCATATCAACAAGTTAGTGACAATGTACAAGAGAAAATTCATCATCTCGATGAGATGCATGCTCTTAGTGATGTGCATTAACATAATGTAAATAAAAGCTTGATCTAAAAAAGAATCTAAATCCTACTGACTAAACTAGAACCCCAAATTGGCAACGGTGCCAATTGATAAATAGAATTTTATCCTACTTAAGAATCAATCCTAAATACACATGTCATTGTAGTGTTTTAGGTGTCAATCCAATCTAGGGTCTAGTTCAATGCAACAAGAATACAAGACATTCTTTAACTCAAGCAAACAAAGTGGTTTTGGTCATTAAGCTAGTGAACTATCAATTAAAAGACAAGTGACAATCAACAAGATACTAAACGGTGAATAAAACAATCATAAAAGGCGAATTCAAGGATAAGGTAATTGAGATAGGGTAATCCAATGGCTAATTAATGATGTCCAATTCTTAATGAAGACTAATCCCTAGGTAAAGATCACTAATCTTAACTAATCATCTCTCAAGACATTAATTAATTTGCTAATTACTAATTCAAGATCAAATTCTAATTTGTGAATCACTAATTAGCAAGGTTTAAGTCTATCATTCAAGATCAACCAAATAATCACTCTAGACAACTAATCCCTTAAGCTAAAAGACTACTCACTTGTCATGAAGAACACACCAAATCTTGTGAAAGAGGTGATGTTAATCATGATTAGGGAATAGGAAAGTGAAAGATTAGAGAAAGATGAAAAGATATAAACTCAAACTTGCATAAATCAAAGAGATCTTTGGGAAAAATCCCAAGAACCCTAAAAATATAAGTCTTTGTTCTAGAGAGAAAAAAGATAAAAAAATAAGATAGATCTGAAAATGGGTTTCAACAATATTTAAAAGCTGTTTCTTGAGCTGGGTCGGACCGGGTCAACCCGAGACAAACCTGGTATTGACCCGGTTGAAAGTGGGTCGAGGTGAGAAGAGCACCGGTTGGTAAAACCGCGATATCTCCCTGAATACCTTTCCGAATGGTCTAAACTCGCCTCCTGTGGATAGGTAACTCAGTGGGCTACAACTTCTATGAAGAATGCAGAAGCTGATTCGGAGTAGAAATCCTTCGTCTGTGTTGATCTTTAAGACGTCGTATTTGGAGCATAACTCGTTTGGATGCCAGACAGACGTGCACTTGCTATATTCACAGTATCTCTTGAATGGCTGATCTGAATGACATAGGCTCGAATGTCTATGACTTTCATCAAGACCTCAGATTAAACTGGGCACGGGAAAGTCTTCATTTGCTCTGATCTTTCAGTCACTTCGGCTGATGCTGTAACTTCGATGTGTGAATACTGCTGTGTTGGACCGTGTGGTTCTGGCCGGTTGAGATTCATGTGCTGGGACCGCACGGATTGGACCGGATGGAAGGCCCGCGGTGTGGTTGGCCAGTACAAGGCACTAGTTTCTCGACCAGGCGGATATGTCTCCAGTCAAACAGCCATATCTCTCAAACCACACGTCTGACTGACTTGATTCCAGCTCCTGTGGACAGCTAACTCACTGGGCTACAACTTCCATGAAATATCATGGAATCTGAATCAGATCGGGGCTCCTTCGTCCTGCCAGTTCTTTCATACGCTACGGAATGGTCCTTCTTGCTCCATTTCTCTAAACTTCTACAAAATGACGGCAAGCACCTATAAAACACTCCAAATGCATGCAAGACTCATAGGACCTAATACAAATACCTAATACTCTAATTCAAACCAAAATGCTAAACAAAGCTATGATCATGCATGCAAATGACTAAAAGTGTTAACTAAAATGCAAGCTAGAACATGTAAAATGTATGAATATCACATAGCCCAAACCAATCAGTAAGACTGGCCAAATGGACTATAGAAATCAGAGAATACGATATCGAGTACCGAAGTAGAACATGCGCAAAATCACAAGTACTGGCAGATTTTATAATCTAAATCCCAACCGAAGGAGTGGAAGAACCGACACTGGGCTCTGTTTGGACACTTCACGTAGATGGATCCTCCTCGAAGCAAGGATCCGGAGTTGGAATTCGTTTGACGTCATCAACCGACGACATCTTGGAACAATCATTCCAACTGAGATTTTCAGCATCCAACAACGAAGCAGGGTACGAAGCGCCGATCGCTGGACTAAAACTCGTGCTCGGGATCAAAGTCCAGAACATTCACGCATTCTGCAACTCGCTACTAGGGGCAAACCAATTCAACAGAGAATACAAAGCCATAGACGAAAGAATGGAAGCTTACTTAAAAATCTTCCAGGAGCTGGCAAAGCAATTCGCGGAGTTTAAGCTTACTCGAATCCCTCGGGGCAAGAACACTCAAGCAGAGGCACTGGCAACTCTAGCATCGACACCGGATCCAGGCGTGAGGAGAATCATTCCAGTCGAGTTCATCAAACACCCAAGCATCAATGCAACAGGAACGGTCAACTTAATCGACACACCCGACAACCCACCCATCGAAAACAAAGCAATCGCAATGGAGGAAGATGAGCAACAAGAAGAGTATGGCTGCGACAAGGATGGATGGGACCTATTAGCACTTACATCATGGACGGAGAGGTGCCATCAAACAAGTGGGCCGCCAGAAAACTCAAAGCTCATGCAGCCCGGTATATCCTGCTCGACGGAGGGATTTTCAAATGGAAATTCTCCGGGCCACTAATGGCCTGCATCGAAGGTTCGTAGGCACGAAAAGTAATGGAGGAAGTCCATAGCAGATAATGCGGCAACCATTCCGGGGGAAGAGCCCTCCCAATCAAAATCAAACGGCACGGCTACTACTGGCCAACTATAGTGAAAGACTTTGAGAAATTCTCTTTGAAGTGAGAGAAATGTCAACGACATGCTCCAACGATTCACCAACCAACCGAGTTGATGTCATCAATCTCCTCGCCTTACCCATTCATGAGATAGTCAATGGACATCGTCGGCTCGCACCACCGGTCTAAGAAAAAAAGATTTATGTTAGTCTTGACATATTACTTCTCCAAAAGGATCGAACCACACTCCTACGCTAACATCAAGGATGTCCAGGTAGAACACTTCGTCTGGAAGAATATCATATGCCGACACGGAGTTTTGTACGAAATCATCACAGACAACAGCTCTCAATTTATCTCAACGAGGTTCGAGGCTCTCTGCAAGAAATGGAAGATACGACTAAGAAAATCAACACCACGGAACCCCACCTCAAGGAAATGGACACGCCGAAGCAGCTAAAAAAACGTCTCGACGAGAAAAAGGGTCGCTGGGCCGACGAAATAGAAGGCGTACTTTGGTCCCATCGAACTACACCTCGACGTGTGACAGGCGAGACACCCTTCGCCCTCGTCTATGGAATGGAGTGCGTAATCCCCCCCCCCCCCCCCCCCCGAGATCGAATTCCCTGGCCTACGACGCAGACTCCTACCCGGATAAGAGGGACTCAATCACCTGATGATCCTCGATGAACTTGACTTACTAAACGAATGCCGCGATCAAGCACTCATCTGTATACATAACTAGCAGCAAGCAACAACCAAATACTACAGCTCAAACGTTCGAAGCAGAAGGTTCGACGAGGGAGACCTGGTCCTTCAAAACGTTTTCCAGAACATAGCAGATTGCAACGCCGGTAAGCTCGCAGCCAATTGGGAAGGACCTTACAAAGTCACTAAGGTGGTTTGCCCAAGGGTATACGAACTTGCCAACATGTCTGACGCCCACATCCCAAGATCATGGAATGCAATGCACCTCAAGAAGTACTATCACTAAAACCAACGCGTCTTAAACACGAACTACGAGATGGCTTGATCTATGAAAAGGATACGTAGGCAACCAATCTTCGGAAATGTTCAGCTATCCCCCCCACCTCTCAAACGAGGGGGGGGGGGGGGGGGAGTGGGTACGTATATACATACTCCCACCTTTTGCAAAACATGACCTTCGCACTCTACCAGCTTTTATCAATATATCGTTTGCACTCATCATTCTCATCTCTTAATGGCCACAACAACAAGCCCACACATCTTTTTTGGATTCTAACCCCTGTCCTATACGGATCACGGTTCTTTTATAATTTACCATGGATTAAAGCGCACTATATAAATTTAAGGCGGGTTTATTTGGACCAGATGAAGGAAAAAATATGTCTCGACCAAAACACTTATAATTTTACTATAAAAAAGGGAACATAAGCCGAGACCACATTGCAAACCCTAAAACCGAAGTAAAATGTTGATAAGCTCAAAAAGTAATACCCTAAAGTACTAACAGCTTTGTCGTTGTAGTATGTAGGGGTCGAACCACAGAGACTCAAGAATCATACAATAGACTATATAGATTCGAATTACGCTAAGTGAAATCAATGAAAATAAGAATAAAAACAAAGCAAACAGATCTAGTGAGAATTCGATGGAGGTAAAAGCTAAGCTGAAGGAATTTCACAGAGATTCAAGTAAAACATATGGATAGAACGTAGAGATTCTAATTAAGCACGATTCTAGAACTCAGAACACTACACCAAATCAACGAACTTTCGCTGCACTGATTACTATGTTTAAGAAGTTAAGAAACCAAATTTCTTTGCGAAACCTAGACAACTAAACATGCAATAAGCTCAGGTCTGATTTGTTCACAATTCTCCCTAGCCAAATTTCTTTGCACTAAACAGTGCTCATCTAAGTCTTTCAAGTTAATTAACCAACTTTCGCTGAGAGAACTAACCTATCATCTTAATTCTAGGTAGCTAATTTAGAACAAGCTTTAAGAACTACTTTGATGAAGAACTCAATAAGATGAATCTCTAGATAGTTTAACCAATTTAACAATTCATGAAGAGCTCTTTGAAAAACCCTAAACTTAACTATCAAATTACTCATACATGATCAATGGAACAGAAATCATAGATGAATAGAATTGCATAAGAGAAATCAATAAAAAACAAAGGGGTTCAGAATTGTCTCCCCAAAAACCCTGAAACCCACACTCTCTCCAAGTATCAAAAGTAGAATAAATTTTCGCCAAAAAGTGGCTGAAAACCCTAATTATAAGCTAAAACACATTTTGGGGCTTCTTGTAAATAATAAAGACTTATGGACCAAAGTGCAAATTCTTCAGACTTGTAAAATGTCACGTTTCCTTCTTCATGACGTTGGTGTTGACCGACACCCGGTGGTGTCGCTCGACACAAGGACCTTTGTGTCATCTGTATCGACCGACACTAGGTTGTATCGCTCGACACAAGGACCATAATGCTCCAGAATGCTCCAGAATGCTTCAATATCTCCAATTAACCTCCAAACGTACCTAAACCTGAAGAGACTCCAAAAATACGAGAAAGACTCTATAAATAAGACCTATATCATGGTTAAAAACGGGTAAAAACCATGATATATCAACTCCCCCAGACTTAGCCATTGCTTGCCCTCAAGCAAGCAGAAAGCTAAACAAGAGAAAGAGGTTTGAAAAACACGGAGACTCACATGTTCTTCAAACACTGCAATGACCATTTTTCTTAGTGCTCCACATATTACTAAACCAGTTCCAAATCCAACCACCATGTAATTCTCCGTAGACATTCGTAGCTCCCAAGAATCCCCACATAATTTCGCAGCATTATCCATCAAAGCCTTAATCGCCAGTTTCTTCGATGTGATCAATGCCAAGAACCTTCTAGACTCTTTCCCATACAATATCATGACAAAAGAACCATCAAATCCTCACACTTTTTGGTATTGTTTCCTCTCCTCCAGACTTATTTCACATCATGTTCTTTTTTTTTGTTAGATTCGCAGATATTAAGGTTTGAGACGCGAGTATTGATGGTGTTTGCCACTGAATCCCTGGTTCTTCCCCTCTCTATATATCAAAGGTGTAGGCGAATAATGGTATCATGGGAAATTTTCCTAACCTCGCTTCCAACCTTTGTGTGATCATTCCTTTCCAAGTAGAATAATGGGATCGCTGTAAATTTTCCTAACCCTCTACTCAGAATAAAATCATTTCATCTTTTCATTCTTTTATTTATAACAAGGGAGAGGAATACCATTACTTTCTACACATGGGCTCCATTGTCAGATATGAATGAGGAATCAAGCTCTGTGAACTTCAATCACATCGATGTAGTGCAAAGAATTAGCTCATGCTAAGAATAAACTCTGTTGGAAACATGGGTGTCTTCTAGTTAACTGGTCAACATTTGGATTTTTCATTAGTCTGATCCAGAACTGATTATTTAACAATGGTCACTTAGAAGCAAAGTCAGAACAATAGATTCAAGAAAAAGATCATAATCTCCAACAAGTTTTGACTCAATAAAACGATTTTTGACTAAAAAATGATCGACTCTAAGAAAAACAAACACACCGTCAGCAACCACCTCCCCCCAGACTTAAACAACACTGTCCCTAGTGTTATCTAGTCTAGAGTCGGTAAAAGAAATCATAAGAGCTGAGTGGAGGCGTGAAAATCAAAGAAGTTACCGGATTGGGGTAGGAGTGTCGACTGACACACAGCACTGGTATCGAGCGATACCAAGCTTAGGTCGACACAGAAACTTACCTGGGTAAGTGGTATCGACCGACACTAGGTGGGTTTCGCTGGATACAAGGAACATTGGTCGATGCAATTTTGCATCGTTCGATCTGTTTGTCCCTGTCCCATAATAAATACCCAGCTCCTTTGTAACTGATTCACACAAAACATAAGACACAAAACCAAAAACCAAAAGAGATAAAAGAGATAAAAGAACTTATGTACAGACTTACAAGTGGGTTGCCTCCCACCAAGCGCTTGTTTTCAGTCATTAGCTTGACTTTGGCTCATGTATTAGTCAGGATAAGAATGAGAACTTGCTCCAAAAAAAGCTCCACAACTAGACATCTCCAGCTTCAGAATTCTGCTCAACATACCCTTCACAAAATCCTTTCATTTGTCTTTCAACTCTGAAGTGAGGATAGCTCTAACCTTAGAGAATGGTTTCGAAGTTCCATTTCACTTCACCTCATATTCAATCGAATCTCCATCACACCTCTGAGGGGTTAAAGTCATATAGGCATCACCCTTGACTCTTTTGCTCTTCACCTTCTTCTTTGCCTTAGCCGTTTTGAAGTTTCTCTTCGTGATGATAGAAGGACCATCTAAAACGTCTATGACATTTGGCTCATCATAAGGCTCTTCCAAAAGATCAACCATCAACGTCTCTCCTGTAACAACGGTAATGCAAGAGACATGTTTGGGAGCTCCTCCAGAATGAATGGCTTTGTAGGAGACCTCTTTGTCAATGTATGAGAATGAGATTCTCTTACTGGGCGTGTCTATAACTGCACCAGCTGTAGCCATGATCGGTCTTCCAAGAATCAAAGGTATATTAGAACTTTCGCTCATCTCCACAATCTGAAAATAAGTAGGAACCAGACAATCTCCTACTTTAACAAGCAAATCAAGGATGGTACCATATCGAATTGAGGTTGAAGAGTTTGCGAATGCGAGAGTCATCTTAGCAGATCTAATATCACCAATTCTCAACCTCTCTGCAATTCCCTTTGACATGACATTGACGCTAGACCATGAATCAACAAGAGACTCTTTGAATTCAACTCCAGAGATAGAGCATGGAACTGAGAATTTTTATGGGTCTTCTCTCTTAGTCAACTGTTTCATTGGTGGTGGTGTGCATCTTGCTTTGATGAAGACTGTCTTGATCTCTTATAGAGTTTCTCTGCATTCTCGGAAGTAACCAAGCAAAGGGCAGTTTTCCAAAGCTTCTTCAAAAGACATCGTATGGGGAATCCGCCTTACCATCTTCTCAAAAGCGAGCAACTTCTCTGCAGTAATGGGATCTCTAAGATGTCTAGGTGGTTTAGGATATGACACCTTAGGTTTGTAAACATTCTCCTCAACAATCTTCGGTTTTTTCATAATTTCTAGCTCAGTCCGCGAGGGGTGTCGACCGACACCAGATTGGTGTCGATCGACATAAGGCTTATGTGTCGTCTCTTCAGGTTGGTGTCGATCGACACAAGTAGTTGTGTCGCTCGACACAGCCGTATCAGGCTCAAAATCACCTTCAACATCTTCTAACTCCACGAAGTTTTCTACATTCAAACCCTTTTCTACCACTGCAGTGACCTCTTTAGCACTTCTTAAGGTGATTACATTGGCGTATTCATTATGTGAATGAACCATCTTTCCCTTGACAGCTGCTGCAGTCTGAGCTATTTGAGTTTATAGCATCTTCTGATGAGTGTTGAGTGACTCAATTCACCCATTCAAATATGTATACATGGCATCCATCTTCCCATTAAAGTCTACTGTCATCTTCTGCTGTCCCTCAAGAATATGTTTCAGCATAGATTCAACTTTGCTTTCAGGAGTTTTGGGTGGTGGAAATTGGTAGGACGAATTCCCATAAGTTCTAAAACCAGCTGGGTTGACTTCAGACTTGTACACTCCTTGCTGAGCACTGTTAGTGAAGTTTCGGTTGTTGTTTTGCTGCTATTGCACCTTTGTCCTTGAAACCCTGCTCCACCAATGTAGTTAACGTCTTCCACTTCATCTTTTTTTAAATTCTTTACATCAGCAGCAAAGAGGACATCCTTCTTTGTCTTTCCCATCAACAGATTGTGCATTGAATCCAGCTTAGCCTTCACCTCTGCGATTTGACTGCCATCCAAGTTACCAGCTTGCTTCTTGCGCTCCATGTCTGCATTCTTGGTACTATTGTTAGTAGCCAAGTTTTCGATAAGCACATAAGCATCTTTAGGATATCTGGTGTTGAAATTCCCATTACTCGCAGCATCCAAAACCATCTGGTACTTCCAATCAATCCCTCTGAAGAAAATACCCAAAAACTGAACCTTAGTGAACCCGTCATGTGGACAATCCCTCTGATATGATTTGAATCTGATCCAAGCAACCTTAAACGCCTCAGTCGCTCCTTGAGAAAATTGGGAGATCTTATTCCTAAGCTCCTCGGATCTTGCATCATCATAGAAATTGTTCAAGAAGGCATTCTTAGTCTCCTCCCAGGTAGTCAGTGATCCAGGCGGCAACTGCTTAAGCCAATAAGCTGCATCTCCACCAAGAGAGTATGGGAAGAGCTTATAGAAAAAGAAATCATTGGACACTCCATTATATTTGATGCTAGTAACCAAGTCCTCAAACCTCTCAATGTGATCCATCGGGTGTTCATGAGAAAGACCATGAAAAGGATCCTGACCCACAAGAGTGTAGTGTGTAGGTTTCAGCTCAAATTCATTCATCTGAAAAGCAGAAGGGCGAATCGCTGATCGATTGGCATAGAACTGATCCGGCTTGTTGTACTCACCAATTGTCATACCACGATCAACCACAGCATTCCCAACATTCCCCTCGTTATCGCGCGCAGCTGGCGCGCCAATCTCCTCAACAACAACTGGAGGGACAATGACGTTTCCATCTCCATCAAGTTATTGGCCTCTCTCATTGCACAAATAACCATCTTGGTCTCTCAAGGCTCCAGCATCATCACGAGTCAATACCACTGGATTATTCATCTATGCTGGCCTCTTTGTTGTCCTGTTTGTACGTTCCAAATCTGCTAGCTCCTTATTGGAAAGATTAAATAGCTGAGTGCTCTTGTTCCTCTTGGTTTCGCGAGTAGGCATACACCTGAAACACAAATGACAAGGAACGTAAGTAACAAAAATAAGAAAAAGAGTAAAATAAAACGATGAGTATCGACCGACATTGGGTGGTGTCACTCGACACTATCGAACTTAATCGAAATTATAGACTAAAATCTAATGGCGAATTAAGAATTCCCGGCAACGGCACCAAATTTTGATAAGCTAAAAAAGTAATACCTTAAAGTACTAACAACTTTGTCGTTGTAGAATGTAGGGGTCGAACAACAGAGACTCAAGAATCACACAATAGACTATATAGATTCGAATTACGCTAAGTGAAATCAATGAATATAAGAATAAAAACAAAGCAAACAGATCTAGTGAGAATTCGATGGAGGTAAAAGCTAAGCTTAAGGAATTTCGCAGAGATCCAAGTAAAGCATATGGATAGAACGTAGAGATTCTAATTAAGCATGGTTCTAGAACTCAGATTACATTACCAAATCAACGAACTTTTGCTGCACTGATTACTATGTTTAAGAAGTTAAGAAACCAAAATTCTTTGCGAAACCTAGACAACTAAACATGCAATAAGGTAAGGTCTGATTTGTTCACAATTCTCCCTAGCCAAATTTCTTTGCACTAAACAGAATTGCTCATCTAAGTCTTTCAAGTTAATTAACCAACTTTCGCTGAGAGAACTAACCTATGATCTTAATTCTAGGTAGCTAATCTAGAACAAGCTTTAAGAACTACTTAGATGAAGAACTCAATAAGATTGAATCTCTAGATAGTTTAACCAATTTAACAATTCATGAAGAGCTCTTTGAAAAACCCTAAACTTAACTAGCAAATTACTCAAACATGATCAATGGAACATAAATCATAGATGAATAGAATTGCATAAGAGAAATCAATAAGAAAACAAAGGGGTTCATAATTGTCTCCCCAAAAATCCAGAAAACCAATCTCTCTCCAAGTATCAAAAGTAGAATAAATCTTCGCCAAAAAGTGGCTGAAAACCCTAATTATAAGCTAAAACACGTTTTGGTGCTTCTTGTAAATAATAAAGACTTTTGGACCAAAGTGCAAATTCCTTCTTCATGACGTCGGTGTCGACCGACACCAGGTGGTGTCGCTCGACACAAGGACCTATGTGTCGTCTGTATCGACCGACACCAGGTTGTATTGCTCGACACAAGGACCATAATACTCCAGAATGCTTCAATATCTCCAATTAACCTCCAAACATACCTAAACCTGGAAAGACTCCAAACATACTAGAAAGACTCTATAAATAAGACCTATATCATGGTTAAAAAGGGGTAAAAACCATGATATATCAAATGTAAACCCAATAACCAATCGCTTCATATCACACTGAACTTTAACGTCTCGACACGGTACTAAACGGATCGTTTCGAAACACGTCGTTCAGTATGAGGCTCGGACATGCCTCGGCATGTCCAAACTATACAAAATCAACATGAAATATCAAATTGTATAACATCTCCTAAAGCAAAAGGACATCGGCAAATCGAAGAAACAACAATCCATTGCAAAGTTTGTGCTCGGCTACTAAGACGTCGGTACGATACAAAGGAACATAGATTTAACAACACATTACAAAAAAGGCCACTACACAGGGCGATTTACTTCACCGTCTTCAGTGGCAAGGTCGGCAAATCCAGACAAACACTCGTTGGAACCCGCAGGATCAGTAATACCAACGCTAGCCATGGTTAGCTCGACCGGATCATTCCCGAGAAGAGTAGCCACGGAGTACTCCGAAATAGGAGAAACCACCAATCCTTCCTTCAAACAAGAGGCGATCTTATTAAACTCCACAACGGTCCCGGCCAAGTCAGCTCTCCAGCCAATCATCTTCAAGGGTCAGGGGATCATCTTTAAGAAGAATGTCCATAAGCTCCAGATTGATGTTAACCTCGTCCAGATCTAGCTCCTTACTCTTAATACACTCCAGCCGGTCCACACTCGACCTAATTTTGTTGACCCGGTCTTGGAATCTTTGAACCGACTCACGCCATGTCTCTTTCCGAGCCTTCTTAACATTGGAATCATGACGAGCATCAGTCGCATTAAGCTATATCAGATTTCAGTCGCATTATCTCCTCGTTTAAACCAAGCGCCTAATCCGCCTCCTTAGCTGATTTCTTCTTTAGCACCATCTTCTCCCTTTCGAGATCCGAAACTTTGGCCGATGCAAGGGCAAGTTTCTTCTCAGCCTCGTCGCATTTGCCCTTCAGTACCAACGCGCTCTTTCTCAAATCTTCGACTCACTGCCCGGCTTTGTAAGCCCCAGACTCATAAGCGGCAACAAGCTCGTTGATAGAAGCAACAAACTGCAAAAAGCAAACGATAAGAAAAAGCGGGGCAGGACATCTTGTCAAATTTCGTAAGAACTAGTTCGTACCCGGATAACACGCATCGACATGTCAGCATACAACTTATCCTTGATGAGGGGAGATGGACCTCGGGTCCACTGATCTACGCAAGGATAGCAGCAGACGCAGCGGCGTCGTAGACAATCGTCTTTGAAAATTAAAAAATCAGCAGGAGCACAAGTGTCAGTTTTCTTTTTCTTCGCAATTCTGTCTCGGCCACCACTCGGCGCGGGATGTTTCTGACCTCACGTATCAGCGTCCTTCCAGATCTTTTCCCCCATCATTTGCAGGAAGCTCGGGGGGAATTATGAAATTTCCCTCGACTGCCTCGAGGGGCATCGGTGCTTGTCCACCAGCAACACATGTTGCCGCTTCCTTTGCCTCTTTCACTCTCTTGTCATGAGAGGATATTTTCTTTATTATCGTCCTCCTCAAATCCTCCGAAGACGAAGGATCCAAACTAACTAGGGCACCACTAATAAGAGCTCGGGCCCAAGAGAGAAGTTTTTTCCCCAATGAACCTTCCTCGCTTTCAATACGTCAAATACTTCATCCAGATCAGATAGGATTGGAGGAAGAAAATCGCGATCTGCATAAATAAAGACAAGGTCAGAAAACTAAATTGGACAATAAATCGAGCCAAAATCTACGGGTCGGCTACCAAGCGGTCCCCAGTTCGTCTTGACCAAGTGAAGACAGTTGCTGTCAACGGAAGTTTCGAAAATGCGAACAAAGAATAAATGATCCTCCCAACTACTCTAATTACTAGGAAATCCCATGATGATTCTCTTAGTCTTCCATTTACCGATATAGACCTTGGCGGACTTGGGAACTCCCCGGATTTCCAGAAAATTTCGGAGGTGGTCGACGGTTATCTCGACATCACATTCGTAACTACGGATTAAAATCCCTATAAGGTGACGAAGCCCCCGAGTCTTGATTTTGGATAGAGCAAGTTTGTGTCTCCATAAATAGAGCATGATCACTTCGGGAATAGGAAACCAAAGAAAACATAAATTAAAGAAGGCCTCGTAAACAGTGAAGTAATCTGAAGGAGGGTTGTCGGCTCTGTCAGACGGTTCGGGGACTACAAATTCAATATCCTCGGATATATTGAATCGCGTCTACAGCTCATTCAAAGACGTCACTGTGGAAAGCGTAGAGCCTCATACTCAATTTTCATTTCCTCAATAGTCACTGCGGCTTTGGCCGCATCAGCGAAGGAGTTCATCATCCCTTCAAATGAGACGATATCGAGACATTGATTTGTTGCTTTTTGAACCTCGGAAAGGGGAGGATTCACCTCGGAGAAGCTATTAACCTCGGGCGACGCATCATCCTCACTATCGGCTCCCGCGGTGGAAGCATGGAGATCACGCTCCCCTTCCGCCTCGGTCGATTTATTCACTTCGGCGCCCGATGCGGAATCACGGTTGAGCAGAACACTGTTGGACGAACCAACCGAGCCATTCAGAACTTCGGAATCTGACATATCGCATCGGAAATAATAAATTAAGAAGGAAAATATGAGAGAAAAAAGAGCTACCTGAATTTTTGAAGCTTTAGAGTGCTGAGAAATGTAGAGAAAATCTCGTCTTTTATAGGTTTTGTGCGCGTGGGGGCACGTGACCTCAGAAACCAACATGAAGTATTTATGATTTTTGAGATATTTAACGTGGAGCGCAAGTAAATACTCAGCGACTGAAAAAGATCTTCGGAACATAACCAACAATTACATTGCTCCGAGATGACGAGGCGTATTGAACTCATTTAAAGAAACACGCATCATCTCGAACAGAGGACGTCTTGGAAATCATGGCTCGGTATTGTTTCAATTCGACACATAATCTCGGAATCGGTTTTCACCCACTCGAGATTAACATAAAGCATACCGACCCAAAGGAATATGTGAGATCCGAGCCGAAGCATGGCAGCCTTAAAAATAGCCTGCTTTACCTTTTACCTCGTCCATAAGAACATAGCCGAGCCGAAGTAAGACGGCCTCACATGGTCACCCCAGAGGTCTCACCTCAGTGATCTTATTTTGAGAGGACAAAGGCAAAGCTAAGGCCGAAGAACCAACATCTTTCAACTAAACCGAGATCAAGCCAAAATAAACCAATTCATCCCGCCTTGAATTAGTGATATACTCATATATTGCATGTTTTAGCATGCATTTCACTTAGAGTTTTGTGTCATTTACATGCATAATCCTGGTTTTGTCTTGTATTTAGGTCTCATTTAGAGATTAGGACATATTGCATTAGGTCTAGTGAGTTCTTTCATGTTTTGGAGTACTTTCTAGGTGATTGGAGGCAATTTAGGCATATTTGGAGAGTTGGACCAAAGTAGAGTGCAAGGTCCATCCGATACACCGGTAAGATGTGCCTAGACGGGGATCTTACAATCCGATTCAGCTTCAACTGCCTTCATATAAGTTTTAGAAGAGTGAATCAGCTTTACACAAGAGTTTGAATCGGGTTATTTTGAAGTATAGATAGGGAGAAAAGATGGATTTACAGAAGGTATGTCCGTCTGGCCGAGAGAAGATAACACCGTCAAAGGCACCGGCAAAACGAAGGCCTTCCGTTATGAATCAGCTTCAATTATCTTCATCGAAGTTTTATAAGAGTGAGGTAGCTGTCCATAGGGGTTAGAATAAGGCTATTTGGACGTGTGGTTCGGAAGATATGGCTGATTTACCAGAGACATGTCCACCTGGCCGAGATGGTTTCTTCAACACCGATGTCACAAGTCGGTACAATACCTTGGTATGACTCCTTCACAGCAATACCGACGTCATAAGTCGGTACAACAAATCAGTATTGAAACAGGAGGAAAATCTCCTTAATACCCAGTTGTTGTACCGAGGAGTGACATCGGTATTCCCCGCAGAAACACCAAGGATGCAAAGTCCATTTGAGACGACGGAAAGATGTTGCTGGACAGAGGCCTTCCGATCCGATTTAGCCTCGGCAAGCTTCACAAAATACGGCCATTTTGTTATCCCAGTATGTTATCTGACTACAAGAGGTGGTTTCTGGTCATTCGAATATGTGGTTCGTTAGATACGGCCATTTTACTGAGTGTATGTCCATCAAGCCGAAGCCACCAGACATGCTTGAAATAACTGGCTGGACGAAGGGTCTCCAATCCTAATTAGTCTCGGTGGTCTTCACTAAAGTTGTAGTCCAGTGTGGTAGCTGTCCACAGGAGATGGTTTGAGAACATTCTGACTTGTATTCCAAGAGATATCATGGTTTTACCGAAGGTTCTACAACACCACCATTTGCACTAACTCAGGTCCAATACCGATGTGCAATACCGAGTTGTGACCTCGGTATTGAGCTACTCAAGACCAGATTTGACCCATTTTGAATTGGGTCGATACTCGGTTTGTCCCTGGTTGACCCGGTTTGCCCCCTTTCACTATTATAGCCCAAAAACCCTATTTTCTTGATCTATCTCTTTGCTTATCCCTTTTCTTAGGCAAAAAAACCTTGTTCTTGTGATTTGTAAGAGAGATCATTCACTTTTTATGCAAGTTTAAGTTTATATCTTGTGTTCTTTCTCTAATATTTCACATTCAAATTCCCTAATCATGATTAACATCACCTCTTTTACAAGATTAGGTGTGTTCTTCATGATTAGTGAGTAGTTCTTTTTAGAGCTCATGGATGAGGTAGATTAGGGGAATTTCGTGGTAGATCTTGATGTCTAGGACTTAGTTTACATATTCCCTCTCTTATTTGGTGTCCACAACTCTAGATTATGCTAGATATAGTTAATCTAGATTTTAGGGAATTTCATGTACACAAGGTGTTCGATGAAATTCCCCAAAGAATCAAATAAGGCATTTTGCTTTCTTAGCCTATGAAAGTAGTTGTATAAGGAGCATTAGGGCCATAGGAGCCTATGTTTATTGCTTGTTAATCATCCTATCATAAACGATTGTTTGTTCTTGATTTGTATGATTAACAAAGTGATTAAGACCATGAGAGTGACTTAATCTTGTTTAAGTGTTCATGGCTAAGAGAATTGCTTGTTTGTGTGAAATGACATCTAGATAGATCATGGAAGGATCCAAAATCTATAACCTCATCCAAGGGCTTGCCTTTATTAATTTCTAAATCTCGTTTAAGCTATTTAATCTTGTTTACTTGTTCAAATTGAATTAGGTTGCTAGAACTTAAACTCAAACCACTTTGTTTGCTTGAATTAGAGAGTGTCTTGTATTCTTGTTGCATTGTGATGTAAGATGGAATCCACCAAACTTACGAACACGTGATAATCAAGATATTATAGGCTTTGTTACGGAAGTGGGGACGATGGTGAGATGGAAGGTGATGGTTTTTTATTGACTCTCTCAATCTATGAACGAAATAGGATATTTGAATTACACAAACCCGCTAAGTCGTAGCCTCTAAAGAGTGAAGTGAATCGCACACTCAGTCCTTCCAACCTTCAAACTGATCAAGCCTGATCAGTCCTTCGTGTTCCAGATGCTTCAGCTTCTCCTTTAACATGTTGAAGCTATTTTCCAGACTCTTCCTCCTAATGATTTCCTCTAGGGTTGATTGATCCTTCAAGTCGTTTGCTCGCTTTCCACTCGGTGAAGTAACTTTTGGAGTTACTGTCCCAAATCCATAATAGAACCGCTGTCGCCAATAAACAAGATCTAAGCTTGTCGTACGCTCAGTACAATTCTCTTTTGCATTGGTAGTATCCAAAAGTCCTTCGGGTTTCCAATGTCGGCTTTGTAATGCATCAAACCGACTGTTCATCATAGTCTCCATAATCGGCTCGTTTTGGTCTTGTCCGAGCTTTGAGCTCACCTTTGGTGGGCTAGCTGGTTCGATTTCCTCATCACACCCTCCCCCTTGTTTGAGTTTTGACCTCAAAACTTGATTACCTGCACATAGATAAAGCAAGTTAGTATTTTCATAAAAATGCGAGTTTAGAAGTTTACCTCGGGCAATATCGTCATTGCTGTTTAGGTGGGGTTTGATCTGAGAGTCTGGTGGTTTTTCTTTTATCAGCAAAGAGGCAATAACTCCTCTCCATGGTTGTTGGCTGACTTCCTTGGGCAGCAAGGCAATGGTCCTAGTGAAATCACGTTTTTCACAATTTTTGTCGCCATTAGTCTTTGTTGGTTCATGTTCTTGTTGCTTCTTCTCGGTTCCTGAAATGTCCTCTACACTTTTGACAAGAGGCAAGTGCGTTATAACAGTCATAAAACTGCTGGAAATAGAAGAACAAGAATCATTTTTGACTACTTCATCTAATTTCTCATTGATGTGCGGTTTAAGATAAGCAATATGAACTATATTAGTTTCTTTTGAGACTATATCCTCTTCAGGCTCTTCTGGACTTATCAAATTAGATATCACAGAGTTAGAATCATAAGAAGCAAGCTGAAGAATGAAACAGAACTCTCGGAAAGTTCTGTTTCCTTGGATGCCACGGTAGTTGGATTCATCGTATAGCCCGGTGGTTCCTCTTGGATCAGAATGAAACTAGTGTCATTTACATCTTTATCAGCATCAAGACAACTCATGGTGACCTTGTGATGCTTCACATTCTGTTCTTGACCTGGATTAGTAGCCTTCGGCAAAGACAAGTGCATCAAATCTGAATTCGAACATTAAAAACCAGAATTTTCTAGACAATTATCTAATGAATTCAGTTTCGGCTCAGGTTTGGAAATTTTAATCTCTTGTCTCTCAGGGCATACAGCAGCAAAATGACCTCTCGTATGACATCTATAACAAAATGTTTCATTGAATTTCAAAGAGTTAGAGGTCTTACAGTTTTGTGTTTCTCGCGGTGCAAGCGTTGGAGTTGGTTTTTGTGCGTGAGTTGCAACTTGTTGATACTTCTGGTGGTTGCGTTTCTCAGGCTGCCTGGTGTGTGACGGTGGTGTGGAAGCCACTCTCCTTGGCGGGGTGTAGTGTTGGATTTTCCTCGGTGAGATGTTGCTGCGAGTTTGATATTTCCTCACGAACTCTCGGTACATCCTTGCTTTTAGATATTCCCAATCAAGAACTGGTTTGTGTGTATCCTCCTTTATCCACCAATCATAAGCATCTCTAATCAGAGCACTTGATGCGTGTGACAGCTCCTTCTCCTTGGGAATGTTGTTTGCGCACAGCCACTCCTTCATGTTGCTTTCCCAATTGAGATAAACTTTGGGGTCCTTGCTTCGACCTGAAAATATAAGAGAGCCGGATTGGTGTCTTCTCTCTTTGGTTGGTTCTCTTGTCGCGGCTGAGATGGCATAGGATCGTGTTGGACACGGCGCCATAATGTATTGCGGCTTCTCTGGTCGTGCTTGTTGTTTGTACTTCACATATGATTTGACATATGTTTTTTCCTCGGATTCATCTCCATAAGAATCCTCATAAAATTGTAAACTTGGCTGGCTCCAAGTTGGTGTTGTTGTGTGAGGCACGTGTTGGTGTGGCTCAGCTTTGTATGCATAGTGGTCTGGTGGTTCAGGATTAACTCCTTCACCATCTGTCTCGCCTTCAAAACCAGAGCTCGCGTAGCCATCTCCTGGCCAGGGCGGAGACTCATAATCCTCTTCTTGGTCGGACCATCCTTGGCTCGACTCTTCATACTCATCTCCATTGAAGTCGAGGTGCTAATCTTCTCCTTCACTTGAATCCATGGCGGCTGCTGTGTCTTAGGGTTTTCCTTGCAAAGACAAAGAAGACAAGGAAAATTGAATCAAATCGTATGAAGGATGAATAAATGGCAAATTTCAGAAACGATGGTTTCCTTTTTTTTTGTCTAAAACAAATTTGAAAATTTCAAATAAAACAAAAAAATGGAAAATTCTTATTTTTATTTTCTGGTTTATAAAACGAAATTAAACAAAATATTTGAAAAACAAGGGATTTTATTTGGTTTTCTGATTTTAGTCTGAAAGAGTGCAAAAACTGTAAAAATAAAAGGAAATCGACAAGAACAAATTTTTATGGGTTTTTCTTTTACGAAACAAAACAAAACAATTCAAGTAAGACAATTTTTATTTTGGTTTTAGTTTAATAGGAAATTAAATTAAAAAGAATACGAAGAACAAAATTAAAACAAAACAGTTTTTTTTTTTGGATTTTTCGATTTAGATGAAACAAAATAACAAAACAGAAATGTGAAAAATAAAGGTTGGATGAACACAACCTGAGATAGGAGCTTTTAAAGCTCTGATACCAGATGATGTAAGATGGAATCCACCAAACTTACGGACACGTGATAATCAAGAGATTACAGGCTTTGTTGCGGAAGTGGGGACGATGGTGAGATGGAAGGTGATGGTTTTTGATTGACTCTCTCAATCGATGGTGATTGACTCTCTCAATCTATGAACGAAATAGGATATTTGAATCACACAAACCCGCTAAGTCACAGCCTCTAAAGAGTGAAGTGAATCGCACACTTAAAACTAAAGAAAAGAACAATTTTTCAAAGAATACGCTTTGAAAGAAAACAAGAAACTTCTGTATTAATTCGATTGAAAGGTAATTTACAAATGAAGGCTAAGCTGAGCTTATATACTGCTCATACACGAAATTAAACAATAAGGAAATCGCAAAGTAAATGCTAAAACTAGCCGCTTGAGTCATAATGACGAGAATCGGCCAAATATGGAAAACGGAGCCTTTCTTGAGTCTTGACAACTTAGGGGCGAATGTCAAGTGTCTAGGTACGTCCTGGTTACTGTGAAAAAGCTTCACTTCGTGGCCAAGCTTCAAATAATAGAGCCGTTGGAGATTAATGGCGAGAATCTCCAAATAAGGCAAGTGTAGCTCAAACTTGATCGACTTGATCAAGTGAGGTGTGGTGCACCTTAGATCGTGAAGAGAAGCTTCTAGAAAGCTTCTTAAGTGTATCCTAAGCTCATAGAAACCATGCTCAAGTGGGCTTTCATGTTTGGCTTCAAAAGATTCCACTTGACATTTTCGGGTAGGCTTGAGTCCATTAGATATGTCTCCACTGTTGGGCCGTTTATGAGCGGTTGGCTGGGCTGATTGTAGAGATCTTGGATGTTCTGGAAACTAGACTCAAATATCTTTCGAACCATATATAGATCGTTTCCTGAAGTACCATGATCTGGAAGCGACACTTGATTGAACATTCGATTGAAATCGGAGCTCAACAACGGGTTTAGGTTCCAACCTTCAAACTAATCAAGCCTGATCAGTCCTTCGTGTTCCAGATGCTTCAGCTTCTCCTTTAACATTTTGAAGCTATTTTCCAGACTCTTCCTCCTAATGATTTCCTCTAGGGTTGATTGATCCTTCTAGTCGTTTGCTCTCTTTCCACTCGGTGAAGTAACTTTGGGAGTTACTGTCCCAAATCCATAAGAGAACCGCTGTCGCCAATAAACAAGATCTAAGCTTGTCGTACGCTCAGTAGAATTCTTTTTTGAATTGGTAGTATCCAAAAGTCCTCTGGGTTTCCAATGTCGGCTTTGTAATGCATCAAACCGACCGTTCATCATAGTCTCCATAATCGGCTCGGTTTGGTCTTGTCCGAGCTTTGAGCTCACCTCTGGTGGGCTAGCTGGTTCGATGTCCTCATCACATTGAACTAGACCCTAGATTGGATTGACACCTAAAACACTACAATGACATGTGTATTTAGGATTGATTCTTAAGTAGGTAAAATCCTATTTATCAATTAGAAGTAAAACTGAGCTTTCCAGATTACAAGCGGCTCAAGACGAGTGTTCTATGGGCCGAAACGGAGTCCATCCATCAAACTCTCTTGGTCCGAGCTAAAGGCCCAAGTCGTCGATTACCATAGTCTAGTCGGTGGCTGTGCGGAGTAAAAGGGAAATATTCTTTCTAGCTCCAAGAATCTCGCACACGAATTTATATAAGTAGCCTTCACAATAATATTGTAACGCATCATAAAAAAAACCCTAGCACTAACTCTTGGAAACTAGACTCTGTACTCATACGCTTATAAAACAGCAATAAAACAACCATCTTTGGATCTCTTACTTTGTTTTCATCCCATAATCTTTTGTTCCCTTAAAAGTCTCTTACAAGAATCGATTATGAAGATTTCGGCTCACACATAAACCTTAAAAGTCTGCTGATAGAGGACTTTTGCAAGTCTAGAGATAAATTTCTCTAAATGCCTATTGAGCATAAGAGGTTATCGAACCTATTGGGAAATGATTTCAAGTACCAAGAATGCAAGGCACTAAATGAGTTAGGCTAATTAAGGAAGTTTGGTTAAGTAACCAAATTGAAACAAACAAAAGAAACTAAGCAAGATGTAAAAGCAATAAGCAAAGCGAATCCTAAGATGGGGTAATCGATATTAGGTAACCAAAGAATGATCCAAGGCATTCATTCACACAAACAAGCTATCCCTAGGTTAATGATCCCTAATCTTGATTAGTCCTCTTTCAAGGCACTAATCACTATGTTAATTATTAAATTCATTAGCAAACTCTCATTTGTGAATTATCAATCAACATGCATTGATAATATAAACTAGATCAACCAAAAATATGGCTTAGACAACTAATCTCTTAGGCTAAGAACATAAATCCTTTGAATAATTGATCTAGGCATTTCATCAAACACTTGTTGTGCATGAAATGCCTATGATCTAAATCCACTCTCTCAAGCTAGATTTAGCATTAAGAGCATTAAACAAAGAAGGATAATAGATAATTTAACCCTAAACACCTTGAATCATGCCTTGAATCACCTAAATCTAACTCATCTCAAGATCCTAAAATGACTACTCACTAACCATGAAGAAACCCTCAAATCCCATGAGAAAGATGATGGATTTCATGATTAGAGAATAAAGAGATGATTAAGATGATTAGGGAAGAAGATATGATTCAAACTCTCATTCAATTCAATATATCTCTTACAAAACCATTAAAAACCCTCAATAACAAGGCTCCCACGTTTTTTGGCAAGAGAAAGAGAGAAAAATAATGTCCCCCTTCCCAAAATTAGGTTTAGAAGGGTTTTATATCAAAAGGAGAGTTAACCGGGTCAACCCGGAACAAACCGGGTATTGACCCGGTCAACATGGGAGGTCTAGGTTGACTTTGGCCGAAGCTTTCATACCTGGCTGGTGTTGGGAGGTACACGAGGCCGGTATCGAAACTTGAAAAACCTTAAAAATCGTCGGTTGAATCTTGGTCGGGACGGTTTTTGCTCGGGATGGATTTTTGCTCGGTGTGAGGTTTGGACGCCGGGTCAGTGTACCTGGATTGTGAAGACCGGTATGGAGGCTCTTGATGCTGGTACCTGGCCGGCGTTGGGAGTGACCTTTGGCCGGTATTTTCCCTGCCCAAGCGAAGTTCCAATACCGGATCCATGTACCGGCCATGTGTTGACTGGTATGGGAGCTTCGTCTTGCCTTGTCTCTTGGCACCGGCTGGTCTGGGTCCAGCACATGAAGCCGGTAATGGCCCTGTTCGAGCTAGAGTCCAGCACCAGACAGATGAAGAGGATGATCCCGGGCCGGTACGGTAACTTATCCTAGCGTCCAGGCAGAGCTGTCTAGGAATAACTGCGACAACTCCCTAGTCCCTTGTCCAAATGACATGAATTCAATTCTTGGGTCTAGAGGACTCATCCGGCTACAATTCTTATGAAGACTCTGAAGTCTGAATCAATTCGGGTCGCCTTCGTCTGATCGGTTCTTTGAGACACTCCGGACGGCTCCTTTCTAGTCTTTAAGCTCCAAATCTTCAAATACCATCAAGTGCCTCCAAACACCTAGAAAACTCCTCAAAAACATGCAAAAGACTCAGTAGGACCTAATGCAGCTCCTAATACTCTAAATGGGACAAAACAAGTATGAAATGCCATGAAGATCCAAGAGAATGACCTAAAATCTATATGAAATGCATGCTAAATGCATGTAGAATATGCACATATCAATTCTCCCAAACTTAAACCTTTTCTTGTCCTCAAGCAAACAAGATCAAGAATGAGAGATGGAATACAATGAAAGTGGAGCTCGAACCTATAAGAAGCATAAGAAAAAATCGCACTCAACGTCCAAGTTACTAGTTATAGGATGCACCGAAGTTGTCTACTCAAAAGGAGTTAGCCATTTCCTTCACAACATGCAACAAAGCCAAACTTCAACCTAGACAAACCATCCTATTCTCTAGCCTCTTAACATTGATTATTGGTTTTATCCGTGAATTGTAGTTATGCAAAATTAGATGAAACCGCTTGGCTAAAGGACCGGTTATGAGATGAAGGTGATCTCATCAATATGCAAGGGTAAATAAACACAAGGATCTCTCAATGAACGAGCAAACTTTAACAAAATGCTAAAGGTAAAAGGCAACCTATGCATACAATGATGGACTCTCGTCTACCCCGAATGCCTAGAGTGTCACTAACCTTAGGCCAATCTAACCTGTTCTTGCCCGATCCTAAGCTACCATTTTTATCCCAAGACATTTTGCCTTCTTAGACCCTTATGCTCTTCTTTGCTTTCCTTTTTCGCTTTCTTCCTCATTAGGGGTTATGCCTCTTATTTTCTTTGTACCTTGGCTTTTTGGCCTTCTTTTCTTCTTTGTCTCTTGAGGCTTTTCTTAGTTAGTTAGAGCTTGTTGTTAATCACACTTGCACCAACCATACCATTCATTTTGTACTCCCCTCTTCATCGTCCTTCCTTCCTTCTTTCATTCCACCATAATCATCAAAGATCAAGCTATTCCCCTAAATATTTCTAACCTTTCCCCATTCTCAAACTTTAAGAACCGCCACCTATCTAACCTAGTTCTAGATTAGCTCCTTGATGTTGGAACTAAGTCTACGCAAGAGTGCTTCCTTGTCGCCCTAAACCTAACACGTTTTGTCAAGTTCACTCCAAAAAGACCTCACAAGACACACACAAAAGATTAGGGGCTAGAAAGGAGGTAACTGGCATGGTGGGGAAACCAATCCAAAGATGGGATTTGGCTATTTGGACAAGCAAGGGTGGTGAAAAGGAAGAAGAATGTCCAAATATGTATAAGTGATCCATGATTCCATTTAAGTTTGCACAAGCACAATAATTACATGTCAAGTTATGGTTATCACTTAGATGAGGCTAGATTCAATTCAAGCTTGCTTCAACCAAGGAAAGGCAATGATGCATGTGCTCTATAAATGGTTCATCCTTGATTTCAGATTCAACTTTAATGCATCAAACAACTAATAACTTGGGCGTTGAATCAATTTCTAATTGAGCTACTCTCAAGGTTTTCATTACTCCATGCTTATGCAAATGCAAGCTAAAATGCAAACTAGACATCATTTACAAGTGAATATGCAATCCTAAATGCTAAAATCAAAATTTCAAAATTTATGCAAAATTGCATGGTACGCATGAGACTCAAGTGCAAAAGAGAAGATAAGAGCATAAAACACGAGGTCAAATACCGGTCTCTCCCCCAAACTTAAATCACACCGTCCCGGTGTGAAATAAAGTCAAAGAAGAGACCCAAAACAAAATATAATATGCTAAGACTTTAAAAAGGGAAGAGATACTTACATGGAGGAGTGCTACTATGTGACTGGAGAGCATGGAGGGCTTTTCCCGACATCAAACACCCTTGACACCGTTCCGTGACCTTGCTAACAATGGAGAACCTTGCAACCACTAAACAAAACCATCAATGCCCAAGACACACGAAATGAAACTAGAAAGCAAAAGAATATATACAAGGATAAACATGGGAATGTCTCCCAAGTGCACTTTGTTTTACGTCGCTAAGTTTGACGTTGGTTACCCTTTTAGGCAGGTGAGGGAGGAGTGTGAGCACTCCAAGGCGGATTTTAAGCTCGAGCTTGAGCACCTTGCTCATTACCTCTTCAATACCGGCTTGTCCTTTTGCTTTGAGCTCGGCAGTGAGGGTTGCCTTGGCCGAGGCAAAGGGCTTGGATCGGCCTTTGCATTTGATCTTGTACTCAATAACTCCATCATTGTGCTTCCAAGGAGTGAGAGTCATCATAGAAGGTTGGCTCGGCTCGGATTTAAACCCATGATGCTTACTCGATCTGTTTCGCATCGTAGCCTTGACTTTTGTCTTCTTCTTTGCTTCCTTGCTACCCTCAATGTCCTTCTCCATTGTGGTGGGAGGGATCGGTTCCAAACGAGTGAACATGTCAACTTCCGAAGCTTCCTTTTCATTACCATAACCCAAATCTTTTCTCTCAAGAGACTTCTCTTCCTCTTCATAGACCTTTGGGGGTGGAGCTTCTTCAACCATATCACATCTACCCACATATAATATTTCTTCTTCTTGAGACTCATCATCCTTCATGGTGATTGTACCACAAAGTTTATTGGAAGAAGTCCTCATTGGGTAGTACACTTTATCATCCACATTCAAGAGAACTACCATTTGCTCTTTGAAGTTCATGCTAGCACCGGTAGTGAGGAGGAACGATGTTCCAAAGAGAAGAGGGAGTTTGTTGGTCTTTCTCATCTCCATGACCACAAAGTCGGTTGGGACTATGCAATTCCCTACCTTGAGTGTGTAGTTTTCAAGAAGACCCAATGGCTTTCTCGAAGAAGCATCTCCAAAGGTGATAGGTGATGGATGATAGGTGAGGGTCCTTATACCTAGACTTTTGAGCATCTCATTGGACATCACATTCACACTTGATCCGGAGTTACACAAAGCATCCTCAATGTCTAAATCACCAAGAGAGCAAGCAATAGAGAATTTACCGAGATTACCAAGCTTGGGGAGAGACTTAGGCTCGATCCTAGTTGAGCTAGGTGAGTCTTTGTATTCAACCAAGGTCACATTCTCATTCTTCTCAAGGGTCACTCCCCCCCCCCCCTTTGTTCCTCAATGTCCTCATTGAGCTTCAAGGGAGCCTGAGATCCATAGAGTAGAAGCTCAATCTCATTAGTGGCGGCTTCATGATCTTCAATGGGACGTGGCTCCTTTGAGAAGATGGCATTGCAATACTCCTTTGCTTTCCCATTTGAAGAGATTTGTTGTACTTTGTCTCCATTATTTCCATTGGTCTCCATTTCTTGCACTTTGGAACTCAATGCCTCAAGCTTCTTGTGGAGATCATTGTATGAGCAAGCTACCTTGGTATTTATTTCCTCCATCTCCTTGTTTATATCCAATGCTCCACTTGCTTGGCCTTGGAGAAGTTGTTGAAGAACATTTTTCACATCAAGGTCTTAAGCCATGACAACCTTGGTCTTTGGGACAAAGATTTGCTGATAACAACCTTGGTTTGGTTGGAAGTTGTGTTTGGGAGCATAGCTTTGTTCATGATTAAGAGGGACTTGACCTTGGTTGCCATAGGTGTTGTTGACACCTCTTTGATAGCCACCATTGTTCCCAATGTAATGCACTTCTTCGGTGTTGCTCAAATCCACCATATTTTTTTGTGCTCGATGAGTGCCTTCCGACTCACTAACAAAGTGAACCATCTTTTGAGAAGCATTAAGGAGTTTGTCCATCTTGTCATTGAGAGCTTTCATCTCTTTGGATCTCCTTTGCTCCTCATGATCACTTGTGGTCCTTTTAGACCGGTCATAGTCATCACCATAAGTGCCATCACTCAATGCAAGGTTCTCTACCAACTCCATCGCTTCATTCACTTCTTTGCCCAAGAAGCTTCCATTAGAGGCGGTGTCAAGCAACATGCGGATCTTGGGCAATGCTCCATGGTATAGAGTGCTTAGGAGTGAAGCATCCGAAAATCCATGATTAGGGCATTGCTATGTATAGCTCCTAAACCGCTCCCATGCTTCATTAAAGCTCTCATTCGCTCTTTGAGTGAAGCTTGATATCTCGTTCCTTAGCTTGGCCGTTCTTGAGTGGGAGAAGAACTTGGCAAAGAAGGCGGATTTGCATTGATTCCAAGAGGTGATGGAACCTTGGGGGAGGTTCTTTTCCCATTGTCTTGCCTTGTCTCCAAGAGAAAAAGGAAACAACCTTAGCTTGAATCTATCCTCCAACACTCCATTCATCTTTGTCAAGCTACAAATACGGTCAAAGTGATCCAAATGATCAAGAGGGTCTTCTACCGCAAGGCCATGAAACTTGTTACTTTGCACCATGTTGATGAAGCTTGCTTTTACCTCAAAGTCATTGCATTTAACCGCTGGTGCATGAATCCCTTGGCGGTTGAAATGAGCATTTGCCGCATCACCCTCGCCAACAATGTTTTGAGCTTGATAGACGGGTGAGTTTGGGTTAGGGCCATGAGGTTGTGGATGGTGGGCGTGGGGGTTTTGGTCTTGGTGGTTTTCATTCCCACTTTCTTGACCATGCTCTTGAGCTTGGTGTTCTTGCACGTGCTCCATATCAAGCCTAGCAAGGTGTGCAAGTTGTTCCCTCTCTCTTCTTGCTCTAATACCAAGATCCAATATGTGAATGTTGTCCCTAGGCTCAACAAGATTTGCTTCGCCTCTAGACCTTGTGTTCATGTACCTACAAGAGAGCTTGAGAGAGAGATTACTATCCAAAAGAAAATAAAAATTCTTAATCTCACAAAGAACCTAAATCTTAATGTCAAAAGCAAATCCCAATATGGCAACGGCGCCAAATTGATAGAGGACTTTTGCAAGTCTAGAGATCAATTTCTCTAAATGCCTTTTGAGCATAAGAGGTTATCGAACCTATTGGGAAATGATTTCAAGCACCAAGAATGCAAGGCACTAAATGAGTTAAGCTAATTAAGGAAGTTTGGTTAAGTAACCAAATTGAAACAAACAAAAGCAACTAAGCAAGATGTAAAAGCAATAAGCAAAGCGAATCCTAAGATGGGGTAATCGATATTAGGTAACCAAAGCATGATCCAAGGCATTCATTCACACAAACAAGCTATCCCTAGGTTAATGATCTCTAATCTTGATTAGTCCTCTTTCGAGGCACTAATCACTATGTTAATTATTAAATTCATTAGCAAACTCTCATTTGTGAATTATCAATCAACATGCATTGATAATATAAACTAGATCAACCAAAAATATGCCTTAGACAACTAATCTCTTAAGCTAAGAACATAAATCCTTTGAATGGCTGATCTAGGTATTTCATCAAACACTTGGTGTGCATGAAATGCCTATGATCTAAATCCACTGTCTCAAGCTAGATTTAGCATTAAGAGCATTAAACAAAGAAGGATAATAGATAATTTAACCCTAAAAACCTTGTATCATGCCTTGAATCACCTAAATCTAACCCATCTCAAGATCCTAAAATGACTACTCACTAACCATGAAGAAACCCTCAAATCCCATGAGAAAGATGATGGATTTCATGATTATAGAATAAAGAGATGATTAAGATGATTAGGGAAGAAGATATGATTCAAACTCTCATTCAATTCAAGATATCTCTTACATAACCATAAAAATCCCTCAAGAACAAGGCTCCCACGTTTTTTGGCAAGAGAAAGAGAGAAAAATAATGTCCCCCTTCCCAAAATTAGGTTTAGAAGGGTTTTATATCAAAAGGAGAGTTAACCGGGTCAACACGGAACAAACCGGGTATTGACCCGGTCAACATGGGAGGTCTAGGTTGACTTTGGTCAAAGATTTCATACCTGGCTGGTGTTGGGAGGTACACGAGGCCGGTATCGAAACTTGAAAAACCTTAAAAATCGTCGGTTGAATCTTGGTCGGGACGGTTTTTGCTCGGGATGGATTTTTGCTCGGTGTGAGGTTTTGACACCGGGTCAGTGTACCTGGCTTGTGCAGGCCGGTATGGAGGCCCTTGATGCTGGTACCTGACCGGCGTTGGGAGTGACCTTTGGCCGGTATTTTCCCTGCCCAAGCGAAGTTCCAATACCGGATCCATGTACCGGCCATGTGTTGACCGGTATGGGAGCTTCGTCTTGCCTTGTCTCTTGGCACCAGCTGGTCTGGGTCTGGCACATGAAGCCGGTAATGGCCCTGTTCGAGCTAGAGTCCAGCACCGGACAGATGAAGAGGATGATCCCGGGCCGGTACGGTAACTTATCCTAGCGGCCAGGCGGAGCTGTCTCGGAAGAACTGCGACAACTCCCTCGTCCCTTGTCCAAATGACATGAATCCAATTCTTGTGTCTATAGGACTCATCCGGCTACAATTCTTATGAAGACTCTGAAGTATGAATCAATTTGGGTCGCCATCGTCTGATCTGTTCTTTGAGACACTCCGGACTGCTCCTTTCTAGTCTTTAAGCTCCAAATATCCAAATGCCATCAAGTGCCTCCAAACACCTAGAAAACTCCTCAAAAACATTCAAAAGACTCAGTAGGACCTAATGCAGCTCCTAATACTCTAAATGGGACAAAACAAGTATGAAATGCCATGAAGATCCAAGAGAATGACCTAAAATCTATATGAAATGCATGCTAAATGCTTGTAGAATATGCACATATCATCTGCAAGTGCACAAATGTGCGTTGTAGTACTTTATGTAGAACTTAGAAAGTGAATTAGTAAAGAAGTCTAAAACGAAAAGGGATTTTTGTAGGGTTTTTGGTGTCACAAATGGTAAAGTACGTAAAAAGGGAATATTGCATGTAAAATATAGAGTAAAAATCAATGGTGAAAAGAAGTAACAAAATCGGTTGTAAGCAATAATAAAATGATGTTGGGTCGACATGGATATCTCCGGAGAATGTTCGATTCAAGCACGGTATAACAAAGCTCTTTAAAATAATTCAAGCAAACTCCACGATTTGGAACACGAAAATATGGATAGCCTATTGTCGTAACACTACACACTTATAATTTAACAACCTAACTAGTCTGCTTTCGTTGCTAGCCACGCAAAAAAATTATGATGAGAAAATCAAGATCATAAACATTCACGGTACTCTATAAGTATAATTTCGTATCTTATAACGCAACATGCTCCATATAGACTAGTTCCAGTACTTAGATTCAACACTTTCGTGGTTCTAATTTACCTTGTATTAATCTCTAGTTCATTGATATTCTCATATTTTACTCATTATAACATGCATTTAACTTAGTATTTTGAGTTTCATGCATGTGTTTCCATGGATTTCTTTAGTGTTTTGGTCCAAATTAAAGTCTAACTAGTTTGAATTAGGTCTTAGTGAGTCTTGCATTAGTTCCTAGTGAGCTTTGCATCATTTGGAGTGTTTTCTAGGTACTTGAAGACATTTTGGAGATGATTAGAGTGATGGAGCAAAGAAAAATGCAGAAGTCGACGATAGTTTGGGCCAGATGAAAGGTTTCCATTCGGATTTAGCTTCGAAGGTCTTCACGACAATCGTAGACAACTGAGTTAGCTGTCGTCTGGAGGTGTTTTCAAGTTATTTGGATAAGTGGTTCAAGAGATATTACGAATTTACCAAGTACGTATTCATCTGACGCGCAAGACCATCGACCAACACCGACCAACCGTGGACCGGTGTCACCACCAGGTGTCAAGGAAAAACTTGGACAGGAGAAACACCGGCCATCAACACCGGCCAACCACCGCCATGTGTTGGGACTCGGCCCAGACTTCTATAGAAGGCCTTAGACCTAATTTTTTAGCAAGTTTACTTTTTTCTAGAGTTGAGTTTTTATCCCAAACTCTTTTTATGATGATTTTGGATGAATCTTCATCATTCATGCCACTATAGTGAATGATTCTTCAAACTTTTTTATTTATCTTATTGTTTATGTTTTTTCTTTTGCATTTCTCTATGTTTAAGAATTGGTTTTTAATTGGATCATGGGTTATGCTAGATTAGGATGATTTTTGTAGGGTTTTTGGTGTCACAAATGGTAAAGTTCGTAAAAAGGGAATATTGCATGTAAAATATAGAGTAAAAACCGATGGGGAAAAGAAGTAAAAAAATCGGTTGTAAACAATAATTAAATGATGTTGGGTCGACATGGATATATCCGGAGAATATTCAACTCAAGCACGGTATAACAAAGCTCTTTAAAATCAATTCAAACAAACTCCACGATTTGGAACACGAAAATATGGATAGCCTACTGTCGTAACACTACACACTTATAATTTAACAACTTAACTAGTCTGCTTTCGTTGCTAGCCACGCAAAAAATTATGATGAGAAAATCAAGATCATAAACATTCACGGTACTCTATAAGTATACTTTCGTATCTTATAACGCAACATGCTCCATATAGACTAGTTCCAGTATTTAGATTCAACACTTTCGTGGTTCTAATTTACCTTGGATTAGTCTCTAGTTCATTGATATTCTCATATTTTACTCATTATAGCATGCATTTAACTTAGTATTTTGAGTTTCATGCATGTGCTTTCATGTATTTCTTTAGTGTTTTGGTCCAAATTAGAGTCTAACTAATTTGCATTAGGTCCTAGTGAGTCTTGCATTAGGTCCTAGTGAGTTTTGCATCATTTGGAGTGTTTTCTAGGTACTTGAAGACATTTTGGAGATGATTAGAGTGATGGAGCAAAGAAAAATGAAAAAGTCGACGATAGTTTGGGCCAGATGAAAGATTTCCATTCGGATTTATCGTAGACAATTAGATGTCGGCTGGATGTGGTTTCAAGTCATTTGGATAAGTGGTTCAAGAGATAATGCGAATTTACAAAGTACGTATCCATCTGACGAGCAAGACCATCAACCAACACCGGCCAACCGTGGACTGGTGTCACCACCATGTGTCAAGGAAAAACTTGGACAGGAGAAACACCGGCCATCAACACCGGCCAACCACCTCCAGGTGTTGGGACTCGGCCCAAACTTCTATATAAGGCCTTAGACCAAATGTTTTAGCAAATGGTTTTGGATGATTTTGAGTTTTCTAGAGTTGAGTTTTTATCCCAAACTCTTTTTATGATGATTTTGGATGAATCTTCATCATTCATGCCACTCTAGTGAATGATTCTTCAAACTTTATCATTTATCTTATTGTTTATCTTTTTTCTTTTGCATTTCTCTATGTTTAAGAATTAGTTTTTAATTGGATCATGGGTTATGCTAGATTATGATGATTTTAATTTTGATTTGTGATGCTTAGGTTCTAGATCCTTGCTTTCCTTCCTTATTTAGGGTTCTTAATGCTAGATTTTTCTTGAAAAAGTTTATCTAGAACATAAGGAATTTCACACCCACAAGATGTTTCATGAAATTCCTCAAAGAACTAAATAAGGGATTCACATATCTTAGCCCATGAGAATGGATGTCTATGTTGTATTTTGGTTAATAGAACTTGTTATCAATGCTTGTTAATCGCTTTTTTACAAATGAGAATTTGATCTTGATTAAGTGATTAACAAAGGGATTAGTATCATGAGAATGAATTAATCTTATTCAAGTGTTCTATACATAAGGAATAGCATAGATTATGTGCATTAGCATCATAAAATATGATAATTTGGGTTGAATCTTGTTAGATCCTTCATTTAGGTTGATTTCAATGCTAGTTTTGAGTTGATATCTCAAAATCTAAAATTTAGGCATTTCATGCCCGGAAAGTGTTTGTGAAAATGTTTAAACTAATCTTTTATGAGCTTTACATATCCTAGCCAATGAAAATTGATGTTTAGGGTGTTTAGTGAACCAATTGGAATTGTTTATTAATGCTCATTGATTATCTAATTGCAAACGACAGTTTATGTCAATTAGGTAATTAGTGAAGTGATTAGTGCCATGAGAATAGATTAGTCATATTTGTGAATTCCATGTTATAGGATAGTATTTAATTCAATCTTTGTCATCATTCTTTGATTTTTAGCTCATTTTCATGATAGTTAAACCCATGGTCCAATGCTTTTATCTTGTTTTAATTCTTGCATTTTATTTTCTTAGTTTAAAAACATAAAACACCCAAAAAGATTTGCTCTAGATTAAAAATTTTCATGCATTCCTAGTGCATTAATCTTAACCCCTATGGATTGACACCTATTATGCTACAATGACAAGCAATAGAGGAATTGATATGAACTGAACAAAAATCATTTATCAATTTGGCGTCGTTGTCATTGGGGTTTAGCATTGATCATTAGGATTTTGAATCTTCTTGAGACTAGAGCCTTTTTATTTTCTTTTGTTGCTAATGTTTTTCTCTTTTCTTGTGATCTTTATCTTTTAGGTGTACAACTAGGAGCAAAGGAAATATTTAAGAAGAGAGTGAAAATGAAGAAGCAACTGTCAAGATATTGACATTAAACGCCCCCTTGGGAACTCTCCCAAGCCTATCATTCGTCAAGCTAGAGACACAAAACAAGCATCAATAAGGGGGACCAATTCCTCATTTCCATAGCTCAAAGGTATGTTCCTAGCTCCATTTTATTGTAAATATCTTGCATATTTTTACCTTCTCCTTGACTTTTGTTGCACTAGGACGGTGAAATTCAAAGGGTTTGTGTCATTTGACCTTGTGTTTTGTTTTCTTATTTTTCTTTTTGCATACTTGAGCCTCATGCATCAATATAAATGCATAGAAAAACAAAAAAAAATTTTAATTTAAAAAATTTGAAACACAAATAAAGAACATATAGTTGCCTTCTCATGTGTAAGATTGAGTCTAGTTTGCATATAGGTGGCATTGCATATTGCATTGGGAGCTGGGAGCAATGTTATACATTGTAGAGTATCATTTTAAGAGTTTGGTTCAATGCCCTATTTGTTAGTTGTTTGATGCTTTTAATTGAGTTTGAAATCAAGGATGAACCCTATTTGGATCTTGTGCTTCATTGCTCTTGTCTTAGATGAATCAAGTTGTGAATATGACCAACCCTACTTAAGTGAGAACCTTAATTTTGACACTTTAATTATCATGTTTATGTATTTCATAGTGAATTCATGGATACCATACACATATTTGGGCTTTCGTATCCACTTCACAGTTAGCTCAAATAGCCGATTCCCATTATTAGAACGGTTAATCATACCCTTAACTAACCCTCCTTTCAAGCTTCTAATCTTTAATGTGCGAATGCAAGGCCTAATTTTTCGAGCAAGCTTGGAGAAAAATGTTGAGTTTAGGGCGACAATGATAGGTTTGCATGTAGATCTAGCTCAACATCAAGAGCTAGACTAGGCTAAGCTAGTTAGGATGGGAAATTTTAGGATTGGGTGTGAATGAAAATGCATAATCGATGAGAATGTGGTGGAGATGAGAATTGAGACGAAAGGAATGAAAAGGTAAATATGGGGAGAATGTCAAGATTATATGGTTGATAGAAAAGTTGTGAAATAGCTCTAAGCATTATGATTAGCCTCCAAGTGTTTGAAAGAAAAGAAAAAAAGCCAAAATGATGGCTAAAGCATAAAAATGATGAGGAAGGAGGCAAGACAAGAAGTCAGCAAGAAGAGCTAAAAGAAATGAAGTGAAAACATCATACCATGAGTCAAGCATGAAGAAAGACAACTCCCCAAGTGAGAAGAAGAAGGAACGAAAATGAAAAGTGGTGGACGTGAAAGCCAAATGCTTGAAAGAAAAAGGGTAGTCTAAGAGAAAAGCTTGATGGGTTTAGGATTAGGAGGTAAAGACAATTGGGGAAATGTGTAGATGTAGATTTATCTTTGTATGCATTGGTTGCCTTTTACTCTTAACATTTTGCTAAACCTTGCTCTTTCATAGAGATATCCGTTACATTGGAGTAACCTTATGTTGTTTGAGATCATCTTTATCTCAAAACCTATAATGTAGCCAAATAAATTCACTTGTCTTGCATGAACATGATTCACTAGAAACCATTAATTAATGTCAAAGGGTTGGAATTAGGAATGCTTGTGTAGGTTGAGGTTTGGGCTTGATTCATGTAGGAATGGATATGGCTAGCTCTTTTTTGAATAGACTTGTTTGATTGCATCCTAGAACTAACAACTTGGATAATGAGCTTTGAATTCTTTTAATGATGCTTTTGGATTTGAGCTCCCACCTTCAAACCTCTCTCTCTTCTTGTTCTTGTTTGTTTGCTTGAGGACAAACAAATGAATAAGTTTGGAGGAGTTGATATTCTCATATTTTACTCATTATATCATGCATATTTAACTTAGTATTTTAAGTCTCATGCATGTGTTTTCATGGATTTCTTTAGTGTTTTGGACTAAATTATAGTCTAGCTAGTTTGCATTAGGTCCGAGTGAGTCTTGCATCATTTGGAGTGTTTTGTAGGTACTTGGAGACATTTTGGAGATGATTGGAATGATGGAGCAAAGGAAAATACAAAAGTCATCTGAAGTCGACGAAAGATCGGGCCAGATGTAAGGTTTACATTCAGATTCAGCTTCGGCGGTCTTTATGAAAACCGTAGACAATTGAGTTGTCGTCTGGAGGTGGTTTCAAGTCATTTTGATAGGTGGTTCAATAGATATTATGAATTTACCAAGTACGTGTCCTTCTGGTGCGCGAGACCAACGACCAATACCGACCAACCGTGGACCGGTGTCACCACCAGGTGTCAAGGCGAATCTTGGACTGGAGAAACACCGACCAACCACCGCCAGGTGTTCGTACTCGGCCCAGACTTCGATATAATGCCTTAGACCTAATGTTTTAGCAAGTTTTCTTGTTTTTAGAGTTAGGTTTTTATCACAAACTCTTCTTATGAGGATTTTGGATGGATCTTCATCACTCATGCCACTCTAGTGAAGGATTCTTCAAAATTCATCATTGACCTTATTGTTTATATTTTTCTTTTGCTTTTCTCTATGTTTAAGAATTAGCTTTTAATTGGATCATGGGCAATGCTAGATTAGGCTGATTTTAATGTTAATTTGTGAAGCTTAGGTTCTAGATCCTTACTTTCCTTCCTTGTTTAGGGTTATTAATGCTAGATTTGTCTTGAGAAAGCCTATCTAGAACATAGAGAATTTCACACCCACAAGGTGTTTGATGAAATTCCTCAAAGAATTAAATAAGGGATTTACATATCTTAGCCCATGAGAATGGATATCTAAGGTGTATTTTGGTTAATAGAACTTGTTATTAATGCTTGTTAATCACTTTTTCACAAATGAAAATTTGATCTTGATTAAGTGATTAACAAAGGGATTAGTGTCATGAGAATAAATTAATCTTATTCAAGTGTTCTCGACCTAAAGAATAGCACAGATTGTGTGCATTAGCATCATAAATGATGATGATTTGGGTTGCATCTTCTCAGATCCTTCATTTAGGTTAATCTCAATGCTAGTTTTGAGTTTATTTCTCAAAATCTAGAATTTATGCATTTCATTCCCGGAAAGTGTTTGTGAAAATGTTTGAACCAAATATTTTATGAGTTTTACATATCCTAGCCAATGGAAATTAATGTTTAGGGTGTTTAGTGAACTAATTAGAATTGTTTATTAATAATGCTCATTGATTATCTAATTGCAAACGAGAGTATATGTCAATTAGGTAATTAGTGAAATGATTAGTGTCATGAGAATAGATTAGTAATATTTGTGAATTTCATGTTCTAGGATAGTGTTTAATTTAGTCTTTGTCATCATTCTTTGATTGTTAGCTCATTATCATGATAGTTAAACACATGGTTCAATGCTTTTATCTTGTTTTAATTCTTGCATTTTACTTTCTTAGTTTAAAAACATAAAAACCCAAAAAGATTTGCTCTAGATTAAGAAGTTTTATGCAATCCTATTACATTAATCGTAACCCCTATGGATTGACACCTCTTATGCTACAATGACAAGCATTAGAGGAATTGATATGAAATTATCAAAAATTATTTATCATTCATGACCCATGCTTTAACAACAAATCTATAGGAAAGAGTTCTAGAATACGGCTAAGTTTAACTCGTTAAATCCTTATCGAACATGTGAATCCCCTTTGATGATCCCTTTAAACCCAACCACTAAACTACTCGTACATAACCATGCAAGACAAAATCAAGTTTCTGAATTACATAATCAATAGATAAGAAATAAACAAAAATGGTTCAAGAGAAATCTCTATCTCCCTAAACAAAGAACTAAGAACAAAAACTTGGTGCAAAAAGTAAACTAAAGGTGGCACAAGAGAAGCACACGAAATAGGGTTTCTAAAATCACATATTTATAGGTCTTATTGCTCTAATTTCGTCATCTTTAAGGTTTCTCCAAAATTGGACTTGACGGGATTCGAACGGGCTTGCAAATGGGCTTACGGGACAAAATAGGTGTTGGCCGCAGGTCCAAGGCTTATGACCGTGGCGAACTGCCTCTTGGCCGTGGGTGGAGAGCTTCTAGCCGAGGTGAACTGACTCTTGGCCGCGGGTGGAGCTGCTTTAGGGGTAGCCTAATGGGACTTCTTGATCTACATGTACCTTTTGATTGAACCGTTGGATCGTCATCATATCAGGTGAACTGGAAAGATGGCTGGTCCTTCTTAAATATCTAAAAAATTGGGTAGGATCAGACGGTGAGAAGAACCTTTTTTGCAGTTGAACTTTTGACGGTTTGACTATGAGCCAAAAATCTGGGTTTTCTCCAATTTGCAAGCATACGTAACATGAAAATAGTCTTGAAACTACAAATATGCAAAAACCATAATAAAAACATATAAAAGCGAGTGAAACACTTATTAAAGTGCTCTAAAATATACGGTAAAATGGGTAAAAATACGGTGTTGAATTGTCATGATTTCCTTTTTCTTCTCGGATTTGATAAGGGAAAACTTCTTTTTTCTTCTGCGAGATTTCCTTTTAACTCGAAAGTGATAAGGATATCTTCCCGTTATTTCGAAACTTGGTGCTGACTTAGTGAAGTCGGGCTTAATGGGCTCTGAGGCTGATAACAGATCCGAGTTGGGCTGATCCTTTTGGCGGTTATAAACTGTCGTCGACCAGAATCAATTGGGTCGATCTTGGTTTAAACCGGGTTAAATCGGAGGTGCGGAGCTTACCACTAACAATAATCCCCCCCCCTAAAGTTCTATGAAGGAGTACTTATATGGGTTCGGCGAAGTTCATGTAAAAAATATTTTAACTCGGTATAAACTGAGATCAGTAATATTGATCGGATGCTTAAACAAAATTTGCGTCGACCGCGTAAAGCGACCGGAGTTCAGCAAATCTTTTTGAAAATTCATATCTTCAATCGTTGCAGAATTCGAGGAGTCGTCATAATTGCTTCTCTTTCTATATATTCTCTTCGACTCTTCTTATTATTCACTTCACTTCCGCTATATAAAGGTGTTGCTCTCGTTTCTCTCTCTAGCGATTTTAGTTTCTCTCTCTAAAGTATTTTGCTTGTTTTGAATATCTTTGTGATCTCGGTATGTCGTTGTCGTATCATTAGTATTTTACGGTGTGATTTCTACGATCTACTTAAAGATCTTCAAATTTTCTGGCAGATCTTCATCGTGTTTTTTGTTGTTCTTCGATTCGCTCTTAAATTTCCTCAATTTGGATCACAATCCGTCTCGCGTATCTGTTAACAATCGCGTTGATCCTCCCAAAAATTTGAATATTCCCCTCGAACTTCTTCTTATCTCATCAAACACTTCGGATTCATCTGGTGAGAGTACTCCGGTGATCGAGCAATTAATCTGGCACTACTCCTGTCATGTTGAGGCCGAACCGAGTATGCGTCAAGCTTTTAGTACATAGAGATAGTCAAGAAACTCATGCTCACCTTTAGTTTGAAGAAGGAATGGTTGTTCAAGTTGATGACGAGGTGGTGATCGCCCAGGTCGGTAATGAGGAAGTGGTTTCTTAGGTCACAAAGGAAGATAGAAACGTTCAAGGACGAAGGGAAAGATTAATTACACCGGCTAGTGTCGGTTCGACTCGCTCTACGGAAGACTCGATTGAGGAAACCCTTCACTTGTGTGATGCTCCAACTAGGATTATTTGTTTATTGCCTAGAAAGAATCACCGACCTTGGAATCCCCCCCCCCCCCCCTTGAGGGTTACATCTGTGTTTATGAGGACTACTTTAGGAGCTATGCTCTTCGATTTCGGCTGCAGAGTCTGTTATATGGGTATTGTAAACCGACTACGGTCATAAATATCGTTGGAATCCTTAGCTTTGGCAAAGAGTGCGATATCTGGATAACTAATCCGATATTTGAGGGGTTGTTCTCGGTAAACATTACCGAACAAAAGCCTTGGTTCTTTTCAGCCAACGTGAAGCCAAGATACGATATCGTTACTGTGGTGAAACAGAGTAAAGTTAGCTATTCGGATACCAAGTATTTTTATCTCCGTATTGATTCGCTATCTGTGTCGAATCCTGATGGATCCTTACGAACTGAATGGAGTTCGCCGATTGATAGACGTTTAGTCGTTTCACATACGCATGTTTATGTACATATTTTCTTTGTCTAATGATTTTTCCTTTTTTTGGCAAACCGTCATCCTCCAGGCATTTTTCATATTCCGAAATTTTTGTCGGACGACGCTAAAAGGCTTAGAGAGGCGGGGAAGCATCATGATATGCTTGGTTTTTATCGTTTTCTAACACATGTTTTGGTGTTCCTTTTGAGTATTTAATCGAGTCAAAGTCCTTTTTTAGAGTCTTTTATTCAGTTATCTTGGGTAAAAAGGCGTTTACGGAAGAAATTGGAGTTACGTGGGCAAAAACGCATGGAACGGTACAAAAAGAGCAGAATCGATCGATGCAAGGAGTGCACCGATCGATGGAGCATGCCCCGAAGAGCCAAAATTGATCGATGCAACATCATCAGAAGAACCAGAATCGATCGATTCAAGGAGTGCATCGATCGATGGAGCATGCCCAGAAGAACCAAAATCGATCGATGCAACACCCTCCGAAGAGCCAGAATTGATCGATGCAAGGAATGCATCGATCGATGGATTATGCACAGAAGAACCAAAATCGATCAATGCTACATGTGCATCGATCGATGCAAGCCGTCGAGAAGACAAAGGAAATTTCTGACTTTCTTGTTTTGCCCCGGAAACTGCCTATTCTGACCTAATTCGCCCATAACCCTATATATACTTTATTTTCAGCCACTTTTTAGGCTATTTCTCTCTCTTGACGGCTCTCTATTCTACTCAGTTTTTGGTTATTGATTTTGTAAGCAAGAAGAAGAATCTCTGCAACTATCGAGAAGAATTTAAAACCCTTTCTTCTCTTTCATTATTATTATGAGTTTCTCTCTATCTTCTTGCTTGTTCTCCATTGTCATGTCCGAGTAGTCTCATAGTTAGGTTTGGGATTTCAAGGGGATCCATGAACCATTGAATTAGACATAGATAGGGATTTATCTTTTGTGGTTTTCGCTTATTGTTGTGTTTATTGCTTAGGCTTAAGTTGACCGCTCAGTCTATGAACTAGGGCTTAATCTATCACACGGAAGTGTCGTAGGTTGCTAGAAAGAACTTAAGCGAGTGAATTGTCCTTAGCCTACGGAAATTGATGTTAAGGCGATTCGTGAACATATTAAACCTACTCATTAATGCTAATCTAGAATTCTATGCCAACGGAAGTTAGGATTTTAGATTGCTAGGTTTATTAATCAATGACACGGAAGTGGATTGGTTAGGCTTTTAATGTTTGAGTTTGAAACTTGTGTTTAGTTGCTCCCTGAATAGTTGTCTGATTCATGATCTCTGGATTTCCGAGAATTAACCCTTGACCTAAAGTTTTTCCTTTATTGAATTTACATCGATATAATTGCTTTCGTTACTTTTCCAAAACCAACCATATTCTTGTCTTAGCTTAGTTTCATAATTGTGAGAATTGTAGTGTAACCTTGGTCTCTGTGGATTCGATCCTAAAGTACTGCATTAACAAACGTTACGATTGCGGTAGTGTACACTTTAGTTAATTGACTACGTGGTAAAACACATAAATCAATTGGCCAAAAGCTTACCAAGAAAAGCTGATATGCTCAAATTAATACCCTATTTAGATACTAAGCAGTAGTTATAGTATAGCTAGGGGTCGAACACAAGGACTCACAGAAACACACAATAGATTATGAATGTGGGAATTACGCTAAGCAATCAATTGTATTGAAAACAGTACTTAAATTAAATCGGTTGTAAACTCAATTGGAGAAAGATAGGTTTAGGGAATTTCTCAGGGAATCACTAAATGCAGATAAATTAACTAACATGATTCGGATTTGGCACGATTCTTGAACTCAAATCACCATGTTATAGTTAACCAACTCTCGTTGTGAAAACTATCTAAGTCTAAATCCTAGGAATTCCAAATCTCTTTGCGAATCCTAAGGTCTAAACCAGCTTTTATTATCAGGTTTGATTTGTTCACAAAATAACTAAACCAAATCTCTTTGCGAAAAGTTATTTTGCTCACCCTAGGTTCTGTCAGGTAATTAATCGCACTCTCGTGCCTAACCAATTATCCTAAGATCTAAGGTCTATGTGATCAATCTAGAATTAGCTTTGCAAACAACCTATGGTGAAGAATTAATTCAGATGGTGAATCCTAATAACAGATTAATCTAGCATTCAGAGAAAACCCTATTGAGAACCCTGAACCTAACAAGGGATCTACTCATATATGGAAATTGAAGCAATCAACATAACTGAATAAATCATCAATAGAATAAAATAAGAGTATAGTAAAACAGGGGTTCGAAATCTTCTCTCAGATGAACAGAGTTCTGACTTGTCTCCTCTCTCTCTAAACTCTCTCAGAAATCTTCAGAAATAAATTTAATGAAAAAGCACACAACCAAAGTGGCTGTAAAACCTAATTTAATAGTTTAATTACGAATTGGGGTCTTCTTGTAAATATTAAAGTCTTCTGGGCAAGTTCTGCACTTCTTCAAACTTCATTAAAAGTCGCGACTTGTAATCTGCTCCGATGGGTGTCGATCGATACCAGAGGGTATCGATCGATGCTTGACGCTTTGATCGGGCATTTAGTCACCATACTTCAGTTTTGCTCCATAACGCTCCATAAAACTCCAATATTTCTAATAATGCTCCAAATGTGCTAAAACCTGTAAAAGACTCTAAAAGACTCTATAATATAATAAAGACTCAATAAAACGGACTTATATCATGGCTTAAACAGGGTAAAAACCATGATATATCAACTCCCCCAGACTTAGCCTTTGCTTGCCCTCAAGCAAATTGAAGACTAAACCAGAGAAAGAGGTTTGAAAATGTAGAGACTCACATGTTCTTGAAACGTTGCACTGACCCTTTTCCCAAGCACCCAAATGTCACCTGAACAGCTTTTTGATCTAACCACCATGTACTTCTCCTTAGGCATTCGCAACTTCCCAGACTACACACATTATCTCACAGCATCGTTCAATCAAGTCATCCTCGCCAGTTTCATCGCTGCGAATTAATATCAAGAACCTTTTAGATTCTTTCCCATACAATATCATGACAAGGAACCACCCTTTTCACACTTTTTGGAATTATTTCTCTCCCCCAGACTTATTTCTTATTATGTTCTCTTCTGATTTTTTTAGTGCTTTGCATATACAAATCAAGGTATGAGACGCGAGTATTGATGGTGTTTGCCTCCGAATACCTGGTTCTTCCCTCAAAAGTAATCAAAGGTGTAGGCGAATAATGGTATCGCAGGAAATTTTCCTAACCTCGCTTCCACCTTTGTGTGATCATTTCCTCTGAAGTAGAATAATGGGATCGTTGGAAATTTTAATTACCCTCTACTCAGAAGAAAATCATTTCATCTTTTAATGCATCTTATTTATTAACTTGTAACAGGGAGAGAAATACCATTACTTCAAACACATGGGTTCCTTTGTCATATAAGAATGAGGAATCAAGCTCTATAGATACTAACCACATTGACGAAGTGCAAAAATTTGGCTCAGGCTTTAAGGAACTTTGCTGGAAACATGAGTGTCTTCTAGTTAACCGGTCAGCCTTTGGATTTTTCATTAGTCGATCTAGAACTGATTATGTAACAATGGTCCCTTAAAAGCAAAGTCAGATCAATAGATTCAAGAAAAAGATCACAGTCGCTGACAAAGTTTTGACTCAATAAAACAACGAATGACTCACAAACGGACTGACTCTAAGAAAAATAAAAACAAAGTCAGCGACTACCTCCCCCAGACTTAAACAACATTGTCCCCAGTGTTATCTAGCCTAGAGTTGGTGAAAGAAAACAAATGAATCAAATGGAATATGAAATAAACAAGAAGTTACCGTGCTGGAACATTGAGTATCGATCGACACACAGCTTGGTATCGAGCGATACCAAGCTTAAATCGATACGTGTTCTCCTTATCGCGAAGGGAGTCGATCGATACCTTTCGGTATCGATCGATGCTCAGGCGACTTCGAAGTGCTCCTTGTTTATCCTGAAATAGACCCAAAAACGAAAAATAAAAAGAAAAGACTCAAAAACAAACTCACCAGTGGGTTGCCTCCCACCAAGCGCTCGTTTAATGTCAGTAGCTTGATTGTACGGACGATCAGTCGGAAGGAATTAGGGAACGCACTCCCATGCAAGTCCCACAACTAGATACTTTTTAACTGAGAGTTTTTTCGCAGCATACGCTCAATGACCTCTTGCCCTTTCTCCTTCAGCTCCGGAGTTAGGATGATTTTGTCCTTAGAGAATGGTTTCGAGCGTCCCTTGCACTTCACCTTGTACTCGATCGAATCTCCATCGCACTTCTGAGGGGTTAACGTGACGCACGTGGCATACTCTACTTTTCTGTTCTTCACCTCCATCTTTGCCTTAGTCTGTTTGATGACTTTCCTAGTGATGATAGGAGGATGATCCAGAGCTTCTATGACAGTTAGCACAGCATCAGGCTCGTCCAAAAGGTCAACCATCAACGTTTCTCCTGTACCAACAGTGATACAGGAAATCTGTTTTAGAGTCCGTCTAGAAGGGATGGCTTCGTATGAGATCTGTTCATCAATGTACGAGAATGAAATCCTCCTACTGGGTGTGTCCATAACTCCGCCAGCAGTAGCCATGAACGGTCTCCCAAGAATCAAAGGTGTGCTAGACCTTGCATGCATCTCCACAACCTGAAAATCAGCAGGAACCAGACAGTCTCCTACCTTAACCATCAAGTCAGGGATTGTACTGTACGGAACAGATGTGGAAGATTTTGCAAATGTGAGAGGCATCTGAGTAGGTCATATGTCATCGATCCTAAGCTTCTCTGCAAGTGCCTTAGACAAGACATTCACGCTAGACCCTGAATCAACCAGTGATTCCTTGATTTCGACTCCAGAGATGAAGCATGGAACTGAAAATTTCCTTGGGTCGTCCCTCTTCGTTAACCGCTTCAATGGATGCGGTGCACTTCTGACCTTGGCAAAAAGTGCCTTAATCTCTTCTTCAGTTTCTCTGCAATCTTTGAAGTGACTCAGCAGAAGCATGTACTCTAGAGCTTCTTCAAAAGTGTGTGTAAGAGGAACTCTTCGTACCATCTTCTCAAAGCCACGCAGCTGCTTTGGGTAAATCGGGTCTCTGAGGTGTTTGGGTACTCGAGGGTATGGAACCTTAGGCTTGTAGACACGTTCCTTAATCATCTCTGGTTCCTTCACGGTTTTTAGTTTAGCTTGCGAGGGGTGTCGATCGATACCAGGGTGGTGTCGATCGACATAAAGTTCATGTAACGGTTCTTTAGCAGTGGCATCGATCGATACCAGGATGGTGTCGATCGATACTGACGAGTCAGCTTCGAAATCACCTTCTGAAAGGTGTTCGAGATTTCCTGCACTGGGAAAGGTGATGGCATTGACATATTCGTTCTGTGCCTGAGTTGCCTTTGCTTTCACAGCTGCTGCAGTTTGAGCCACTTGCGTTTTCAGCATCTTCTGGTGGGTATTGAGAGCATCGATCCTTTCCGCTCAGATCCTTGTACACCTCATCTATCTTTCCGTTGAGATTCACTGTGAGCTGCTGCTGTCCTTGCACCAGCTGTTCAAAAATAGCCTCGATCTTGATATCTGGGAGCTTAGCAGGTACATGATGATTGAAAGAATTCCCATAGTTCCTGACATACCCACTGTTCTAAGATGGTTTCTGGCCAAACTGATTTGATCCTCCTTGCTGCGAGTTGTTGAAGTTTTGGTTGTTGTTGAAGTTTCTCTGACCCTGAAAACCAGAACCACCAATGTAATTGACATCCCCTACTTCATCCTCGTTGAATACCTCGACATCTTCAACAAAGTGAACAGCTTTCTGTGTCTTGCCCATTAGTAGACTGTGCATAGAGTCCAACTTAGCTTGAAAGTCAGCGATCTGTGAACCATCCATGTTACCAGCTAGCTTCTTCCGCTCAAAATCAGCATTCTTGGTGCTATTGCTAGACGCCAAGTTCTCATTCAGGACATAGGCTTCATCAGGATATCTGGTGTTGAAGTTTCCATTGCTTGAAGCATCCAAAGTCATTTGGTACCTCCAATCAAGTTCTCTAAAGAAGAATCCCATCAGCTGAACATCAGAGTATCCATGATGTGGATAGTCACTCTGATACGATTTGAACCTCGTTCAAGCAGCCTTGAACGCCTCAGTAGGTCCTTGAGAAAATTGCGAGATTTTGTTCCTCAGGTCCTCGGATCTTGCATCATCATAAAAGTTGGTTAGGAAAGCAGTCTTAGTTTCCTCCCAGTTAGTCAGCGATCCAGGAGGTAACTGTTTCAGCCAGTAGGTTGCTTCCCCACCAAGAGAGTATGGGAAAAGCTTGCAGAAAAGGTAGTCGTAAGAGACTCCATTGCTCTTGATTCTAGTGACCAAGTCCTCGAACCTCTCAACATGGTCCATGGGATGCTCGCTGGAAAGACCATGAAAATGGTTCTATCCCACAAGAGTGTAGTATGCAGGTTTCAACTCAAATTCAATCCTTGGGAAAGGAGGACGGATCGCGGAGCGATCCGCGTAAAACTGGTCAGGTCTGTTGCACTCACCAATCGTCCTACCATGGTTAACCACAGCGTTCTCAGCATTCACTGGGTTTGTGTTTCCAGCGGCATTCCCGGCGACAACAGGAGCAGGTGGAATGATGTTCCCCTCTCCATCCAGACGTTGCCCTCTCGTATTGCACAAACGACCCTCTCGGTCTCTGTAAGCTCCAGACTCATCACGAACCAACTCTGCTTGATTGTTGTTCATCCTTGCTGGTTTCTTTGCTCTTCGATTTGTGCGTTCCAAAAGTGCTAGTTGCTCGAGTGACAGATCGACTAGCTGAGTACTCTTGTTCTTTGTGGTTTCACGATTAGGCATGCACCTAAAAACAAGAGTCAAAAACGTTAGTAACTTGTAACACTATGAGTCTAGACCGATACCAAGTGGTGTCGATCGATATCAACAAAAGAAAAGGGTCGAGTGTCGACCGATACTAGGTAGTATCGATCGATACCGACAAGCTTAGTCGAAATTCACAAACGAAATCTAATGGCGAATTGGGTCCCTGGCAACGGCGCCAAATTTGATATGCTCAAATTAATACCCTATTTAGATACTAAGCAGTAGTTATAGTATAGCTAGGGGTCGAACACAAGGACTCACAGAAACACGCAATAGATTATGAATGTGGGAATTACGCTAAGCAATCAATTGTATTGAAAACAGTACTTAAATTAAATCGGTTGTAAACTCAATTGGAGAAAGATAGTTTCAGGGAATTTCTCAGGGAATCACTAAATGCAGATAAATTAACTAACAGGATTCGGATTTGGCACGATTCTTGAACTCAAATCACTATGTTATAGTTAACCAACTCTCGTTGCGAAAACTATCTAAGTCTAAATCCTATGAATTCCAAATCTCTTTGCGAATCCTAAGGTCTAAACCAGCTTTTATTATCAGGTTTGATTTGTTCACAAAACAACTAAACCAAATCTCTTTGCGAAAAGTTATTTTGCTCACCCTAGGTTCTGTCAGGTAATTAATCGCACTCTCGTGCCTAACCAATTATCCTAAGATCTAAGGTCTATGTGATCAATCTAGAATTAGCTTTGCAAACAACCTATGGTGAAGAATTAATTCAGATGGTGAATCCTAATAACAGATTAATCTAGCATTCAGAGAAAACCCTATTGAGAACCCTGAACCTAACAAGGGATCTACTCAGACATGGAAATTGAAGCAATCAACATAACTGAATAAATCATCAATAGAATAAAATAATAGTAGAGTAAAACAGGGGTTCGAAATCTTCTCTCAGATGAACAGAGTTCTGACTTGTCTCCTCTCTCTCGAAACTCTCTCAGAAATCTTCAGAAATAAACTTAATGAAAAAGCACACAGCCAAAGTGGTTGTAAAACCTATTTTAATAGTATAAACATGAATTGGGGTCTTCTTGTAAATATTAAAGTCTTCTGGGCAAGTTCTGCAATTCTTCAAACTTCATTAAAAGTCGCGACTTGTAATCTGATCCGATGGGTGTCGATCGATGCTTGACGCTTTGATCGGGCATAGAGTCACCAGACTTCAGTTTTGCTCGAGAACGCTCCATAAAACTCCAATATTTCCAATAATGCTCCAAATGTGCTAAAACCTGTAAAGGACTCTAAAAGACTCTATAATAGAATAAAGACTCAATAAAACGGACTTATATCATGGCTTAAACAGGGTAAAAACCATGATATATCAAAAGCTCAACATAAAAATACGCCGAGCTAGTAATGGTTAGTCTGCAGCTTCTTTATCTTCATTGTATTGTCAAATGATGTTTCTAACACTTATGATCTTTTATCAGCTAAAGCTCCTCGTCGAAAAAAGATGAAGATGAATCTTAGCGATATTCCGAACTACACCTCCGAACTAGAGAAAGTTTATGAATCTACTGGGGCGAACCAGGTCGAATGTGATAAAGCTGTTGGAGAGCAGGTCATTGCTGAAGAGCAAACCGCCATGGGAGAGCAAGCGGTGATAGAGGCCGAGAGTCAAAATAGAAAAAAAGAGGGGGAAATCCGGAGTGCAGAGGTCGTCAAAAGACAATCCCTCGAGAAGGCGCTCCAAGGAAATCAGAGGGGAAGATATCCATGCTGACGTCGTGGTAGATTCCACCGACCTCCCGTCCAAATCTTAGGAACCGAGAGACAATGCCTTAGTAATTCGTATTGGGGATGTCACGGTTTAGGCTACCACCTCAAGAAAGAGGTAGTAGAGAAATCTTCAGATCGGCGATGTCGCGCAGGGAGGCAGGACTAACGCTCCTAAAAGTCGAAAAGCCAAATGGTATTCGGTTCAATCTGTCAAATTTGATTACGATAAAGACGAGCCTTTTATTAGTATAGCTCAATCATTTATTTTGTAACATTCACATATTCTATAATGAAAAACATTAAGTTTCTACAAAAATTTCTTGTCTTTTGTGCTTGTTCATTAGAGTTGTATGGAATCACTTCTCTTATGTTCGTGTGAGTTGGAGAGTTTGTGGAATCAAACCACTCTAGTCTGTGGGAGATACCGTAGTTCTTGCGAGGAAGAGCCTTTGAACTTTGTCCTTTCTTCATTGATTCATTCGGTTCAACCATAAACCGAGTGCATTGCCATCTTTATCATCAACCACCAATTTCATTCGTTGACTTTTTGACAATCTGATATGGTTTGGATTGGATTGTTTGTTGATGAGCTAAGGATGCGCATTTTCATGACTGGTCGTAACGCCCCGACCGCTACAGTTTGTGGGCCCCCATGCCCTCTTTTGGCATGTGGGCCCCACCCTCGTCCGACGTTCGATGCGTTACTTTGGGAGTTCGAAAGATTTGTTTACTGACCCTGCAGTCACCACGTGATCTTTCCCCGTGTGTACCCCTCACTCACATAGTACCGGAAATCACTTCCTGGTAGGTCACCCATCTTTAAATTGCTCCAGCTCAAGCATGTTTATTTTTGGAGTTCTCTCTAGACAAGTGACCGAAAAGATAAGTGCACTTTGGTGACATAGGTAGCCAAATCAATTTTTGTAAGCCTCTCCACATGGACCACCATATACCAGAAATCGGGATGTTACAATCACCCCCACTCACAGAGCGCAATGTCCACGTTACGCACCAGGACCGTCACCACCGAAGGTGTGAGCCCACATGACTTCATACTCATTTGGGTTTGGCTCTGATACCACTAGTAACGCCTCGACCGCCACCGTCTGTGGGCTCCCAAGCCCTCTCTTGGCATGTGGGTCCCACCCTTTTCCGACGGTCGATATGCTATTTTGAGAGGTTCGAAAGACTTGTTTACTGACCCTGCAATCACCACATGATCTTTCCACATGTTTTGTCATCACTCACACGGTATCGGAAATCACTTTCCCGTAGGTCACACATCTTTAAATTGCTCCAGCTCAAGCACGCTTAACTATGGAGTTTTTTCTGGACAATTAACCGAAAGATAAGTGCACTTTGGTGATATAAATAGCCATATCAATTTTTTTAATCCTCTCCACATGCACCTCCATATATCAGAAAGCATGTTGTTACAGCGTCAATATGAGACTGATGCAAAAAAAAAATGGGAATATTTTTATGAGATTGGTCCAAAAAAAAATGGAAATGTTTTATCCAGTTGACGAAATGATAAACCTTTTACAACCCCCGGTTCAGAATTAAGTGTCACAGTTTAACAGGCTAAAATGTGTTTGTTTTTGATCAAGATTAAGAAAATATAATTTAAGGAATATAGAACTTCAGAAGAAGTTCTCTTCCTCAAAACATAAACTATGACTCCTGGAATGAACTAGCGTGCATCAGGGTTCTCGTCCGGGCCAAAGCCCATGCTAGGTTCAATGGAATTCTTCAAGTCCATGTCGGGTGTCATCCCTTTTCGTGAGTTCTCAGAGAAAATAAAGGCTTTTAGCTCACTAGAAACTTGAGACATATTTGGTCTTCCAGACGAAGAAGGAGTAACGCATGACATTGCTAGTTCAAGAGCGCTCCACATAGAACTAGAGCTATAATCTCCAACGAGGCTTGGATCCAAAATATTTTCGATATCTCCATTTGTTAGCCTAAATGCCTAATCCTCAAGAGTGTTTGCAATTAAAAGGTAAATGCGATAAGGTCAAAATATTGTTGTGGACCAACGTTGAGTTGGCTTAGTGGTTAAGGAGGAGTGGGTACGTGCCTCTCTTACCGGCCCTGGGTTCGATTCCCGTTGGAAGGGGTCTCCTCCGAATGAATGACTTTAATATAGTTTGGGCCCCGCTCCGAAAATGTACGGGCTCGGAACCTCGGTAATTACCACACAAAAAAACAAATGCGATAAGGTCTAAGAATTTTAAATGAACCTTGTGCAGTCTCTGCAGCAATTCTTAGCCTATTTTCCCAACTCAAAGGCGGGCTAGCACATTCCCCTGTACCCAACAAGACGTGTGTGTGATCAATTCCATCGAAAGTTTTAAATATTTGAAAATATAAAAACAGGAAATGCAGTCACTGCAATAGAAAATAAAAGAGGTAATCAAATTTACCGGATAGATGTTTCCTTAAGTCTTTATTGTGCATGTACTCATAGATGAGGACTAAGTGGTCTCCTTCATCACAATAGCCAACAAGACATGCTAAATTTATGTGGTGAACTCTGAGAAGAAGTTCTACCTGTCAAACCACATAAACAAAAAATACAACAGCTTAGGTGAATCTAACTATCTTAGGATCTGTAGTGATGAAGATTACTTATGGTGCGATTACCTCAGCCTTGAATTGCTCATAGCCTTGAGCTGAGGACTGAGAAAGTACTTTAGCTGCAACCTGTTCTTCACGATTTAAATAACCGTGATACACCATACCGAACCCTCCTTCTCCAACAATTCTCGCAAAGTTATATGTCATCTCCTTAACCTGTCCATAAGTAAAGCTTCTCTTTTTTGCCACAATGGATGGGCGTAAAGCTGGAGAATAATGATAAGTCCTCGAGAGTTTACGTAAAGAAGAGAAAGGAGCTAAAGAAGAATGAGTCTTCATCTGCTGAGCTGGAATAAAGTCAAAGACAAGCTGCTGACGTGGAGAAGTCGCGGAAGGTAAAGATACAAATATATAGATATTTTCTCTGTATAGTTTTAGATATCGATTTACATAATCTCGTTCTTGGTTTTGTTGAGAATATGTTCTCAACAGAAAGGCGATCTCTCTTGAATCTGTTCTTGAGGATCGATTTGGGTTGATCATCATCTGAGAGTCTCAGAGGTGTATCGACTTTGTATTCTCCTTGTTAAGTGGAATAAAATGAGTTGTTCTTCTTAACAATTGGTGCGGTGAGCAGCCGATTTCGCAACGACGGAGTAATCGAACGATGGTGGAAATCAATTCTGATACGGCGGAGCTACAAGGTTATGTGTCCGAGCTGAACAACGAAGTTGAGATCCTCCACGGTGGTTGGAAGCTGTTGACGACGGCAAATTCGGAGGTTACGGATCGAGTTACTGGCATCGAGAAAAAGATGAGCTCTATGGATAAGAACCTGAACTCGATATCTCAGATTCTTGCTCGGATGGAGGCGAATCAGTTTTCCGATAGAGCGCAAGGGAAGCAACCTGCAGCGACATCAGGTACGTCCCATAGATTGCGATGAGCCTCGGGAAAATCAAACATTAGGTTATCGGGGAATCCACAACGTTTTAGAGAATCGAACTGGTATGCTAAAAAAAATTGAATTACCTGTGTTCGACGGATCTCGTCCGTACGGTTAGATTGTGGAAGACAAAAGATTCTTTCGGTTAGGGAATTACAACGACGCAGATAGACTGGATTTGATGTCAGTCAGTCTACAAGGTCCGATATTGAACTGGTTTAATCGCGAAATTGAAAGAGAAGCCTTCCAGAGTTGGTCTCAGTTTAAGAGAAGAATGATTGTGCGATTCAGTTTGAAGTTAGAAGAAAATCCAGCTAAGAGGTTATTCAGCTTGAAGCAAACAAGGTCTATTGTGGATTATGTGAATGAATTCGAAGAGCTTTCAACAGTAGTGCAAGGAGTTGATGAATCTAGTATGGAACATGTCTTCTATTTGGGATTGAAACCAGAGATGCAAGAGGTGATTAAGCTGAGAGAGCCACAAGGATTATCGGAACATTTCAACGCAGTTATCAGGATGGATGACAGTGCTTTCTGTGCCTCAATAGCCGCATCATCACAACAATCAAACAACCGGAGAACATCTTATATTCCTCTCAGATCGGGTTCAAATTTTACACCTCAAAGAACTGGATTCTCTTATACAAACCAAGACACTGCAAGAGAAGGGTACAAAGGTGTAGAAAATCAAAATGAGAAGAATCAAGGTCCTAAGTTGAGAAAAAATGACAAACAATCTTGGACACAACAAGGGGCTACTCAAATGGTTAAGAAACTAAGTCAAGCAAAATATGAAGAATACCGTAGGCTGGGATTGTGCTACAAATGTAAGGAGAAATGGTAAAAAGCTCATAAGTGTCAGCATAAGGAACTGCGGGTTTTGACTATGCTTAATGATGCTGAGGTGGAACTGATGGAAGAGGAATGGGAGGATACATTTGAAGATGAGACAGGGAGAATAACTGAGCTGATGGAGTTGTCATTATTCTCGTTCCTAGGGCTATCTTCTCCTACCACGACAAAACTTTGGGGATTAATAGGAAAAACCAAGGTTATAGTAATGCTTGATAGCGGGGCAACCCACAGCTTCATTGATCCTTCAGTGGTGGCAAAGGCAAACTTGCATCCAACCCGAAACAATAACTTGGAAATTTTGTTGGGTACTGGTATAACGGCTAAATGATCTGGGGTTTGTAAAAACATCTCTTTTACCTTGAAAACTCATGAATTCAACACTGATTTCATTGTGTTAGAGATGGGAAAGAATGACATCATATTGGGGGTGCAATGGCTAAGAACTCTAGGGAAATGTGCAATGGATTGGGAAAACCATGAGTTTTCTTTTAATCATAGAGGAGCGATTGTGAATCTCGTTGGTGATCCCACTCTCCACGGCAACAAAGATTCCCTGCAAAGTATTCAACAGTTAATAGGTTTCGATATGGAATTGTTTCAACTTGAGGAGAATGAAGAAAATCAGTCAATTCTTGAACCTGTTGAGCATTTATTGGAAGGGTATTTGAAAATTTTTGTTGAACCCACTCAGATCCCACCTTTAAGAGGTCATGAACATGCTATTAATATAGTAGCTGGAGTTGGACCAATAAGTGTACGTTCTTATAGGTACCCTCAAGCCTATAAGGAAAAAATGGAGAAGCTAGTTAAAAAAATGTTAGGGGATGGAATAATCAGGCCTAGTAGAAGCCATTTATTCAAGCCTGGTACTGCTGGTGAAAAAGAAAGATGCAAGCTGGCGTTTTTGCATTGATTACAGAGATTTGAACAAGATTACCATTCCAGACAAGTTTCCTATACCGATGATCGACCAGTTGCTAGATGAACTACATGGAGCAAAGGTGTTCTCTAAACTGGATTTGAGATCTGGTTACCATCAGATAAGAATGGAAGAAAGGGATATTGAAAAAACAGTCTTTCGATCATCTAATGGGCATTATGAGTTTCTGGTTATGCCTTTTGGCCTGAGCAATGCACCAGCAACCTTTCAAGCATTGATGAATGAATTGTTCAGACCATTCTTGGGACAGTTTATACTGGTATTTTTTTATGACATTTTGGTATTCAGCTCAACGATGAAAGAACATCTCGTACACCTGCAGATAGTCTTAGACATCTTTGTGCAACAACAACTTCTAGCAAACAGGAAGAAGTGTCTCTTTGGTCAACAGCAAGTGGAGTATCTGGGTCATGTGATATCTTTTGAAGGTGTTGTTACTAATCCTGCCAAAACAGAGGCCATGAGGAAATGGCCTGTTCCGAAAACTGTCAAAGAACTCAGAGGATTTCTGGGTTTAACAGGATATTACATAAGGTTTGTGAAGGTTTATGGTACATTAGCAAGACCGTTGACAGAATTACTCAAGACATATCAGTTTGAGTGGTGTACAAGATCTCAGATTGCCTTTGAACAACTGAAAGATGTTATGATAAATGCACATGTGATGGCTCTTCCAGATTTCAACGAGGTCTTTATAGTCGAATCTGATGCTTCAGGATATGGAGTTGGGGCTGTTCTGATGCAGGGAAAGAACCCAATAGCGTATTTCAGCTACGGCCTAACCGACAGAGAACAGATTAAACCCATCTACGAGAGAAAATTAATGGCAATGGTCTTAGCAATACAAAAATGGAGACATTGTCTGATTGGAAGAAGACTCATTGTTTACACATATCAAAAGAGCCTCAAATTTCTGCTAGATCAACGTGATGTGTCTCTTGATTATCATAAATGGTTGACTAAACTGCTGGGGTATGATTTTGAAATAATCTACAAACCAGGGGTGTAGAATAAAGCAGCAGATGGGTTGTCCAGAATCCGTTCAGAAAAACAGATAACACATTCTTCCTTGTTATTGTCACTGACAGTTCCATCAAGCTTGCAGCTACAGGACATTTTAACAGAGATTGTACAGAATGAAGAACTGCAATCTATTAAGCAACATGTTCTTTCTGGTACTGCGGAGAAGCAAGAGTATACAGTGGTGAATGGTAGACTCTTGTTTAAAGGAAGGTTGATACTTCCTCACAATTCATGTCACATTCCTGTCATCTTATAAGCATTTCATGATGGGGTAATGGGAGGGCATTCAGAGGTGTTAAAAGCATTGCGAAGGATTCAACAGATTTTCTTTTGGAGAAAGATGAACACTGATATTCAGAAGTATGTTGCTGAGTGTAGTATTTGTCAAAAGCATAAATACTCAACATTGTCACCTGCTGGTTTGTTACAACCTTTGCCGATACCAAATCAGGTTTGGGATGATATTTCGATGGATTTTATCGAATGGTTACCATTGTCTCAAGGATTCAATGTTATTATGGTGGTGGTGGATAGATTGAGCAAGTTTGCTCATTTCATTGGTTTAAGACACCCATTTTCTGCCACAGATGTTGTTATGAAGTTTGTGAGAGAAGTGGTAAAATTACATGGTTTTCCGGCCTCTATTGTTTCGGACAGAGATAAAGTATTCTTGAGTTCATTCTGGAAAGAGATGTTCAAGTAGGCTGGAACGGCATTGAAATACAGCACGGCATTGATGGGCAAACGGAGGTATTGAACAGGTGCTTGGAAACTTATCTTCGATGTTTCGCATCTTCTCATCCTAAATCTTGGGCAAAATTCATTGCGTGGGCTGAGTTGTGGCACAATACAAACCACCACACTACGCTAGGAATAACACCTTTTCAAGTGGTGTATGGAAGGCCACCACCAAGGTTGATTAAGTTTGAAACTGGTTCTACAGTCAACTTTGAGTTGGAAACAATGCTCAAAGAGAGAGATGCAATGCTAGATCAAATTAAAGCTCATTTACAACTGGCTCAATCCAGAATGAAGAACAATGCAGACAAACGTAGAAGAGAGTTGGAATTTAACGTGGGTGACAAAGTCTTTTTGATGCTTCGACCTTATCGACAACAGTCTGTCTCTCGCCGTGTATGCCAGAAGCTCGCTGCACGTTATTACGGCCCATTTGAAGTAGTGGCTCATGTGGGAGCTGTTGCATATCGTCTCAAGCTTCCCCTTGATTCAAAGATCCATGATGTGTTCCATGTGTCGCAATTAAAACCAGTGCTGGGCCAGAATCATTTGATCTCGGAATTGCCAGTGATTTTTTCTGAAAATGGTGAACTGGTGATTGAACCTGACATTATCTTAGACTCTCGTTATGACGGAGAAGGACATCTCGAAGCCTTGATTAGTTGGACTGGCCTTCCCGAACATGAGAGATCCTGGGAAAGAGCCTCTGTTCTGATACAACAATTTCCTCATTTGAAGCTTGAGGACAAGCTTCGTCTCAGCGAAAGGGGTATTGATAAGCCCTTGAGAGTTTACGTGAAGAAGAGAAAGGAGCTAAAGAAGAATGAGTCTTCATCTGCTGAGCTGGAATAAAGTCAAAGACAAGCTGCTGACGTGGAGAAGTCGCGGAAGGTAAAGATACAAGTATATAGATACTTTCTCTGTATAGTTTTAGATATCGATTTACATAATCTCGTTCTGGGTTTTGTTGAGAATCTGTTCTCAACAGAAATGCGATCTCTCTTGAATCTGTTCTTGAGGATCGATTTGGGTTGATTATCATCTGAGAGTCTCAGAGGTGTATCGACTTTGTATTCTCCTTGTTAAGTGGAATAAAACGAGCTGTTCTTCTTAACAAATAAGGATCATGCATCACAAACAAAACTCTAGTTCAAGAGTCTTTATCTTTCGTAGTGTTTACCTTTAGATGACCTCTTCTTTCTATTAATGGAAATGATCAGAAGAGACACAACTGCAATAATGCCGATGAAAGCAACTGACACAACAACGGGAACCAGAATTTTATTTTCGTGTTTTCCATTACTTTCGCAAGAAGAAGACAAACAGATGTTTGGATTTCCTTGAACACTGTTAATTGCAATAATTGTTTTTGTTACTAAATATAGATAGGAGGGGGAATAAACAACTGCAAAAACAAAAATTAATGGTGGCAAAAAGAAACATACATCAACTTTAGACCTTTCTTTTCCATGTTCCGAAGAGTTTGAGGAACTGAGCCACTAAGGTTGTTGAAACTCAAGTCTCTGCCAATGTAAATAAACTTTACTATAAGAATGTTTTTTATCATATAAAGCCAAAATATTTGTTTTACTCCCCTATCAACTTACATGAAGGTCAATGATTCCATGCTGGAGAAAACTCTGGCACTCCTCCAGTTAGATTATTAGTTGAAAGGTCCCTGGTGTTTAAAAATAGATGGAATGATCATAAAAAGAAAAAGTTATCTTCTAACGAAAGGCTATAGCACCTAGTAAAAAATCTAAGAACAGTTTAATCTTTATTTTGTTGAGGTGTAGCGAAAATAAAGGTTATGCGAGACTTACAATTTTTGTAGCTGGCTTAGATTTATTATGTCAGGAGATATGGTACCAATTAATCCACTTGTAGACAAATCTCTGATTAAGGAGCAAGGCACAAGTTAGGTTACAAACACTTTCAAATATCACTGTGAAAATTTTTTGTGTTTTCGACTGATCTTACAAAGAAATCATTCTTGGGGAATTAGATAGATTAGTGTTACTGCAATTTAGACCATCCCACTTGTATAGTACCGGAGCGCAGGGATCTCCTTTCCAATTGATTTTGTGCAATCTATAAGTAGCTTGTATTTTCTTGATTGCAATTACTGCACATAAAAAGTTGGTGGTTGTCAATAATAACATTCAAAAAGATGATAATAAATGTTGAAAACAACTAACATAAATATGTAAATACGATATCATATAGTTTACGTACTGTCGTTTTCATCCGTTTCTGAATTAGGAAGTTGGATTACTCCGAAAGCCTCAATGGCATTAAGCAGAGGTGGAAGAGTTGACGACTTAGCTTTTACGAGGGCCAAATCCAATGCGCAAATACTACGGTCACACATATTTATAGATTTAATAGGTACAGTCTCTACCATGAACTCTAGAGGTCTATATTCCGAGTAAAAAGTATGCTCATTAAATAAAATATCAAATACTCTGGTATCGTTGGGCTGGAGGTCTTGGATATCCGCAAAGTGAAGGTACGCATCAACTTGGTAGTACGGTTTTCGCAGCAACCAGCTCATGGTCAGCGGCTTACTAGAATTTTTGGGTGTCGCAGCCTTTGAAATTACAGGTTGTGGTATTTCAAAGGCATCGAAACTACTTACATTGACTGTGGTGTTTATTTGTGTCCAGTCAGAGCCTATCTCTCAATACCAATTACGATCATGGACATCAGAATAGGAGTGTCAAAATGGGTCAAATGGGTGACCCATGATCCATAATCCTAATGGATCATATGTAAATGGGTCATGGGTCATGGGTCATCCATGATCCATGAATGATGTATCAAGGATAACTCATGAGTGATGTAATTAGATGGGTCATGAGTCAAATGAGTGAACCACGAAAAATAAATATTTATTTAAATAAATATTATTAATAATTTTTAAAAATGAGAAAATTAAAAATAATAAATAATATTATAATATATTTATATTATGAATTGACAAAAAATTTTTAATTATCGTAAATTGTTAATTAATTCGTGGAACCATTTTTTGGCGGAAAAACACGGAATCGCGTTTTTGGCGGGAAAACGCGGAATCGCGTTTTTGGCGGGAAATCGCGGAATCGCGTTTCTGGCGGGAAATCGCGGAATCGCGTTTTTGGCGGGAAATCGCGGAATCGCGTTTTTGGCGGAAAATCTCGGAATCGCGTTTTTGGCGGGAAAACGCGGAATCGCGTTTTTGGCGGGAAATCTCGGAATCGCGTTTTTGGCAGGGAATCTCGGAATCGCGTTTTTGGCGGGAAAATGCGAAATCGCGTTTTTGGCGGGGAATCTCGGAATCGCGTTTTTGGCGGAAAAATGCGAAATCGCGTTTTTGGTGGGAAAATGTGAAATCGCGTTTTTGGCGGAAAAACGCGGAATCGTGTTTTTGGCGGGAAAATAAGAAATCGGGTTTTTGGCGGAAAAACGTGAAATCGCATTTTTGGCGGGAAAATGTGAAATCGCGTTTTTCGCCGAAAAATGTGAAATCGCGTTTTTCGCCGAAAAATGTGAAATCGCGTTTTTCGCAGAAAAATTTGAAATCGCGTTTTTGGCGGAAAATTGTGAAATTGCGTTTTTGGCGGGAAAATGTGAAATTGCGTTTTTGGCGGGAAAATGATTAATTATTGCTTTTTGAGAAAAGATGATGGTATTATAGGTAATATTGTTATGATGTCATGATGATGTCATGATGATGTCATAATAATGTATTGTTGATGTCATAATAATGTGTGATGATGTCATAATTATGTATGATGATGTCATGATGATGGGTCAATTGGGTCACCCATTTGACCCATGATCCATGACCCATTACAAATTGATCCATTACAAATTGACCCATTTGACCCATGACCCACCAACCTATTAAAATAAAAAAAATTAACCTATTAGAATCATGGGTCATGGGTCAAATTGGATTGACGACCCATGACCCATTTTGACACCCCCTACATCAAAAGGGTACCTGCTGATACAATTATGTTCTTAGACATGGACATTATATGTATATCTTTAACATTAAAGTTTGATTGTGATCGGGGTGATAGGTAAGACTAAACTAAGACGATCAACATTCAACTATTGCTGCAAGATTGCCCTGAGAGTTCTTCTTTTATTTCATGGAGCATATTTTTGGTTATATATATTTTTTCTAACTAACATATGAACTAAATATTTTGTTTTGCATTTTCAATCAAACTGGTAAATTGGAGCATAGTGTAATTATTCTTTAAAAATACTAGGTTTTTCATATACGCGCGGATATGTATTAATAATTTAGTTTAATTTTTTTTAATTAGTAATTTATTATTTATCTAAAACATAATGGGTTTACTTAAACTTTCTTTTTATAAAAATATATTTATATATGATGTGACGTTTTCTCATACTTGTATTTATTTATAAGATTATAGATTTTGTTAAGTAAAATATTAATAAATCAATTGAGTTTTACCTAATTAAAAAACTAATTTATCAAAAATACTAACATGTTTGGGCTATATGCCATGTTTATAGAAGAAAGGATAGAAGAAGAAAAATTGTTTGACATTTTAGAAAACTAAAAATACAATATTTTAATATTTGCTTATATCGTATTTTTCAATATATTATTTTCATTTTTTGTTAATTTGTTTGCATAGTGTTCAATTTTGTTTTGTATTCACGATGAGTATATGGTTTTTATATATTTACTTCATATATTTTGTGTCTGAAATACTGTTTTTTATCCTTTTAAAATGTTTATCTGATAGCATAATACCCGGATTTTGAATTTGAAATTTTACACTAATATTAAGTAATCTTTTTTAGATAACAGAAAAATGAGTTGTAAACATTTGATAAATCTTAACTAACATTATGTAAATTTTTATTTATTGAGATAAAAGTAGAAAGAGACTAGTGTATTAGATGTGATCTTCTACTTGATCGGCTTCACACATGTGTGTAGTAGTGAAACTGGTATGACTTTTTACTTTAATATTGTATTCAATATTAGTTTGTGGTAAGGTAAATAATGTTTGTTTATTTTTTTGTAGTCTTATATGGAGATTTGTAGGTACCTGCGAAACCTAAATCTAGTAAACCTCTAGCATAGCGTGCTGATTTGAAATCTAGAATTTTGTCAAAACTTTGTGGTCTTTTTAGTTAGTTGATTAATATTCTTAGATAATATTTGTGCCATAAAACAATGTAGTTTTTGAGTGAATTAGATTAGAAACTTATGAGAAGTCACCCTGTAGTTTGTGTTGTTGTTAATGACCAAGAAATTTTTAATCTTGTAAACTCCGCCGACCCTTAGGTTTGCCCCATAATAGCCTATTCGATTAGCCGCTATGACTGCTTGGATTGTAGTTGACTTTAAAAATTTGTGTTAAAACAGAATATAATAGTGCTAATTAAATTTTCGATTGGTGATGCGTATATTTCCTAATACATTTTGATCGATAAGAAACAGTTTCAAACCCATAATGAAACCGCATTTTCGTCATTTTATGCCTCCTAGAAATGGATGACTCAAATAAACAGTTATTTCTTAATAAAACATTAAAAAATATTTTTTTAGGTTTTTGCTAGATATTAAGTTAATTTTATTTTTATATATATTTTTTCCTTTGTTAGTTTAGTATTTTTATATTGATTTCTATTTTATATTGACATATAATTGTTTTTCTTTTTTTTGGTTTGTTAAGCTTTTTATGTTGATTTTCATGCGTTATCATTGATATCAAATTAATATTTTTTTAGAATATTTTTTTTCTTTTGTTAATTTAGCACTTTTGATATTTATTTTTATTTTAATAGACATAGTTTTTTAGAATTCTTTATATTATTCATATATAATTAAAATGGCGATTTGACATATTTTAATTGGTTATTTAAAATCCTATGTGGACACCCTTAGATGCATAAAATTTCCTTTTAATAATATTTTTTGTTAAGTTTTTATGTTGATTTTCCATAGAGTTAGCATAGATATCAAATTATTTTTTTTTAAAGATTTTTTTAATTTTGGTTAATTTAACTATTTTGATATTTATTTCAATTTTAAGAGACACGATTATTTTTTGAAATTCCTGATATTATTTAATATTTAATTAAAATACTAATTTGACATATTTTAATTGGTCGTTTAAAATTCTATGTGGACATCTTTAGATGCATATTGATCAATTTTTATTAGTATAAGATTTTATTTTGACATATAATTTCCTTTTTTTTTGTTAACATTTTTATGTTAATTTTTCATAGAGTTATCATAGATATCAATTTAATTTCTTTTTAAATAATTTTTTTCTTTTGTTAATTTAGCTATTTTGATATTTATTTCCATTTTTGATTTTTTTTTTTTGATAATTTAGCTCTTTTTATATTTATTTCCATTTTAAGAAATATGATTTTTTAAATTTCTTGACATTATTTAGGATTTAATTAAAATGATGATTTGTCATATTTTAATTGGTCATTTAAAATTTTATGTGGATGCCCTGAAAAGCTTGTAGCTACAACTTTTATTAGTAATAATAGATGTTTTCTAAAGTGGAACTATTTAATGACCAGGGGGAATTCCAAAAATACCATTTTTGTAATATCACTTTTTTAAAATGTCACTGCTTATTATACGTTTTTAAAATAATACTTTTTATACGTCATTCATAAATATATATATATATATATATATATATATATAGACATTTATAAACTAGATTACAAAATACATTATAAAGTGTTATAACATTTATAAACTAAAATGTTTATAACGTTTTGTAAGAAACATTACAAAATACAATATAAAGTGTTATTACATTTATAAGATAGTTATGAAGATGGAGTAAACTAATAAACGTTCGTACGCCAATATATAAAATGAAATAAGTTTATAAGTTAATTTAGAGAAATTGTAATGAAAATCTTTTTTCTTAGTGGTATTTTTGAAAAATGGTATAATAATAGTATTTTTCGAAAAATTCCTACTGGCTAAAACCTGTAACCTAGTGGTTGGTGTTTAGTATCATTGGGTTCAAAACCACATATTACATATTGTTAGTCCAAAAAAAAAATGTAACTATTTGCAGCCTATATGTTTTAACCTAGCTACGTTAAAATCATTTCACCTCGTTGTTTTAGTTTGACAAGCCATATGTTTATTATTTAGTGTACTAAAATTTCATTATCACAACAATACTTTTGTTTGTATTCATCTTCAAGACCCTATGGTTTGATTGAACCCAGCTTGTGAAGTTTATTAATGGTTAAAATGGTATTTTTCACCAAAATAGATCTTAACAGGAATCTCTTTATGACTGAGAGTTTAGTATGCTAATTCGTCCATATAATTCGATGGTTAGGATCCATATATATCAACTAATGATATAGATAATTGGATTCATTTCAACCCACCATGAAAACTCCTACCTATATAGGCTGACTAATTACTTGGATTTTCCTAAAAGAAATACATGATGGTATGGCATGTTATGAAGCTTATTTACATTTTCGTTCAAGTAACTGGAAAGCAGATAGTTGATAAAATCAAAATCAAAATCACTTACCGAATCTGGAGATCCAATTCGTCAAAATTACTTAGAAAGCGTTGTCGAAATAAGAGCTTCAAGGAGCCGGATTCAATAGCATAACTATCTTCTCTCAAGGGCCGTACTTCTAAAGCTGATATGAATGGTGTTGTTGTTCCTGTCGAAACGAGACAAATGTCCAAAGAGTTTGACTTTGACATGTGAATGACCTCCTCTGCAATACCATTTTGCAATGTGATCTTACTAATATCCGAAAGTTGATCTTGAAAATCTATGGTTGTCCACAAGTTAGGACCTATGTAAAGATCAAACTTTGGCATAGTTTTAAGACCATCGTAGTTTCCGTATACGAAGACAGCTCTAATAAGATAGGTTATGCCCTGCATGACCATTAGATTGTAGCAGTTCCGTTGTCCTTCGGGAAAATATCTCAGGTTTCTGTATGGCTTCAAGTACTCGAATTCGTTATTCGTGATTTTGCCACTTTTTCCGCTTCGGATGAAATCAGCATCGGATGAGTAAATCAAACTGGTGGAGTTTTCGGTATAACTAGACTCGTTACCTGGCATTCCGCAATCCAAGCTGATGAATCCTGGAAAAAAGTCATTGACACGATAAATGGAAAGCAAAATCTTGTTCTAATATGTCAAGTGCAAAGACAGCCACGAAAGTTTGCAATACCAGTGAACTTTGGTTACATTCATAGCCAAAAAAAGAAAAGGAAATTTCGTGCAGAGATGGTTTATCCGCAAAAAACATAAAATACCTAGTTGACCTTGAGCATTAGCGAGATGAATAATGAAAAAACTCGCCATCAGCGCCATGAAAAGAACACTTCGAATACTCTCCATTTACAACAATTAAGATAACTACTTTACAAAAAATAATTAAGATAACAAGCAACTACAAACATCTATACTATATGAAAGCAGCTATTTGAAGCTAGGCTAGCCACCTCAGCTTACTTCAACTTTCTTCTAAACAAGTCACGTGTCAAATACTACGAATGGTGCTCTACGCAAGCCTGAAGCTTATGACGTCGTATTCACGTCCGTTTTTGCTGAATTTCAACCACATCAGCTTCATATATGTTTGCCTTCTCAAAGCAACGATTCTTCTCCTCCTAGCGTTAACCATCGTTTCAGTCTCCCTCGGTCATTGAAGTTGCGCTGTTACAAATGTCTTTTTGATTTCCAACGCATGCATTCTTTTATCTCACTGGAGAAGCTTCACCACTGGCACTACAACTTTCTTCTCATGGATACCTTCTAGCTAATATTCGACTCTTTCTCTGTAACAATCAAAGCGACAACGGAATGGCGTCCGAGGATATCGATGGGCCAAGGAAAATCAAGCGACAAATTCCTCAGAATGCGAGCACAAATTAGTCTCCAACATTTAGACGTACGTGAAAGGGAAGCATCTACGCCCAATCTACAAGGTATATTCTGAATCCTCCCTCCCTCAAGTGTTTAATCGGTTGTATTGGCTACTGATTGACAATGCTTTCGAGAGTTTCAAATAACCTACATGACTCACAAGGGTTTTTCTTCTTCTTCTTCACATTTTTTTGGGAATAGAAATTGCTTTTCATAAAAACCTCCAGAAGCTCATAAAATTGGTTTCCTCTCTGCAAGTTTTTTACTGTCTTCAATCTGCAATGGGTTTCGTTTCTTCATGTACATCGATCTTATTTGCAACAGGTTTAGTCTCAACCAGAAGATGCGGAGTTGTTCGTTTAGCATCGCAGTTCGTTTAACATATTAATTAAATATGTTTCTTACATTGAGTTTGCGCAGCTAGGTTTCTAACTATACTCTTGATATGTGAACAAACGAACAAGTTGTTATCAAGTTTGTGAGTTCTTGTTTCTAAGAGAACAAGTTTGGTTCTACGAAACAAAGTTATAAATTATTCTAGGGGGTGTGAGCTACAAAAAAAGCAACATCTTCAGGTTAATTAAATACAATGAAGGTCTCTTCTCTTTGAGTTTGCAAAATTGTATCACAAACTAAAAAGGACTAATGCTAACAATGTATTTAGTTTGTATGAATGTTATAGGAACTTTTCTCTGCACTAATGCCCAAAGCCTCTATTGACGAATAAATTTAATTAGTTATACAAAGAGGACGGTTGTACTTACAGCGTCAGCGAGATCACTTATCATGGATGTTTTGCAGTTCCCTATACAAAGAGGATGGTTGTTTGATTGGCCACATGTGGTGTCCTTAATCTTCAATGGTTCTCAAGGTAATATACCAATTAGTGAGCATCTTTGGATTCAAAGTAAAATATGATGCAATTTTGGCATTAGGTAGATGTTTTTAGACTGATAAGATTTCTCGAACTATCTTATCTCTCCTTACACCAAGCAGCACGAGAAGACAATACCATAGAAGAGGAATAATTAAAGAGAACCGATCGAGTCAAGCTTATGGGTTATGGCCCAAGTATTTAGGTTGTCCCTACCATTCATCTACCCCAAAAACTAATAAAACTCAGGTGGTCTATGGAAAAGGTGGCCTTTCAAGTGGTAGATGTAATGGAGTTCAGAGAACGTATAAAAGTGTTCTTTCTTTGACTCCATAAGGTACGTATAATAGCTTACTTTAAAATTTAAAGTATATGCTAAAAGTAAAACTATAATATATATCAAATTTGATCTTACAGATTATTTTGTTTCTCTTTTATATCTAAACTTAATTAAATTGGTTATGACACAAAAATTATTTTAAATTGTTTATTTATGATTTCAAACATACAAGACAGTGAAATGCAATTTTTAACTCATAAATTACACTTTTTATTCTTTAACAAAACAAAAAAAATACATTTTTTTATTTTTAACTGGACTTTAATTTCTACATTTCTCTATACATATTATAGTTTAATTAGTCGATACAGTCAAAAGATCTAGGAACCTATTTCCACTTCTTATAATTTTTTTAGTATATATGAGGATTGAGTAGGATTCTGTAAAAGCTTAGGAGTTGTCCAAATTTCTTGTGTTCGAATACATCGAAATGTGTGTTATCCTTTTCAACACATAGAACTTTTAAGCTTTGAAAAAACTAATAGGAAAAGGTGACAAAAAAACATGTTACTCTAAGCTAATAGTAACATGTTTAATAAACAATACTTAAGTACCTTGAAAAGAAGAAGCCAAAAAAACATCATCCAAAAAATGTGTTTTTATCTTCATGAACGTCATGCAATTATACGCCAATGCAAATGTAAAATATATAAAAAAATTAGACATCCCAAATGTATAATATTGATAGCAAAAATATAATTTTATTCACCACATTTTAGTTTGAAGAACAAGCAAGAAATATCCCCACATATCGTACATAGTTCTTCTACCACTACAATAAATATGCTTATTGATAGCATATTATTATAGCACATTTTTCGTAATTGCTATTATAGGTGATATCAGGAGTTGAGTTGATTTATCATAGTATTTCAGAAATGCTAAGCATGAAAATACTTAAGCGGAAAACTAAAATCACTTTGGCTCTCATAAAATCACTTTGGCTCTCGTTAAAATCACTTATACCGCCAACACTTAGCCAAAAACAAATTAACTTAGCGCCCTAGTATATGTCGAGAAACCAAAAAACACACACACAAAATTTGGAAAAAAAAAATTGCTTTAGGGAATATCGCTATAGTCATCGGTCTCCCCAAGCTAGTCGCTGCCTTCTTCAACCTCCAGCATCGGTGCCGTGCGTCGCCTCCTCGTCTCTTCTCCTTCACCGCTCCTTCTCCCATCTTTCTCCGGATTCTCTCCTGCCAATCCTCTCCTCTCAATCGGACTTGCTTCAAGGTAATTTTCCCTTTTACAGAGACATATTTGCTTCAATGTTGCAGATAATTTGAAGATGGTTTATCATCGACTCCTATTAATCCTGAAAATTTCCGGGGACGTTTGATTAGGGTTTTTGTTGATTTCTACATTGTGTAAAAACTAAGTTGATTTCTACATTTTGATTTCGATATATATTATGGCTTCTTAGATTTATAAATGTACATTCAATTAATTATCAACCAAAATCAATATTCAAATGATCAATTATAGTTATTATTACTTTAACAAATGCTGTAAGTGGAAACAAATATATACAAACCATCCGCGCGTAGCGCGGGATATCTGTAATACCCTAATCCAATTTTTATATTTTTAGCCAACACTGATAGATTTTAGCCGGATTAGAATATACCAGATTTTTAACTTTTTCGCGTTTTGGTTCAGATAGACTTAGTCATTTTCGAGCATAAGTAGATTAATACAGAAACTTGAATTAATAAACGAGGTTCAAGTAAACATGCGAGTTTGCTAATAAGCTATTACATGAATTACTAGACCGAATCTACCCAACACAATCATCCATCCGTTCCAGCCTTTGTCCCGCGAACTGATCAGCCATCAAATGTACCGTCTCGGCTATAATCAGAATCTGCATCCAAAAAGGAGGCATAAGCAACAGAAATGATTAGTGAGAACGGCCATCCCGTCTCACTTAGCCAAAGCATGAAATCGCATCAAGACATAGATCAGAACAATCAGATGCTTATCAGAAACAGAACTAGCCGAGTGATTATATACACTTACCGGCTAATCTCAGTCTAGATTGCCGCTAAGGTAAATAATCACACAGTTAGCCAGCAGAACATGAATATATGATAAACATCGTATTCATCAGGTAAACAGAATACAATCTACTCAAGAAACGACCCAGACTTAAGGCCACGGTCACGCACTCACCTTCGTTTCCTTCGGATTCGGTGCGGATCGAACAGGCAATCTCCTTCTCTCGGCAAGAATTCCTTCCTCCGGCCAGAAACAGATTTTTCTCGCCACTAAAACTCTTCGCGGTTAACTTCTCTTGGATAAACTTAATTCTCCCTCGGCTAAAATCGGATTCTCACGATCAAACTGAAGTTTCTCTCGAATAACTTCTCTCAACTTTCTCTCTTAAACTTTCTGAGTTCTTTGGTCGCGCAAAAGAGGAAACTTAAGCCAAAATCTGATTAAAATAGACCAAGGTTCCTTTTATTCCCCAAATAACTGTCCCGCAGTTAATTTTGATCGACCAAAAGTCATAACCGTTCGCACGCGCAACTTTTTCCCGAGTAACCGCTCCAAACTGTCGGCAGTTACATTTTTGGTAAGGTTTCTCGGCTAAAATGTAATACGGTTACATTTTTGGTAAGGTTTCTCGGCTAAAACCGTTCCCCCATATACCAAAAATACGCTTAAGCCGATAACCGTTCCTATACAGTTTAACATGCGGATCTGATCGACCTTACCCCGATAACCGTTCACCAATCTTGTCCGAAATCTGACCAAGTTCCGAAAAACTCGGCCAGTTGATTTTAGCTCGGCTAAATTTTCAAAAAACTCGGCCAACTGATTTTAAGTCGGCTAAATTCCCGAAATTCACGGCTAGCTGACTTTAGCTCGGCAAAAACTTAACCAGTTTGGAAATCACCCGATTTGATTGAATTTTTCCTCGGCTAAACCCATTTTCTCACGAACACTTGCCTTCTTTCCAATTCTTCTCGGCTAAACTCAATTATGCCCTAGCCAAATTCCCTCGTTTGGGCAGAATTGCGAAACACGGGCGTTACAACTCTCCCCCACTTATGATTAGATTCGTCCTCGAATCTTTCTTCTTCTTCGACTTTTCTGTTAACTTTGGTTGCTTCTCAAACCACTTAGGAAACTTTTCTTTCATCCGTTCTTCTGGTTCCCAGGTCGTATCTTCTTCTCCTTCACAATCCCAAATCACTTGGATCATTTTAATCTTCTTTCGGCCGACCTGTTTTACTCTTTTTCTCACAATCCGAATTGGCCTTCCCTCAATAGTCCAGTTTTCTTGCAAGTCCGGTGGTGGATCCGCGGTGACTCTTTCCCCATGAGTCACGCACTTCCTTAGCAAGGAAACGTGGAAACATTATGGAATGCTTCCAACACTGGTGGCAATTCCAACTTATAAGCCACTGCTCCGATCCTTTCCAGAATCTTGTACGGTCCCATGTACCTTGGTTTCAGTTTCCCAGATAACGCAGCTCGGTCTTTACCCTTGTTGATAACCATCTTGACGTAAACCAGATCATCTACTTGGAATTCCAATTCTTTCCGGCGCTTATCAGCATAACTCTTTTGCCGGTTTTGAGCTTCTTTCATTTTAAACTTCAACACTCTGATTCTCTCGGTCGTTTCTTCCACAAAGTCTCAACGAAAAATACTGCGCTCCCCCACTTAGGTCCAACATAGTGGTAAACGACATGACCGTCCATACAACGCTTCAAACGGTGACATCCCAATACTAGCGTGGTAGCTATTATTATAGGAAAACTCAGCCAAAGGCAAGTAATCCTTCAATCTACCGCCCCAATCCAGAACACAAGATCGCAACAAATCCTCAAGTGTTCTGATTGTTCTCTCGGACTGCCCATCAGTATGCGGATGATAGGCTGTACTCATATGAACTCTTGTCCCAAAACGCTTTTGAAGTTCTTTCCAGAAAGCCGATGCAAAACGCGAGTCTCGATCAGAAACTATACTCGACGGCACTCCATGCAACTTAACGATCTGCTCCACATATAACTTTGCTAGTCCCTCGGCCTTGTCCTGTTTGTTGATTGCAAAGAAATGAGCAGACTTAGTCAGTCTATCGACTATGACCCAAATCGAATCTATGTTACCACACTTTGGCAAACCAGTCACAAAATCCATTGTGATCATGTCCCATTTCTATTGTGGAATCGGTAAACTTTGCAACAACCCACTTGGAACCTGATGCTCAATCTTTACCATCTGGCAAGTCTGACAATCAGCAACGCATTTAGCCACATCTCGCTTCAACCCAACCCAATGGTAGTACCGCTTCAGATCTCGATACACCTTGGTCGATCCTGGGTAAATCGCAAACTTAGAATGGTGAGCTTCCTTAATAATTTCTTTCCTTAGTTCTTTGTCATTCGGAACACACACTCGACCATTAACCAAAATGGCCCCGTTGCTAGAAGTCTGATATTTCGCCTTATCATTTTTTGCCAACTTCATGAGAATCTCATCTTTCTGCTGAGGCAACCGTACCCGGCTTAGCAAATCCGCCTGATCTGCTGCACTTAAACCCAAAGGTTCCACCCCGTCAGTCAAGGCTGCCAAACGTAAAGTCCCAACCATACTGACCAATCCTTCCATATCTTTTTCGGTAGATGCGGCCACTCTCTTCCGGCTAAGTGCATCCGCAACAAGATTTGCCTTTTCCGGATGGTAGGCAATATCCAGATCATAATCGGCCACAAACTCCATCCACCTACGCTGTCTCATGTTCAACTCCGGTTGAGTGAATATGTACTTCAGGCTCTTGTGATCCGTGAAAACTTGAACTTTTCCAACGTACAGGTAAGATCGCCAAATCTTCAACGCAAACACTACCGCAACCATCTCTAAGTCGTGAGTAGGATAATTCTGTTCATGCATCCTCAACTGTCTTGAAGCGTAAGCTATTACTTTCCCTGACACATCCCAAGCCCATCCGTGATGCATCTGTGTAAACCACATAAGGCTGATCCGGCTCAGGCAAATCCAAAACCGGAGTACTTGTAAGCATTTCCTTCAGCTTAGAGAAACACTTCTCACAGTCAGCCGACCACACATACGGTACGTCTTTCCCAGTTAGCCGAGTCATTGGTTGAGCCATGCTCGCAAATCCTTTAACAAACTGTCGGTAATACCCGGCTAACCCAAGGAAACTTCTTATTTCCGAGGCATTCACAGGTCTAGGCCAATCCGCAATTACCTTGATCTTTTCTGGATCTACGGACACTCCCTTATCCGAGACCACATGTCCCAAAAATCCGATCTCCCTTTGCCAGAAACTGCATTTGCTAAGCTTAGCAAACAACTTATGTTCCCTCAGTCTGCTCATCACCGTCTTAAGGCGAATCATGTGATCCTCTCGGTTCTTTGAGTAGACCAGAATGTCATATATGAAGATGATCACGAACTCATCCAAGCAATCTCTGAAGACGTTGTTCATGAGCTTCATGAAAGCCGCAGGTGCATTCGTCAGTCCAAAAGGCATAACTACAAACTCGAAGTGACCATACCTTGTCCGAAAGGCGGTCTTCCTGATATCCGACTCATCAATTGGGATTTGATGATAACCTAAAGCCAAATCAATCTTGGAGAACCAAGTAGCACCTCGAAGTTGATCTAGCAACTCGTCTATCCTTGGAAGAGGGTACTTGTTCTTCACGGTGACTCTGTTCCACCCGCGGTAGTCAATACAAAGCCGAAAACTTCCATCCTTTTTCTTAACAAACAATACCGGTGCGCCCCACGGTGAACTGCTTGCTCTCACAAACCCTTTCTCCATCAGCTCGCTCAACTGTTTCTTTAGCTCGGACATCTCGGCAGGTGCCATCCGATATGGAGCTTTAGAAACCGGAGCCGTCCCAGGCTCGAGCTCAATGGTGAACGGATCAGAACGTGTTGGTGGTAAACCACTCAGCGCCGCAAACACATCCTCGAACTCCTTTACTACCGGAATGCTACCCAGCTCCGCATCCAGCCCAACTTCGGCAGTAATTATCGTCGCCAAGTACGCCTCACAACCCTTCTCAATCATCTGTTCAGCCTGAACTGCCGAGACAATCAGGCTCCCCGAGGTCGGTCTAATGCCTTGATATTCCAGAATCCCCTTCTCAGTTTCAAACCGAACTCTCCCGCGGTGACAGTCCAAGTGTGCCTTGTATTTTCCGAGCCAATCCATACCAAGGATTACATCGTAAGACTTCACCTCGCAGATTTCCATATCAGCTGGCATGTTCACCGAGCCAATCATGACAGGGACATTACGGACCTTCCCAAGGGTACGCATGACCTGTCCACCGGCCGCTTTGACTAAGCTAAAATTACTTCCTGGTTCCTTGTGGAACTCGCCCTTCCCAATCATATCCAGATTCACAAAGCAATTTTTTGCTCCAGAATCAAACAGAACATGGGTTGCCACACCACCCATGGCCAGGGTCCCTACACATTCATCTAGAATGCTAATACTAATGCAACACGCAACAGAATCTCACACATAAATTTTTATCAAGGCGAGTGATAGAACTTACCAGTGATCGGACGTGAGCAACTCGGATCAGTCACGGTCTCCTCAGCCAAAGCATAGAGCCGCAGCATCACAACCTGTCTCTTTGGCGGTGGCGGCAGTGGTAGTCCCTCACTTGGTCTCTTTTCAGATTGATGCACCGTCCGTGCTGGCTGTGGACAATTCGGCTTGAAGTCTCCAACTTCTCCACACTGATAACAGACTCTTTCTCCTCTACGATCTTCCTCAGGGCAATCACGGACCTTCTGGTCTAAGCTTCCACAGCGGAGACAAGCACCAGTCGCACACCAACTAGTACCAGAATTCCCCTTCACGACGGCCATTCCTGCGTTGCGACTCACATGTGGTTTTCCCGAAGGAACACTCTTCTTTTTCCCAGTAGCACTACCAAAAAGTCTGGCTTCCTCAGCCGAAGTATACTCTAACTGAGCCGCTTTTTCCACCAGTTCCGGAAAGGTGCCATAGTCACGGATCTGACAATGCTTACGAATATCAATCCTTAGCCCACGCATGAACCTCTTAATCTGATTCCTCTCGCTCCCCATATCACGGTCAACATATTTCTTCAAGTTATTAAACTCAGCTTCGTATTCCCTCACTGACTTTGTCTCTTGACGCATATCAAGGAAAGCCCCTTCTAAACAATCACGAGCTTCCGGTGGGAAGTACTTAGCACAGAAAAGATCACAGAAGTCAGCCCACGTGCTCACTGCGTCCCTCGGTTGTGCACCACGCCACCAGGTATGCGCATCACTTTCCAGGTAGTGCACGGTAAGGTCCTTCTTGTACTGATTAGGGCAGCGTATGGATTCAAAGTTTCTCTCCAACCGGTCAATCCAGCCATCCGCCTCAATGGGTTTCGTTCCACCGGAGAAAAACTTTGTTCCCAACTTCTGCATGTGTTCCATCATCTTCAGGTAAGATGGAACTTTCGCATTGACAACTTCCTCCACTTCCACGACGGGTGGAATCACAACAGGCGGTGGTGCCACATGGGCAGCCGCAACAACATGCAGTCTTGCCAACACTTGGGTTAGTAAACCCAACACCGCTTCCAGACCAACAGGAGCGACAGCAACGTTTGCCGTATTCTCGGCCATCTCCTCAACAGGATGTTCTCCCTCGTTGTTCACAACGGACTCATCATTAACTCGCCTCTTATGGTTACCTCTTGCCATCTGCAATGACGAGATCAGAAATTTCTAAGTTAGTCGGCAAACTAACTTAGGCAACCATACAGAAAAATCAGACTTACCGCGAGACAAGGCGCTGGAAGGATGGCATACCCACCAACCCACTTATGCTAGACTCTGTCCTAGAACCGACCGCTCTCTGATACCAACTTGTAATACCTTAATCCGATTTTTATATTTTTAGCCAACACTTATAGAATATAGCCGGATTAGAATATACCAGATTTTTAACCTTTTCACGTTTTGGTTCAGATAGACTTAGTCATTTTCGAGCATAAGTAGATTAATACAGAAACTTGAATTAATAAACGAGGTTCAAGTAAACATGCGAGTTTGCTAATAAGCTATTACATGAATTACTAGACCGAATCTACCCAACACAATCATCCATCCGTTCCAGCCTTTGTCATGCGAACTGATCAGCCATCAAATGTACCGCCTCGGCTATAATCAGAATCTGCATCCAAAAAGGAGGCATAAGCAACAGAAATGCTTAGTTAGAACGGTCATCCCGTCTCACTTAGCCAAAGCATGAAATCGCATCAAGACATAGATCAGAACAATCAGATGCTTATCAGAAACAGAACTAGCCGAGTGATTATATACACTTACCGGCTAATCTCAGTCTAGATTGCCGCTAAGGTAAATAATCACACAGTTAGCCAGCTGAACATGAATATATGATAAACATCGTATTCATCAGGTAAACAGAATACAATCTACTCAAGAAACGACCCAGACTTAAGGCCACGGTCACGCACTCACCTTCGTTTCCTTCGGATTCGGTGCGGATCGAACAGGCAATCTCCTTCTCTCGGCAAGAATTCCTTCCTCCGGCCAGAAACAGATTTTCTCTCGGCTAAAACTCTTCGCGGTTAACTTCTTTTGGATAAACTGAATTCTCCCTCGGCTAAAATCGGATTCTCACGATCAAACTGAAGTTTCTCTCGAATAACTTCTCTCAACTTTCTCTCTTAAACTTTCTGAGTTCTTTGGTCTCGCAAAAGAGGAAAATTAAGCCAAAATCTGATTAAAATAGACCAAGGTTCCTTTTATTCCGCAAATAACTGTCCCGCGGTTGATTTGGATCGACCAAAAGTCATAACCATTCGCACGCATAACTTTTCCCCGAGTAACCGCTCCAGAATGCCGGCAGTTACATTTTTGGTAAGGTTTCTCGGCTAAAATGTAATACGGTTACATTTTTGGTAAGGTTTCTCGGCTAAAACCGTTCCCGCATATACAAAAAATACGCTTAAGCCGATAACCGTTCCTATACAGTTTAACACGCGGATCTGATCGACTTTACCCCGATAACCGTTCACCAATCTTGTCCGAAATCTGACCAAGTCCCGAAAAACTCGGCCAGTTGATTTTAGCTCGGCTAAATTTTCGAAAAACTCGGCCAACTGATTTTAAGTCGGCTAAATTCCCGAAATTCACGGCTAGCTGACTTTAGCTCGGCAAAAACTTAACCAGTTTGGAAATCACCCGATTTGATTGAATTTTTCCTCGCCTAAACCCATTTTCCCACGAACACTTACCTTCTTTCCAATTCTTCTCAGCTAAACTCAAATCTGCCTCATTTGAGCATAATTGCGGAACACGGGCGTTACAATATCCCCTAGTTTATTATATAAAGACTCAATGAATCTCACGAGAGCTTGACAGATCAGCTCTTTCTCCTGGTTCCACATCAGCTTTCGAAGAGTTAAAAAGAAAAATACCCAAAAAAATTAAAAAAATTGAAAAAGTAATTTGTCGCTTCACCACTCGAGAGCAGCGAAACTCCCCACCCGAAAATGGTTACTCTCGCAGCAAATCCGCTTATATGCAGCAACCATCAACAGCGAGGAAGTCAGCGGTGGAGGAATATAGCATGGGTCTAAAGCATCGGAGAAAAAATTGGCTCGGCCGAAGATGATGGAGTACAAACCGGAAACGGAGCTCTGATTCATGGAGGAGGCAAAGAAGGAAGTGTATTCGGTGTGGGCTTTACCGGATGAGGAAACGGAGCTCCGATTCCGAAAGCTAATGGAAGCTCTGAGATCTGAATTCGATGGCCCAAGATTCGATCCTCACGTCACTGTCGTCGGAGCAACAAATCTGACGGCAGACTAAGCGAAGAAGATGTTCGAAGCAGCTTGCAACGGTCTGAAGGCTTACTTCTCCACCGTTGATCGCGTCGCTTACTCTGCCACCGTTGATCGCGTCGCCACCGGAACTTTCTTCTATCAATGCGTTTTCTTGCTTCTCCGATCGACACGAGAGGTAAGGAAATTTGCAGGGCTTTATTCCTTTCAAGATTCGACATTTCTGAGAGAATTGTTGAACAAATGCTAATTAAGATATTGAGTCTCAGGGATGTCTAAGATTACATATCAAAATCTTGGGTTTAGTTTCTGGATGAAAGTTATGTTTTTGGATCAAAACTTTCACAGTGATTTTGGAATCCAATGTTTTTTCTGTTTATTACAGGTAATGAAAGCTGGTGAACACTATAAGAACCATTTCAAGTGCTCCACTACCACACGTAAGCTCTTTTGAATTTAAAACTGGTTTCTGTAAACCAAAGCTTTAGATCATGTAGCCTCAAGTCTTAATGTTAAATTTTTGGGAGCTCTAAGGTTGTTAGGTCAATGGACAAGGAAACTGTTTAATCCTTGGGGCGCTACTTCAGTTAGTCACCCAAACATATTTCAATTCACTTTAATGCATGGAAGCATCTACTTGAAAATCCTAAAAGATGGGTGGATCACCGTGGGAATAAAGCCAGCGATTGGTAAATGCACTTTGATTTGGGTTCATTTTGGCCTCAGTCATGCCTCTTTTGCGGTTTTCAAAGCTTCCATTTAGTGTTCTAGCCCTTTTGTTGAGCTATTAGTGGTTGCAGAGACATAGATCCTTCGGTCACGTAAATTTATATGAATTGTTGGCATTAGAATTTTGTATTGGCTTGAAGATGGAATATGCCATGTTTGGTGCTGCTCTTTCTACAAGCTCTCTTCTTTTTGAAGTTCTTGTAGTATTTGATTGAAAGCAATCGAAACAAGTTTTTTTCTTCTTTCGATGGCATATGTGCTAATCTATTTTTATGTCTCTCATGATTCTTGCAGAGCTTGGTCTTAATTTAGTCACCAAGATCAGATTATGTTTTCTTTTCATCCAATTAAGTTAACAATTTCATTTGGATTTTTATCTTCAACGCATCAAGATTGAACAATAATAGTCTCTTCTATGACATTGGTGTTCCTGGATTCTTCTATGATATTGCTTGCTCAAAGGGACACCACGCCATGGTTTTGGTGTTCGATCATTGGCTAAGTTATTCTTGAAAATGAGTATGTGAGTTGTCGTAATTCCAATTTTCTAATTCTTTTTTTAATGAAAAAAAACGAAATCTCGTTTTTGGCGGGAAAACGCGGAATCGCGTTTTTGGCGGGAAATCGCGGAATCGCGTTTTTGGCGGGAAATCGCGGAATCGCGTTTTTGGCAGAAAATCGCCGAATCGCCTTTTTGGCGGAAAATCTCGGAATCGCGTTTTTGGCGGGAAATCTCGGAATCGCGTTTTTGGCGGGAAATCTCGGAATCGCGTTTTTGGCAGGAAATCTTGGAATCGCGTTTTTGGCGGGGAATCTCGGAATCGCGTTTTTGGCGGGAAAATGCGAAATCGCGTTTTTGGTGGGAAAATGTGAAATCGTGTTTTTGGCGGGAAAACGCGGAATCGTGTTTTTGGCGGGAAAATGTGAAATCGCGTTTTTGGCGGAAAAACGTGAAATCGCATTTTTGGCGGGAAAATGTGAAATCGCGTTTTTAGCAGAAAAATGTGAAATCGCGTTTTTCGCAGAAAAATGTGAAATCACGTTTTTAGCAGAAAAATGTGAAATCGCGTTTTTCGCAGAAAAATGTGAAATCGCGTTTTTCGCAGAAAAATTTGAAATCGCGTTTTTGGCGGAAAATTGTGAAATTGCGTTTTTGGCGGGAAAATGTGAAATTGCGTTTTTGGCGGGAAAATGATTAATTATTGCTTTTTGAGAAAAAATGATGGTATTATAGGTAATATTGTTATGATGTCATGATGATGTCATGATGATGTCATAATAATGTATTGTTGATGTCATAATAATGTGTGATGATGTCATAATTATGTATGATGATGTCATCATGATGGGTCAATTGGGTCATCCATTTGACCCATGATCCATGACCCATTACAAATTGACCCATTACAAATTGACCCATTTGACCCATGACCCACCAACCTATTAAAATAAAAAAAATTAACCTATTAGAATCATGGGTCATAGGTCAAATTGGATTGACGACCCATGACCCATTTTGACACCCCCTGCATCAAAAGGGTACCTGCTGATACAATTATGTTCTTAGACATGGACATTATATGTATATCTTTAACATTAAAGTTTGATTGTGATCGGGGTGATAGGTAAGACTAAATTAAGACGATCAACATTCAACTATTGCTGCAAGATTGCCCTGAGAGTTCTTCTTCTTTTATTTCATGGAGCATATTTTTGGTTATATATATTTTTTCTAACTAACATATGAACTAAATATTTTGTTTTGCATTTTCAATCAAACTGGTAAATTGGAGCATAGTGTAATTATTCTTTAAAAATACTAGGTTTTTCATATACGCGCGGATATGTATTAATAATTTAGTTTAATTTTTTTTAATTAGTAATTTATTATTTATCTAAAACATAATGGGTTTACTTAAACTTTCTTTTTATAAAAATATATTTATATATGATGTGACGTTTTCTCATACTTGTATTTATTTATAAGATTATAGATTTTGTTAAGTAAAATATTAATAAATCAATTGAGTTTTACCTAATTAAAAAACTAATTTATCAAAAATACTAACATGTTTGGGCTATATGCCATGTTTATAGAAGAAAGGATAGAAGAAGAAAAATTGTTTGACATTTTAGAAAACTAAAAATACAATATTTTAATATTTGCTTATATCGTATTTTTCAATATATTATTTTCATTTTTTGTTAATTTGTTTGCATAGTGTTCAATTTTGTTTTGTATTCACGATGAGTGTATGGTTTTTATATATTTACTTCATATATTTTTGTGTCTGAAATACTGTTTTTTTATCCTTTTAAAATGTTTATCTGATAGCATAATACCCGGATTTTGAATTTGAAATTTTACACTAATATTAAGTAATCTTTTTTAGATAACAGAAAAATGAGTTGTAAACATTTGATAAATCTTAACTAACATTATGTAAATTTTTATTTATTGAGATAAAAGTAGAAAGAGACTAGTGTATTAGATGTGATCTTCTACTTGATCGGATTCACACATGTGTGTAGTAGTGAAACTGGTATAACTTTTTACTTTAATATTGTATTCAATATTAGTTTGTGGTAAGGTAAATAATGTTTGTTTATTTTTTTGTAGTCTTATATGGAGATTTGTAGGTACCTGCGAAACCTAAATCTAGTAAACCTCTAGCATAGCGTGCTGATTTGAAATCTAGAATTTTGTCAAAACTTTGTGGTCTTTTTAGTTAGTTGATTAATATTCTTAGATAATATTTGTGCCATAAAACAATGTAGTTTTTGAGTGAATTAGATTAGAAACTTATGAGAAGTCACCCTGTAGTTTGTCTTGTTGTTAATGACCAAGAAATTTCTAATCTTGTAAACTCCGCCGACCCTTAGGTTTGCCCCATAATAGCCTATTCGATTAGCCGCTATGACTGCTTGGATTATAGTTGACTTTAAAAATTTGTGTTAAAACAGAATATAATAGTGCTAATTAAATTTTCGATTGGTGATGCGTATATTTCCTAATACATTTTGATCGATAAGAAACAGTTTCAAACCCATAATGAAACCGCATATTTTCATTTTATGCCTCCTAGAAATGGACGACTCAAATAAACAGTTATTTCTTAATAAAACATTAAAAAATATTTTTTTAGGTTTTTGCTAGATATTAAGTTAATTTTATTTTTATATATAATTTTTCCTTTGTTAGTTTAGTATTTTTATATTGATTTCTATTTTATATTGACATATAATGTTTTTTCTTTTTTTTGGTTTGTTAAGCTTTTTATGTTGCTTTTCATGCGTTATCATTGATATCAAATTAATATTTTTTTAGAATATTTTTTTTTCTTTTGTTAATTTAGCACTTTTGATATTTATTTTTATTTTAATAGACATAGTTTTTTAGAATTCTTTATATTATTCATATATAATTAAAATGGCGATTTGACATATTTTAATTGGTTATTTAAAATCATATGTGGACACCCTTAGATGCATAAAATTTCCTTTTAATAATTTTTTTTGTTAAGTTTTTATGTTGATTTTCCATAGAGTTAGCATAGATATCAAATTATTTTTTTTTAAAAGATTTTTTTTAATTTTGGTTAATTTAACTATTTTGATATTTATTTCAATTTTAAGAGACACGATTATTTTTTGAAATTCCTGATATTATTTAATATTTAATTAAAATGCTAATTTGACATATTTTAATTGGTCGTTTAAAATTCTATGTGGACATCTTTAGATGCATATTGATCAATTTTTATTAGTATAAGATTTTATTTTGACATATAATTTCCTTTTTTTTGTTAACATTTTTATGTTAATTTTTCATAGAGTTATCATAGATATCAATTTAATTTCTTTTTAAATAATTTTTTTCTTTTGTTAATTTAGCTATTTTGATATTTATTTCCATTTTTGATTTTTTTATTTTGATAATTTAGCTCTTTTTATATTTATTTCCATTTTAAGAAATATGATTTTTTAAATTTCTTGACATTATTTAAGATTTAATTAAAATGATGATTTGTCATATTTTAATTGGTCATTTAAAATTTTATGTGGATGCCCTGAAAAGCTTGTAGCTACAACTTTTATTAGTAATAATAGATGTTTTCTAAAGTGGAACTATTTAATGACCAGGGGGAATTCCAAAAATACCATTTTTGTAATATCACTTTTTTAAAATGTCACTGCTTATTATACGTTTTTAAAATAATACTTTTTATACGTCATTCATAAATATATATATATATATATATAGACATTTATAAACTAGATTACAAAATACATTATAAAGTGTTATAACATTTATAAACTAAAATGTTTATAACGTTTTGTAAGAAACATTACAAAATACAATATAAAGTGTTATTACATTTATAAGATAGTTATGAAGATGGAGTAAACTAATAAACGTTCGTACGCCAATATATAAAATGAAATAAGTTTATAAGTTAATTTAGAGAAATTGTAATGAAAATCTTTTTTCTTAGTGGTATTTTTGAAAAATGGTATAATAATAGTATTTTTCGAAAAATTCCTACTGGCTAAAACCTGTAACCTAGTGGTTGGTGTTTAGTATAATTGGGTTCAAAACCACATATTACATATTGTTAGTCCAAAAAAAAAATGTAACTATTTGCAGCCTATATGTTTTAACCTAGCTACGTTAAAATCATTTCACCTCGTTGTTTTAGTTTGACAAGCCATATGTTTATTATTTAGTGTACTAAAATTTCATTATCACAACAATACTTTTGTTTGTATTCATCTTCAAGACCCTATGGGTTGATTGAACCCAGCTTGTGAAGTTTATTAATGGTTAAAATGGTATTTTTCACCAAAATAGATCTTAACAGGAATCTCTTTATGACTGAGAGTTTAGTATGCTAATTCGTCCATATAATTCGATGGTTAGGATCCATATATATCAACTAATGATATAGATAATTGGATTCATTTCAACCCACCATGAAAACTCCTACCTATATAGGCTGACTAATTACTTGGATTTTCCTAAAAGAAATACATGATGGTATGGCATGTTATGAAGCTTATTTACATTTTCGTTCAAGTAACTGGAAAGCAGATAGTTGATAAAATCAAAATCAAAATCACTTACCGAATCTGGAGATCCAATTCGTCAAAATTACTTAGAAAGCGTTGTCGAAATAAGAGCTTCAAGGAGCCGGATTCAATAGCATAACTATCTTCTCTCAAGGGCCGTACTTCTAAAGCTGATATGAATGGTGTTGTTGTTCCTGTCGAAACGAGACAAATGTCCAAAGAGTTTGACTTTGACATGTGAATGACTTCCTCTGCAATACCATTTTGCAATGTGATCTTACTAATATCCGAAAGTTGATCTTGAAAATCTATGGTTGTCCACAAGTTAGGACCTATGTAATGATCAAACTTTGGCATAGTTTTAAGACCATCGTAGTTTCCGTATACGAAGACAGCTATAATAAGATAGGTTATGCCCTGCATGACCATTAGATTGTAGCAGTTCCGTTGTCCTTCGGGAAAATATCTCAGGTTTCTGTATGGTTTCAAGTACTCGAATTCGTTATTCGTGATTTTGCCACTTTTTCCGCTTCGGATGAAATCAGCATCGGATGAGTAAATCAAACTGGTGGAGTTTTCGGTATAACTAGACTCGTTACCTGGCATTCCGCAATCCAAGCTGATGAATCCTGGAAAAAAGTCATTGACACGATAAATGGAAAGCAAAATCTTGTTCTAATATGTCAAGTGCAAAGACAGCCACGAAAGTTTGCAATACCAGTGAACTTTGGTTACATTCATAGCCAAAAAAAAGAAAAGGAAATTTCGTGCAGAGATGGTTTATCCGCAAAAAACATAAAATACCTAGTTGACCTTGAGCATTAGCGAGATGAATAATGAAAAAACTCGCCATCAGCGCCATGAAAAGAACACTTCGAATACTCTCCATTTACAACAATTAAGATAACTACTTTACAAAAAATAATTAAGATAACAAGCAACTACAAACATCTATACTATATGAAAGCAGCTATTTGAAGCTACGCTAGCCACCTCAGCTTACTTCAACTTTCTTCTAAACAAGTCACGTGTCAAATACTACGAATGGTGCTCTACGCAAGCCTGAAGCTTATGACGTCGTATTCACGTCCGTTTTTGCTGAATTTCAACCACATCAGCTTCATATATGTTTGCCTTCTCAAAGCAACGATTCTTCTCCTCCTAGCGTGATATGATTCCGGACACGGAGGTTCAAGCTGAGGCATTGCACGTACCGGAAGGAGCAATCACCCGCGCAAAGGCACGGAAGTTGACGGAAGCAGTTCGAAGCTTACTTGGCGATATTCGGATCAAGGAGGATCAACTTACGCACCCGATCCTTATCTCCTTATCTTCGAGTTCTTCTTGAGGTTCGGCCGTTGAGTAAGTTGCGTTGTACTCTTTTTCCTGTTACGGTTTTGTCCCAATGGGTTTTCCGTAAGAGGTTTTAACGAGGCAACCGGCTTACTCCGCTAACGGTCCGTTTCTGAAAGAGAACTCCGCGGGGAATTTTTCCGAGGGATTTATTTCCGAGGGACTTTCCCGAGGGAATTTGCTGTGGATTCTCGGTGGAATACCAGGAGACTTTCTCTAGTCAAACCACATTAATTCTAGTCTTGGTCAAAATTCTTGTAATTTGTTTTTCTCATTTTCGAGATAAGTGATTAATTCACTTTGACTCATTTATTTTCTCTTTCTTCTCTTCTCTATATAAATTCCCCCTTGTAATCTCAAATCAATCAATCAATTATCAATCTAATTTTCTCTCTTCATTGTCGAGTTTTTGCTCTTCTTTTTCGTTTCTTAGAAGGCTTATTCTTAGAAACAAATTTCGATTTATCTTTGAGTATTCCCCAACTCTTAGACGTAATCTTCGATCCGTTGATCGTGAGTGTTCTTCTCGTAAAGTAGGGCATAAGGATTTTCGGATTAACATTCACGCCTTATCATCCTCTTTCCCGAATTCTCCCATCGGCGTTGCCACCGCCTCGTTTCCAAATTTTCTCGAAAGATTGGGCCTAAGGATTTTCGGATTAATTTCCACGCCTTAGCATCTTTCTTCTTGAATCCTTCGAAGTCAAGGATTATCCGATCATCACCTTTACTCGAGCAAGACGGTCCTTAGGTCAAATCCTATCAAGTGGTATCAGAGCCACTTGCTCAAAATCGGTGATATCAATTATTTCTCTTCATCTTCTTCTTTTATCTCTTCATCTTCTTCTTTTAATTATTTTGCTGCAATTTCGTTTTTTTAATTAAACCATAATCAAAAAAAAAAAAAAATTAATTAAATTAACATCTTTTTCGAGAAAATTCAGAATTTTAAAGGTCATATTTTTATTCTTTGATTTCTCTTGAAAATTGTCATTCACTTCTTTATTTCTTTTCTTACGAGGTACCATGGACGAAGAAAGCGAATCCGCGACATCACGGACAAGGAGAGCACAAGAGGAAGCCATAAACCGAAAGGTCGACGGCATGGACCGAAAGGTCAACAGTATGGACCACAAGGTCGACGGCATCACTCAACTACTACAAGAAATGCGTGATCGCATGGCCGCTTTAGAAGTGCACACACCCGCACAAAATCCCGGAAATCATGGCGGAGGAAACCGGTCCGACCGAAGCATCGGCCGCGAACCAGCAAGAAATAGGCGAGATCGACCACGACGTCACGAGTCCGAGGATAATCCATTCTACGACTATAGCGGTTCGTCCGACGATAACCGGCATCAACGACTACCGGTCCGAAGACGAGATAATGACTTGGGTGGAATGAAACTTAGGATCCCGGCGTTTCATGCAAAGAACGACCCGGATGCCTTCCTAGAATGGGAAAAAAAAATCGAACTTGTTTTCGATTGTCAACATTTCTCCGAGAGAAAGAAGGTAAGTTTGGCCGCAACGGAGTTTCACGACTACGCCATAGATTGGTGGGACCAAATCGTGACCAACCGTCGGAGAAATAGAGAAAACCCGGTGGAAACGTGGAACGAAATGAAGCATTTGATGCATAGGCGATTCGTACCGAATCACTACTTCCGCGATCTTCACCAAAGGTTGAGACGTTTGACACAAGGTAGTAGGAGCGTCGAAGATTATTTCCAAGAAATGGAAAGGTTGATGTTAAAGGCTGATATCGAGGAGCAAAGAGACGCTACGATGGCAAGGTTCCTCGCCGGCATGAATCGCGACCTACAAGACCGTGTTGAAATGGAGACTTACGGAAACATCGAGGAGATGTTACACAAATCTGTCTTATTCGAACAACAGCTCAAACTCAAAGGCATCACACGCCAACCATTCAACTCTAAGCCGAGTTACCCGAAAGGAGAAAAAGCTATTTACCCTCCCCGGATCGATTCTAAGCCAAAGGCCGTTTATAAGCCGAGCTCTTCCGGACATGACTACAAAGGTAAGAGTGAATCAAATGTTGTTCGGAATCGTGACATTGAATGTTTTAAATGCAGAGGCAAAGGACATTTCGCGAACAAGTGCCCAAATCCGCGAGCAATGATGGTCCTTGCCAACGGCGATATCGTTACCGACGACGAGGAAGAAAACGAAACCGAAACCGCCCCGATCTTCGATGATTATGAGGAGCATGCGGTTGATGGTGAGCTATTAGTAGCTAGGCGAGTCCTTCTTGCCCAAGAACCGGTCGTTGAGAACGAGCAACGAGAGAATCTATTCCACACCCGTTGCATGATTAAAAGCAAGGTTTGCTCTCTTATTATTGATGGTGGTAGTTGTACTAATGTGGCGAGTACTACTCTAGTAGAGAAGCTAGGTATGGAGACAAGGAAACATCCCCGACCTTATAATCTTCGGTGGTTGAACAACCAACGTCAACTCAAAGTTACCCGGCAAGTTTCGGTCCCGTTGACGATAGGCCGATACGAAGACGAGGTCGTGTGCGACGTTTTACCTATGGAGGCTGGCCATATCTTACTTGAACGTCCGTGGCAGTATGACCGCAAAGCCGTTCATGACGGTTTCACCAACAAGCATTCGTTTGAGCATAAGGGTCGAAAAATCATTTTGGCACCATTATCTCCACATGAGGTATTTCTCGACCAACTCAAGCTCGAACAAAATCAGGGCAAAAGCAATGTAAGCGATCCCTCACCCACTTCTTCTCTTAAAATCAAAAGTGATGGATCCAAGAAAAATGATAAACCACTCGTGAATGAATCTTTACTTATCAAACCGAGTGAACTTAAGCATGCTCTCATTTCTCGGCAACCGTTTGTTTTATTAATCTTTAGAGATACTCTTTCGAGTATGTCTAACCCTGAGCCGGAAATCCCGAGCAGCATATCTTCTCTTTTGCAGGATTTTTCCGACGTTTTCCCGGAAGACGGTCCGATCGGTTTGCCACCGATTCGCGGAATCGAACACCAAATAGATTTCGTACCCGGCGCGACACTTCCAAACCATCCGGCCTACCGTACCAATCCTGTTGAGACAAAGGAACTTCAGCGTCAAGTTGACGAGCTGATGGCCAAGGGACATATACGGGAAATTATGAGCCCATGTGCCGTATCCGTTTTACTCGTACCAAAGAAGGACGGAACGTGGCGAATGTGCGTGGATTGCCGTGCAATCAATAACATTACTGCAAAGTACCGCCATCCGATCCCAAGGTTAGACGACATGTTAGATGAGCTTTATGGGTCTAGCGTGTTCACTAAAATCGATCTAAAAAGTGGTTACCACCAAATTCGTATGAATGAAGGTGATGAATGGAAAACTGCTTTTAAAACTAAACATGGCTTGTATGAATGGCTTGTAATGCCGTTTGGTCTAACCAATGCGCCTAGTACTTTTATGCGTTTAATGAACCATGTTCTTAGGTCGTATATAGGTCTCTTTGTGGTCGTTTATTTTGACGATATCTTAATTTATAGCAAGAACCTAGATGAACATGTTGAACATTTGCGATTAGTTTTAGATGTGCTTAGGAAGGAACGTTTATTTGGCAATCTTAAGAAATTCTCTTTTTGTTCAGATAACGTGGTCTTTTTAGGTTTTGTTGTGAGTTCTCAGGGCATACAGGTTGACGAGAACAAGATCAAGGCCATCCGCGATTGGCTGACTCCAAAAACCGTTGGCGATGTGCGAAGCTTTCACGACTTAGCCGGATTTTATCGACGATTCGTCCGTGACTTCAGTACTATTGCCGCGCCCTTAACCGAGGTCATCAAGAAAGACGTGGGATTCCGTTGGGAGCAAGCTCAAGAGGACGCCTTCCAACTACTCAAAAACCGACTTACTCACGCCCCTTTACTTGTTTTACCTGATTTTGCTAAGGCTTTTGAAATTGAATGTGACGCATCCGGTGTTGGTGTAGGTGCTGTTCTAATGCAAGAAAAGAAACCCGTGGCGTTCTTCAGCGAGAAACTCGGAGGTGCAACGCTCAATTACCCGACTTACGACAAGGAGCTTTACGCCTTGGTCCGAGCACTCCAAACGTGGTAGCATTACCTATGGCCGAAGGAATTCATCATTCACACCGATCATCAATCCCTCAAACACTTGAAGAGCCAACAAAAGCTTAACAAAAGGCACGCACGTTGGGTTGAGTTTATTGAGACGTTTCCATACGTCATTCAATACAAACAAGGAAAAGAAAACGTGGTCGCCGATGCCTTGTCCCGGAGATACACTCTAATCTCTACACTCGACGCTAAGGTTCTCGGGTTTGAAATGATCAAAGATGCTTACGCAACCGACTCCGACTTTCAGGAAGTCTTTCTTTCCTCTTCTAAATTCGCTTTTGGGAAATATTTTCAAAGCGACGGTTTCTTGTTTTACGAGAACCGTCTTTGTATTCCTAATTCCTCTTTGCGAGATTTACTTGTTAGGGAAGCTCACGGCGGTGGACTCATGGGTCACTTCGGAATTGCTAAAACCCTTCACATCGTACAATACCATTTTTATTGGCCACATATCAAACGTGATGTGGAACACATTTGTAACCGATGCACGACTTGTAAGTACGCTAAGTCCAAACGCCAAAACCAAGGTCTGTATACTCCATTACCCATTCCTAGTGCACCGTGGACTGATATTTCTATGGATTTCGTTTTGGGTTTGCCTAAGACTAAGAAAGGTAGTGACTCTATTTTCGTGGTTGTTGATAGGTTCTCAAAAATGGCACATTTCATTCCATGTCATAAAACCGACGATGCATCGAACATAGCTGATTTATTCTTTAGTGAAATAATTCGATTGCATGGTATGCCTAGAACCATTGTTTCGGATAGGGACACAAAGTTTCTAAGTTATTTTTGGAAGACCTTATGGTCGAAATTAGGAACAAAACTTTGTTTTTCTACCACTTGTCATCCGGAGACCGATGGTCAAACCGAAGTAGTCAATAGGACTTTAGGCACTCTCTTGCGAACTGTTGTTAAAAAGAATCTTAGAGCATGGGAAGAATGTTTGCCGCACTTAGAATTTGCATACAATCATGCGCAACATACTACTATTTTGTTTTCGCCATTTGAACTTGTTTACGGCTTTAATTCTCTTACTCCTCTTGATTTAACTCCTCTTCCTTTGAGTGAACATGTGAGTTTGGACGGAAAGAAAAGGGCTGAATTGGTAAAACAGATGCACGAAAAGGCGAAGGCGAACATCGAACACAAGACGGAGCAATACCGCAAACACGCCAACAAAGGACGGAAGAAAAAGACGTTCGAACCCGGCGATCTTGTGTGGATCTATCTTCGAAAGGAACGGTTCCCGGACGAAAGGAATTCCAAACTCAAACCGCGAGTCGATGGACCGTTCACCATTTTGGAAAAGATCAACGACAACTCCTACAAAATTGATCTCCAAGGTAAGTACACCGTTAATTCTAGCTTCAATGTTACTGATATCATTCCTTATATTGCAGATGAAATCGATTTGGGGTCAAATCCTTTTCAAGAGAGGGAGGATGATATGATTCCGGACACGGAGGTTCAAGCCGATGCATTGCACGTACCGGAAGGAGCAATCACCCGCGCAAAGGCACGGAAGTTGGCGGAAGCAGTTCGGAGCTTACTTGGCGATATTCGGATCAAGGAGGATCAACTTACGCACCCTATCCTTATCTCCTTATCTTTGAGTTCTTCTTGAGGTTCGGCCGTTGAGTAAGTTGCGTTGTACTCTTTTTCCTGTTACGGTTTTGTCCCAATGGGTTTTTCGTAAGAGGTTTTAACGAGGCAACCGGCTTACTCCGCTAACGGTCCGTTTCCGAAAGAGAACTCCGTGGGGAATTTTTCCGAGGGATTTATTTCCGAGGGACTTTCCCGAGGGAATTTGCTGTGGATTCTCGGTGGAATACCAAGAGACTTTCTCTAGTCAAACCACATTAATTCTAGTCTTGGTCAAAATTCTTGTAATTTGTTTTTCTCATTTTCGAGACAAGTGATTAATTCACTTTGACTCATTTATTTCATCTTTCTTCTCTTTTCTATATAAACTCCCCCTTGTAATCTCAAATCAATCAATCAATTATCAATCTAATTTTCTCTCTTCATTGTCGAGTTTTTGCTCTTCTTTTTCGTTTCTTAGAAGGCTTATTCTTAGAAACAAATTTCGATTTATCTTTGAGTATTCCGCAACTCTTAGACGTAATCTTCGATCCGTTGATCGTGAGTGTTCTTCTCGTAAAGTGGGGCATAAGGATTTTCGGATTAACATCCAAGCCTTATCATCCTCTTTCCCGAATTCTCCCATAGGCGTTGCCACCGCCTCGTTTCCAAGTTTTCTCGAAAGATTGGGCCTAAGGATTTTCGGATTAATTTCCACGCCTTAGCATCTTTCTTCTTGAATCCTTCGAAGTCAAGGATTATCCGATCATCACCTTTACTCGAGCAAGACAGTCCTTAGGTCAAATCGTATCATAGCGTTAACCATCGTTTCAGTCTCCCTCGGTCATTGAAGTTGCGCCGTTACAAATGTCTTTTTGATTTCCAACGCATGCATTCTTTTATCTCACTGGAGAAGCTTCACCACTGGCACTACAACTTTCTTCTCATGGATACCTTCTAGCTAATATTCGACTCTTTCTCTGTACCAATCAAAGCGACAACGGAATGGCGTCCGAGGATATCGATGGGCCAAGGAAAATCAAGCGACAAATTCCTCAGAATGCAAGCACAAATTAGTCTCCAACATTTAGACGTACGTGAAAGGGAAGCATCTACGCCCAATCTACAAGGTATATTCTGAATCCTCCCTCCCTCAAGTGTTTAATCGGTTGTATTGGCTACTGATTGACAATGCTTTCGAGAGTTTCAAATAACCTACATGACTCACAAGGGTTTTTCTTCTTCTTCTTCACATTTTTTTGGGAATAGAAATTGCTTTTCATAAAAACCTCCAGGAGCTCATAAAATTGGTTTCCTCTCTGCAAGTTTTTTACTGTCTTCAATCTGCAATGGGTTTCGTTTCTTCATGTACATCGATCTTATTTGCAACAGGTTTAGTCTCAACCAGAAGATGCGGAGTTGTTCGTTTAGCATCGCAGTTCGTTTAACATATTAATTAAATATGTTTCTTACATTGAGTTTGCGCAGCTAGGTTTCTAACTATACTCTTGATATGTGAACAAACGAACAAGTTGTTATCAAGTTTGTGAGTTCCTGTTTCTAAGAGAACAAGTTTGGTTCTACGAAACAAAGTTATACATTATTCTAGGGGGTGTGAGCTACAAAAAAAAGCAACATCTTCAGGTTAATTAAATACAATGAAGGTCTCTTCTCTTTGAGTTTGCAAAATTGTATCACAAACTAAAAAGGACTAATGCTAACAATGTATTTAGTTTGTATGAATGTTATAGGAACTTCTCTCTGCACTAATGCCCAAAGCCTCTATTGACGAATAAATTTAATTAGTTATACAAAGAGGACGGTTGTACTTACAGCATCAGTGAGATCACTTATCATGGATGTTTTGCAGTTCCCTATACAAAGAGGATGGTTGTTTGATTGGCCACATGTGGTGTCCTTAATCTTCAATGGTTCTCAAGGTAATATACCAATTAGTGAGCATCTTTGGATTCAAAGTAAAATATGATGCAATTTTGGCATTAGGTAGATGTTTTTAGACTGATAAGATTTCTCGAACTATCTTATCTCTCCTTACACCAAGCAGCACGAGCAGACAATATCATAGAAGAGGAATAATTAAAGAGAACCGATCGAGTCAAGCTTATGGGTTATGGCCCAAGTATTTAGGTTGTCCCTACCATTCATCTACCACAAAAACTAATAAAACTCAGGTGGTCTATGGAAAAGGTGGCCTTTCAAGTGGTAGATGTAATGGAGTTCAGGGAACGTATAAAAGTGTTCTTTCTTTGAATCCATAAGGTACGTATAATAGCTTACTTTAAGATTTATTGTATATGCTAAAAGTAAAACTATAATATATATCAAATTTGATCTTACAGATTATTTTGTTTCTCTTTTATATCTAAACTTAATTAAATTGGTTCTGACACAAAAATTATTTTAAATTGTTTATTTATGATTTCAAACATACAAGACAGTGAAATGCAATTTTTAACTCATAAATTACACTTTTTATTCTTTAACAAAACAAAAAAATACATTTTTTTATTTTTAACTGGACTTTAATTTCTACATTTATCTACACATATTATAGTTTAATAGTCGATACAGTCAAAAGATCTAGGAACCTATTTCCACTTCTTATAATTTTTTTAGTATATATGAGGATTGAGTAGGATTCTGCAAAAGCTTAGGAGTATTCGGCGAACGATGAGTCTATCTGACTGATAGAACAAAATTGCAAACAAATATAGAAAACACACTACAAGAAAACATCACGATTTCCGACCAAATTTCCGACCAATTTAAAATGGTTGGAAATTTCCGACCACATACCGACGACATTCCGATGAAACAGAACCCGTCGGAAATTGGTCAGGAATTCCCGATCATTTTAACTTGGTCGGAATTTTGGTCGGGATTTCTGACCAATTTCCGACGGATTGGAGACCGAATAAAATCGTCGGAAATTGGTCGGTATTACAGACCGATTTTCGACTGTTTTCCGACGAGATATACACGTTAATATACCTGTTGCATTAGCCGTTTATAGTCGTTGGCGAGTATTAGGATGGTCGGATATTGGTCGGAAATTGGATTAGATTTTCGACCAATTTCCGACCAGTACGGACCGATTTTCGACTGTTTTCCGACGAGATATACACGTTAATATACCTGTTGCATTAGCCATTTATAGTCGTTGGCGAGTATTAGGATGGTCGGAAATTGGTCGGAACTATCCAATTTCTGACCAGTACGGAATCCGACCAACTCCCAACGAAAATATAAACGTTAATCTACCCGTTGCAGTAGCCGTTATATAGCCGTTTGAATTTTTAGACTGGTCGGAAATTGGTCGGAAATCCGCGGAAATTTTAATTATAAATACAACACCACCCTCATTCACAATTTACACCAAAAAAAAACATAGAAAATGTCTTCTTCAAATCCAAACACTAGAGATTATTTTCGATCGTAGATGGATATACCACGACAAGATCCAGCGACGAATCTATTGACGGAGGAGTATGCACAAGGTGTTGAGGAATTCATGACATTTGCGACAAACAGTAGCATGACGTCGGAATACGGTAAATTGTATTGTCCTTGTCCTAAATGTCGGAATCATAGATTAGTCTCTATTGTGGAAGTATGGAAGCATCTTTATAGGAATGGGTTAATGCCGAGTTATAAGATTTGGTATACGCATGGAGAAACTGATGCAATGGTGCAACATCATTGTAGTGGTTTTAATTATTCGGGTAGAATAGAGGAACCAACACCGGAAGTAGATGCAAACGTTCAGATGGTGAATGATGCGTATCACGAAAACGTAGCATCGTATGTTCCGGATGGTATTATAATAGAGGAACCTAATTTAGAAGCTCGGAAGTTTTTTGATATGCTAGATGCAGCTAAGCATCCACTATACGAATGATGTAGAGAGGGAATATCGCCTTTATCAACTGCAAGCAGGTTGATGACAATAAAGACCGATTTCAACTTGGCAGAGGATTGTGTGGATGCGATAGCTGATTTTGTGAAAGATATTTTACCTGAAGATAATCTCTCACCGGCTTCATACTACGAGGTTCAGAAACTTGTAGCTGGTCTTGGATTGCCGTATCAGATGATAGATGTGTGCATCGACAATTGTATGATATACTGGAGAAAAGACGAAAACCGTCGCAAGTGTCGTTTTTGTGGGAAACCTCGGTATCAGGGAACGGGTGGAAGAGTACCAGTTCCACATAAACGGATGTGGTATTTGCCGTTAACAGATAGGTTGAAGAGGTTATATCAATTCGAGCGCACGGCAGGAGCTATGAGATGGCATGCAGAACATAACTCATATGGAGAGATTGCGCATCCTTCAGATGCAGAAGCGTGGAAACATTTTCAAGAGGTGTATCCTAGTTTTGCGGCTGAGCCAAGTAACGTATACCTCGGGTTATCTACAGATGGATTCAGCCCTTTTGGGAAACATGGGAGGCAATATTCATTGTGGCCAGTAATCGTCACACCTTACAATTTGTCGCCTAGTTTGTGCATGAAACGAGAGTTTTTGTTCCTCACGATTCTTGTCCCCGGACCGGAGCATCCTAAGAGATCCCTTGATATTTTCTTGCAGCCATTAATTTATGAGTTGAAAATTTTATGGAAAGATGGTATTCAAGCGTTCGATGTTTCTCTCCAACAGAATTTTACGATTCGTGCGGTACTTATGTGGACCATAAGTGATTTTCCAGCATTTGGTATGCTATCTGGATGGTCGACTCATGGAAGGTTGGCATGCCCGTATTGTCAAGATAACACTGATGCGTTCCAATTGAAGCACGGTCGAAAGACTTCTTGGTTCGATTGTCATCGACGATTTCTGCCGCATGATCATCCATATTGTCGGAGCACGACATTGTTTAAGAAGAACAAAAAAGTATTTGATGGTCCACCTCCTGAGCCGGATGGGAATAACATCATCACTCAGTTGAGAGATTTTGGTGCTGAGAAGATGGTTTCATGTGGTGGTAATGGTCATTTTCCCGTAGATGGTTGTGGCGAATACCACAATTGGAACAAGAGGAGTATTTTTTGGGATTTGCCATATTGGAAGAACCATCTGCTGCGCCATAATCTAGATGTCATGCACATTGAAAAGAACTTTTTTGACAACATCATGAATACTGTTCTAAATGTGCAAGGGAAGACGAAAGATAATTTGAAGGCTAGATTGGATTTGTTCTCGGAAGGAACTCCATATAATGGCGAACGGAAAATCTCTGGCCCCTGCTTTCCGTTTGTATGAGCCTTCAAAGGAGGTGTTCTTCGACTGGATTACGCATAGTGTTCAATTCCCAGACGGATACGCATCTAACCTTCGTAATTGCGTTAATATTGGAGAAGGGAAGTTTTCAGGGTTGAAGAGTCATGATTGTCACGTTATCATGCAACGCCTCCTTCCATTTGCCTTTGCCGGTCTTCTTCCTAGAAACGTCCATGGAGCTATTGCAGGTACATTTATAATTTACAAAATTATATCTAAATTTTACTAAATTTATCTAAATTGTCTAAATTTTACTAATTTTATTTATCATTTATGCAGGGATCGGTGCTTTCTTCCGGGATTTATGCACGAGATCACTTACAGCAGACGGTATCCAAAATTTGGAGGAAAAGATACCGGCTCTCCTATGCAACCTCGAGAAAATATTTCCACCAGCATTTTTTGATGTTATGGAACATCTTCCTATTCATCTCCCTAGGGAAGCAAGACTTGGTGGGCCAGTTCAATATCGATGGATGTATCCGTTTGAGCGATATATGCTCCACCTAAAGAAGAAGGTGAAAAATCTTGCAAGAGTCGAGGGTTCTATTGTTGCACAGAGCGTGAATGAAGAAGCATCCAACTTTGCTAGCTACTACTTTCCATCTTCGGTGAAGACTAAAAGTAGACGACCTGCACGTCATGATGATGGAGGAGAAAAACCGATGTATCCGGTCTATGTCCCAAAAATTTTTGCAGAAATTGGAAGGCTTAGTGGAAAAGGGAGGTCTAGACGACTAACAGAGGAGGAACAAAGGCATTTGCATACATATCTTCTGACAAACTGCGAAGACGTTTTCGAATATGAGAGGTACGTCACTTGATTTTGAATAATGTATTTGTTTAGTAAATACCAAAAATTAATCCTTGGTAGTATTTTGAATAATGTATTTGTTTTATTCACAGTATATACATGGAGCAAATAAGGAATTGGTTTCCAAATTGCACAGAGGATGAGCTTATGGTCCGTAAACAGAATGAATTCGCGGATTGGTTGAAATATTACGTAAGTGCTCGATTTCCCGCAATTAAACTAAATTTTACATACTTACACATATTGTTTATGAGTGTCCACAAATTGTACAGGTTGATCAGATTAATACTACCGGGACATCGATTCCCACATGGTTAGTTGAGATGGTGCGTGGCCCTACTTTTGTTCCAAGTGTTTATCCGATGTATTGCACTCGGGGGTATGCTTTTAAGGCTTTTCATGAAGGGAGTTCAAGGACAACATGCAACTACGGTATTTCGTCTACATCCGGAGAATTTGTTTACTACGGAATACTCCGCGAAATATTAGAAGTCAAATATCCAGGAATGATTGGTTTGAAGTGCATTGTGTTCTATTGCGATTGGTATGATCCAGTGGAAGGTCTACGTTAGGACGAATTCGGTGTGACATCTGTTCACGGAGGCAAGCGACATCGGAAATACGATCCATTTATTCTTGCTTCACAAGCAGACCAGGTTTCCTACATTCGATACCCCCGGGTTAGGAACAAGCAAGATCCGTGGATTGCACTAACATCGATACAACCAAGAGGAAGGATATCTGGTGTTTCCGAGCATGACCCTTTACAGGAAATGCCAATTGGTAATTTAGGTGAAATCGAGCATTCTCTAGAGGTTGACCTTGTGGTTGACTTCACCGGCATGGGCGAACTATTTGAGGATTCTGAAGAAGAGAGAGGAGAATTTGATGAGGAATCCGATTCAGCTTCTTCAGATTATTCATCGGACTCAGAATAGGTTTTAAATAACAAATTTATGAAACTTTTTCACATACTTTAATTAGTTGTAAGAATATTCGACGGACGGATTTCCGACGGATTTCCGACCACCCGAAATAAAACCAATATTTTGGCGGTTTGATATTTTCAAACCCAACCAAATTAACCGCTAAGTTTTTTTTTTTTTTTTGTGCGCTAAAGGTGTTTTGATCATCCTTTGTTTTACACATATATATATAGTTTTTGATCATGCCTTCTTTTTTTTTAATTACAACAACGTTGTTTCTTGATTAAATTTTTGACACTTCGGAATTGTTTGGTCAGAATTTTATTCATCAGTTTCAGAATAAATTTGTAACAATGTTTTTTCATATGCATCTATTTTAAAACAACAAAATGTTCAAAATTTTTCAAAATTTTAAATATGGTGTACGTATTTTTTTAATACATTTAATTTTAAATCGGCGGGAATGATTGAAAAATGTTTTGTCGGAAAATGGTCGGAATTCCTCGACATTTCCGACCAAATTCCGACCATTTGGGGTTTCGAAACCTCAAACCGCATAAATTTGATTTGGACTATGTTTAATATGGTTAGATATGATCTTTTGAAAGAATTCAATGTCCATATATCTTAACTAAACCAATTTTGGGGCATATCCTATAAAACCTAAAAGAAACCGAAAAGTATAAATACAAAGTGAATGTTTCGTTATGAACGGTTTAATTCGATATACTTTCAATTTATAAAAACATCATATATTTTATTATATGTTTGCTTTGTCACATATTTTTTAGACATAAGATGTTTACATGTTTATTAAACGGTATACAATTTGAAATTTTAGTATTTTATATTCGAAACCCTATATGGTCGGAATTTGGTCGGAATTTCCGACCAATTTCCGACCAATATCAATACTCAGAAAATGTCCTCTAATTATAAACACTTAGCATTTAATCAGAAATATTCATATTGGTCGGAAACTGGTCGGAAATTCCGACCAAATTCCGACCAATATGAATATTTTCGAAAAATGCTAAATGTTTACAATATACCCACTGCAATATTATGGGTTAGTCGGAATCTCGTCGGAAATACCGACGGATTTCCGACCACCCGAAATAAAACCAATATTTTGGCGGTTTGATATTTTCAAACCCGACCAAATTAACCGCTAAGTTTTTTGTTTTTTGTTTTTTTGTGCTCTAAAGGTGTTTTGATCATCCTTTGTTTTACACATATATATATAGTTTTTGATCATGCCTTCTTTTTTTTAATTACAACAACGTTGTTTCTTGATTAAATTTTTGACACTTAGGAATTGTGTGGTCAGAATTTTATTCATCAGCTTCAGAATAAATTTGTAACAATGTTTTTTCATATGCATCTATTTTAAAGCAACAAAATGTTCAAAATTTTTCAAAATTTTAAATATGGTGTACGTATTTTTTTAATACATTTAATTTTAAATCGGCGGGAATGATTGAAAAATGTTTTGTCGGAAAATGGTCGGAATTCCTCGACATTTCCGACCAAATTCCGACCATTTGGGGTTTCGAAACCTCAAACCGCATAAATTTGATTTGGACTATGTTTAATATGGTTAGATATGATCTTTTGAAAGAATTCAATGTCCATATATCTTAACTAAACCAATTTTGGGGCTTATCCTATAAAACCTAAAAGAAACCGAAAAGTATAAATACAAAGTGAATGTTTCGTTATGAACGGTTTAATTCGATATACTTTCAATTTATAAAAACGTCATATATTTTATTATATGTTTGCTTTGCCACATATTTTTTAGACATGAGATGTTTACATGTTTATTAAACGGTATACATTTTGAAAATTAAGAATTTTAAACCCTAAACCCTATATGGTCGGAAATTAGTCGGAATATCGAAGATATTCCGACCAAATTCCGACCAATATGAATATTTTCGAAAAAATGCCAAGTGTTTAATACATTTAATTCTAAATGCCGACCATTTTCCGACCATAATTTTTTCGAAAAAAATGCCAACTGTTGATAATATATCAATCCGCGACATGCAATATTATGAATAAATGTTCAGTATGGTTGGAAATTGGTCGGAAATACCGACCGATTTCCGACCATGCTGAAATTAAACCCGCGAAAATTAACCGGTAAATGTAATATTTGGATGGTTTTGTATCGCGAAAACCGACCGATTTCCGACCATGCTGAAATAACTGCTCAGTATGGTCGGAAATTGGTCGGAAATACCGACCGATTTCCGACCATGCTGAAATTAAACCTGCGAAATTTAACCGATAAATGTAATATTTGGATGGTTTTGTATCGCGAAAACCGACCGATTTCCGACCATGCTGAAATTAAACCCGCGAAATTTAACCTGTAAATGAAATATTTGGATGGTTTTGTATCGCGGAAACCGACCGAATTCTGACCAAACCTAGATCTAAATACATGTAACGCATCGTCTTCTTCATTTCTTCGATCTCTCCTCTCTCTCCGATTCTCTCTCTCCGCCGACCATCACCGCCTGAGCTCTCGCCGGTAAGTGTCCCTCTTCCTTCTCTTCTCTCCCTCTTCCTCTTCCTTCTCTTCTCTCCCTCTTCTCTTCCTCTTTTCTTCTCCTAATTGTTTTTCCTTCTCTTGGTTTGTAGATCGCCGGAGCTTGATCCGTCCGCCGGAGCAGCCGTCCGCCGAAGCCGCCGACCGCCGGAGCCGCCTTCACTCCTCCACCGCCGCCGACATCTTCTCACCATGTAAGTTCTTAAGTTTTTTTTTTGTTAGTTCACATTTTATCAAATTTATGATTTACAATTTTTTTCTTCACAAAGTGGACTTATGATAGCATTGACTTGTTAAATTGATTCTTGTAAAGCTAATTTTGGACTGAAATCGAACCAATTTTGTCGGTCAATGTGTAAAGGCTTCGGAAATTTGGTCCTAATGTGTTAAACAATTTGTGGTTTTTCATTTGCTTGATGAGTTTAAAAAGAGGTCAAATTTGGTCCTAATGTCTTAGACATGGAGCTGAATGTTCTTCTCTTGAGTCTTGTATACAATTTTTTTGATATTATTATGTCTTAAACCAATTATTTAAACAATAGTCACATTTACACTAGTGCCTATGACTATTGTTTGTGCAAATATAATTTCAATGCTATGCTACCTTAAAATAATGCTATCCTACGTAAGGATATGAAGCAATTTGCAGTCTGTGCAAGTATAATTTCAATGCCCAAGGCCCAAAGAATAATGACTTTCATAAATCGTAAACGTCCACATCAATATAGGTCGACGTCGATATTCGGAAACTAAGGAAATTTGGACGAACAGATTTTGGTGTGATCGATGAGTTAGTCGGTAAAAATTTTATGTGTCCGGTAATCTCAAATTATGTTTATCCTACATCCTAACAATTTATAATTGACATCGAAATTTTCATTACTTTTGCATAATTAATAAATTTATTATTACTCTTTTTCATAATTTTTTTATAATTTTGCATTTAATATCTAACAAATTTTGCGTTTTTGTTAAGGTCTTACAATGGTTTCGCGAACTTGAGCATCGGTGGTTCGTCTCAAGGGATGCAACAACCTCCACATACCGGTGGTTCGACTCGAGGGGCAGAACCACCAAGTCCGGCCGCATCGACTATCCCAGAGTCACAGAGTCAAGCTCCTCGAATCATGACCATCGATGAGTTAGTCCAACAACCGGGCCGGGACTTGCACATCCGGCTTGATCCACATCTCGTTGGAAGATCGACATGGTAAAAACCTTTAGTTTTTCTTATTTCTAAACTATTTTATTTTCAAATATTTTAATGTTTAATATTAATTTTAATGTTTAATATTAATTTTTATTTTCATTTTCGAATAAAATTATTTTCAATTGAATTAAAATTAATCAATATTCATAATTTTTAAAATAATATATTTTGTCGGAATTTGGTCGGAAATTAGAAACGTCGGCATTTGGTCGGAAAAAAGGTCATCGGACTTTTGTCGGTCGTCGGGTATTATTATGGTCAGAATTTGGTCGGAACTTACTCTGGTCGGTATTTGGTCGGGAATTAGAAAGGTTGGAATTTGGTCGGAAATGAGAAGGGTCGGAATTTGGTCGGAAATAAGGTCATCGGACTTTTGTCGGTAAATCGTCGGGTATTATTATGGTCGGAATGTGGTCGGAACTTGTCTGGTCGGTATTTGGTCGGGAATGGGCGCATCGGACTTTAGTCGGTAAATCGTCGGGTGATATTTAGCGTCGGTAAATGGTCGGGAATGGTCTGGTCGGGAATCTGTCGGTAATTACCGACCAATTTCCGACCATATTTGATTTCCGACGCGATAGTTCCGACGGGCCAAATTGGTCGGAAATTCGTCGGGAAAGACGTTTTCCGACCGTTTTCCGACCAATATACCCGTCGGAAATCGAATGTATTCTTGTAGTGACAGAAACATCCAAATAATGTCATGCGAAAGAGTTGTCCAAATTTCTTGTGTTCGAATACATCGAAATGTGTGTTATCCTTTTCAACACAGAACTTTTAAGCTTTGAAAAAACTAATAGGAAAAGGTGACAAAAAACATGTTACTCTAAGCTAATAGTAACATGTTTAATAAACAATACTTAAGTACCTTGAAAAGAAGAAGCCAAAAAAACATCATCCAAAAAATGTGTTTTTATCTTCATGAACGTCCTGCAATTATACGCCAATGCAAATGTAAAATATATAAAAAAATTAGACATCCCAAATGTATAATATTGATAGCAAAAATATAATTTTATTCACCACATTTTAGTTTGAAGAACAAGCAAGAAATATCCCCACACATATCGTACATAGTTCTTCTACCACTACAAGAAATATGCTTATTGATAGCATATTATTATAGCACATTTTTCGTAATTGCTATTATAGGTGATATCAGGAGTTGAGTTGATTTATCATAGTATTTCAGAAATGCTAAGTATGAAAATACTCAAGCGGAAAACTAAAATCACTTTGGCTCTCATAAAATCACTTTGGCTCTCGTTAAAATCACTTATACCGCCAACACTTAGCCAAAAACAAATTAACTTAGCGCCCTAGTATATGTCGAGAAACCAAAAAACACACACACACAAAATTTGGAAAAAAAAATTGCTTTAGGGTTTATCGCCATAGTCATCGGTCTCCCCAATCTAGTCGCTGCCTTCTTCAACCTCCAGCATCGGTGCCGTGCGTCGCCTCCTCGTCTCTTCTCCTTCACCGCTCCTTCTCCCATCTTTCTCCGGACTCTCTCCTGCCAATCCTCTCCTCTCAATCGGACTTGCTTCAAGGTAATTTTCCCTTTTACAGAGACATATTTGCTTCAATGTTGCAGGTAATCTGGAGATGGTTTATCATCGACTCCTATTAATCCTGAAAATTTCCGGGGACGTTTGATTAGGGTTTTTGTTGATTTCTACATTGTGTAAAAACTAAGTTGATTTCTACATTTTGATTTCGATATATATTATGGCTTCTTAGATTTATAAATGTACATTCAATTAATTATCAACCAAAATCAATATTCAAATGATCAATTATAGTTATTATTAGCTTAACAAATATTGTAAGTGGAAACAAATATATACAAACCATCCGCGCGTAGCGCGGGATATCTGTAATACCCTAATCCGATTTTTATATTTTTAGCCAACACTGATAGACTTAGTCATTTTCGAGCATAAGTAGATTAATACAGAAACTTGAATTAATAAACGAGGTTCAAGTAAACATGCGAGTTTGCTAATAAGCTATTACATGAATTACTAGACCGAATCTACCCAACACAATCATCCATCCGTTCCAGCCTTTGTCCCGCGAACTGATCAGCCATCAAATGTACCGTCTCGGCTATAATCAGAATCTGCATCCAAAAAGGAGGCATAAGCAACAGAAATGATTAGTGAGAACGGTCATCCCGTCTCACTTAGCCAAAGCATGAAATCGCATCAAGACATAGATCAGAACAATCAGATGCTTATCAGAAACAGAACTAGCCGAGTGATTATATACACTTACCGGCTAATCTCAGTCTAGATTGCCGCTAAGGTAAATAATCACACAGTTAGCCAGCAGAACATGAATATATGATAAACATCGTATTCATCAGGTAAACAGAATACAATCTACTCAAGAAACGACCCAGACTTAAGGCCACGGTCACGCACTCACCTTCGTTTCCTTCGGATTCGGTGCGGATCGAACAGGCAATCTCCTTCTCTCGGCAAGAATTCCTTCCTCCGGCCAGAAACAGATTTTCTCTCGGCTAAAACTCTTCGCGGTTAACTTCTTTTGGATAAACTGAATTCTCCCTCGGCTAAAATCGGATTCTCACGATCAAACTGAAGTTTCTCTCGAATAACTTCTCTCAACTTTCTCTCTTAAACTTTCTGAGTTCTTTGGTCTCGCAAAAGAGGAAAATTAAGCCAAAATCTGATTAAAATAGACCAAGGTTCCTTTTATTCCGCAAATAACTGTCCCGCGGTTGATTTGGATCGACCAAAAGTCATAACCATTCGCACGCATAACTTTTCCCCGAGTAACCGCTCCAAAATGCCGGCAGTTACATTTTTGGTAAGGTTTCTCGGCTAAAATGTAATACGGTTACATTTTTGGTAAGGTTTCTCGGCTAAAACCGTTCCCGCATATACAAAAAATACGCTTAAGCCGATAACCGTTCCTATACAGTTTAACACGCGGATCTGATCGACTTTACCCCGATAACCGTTCACCAATCTTGTCTGAAATCTGACCAAGTCCCGAAAAACTCGGCCAGTTGATTTTAGCTAGGCTAAATTTTCATGGAGGAGGCAAAGAAGGAAGTGTATTCGGTGTGGGCTTTACCGGATGAGGAAACGGAGCTCCGATTCCGAAAGCTAATGGAAGCTCTGAGATCTGAATTCGATGGCCCAAGATTCGATCCTCACGTCACTGTCGTCGGAGCAACAAATCTGACGGCAGACTAAGCGAAGAAGATGTTCGAAGCAGCTTGCAACGGTCTGAAGGCTTACTTCTCCACCGTTGATCGCGTCGCTTACTCTGCCACCGTTGATCGCGTCGCCACCGGAACTTTCTTCTATCAATGCGTTTTCTTGCTTCTCCGATCGACACGAGAGGTAAGGAAATTTGCAGGGCTTTATTCCTTTCAAGATTCGACATTTCTGAGAGAATTGTTGAACAAATGCTAATTAAGATATTGAGTCTCAGGGATGTCTAAGATTACATATCAAAATCTTGGGTTTAGTTTCTGGATGAAAGTTATGTTTTTGGATCAAAACTTTCACAGTGATTTTGGAATCCAATGTTTTTTCTGTTTATTACAGGTAATGAAAGCTGGTGAACACTATAAGAACCATTTCAAGTGCTCCACTACCACACGTAAGCTCTTTTGAATTTAAAACTGGTTTCTGTAAACCAAAGCTTTAGATCATGTAGCCTCAAGTCTTAATGTTAAATTTTTGGGAGCTCTAAGGTTGTTAGGTCAATGGACAAGGAAACTGTTTAATCCTTGGGGCGCTACTTCAGTTAGTCACCCAAACATATTTCAATTCACTTTAATGCATGGAAGCATCTACTTGAAAATCCTAAAAGATGGGTGGATCACCGTGGGAATAAAGCCAGCGATTGGTAAATGCACTTTGATTTGGGTTCATTTTGGCCTCAGTCATGCCTCTTTTGCGGTTTTCAAAGCTTCCATTTAGTGTTCTAGCCCTTTTGTTGAGCTATTAGTGGTTGCAGAGACATAGATCCTTCGGTCACGTAAATTTATATGAATTGTTGGCATTAGAATTTTGTATTGGCTTGAAGATGGAATATGCCATGTTTGGTGCTGCTCTTTCTACAAGCTCTCTTCTTTTTGAAGTTCTTGTAGTATTTGATTGAAAGCAATCGAAACAAGTTTTTTTCTTCTTTCGATGGCATATGTGCTAATCTATTTTTATGTCTCTCATGATTCTTGCAGAGCTTGGTCTTAATTTAGTCACCAAGATCAGATTATGTTTTCTTTTCATCCAATTAAGTTAACAATTTCATTTGGATTTTTATCTTCAACGCATCAAGATTGAACAATAATAGTCTCTTCTATGACATTGGTGTTCCTGGATTCTTCTATGATATTGCTTGCTCAAAGGGACACCACGCCATGGTTTTGGTGTTCGATCATTGGCTAAGTTATTCTTGAAAATGAGTATGTGAGTTGTCGTAATTCCAATTTTCTAATTCTTTTTTTAATGAAAAAAAACAATGCATCTCTATAATCTTTTTTTTTGGCGTATAAAATCTAAGTCAGGGCAATGATAATACGGATAAAGTGAATTATATTGGCACTGTGAAAGGAATATCTAAACCGAGAAGAATCAGACAGATAGTTGGACATATCCTAGCGTGGGTCTGTTTTTGTTGGCTAAAGTTGTTGCAGAGGATGTCATAACAGAGAAATTCCGAGTCTTGTCTTTCAATTTCACTCATAGAGTGGTTAGAGAGACGATCAGAAGTGCTTCAGAAGTGCTTTGGTGATAGTTTCCATGGTTCTGCAACTCCAAACTACTTCAAAACCAAAAGAGAAATACGCTGACTTTGGTAAGAGGATTAAACATCAATCTTCATCAGTTTTTTTGGTGATAGTTCACGTTTATATAATTTGTGTCGGTTAGGTTTTTTGGTTTATGAATAGTAGTATATATGGATGATTTGGTTTATAGTTTATGAATAACTTTGGTATGCAGGAGATCGATGTTGATTTGGAGGCTAAAGAAAAGAAATATCTTAGAGGAGAAGGTGCTAATCTAGAGGTTTAGATATACATATCTATAGAGTTTTAATGATTGTGGCTTTCTGTTGTGAAATGCAGAAACTGAGAGTGTTAAGGGAGAGAAAGCCAAATCAGATAGTCCACGCTCCTCTTGGAATTTGGATTAAAAATAAATAAATACAAATGTATAGTTTGAGATTTAAAGTGTTGAGTCAAAATATTAAAATCCAATACATCTCAAACTATTCTACTGTTAAAAAAACAAAATTCTCAAACTATACGTTTTGATTATTCAAATTCAAGTTTATAGAAACTAACCAGACCTGAATTATTCAAATTCAAATTCAAGTTTATAGAAACTAATCAGAAAAAAATATTGGAAACTCTGTTATGTCAACAAACGCAAATAAATGTTGATTTAATATTTCAACACCGAAAACAAACGAATCTGACTGAGAGAACTAATAAGGCAAAAACAAAGACTCGTTGGTTTATCAATTATAATTATATTTAATTCTTTCAATAAATTCAAGATTAAAAAATCTTAATAACTTTAAAAACCTTCCAACTTCTATTCAACCATGTATCATCTTTTATTTAATTTTAAAATATATAAAAACTTTTTCAATTTAATTACAATATTTTTTTGTTAAAGAACTTACTTACAATAATTACGCCTTGAACACAATCATTGCCAATGTCATTGTATTTTAAAGTCAACAAAAAAACTAAAACAAGTCTAACTTCATGTATCTACAAAAAACCAAAAGACAAAATTAATTTAAAACATTTAATATATATATAAAGATAACAAATATAAATACCCACTCAATGGTTGCTATTCTATTAATATAACAAATTCTATCTAAATTCAAAGGTATGTTAAATTGTTCTTTTAAATACAAACTTAACATATGCATTATGTATATTATTGCAAGTGTTGATTTTTTTAAGTATGTTATTTATAGATTTCATCTTATGGTTGCACAAGAAGGAAATTTGGCTAATTTTTGGTATGCAAATAGTCTAACATATGGTGAGTTTCCTACAATATTTGTTTAGGATAAAAAAATACGACAAAGAGGAAAGAGCACCGATAAGACATTTAACATTCATTCATTAGCATGTGAGCTATATTATATACGAATGATGATAAATCAGAAAAGAAATTATATATGGGCTATGAAGTTATTCGAACCATTATAAGCGTTACATATATTTTTTTTAAAGAAAGTTGATATGCCATAAGACTTTTTGATGGTGATAGAGAATGCTATGAATCAATGGCCACATCAGAACATGGAGGTAACACATAGTGAATGGTTTCAAAATTTGGAGAAGACGGATGCAAACCCTAGAAAAGAAACCCTAGAAAAAGGCAAATATATTACATGCAAGAAGATGAAAGTCAAACAATTTTATATGTAAACACACATGGGCTCATCACAATATTATAATCTCATTGTTTTATTTGTATTTATTTTTGTTTAATAATAAAGAAAATTGAAGAACATAAATTAATTATACAATAATAAAATAAATTCATCAAATGGCCTCTATCTCGAATTAGGTTGTATTTATTAAACTAAAACAATTATCATAATTTACTAAACACAAATTAGAAAATATAAATTACATATAAACCCACATGTATATGCGGGTCTTGACCTAGCTCTGATATAAAGGGGAAGAGGCTATCAGCTAAACATAAGGAAAGAATATATATTTGTATCCAAAAGAAGAGGCAAAATTGAAAATAAAATAATAAATGATAAAAGATGCCCCTCCAGGTTGGTGTTGTAAAATTTCTATCCGGCGTTTCGAGCACGTCGTCCGTATGTCTTATGCGCATACCCACATCTACTATATACAAGTAGAATATTATTTTTCTATTGTTTACCATATCAGCAGTTTGTAGATTAAATATGTACTTCTATTCATTAATGATAAATTAAACTTATATTAAAACATAATTATGTAAATCTTCTAGAAAAAAATCGTGCAAAATGGTCTAAAATGACATAATAATGTGAAGAGAGTACCCACATCAAAAATACTTTACGAGTGGTGTCAAATTTCGTCCCGGGCTGAGATTCAGTAAACCAAATAAAACAACGGAGCTCGGAACACCTAGAAACTCCGAGATGACTGATATGAGATGGGTTGAGCGATGAATACCAAATTTCAATTCATAATTTACTCTACTCCAAGTGCTAGGTAATGTTGTTGAGTACTCTAGGGTCAAACCACAATATGGACTTAAGGGATCTAGAATACAAGAAATCTATTAGTTTAGTTCTAATGATGATAAGGGGTTGACTAATACTAATGATTGAAGTGTAAAGCAAAATGATGCAAGATAAGTAAGTAAACGAATGACTAACAAAGATTGAAAGCTTATAAACTGAAATATGGGCTTTGGGATAAAGTCATTGACTTTGGGTGATTAATAGTTGGTTAATGGTGCTAACAAATCTTAAACAAATTTAATCCAAAGAATAGGCTCACTAAAATGGATTAATCTATCTTTGTAGCCTTAATCCTTTCACTAATCACTTAACTAATCAATCCCTCGATAGTACTTAAGAGATTTGTGAACTTAAGAACAAGAACATATCTAGCTACAAATCACCCTATGCATGCTACCCTCTTTGGACTAAGCATGAAATGCATGGTTAGGGTTGAGCTAGACATTTCATCAAACACCTTTAGTGCATGAAATATCAACAAAGCTAAATCTGGATTAGCTACTTCTAAACTTAGTATTAATACTCCCTAACCATTTGGATATGTAAATCTATCCACTTAGCACCATTAACCCAACTCTTAATCACCATAATCTACTTAGCCTACATGCCCATAAGGAAACTATTCACTCATGATTAAAGAAAACAAAGTAAATGCATTAAGAGAAGACATAATGATAAGAAGAAAGATGTTAAACAAAGAAATTTTACTAAATCATAAAAGGGGTTCAAGATCCAACAAGATCTAAAACTCTAGAGCGAAAAGAAGGAGGCTAAGAGTAGCTAGAAATTACCTCAAAACTATTTATAGAAGTGCAAACTCGGACCGGGGCAACCTGGGACAAACCAGATCATGTCAAAAGTTAAATAAAAGATGCTCATCGCATCAGTAGCGTGTGGCGGTCAGGCGACCGCTATGTTGGTCCCCCGAACTTGGATATCTTCTGGCTTAGGGCATCAGATTGTTTCGACGGGGAATGGACTGGTACTGTCGTCTCCAGATTGACGATCTTCTGCTTGTATCTTGGTTCATCGATCTCATCGGTCAATCCCATCGACATATGGATCCCTGTCCCTTGCACAAATATATTTCTTCTTTGGCTCTTCATTTCGGTTCCATGCATCGGTCCAGCAACCGATACATGATATACCTATATTTTACTTATAATATATATTGGTTCCCGTGCACCAATATATATTCTAAGTATTTTTATGCGGTTTTGTGGATTTAGAGGTAGTTTTCTCCTATTTGTAGTGTTTAGAGATTTTATAGGTCGAAATATCAAAAAGATGGATAATAGAGCAAAATAGCACTAAATCATGTTCATACTATTTTTCCAAGCCAAAAAGACGAGCCAGGAACCTAAAGTTCAAAGAAAGCGGATTTCTCCAATTGGACAACACATATGCATCAGAAGTTTCATGTTAGTTTATTGCCTTTCCTTGCATGTATTGAAATAAAATTTAGAGACAAGATAACATATTGAGTTAAATTTCATCTGGAATTGGTTTCAAGTCATATAGAGTTGTGGTTAGGAAGTTACAGTGATTCTACTGGAGACATGTCCGTCTGGCCCGCAAAAGAAGCAAATGCAGGAATGAGGTCCAAGACGGGCCCAGGGGATCGGCCCAGAGAATTTCTCTTCTCACCCGGTGCCACGACAACAGGTCAGGAACTCGACCCAGGGAGTTGGCCGATTTCGTGCCCATGCGAGTACAACTTTCCTTTTTCAAACTTAATGAAACCCTAATCGACGATAAGCCTATAAATACCTTTTTTCTTCTTGTTAGACATAAGTGATAATCCCATATTTTACATCTTTTAGCATGCATATTATTTGGTTTTATCTGTCTCATGCATGTGTCTTGCATAGTTTTTATAGCATTTTGGTCTTTATTAGAGTATTAGGTGTTTTCATTAGGTTCTAGTGAGTTTTGCATGCATTTGGAGTGTTTTTAGGTGCCTTGGAGACAATTGATGATGTTTGGAGTTATGGAGCATAAGAGGAATGCAAAGCCCATCTGAGACGCCAGAAAGATATAGCTGGACGAAGGCCCTCCGATATGAATAAGCCTTGAAGCTCTTCATAGGATTTGTAGAGAGTGAGTCATCTGTCTACAGGAGTTGGATTCATGCCATTTGGACATCTGGTTAAGGAGTTATCGCGGATTTACTGAAGACGTCTCTGCCTGGCCGAGGAGCTTTCTCTTCACCGGATGCATGCACTGGCCCGGGACAAGATTTCCATCAGAGCCTGCATGGAACTTTCCCTCGGGCAGGGGATATCCCGGTCTCTTATCCCGGACCAATCTCCCCCGGGATTGCATAATCTCCCTCGGAGATTTTCCCTCAACACCGCCCGGGACAAGATTTCCCTCAGAGCCGGCATGGAACTTTCCCTCGGGCAGGGGATATCCCAGTCTCTTATCCCGGACCAATCTCCCCCGGGATTGCATAATCTCCCTCGGAGATTTCCCCTCAGCACCGCCCAGGACAAGATTTCTCTCAGAGCCGGCATGGAACTTTTCCTCGGGCAGGGGATATCCCGGTCTCTTATCCCGGACCAATCTCCCCCGGGATTGCATAATCTCCCTCGGAGATTTCCCCTCAGCACCGCCCGGGACAAGATTTCCCTTAGAGCCGGCATGGAACTTTCCCTCGGGCAGGGGATATCCCGGTCTCTTGTCCCGAACCAATCTCCCCCGGGATCACTTCCCTCACCGAAGACTCCTCGTCCCGGCCTCCCACACCGGCCTGAAGTCTCCCGGCACACAAAACCTCTCGGTTAAAACTCTTCATCCCGGCTTCATGTCCCGGATCCATTCCGGCCGGGATCGATTCCGACCCAAAAATGTCCGGGTCAAAACCCGGTTGACCCGGTTCCCCTCTTTTTATTATAAATATTCTAAAACCCTAATTTTATTGGGGATGCTTTTGGGTTAGTCAAAAACATTTCCCCTTTGAGAGAGAACTTGGATTTTGTAAGAGAGATCTTTGAAGTTTATGCATTTAGGTGTTTATCTCATTGAATTTATTCCATCTATCTTCTTTCTATCTTGATTATTCATCATCTATCCATGGATTCAACCTCTATCTCCATCGATTTTGGGTTGTTCTTGATGGGTCTTGAGTAATCTTTTAGGGTTTAGAGATGGGGGTAGATTAGGATGTTCCAAGGCTTGATTCATGGTGTTTAGGGTTAGATCTTCTTATATCCTTTCTTGTTTAGTGTTCTTTAGGCTAAATCTAGCTTGAAAAAGTAGGTTTAGATCATAAGGCATTTCATGCACACCAAGTGTTTGATGAAATGCCTTGATGAATTAAACAAGAGATTTACATTCCTAGCCTATGATAATAGTTGTATAGGGTGTATTTTTGGCTGATCTTGTTTATTTAAACTTAATGCTTGCTAATCAATGATCCACAAATGAGAGTTTGTTAATGGATTAGGTGATTATCATAGTGATTAATTGCTTGAAAGAGAATTAGTCAAGTTTATGATCTTATGCCTAGGGATTAGCTTGTTTGGGTAAATGAACATCATGAATTGAACTTGGGTCATCTTATATCCATAATCCCATCTTTGGATCCGCTTTTGCTTATTGATTTGTATCTTGCTTATTTGCTTACTTGTTTTAATTAGGTCACTTAATCACAACACACTTGTTTAGCTTAACTTACTATAAGCACATTTCATTCTCAGTGATTAGAATAATCCTAATTATGGATTGATAACCTCTTTACTACATCGTATTGGGGATATTGATACCTCCTAGAGACTAAAAAGTCTTGTATCAATTTGGCGCCGTTGCCATATTGGGATTTGTTTTAACATTGAGATTTAGGTTCTTAGTGAGCTTAAGTACTATTTTATTCCAAGTTACTAATCTTCTTCACTTCCCATTGCTTTTGCTGCTCTCTAGGTGTATGCATACCCGTTTCCGTGGCAATACCAATCTCATACAACCAAGAGACGATATTGATCAACTTGAGAGGGTTTCAAGAGCGAGAAGGAATCGTGTGAGAGTGCAAGAAGAGGTTGGTAACGACATGGAACACTTTGAGAATGTTCCACTTGGGAACATCAATGAACCCATTCCCCACCAAAGGAGCGGTGGGAATGGGGATGGACACGGCAACAATCAAGGAGGCGGTGGCAATGGAAACCATCACCATCCTAACCACCCGTCTAGAGCTAGGAATGTTGTTGGAGAAGGTGATGCGGCAAATGCATACCAAAACCGTCAAGGGATTCAACCACCTCCGGTTGAAAACAACAACTTGGAGGTCAAACCCGGGCTAATAAACATGGTTCAAGCTAACAAGTTCCATGGGTTGTCAATGGAGGATCCTCTAGATCACATTGACCAATTTGACCAGATATGTGGTCTCACCAAGATTAACGGAGTATCCGAAGATGGTTTCAAGTTTCGTCTCTTCCCGTTCTCTTTGGGTGACAAGGCTCACCAATGGGAGAAAAGCTTGCCTCAAGGATCTATTACTTCATGGGATGGTTGCAAAAGGGCGTTTCTAGCCAAATTCTTCTCACCGGCTAGAACCGCCAAACTTCGCAATGAGATTTCAAGCTTCACGCAACGGTCCATTGAGTCTTTCAACAAGGCTTGGGAAAGATTTAGAGGCTACACTTCTCAATGCCCACATCATGGCTTCTCCAACGCCTCACTTCTTAGTACTCTCTACCGAGGCGCTTTACCTAAGATTCGAATGCTACTTGACACGGCTTCGAATGGTAATTTCTTAGCTAAGGACGTAGAGGAGGCAATGGAGCTAGTGGAAAACTTGGCTCAAAGTGATGGTACCTATGGCGACGATTATGACCGTGCCACAAGGACCACAAGTGACTTTGATGAGAACAAGAGAGCCAAGGACATGAAAGCCTTGAATGAGAAGTTGGATAAACAAGCCTCCATGATAGATAAGCTTCTTGTGGCTTCAAAAGAGTCTCAAAAGGCGGTCCACTTCGTTGGTGACTATGAGAACAATCAAGCTTGCTATCAAGAGGAAGCCGTGGAAACACAAGAGGAAGTGAACTACGTGGGAAACCAAGGTAACTTCCAAAGACAAGGGTTCAACCAAACCTATAGGAATCCACAAGACCAACTCTACCCTCAACAATATATTTAAGCTCAAGGAGTTCCACAACAACAATTCCAATCTCAAGGACAATCTTCTAACTCCAACCAACAAGGTTTTGTCCCAAGGAACCAATTCCAAGGGAACCAAAGTGGATTCCAACCAAAGGCCCCACCCGGTTTTCAAGGTCAATAACAAGGGTTTGTGCCCCAAGGTCAAGCACCTACGTCTAAACTGCAAGAGCTTGACTTGGCCTCCATGTTCCAACAACTAATCAAGGGCCAAACGGAAACCACCAACAAGGTCATTTGCTCTTACAATGATCTTAATAGAAAGTTTGACGCATGGAGCAAAGGAGTGCCGCCTCTTCCTCAAATCATCCTCAAGGCTCTTCAAATGGAAATGCAATACTAACCTCTAAAGAGTCTTGCATCACCTTTTCCACTATTAAGGAGCAAGATCACATAATTGAGGAGTTCCTCGGGTTAGTCTCTAGCCTTAATGAGGACATTGAGAAACAAGGTGGGGAGGTGACCCTTGGGCATGAGAATGATATGGTGTTGGTTGAAAACAATAATAACAAGGTTGAGGAGTCCATCAAGCACGTGGCTAGAGTGAAAAACGTAGAGATACTTGTTGGGTCAAAAAGAGAGCCCATTCGTACTTTACCTCCCCCATATGAGCCTCCACTTCCATTTCCCGGTTGTTTCCTCAATAACGCACAAGAGAAAGTGCCTCCAAGCACAACAAGGATCGAGCCTAAGACTCTCCCAAAGCTTGGAAACCCCGGGAAATTCTCAATATCTTGCACCCTTGGAAGCTTGGAAGTTGATGATGTTTTGTGTGACTCGGAGTCAACCGTGAGTGTCATGTCCTTGGAGATGGCCAAAAGTCTTGTAATAGACAATTTGAAACATTACCCCTCCACCATCACATTTGGAGACTCTTCCACGAAGAAACCTCTTGGCATGGTTGAAGACTTTGCTCAAAGATTGGAAAGTGTCTTGTACCAACGGACTTCGTTGTAATGGAGATGGCACCAAACATAAAGCTCCCTCTACTCCTTGGGACTCCATTTCTCAACACAACCGGTGCAAGCTTGGACTTCATAAACAAGAGGGTTGTTCTTAAGAAAGTGGATGACAAGAAGGTTTACACAATGATGCCTTCTTCCACCGCTATATGTGGGACCATTATTTGTGGAGACAATGAAGCCCAAGCTGATATATCATGGTTTATACCACTTTTAAGCCATAATATAAGTCCGTTTTATAGAGTCTTTCTACTATTTTGCAGTGTTTTAGAGTCTTTTACAGGTTTTAGCACGGTTGGAGCGTAATTAGAGATATTGGAGCTTTCTGGAGCATTTTGGAGCAAAGCAGAAGTTCGTGTAGCTGAGTACCCGATTTGAAGTTTTAGTATCGATCGATACTGACTAGTATCGGTCGATACTCACTGCAGAAATACACGAGTCGCGACTTTTTATGAAGAGTTGATGAATTGCAAAATTGCCCCATAAGACTTTATTATTTACAAGAAGCCCTAAAACGTGACTTAGGTTATTTATTAGGATTTTACAACCACTTGGATGACTATGCTTTATTTTACTTTGGTTTTTGGTGAGAGAGCTTTTGAAGGGAGACAAGTCTGAAACTCTACTCGTCCGAGAGAAGATTTCGAACCCTCTTGTTACACTTTCTTATTATTTATTCAAGTATTTATTCATTCATGTTTATTGTTGCAATCTCCATGTCTGAATAGATCTCATGTTAGGTTTAGGGTTCTCATAAGGGATTACTTTGAATGCTAGGTTAAATTATTGTTTAGGGTTCACAATCTAAATTAGTTCTTCACTTTAGATTGTTCTCAAAGCTAATTCTAGATTGATCACCTAGAACTTAAATCTTATGTTAATCGATTAGGCACGAGCGTGCGATTGAGAAACCTGATAGAATTTATAGTGAGCAAAATAACTATTCGCAAAGAGATTTGGTCTAGTTGTTTTGTGAACAAATCAAACTTGAAATAAAAGCTGGTTTAGACTTTAGGATTCGCAAAGAGATTTGGAATTCTAGGATTTAGACTTAGATAATTCTCGCAACGAGAGTTGGTTAATTATACCTTAGTGATTTGAGTTCAAGAATCGTGCGTAACCTGAACCCTGATTTGTTAGTTTATATGCATTCATTGATTTCTTGAGAAATACCCTGAACCTATCTTTCTCCCAATCGAATCACAACTTGTTTAATTTACGTATTTGTTTTAAATTACATTGATCACTTAGCTTACTTTTCGTCTATATAATCTATTGAGTGTTTCCTTGAGTCTCTGTGGATTCGATCCTTAAGTATTACAATCGACAAAGCTTTAGTACTTTTAGGGTATTAATTTGAGCTTATCAAATTTGGCGCCGTTGCTGGGGACTCAATTTCGCCATTAGATTTTAGTTTGAGAAATTCGACTAAGTTCGACCAATATCGATCGACACCATAGTGGTATCAGTCGATACCTGTCGTGAAATTTTGTGTTACTTACGTTATTAACTTTTGTGTTTCAGGTGCATGCCTAATCGTGGAACCAGAAGGAACAAGAACGCTCCGCTAGTTAATCTGTCATTGGAGCAGCTAGCACTTTTGGAACGCACAAAAAGAAAAGCAAAGAAGCCAGCAGAGATGAACAACAATCCATTGGTTTTGGTTAAAGATGAAGCTGGTGCTTACAAAGACCGAGATGGTCAATTGTGCAATGAGAGAGGGCAACGATTGGACAGAGAGGGGAACATCATTCCACCTCATGTTGTTGTCGAGGAGATTGTCGCTGGGAATGCTGTGGTTAATCGTGGGAGGACGCTTGGTGAACACAACAGACCTGATCAGTTCTATGCCAATCGAGCTGCGATTCGCATTCCAACTTTTCAGAGGAATGACTTTGAGCTGAAACCTGCGTACTACGCTCTTGTGAGTCATCATCTTTTCCATGGTCTATCTCATGAACATCCTATGGATCATATCGAGAGGTTTGAGGATTTGGTCACTGGTATGAAGTAAAATGGAGTGCCCAATGAGTACCTTTTCTGCAAGCTGTTTCCATACTCTCTTGGTGGGGATGCAACTTATTGGCTGAAGCAGTTGCCCCCTGGTTCGCTAACTACATGGGATGAGACGAAAAATGCATTCCTGAATAACTTCTATGATGATGCGAGATCCGAAGAGCTCAGGAACAAGATTTCCCAGTTCTCTCAGGGTCCGACAGAGGCACTCAAGGTTGCTTGGATTCGTTTCAGGTCATATCATAGAGACTGTCCGCATCATGGGTTCACTCAGGTTCAGCTGCTGGGTACTTTCTACAGAGGGATCGACTGGAGGTACCAGATGGCTTTGGATGCTGCGAGTAATGGAAATTTCAACACCAGGTATCCAGATGATGCAGTTGTTTTGATTGAGAACTTGACATCTAGCAATATCACCAAGAATGATGATTTCGAGCGGAAGCAGTAGGCTGGAGGAGTTGATGGATCGCAGATTGCTAATGTTCAGGCTAAGTTAGATTCGATGCACAATCTCTTGCTGGGAAAATCGATGAAGGCAGTTCATTTTGATGAGGAAGTCGAGAATATCAATGAGGATGAAGAAGAGGATGTTAAATACATTGGTGGCTCTGGTTTTCAGGGTCAGAAGAATCAATACAAAAACAACCGAAACTTCAACAACAATTTCCAGCAAGGAGGATTCAAATCTAAAGCTAATTCGAGTGGTTTTGGGTCGAATCAGTTCAGCCAGAAACCTTCTCAGAACAGTGGTTATACCAGGAACTATGAGAATTCATTTTATCAATCCGTACCTGCTAAAACCTCAGAGAGCAAGATCGAATCTATGTTTGAAACCTTGGTTAAAGGACAGCAGCAGATTGCAGTGGATTTCAATGATAAAATAGATGCTCTGTACAAAGTTCTGAGTGGAAGGATCGATGCTCTCGGTATTCATCAAAAGAAGCTGGAAACTCAGGTAGCTCAAACTTCAGAGGCTGCGAAAAGGCAAGAATGTTTTCTTCCTGGCAAAGGAGAGAACCCAAGGGCCCACATCAATGTAATTACCTTGAGGAATGGAAAAGAGGTCAATCAAGGAGTGAAAGTTGGCCAAACTGCATGAAATTTTGTCGATCTTGACGATGAGGATTCTGAAATCCCCAGAGTATCGATCGACACTAGCCAGCATAGATCGACACCAATCAAGATACTTTCACGGAAAAACTCAAAATCCCGTGTATCGATCGATACCACACCTGTATCGATCGAGACTGATCCTGCAGTCGATTCAGCACCTAAGGTTTTGAAGGAGGTACCTGATTTGGTAGCAGAGATAGTTTACATACCGAGGATCCCTTACCCCAGAGCTATTGGGAAGACTAAGAAGGAGGTAGAAGAATCTAGATGCAAGGCAGTTTTGGACAAGCTGGTTGTTGAACTTCCTTTCATCGATGCTATCAAGACTTCTCCAGCTTTCAAGAGATATGTCAAGAAGATGTTGTCTAGCAATGTGAACCTTGAGGACGGATGTTTGATGATTACTCATGAGTGCAGCGCAATCCTGACCATGAGTGTAGAGAAGCTAAAGGAGATTCACTTCTTTTGGTGGATCCATCCTCTTCTTAAACCAAAAAGAGTCAAGCTAACAGACTTTAAACAAGCGCTGTGTGGGAGGCAACCCACAATGGTTTTTAATTTTATTTTAATTCTTATAACTTTATTAGATGCTTATTTATCTGATTTTCATTTTTTAAGAATTTTAAAAAAATTAAAAGATACAAAACATAGGTTTTTGACGAAGATCGGAGAAAAAATAAGAAGAGGTCGAACATTGGGCGGTGAAATCGGCTTGGAGAGTCCTAACCCGGGATTGCGCCTCAAACTGAGGCAAAAATCGGCCCAGGGTATGAAGTCTCTGACCCGATCCCTCATGGCCCGGGGTTGCGTCCCAAACTGAGGCAAATATCGACCCAGATCCCAACCCAATGCTCCCACCCGGTGCTGGACCACTTTTGAAGCGCGTCTATTTCTATTCCATTGGGCGAGATTTTCACCCAATACATTGACCTGACACTTTACCCCAAGGTTATTCCTACTTCATTATACACCAAAACTCATCGGTGGAAGACTTCTTAAGCCATGAGATGATACACAACGAGCTGGAGCACCTTCACATGATGAGCTCGATGCACCTTAAACACGCCAAACTCATTGGTCGAAATGCGATATAAGCCTTTTAAAGGTATGCTATCCTCCTTATTGTATTAATTCAAACAATGTATTTAAAGTAAAGTTCATAAATGATATAAACCAAACATAATTTTTGTGCGTTCTTATGATTTTTTTTGTTTTTCTCTACAACCTTTTATATTTATGAGAAATTTTTTATCAACAAGAACTTTGCACTTTGAAATTTGGTGGTTTTAGTTTATTAAACTTGTTTTTATGAATTAATGACACATCATAGCAATGAATCCTTATTTTTTTTTCATTTGTTTTCACTTAGATTGGCTAATCTTAAGCTATCTTGGATTTAGAACTCGATACTCATTACTTGAGAGATCTTGATCCAAGAGCACATTAACAAATGATTTCAAGTGTTTCGCAAGGATTTTGAAAGCTTGACATGATATGTAGCTAGACGTTTTATTGTGAACGCACAAATCAAATCGTCTAAAGAGATATCTGAAGCCATTTAAAGGAAATGCTTACCAAAGGAAGTGAGGCCAACGAGACCAAACCACGGTACCGCATCATAAGGGTTAGAACATCAATTTTTCTAAATGAGAAGTCAAGTTGGTCGAGAATCTCATCCTCGATAAGACGAAAACCCAAAGTTTAAGACGATTTGTCCAACCAAGGTGCCATATTTATATCTTCGTCTTTTTATTTCTTTCTCTATTTATTATTTCTTCTTTAATTTGATTTGCTTTTACATCGGGACGGTGCGAAGTAAGTCTGGAGGAATTTCGTCGTCTACTAACACGTATGTTCGTGTTGTCTTAATATTTTTTTATTTTACTTTTCTTGAGTCGTTTTATTGAGAACAATGAGCTTTTCTAGGAACTAACCAAGTTGTACTAATGATCTAGTGACAATAGTGGTAGTAAGTTTTTGCAGATTCGCTTGATCAGAAAAGCCATAAGTGGATGAACCTACCAAGACGATCGCATCTCTTGAGAATATGAATGATCTAGCGCTAACTCCGCACTAAATGAACTTTAATTTTCTCATCTTGGTTCTTGGCATACTTCGAGCAAGACTTCTCATTCAGACCTGACAAGACAAGTCTATGTGAAAAGTACGGTTCCCGCTCTCTTCCCTTCAATTAAGTACTTCAATGCAAAAGAAAAGGATATGGGTGGCACATAAGTGAACCGGTGATTTGGTGGCAAAAACCATCAGTGCTCGTGTCTCATTATATCGTGTCTAAGGAAGTTTAACCGGGGATTTGGTGGAAAATACCATCATTACTCGTGTATCATGGAATCATGTCCAAAAGAAGTGAACCAGGAATTCGGTGGCAACCACCATCAATGCTCGCATCTCATAAAACCTTGATCTCATAAAACATAATGGAAAATAAATGATATGACGAAGAGAGAAAATGGAGAGGAATGAAACCGGAAGGTGGAAAAAGACTGTATTGGTCATCAGGAACATGAAAGGGAAAGAGTCTACATGTTCTTTGATCGATATTCCCTCGATGAGACCACACGCCCTACATACTAAAGGAGTTAGCAATAGAAATTTTGAACGTCTCTTTAGTGATTGTGGTTCGATTGGAAAAGTTTCTAAACTCTTGGTTCGGCACGTGGAAGTGCTTACCTAATGTCAATACTGTTGTTAGTGACTCACGAAGATTATGGTCAACATGGCATTCCAAAGGATATGTAAGTTTTCACGTTTTCAAACCTCTTTTCTATTCTTAGTTTCCTTGTTTGCTTGAGGACAAGCAAAATGATAAGTATAGGGGATTTGATATACCTATATTTTACATGATTTAATACCGTTTTTAATATATATTCTAAGTATTTTTATGCGGCTTTATGGATTTAGAGGTAGTTTTATCGTATTTGTAGTGTTTAAAGATTTTACAAGTAGACACATCAAAAAGGATGTACAATTGAGAAAAAGAGCACTAAATAATGTTCATCGAAAGCAAAGCCGAGCCAAGCACCTAAAGCTCAACGAAAGCAGATTTCTCCAATTGGACAGCACAGATGTATCAGAAGTTTCATGTTCGTTTAATGCCTTACCGTACATGATTTGAGATGAAATTTAAAGACAACATATAATTTTGAGTTAAATTTCATCTGGAATTGGTTTCAAGTCATTTTGAGCTGTGGTTAGGAAGTTACATCGATTCTACTAGAGACATGTTCGTCTGGCTCGCAAAGGAAGAAAATGCAGGAATGAGGTCCAAGACCGGCCCAGGGGATTGGCCCAGAGAATTTCTCTTCTCACCTGGTGCCACGAACACAGGTCAGGAACTCGACCCAGGGAGTTGGCCGATTTCGTGCCCCTACGAGTATAACTTTCATTTTTCGACCTTAATGAAACCCTAGTCGAACCTAAGCCTATAAATACTTTTTAGCCTCTTGTTAGACATAAGCCACCAAAATAAACATAGCAATGCCTCTCTTAACATTATACATGATTTTTATAAGTTTTTCATAGTTTTCCGATTCACGAGCTTCCTGGGAGATGACCTCGCCTTTGTATATATATCGATATAGAGAAGATTTTTAAACCCTCTTGCTTTTATTTGAAGTTTATGATTATGAATTTCTTTATAACTATATGTGTTGCATCTCTGGTCATGTGTGAGTAGTCCTCTTGCTAGGTTGTCGGTAATCAAAGAATTTATCGAGAATTGGGAATATCTATTGGTTTCTTCATCATTACTTACTCGTAATGCTGCATGCTTTTCTGATCATCTAGCATCAGACCTTGGGTTAATATACACTCCAAAAGCTTGTTATATTGCCTGAACTAGTATTTGATTAGCAATACGTCGTAACCTTCCAAAATTCGAGTTGTGGAGTATTGTGAACAATTGAATCTTGAACGAATTAATGTATGTATTCAACTTGTAATAACCATTGAAATTTGAGTCTATTAGGTTGTTAAAACATAGTGGTCGGAGCCACGAAAGTGGAATGATTATACATCCGTGATTTGAGTTCTAGAATGGTTTCTATTATTTCCCTATCATTTTTTTTTTGAATTGAATGTAAAATTAATTCGAACCCAAAAAAGCGTTTTCACAATGAATGCATCTTTTTGTTAACATGTTTAAGAGAGGAAAATGTGAATGGATAGCCGAATTTTGTCATCCTTTGTTCGATGGTCTTTTCAAGGAGATCGTGTGGCAAACCACACGATTAGAGCGTCATCATACGATCGATCGTCAGTTTTGCGGATAGCACTAACGCGATTGCTTACATTTTTGTCGATGAACCTTGTGAGTCTAGCTGCGGGAAAATGATTTTCGCAGTGCCTACGAGCATTTCTTTCTCTCCAAATATAATAGATCCTAGCTTGGAAAGTGTACCTGAACATAAACAATTCCACCCATATTCGAGTTATGTAGTAGCGTGACAAGCTCCTCCCAGTTCGTTGTATACTCAATTTCGAGAAGGCGAGAGGCCAGATTTTCCCATATACCCGAAGTGTATGTACATGAGAAATAGATATGATTTTTCGTTTCCTCTAGTCTATAGTAAATGCAGTCATAATTTTTCCCTCCATTCCATTGTTTCATCCTATCACCCGTTGAAAGAATTATTCAGAATTGTGAGCCAAGTCAAGAAAGAGTATTTAGGCGTCGAGTAATGAAACCAAACCCCCTTTGACCAGTCTTTCTTTGGCTTTCTCGTTCTGATCAGATTCCATGTGTTCTTGGTGGAGAACATATTTTTAAAATTTACTTCCATACTTCTCCATAGCGACAGATCTCCTCCCCCTCGTCGACTAGTGATTTCTTGCTCAATGTCTCTGAGAATCGTGACTGTGTCTCCTGTGCCGATGTGTGTCTAAAACTTCAGCCACTGTGGCATGTATTCTGATGCCCAGATCGATTACACCTCTTTCCCCTATATGATCGTATAACCGTTCCAAAGAAGACCAATTATCATACCAGAAAGATGTATGAAAACCATCTTGAATCTCCACATTATGAAAATTTCTTGCCTCCTCTCTGAATTTAAAAAGTTTTTTCCACATCCACGAGCCCAAACTTGAAGTGTCTTTTCGCGACCAAAAAGATCCATTGCGAATGATTGTACTCCGCACCCATTTGACCCATAATGAATCTCGTGTCAAAAAAATACCCCAAATCACTTTCAGACATGATACCATGTTCATTTCTCGTAGCGATTTCAGCCCAAAACCCCCTTCACTCTTCGGCTGACAAACCACTTCCCAAACAACCTTTACATTTTTGGGATTAAGTGTAGCACCCGACTATAAAAATGCAGAGCATATCTTATCAATTTCCTTGATGCACATACTTGGGAGTCTATACGCAGTCATCCATAAATTACTTATACTTGCTATCACCGAGCTATAATCTTCCAGCAAATGATAAAAACCTGGATGTCCACGAGCATATCATGTTTCTAATTCATTCGATTATGGGAGTATAATCTGTTACCATCATTCTATTTGTGAGGAGAGGTAGACCAAGATGCCGTCCCGGAAGCTATCCCATAGCGAACTGAAATTGTTCCATGATATCCCATAGAGTTCGATCACCCTGCTAAGTAGAGAGTGGATTTCTCGACACTGATTTTTAGCCCAAACATAGCCGCAAACTCCTCGAAAATTATCAATATCCCCTCAATCGATCGTTTCGACCCATCTACGAACACCATTAAATCATCAGCAAAGCAAAGATGAGTGAGTTGAATTCCTTTGCATTTCGGGTGATACCCAATCTTCCTCTCGGTCGCTGCAGAATCTATCAGTCATGATAAAACATTCATACATATTACAAAGAGATAGAGAGATAAAGAGCAGCCCTGTCTGATCTCTCTTTCACTTCAAAAAAACCCAGTCAATTCACCATTGACCTGCACAGAGAAGTAAGCTGTCGAAACACACAATCATATCCAATGTATGAATCGTTCCGGGAATTGCAGAGTTTCGAGTGTATTCAATAAAAAACTCCATTGAACTGAGTCAAAAGCCTTCGAAATATCAATCTTCCTAGAACATCTTGGAGATATTGCTTCTATGTGATAATTCTTAACTAGCTCAGTGGCGAGTAACACATTCTCCATAAGAAGCGTTCTTTGACGAATGCTGATTGGTTTTGTGCATTGAATTTTGGTAGCATCAGCTTGAGCCTGTTCGCAATGATTTTCGAGATCACCTTATACAAGACGTTGCAAAATGAGATTGGTCGATAATCCTTCATCTCCCTTGCTTCATCTTTCTTAGGGATGAGAGATAGAATAGTAGAGTTCAAACCTTTGGGAAGAAAACCTTTGAAAAAAAAAGATTTTATTGCCACCATGAAATCATTCCCAATCACCGGCCAAGGTGCCTTAAAAATTTCACTAGTAAATCCATCCGGCCTTGGAGACTTATCGTTTGGCATCGCGAAGATAATTTTCTTTATCTCTTCTTCTGTTACTTCCTTTACCAATTGATCTTGCTCCTCCTCGGAACATCGAAAGCTCATAATTTCCTCCAGCTTCTCCACTGAAAATCCATGATAATCAGATGCTGTATGAGTTAAAAAAATCCTTAATGAATAGCTCAGCTTCCACTTTAATCTCTTCACCATCCGTTAGTATATCCCCATTGTTATCCCGAATCTCTCTAATAACATTCATCATCTTTCGCACTTGGACTGCATTATGAAACATTTTGTTATTCTAGTCCCCCACATCTAACCAATGTATTTTTGCCTTCTGCTTCAGGAATCCTTCCTCAAAAGTCGACAAGTTCTGCCATTTTGAAAAAGCAGAGCTTTCCTCTTCCATTCGTTGGTACAAAGGGTCTTGCAGCATGTCCTTCCTCAAAAGTCGATAAGTTCTGCCATTTTGAAAAAGCAGAGCTTTCCTCTTCCATTCTTTGCTGCAAAGGGTCTTGCAGCGCGGCCTCTTGCTTCTTACATAGATCGACATGAGCTTCTTTCGTTCTGCGAGTAAGATCCCCAAAAGCTTCTTTACCCAATTCTCTCAACAGAGGGTTTAAAGCCATCATTTTTTTCAAAAAACGATGAAGACTCGAAGTCAAAATAAACAACGGAATTGTGCTATCCCAAAACTGTTTCACGTACCGCTAGATACTGAGGCATCTTTGCAGTAATATTCATAAATTTGAAAGGTCGCCTGCCTTTTTTAGTCTTACTCTCAAACTCAATTCGACCTCGTAAATGATCTGAGCAGCCACCAGCCTCAAAAACAGAGTATGAGGTTGGAAACTTCGTCATCCATTCACTATTCACTAAAACCCGATCTAACTTCTTGCATATTAGATCATCATCCCTTTTATTACACCAGGTGAAACACGGCCCGTGGTACCCCAAATCCAACACCGAGCAGTGTCTTACTACCTCTTGAAATTCCCTCATTCCAGTTGGAATAGTCGGAGAGAGCGTAAAGTTTGAGTGCTCATTTCCCCTCAAAATCTCATTGAAATCTTCACAAATTAGCCAAGGTTTGTTTCGAAACAGCGGCGAATCATAGTGATTTCTCAGATCTTCCCACATAATTTTTCTCTCGTCTACAAAATTAGATGCATACACGAAAGAGCACTGAAACTCCTCGTCATGTCCTTATAGCAAAACAGAACAAGTAATTACTTGACTGCTCTTGAAAACCGGTGTTAATCTCGCATTATCATTCCAAAGAACCCATATTCGACCAAGGCGATTGAGTTCATAGTTTGCTAATACGGACCAACCTTTGAAAAAGTATTTAAAATCCGACTCATATTCCCCTCCTTTACTCTAGTTTCTATCAAGCAACCAAAAGTTATTGAATATTGATGTATCCAACGACGAAATTTGAAATGTTTTGAAAATTTGTTAAATCCGCGCACATTCCTGAAAAACCCTAACATTTAGATTTTCTTTTGGGGTGACCTTTTTACTCAAAACCTTGTTTTGAGCACCGGTCTTTGAAACTCTAGGTAGATGAGGCACATTCTTTAATATTACCCACATCAGAACTGATTTTTTCTCCCGTTGAGTTTCTTCTATCACCGGCGACCATTTAGAAACCATCATAGGCATATCCGCTATGCTTCACATTTCTCTTCTTAGAACACGGGATCGCGTTGAGCTATCTCTTATTCTAAATTTGATCATCTTATCGTTCACCACGTATGCGTCAATCTTTGCTGATTTTTCTCCGAGAGTCCATATCTTATTGACTATGACATGAACTTTAGCGATGTGTGGAGCTGTTGGTAAGAATTTTCCAATGATAAAATCTTCTCATGGAGTAGTAGATCCATCGATAACATCATCTGGTATCATCACTGTCACTTCCCAGTCGACTACTGAGACACTAAAATCATGCTTCTTTAACTAGGATTTTGATTGAACAATTGCATAGTAATATGGTTTCTTCAAGATTTCTGGTATGATATCTAGACTCGCCGGAGAGTCCTCCACCACCTTCGGCTGTGACATGGCGTGAACAGACGGCAGCAAAACTGCCATAATAGCCGAAGTGGATCGCACAATGCCAAAATCCTAAATCGCCTTTGAGATCACCCTGCCATATAAGCAATTAATTTAAGTTTTTAGTCCTTATTTCCCTATCATTCGATTTAAATGGTTTATTAATTTATGAATTTCTGCGATTAACAGAGAGCCTAGTGTAATCTCTTATTGAATTTGCATAGTTTTATTTACTTGTTTTTGTATTTTAGTTTTCTATATTTTTAAAAACCTAAATCATAATACTTTGTTTTAGCTTGATTTTATTCTTATAAATTAGTAGTACAACTTGAGGTCTATGTGGATCGATCACACCTATACTATTTTGATTTACTGTGCGCTTGCACGTAGTAGAAGTTGGGTGAAAACTTTTCCCACATCCATACATATGTCTCCTGAGACTTGGTCGGGGATTCCACTCCTTTGCTCGTCACGACACCTTCTTGCATCAGTCCAGCAACCGAAGCAGATCTCTCTTCTCCCGTTTTTCCTTTCTTCTTTGGTCCTCATCATCCTTGCTCCATTGGTACCTAGAAACGACCAAAATGCAAGTGCAAATGCAATATATACATCCTAGGACTCTAATATTCAAGATGAGAGAAATGTAGACTAAAATGCATGATTGATGATGAAATGAATGCAAAGATGGATGAAAACTAGGAAGAAAACTAAGTGGAAATGATGCAAAATACACACACATCAACTCCCCCAGACTTGCTCTCTGCTTGCCCTCAAGCAAACAAAAGATTAAATCGGAAGAGATGTTTGAAGGCGGAGACTCATAACCAAAAGACATTAGCAAGCATTCAATATGATAACCTTGAATAATAAAAGCATGTTGCAAAAAAAAAAGATTATCCACTCTAATTCATCCAAGGCTTATCGCAAATCTGAATCTTTTTTCTAAACATCAATGTCTTACGCCTACAAGTTCTCCTCTCAACCAACTTTCACATTCATTTGATTTTTCACTAAGTGTATTCTCGCAAATGGGCGAGTGATCAAGTCCAATAGGTTTGAAAGAAAAGGCTTTTGGCACTAAATATATGAATGCAACGAAACTTATTATTTTTGGGTGGCTTATTCTCAAGAAAAAGGAATGCTGTTGGTTATGCAAAAGCAAGGAAGACTAGAAACAATTCATGCATACACAATTTAGCTCACATTGTTCTACCCGAATGATGATCCCATTTTCTTTTCTTGTTTCTCTTTTAAACTCGTTAAACCCCCAATGGCCCTTTTGGCTAAATCAAAACTCCTTTTAAACCCCTTTTCTTTTCCAAACTCCCAACTCCTATAGACATAACTATTTGACCCATCCTTTTCTTTTTCTTTTTACTCTCTCTAAACATTTTCTTTTTAAACCGTGGAGAGTGTTTTTGTTTTCTTTTCTTTTCCTAGGGTCTTGTTTTTAAACCTCTTTCTCTAGAGTTTGATTTTTCAACCAAGGGTTCTTCTCCTTCCATTTCCATTTCTCCTAGCTCAGGTTTTAAATTTGTAAATCCTAACGTTTGCAAGTACATATATGTGCGTTTTAGAACTTTAGGTATCGATCCACAGGGAGAAAAATATGTTCTTCGGGACCTTAGAAAGAAAGTTAGTAAGGAATTCTAAAACGAAAATAAGGTTTTAGTGTGCTATGATTTGTGTAGCTAAAAATTAAATAAACTAAACAAAAAACTTAGAAAACAAGCAAGTAAAATAAACCAATAAGCTAAGCGAAGTTGTAAACAATTAAACTAGACGTTGGATAATCGGGAACTCTCTAGGGATCATGTGGTCGAAATATCATAAGCAATCAATTAGGATTGTAAGCGACTTTTGTCGTTTTTTGATTCTTGAACTTGGAACACAATAGTGTGTGTAGCCTACTTTCGTACATCCTACACACCTATAATTTATATACTCGACCACTAGCTTTCGTCTATGGCCGCGCATAAAATTATAATGAACAAACAAGTTCGTTAACGCTCACAATCTAGGCTGCAAGTATACTTTCGTATCTTGAAGCGGAGTTGCTCGTCTACCCTGGGTCAAACATATAGATCCAGTACTTTCGTAACTATAAAAATACCTAAGTTCAGTTGCAAGGTAGCTAATCAAACAAGCATATAATAATAATAAGGATAGAACGAAGAACCCTAATCGATATCCTAATCTAAAAGCCTAATGATAAATCGATTCATGAGAGCCCCTTGAGATCCCTTTACCCAACAAGAGAACTACTCGGACATGATTGAAGAAAGTAAAAGCATAATTAAATTAAGAGCATGAGATTGATGAAGGACCCTCTCGATTTTAAAAACTAAGTCCGGTGAGAACTTCTTCACAAATCTCGAAAGTAAGAACAAAAGCTTAAGAAAAGTAATGCAAAAATAAACTAAAAGGTGTAAAAGCAAGCTCACGAAATAGGGTATGTAAAACATCTATTTATAGCTCTACAACTCTTGCTTTGGTCATCCTTAGGGTTTATTTGAAGAGAAAAGGAAGTGGGCTTGAAGCGGGCTCCAAACGAGGTGATTTTGGACCGACCTTGGCTGGCTGCGGGTATGTGAGCTCAACCAATGGCCAAAGGTGAGTTCGCCGCGGGTGGAGAGCCTCTGCCCGCGGCCAGGAGTGTATTCGCCGTGGTCATGAGCCCCAGACCACGGTGGATGGCCTATGAGGTTCAATCTTCATTTCTTCTCTTGCTTCTTTTGAGAGACTGCATAATACGTCTTCAGCCAATTGGATATATCTTGAGATCTAACCGTTGGATTGTCTTGAAACTAAATGGTATGAAAGGTGGTTCTCGCTTCTATCTTGTGTCCACATTTGGGCTTTATCAGACGGTGATAAGGTCTCCATCGGATGTCAAACCTCTGACGGTAAAAATTGTCCAAAATCTGGCAATTCTCCAATTTGCGTCGTTTTTGCCTAAGTAACCTGAAAAGAGTCTTGAAACTACAAATGTGCGAAATTTATAATAAAAACATATAAAAGTAAGTGAAAAATTTATTGAAGTGTTCTATAATAGATTGTCAAGTTACGGTGTTATCAACTCCCCCAGAGTTAGACTTTGTTTGTCCTTAAACAAAACAAAACCAAAGCTTGGAAAGATCAAACAAAAATCATAGGGAACTCGAAATCTGGGAGACCATCCTTCTAAACCATAACCATCAACTACATAAAACGCAACGTGGCCTAGAAAATTCTCACTAGAAGTTTCCGTAACACTAGTCCACTGTATCCGTCATACGAAATATAAACTTTCAAAATCCAAAATTCAGGTCAACTAGATCTCTAAATTCATTAAGTGCAAATGTGAACTTCTCATCAAAAGGATCAAACCAAGACAATCGAGAATAGGTATTAAAGGCTTTTAAAGGTGAGGTTAAATGTATTTTGGGTTACCGTAATTTCACCGGAGGATGCTAGATATTATGCAAAATAGCAGGAGAGGAATGACCTATTGAGAACCACATCTTCCGGTCACTTCTTTTTGCATAAAAATTGTTGTACTTCCTCCTTTCTCCAAAAACATAAGTTTTCTGTCATTCCCACAGACTTAGATTTTTCTTTGGTTTCAGAATGACAAACTTCTCATAAACGAACCACGGATGCCTCATAAGAATTTTGACCAACCTAGACTCTCTTTAGGCTCTTGTTTCTGATGTGGGTAAGTTTTCACCCTAAAAATATCGAAGTTGCAAGTGCACAACAACGATGTAGTCCGTAGAGGTCGAATCCACTAGAAATCACTGGAAGATGTTACACTAGAGTTTTTATGATTTTGAATTAAGCTAAGACAACAAAATAATGGTAAGATCGATGGTAGCAAAACAAGTAATAAGAAAGATTAAACAATAAGAGAAAACGTAAGGCAATGGATAATTCGCAAAGACACATAAAATGAAAGATATCGATTATATAGGGTTTTAATAAGATCCGTTCTTGAACTCAAAATACGAATTTATAATCTTTCCACTGTCGTGGCTCCGATCACTGTGTTTTACAACCAATAGACTCATCTTCTGGAAGGTTATTGTAGATTGATAACATGCATTAGTTCGAGCAAGTTAAGATTGTTCACTAGACTCCTTAACTCGATTTTTGGAAGGTTAAGACGCCTAGCTCACCAAATATTAGATAAAGCAATATAACAAGCTTTTGTATAGTATATTAACCTAAGATCAGATCACTAGATGGCCAACCAAGCAATTGGCAATTAGAGCAAATAAAGGTGAAGAACCATATGATAAACCCTTTTAAAACGTTCGATATCAAATTAATATGTTATACACTTATTGAAAAACCCATAACCTAACAAGTGAATTACTCGCACATAATGAAAGTAAACACGCAGAGACAGTAAAGGGAATTCATTTCTTTATTAAAAGAGTAAGGGTTGAAGAAGATCAAACCGAAAATCATTGAACAAAGGGGAAGAACTCCTCTTAGAATCTCTTAGAACAAAAACTATGAAAAAAAATTAGAGATGCGGTTTTATTATGAGGTGTGTTTGCTGTGGCTGATCTTCGGTGCTAGAGGCTAAAAACAAGTATATATAGGGTTTAGAGAAGACCTAAGTCGGCTAGGGTTTAGTTTAGGTCAAAAAAGGAAATATAATTTCGTAGGGGTTCAGGGCCGGCCAAGGATCTGGGTCGAGCTCCTGGCCCCGTGGTGTGGAGCTCGGGTGAGAAGAAAACTCTCCGGGCCGGTCCCTTGAGGTTAATTTAGGCTTTATTCCTGCATTGCTTCATTTGCGAGCCAGACGGACATGTCTTCAGTAGGAGCGATGTAACTTCCTCATCACATCTCCAAATGACTTGAAACCAACTCCAAATGCTATCTTGTCTCCAAATTGGAAGGCATTCAACAAACATGAAACTTCTGATGCATATGTGTTGTCCTATTGGAGAAAATAACTTTTCTTGAGCTTTAGGTGCTTGGCTCGTCTTTTTGGCTTGGTAAAATGGCATGAACATGATTTAGTGCTCTTTTGCTCCATTATTCATCCTTTTTGATGTTTCAACCTGTAAAATCTCTAAATAGTACAAATACGAGAAAACTACCTCTAAATCCATAAAACCGCATAAAAATACATATATAAAATATTAAAATCCATATAAAAATCATGTAAAATATAGGTATATCAACTCCCCCAGACTTAACTTTTGATTGTCCTCAAGCAAATAAAGAAACTAAGAATAGAAAAAAAGTTTGAAAACATGGGAACTTACATATTCTTTGGAACGCTTTGCTGACCATAACCTTTGTGATACACTAACAACAATATCAACATTAGTTAAGCACTTCCACGTACCGAACCAAGAGCTTAGCAACCGTCCCAATCGAACCGCAATCAACGTAGAAAAGTCCAAAATTTCCTTTGCTTACTCCTTTAGTATCTAGGGCGTGTGGTCTTATCGAGGGAGTATCGATCAAAGAACATATAGACTCTATCCCTTTCAAGCCTCTGATGACCAAGACAGTCGTTTTCCTCTTTCCGGTTTCATTCCTCTCCCTTTTCTCCTTTCTTCGGATCTTTTTTTTTTATTGTCCTTTTATGAATCAAGGTTTTCATGAGACGCGAGCATTGATGGTGGTTGCCACTGAATTCACGGTTCACTTCTTTGGACATGTTTCCATGAGACGCGAGTACCGATGGTGTTTGCCACCGAGTCCCCGGTTCACTTCTTTGGACAAGCTTCCATGAGACACGAGTACGGATGGTGGTTGCCACCGAGTCCCCGGTTCACTTCGGTGCCACTCATATATTTTTCCTTTTGCATTGAAGTTCTTAATTGAAGGGAAGAGAGAGGGAAACCGTACTTTTCAAATAGACTTGTCTTGTCAGGCTTGAATGAGGAATCTTGCTCGATGTATACCAAACCCCAAGATGAGAAAATTAAAGTTCATTTAGTGCGGAGTCAGCGCTGGATCTTTCATATTCTCAAGAGATGCGACCGTCTTGGTAGGTTGATCCACTTATGGTCTTTCCGTTCAGGCGAATCTGCAGTCAATAACTGTCATCATGGTCATTAGATCATTAGTACAACTTGGTTAGTTCCTAGAAAAGCTCATTGTTTCCGACTAAATTTTGACTCAATAAAACGACTCGAGGAAAATAAAAAGATTAAGACAAAACGAACAAAGGTATTAGTAAACGATATAATCCCCCCAGACTTACTTCGCACCGTCCCGGTGTGAAAACAAATCAAATTAAGGGAGAAATATAATAGAAAAATAAATAGAAATATAAAGATAGAAAGATGGTACCATGGTAGGACAAAATGTCATCAACGTTGGGTTATCGGCATTCCGAGGATGAGGTTCTTGACCAAATTAGGATATTTATCCAACTCGGGTTAAAGTGGCTCGACCAGAATATTTATGGGTTAGGTTTGGTCCGTGAATGGGCTCCTCGGGTGGTTGGTTAGACGGTTCGTGAGGCTCCTTGGTTTCTTTTGCAATTCGGCTTGACCAAATCTACTTCTCATTCAACCAAGTCTATTTTTCGTCCCTTGTGTTCTATCACCTTTGTTTGGTCTCCTCGGTTTAATTTCTTTGGTAAGCGTCTCCTTGAAATGGCTTTGGATATCTCCGTAGACGATTTCTGTTGTGCGTCCAAAACAAAACGTCTAGGTACATATCCTGTAAAGCTTTCAAAAATCCTTGCAAAACACTTGATATCACTTGTTAATGCGCTCTTGGATCAAGATTTCTCAAGTAATGAGTATTGAGTTCTAAATCCAAGAGAGCTTAAGATAAAGCATATGAAAGGAATTGAATCTTAATGCATGTTAAAACAAACCAATCAAAGTGAAAACAAATGAAGAAAATAAGGACTCGTTTCTAAAATTTGCCATTCATTCATAAAAAAAAAATTTAATGAGCTAAAACCACCAAATTCAAAGTACAAAGTTCTTATCAATAAAAATTTCTCATAAAGAAGTTATAGAGAAATACAAAAAATCATAAGAACGCATTAAAAATATTGTGTTTGGTTTATGTCAATTGTGAATTTTAGTTTAAATACGGTTTTTTTTATGAAAGGAATGAGGAGAACTTACCTTCAAAACTTTTCTTACGGATCTCGACCAAAGAGATTGGCGTGTTTATGATGCATTTAGATTGTTATGTTGAGGTGTTCCAGCCTTGGGTGCATCATAATTTGGCCTAAAAAGTCTGCCACCGATAAGTTTTAGTGTAAATTGAAGTAGGAAAAACCTTGGGGTGAAGCTCAGGGTGAAGACAATGGGTGAAAATCTCGCCCAATGGAGAACCAAATGATGCGCCTCAAAATTGCCCCAGGATCGGGTGGGAAAATCGGGCCTGGATTAGGGTCGGGGTTGCGCCTCAAACTGGGAAGGGGGAATGTGTCCAGGATCGGCCGCGTGAAGGAGAAGCCCCGATCCGATCCCTCATGACCCGAGCTCGTCCCATCGGCCCATGGCCTTTCTTCTAGGCCGATGTTGGTGCCCCGTGTTGCACCTCTGTTTCGTTCCTTCCGTAGTAGCCATCTAAAAACGATTTTTATCTATTTTTTACAAAATTTAAAAAGTTCTGAAAAAATGGGTGAATATATAAACTAATAATAAGATCATAAAAATCAAAACAAAATTAAAAACTTAAGTAAATAATAAATTGTGGGTTGCCTCCCACACAACGCTTGTTTTAAGTATTATAGATCGACTCCTTGTGTTTTCTAGGTTGATGATGGCTCGTGTCTCCCTTAGCACGTTTTGATCTCCTCCTAAAGGCCTCTGTATCTTCATCCATGCTCAAAGAATCGTCAAAAGCATTTTTTACCTCATTTCATTTCTCGCTTCCGATTGTGTAACGAATGCGTTTCGAGGGGAAACCGGGAGGTGCTGCTAGGTAGAAGGTCTCTTTGTCGAGGTTTGCAAGACTCATCTTGCGTACCATGTATCTTTTCCACTTAAGAATCGACCAGAACGATGCAATTCCCAAACTTGAGAGGAAGATTCTCGATTTTGCCAACTGTGGTGGTAGTTGAACCATCTGCAAGTTTTATCCTCATCCTTGAAGGCTTCATGGTGTTGATTCTCAAATATCTTGCCATTGATTTGGACATAAGGTTCACACCGGCTCCAGAATCGCATAGGAAATTGTTGTAGTAGGAATCAAAAATCTCACACGATATGACGAAGCAACCCAGTTCTTCAAGCTTGTGCAAGGTCCTAGTCTTCGAAAATGTTTTCCTAGCTTCGTCAAACAAGTCCTCGACCTCATAATTCTCCTCTTTGCTATACCGAAAGAGTTCCCTCATTTCGGGGTGTTTCTTCCAAGCTTGAGCAAACGAGATATGAGCTGGAATGTTCTTCACCATGGAGCGGAAGTCATCTAGAATCTCCTTGCTTATGGATCGAGTCTCCCAATCCTCATGTCCAAGAGGTTGTATTCTGCCAGCAATTGGAGTTCCCTCGCGTAGTCTTTTGCCTCTAATCCTCGCGGTTTGTCTTATCATCATGCATTGATGATCCATATTTGCTTGATAGTTGTTGTCTACATCCCTCGGCACTCTTGGAGAAGTCTCTTCCTCATCTAAAAAGATCACAGCATTGCAATTTTCGGTTGGAGCAATTTTTGCCTCCACCGAATTGGATCCAAGACGAAAGTCGATGGTTTCTTTGACATTATACAAATGCCTTTGAAGTGTCTTGATTTCCTTAGAGGGATCAGTAGATATGTCTCCTAATCCCATAGTCTTGCCAAGGAGATCATTGTATTTCCCATCCATGTTGAAATGAATCTGTTCGATTGCTTCCTTTGCTTGCTTTTGCCATTCGTAAAGAACATGAATGGTCGAATAAGCCTCTCTTCCTTGAGTACCAATCTCCTTCACTCCTCTCTCAGCCTAGTGTGCTTTGTTTGCAATGGTTATGAGATTTGTAGCAGTAGTTGAGAGGCTCTCTCCCAAGTTCGTGAATCTCCCTTCAAAGTAGTTTTCCATGACTTCCACAGATTTGTTGACGTGATCGATGAGAATTTGGTTCTTCTCGATTTATAGGGCTTGTTGCAGCTGCACTTCTTCTATTTTCTTCACTTTCTCTTCAAGTTTTTGAACTTGGAAAGAAATAGCATCAAACTTCCCACCGAGATCGTTTTTGATACGATCTAACTTTTCATCGAGCTCAAGCTAAGACTCTTGTTGATTATTCATAAGCGTATGCATCATGGCTTCAAGTATACTCTCTTGAGACTCATTGGGGACGTGATCATAGGCAGGAGGTGGTGGTTGTCGTCGTGGCTGGTGGTAGTGATGGTAAGAGCCTTCATGATCAAAATCGCTCCGTTCTGATTTTGGTGCAAGTAAGCTTGGTTTGGTCAGTCGGTGTAGAAACTTGGCATCGGGATGTAGTCACGAGCAGGCTCATGGTACAGAGGTGAACGCCTTTGAGCTTCATGAGATAGAGGAAATCGAAGACCATCATTCTTCGAGTAGTAATCCATCTCGAAAAGTTCCTAAAAACACAAAAATTAAAGAAAAATTCGAAAAATTAGAAAACAAAGAAAAGAAAAATCTTAGACAAAATTCTAATCTAAAACTCGTAGGTAACAAATCAGTCTCCGGCAACGGCGCCAGAAAACTTGATGCGGGTAAGTTTTCACCCTAAAAATATCGAAGTTGCAAGTGGACAACAACGATGTAGTACTTAGGGGTCGAATCCACTAGAGACTGGAAGATGTTACACTAGAGTTTTTATGATTTTGAACTAAGCTAAGACAGAAAAATACTGGTAAGATCGATGGTAGCAAAACAAGTAATAAGAAATATTAAACAATAAGAGAAAACGTTAGGCAATGGATAATTCACAAAGACACATAACATGAAAGATATCAATTAGATAGGGTTTTAATAAGATCCGTTCTTGAACTCAAAACACAAATTTATTATCTTTCCACTGTCGTGGCTCCGATCACTATGTTTTACAAACCAATAGACTCAGCTTTTGGAAGGTTATTGTAGATTGAAAACATGCATTAGTTCGAGCATATTAAGATTGTTCACTAGACTCCTTAGCACGACTTTTGGAAGGTTAAGACGCCTAACTTACCAAATATTAGATCAGGCAATATAACAAGCTTTTGGAGAGTATATTAACCTAAGATCAGATCACTAGATGGCCAACCCAGCAATCAGCCATTAGAACAAATAAAGGTGAAGAACCATATGATAAACCCTTTTAAAACGTTCGATATCAAATTAACATGTTATGCACCCATAACCTAACAAGTGAATCACTCGCACATAATGAAAGTAAACACACAGAGACAGTAAAGGGAATTCATTGCTTTATTAAAAGAGTAAGGGTTGAAGAAGATCAAACCGAAAATCATTGAACAAAGGGCAAGAACTCCTCTTAGAATATCTTAGAACAAAAACTATGAAATGAAATTAGAGCTGCGGTTTTATTATGATAGGTGTGTTTTATGTGGCTGATCTTCGGTGCTAGAGGCTAAAAACAAGTATATATAGGGTTTAGAGAAGACCTAAGTCGGCTAGAGTTTAGTTTAGGTCAAAAAAAGGAAATATAATTTCGTAGGGGTTCAGGGCCGGCCAGGGATCTGGGTCGAGCTCCTGACCCTGTGGTGTGGATCTCGGGGAGGAGCTCGGGTGAGAAAAAAACTCTCCGGGCCGGTCCCCTGGGTCGAGTTTGTTCCTGCATTGCTTCCTTTACGAGCCAGACGGACATGTCTTCAGTAGGATCGATGTAAATTCCTCATCACAGCTCCAAATGACTTGAAACTAATTCGAGATGAAATTGAACTCAAAATTATATATTGTCTCTAAATTTTATTCCAATCCATGCATGGGAAGGCATTCAACAGACATGAAACTTCTGATGCCTCTGTGCTGTCCTATTGGAGAAAATCACTTTTTTGAGCTCTAGGTGTTTGGCTCGTCTTTTTTGCTTTGTAAAATGGCATGACCATGATTTAGTGCTCTTTTGCTCCATTATTCATCCTTTTTGATGTTTCGACCTGTAAAATCTCTAAATACTACAAATACGAGAAAATTACCTCTAAATCCATAAAACCGCATAAAAATACATAGATAATATAATAAAATCCATATAAAAATCATGTAAAATATATGTATATCAGTTTCCTTTCCCTTTTGATTTTTTTATTATTATTATTTTTTTGAAAGGGGAAAACGCCATTTATTGAGATAGTCTTAGGGGCACAAAAATATACCATGATTTTGAGTTTTCCAAGGCAGAACCACGCTCTCGTCTTTGTTGATTTCACCTCCACCGATTGTGTGTAGTCTTCGTCTTTAGTGACTGAAAACTATGTCGTTCCTCTCTCTCCGGTGGTTTTGCACATATTTGCACATGAGACACAAGGAGAGAATGCATGAAGTTTGAACAATGGTTAAGTTTCGGGTGGGGTACCAAATAAAGATGAGCTGGCCATTCAGGTACGTCAAAGAGTGGTAAAAGGGAAAAGAACGTCTTGAATGTATGATTTGTTATCTTTGCCTACACCTTTGGTGAGAAAATTAAGTCAAGTTCAAGTTCAAGTATAATAGAGCTAGTATATTCCATCTTAAAGAATCTCTACGGTCTAAATTCCTCTAGGGATTTTGCATTAACAGAAACTCTAGCTACCGCATAGTCTAGAACCAAATTACGAAAACATGTTACGAGGAAATAGCGTAGAAGCACATTGGTCGGTTATCGTCATGGATTTCTTTCATCATTCACTCAAAACGTATTCCTACTTTATTGAAAATATTGAAAAATTTAAAAGAAAACGTGAAAAATGTAAAATACAAAGACTCATGAAAGAAAATGTGATTAGTAAGGGATGGAATCCTCCCCCAGACTTAAATCACAATGTCTCCAGTGTGAAATAAATCGGGTAAGGACGAGAAATAGATGTATGTAATAATTAAAAAATTGTAGGGAAAAAGAAAACTTACCTTGAAGTGTTGGAGAATTGATGTGAGAATGGATTGGGATCGATCGGGGATCGAATCGGGATCGACATTGAGTTGGCCGCAAGTTGGAGGTGCGCGACCGCGGCTAAAGGGAGCTCTGACGCGGGTCGGTGGGACGCGACCAGGGCCGAAGGCTGGTTCGCTGCGAGTCGAGGTTTTGCACCCACGGTCGAGCCTCTTTTGCGGTCAAGTGGTTTCTCGTTATTCGTTTTGGACAAAGCAGCTTCGAACCGTGTTTCCATCGTTTTGTCGTTTCATTTATTTTATTTAATTTTCTGGGTTTTTTGATTTTTTTTTAAAGCTAAAACTAAGAAAAAGAAAACGTTAATAAAAAAGAAAGAAATAATTAAAAAGAAAAAACATACTGAAATGGGTTGCCTCGCATTAAGCGCTTTTGTTTAAAGTCATTTAGCCCGACGTTGGTACCGAGGTGAGCTTAGTCGAAGAAAGGTCTTGTCCGAAAACAAGTTTCCTTGTCCGAAAATTATCACGCCATTGCCACTCGGGATTTGTGTCATCAAGTTCGAGATGGTGATCTCCTACGGGATCACAATGGAAAATCAGACTTGGAGCTTCCTTGGAGTATGATTCTTCTTCTTTGGTATTCTCGGATGGTAGAGCCATATTGCACGATGCATAGATGGTAGGTTCTAGATCAGTTAAGGTCTTGGTTGGAGCTTGAGTTATGATGGAGAAGAAAGCTCGCTCAAAGAAGTAGGATCGGGATGCAAAACGTCAAAATTGAGATGAACATGGGATGGCTGCAGGTCGAGGAAGTTCGACCGTGGAAAAAGGAGGTTTGGCCACGGGTAGGTGATGTGCGACCCCGGTGAAAGAGGGGACAGTCGCGGCTGCAACCACGGCGAAATAGTCTCGTGTAAGGATGCTCGGATCGCCTTGCTTCTCATCTCCAATGATGTTTTCTCGTTTTAGGGGATTATTTGACTTCTCCTTGGTTTCATTTAAGTCTCCATCACGTATCATATGAGCAAGGGTAGAGTGTGCATCAAAAGGGATCCTTTCGCACATCGAATTTTTCGATTTGATGTTTTTCTCAAATGTTACGGGTGCACCTTCTTCTATAATTTTTTGCACGGCCTTTGTAGCTCCTCCAGGGTCTAAGAGTGGTTCATCCAGGGTCTCCGCTTCATGTGTTCATACAATGAGAAATCCTTGCGGGAATCACCGGATATAAGGTATTCTTGTTGATCCTCGAGAAACACATATGTTAATTTGGATAGTCGACGAGTGCTCCAACATGTGCAAGGAATGAAGCACCAAGGATCAATGGTCTTTTTGTATCCTTTATCATCTCCACAACGTGGAAATCAGTAGGAACAAGATAATCCCCCCACTCGAAGTAGGAAACCTGGTATGAAACCGAGTGGAGTTTCATAAGATTAATCTCCATAGTGAACATATATCTTGGAGGGACGAAAAATCCAAATACCTATGCTCTTTGCTGTGTCCTTTGGCATGATATTCACCTCAGATCCGGTATCACAAAGAGAATCAGGAAATTCCATTCCCTCGATCGAGCATGTAACAACGAATTTTCCGGGATCCCTTAGAAAACGTCTTCAATGATGGCTCGGGTGTATTCGCTAGTGTCTCATACTTCACAAGATTTGTCTCACATTCAACGTGGTGAGGAGTTGAAGGAGAAGAAAGCTTTGGTTTGTTGAGTGGAGGTGACTTGTGAACTTATTTGTCGTATTCAAGACACTCGAATGAATCGATGAGATAATATCGTCACTAGGAATAGAAACAGGTCCGTCTTTTCGTTGATGTTTTGCTTCGTTGAACCCATCATCTTCGTGCATAGATTCGTTGAGTTCTTGGAGAATATTATCCATTTGAGCCTTGTACACCATTGGATTCTCATAATCTCCATCGACTTGTTGAGGTTGGTGGTTGAGCCAAGGGGTTTAAGGTCGTAATCTTTGGAAGCAATGGATTTGATCATTGCATCGAGTCGCTCCAAACGAAGGCTAATCTCCAAGCTATTATCGTGCTGGTCCGAGATTTTATGAGGAAGACCGTAGGGATTTTGTTGTGAGTCGACAAACAGAGTTTCAAAAGGCTTGTCTATGTAGTAAGGAGGCTCGTAGCGTCCTTGAGAGTAGTTTTTCGGTGCCGCTTTCCGATCCATGAAGTACGAATCACGGCAGTAGTGTGAATCGTGAGAGTGGTGAGAATAAGATGGGTCGTAGTAACCCTGCTCGTAGTAGTGATCTCTCTCCTGAGGCGAGTCCATGTTTCAAAGTCTGAAATGAACAAAACCAAAACTTAAAAAAAAAAATTGTCTTAGAGTCGATTTACTAACGTCTAAAGTGTGACAAAACGATAGCGATTGACTCCCCGGCAACTTGATGCGACTTGGAGTTGTCTCCTAGCTCAGGTTTTAAATTTGTAAACCCTAACGTCTGGAAGTGCACATATGTGTGTTGTAGGACGTTAGGTATCGTTCCACAGGGAGGGAAAGCTGTTATGCGAGACCCTAGAGAGAAAGTTAGTAAGGAAGTCTAAAACAAAAATAAGGTTTTGGTGTGTCATGATTTATGTAGCTAAAAATTAAATAAACTAAACGAGAAATTATGAAAACAAACAAGTAAAATAAACATATAAGCTAAGAGTAGTTGTAAACAATTAAACTAGATGTTGGGTAATCGGGAACTCTCTAGGGATCATGGTCGAAGTATCATAAGCAATCAATTAGGATTTTAAGCGACTTTTGTCGTCTTTTGGTTCTTGAACTTGGAACACGATAGTATGTGTAGCCTACTTTCGTACATCCTACACATCTATAATTTATATACTCGATAAGTAGCTTTCGTCTCTGGCCGCACATAAAATTATGATGAACAAACAAGTTCTTTAACGCTCACAATCCAGGCCGCAAGTATACTTTCGTATATTGAAGCGGAATTGCTAGTCTACCCTAGATCAAGAATATAGATCCAGGATTTTCGTAGCTCTAAAAATACGTAAGTTCAGTTGCAAGGTAGCTAATCAACCAAGCATGCATTAATAATAAGGATAGAACGAAGAACTCTAATCAATATTCTAATCTAAAAACCTAATGATAAATCGATCCATGAGAGCCCCTTGAGATCCTTTTACCGAACAAGAGAACTACTCGGACACGATTGAAGAGGGCAAAAACATAATTAAATTAAGAGCAGGAGATTGATGAAGGAGCCTCTCGATTTTAAGAACTACGTTAAAAGAGAACTTCTTCACCAATCTTGAAAGTAAGAACAAAGGCTTAAGAAAACTAATGCAAAAAGTAAATTAAAAGGTGTAAAAGTACGCACACGAAATAGGGTATGTAAAACATGTATTTATAGCTCTACAACTATTTATTTGGTTGTCCTTGGGGTTTCTTTGAAGTGAAAACCAAGTGGGCTTGAAGCGGGCTTCAAACGAGGTGATTTTGGGCCGACCTTGGCTGGTTGGGGGGTGCGTGAGCTCGATCCACGGAAAAAGGTGAGTTCGTGATAACACTAATTTTTGAACATTTTTACGGATCACTTTAATATATTTTGCAGGTTTTTAACACCGATTTTAATGGTTTTCAAGTGATTTCCATGTTTTAGAGTTTTGATATACATTTCAGGTAACTCGAGATAAAAGAGTGCATTTCGGAGCAAAAGTACGTTTTTGAATAAACATGGACCGTCAGAAGTCTTGTAATTAAAGAAGATCTTCTCACCGTCCAATTATCCCCAAATTTAAACAAAACAAAGTAGAGACAACCAAATTTCAAATGCAATTGGATTATAGACGATCCAATTGTTGGATCCTTAAATATACACAAAGCACTAAAGGCAAATGAAACTGCCATGAAGCCAGAGCCACCGCATGCAGAGGAGCCGCACCCACGGCCAACCGACGTTCCACAGTGGCCAGGAGGGCGCCACCCGCCACTACACACCATCTCACCGCGGGTCGAGACCACGCACTCGCGTCCACTCCCTGGTACGACCAAATCGACTCCGTTTTACTCTCGAGGCCAATTCAGTCTTTTCACATCAAACCCGAAACGTCTACAAAGAAGTGAAGACTATAAATACATTTTTGTAGGTCTCTTAGACATAGAATCTTTCATGCTTAAGGCAGAGACAAATCCCTTGCAAACTTTTTACTCTTGTTCTTCGGTTTGGAGGAAGGATTCTTGACTCGTGTTCTACGATAGAGAAGCCTTTCTTCATCCCTTTTTCTTACTGCTTTCTTTTCAATTATTGATTATGTTTATCTCAGCTATGGCTGAGTAGTTCTCTTTTTGGGTATAGGGTTTCAAAGGGGCTCTCATGGTTCGATTATTCATTGAGTTTTTAGACTAGGATACCGATTAGGGTTCTTCATTATATCCTTTTTATTAATGCGTTTTTGCTTGATTGATCACCTTGCAATTGAACTTAGGTATTTTTAGAACTACAAAAGTACTGGATCCATATGCTTGACCTAGGGTAGATGAGAAAGACCGTTACAAGATACAAAAATATATTTGTAGAGGGATTGTGAGCGTTAACGACCTTTGCGTATCATCATAACGTTTTGCGCGACCGAAGACAAAAGCTACCATTCGAGTACTAAAGTTATCGGTGTATAGGATGTACGAAAATAGGCTACACACAATGTCTGTGTTCCAAGTTCAAGAATCCAAAAGACGACAAAAAGTCGCTTTTGAAATCCTACCAAATTCTTTATGAAAAATCGGCCATGAACCCTATAGAATTCCCTATTGCCCAACACTTCATTAAATTGTTTACAACCTCGTTTTAAGTATTTGCTTAGCTTACTCGCTGTTTTATTTCATTGCTTAATTTAGTTTAATTTTTCTAGCTACAATCGTGATAAACAAAACCCTTAAAAATTGATTAGGTCTAGACACATCTTAGAAATCAACGTTCAACCCGTGGATTCGATCCCTAAATACTACTGCGTTTGATGTGCACTTGCAGCATAGCTAGAAGGGTAAAACGTGTCGCGAGCAATCCTGATGCATCAGGTTTTTGGCGCCATTGCCACTGGGGATTGATATTGCTTGTTTGATTTCGTATTCTAATTTCTATTCCAGAAAATTTTGATTTTCAAGCTCTTGTTGCTCTTTTGACATTCTCCTTTATCTTTGTCTTTTGTTCTTAGGTGCATGAACACTAGGAGAACTCCTAGAGAAACCGTACCGCAACTAGACAATATCGACATACACGAGAGAGAACTCCGAAGACTTAACATAATGCTAAGGATGGCCAAAAACGGCCGTCCGGAAGATTAACTAAACCGTGATCACCTTAATCACGAGAATCACAGCGATGATTCGGATCACGAAGATGACCGAGAGGCTATCCATGCTGCTAATGACCAGCCTTTTCTCGATCTCGAAGAAAATGAAAACCAAAATGCTGAAAATCCGAGAGGATAATTTCTCGTTGATCGTGATGCATCGAGGAACGATGCTCAATTGAACCCACTGATTCATCCTAATGGCGAGAACGCCAACTATCCTGTCTTACTCGCTAATCTTCTGAGGAGACAAGCGCGTAACCGCATCATTGCTGATTTTGATTCACCGTATCAACAATAACAAAACCGAGCCGCGATACAAGTTCTTTTGCCTCATAGGAACAACTATGAGATAAAGCCTCAAATCATTGCTTTGTAAAGCAAAATCAGTTTCATGGAGTTCCTACCAATCACCCGATGGAGCACATTGATTTGTTCGAGGAGATATGCGGAATGACACTACACACGATATTGCTTGCTTCGACTTGAACAATAGGGTGAGCGAAACAAATGGGAGAACAAACCAAGTTCCCACCGATTACTTAAAGTGTAAGCTTTTTTTCTTTTTCTTTAGCCGATAAATCTCACCGTTGGTTGAAATCTTTGCCCGCATGATCAATCACTAATTAAAAAGAGTGCAAAATCGCTTTCCTAATCCATTTCTACACCAAGTTGAGGTCGAACTCATTGAGAAACAAAATCCAAAGTTTTCATCAACAAACGGTGGAATCTTTCCATGAAATGTGGGAACGTTTCAAGGACTACGAGAGAGATTGCCCTCATCACGGTTTTTCTGGTCCGAATTTGCTCAACACTTTCTACCGAGGATTATTACCAAAATATCAACTTTCTCTCGACACGGCTAGCAATGGAGACTTTTCGATGAAGACTATAAACCAAGGAAGAGCTCTCATCGAGAATCTTGCTATGTTTAATAGCAACAATTCTTCCGACTACGATAGATCGACAAGATCGAATGGATCAGAATCTAAGGAGATAGCCGAGCTAAAGAACATGATAAATCAACTTCTCAAGAACCAAAATCGCCAAGTGCATGCTTGTGAAGCTACCAATGGAGGCGAAGATGATGCTTACTACGAACCCGACAACAACGGTTCGTATTCTCAAGAAGAAGACGTTAACTATGTCGGATCACAAAATTCTTACCAATGTCGCTTCAACAACGGATTCAACAACAACTTCCGCAATGCCAACATCAAAAATCTCTCGTATCGAAATGCGAACATAGAGAACTCTCAAGATAGCCCCTACCATCAACAATCCAAGCCGTTCCAAACTGGTTCCAAAATGGGAACTCTGGCGGAAATGGGAACTTCTAACCAAGACCGCCTTTCAACGCTCAAGCCGCTTCTTACAACAACTCAAATACGCAGCAACAAGGTATATCTAATACTCAACTTGCTGCACAAATAGCAAAGCTTGAGCAATCGATTCAACTACTCGCTCAAAGCAACGAGAAGACGGTGAAAGATTTCAACGTCAAATTCGATTGTATGTACAACGACTTGAATGGGAAATTCGAATCTCTTTCGACCCATGTCAAGAAGTTGGATATGAAAGTCTCTCAAACCGCAGACTCCACTAAGATACCGAACGGAGCTTTGCTCGGAAGAGTAGAAGATAATCCGAAGAGATTTTGCAACGTGATTTCCACCGTGCCCAAAAAGGAAGTCAACGATGAGACAAAGCATGGAGAAGCTTCAAAATTCATCTCATTCTATGGGAGAGCCAATACCGAATCCAACATGGTTCGAGAACCACCATCTGAGGTACCAAAACAAATCCCATTCCGAGACATTTTTGTTTCTCTTCCTCGATTTCCGGGATAAATTTTGTAGATTGTCTATGTGATTTGGGAGCCAACGTCAACATTATGTCAAAGATATTTGCTAAGAAGCTTGGTATAAAGACTCTCACACCATCTAACGTGAGCGTAATTTGTGGAGATTCATCACAAAAGATGCCCGAGGGAGTGATCACCAAACTTCAACTATTTATTGAGAACAAGATTGTTCCCGCTAATGTTCAAGTTCTCGAGATGGATCGAGACAAGGATAGACCATTGATTTTTGGTCGACCGTTCTTAGCTACCGTTGGCGCCATCCTCGATCACGCCAACCATTTTGTTGTCTTCTTGAATGTAGATCGAAGGAAGTTCTATCCAACTGTCCCGGACGAAATTCCGAATCCAAGGGACAAACACAAGAAGAAGAAATCGATTCTCCCTAAAGAAAAAGAGAAACATAAGTCGACTAAGAAGGAGACCCCAAAGGTAAGTCAACCTTTTGTTTCTAAACCATTTGCAAAAATCAGGATCACCATTCCACCCGACTTAAGGGACACCAAAGAAGAACAAGTGGAAGGAATGATAGAGAAGACGAAACAAATTCTTCAAAACGCAAAAATTCTGAGAAAACCCGGAAAGAAGAAGGGGATACAAAACTTAGGCGAACCAAAATTCAAATTTGATGAAACCCAAGGAACGTTTATTCCTGGGACATCTACTGCTCATGCCTAGTCTCACCATGAAGCCGAGCTAATGACTCTAACCAAAAGAGTTTAATGGGAGGCAACCTATTTGATACGTTTTCCTTTCTTTTATTTTCTCATTCTTTTTCTATTAACGTTTTTTTTAAGTATTTCAGGCTTTATATAAAACCCCAGAAACCCAAAACATTCAAAAAACCAGAATACACAAGAAAATGAAGAAGCCACTCGAAACGGATCACGAAACACCAAAATATTGAAGGAGAAAACACTACCGAATCAAGGACCATTCGGCCGCGGCAGGAGGAGCTGCACCCACGGCGAATAATCTCTTGACCGCGCCTTCGTTGCCTGGTCCCACAGCGAGGAGACGATCGGCCATGGCCGGAGGAAGCCGACCCGAGGTGAAGAAGCATTTGGCCGCGGTCGAGTGGGCTTTACCCACGGCCAGGCCATTTCGAACCAAAACTCGTCCCGACCTTTCCAGAACCGTTTCCAACCCTTAACCTTGCAATCCGAGAGTATTCCCAACATGAAATTAAACCATAACCGGTTTAAGTTTTTTGTCCAGCTAAGGTAAGTTCCAAGTTTTTTTTTGAAAAACAGAAAACTTTTTTTTTGCAAGGAAACAACTTTTCAAAGACCAAAAAGAGTATTTCTAGATTAAAAGCTCTCTTTCTTCTACTCTTCCAAGAGACTTGGATATTTTGAGAAAGAACAACTTTTTCAATTCTCAAGCTTTTACAAAAATTATTTGGTCAATTCTCATTCTTTTTCAAAGGAGATTCCAATTCCACAACTATCTCATCTTTTCCAACAAGGTACGATCCTAAACCTCTACTTTGTCATATGAACCAAACCCTAGGTTTTTTTAATTTAAATAGATTTATATCTATGATAGCTAGAAATTGTTAGAGAACTCTAAATTGAACTTTTAGAATGATTAGATTTCAATTTTAGCACTTAATTATTATGAATTTGAGATTTTTGGAATTTGAAAATTTCGAACTTGATTAAAAATCAATTTGGAGAGTAACTTTGATTAATTTGGCATAGTCTTGTTTAGTTGATGATTAAAATATGGTAATCTATTAAGTTTGCATAAGAATGAGCTAAAGAATTTATTTTTATAATTTTTTATATGCAAAGTACGTAACAAATCCGAAATTAGTCATTAGCATCTCGATTTGCTAGATTAAACGATTTATATTACTCATTAGTATATTGAATGTGTCTCTTGATACTCAATTTAGTATCCTCGCACATTGAAAATTTTCAATCATAACCATATTCATATTTTTGCCGAGATTTGTTTTCTATTTTGTAGGAACATTGGATCATGTGAGATCTCGCATAATACGCTTTAAGAAGAGCATATATGTAGGAGAATCATCCCGAAGATCAATCTCTAGGCGTTCCGAGGAGATCCAAGGCAGATCTGATACATCTAACGTGGAGGATGACACAAATCTCGCCGAGTTTGTAATGAGCTACTACTACTAGAATATGCTCATGCACCATCCGCTCCCGCGAGCTCCTCACACGCACACAGACCATAATACACATCCATGGAGAATAAGCTAGAACGACAAGAAAGACGTTTCAAGCGCCTGGTGCATTTTCTTGAGGAGAACCACCAATTCGACGGTAACTTATCCGATTCCGAGACTGATGGCTCACGTAAGGTGTAGCCTCATGCTTCATCACTCACGACCAACCCCGCACATCACCACCACGGTTCAATTGATATTCTTCCCTTTCACTGTTTCTTTTATTTTTGAACTTTTTTATTTATTTGCAATTTTATTTTAAAGTCTTTTCCATCCTTTCACCAACTTTTTCACCCTGAGGACAGTGTGATTTAAGTCTGAGGAAGGATGTTTATCCATGTGTGAGCCAAAATCCACACAACCGATTCTTGTAAGAGAATTTTAAGGGAATAAAAGTTTATGGGATGAAAACACAGTAAGAGATCTAAAAATGGTTATTTTATTGATGTTTTGTAAGCGTATGAGTACATAGTCTAGTTGCAAGAGCTAGTGCCAGGGTTTTTTTTATGATCGTCAACAATATGATTGTGAATGCTTCTTATATAAGTTCGTGTGCGAGATTCTTGGAGCTAGAAGTAATATTTCCCTTTTACTCCACGCAGCCACCGACTAGACTAGGGTAATCGGTGTTAATCCCCCAGCTCGTCAGATTTGGGAGTGATTGTGACGAGGTAGGAGTTATCGAGATTGAGATTATATGTCGAATTGAAACAATACCGAGCCATGATTTACAAGATGTCTTCCGTTCAAGATGATGCATGTTTCTTGAAATGAGTTCAATACGCCTCGTCATCTCGGGGCAATGTAATCGTCGGTTATGTTTTGAAGATCTTCTGCAGTCGCTGATTATTTACTCGTGCTCCGCCTTAAATATCTCGAAAATCGTAAATACGTCATGTTGGTTTCCGAGGTCACGGGCGTCCACGAGCGGAAAACCTATAAAAGACAAGATTTTTTCTACATTTCTCATCACTCCAAAACTTTCGAAATTCGGGTAGCTCTCTTCTCTCTCTCCTCTTTTCCTTCTTAATTTATTATTTCTGAGGCGATATGTCAGATTGCGATGTTCTGAATGGCTCAGTTGGTTTGTCCAACCGTGTGCTCCTCAACCGTGATTCCGCATTGGACGCCGAAGTGAATAAATCGGCCGAGGCTGATGGGGAGCGTGATCCCCATGCTTCCACCGCGGGAGCCGATACTGAGGATGAGGCATCGCCGAGGTTAGTAGCTGCCCCGAGGCGAATCCTCCCCATTTCGAGGTTCAAAATCTACAAGTCAATGTCTCGATATCGTTCCCTATGAAGGGTTGATTAACCCCTTCGCTGCTTGGCCCGAAGCTGCGGTGACTACCGAGGAAGTAAAAATTGAGTATGAGGACCTCTTTTGGATCCCAACGAGGCGAGGGCGGAGATAGATCTCCTGGTAGACATGTATCAGCCGGGCTCGCCAAAGCGAAAATCCTTGAGAAGATCTATGAATAAGCGAATCGTTCCGTCGGGCTCTACGCTTTCCACTGTGACGTCTTTGAATGAGTTGCGGACGCTATTCAATATATCCGAGAATGTTGAATTTGTAGTCCCCGAACCGCCTGACCGAGCCGACAACCCTCCTTCAGATTGTTTCACTGTTTACGAGGCCTTCTTTAATTTATGTTTTCTTTGGTTTCTGATTCCAGAAGTGATCATGCACTTTTTATGGAGACACAGACTTGCTATATCCCAAATCAAGACTCGGGAGGCTTCATCACTTTATGGGAATTTTAATCCCTAGTTACGAATGTGATGTCGAGATAACCGTCGACCACCTCCAAAATTTGCTATACATCCAGAGAGTTCCTCAGTCCGCCAAGTTCTATATCGGTAACAAAAAGACTAAGAGAATCATCACGGGATTTCCGAGCAAGGACAATAGTTGGGAGGATCATTTCTTCTTTGTTTCCATTTCTGAAGCTTTCTGTTGACAACATTTGTTTTCACTTGGCCAAGAAGAACTGGGGACCGCTTGGAAGCCGACCCGTAGATTTTGGCTCGGTACATTGTCTAGTTTAGTTTTTTGATCTTGTCTTTATTTCTGTAGATAGCGATTTCCTTCCTCCAATCCCGTCTGATCTGGACAAAGTATTTGACGTAATGAAAGCGAAGAAGATTCATTGGGTAAAACACTTCTCACTTTAGAGGATTGAAAGAGCCTGAGCTCTTATTAGTGGTGCCTCAGTTAGTTCGGATCCTTCGTCTTCAGAGGAATTGAGGACGACGATAATAAAGAAAATATCTGCTCGTGACAAGATAGTGAAAGAGGCAACGGAAGCGGCAAGACATGCTACTGGTGGACACGCACCGATGTCCCTCGAGGCAGTCGAAGATGCCGAGGGAAATTTCCTAATTCCCCCCGAGCTTCCTGCAAATGATGGGGGAAAAGATCTTGTTCCAGCTTTCCCACCAGTGTCTAGACCCTTTGCTTTGACTTTGACGAAGCACGCTGATACGCGAGATTGGAAGTGTCTCGCGCCGAGTGGTAGCCGAGATGGAATTGCGGAGAAAAAGAAAACTGACACTTCTACTGATTTATTATTTTCTGAGACGATTGTCAACGACGCCGTTGCGTCCGCTGCCATCCTCACGCAGATAAGTGGACCAGGGGTCCATCTCCCCTCCTTGGATGTGCTCATCAAGGATAAGCCGTACTGTGACATGTCGCTGCATGGTATCCGGGTACGAACTGGTTCTTACGAAATTTGAAAGATGTCATGCCCCTCTTTTTCTTATCGTTCGATTTTTGCAGTTTGTTGCTTCTATCAACGAGCTGGTTGCCACTTATGAGTTCGGGGCTTGCAAAGATGAGCAGTTAGTCAAAGATGCGAGAAAGAGCGCTTTGGTTCTGAAGGGAAAATGCAACGAGGCCGAGAAGAGACTTGCCCTCGCTTTGGCCAAAGTTTCGGAACTCAAAATGGAGAAGATGGCGCTAAAGGAGAAATTGGCTAAGGAGGCGGATTACACGCTAGGTTTAAACGAGGAGAGGATGCGATTGAAATCCGATATAGGTTCGCTGAAGAGGCATTTTACGGTAAAAGGATGCTCGTCATGATTCCAATGTTAAGAAGGCTCGGAAAGAGGCAAGGCGTGAGTCAGTTGAAAGATTCCAAGATCGGGATGACAAAATAAGGTCGAGTGTGGACCAGCTGGAGGGTATTAAGAGTAAGGAGCTAGATATGGTTAACAACAATATGGAGATTTTGGACATTCTTTTTAAAGAGGATCCTCCGACCCTTGAAGCCGAGGCGGATAAGCTTATGGGCTGGAGAGCTGACTTGGCCAGGGTTGATGTGGAGTTTGATAAGATCGCCTCTTGTTTGAAGGACATATATGTGGTTTCTCCTGTTTCGGAGGACTATATGGCTACTCTTCTCGGGAATTATCCGGTCGAGCTTACCGCGGCTAGCGTTGGTATTACTGATCCTGCGGGATCCAACGAGCGTTTGTCTGGACTTGCCGACCTCACAACTAAAGACGGTGAAGTAAATCTCCTTGTGTAGTAACCTCTTTTTTTGTAATGTGTTGTTAAATCTATGTTTCTTTGTATCGTACCAATGTCTTAGTAGTCGAGAACAAACTTCGCAATGGATTGTTGTTTCCTCAATTTGTTGATGTCGTTTTTCTTTAGGAGATGTTATGCAATTTGATATTTCGTGTTGATTTTGTTTAGTTTGGACATGCCGAGGCATATCCGAGCCTCATACTAAACGACGTATTTCAAAACGATCCGTTTAGTACGGTGTCGAGACGTTAAAGACCAGTGTGCTATGAATCGATTGGTTGTTGGGTTTAGATTTTACTTTGGTTTTAGGGTTTGCTATATGGTCTCGGCTTATGTTCTCGTCCGCTGCGATCCTCGCACAGATAAGTGGACCCGAGGTCCACCTCCCCTCCTTGGGTGTGTTCATCAAGGATAAGCCGTACGTTGACATTTCGCTGCATGGTATCCGGGTACGAACTGGTTCTTACAAAATTTGAAAGATGTCTTGCCCCTGTTTTTCTTATCCTGCGCTAAAGGAGAAATCGGATAAGGAGGCATATTACACGCTTGGTTTAAACGAGGAGAGAATGCGATTGAAATCCGATATAGCTTCGTTGAAGAGGCAGCTTAGGGCAAAGGATGCTCCTCATGATTCTAATATTAAGAAGGCTCGGAAATAGGCGAGGCGTGAGTCGGTTCAAAGATTCCAAGATCGGGTCGATAAAATTAGGTCGAGTGTGGACGAGCTGGAGGGTATTTAGAGTAAGGAGCTAGATCTGGCCGAGGTTAACATCAATCTGGAACTTTTGGACATTCTTCTTAAAGATGATCCCCGACCCTTGAAGCTGAGGGGGAGAAGTAGATTGGCTGGAGAACTGACTTGGCGGGGGCGAATGTGGAGTTTAATATGATCGCCTCCGAGAAAGGGATTGAGGTAGACAAGCCCAAGAACTCAACCTCCTTGCAAAGTAACCTTGTGAGAGGTCTTGTGATTTTCGAGAAGTCCTTGATGAACCTTCGGTAGAATCCCGCATGACCCAAGAAAGACCGGATGTCCTTGACCGACTTAGGTGGCTCCAAGCTAACCATCACCTCTATCTTAGCCTTGTCTACCTCAATCCCTTTCTCGGAGATCTTGTGCCCAAGCACGATGCCTTCACGTACCATGAAGTGGCACTTCTCCCAATTTAGCACCAAGTTTGCTTCTTCGCACCGTTGCAAGACCCTACAAAGATTAGACAAGCAAACACCAAAAGAAGACCCATACACGGAGAAGTCGTCCATAAAGACTTCTACCATGTCTTCAATAAGATCAGAGAAAATGGACATCATGCAACGTTGGAATGTCGCGGGTGAATTACACAACCCAAATGGCATCCTTCGATATGCGAAGGTGCCATAAGGGCATGTGAAAGTCGTTTTCTCTTGGTCATTCGGGTGTATGGGTATTTGAAAGAAACCCGAATAACCGTATAGGAAACAATAAAATGGATGATTAGCTAGACGTTCAAACATTTGATCTATGAAAGGTAACGGAAAATGATCCTTACGAGTGGATGAATTTAACTTCCTATAGTCAATGCACATTCTATGCCCGGTTATTGTCCTAGTAGGTATCATTTCATTCTTTTCATTTTTAACAACTGTTATCCCCCCTTTCTTAGGCACGCAATGAACCGGTGAGACCCAAGTACTATACGATATTGGGTAGATAATGCCCGCGTCTAAGAGCTTAAGAATCTCTCTCTTTACAATATCTTTCAAATTAGGATTCAACCTTCTTTGATGTTCAATAGAGGTCCTTGATTCATCCTCTAAATGGATTCTATGCGTGCATAAACTAGGGGAAATACCCTTGATATCATCGAAAGAATAGCCAATTGCTTTCCTATATTTCCTAAGTTCTACAAGAAGGGAGGATAGTTCGTTCTCATCTAGACTACCATTCACAATAACCGGGTAAGACTCGTTGGGACCTAAGAACGCATACCTTAGTCCCGCGGGAAGTTGCTTTAGGTCCACCTTTGGGGCTTTGAGTTCGCCCCAATCGTCCTCCTCAAGACTAGATTTACCCTTGCTAGTCTCTTCAATGGCTAGAGCAAACTCCTCTTGAACCGTGCCAACCCTTAACCCATCTTGAACCTCGGTATCACAAACACACAACTCAACAAATGGTGTATCCTTTTCAACCGGCTTGTGCAAGTCCATGAGTAGTTCATAACCTTGACTCTCTTTACTCAAGAACCCATGATCACAAGAGAAAGCTCCTCGGCTAGGCAGCGATATCTTCAGTAAATCCGCGATAACTCCTTAACCAAATGTCCAAATGGCCTGAATCCAACTCCTGTAGACAGATGAATCACTCCTATACAACTCCTATGAAAGCTTCAAGGATGATTCATATTGGAGGACCTTCGTCCAGCTACATCTTTCCGGCATATCGGATGGTCTTTGCATTCCTCTTATCTCCATAACTCCAAACATCATCAATTGTCTCCAAGACACCTAAAAACACTCCAAATGTATGCAAAACTCGCTAAGACCTAATGCAAACACCTATTACTCTAAATGAGACCTAAATGCAAGACTAGACCATGATTATGCATGCGAATTACACAAAACTCTAAATGAAATGCATGCTAAACATGCAATATATGAGTATATCAATCCACCATCGACTCCAACAGTAGCTTCACAAGCATGTACTTGGCGGTTTTGGTTGTTGAGAAGTGGGTTCATCATGACTTTAAGCTTGGAAATTTTAACATCGTCCAAACAACGAAAAAAGATGCAACACCGATAATTCTAGGATGGTCGTTCTTATCAACCGTTTGAGCCATCATGGATTGGCCGAATCAATGTATTTCATTCGCTAACATCGACAAAGACATGTTCTACACTGCCATACCACTCTAAAAGGAGAAGAAAGACGTTCTAGTATGATGGATCCCAAACTTGATCCTGATCCTAATTCACGAACAAGCGATGATTCACATGACGAGGAAAACAAAAGAAGATCAAAACGACTTGTCGTAAGACATTGTCCTTCTACGACTAAACTCACCTCGATACCAACGTCGAGCTAAACGACTTTAAACAAAAGCGCTCAATCGGAAGCAACCCATTTTACGTACGTTTTTCTTTCTTTTTTCTACTAACGTTTTCTTTTCTTAATTTTCAGTTTTCTAAAAAACCAAAAAAAAAAAAAAAACCCAGAAGACAAAAAGATGGAGACATGGTTCGAAGCTGCTCAGTCCAGCCCGAACCGCAAGGAAGGACTCGACCACAAAAGAAGCTCGATCGCGGCGGCACAAGAACGACCCGCAGCAAGCTAGCCCTTGGCCGTGGTCGTGATCAACCGACCCGCGGCCAGCTTGCCATAGCCGCTGCTGCAACCCTTTGACCCGCTGCTAGCCCCCCTGACGATCCCGATCGACTCCGTTCGATCCCCGATCGATTCCCATCCATTCACAAACATCCCCACATCCATTCCCATCACCATATCATCATCTACCATCCCTAAATCACCACCATTCCATTCGCAAATCCATTCCCCGACCACATCCAGGTAAATTTTATTTTTTCTTTAACTTTTTTACTTATTACATACATCTATTATTCATCCTTACTCGATTCATTTCACAGTGAGGAAAGTGTTATTTAAGTATGGGGGAAGATTACACCCCTTACTAACCACCACTTCTTTCATTTGTGTTCGCGTTTTACATTTTTCGACGTTTTTCTTAAAACAATTCAAGTTTCTCGGAAATCATAGGAATACGTTTTGAGAGAATGATGAAAGGAATCTATGACGATAATAGACCAGTGTGCTTCTACGCTATATTCTAGTAACATGCTCTTTCGTAATTTGGATCTATACTAGGCGGTAGCTAGAGCATCTGTTAATGCGAAATCCCCAGAGGAATTTTGACCGTAGAGATTCTCCAGGATGGAATATGCTAGCTCTATTTTATTTGGACTTAATCTTGACTTAATTTTCTCATCAAAGGTTTAGGCAAAGATATCGAATCATACATTCATGATGTTCTTTCACCTTTTACCACTCTTTGTCGTACATGAATGGCCAGCTCATCTTTAGTTGGTATCCCACCCGGAACTTAACCTTTGTTCAAACCTCATGCAACTCTCTTTGTGACTTATGTGCAGATATGTGCAAAAACGCTGGTGAGGGAGGAACAACACATCTTTCAGTCACTAAAGACGAAGACTATACGCGATCGGTGGTGGTGATTTCAACAAAGACGTTAGTCTTAGAATTAGGTTAGTCTTAGAATTTCTTAGGTAGGTTTAGTTTCTCTTACCATTAGTTTAGTAGTTGAAATCCCCTTAGCTTAGGTAGTGGTCGATTTTCTTAGATTAGATTAGTAGAAGTTTTCCGTTTTTTGTTCTTTGCAATTCTAGTTACAAAAACCCTATAAAAATATATTCATTCTAGGTTTATTTACTATACAGTATCTAAGGTTTCATAGAACAGCACCCTCTCCCTTTGAATCGATACCTCAAGTACTACAACGCACATATGTGCACTTACAGGCTTTAAGGTTTACAAATTGAAAACCTGAAGTTTCGGAGATGAATCCGATAACGCATCATCTTACGGGACAAAAATGGCTTGGTCGCGGGTCCATAGAGTCTGGCAGCAGCGAACCCTCACTTGGCCGCAGTGAATTGCCTCTTGGCCGCGGCTGGGATGCTTTTGGGAGTGGCCAGCTGCGACGTGTTGATCTTGATGTATCTTTTGATTGAACCGTTGGATCGTCTTCAAATCTGTTGGAATGGAAAGTCAGCTGGTCCTTCTTGAATATCTCCACAATTGGGCTGGATCAGACAGTGAGAAGAACCTATTTGGCAATTGAACTTCTGACGGTTTGACTCTAAGCCAAAAATCTGGGTTTTCGCCAATTTGCAATGATTTCGCCTAAGTAACCTGAAAAGAGTTTTGACACTACGAATATGCAAAAACCATAATAAAGCATGTAAAACTAAGTGGAAAACGTATTAAAGTGTTCTTAAATAGATAGTAAAAAGGATAAAAATACGGTGTTATCACACTCGGCTTACTTAGCTCGGATGATCTGAAAAAGGATTAGGTGCAGGACTTTTCTCGGCTTAACATGGATGGTGTGCTATCCATAGAAACATGAAGATGCATGCGAGACAGATCTCGGCTTTTTATGTTTGCATGAGGAATGCTATCGATCGTCTGGCCAGGACGTCATTGTGTAAAACCGCGATAGTTTAGAGTGCGAACTATACGAGTTCGGCTTTTGGGATTAGTCTAAATTACTGATTTAGGTGTTTTCACAAAGTCAATTAATAACTAAAGTGCACATTACTGCAATCATAACCGTATGTCAATGTAGTACTTTAGAATCGAATCCACAGAGACCAAGGTTACACTACGATTCTCACAAGATGAAATTAAGCTAAAACGATAATCATGTTTGATTTGCAAAGTAATGAAAATAACTAAAAACGGTGTAAATTCAATAAGAGAAAAACGTTAGGTCGAGGGTTTCTTCGCATGAATGATACAAGATATTTTGGTATCTATAGAGTCAATTCTCTAAATGCAATTGTAGCATAAGAGGTTATCGAACCTTATCGGGATTTATCCTAATCACTAAGAATGCAAGGATCATAAGTAAATTAAGCTAAACGAGGTATTAAGTATCCAAATTCAAACAAACAAAAGCAATACTGAACGAGTTGTAATTCAAACAACAAATGCGGAACTAGAGATGAGGTTATTGATATAAGGTGATTCAAATCCAATTAGTGGTGTTCATTCACTCAAAGAAGCTAATTCCTAGGCAATAGATCTCTAATCTTGATTAGTTCTCTTTCAAGCAACTAATCACTATGTTAATTATCAAGTCCATTAGCAAATCATCATTTATGGATTAACAACTAGCAAGCAATAAGAATCACAACAAGATCAACCAAAGATATGCCCTAAACAACTAATGTCTTAGGTTAGGAGCATAAATCTCTTGTCTAGTTCATCAAGGCATTTCATCAAACACTTGGTGTGCGTGAACTGCCTTATGATCTAGATCCATTCTTTCAAACTAGATCTAGTATTAGGGACACTAGACAAGAAGGAATATAAGATTATCTAAACCGAAACACCACTAATCAAACTCTAGATCACCATAATCTACCTCATCTCAAGATCCTAAAAAGATTACTCAAGATCCATCAAGAACACCTCAAAATCGATTATGATATAGGTTGAATCCATTGATGGGTGATGAATAATCAAGATAAAAAGAAGATAGATGGTAGAGATTGATGAAAACAAGTACTTAATTGCATAAAACAAAGGATCCTCTTACAAATCTCAAACTCTCTCAAAGGTAGGGTTTTGAGAATAAGAAAAAGCATGATTAAAAATTAGGTTTAGATGACTATTTATAGGAAAAGTGGGCAACATGATCGACATCAACACCACAGGTCGATGTTGATGATCGATGCTAAGGCCCTGAAGTTACATCCGGCTGCTGCATCGATGTGTGGGATGAGCTGGGTCGATGTGAATGCCCTGAAGCTAAGCATCGATGTGTTGATCGATGTGAAAGGGGAGCTGGGTCGATGCTAAGGCCCTGATGTTGCATCCAGCATCAACATCGATCTGTGGGGAGAGCTGGGTCGATGTGAATGCACTGAAGCTGAGCATCGATGTGTTGATCGATGTGAAAGGGGAGCTTGGTCGATGCTAAGGCACTGATGTTGCATCCAGCATCAACATCGATCTGTGGGGAGAGTTGGGTCGATGTGAATGCCCTGAAGCTGAGCATCGATGGGCAGCATCGATCTGTGGGAAGAGACAGGTCGATGTGAATCCTGAAAGGCTCCCAAACGTCTTTAACCGCTTCTCTTGCTCCCGAACCGAATGGTCCTAAGCCAAACTCCGTCAAATACCTCCAAAGTACCTAAAAAGGACTCCAAAACATGCAAGACACTCTAGGACCTAGTATGAGAGCCCTAAAACTCTAAATGAGATAAAGCAACAAAGAAATGCTAAGTAACTATATGCAAATGAGATGAAACTTAGATTAAATGAATGCATAAAAGTGGTAAAATACAAGTCTATCAACTCCCCCAAACTTACTCATTTGCTTGCCCTCAAGCAAATAAATAGGAACAAATAGAGAGAGATGTTCAAAGGCGGGAGCTCAAATCCACAAATAGCACAAAAAGAAATCAATTTCAACGTCCAAGTAATGTAGTACTAAAATGCCCAAGTGATCCTATTCCAAAGGAGTTAACCATTCATATTTCATCATGTATCAAATCCAAACCCCAATCTATACAAGCAATCATATTCCCCAACCCCTTAACATTCATTAGTGGCGTAACCATGAATCATGTTTATGCAAAGTTAAATGGAATTCGTTTAGCTAAGGGTATGGTTATGAGATGAAAGTGATCTTATTCCATGCATGGGTAATTAAGTTCAAGGATCTCTCATGGAAATGAACAAACCTTAGCAAAATTCTAAAGGTAAAAGGCAACATATGCATACAAGGGAGAATTCTCATCTACCCAAGAGCCTAGAATGTCTCTAACCTAAAGCCTTCTAACCCATTGTGCCCACAACCTAAGCTACCCTTTTTTATCTTGAGGCATTTGCCTTCTCAAACCCCACATGCTTCTCGTCTCTTCATTCCACCTTCTTCTCATTCGGGGATCACTTCTTCTTCTTTGTTCTTTCATGGTTTGTGCTCCTTTGTTGTGATCTAGCTCTTCTTTTTCCTCTTTTTTTTCGTTCACGCCTCTTCTCATTCTTTGATGCTTTGACCTTTTTGGCTCTCTTCTTTTTCCTTCTATCTTTTTAGGCTATCCTATTCTTTAGAGATAGTCTTATGATTTTTGCACCAACCAATCTACACAAATCCGATCCCCTTTTTCCTTTCTCCTTTTTATTCTCTTCCATTCCATAACTCATCACATCCGTTCACCAAGTCTAAAACCGTTCCCCCAAACTTGAACCAAGAACCGCCATCCTAACTAGCCTATTACTAGATTAACTCCGAGATTTTGGAGCTAAATCTACATGAGAATTCCCTCTTGTCGCCCTAAACCTAACACGTTTTGCCAAGTTTATTCGAAAGAAAGGCCTCACAATTCACACGCTAATAACAATGGCTTGAAAGAAGGTTAAGGTTAGGGTAGGGGAAACCATTCCAATGATGGGATATAGCTACTTGGATAAGCAAGAGTGGTAAAAAGGAATTAAAATGCCCAAGTATGTATATGTGAACCACGAATTCATTTAAAATTGCACAAACACAATATTTACAAGTCAAATTAATGGTTATCACTTAAATGGGGTTGGGTGCAACTCAAGCATGCTTCAATCAAGGAAAGTATGATGATATATGAGAACTAAGAATGTGCATCTTTACTTTCATGCTCACTTAAATGCATTTAACAATTACGAACGAGGGAATTGAATTAACTTCTTAAGGTGCCACTCTACAAGGAAAATTCATCATTGTTCCCATGCATATGCAATGAATTCTAAGTATGCATGGCTAGACTTAATGTACAAATGAAAAATGCATTCTAAATGGCAACCTAAATGACTTCTTTTTGTGTTTCAATTTTCAAAATTTTCAAAATTTGCTTTATATGCCTTGGATGAATGCATGAGACTCAAAGTGCAAAACTCAAGATAAGAAAAAACAAATGACATTAGATACTGGTCCCTCCCCCAAACTTAAATCACACCGTCTCGGTGTGAAAGAAGTATAAATAAGGGACTCAAAATAAGACAAAACAAACTACAAGACTCAATTGAAAGAAAAATATTTACAAGGTTTTGGGAGTTACCTTAGAAGCTTTGGGATGGGGAAGAAGTCCCCATAGAAAGTGATGGGTTGCTTGAGCAAGGTGAAGGAGATCTCATGGCTTTTCTTTTTGCTACCTTCTCGTCATGTGCCAATGAGTGGCTTGCCTCTTCGAGCAACACCATTTCTCCTCCATGGAGCGTGTGGCTCATATCGAGACCACTTTCTTCTTCCTCTCGGGTTCGAGATGTGCTAGCTTTACCGACCCTCTTGAGCTCCTTGATTGTCTTTCCCATGACTTTAACAGTCTTCTCCAAATTCTTAATTACCCTTGCCATCTTCCTCATGCTTTGGTCTTGCCACTTGCACCAACGTTGGAGGAGTCTCGATTGGTGGTGAGCAAGGCGTAAGGCAGGGTTAGACATAGCACCATCGAATGGATCGAAGTTATACCGCTCTCCACCATAGATGGCCGTGGACGGTGAGTCTTCGGCCTCTTCATCATCGGAGTCAAGGACTTCCTCGGAGTGTGCACTAGTAGCGGTTTTGCTATTCTTTTGTACTCTCGTGCGTAAAGCATCAATTGGTGGGTTCAGTTGTAGAAATAGTCCTTGGTGGGTAAAAGAAGATGTTTCTCGGTTCATCAAGTTTTGTGATGACGATGTTAGGCAAAAGGACTTGTGTGTGGAACGTCTTGTTGAGCTTAAGGTTGTAGGCAAAATTGCCGTCTACCTTTCCCTTGAAGAACCGCGTCCGTGCAAGGTAGCTCTTATCTATCAACTTCCATTTCTCATCAACCACCGCAAGCTTGATCCCTTTTGCCTTGAGGATGGGAATGATGATCCAACCGATGGCTAATGCGGATTTCTTCGAATTAGTCTCCCAAGCCCAATTCTTGTGAAAGAGCATTTGCCTCGCCAAGGTAGTGGCAAAGGAAGGGGTCTTCTCATTACCCATAAATTCATTTCCATTGCTTAACGTCTTGAGTAGGGGTTGCACACCGAGGCCTAGCGATTCCATTTCCTCTTTGATAACCTTGTTAAACTCCACCTTAGTGTAGAATATGTGGGTTAATGCAATTTGCACGTATTTGAGGGTAGGGTTCCGGATGCTAGAGCCCTTGGAAATGTCGGGTTTGTAGGCATCGGAAGCAATTTTTTCCCAAAAGTATTGGAGCTCATGCTTCGGATAGTGGAAGTATGGTTCACCAAAGGTACATTCTTCTTTGAAGCAAAAAATTTCACAAAGCTCATGAAAAGTGACCCGGTAGGTCTTCTTATTCACATCAAATCTGATTTCTCCAAAGCCGGTACTTGCATTTGCTCTCTTGTTCCCTATTCCATAGAATCGCGCTTCAAGGGATGCAAGGAATTGACAAGTGAGGTCCTTGTGAGCTACTTCCTTCCTTGTCATGAATTTCCCGAGACCCATATTCTCGAACACAAGAGCAACATCTTCATATATGCCCATCTTCTCCAAAACCACCGAGTCCACGAATAGCCCTTGCTCGAACTTCATAGTTGAGAACTTCTCATAGTATTCTTCAACCGTTGGCTCTCTCTCCGTCTCCTCTACCAAGGTGTCTTCTTCTTCCTCTTGCACAACGCTCTTTTCCTTAGCCTTAGCCTTGGATTCCGTTGCTAAAGCGAGCTTCTTTGCATTTCCCGTCGAGGTACTTGCCGCAGCCTCACCGTTCCCTAGGCCTTTAGTGACGGTCCCTTGCTTGTTTTTGGGTTGAGCCTTAACCGCCGTTTTCCTCTTCTCATTTGCCTTGGCACATGCTTCTAGTGCTACCTCTCTCTTCCTTGTTGGTAGGGTTGAAGTTGGAATTGGGTTGTTTGTTGTCTTCATGGTACCTATATTGTCTCAAAGAGTATATAAGTTTCAAGAAATGAAGACACAATTTTAAGAATAGTCATATATGACACTCAAAGGAGAATGCTCATTTTAGCAAAAATATCCTCCATTTCTAGATAAACAACATCAAACTTTCCAACTTTAAGCTTCAAGAATCCATCCCAATTTCAAGTTTTGAACTTTTAAGCACAAATACCAAAAATGAGGTTCTTTGCTAAAAAAGTTTAAAATTTTCTCAAAGCAAGACAAATCAGCCTATGAACTACCTATCCTAACCATTTTCGAGCCTAGACCCAAGGTATTTATGAAAGTGAAATCATTTCCCAAGCAAATTCATAAAATTTCTATTTATGAGCAAGTTCTTCATTGAAAACTATGAATGAAATACCTTAAGGATGCAGATCTTAAATGAAAAGGGGGTTGGTAGATCCAGAAAGAGGATGAAAAATCCGAAATTTAGCAATTTAAATCACAATTTTTGGTTGAGAATTGAGAGAGATATGAGCTTGTGAAGTTTAGGTAAAGGAAATAGCCATTGTTGCGAATTTAGTGGAGAAGAAAGCTTACCTTATTGGATGGGTCAACTTACCTGGGTAAAGGGAGCGGGCGGACCACTGGATAATAGATTCAGTCAACAGAATTCAAATTTGGTCAACAAAAATTGAATTCTGGTTGATGCTTGTGGTCGATGTTGAGGGAAAAATTCCCGGGAAATTTTTTCTTCCCGGGGAACCTTTTTTTCCCGGCGAACCTTTTCCCTCGAACATTGTTTTCCCTCGACAACAAGCTACCTAACAATACTTAACAAAAAGATCAAAAAGAACTAACAAAGATCGAAAAACGCATAAAAAGAAATATGTACAATGATAAGCTTGGAGGTGTCTCCCAAGAGCACTTTGTTTTGAGTCACTAAGTTTGACTTTTGTTACCGTTTTCAAGCTAGAGGGGCTTCATCGAGAGGGATAAAACCTCATTCCTCGATGATTTGATTCGCACGGTAGAGTTTGAGCCGTTGACCGTTAGCGATGAAATCTTGACCTTCTTTGCTCCCAAGAACTACCGCTCCATAAGGTCTCACTTCCTTCACCTTGAAGGGACCCGACCATCTCGATTTGAGCTTTCCGGGGAAGAGTTTCAACCGGGAGTTGAATAGTAACACGAGATCCCCCACCTTGAAGTCCTTAAGCACTATCCTCTTGTCGTGAAATACCTTGACCTTCTCTTTGTAGATTCTCGACCTCTCATATGCTTCAAGCCTTGTCTCCTCTAGCTCGTGGAGTTGTACCAACCGTTTCTCTTGAGCGGTCTTGATGTCAAAATTCAGAAGTTTTACCGCCCAAAGAGCTTTGTATTGCAATTCCACCGGAAGGTGACACGACTTCCCATAGAGCATGTTGAACGGCGTGGTTCCTATGGGTGTCTTGAAAGCGGTCATAGATGCCCATAAGGCCTCATCGAGTTTGTTAGCCCAATCTTTCCTCGAGCTACCCACTGTCTTCTCAAGGATTGCTTTAATTTGGCGGTTGTAGACTTCTACTTGCCCGCTTGTTTGGGGATGATAGTGCTTTGCAACCTTGTGTTTCACCCCATTCTTCTTGAGTAGGCTCTCGAAGACATTGTTCACGAAGTGCGATCAACCATCACTAATGACCACTCTTGGAACCCCGAACCTTGGAAAAATGATTGACTTGAATAATTTTAGCACAACCTTAGCATCATTGGTCGGGCTTGCAATCGTTTCCACCCACTTTGAGACGTAGTCAAACGCCACCAATATGTATTGGTTACCATATGATGACGGGAAAGGTCCCATGAAGTCGATTCCCCATACGTCAAACATTTTCACCACAAGGATTGGGTTTTGGGGCATTTCATCTCTCCTCCCAATGTTCCCTTTCCTTTGGCATGCATCACATGTGGAGACATAGAGATGTGCATCCTTGAATAATGAAGGCCACCAAAAACCGGATTGAAAAACCTTTGTAGCCGTTTTGTAGGAGGCATGATGACCACCGTAGCTTGACCCGTGACAATGAAGTAGGATCCCTTGGACTTCCTCTTCCGTCACGCATCTCCTATACAACCCGTCCGAGCACAACTTGTATAGGTAGGGCTCGTCCCAATAGTATCTCGTCACGTCGTCGAAGAACTTCTTCTTCTTATACCCATCCAAAGGAGGTTCCTTCCCGCACACTAAGTAGTTCACAAGGTCCGCAAACCACGGTAGTTTCTCATCTTGTAGACCACTAGCATCTTCAATACCATTCACGGCCTCAATCCCCCTTTTCAATACCTTCACGACCATTAGGCTTTCTTCGGGCAGATTGTCTTTAATGGGAACGAGGTCTTCTATCCTTATCCTAGACAAGTGATCCGCTACTCCGTTCTCTATGCCTTTCTTGTCTACTATCTCTAAATAAAATTCTTGGAGTATCAAGATCCAACGTAATAGCCTTGGTTTCGTGTCCTTCTTTGCATGAATGTATCTTAAAGCCGCGTGATCGGTGTAGACAATCACCTTCGACCCCACAACATAAGATCTAAACTTCTCCATGGCAAAGACTACGGCCAACAACTCCTTCTCCGTGGTTGCATACCGAGTTTGAGCATCATTTAGAGTTCTACTAGCGTAGTAAATCACATTGGTCTTCTTGTCTTTCTTTTGACCCAAAACCGCTCCAACCGCGTAGTCACTAGCATCACACATGATCTCGAAAGGAAGATCCCAATCCGGAGCTTGAACAATAGGAGCACTAACCAACGCCTTCTTGATCTCTAGAAAAGCTACCATACATTCCTCATTAACCACGAACTCAACCTCCTTGCAAAGTAGCCTTGTGATCCTTGAGAAATATTTGATGAATCTTCGGTAGAACCCCGCATGACCCAAGAAAGACCGGATGTCCTTGACCGACTTAGGCGGCTCCAAGCTAACCATCACCTTGATCTTGGCCTTGTCTACCTCAATCCCCTTCTCGGAGATCTTATGCCCAAGCACAATTCCTTCTCGCACCATGAAGCGGCATTACTCCCAGTTAAGCACCAAGTTTGCTTATTCGCACCGTTGCAAGACCCTGCAAAGGTTAGAAAAACAAACATAAAAAGAAGACCCATACACGGAGAAGTCGTCTATGAAGACTTCTACCATGTCTTCAAGAAGGTCAGAGAAAATTGATATCATGCAACGTTAGAATGTTGCGGGAGCATTGCACAACCCAAACGGCATCCTTTGATATGCGAAGGTGCCGTAAGGGCACGTGAAGGTTGTTTTCTCTTGGTCATTCGGGTGTATAGGTATTTGAAAGAAACCCGAATAACCATCTAGAAAGCAGTAGAAGGGGTGATTAGCTAAAGCATTTGATCTATAAAAGGTAATGGAAAATGATCCTTATGAGTGGATGAATTCAACTTCCTATAGTCAATGCACATTCTATGCCCGGTTATTGTCCTAGTAAGTATCATTTCATCCTTTTCATTTTTAACGACCGGTATCCCGCCTTTCTTAGGCACACAATGAACCAGTGAGACCCAAGTACTATCCGATATTGGGTAGATAATACCCGCCTCTAGAAGCTTAAGAATCTCTCTCTTTACAACATCTTTCAAATTAGGGTTCAACATTCTTTGATGCTCAATAGAGGTCCTTGTTTCATCCTCTAAATGGATTCTATGCGTGCACAAACTAGGGGAAATACCCTTGATATCATCCAAAGAATAGCCAATTGCTCTCCTATATTTCCTAAGTTCTACAAGAAGGGAGGATAGTTCATTCTCATCTAGACTATCATTCAAAATAACCGGGTAGGACTCGCTGGGACCTAAGAATGCATACCTTAGTCCCGCGGGAAGTTGCTTTAGGTCCACCTTTGGGGCTTTGAGCTCGCTCCAATCGTCCTCTTCAAGACTAGACTTACCCTCGCTAGTTTCTTTAACGGCTAGAGCAAACCCCTCTTGGACCGTGCCAACCCTTGAACCATCTTGAACCTCGGCACTACGAATACCCAACTCAACAAATGGTGTATCCTTTTCAACCGGCTTGTGCAAGTCCATGAGTAGCTCATACCCTTGACTCTCTTTGCTCAAGAACCCATGATCACCACGCTCCTTAGTCAAAACTACTTGCAATCCGTCTTCTACTATCATTTCCTCAAGCAATTCGTCGGCTAACTCATCCATGGTCTCTATGTAGAAACATTGGGCATCTATGGTGGGCTTCTTCATCACCTTGTTAATATCAAACTCAAGGACTTCTCCTTTACCCAAATGGAGGTCTATCTTGCCTTTCCTCACATCGATTATTGCTCCCGCGGTTGCTAGGAATGGCCTACCAAAGATAAGGGGGTCTTTTGGTTCCTCACCCATTTCAAGTACCACAAAGTCCGTGGGGACAATGAAATCCTTCACCACAATAGGAAGATCCTCAAGTAAACCAATAGGAACCCTCACGCTCCTATCCTCTAATATTAGGGAGATGTTGCATGCCTTGTAGCGTGTGAAGCCTAGTCTCTTGGCTACCGAAAATGGCATGAGGCTTACACTCGCTCCAAGATCACACAAACAATGGTTGAAAGCTAGAGGACCAAGTGCACAAGGTAGCGTGAATGATCCCAGATCTCCTAACTTCTTTAGCACCATCTTCTTTTGTATTATGGCACTACACTCGTGAGTTAAAATGACCATAGACTCCATCTCCTTAGCCCTCTCATTCACGGCATCTTTCAAGAATTTGGCGTATTGAGGGACAAGTAAGAAAGCATCAACCAAAGGCATTGTGAGTTCCACCTTCTCCATTTGCCTATCAAAGATGGCTTTATACTTGTCCATAAGTTGCTTCTTGAACCGCCCGGGAAAAGGTAGCTTAGGAACGTATGGTTTAGGGACAAAAACATTCTTCTTTGGCTTCTCTTGAGTAATAACAACCCTAGGCTTGGCCTTCTCTACTTCTTCAACCTTGTCTTGCTCTCTTGCTACCTCATCTTCAACCAACTGGTCATCTTCTTGAAGTTCCACCCCCCCCCCCCACTTTGCTTCTCAATGTCCTCATTGAGAGTAGAAGGAGCTTCTCTTAGGGGCAAAACCGTGCCACTTCTCAAGGTTATGGCGTTTACATACTCCTTAGGATTGGCCTCGGATTTGCCCGGTAGTTGACCTTGTGGTCGTGAAGAAGAAACAACACCTTTGTTCTCCATGTTTTTTACCTTGGAGTTCAAAGCCTCAATCTTTGTGTTGAGGTCGTTGTAAGAGCAATCCACCCGCGTATTGATCTCCACTTGTCCCTTGAGTAATTGTTGGAACATGGAGCTCAAATCAAGCTCTTGCGGTTTAGACGTAGTTGCTTGACCTTGGGGCACAAACCCTTGTTGTTTCCCTTGAAAACCGGGTGGAGCTTTGGGTTGAAAGCTACCTTGGTTCCCTTGGAATTGGTTCCTTGGGACAAAGCCTTGTTGGTTGGTATTAGAAGCTTGGGCTTGAGGTTGAAATTGCTTTTGTGGGGCTCCTTGAGCTTGATTAGGTTGTGGAGGGTAGACTTGGTCTTGGGGATTCTCCACATTTGTGTTCTGGTAAGAGAAGTTGGGGTGGTTCCTATAGTTTTGGTTGAACCCTTGTCTTTGGTAGTTCCCTTGGTTTTGGTAGTTCCCTTGGTTTCCTACGTAGTTCACCTCCTCTTGGATGTTCATGTCCACGTTTCTCTTCTTGGTAGTATCATTGGTTCTCATCATAAGCATCCACAAAGTTGACCGTCTTTTGGGAAGCCACTAGGAGTTTATCAATCAAATTGGCTTGCTTGTACAACTTGTTGTTAAGAGCTTTCATGTCTTTGGCCCGCTTGTTCTCATCAAAGTCGCTTGTGGTCCTTGTGGCGCGGTCATAGTAGTCGCCATAGGTACCGTCACTTTAGGCCAAGTTCTCAACAAGCTCCATTGCTTCCTCAACGTCTTTAGCCAAGAAGTTTCCGTTAGATGACGTGTCAAGTAGCATACGGATCTTAGGCAAAGCACCGCGGTATAGAGTGCTAAGGAGAGAAGCATTGCTAAAGCCGTGATGTGGGCATTGAGAAGTGTAGCTTCTAAATCTCTCCCAAGCGTCGTTGAAAGACTCATTGGACCGTTGTGTGAAGCTTGAGATCTCGTTGCGAAGCTTGGCGGTTCTAGCCGGTGAAAAGAATTTGACAAGAAACGCATGTTTGTAATCATCCCACGAGGTTATATATCCTTGGCGTAAGGTCTTTTCCCATTGGTGAGCTTTGTCACCCAAAGAGAATGGGAAGAGACGAAGCTTGAACCCGTCTTCGCAGACCCCATTGATCTTTGTGAGACCACATATCCGGTCGAATTGGTCAATGTGGTCTAAGGGATCCTCCATGGACAAGCCGTGAAATTTGTTGGCTTGAACCATGTTGATAACCCCCGGCTTCACATCAAAGTTGTTGTTCTCCACTAGTGGAGCTTGAATGCCTTGGCGGTTTTGGTGAGCATTAGCGGCATCGCCCTCTCCAACAACGTTTCTAGCTCTTGGTGGATGGTTGGGACGGTGATGGTTTCCATTGCCACCACCTCCTTGATTGTTGCCGTGACCATTCCCATTCCCACCATTCCTTTGGTGGGGATTGGGTTCGTTGACATTCCGAAGTGGAACGTTCTCAAAGTTCTCCATGTCTTGAGCAACGTCGACTTGAACTCTCGCTCGGTTACGTCTTGCTCTTGATCCTCTGTCAAGTTGATCAATGTCGTCCCTCGGTTCTACTAGATTAGTATTGCCACGGGAACGTGTATGCATGCACCTATAGAGAGAAAGAGCAATAGGAAGCAAACAAGATTAGTAACTTGGTAGCAAATAAGGCTTAAGCTCACTAAGAACCTAAATCTCAATGTTGAAACAAATCCCAATATGGCAACGACGCCAAATTGATACAAGATATTTTGGTATCTATACAGTCAATTCTCTAAATGCAATTGTAGCATAAGAGGTTATTGAACCTTATTGGGATTTATCCTAATCACTAAGAATGCAAGGATCATAAGTAAATTAAGCTAAACAAGGTAGTTTATGATTAAGTATCCAAATTCAAACAAACAAAAGCAATACTGAACGAGATGTAATTCAAACAACAAAAGCGGAACTAGAGATGAGGTTATTGATATTAGGTGATTCAAATCCAATTAGTGGTGTTCATTCACTCAAAGAAGCTAATTCCTAGGCAATAGATCTCTAATCTTGATTAGTTCTCTTTCAAGCAACTAATCACTATGTTAATTATCAAGTCCATTAGCAAATCATCATTTATGGATTAACAACTAGCAAGCATTAAGAATCACAACAAGATCAACCAAAGATATGCCCTAAACAACTAATGGCTTAGGTTAGGAGCATAAATCTCTTGTCTAGTTCATCAAGGCATTTCATCAAACACTTGGTGTGCGTGAAATGCCTTATGATCTAGATCCATTCTTTCAAGCTAGATATAGCATTAGGGACACTAGACAAGAAGGAATATAAGATTATCTAACCCTAAACACCACTAATCAAACTCTAGATCACCCTAATTTACCTCATCTCAAGATCCTAAAAAGACTACTCAAGATCCATCAAGAACACCTCAAAATCGATTATGATATAGGTTGAATCCATTGATGGGCGATGAATAATCAAGATAAAAAGAAGATACATGGTAGATATTGATGAAAACAAGTACTTAATTGCATAAAACAAAGGATCCTCTTACAAATCTCAAACTCTCTCAAAGGTAAGGGTTTTGAGCATAAGAAAAAGCATGATTAAAAATTAGGTTTAGATGAGTATTTATAGGAAAAGTGGGCAACATGATCGACATCAACACCACAGGTCGATGTTGATGATCGATGCTAAGGCCCTGAAGTTGCATCCGGCAGCTACATCGATGTGTGGGAGGAGCTGGGTCGATGTGAATGCCATGAAGCTGAGCATCGATGTGTTGATCGATGTGAGAGGGGAGCTGGGTCGATGCTAAGGCCCTGATGTTGCATCCAGCATCAACATCGATCTGTGGGGAGAGCTGGGTCGATGTGAATGCACTGAAGCTGAGCATCGATGTGTTGATCGATGTGAAAGGGGAGCTGGGTCGATGCTAAGGCCCTGATGTTGCATCCATCATCAACATCGATCTGTGGGGAGAGTTGGGTCGATGTGAATGCCCTGAAACTGAGCATCGATGGGCAGCATCGATCTGTGGGAAGAGACAGGTCGATGTGAATCCTGAAAGGTTCCCAAACGTCTTTAACCGCTTCTCTTGCTCCCGAACCGAATGGTCCTAAGCCAAACTCCGTCAAATGCCTCCAAAGTACCTAAAAAGGACTCCAAAACATGCAAGACACTATAGGACCTAGTATGAGAACCCTAAAACTCTAAATGAGATAAAGCAACAAAGAAATTCTAAGTAACTATATGCAAATGAGATGAAACTTAGATTAAATGAATGCATAAAAGGGGTAAAATACAAGTCTATCAATAAATCGAGAGATCATGAATCAGACAACTATTCAGGGAACGATTAAACACAGGTTTCAAACTCAAACATAAATATCTAACCAATCCACTTCTGTGGCATTGTTTACTAAATCTAGCAACCTAAAATCCTAACTTCTGTTGAACCTAGAGTTCTAGAACAGCATTAACAAATAGGTTCAATATGTTCACGAATCGCCTTAACATCAACTTCCTTTGGCTAAGGACAATTCGCTCGCTTATGTTCTTTCTAGCAACCTATGACACTTCTGTGGTATAGATTAAACCCTATATCAGAGGCAAAGCGGTCAACCTAACCTAAGCAGTAAACACAACAATATGCGAAAACCACAAAAGATAATTCCCTATCTGTGTCTAATTCAATATTCATGGATCCCATTGAAACCCTAAATCTAACTCTGAAACTACTCAAACATGGTAGCAGAGAACAAGCAAGGATATAGAGAAAAACTCATAACAATAATTAAAGAGAGGAAAGGGTTTAGAATTCTTCTCAATAGATGCAGAGATTCTTCTTCAAAGCTTACAATATCACTAGCCCTGCAAGAATGGTCACTTAGATGCAAATCACATAAAAATTCAAAGGTTGTGATCATAAACCCCAACAAGTTTTGAATAAATAAAACAGAATAACTCAAAAAAGAAAACAAAAGAAAGAAAAAAAACGTTAGTAACGACAAGGACCCTCCCCTAGACTTACTTCACACCGTCTCGGTGTGAGCGTAAATCAAGAAAAAGGCAAAACAGACCCAAAGAAAGATAAAATAAAACAAAAGAAAATGTACCAGTGGGTTGCCTCCCACCCAGCGCTTGCTTAAAGTAATTAGCTTGACTTGATAACCTTTTAGGTGTGAGATGGATCACCGAGGGGAATGGTTTATTCCCCAGCGATTTCTACGTCAGTGAGGTATGGCTTTAGGCGCTGACCATTAACCACAAACTCATTTCCTGTAGTGCCCAGCAACACCACAGCTCCGTACGGTCTCACCTCCTTAATTGTGAATGATCCGGACTATCTCGATCTCAGCTTCCCTGGAAAAAGTTTAAGGCGAGAGTTGAAGAGCAACACCTGATCATTTGCAGCGAAGTTCCTGGGAATGATCTTCTTGTCATGATAGGTCTTGGTCTTCTCCTTGTAAATCCTTGAGCTCTCATAGGCCATGTGACGAATCTCTTCTAGCTCGTGTAGTTGCATCGTCCGTCTTTCAGAAGCCGATTTGATGTCAAAGTTCAGCAACTTTACAGCCCATGCTGCCTTGTACTCGAGCTCCACAAGAAGATGGCATGATTTTCCATAGACAAGATGGAATGGTGTCGTGCCCAAGGGTGTCTTGTAGGGAGTCATGTACGCCCAAAGAACGTCATCCAGCTTTGTAGCCCAATCTTTCCTCGTCGTGTTCACGGTCTTTTGCAGGATACACTTGATCTCCCTGTTGGAAAATTCGACATGTCCACTCGTCTGTGGATGGTAAGGAGTGGCTACCTTATGCTTGACTCCATGCTTCTTCAAGAGCCCATCAAAGACTTTGTTGATGAAATGAGACACACCATCGCTGATCAGCACTCTAGGCACACCAAACCTTGGAAAGATCACAGATTTGAACATCTTTAAGACCACCTTAGCATCATTTGTTTGGCTAGCCAGCGCTTCAACCCATTTAGACACATAGTCGACTGCAACGAGGATGTATTGATTTCCATAAGAGGATGGAAAAGGACCCATGAAATCAATACCCCACACATCGAACACTTCAACCTCCAAGATAAAAATTTGTGGCATTTCGTTCCTCTTGCTAATATTTCCCTGCCTCTGACATCAACCGCATTTGGAGATGAAAGCATGTGCATCGCGAAATATAGTCGGCCACCAGAAACCGGCTTGCAGAGCTTTGGACACTGTCTTGAACGTGGCAAAGTGTCCAGCATATTTCGAACCATGACAGTGGAAAAGAATAACAGGAATTCCTCCTCTGAAACACACCTCCGAAAGAAACCATCTGAGCATTGCTTGTATAAGTATGGGTCGTCCCAAAAATAACGTCTGATGTCTCTTAAGAACTTCTTCTTCTTGTTCCCAACAAAGTCATTTGGTTCTTTCTTTGCAGCCAAGTAGTTTGCTATCTCACCAAACCAAGGAATTTCATGGAGCTCGGTGTGGTGTGAAGATGTATAGTAGTCATTTCACCCAATACCGATCACGTACACATTCTCCTCAGGTAGGCTGTCGTCTAAGGGAGTCTCTTCAACTACACGTAGCCTTGACAAATGATATGCAACACCATTCTTGATCCCCTTCTTGTCTTTGATTTCAAAAGTCTAGGTTTGGCATCCTTCTTCGTAAGTAGATACTCCAGAGCAGCATGATCAGTATGCACTATAACCTTAGACCCCACAAGGTAAGATCTGAACTTCTCAAAAGCGAACACAATAGCAAGAAGTTCCTTCTCTGTTGTAGCGTACTTGCACTGTGCATCATCAAGAGTTTTGCTGGCGTAGTAGATAACATGAAGCTTCTTGTCCTTTCGCTACCCCAAAACAGCTCCTACTGCAAAATCGCTAGCATCAGTCATCACTTCGAAAGGTAGGTACCCGTCTGGTGGTTGGAAAATTGGCGTGCTGACAAGTGCTCTCTTGATGGTGTGAAAGGCCTCTAGACAGTCGCTGTCAAAATGGAACCTCACGTCCTTGCATAACAATCGTGTCAAGGGTCTAGTAATCTTGGAGAAATCCTTGATGAACCTCCTGTAGAACCCAGCATGTCCCAGAAAGCTTCTAATCCCCTTGACAGAATCTGGCGGCTGGCGGCTGTCGACTAGTCATCACCTCGATCTTTACCTTATCCACTTTGATACCCTGCTCTGAAATCCAATGACCCAAGACTATCCCATCTCTGACCATAAAGTGGCATTTCTCCCAGTTCAACACCAGATGCTTTTCCTCCCAGCGCTGTATTACCCTGCACAAATTAGAAAGACAAACAGAAAAGGAGGATCCATACACAGAAAAATCGTCCATGAAAACCTCCATTATGTCCTCAATCAAGTCAGTGAAAATCAACATCATGCATCGCTAGAATGTTGCTGGGGCATTGCACAACCCAAATGGCATTCTGCGATAAGTAAAAGTGCCATAAGGACATGTAAATGTAGTCTTCTCCTGGTCGTCTGGGTGGATGGGAATCTGAAAGAAACCAGAATAACCATCTAGAAAACAGTAGTAGGGTTGGTTAGTTAATCTTTCAAGCATCTGATCAATAAAAAGCAAAGGAAAATGATCCTTACGAGTAGCGGCATTCAACCTCCTATAGTCAATACACATCCTATACCATGTGACAGTTCTAGTTGGTATCAACTCATTTTTCTCATTTTAACAACTGTCACACCACCTTTCTTTGGCACAACATGGACTGGGCTCACCCAAGTACTATCAGAGATAGCGTATATGATGCCCGCCTCTAGAAGTTTCATTATCTCCTTCTTTAAAACATCTGATGTTCTATTGAAGTCATCGATTCATCCTATAGATGTATTCTATGCATGCAAAGGTCAGGTGAAATCCATTTGAGATCATCTAGTGAGTAGCCTAAAGCTCTACAATTCTTTCTAAGCTCACATAGAACCAAAGCAGTTTCCACATTGTTCAACTCAGCATTGATGATCACAGGGTATGTGGAATTAGGGCCAAGAAATGCGTACCTTAGCCCAGCTAGGAGTGTTTTGAGCTCGCTCCACGGGTCAGCAGAAGGCGCAAGAAGACTTGCTACTGGAGGCGTCTATGCGGCTCCATCTAAACTGATGTACTCGACCATCTTCCCCATTGTCTAGCTTGAGTTAAGCATCTTAGCATTATCGGTGGCATCGTCACTCATAAACCCATGCTCACTCTCTGTCTTTTTCAAAACAGTCTCCAACGGGTCATCGACTAGAATCTCTTCAACCACTTTGTCAGAGACTTCTAGTGAGTCATCTATTGAGAACGTATGACCGTCCAACATAGGCTTCTTCCGCATCTTATCCATCTCAAACTTCATGACAATGTCTCTCATGTGGAGATCTATTCGCCCATTCCTCACATCTATGATGACTTCTGCTGTACACAAGAAAGGTCTTCCTAAAATGAGAGGATCATTTGGTTCTTCATCCAGCTCTAGAACCACAAAATCTGCAGGAACAAATGTATTGCCAATTCACACATGTAGATCCTCAAGAACACCAACAAGCAGCTTCACAGAACGATCGACAAACACTAGAGAGATCATAGTTTGCTTGAACTTTGTGAATCCAAGCCGCTTAGCCACATAGTATGGCATTAGGTTGACGATGGACCCAAGATCACATAGAGAGCAAGCAAAAGTCATTGCCCCAATATGCATAGAGAGGATGAACTTTCATGGGTCCCCTAGCTTCTTTGGCATCTTGTTTTGGAGGACAACACTTCAATCTTTAGAAACTATCATGACATTATCTTCGGTAGACACCTTACTTGTCACTAAGCTCTTCATATACTTCTTCAATGAAGGTATCATTTGGATTGCATTAACAAGAGGAATCTTCACCACAAGATCATTCAGCATTTCCTTGCACTTGGCTTCTTCTAGGTCTTTACGCGACTTCCTTGGACGAGTAAGGTAGGGGATCCTTGCGGTGTAGACGCGTGTAGGGGGTAGCACATGTGGCTAATCTATACCGTCTACACCAGTGGAAGCCTTCCCCTTTTCGGCTGTACCCTTGTCAACCTCTCCTAGATCAATGACAACATCAACATCTTCTCCTTTCAGTGCAGTCGGTTCCAACTCCTTCCCACTTATGAGTGTAATGGCGTTGACAAACGCATTCCTTAGATTTTGCTCTACTTTCCCTGAAAGAGTTTGAGCAACCTGAGTATCCAGCTTCTTCACATGAGTGCACACAGCTTCATACTTGCTGTTGAGATCGTTGTACATGTTATCAACCTTGACATTGATCTCTTTAGCAGATTGATGTTGATTGAGCAGGAGTTGTTGCATTAGAGCTTTAAGCTCATCCTGAGATTCATTTGCGGAGCTTGCAGGAGCTTGGAATGGGCCATGTTATGTTGTTCGGAAGGAGTTGAACGGTTGTTTCTGTTGGAACCCACCTTGAAACCTGTTCTGGCCCTGGAAACCTTCAGAGAATCCTGAGATGCCTGCGTTTTGCACAAATGTTTTCCCTTGGGGGTATTAAACTTGCTGGGAGTAGACTTGATCCTGGGGATTCTAGACATTGGTGCTTCTGTAAGACAGATTCGGATGGTTTATGCATTTACCTTTGTCCACTAACGTAGTTCACCTCCTGTTGCTCATTGGTTTCGTCTTCAGCTAATCCTTGACAGAAAACTTCATCTTCTGCCTCCTCGCAATAATGCACACCTCTCTGATTTCCCTTCAGTAGCAAGTTCACTTTCGCAGTCAGCTCATCAATCTTCTGCGAATCCGTACCGTTGACACGTTTAGACCTGTCGTACTCAAGACATCGATTTCCAGAACTTGATGCCAAGTTCTCTATCAGCTGGTACGTGATATGCTCAAATTAATACCCTAAAAGTACTAAAGCAGTGTCGATTGTAATACTTAGGGATCGAATCCTTAGAGACTCAAGAAAACACAAAATATATTATATAGATGAAAATTAAGCTAAGTGATCAATGTAATTGAAAGCAATACGTAAATCAAACTTGTTGTAAGTTCGATTGGAGAAACATAGGTTCAAGGTATTTCTCAGGAAATCAATGAATGCAGACAAACTAGTTAATCAGGGCTCAGGTTGCGCACGGTTCTTAAGGCTGATTCATATCTGAGGGTCTTCGTCCAGCTACATCTTTCCGGCGTCTCGGATGGGCTTTACATTCCTCTTATGCTCCAATACTCTAAACATCATCAATTGTCTCCAAGACACCTAAAAACACTCCAAATGCATGTAAAACTCACTATGACCTAATGCAAACACCTAATACTCTAATAAAGACCAAAATGCTATAAAAACTATGCAAGACACATGCATGAGACACAAAACACCAAATAATATGCATGCTAAAAGATGTAAAATATGGGATTATCAACTCCCCCAAACTTAAACCTTTGCTTGTCCTCAAGCAAACAAGAATAAAGAAATGGAGAAGACTATAAATGGGAGCTCAAATCCAAAAGTGCCATAAAAAGAATTCCACTCAATGTCCAAGTTACTAGCTCTAAGATGCGATCAAACAAGTCTACTCAAAAAGAGCTAAACATATCCTTCCCTAAACGAATCAAATTCAAACCTTAACCTACACAAGCATTAATATCATCCAATCCTTTAACATTCATTAATTGTTTCAAGTGAATCATGCTCATGCAAGGCAAGTGAATCCATTTGGCTAGGGTGAAGGTCTTGAGATAAAGATGATCTCAAATGTATGGGATTATTCCAATGCAAGGGATTCTCTCAATGAATGAGCAAGCTTTTGCAAAATGCTAAGAGTAAAAGGCAATCTATGCTTACAAGGATAGACTCACATCTACCCAATGCCCAAAGAGTCTCTAACCCTAGCATATCTACCAATGAAGTCTTCATCCTAAGCTACCCTTTTCTCACTTGGCCTTTTTCCTTCATGTCCCATGCGTGAACTCCTTCTTCCACTTCATCCTTTCTCACTTGGGGAATTTCTTCTTCTCCATTGAATCTTGTGGTCTCGTGCTTCTTTTTGGTGTTTCTTTAGCTCTTCTTTCTTTCTTTTTCTTTGCCTTGCCTCATCATTTACCAATTGATACTTTAGCCAAATTTTGGCTTTTTCCTTTGTTTCTATGAGGCTATAACTATCACTAAGAACTATTCTTGATAACTTGCACTAACCACATCACAATATTACATTCCCCTTTCATCTTCACTTCCTTCTTTTGAACTCACTTCCTTCTTATTCACAATCCCATTAGTCACACAATTTCGTTCACAATCAAGCCCAAAACTTCCCTTTCCCACAAGCCTAGCCTAGTCTAGCATTTGATGCTTGGCTAGATCTACATGCAAACCTATCCTTGTCGCCCTAAACTCAACACGTTTTGCCAAGCTTACTTGAAAAATTAGGCCTCACATACGCACACTAAAGATTTTGGCTTGAAAGGTATGGTAAACCGTTCCAAATGATGGGAATCAGCTACTTGGACTAGCAAAAGAGTGGTGAAAAGGATAAGAGAGCCCAAGTATGTATATGGTAACTATGAATTCACTATGCAATGCACAAGCATGATAATTTCAATGTCAAAATTATGGTTTTCACTTAGGTAGGATTGAAATCAAATCAAGACTTGCTTTAGCTAAGACCCTAGTAATGAAACGCAAGATCGAGATATGGTTCATCCTTGATTTCAACACGAGATCAAAAGCATCAAACAACAAGCAACGAGGGCATTGAATCAAGCTCTAAATATGATACTTTACAAGGATAAATCTATCATTGCTCCTAATGCTCATTCAAAGCTACCTAATATGCTATACATCTAGACTCAATCCTATATGGAATGCACAAAAATTCAAAAAAATTCAAATTTATTGAAAATGCATGATATGCATGAGACTCAAGATGCAAAATGCAAAATGCAAAATAAGATCACAAAACACAAAGTTAAATAACACATAGACCCTCCCCCAAACTTAAATTACACAGTCCCTTGTGTAATAGAAGCTTAAGAGAGAGTTAAACAATGCATGAAAGAAAGAAAAATATATGATTCTAAATGCTATTCACAAAATTTGGAGTATTACCTTGGAAATGAATGGAGGGAACAAGAGTGATCACCTCAATCCTACACACCTTTGTCCTTAAGTCCATGACCATTAGACCATCAAGTACCTACTCACACTAATCAAACCCATCGAAAAGGATAAGAAAACATAGAGAAACATAAAAAGAAAGTATGTACAATGATAAGCTTGGGGTGTCTCCCAAGAGCAATTTGTTTAAAGTCAATAAGTTTGACTTTGGTTACCCTTTTAGGCGGGTGAGAGAGGAGTGTGAGCACTCCATGGTAGATCCTTGAGATCGAGCTTGAGCACCTTGCTCATGAATTCCTCAAGACCGGCTTCTCCTTTTTCTTTGAGGGTGTGAGGATTGCTTTGACTGAGGAAAAGAGCTTGGGTCGACCTTTGCATTTGATCTTGTACTCGATCACTCCATCCTTGTGTTTCCATGGAGTGAGAGTCATCATAGAAGGTTGGCTTGGGTCGGACCTAGACCCATCAAGCTTGATTGATCCATTTCCCATCTTAGCCTTGGCCTCTGTCTTCTTCTTTGCACCCTTACTACCCTCAACGTCATTCTCTATTGTGGTGGGAGGAAGCGGTTTCAAATAAGTGATCATGCCAACTTCCGAAGCTTCCTTGTCATTACCATAACCCAAATCTTTTCTCTCAAGAGACTTCTCTTCTTCTTCATAGACCTTTGGGGGTGGAGCTTCTTCAACCATATCACATCTACCCACATACCTCACTTCTTCTTCTCGAAACTCATCATCCTTCATGGTGATTATACCACAAAGTGTATTGGAAGAAGTCCTCATTGGGTAGTACACATTATCATCCACAGTCAAGAGAACTACCCTTTGCTCTTTGAAATCCATTCTAGCACCGGAAGTGAGTAGGAATGGAGTTCCAAGGAGTAGTGGAAACTTGTTGGTATTCTTCATTTCCATGACCACAAAGTCCGTTGGGACTATGCAATTCCCAACCTTGAGTGGATAGTCTTCGAGGAGACCAAGTGGTTTCTTTGAAGAAGCGTTTCCAAAGGTGATAGGTGATGGATGATAGGCGAGGGTTCTTATACCTAGACTCTTGAACATCTCATGGGACATTACATTCACACTTGAACCGGAGTCACACAAAGCATCCTCAACGTCCAAATCACCAAGAAAGCAAGCTATAGAGAACTTACCGGGATTACCAAGCTTGGGGAGAGACTTAGGCTTGATCCTAGTTGTGCTTGGTCATTCAATGCAAGCAACACTACCCTTTGGTTCTTGAACCATGGTCACGTCCTCATCTTTCTCAAGGGTCACTCGCCCACCTTGTTCCTCAATGTCCACATTGAGCCTCAAGGGAACATCTTTAGGGGGAAGGTGTTCAACATGTAAACCGTAAAGTAGAAGCTCAATCTCGTTAGTGGCAGCTTCATGATCTTCAATGGGACGTGGGTCATATGAGGAGATGGCATTGCAATACTCCTTTGAGGGTTGTATTTCTTTCCCATTTGAAGAGCTTTGTTGCACTTTGCCTCCACTGGCTCCCTTGGTCTCCATTTGTGGAACTTTTGAACTCAATGCCTCAAGCTTCTTGTGGAGATCATTGTATGAGCAAGCTACTTTGGTATTTATTTCCTCCATCTTCTTGCTCATATCCAATGCTCCGCTAGCTTGGCCTTGTAGAATTTGTTGAAGCATGTTCTTCATATCAAGGTCTTGAGGCATGGAGTTGTTGCCTTGAGTTTGAGGGACAACACTTTGTTGAAAACCTCCTTGGTTCCCTTGAAAGTTGTTCTTGGAAGCAAAGCTTTGTTGGTGATTAATGGGGGCTTGACCTTAGTTGCCATAGTTGTTGTTGAAACCTCTTTGATAGCCACCATTGTTCCCAATATAATGCACTTCCTCTTGGTTGCTCAAATCCACCATTTCCTCATGGGACCTTTGATTTCCCTCAAAATTACCAACAAAGTGAATCGATTTTTTGGAAGCATTGAGAAGCTTGTCAATCATAGTGGCTTGCTTGTCCATCATGGAAGATTGCTCATCCAACTTCTCATTGAGAGCCATCATGGCTTTGGTTCGTTGTTGCTCCTCAAAGTCACTTGTGGTTCTTGTAGACCGGTCATACTCATCACCATATGTACCATCACTCAAAGCAAGGTTCTCAACCAACTCCATTGCTTCATTCACGTATTTGCCTAAGAAGTTTCCATTAGAAGCGGTATCAAGCAACATACGGATCTTAGGAAGTGCTCCGCAGTAGAGTGTGCTCAAGAGGGAAGCATTCTAGAATCCATGATGAGGGCATTGCGATGTATAGCCCCTAAACCGCTCCCATGCTTCATTGAAACTCTCATTTGCACGTTGAGTGAAACTTGAGATCTCATTCCTTAGCTTAGCCGTTCTAGAGGGAGAGAAGAACTTGGCAAGGAATGATGTCTTGCATTGGTCCCATGAAGTTATGGAACAGTGGGGAAGGTTCTTTTCCCATTGCCTTGCCTTGTCTCCAAGAGAGAATGGGAATAACATTAGCTTAAAGCTATCCTTTGAGACTCCATTCATCTTTGTCAAGCCACAAATCCGGTCAAAGTGATCTAAGTGATCAAGTGGATCCTCCACCGCCAAGCCATGGAATTTGTTGCTTTGTACCATGTTGATGAAGCTACCTTTGACCTCAAAGTCATTGGTCTAAACCGGTGGTGCTCGAATGCCTTGGCGGTTGACATGAGCATTGGCCGCATCACCCGCTCCAACTATGTTTGGACCATTACGGGCGGGTGGGTGGTGGTTTCCATTACCACCATTTGCTCCTTGATGTGGAGCATAAGCAACGTGGTCATTACCACCATCCGGGTTCACTTGCACATTTTCCATACCAAGCCTAGCAATGTGCACAACCCGTTCTCTATCTCTTCTTGCTCTAAGACCACGGTGTAGAAGGTTGATGTCGTCTCTTGGCTCAAAAAGATTGTTGTTTCTTTTAGAACGCAAGTTCATGCACCTACAAGAGAGAGCTAGAAGGAGAGATTAGTAAACAAAAGAAAGAAAAAGGCTTAATCTCAAAAAGAAGTAAAATCCTAATGTCGAAAGTTAAACCCAATTGGCAACGGCGCCAAAGTGATACAAGAATTTTGCCGTGTATCAATTACTCAAATGCCTAAGTAGCATATGAGGTATCGAATTCATGGGTATAAGTTCCAAGCATTAGAAATGCATACAACTTTGTAAGTTAAGCAAATAAAGGTGGTTTTAGTTTTCTAGCAACCTAAATGATTCAAACTAAAGGCAAGAACACAAGTAAATGATATGCTCAAATTAATACCCTAAAAGTACTAAGCAGTAGTTGCAGTATAGTAGGGGTCAAACACAAGGACGCACAGAGACACACAATAGATTATGAAGACGAAAATTAAGCTAAGCAATCAATAATATTGAAAAGAAGACTTAAATTAAAACGTTTGTAAATTCAATTGGAGAAAGATAGGTTCAGGGTACTCAGAAAATCAATGAATGCAGGTGAACTAACTAACATGATTCAGATTTAGCGCGGTTCTTGAACTCAAATCACTAAAGTATAGCTAACCAACTCTCGTTGCGAAAACTATCTAAATCTAAATCCTAGGAATTCAAAATCCTAAAGTTTAAATCAGATTTTAGATCAGGTTTGATTTGTTCACAAAACAACTAAACCAAATCTCTTTGTGAATAGTTATTTTGCTCACCTAAGGTTCTATCAGGTAGTTAATCGCACTCTCGTGCCTAATCAATTATCCTAAGATCTAAGTTCCAGATTCGTCAACCTAGAATTAGCTTTGAACACAACCTAAGGTGAAGAACTAATTCAGATGGTGAATCCTAATAACTAATCAACCTAGCATTCAGAGAAACCCCTTATGAGAACCCTAAACCTAACAGGAGATCTACTCAAACATGGAAATTGAAGCAATAAACATGTTTGAATAAATCATCAAATAATATAGAAAGAGTAACAAAAAGGGTTCGAAATCTTCTCTCCGACTAACAGAGTCTCAGACTTGTCTCCCTTCAAAAGCTCTCTCACAAAACCAGAATAAAATAAAGCATAGCCATGAAAGTGGCTGTAAAATCCTATTAAATAACCTAAATCACGTTTTGGGGCTTCTTGTAAATAGTAAAGTCTTCTGGGCCATTTTGCAATTCTTCAATACTTCATTAAACTGGCGGGTCGTGTCTGCCTCGATGAGTATCGACCGATACTAGGCAGTATCGATCGATACTGATATTTCAAATCGGGTACTCAGCTACACGAACCTCTGCTTCGATCCAAAATGCTCCAAAAAGCTCCAATATCTACAATAGTGCTCCAAACGTGCTAAAACCTGTAAAAGACTCTAAACCACTACGAAATAGTAGAAAGACTCTATAAAACGGACTTATATCATAGCTTAAACGGGGTAAAAACCATGATATATCAGTAAACAAAGCAAAAACGAGTTTAACAAATAGATAAAGGCAAGCCCTTGGATGAGGTTATTGATTTCGGATCTTTCCATGATCTATCTAGATGTCATTTTACACAATCAAGCAATTCCCTTAGCCTAGAACACTTAAACATGATTAAGCCACTCTCATGGTCTTAATCACTTTGTTAATCACCAAATCAAAAACAAACCATCGTTTGTGATAGGATGATTAACAAGCAATAAACATAGGTTCCAATGGCCCTAATACTCCTTAGACAACTACTCTCATAGGCTAAGAAAGCAAAATCTCTTATTTGGTTCCTAAGGGAATTTCATCGAACACCTTGTGTGCATGAATTCTCTAAGATCTAGATTAACTATATCTAGGCTAATTTAGCATTATGAACACCAAATAAGAGAGAGAAGATGTAAACTAAGTCCTAGACATCAAGATCTACCACAAAATTCACCTAATCTACCTCATCCATGGGCTTAAAAAGAACTACTCACTAATCATGAAGAACACACATAATCTTGTGAAAGAGGTAATGTTAATCATGATTAGGGAATAGGAAAGTGAAAGATTAGAGAGAGGTGAAGAGATATAACTTTAAACTTGCATAAATCAAAAGAATCCAAGGGAAAAATCCCAAGAACCCTAAAAAGACAAGGTCTTGTTCTAGAGAGAAAAGAGAGAGAAAAAAATGGAAAAAGAGATAAAAAGTGAGATAGATCTAAAAATCAGATCTCTAAAATATAAAAAGGTGTTTGCTGAGTTGGGTCGGACCCGGGTCAACCCGGGACAAACCGGGTATTGACCCGACCGAAATTTGGATACATTTTCAGTGAATCGGTCATAACTCCTGAACCTGACATCCGAATGACCTGACTCTAACTCCTGTAGACAGCTAACTCGTCCATATACAGCTCTTATGAAGACCGTTTTAGTTGATTCATATCATAAGACCTCCGTTTTTCCGGTTCTTTGGACGGTGTCATCTTCTCTCGGCCAGACTGATATACCTTCTGTAAATCCATCTTATATCCCTATCCATACGTCCAAATAACCGTATTCAAACTCATGTGTAAAGCTGATTCAATCCTCTACAACTTCTATGAAGTCAGTTGAAACTGAATCGGATTGTAATGTCCCCGTCTAGCCACATATTTGAGACACTTCGGACGAGAGATGTAGCACTGGGCGGCTTCTGGGCGGCTTCTGGCCGGGATGGGAGGCCGGGATATCCCCTGCCCAAGGGAAACTTTGATACAAGACTTTTTAGTCTCTAGGAGGTATCAATAACTCCAATACGTGTAGTATGAAGGTTATCAATCCATAAAGGGATTTATCCTAATCACTAAGAATGCAAGGTGCTTATAGTAAGTTAAGCTAAACAAGGGTTATTTGTGGTTAATTACCAATTTGAAACAAGTGAATAGCATGCAAACACTAAGTGAGATGTAATTCAAGTAACAAAGGCGGAACTAGAGATGTGGTTATTGATATAAGGTGATCCAAGTGTAATTAGTGGTGTTCATTTCCTCAAAGAAGCTAATTCCTAGGTAATAGACCTCTAATCTTGATTAGTTCTCTTTCAAGCAACTAATTGACACAAGGATTTTGCAATCCAAGGAGGTATCAATACCATCTAACCGATGTAGTAAGAGGTTTTCGAATCCAATATTGGGAAGTAGTCCTAATCACTAAGAATGCAAGGTTCATAAGTGAATTAAGCTAAACAAGGTGGTTTATGATTAAGTATCTAAATTCAAGCAAACAAAAGCAATACTAAATAAGTTGTAATTCAAATGACAAAAGCGGAACTAGAGATGAGGTTATTGATATAAGGTGATCCAAGTTCAATTAATGGTGTTCATTCACTCAAGGAAGCTAATTCCTAGGTAATAGACCTCTAATCTTGATTAGTTCTCTTTCAAGCAACTAATCACTATGTTAATTATCAAGTCCATTAGCAAATCATCATTTGTGGATTAAGAACTAGCAAGCATTAAGAATTATAACAAGATCAACCAAAGATATGCCCTAAACAACTAATGTCTTAGGTTAGGAACAGAAGTCTCTTGTCTAGTTCATTAAGGCATTTCATCAAACACTTGGTGTGCATGAAATTCTTTATGATCTATATCCACTCTTTCAAGCTAGATCTAGCATAGGGGGGCACTACACAAGAAGGAATATAAGATAATCTAACCCTAAACACCACTAATCAAGCCTTAGATCATCCAAATCTACCACATCTCAAGATCCTAAAAGACTACTCAATATCCATCAAGAACACCTCAAAATCGATGTGGATAGAGGATGATTCCATGGATAGATGTTTGAATAATCAAGATAGAAAGAAGATAGATGGAATAGATTGATGGAAATAAATACTAAATTGCATAAATCAAAAGATCCTTCTTACAAATCTCAAACTCTCTCAAAGGTAAGGGTTTTGAGCATAAGAAAAAGCATACATTAAAAATTAGGTTTAGATGAGTATTTATAGGAAACGTGGGCAACAGGATCGACATCAACACCATAAATCGATGTGTATGATCGATGCTAAGGCCCTGGAGTTGCATCCAGCTTCTACATCGATTTGTGGGGGAGAGTTGGGTCGATGTGAATTCCCCTGAAGCTGAGCATCGATGTGTTTGGTCGATGTGAATGGGGGCATGATTGATGCTAAGGCCCTGGAGTTGCATCTGGCTTCTACATCGATTTGTGGGGAGATTTGGGTCGATGTGAATTCCTCTGAAGCTGAGCATCGATGTGTTTGATCGATGTGAATGGGGGGCAGGATCGATGCTAAGGCCCTGAAGTTGCATCCAGCTTCTACATCGATTTGTGGGGGAGAGTTGGGTCGATGTGAATTCCCCTGAAGCTGAGCATCGATTTGTGGGAAGAGACACGTCGATGTGAATGCTGAAAAGCTCCCAAACGTCTTTAACCGCTTCTCTTGCTCTCGAACCGAATGGTCTTAAGACAACTCCGTCAAATGCCTCCAAAGTACCTAAAAAGGACTCCAAAACATGCAAGACACTCTAGGACCTAGTATGAGAACTCTAAGACTCTAAATGAGACAAAACAACAAGGAAATGCTAAGTAACTATGTGCAAATGAGATGAAACTTAAATTAAATGAATGCATAAAAGGGGTAAAATACAAGTCTATCACTAATTACTATGTTAATTATCAAATCTATTATCAAATCTATTAGCAAATCATCATTTGTGGATTAACAACTAGCAAGCATTAAGAATCATAACAAGATCAACCAAAGATATGCCCTAAACAACTAATGTCTTAGGTTAGGAACATAAGTCTCTTGTCTAGTTCATCAAGGCATTTCATCAAACACTTGGTGTGCATGAAATGCCTTATGATCTAGATCCACTCTTTCAAGTTAGATCTAGCATTAGGGGCACTAGACAAGAAGGAATATAAGATAATCTAACCCTAAGCACCACTAATCAAGCTTTAGTTCACCCTAATCTACCACATCTCAAGATCCTAAGGACTACTCACTAATCATCATGAGTTCAACAAATCCAAGAAAAGAAGAGTTAAAACTCATGACCAAGATGATTGGATGATTAGAAAGTAGAAGATAGATGAATTCAATCAAGAAAACAATACTCAAATTGCATAAATCAAAAGGATCAATCTCTTACAAATCACTCTTAGTGAGGGTTTTTGCTTAAGAAAAGACTTAGCCCATCAAAATTAGGTTTTTGGGCATAAATAGTGAATAGTGACGAACCGGATCGACCCGAGACAAACCGGGTACCGACCCGGTTTAAATGGATAAAAAGTTCTGATTGGCCAATATCGAGGTCACTGCTCGGTGCAACACCTCGGTATTGAGCATGGGTTTGTGTACCGACGAGGAGCACCGAGCAGTGGCGTCGGTATTGAGGTGTTGTTGCTTGGTGATCTTCAATGGATACCGAGGTCACACCTCGGTATCTTTGCTCGGTATTAAGGAATTGTTCCCCCGGGTTTCCTCCGAGAACAGCACCGAGCAGTGACCTCGGTACAATCCCCTGAGGCTTCGATACCGACGTCACTCCTCGGTGTTGCACATCAGTACTGGGGCTCTCTTCCTCCGTCTTCTATAACGAGCAGTTGCACCGAGCAGTGACCTCGGTGCAACCCTTCTTCCTTCCATACCGAGGACCAGTACCGACCAGTGACGTCGGTACGGTCCCTATTTTCTCTCCTCGGGTCTCGAATCTCCTCTTTAGCACCTGAAATACGATCCAAAATATGCGAGGACTCTCTAGGACTAAATATGGACACATTAGACTCCTAAAATGACTAAAATGCTAAAGAGATGACATGAACTATATGCAAATGACTCGAAACCTAAGTGAAACGGATGCTAGAATGATGCAAAATATGGTGATATTAATTCTCCCAAACTTACTTCTTTGCTTGTCCTCAAGCAAAAGCATCACTAAAATAGTTCAAGTCCAAGTGCAAACTCTAAGGTACGATCAAACATGTCTACTCAAAATGGGCTAGCCATGTCCATGCTTACATGAACCAAGCTTAAATCTCAACCTACACAAGCTTTCAAATTATCCAATCCTTTAACATTCATTAGACTTTTTCCAAGTGAATCATGCTTATACAAGGCAAGTGAATGCATTTGGCTAGGGTTAAGGTTTCGAGATAAAGGTGATCTCGATACAAGTGACGGTTTCCGAGCAAGGGGTTCTCTCAAAAGGAATCAACTAATGCAAAATGGTAAGAGTAAAGCCCAATAGATGCATACAGGGTTGACTTCCATCTACCCAAATGCCCCATATCGAACTTGGCCCCTAATCTCTAAACCCCAATGAAGATCCTTCCTAAGCTACCCTTTTCGCAAGGCATTTTGCCTTCACTACTCATATCTTTTCACATTCCTTCTCCACTTAAACACTTAGGGGATTTCCTTCTTCACCAAATGGTTTGGCTTTCAACATTTTTCTTTACTTAGCTCTTCTTTACTTTTTCTAGTCTCTCTTATTTCTTTTCTTTGCTTTAGCCTTTTTGGCTTTCCTTCTTTCTTTTGAAGACTAGAGACTATTTTCTTTTCTTTTTCACTTGGAGCTTTTTCCCATAAACGATTATCGCCAACCATTTCAAGCTTTTTGCTTATCCCCTATTCTTCTTCATCCCTTTTTCTCATTCCCACAATCTCTTTTCTTTCCCTTGTCCCAAGTTCCCAACCTATCTAGCCTTATCTTATGCCTAGCTCATTGATGCCGAGCTAGTTCTACACGGAAGTTTTTCCTTGTCGTTCTAAAATCAACACCTTTTGCCTAGTTGATTCGAAAAAGGCCTTACAAACACTCACAAATAGCATTTGGCTTGAAAGGAGGTTGGGTTAAAGGAGTGGTTAACCGTTCCAATGATGGGAATCGGCTATTCGGGCTAACAAGAGAGTGGCAAAGCGGATAAGATAGCCCAAATATGTATGTGGTAACCATGCATTCACTATGCAATGCACAATCATGATAATTACAATGTCAAATTATTGTTATCACTTAAGTAGGAATGGACTCAAATCAACTTGCTTTGGCTAAGACCAAAGTAATGGGACATGAAATCCAAACATGGTTCGACCTTGATTTCGTACACAATATCTAGAGCATAGGAGTTAAACTCTTAAAGAGACACTTCACAAGGAGGAATCATTCTAGCTCTTAATGCACATGCAATGCATTATCTACGTGCTATGCGTCTAGACTCAATCCTACATGAATTGCAAATGCGTCTTAAATGACTTCTTTTTGTCTTTTCATTTTCAAAATTTTTTTAATTTGTTTGGTTTTTTCTATGCCTTAGATGTATGCATGAGACTCAAGATGCAAATTCAAAATAAGACAAAGTAAATGTCATTAGATACCAGTCTCTCCCCCAAACTTAAATCACACCGTCTCGGTGTGAAATAAGCCTAAGGAAATTACCAAAAACAAGAGATAACTATACAATGCAAGACTTAAAAGAAAAAATATATACAAGAGTTTTGGATTCGTACCTAGAAGCTTGGAGATGGGGATGTAGACCCCATTGAGTAAGATGGATTACTTGAGACGGGAGACGGGGGCCGCATCGCTCTCCTCTTTGGTGCCTTTTCCGGTCTGGCCGTGGGTCGGCTAGAGCTCATGACCAATGCCCAATCATCTCCTCGAGGCGCGAGGTTAGTGTCCATGATGACGTCTCCTCCTTCACCGGCCCTTGATGAACTCGCTCCACAACCTCCGTCCTTGAGCTCATTGATGGTTCGACCCATGGCTTTAACCGTCTTCTTCAAAGATTTGATCGTTTTGACCATCTTCTTCATGTTTTTGTTTTGCCACTTGCACATGCGTTGGAGGAGACGAGTTTGGTGGTGAGCGTGTCTTGTGGCCGCATTAGTGATAGCCCCATCATAAGGGTCAAAGTGGTAGCGCTCACTACCGTACACGGTCTCGGTGATGACTCATTCGGCACTTCCTCGTCGAGATCAATAGATTCCTCGGTAGCGGTTCTCCATTGTGCTCTCTTGCGGAATGCTTGCATAGGCGGGTCGACGGTGGAGTTGTAGAGGTACTATTGGGGAGGAATGAATATGACGTTCCTCGGGTCATGGAAGTTGGTGAGCGCGGGATTAGGCAAAAGGACTTGTGCCACGGATGTCTCGGTGAGTTGGAGGTTGTAAGCCATCTTGCCTTCTATATATCCCTTGAAGAACTTAGTCTTTGAAAGGTAGGCTGCATCCAAAGATTTCCACTCAAAGTGGCCATGTGAAACCTTGATGCCCTTTGCCATGACAATAGGCGTTATCATCCATCCGAGGCAAATCGTGGCTTTCTTCGTCTTTGTCTTCCAAGCCCAATCTCGGTAAGCGAATAAGTGTCTGACCAAGAGTGTTGCGAGACAAGAAAGTCTCTCCGGCCCCACGAATGCTTTACTGTTTCCGATAACGGGGAGAATGGGCTTTAGACCAAGCCCCAACAACTCCATCTCCTCCGTAGTAACCGTGTCAATCTCCACCTTGTGGTAGAAATTGTGAACCAACGCCTTGTGTGCGTACCGGAGAGCCGGGTGCCGTATGCTTGCACTATTAGAATCACCGGCTCTAAATTATCCGCTTGTAATCGTTGCCCAAAGATTACGGAGCTCGAGTCTCGGATAATCAAAAGTATTGTCCGCCGTATGTACCTTCTTCTTGAAACCCAAATATCTCGCAAAGCTCGTGGAAAGTGACGGTGTAGGTGGTTCCCATGAGTCCGAACTTTAAAATTCCAAACCCGGAATTTGCAACTTCCGTTTCGTAGGACTTAGCTAGAAGGGTGGCTAGGAACTTGCCGGTGAGTGCCCTTAAAGTTTCATGCTTCAAGCTCATGAATTTCCTTAGCCCCATATTCTCAAAAAGAGTATACATTTCGTCACTTTTGCCCATCCTATCCATCGTCTCCGCATCGACAAATTTGCCTTGCTCGAACTTCATTTGGCCCAATTTGTCGAAGCAATCTTGCTCGCTTGGCTTTGTCCGTTGCGGCATTGGGATTTCTCCACTTGAGCTCTCACTCTCGACCTCTTCTTCGACTCTCTTGCCCTTTCCCTTTTCCGTTTTCTTGGCTTTAGAGCTCGTAGCCGCAGTTTTAGCCTTTGCCTTGGCACTAGCCTTGGCAATCCCTTTTCCCTTTTCCGCGGCTGTAGCTTGGGCAATTCCTTTCGCTTTGCCAACCGTTGAAACCTTAGTCCGTGCTCGTGTCGATGGAGCGCCGTTGTCGGACATTGTACCTACAAATATCCATGGCAATTTGTGAGCATAGGTACAATTTCTTATCAAATCAACAAGGGATCACCAAAAGATGATCTAAGAGCAATGAACCAAGGTGACAATTTACACCTAACAAGCACATTATCTCAATTCACAATCCCTAATTCTCAAAATCCCAATTTCTCTTTTTCATCAAACCATCAACAATTTGCACATGAATCATCAAGTGTAAGCATAGATAAACCATCCCCAAGGTATTTGCACAAGTGAAAGAAAATATCAAACCATATTCAAGCAATATTTCTTCAAGAACAAAACCATGGTTTTCGAAAGTTTTATTGAATAGTACCTTGGGGAATTTCGATTAGATGCTTGAAATGATGATAAATCCAAAAAGAGCAGTGAAAATCGAGATTATGGGGCTTTGAATCACCAAATTTGGTTGAGAAAAGAGGGAGATGTGGAAACATTTCTCTCTTGAATCGCGAAAGTGAGGGGAAAAATGGGCTAAGGTCGTGTGAAAGAGGAAGAAGGCGGAGACTTACATGGGGGGGTCGGATCTTACCTGGTTCGGGTCCAATTTGTTTTTTGTTTTTTTTAAATTGGTCAATACCGAGGTCACTCGTCGGTACTACAGCTCGGTATTGACTGATTTTTATAAAATTTTCGGCGAACACTGATGTCACTCCTCGGTGTTGGTCATCGGTATCGACGTACCGAGGTCACTCCTCGGTACCACACGTCGGTGTTAAGGGATTTTCCTCCTGTTTCATTACCGACGTGTTGTACCGACCTGTGACGTCGGTATTGGCTCCTCGACATTGGACATCGGTATTGATATACCGAGGTCACTCCTCAGTGCAGCACATCGGTATTGACATACAGAGGTCACTCCTCGGTATCACACGTCAGTGCTTAGGGGTTTTCCCTCTGTTTCTATACCGACGTGCTGTACCGACCTGTGACGTCGGTATTGTCACCCGATGAGTCCATACCGAGGTCACTCGTCAGTACCACTGCTCGGTATTGGCCATTTTTCTTTGGAACCCCTATGCACACTTAACAAAAACTTCAAAAAGATCTAGCAAAGACAGAAAAAGAGATAAACGAAAAGCAAATATATACAATGATAAGCTTGGGGTGTCTCCCAAGAGCACTTTGTTTAACGTCACTAAGTTCAACGTTTGTTACCGTTCTCAAGCTAGAGGGACATCATCGAGGGGGATTGAGCCTCCCTTTTCGACGATTTGATTTGCTCGTTGGAGTTTGAGCCTTTGGCCATTTGAAATAAAATCTTGGCCCTCCTTGTTAACAAGCACCACGGCTCCATATGGCCTTACTTCTTTAACCTCAAACGGACCCGATCACCTTGACTTGAGTTTTCCGGGAAAAATCTTCAACCGGGAATTGAACACCAACACTAGGTCCCCAACCTTGAAATCCTTGTGCACAATCCTCTTGTCATAGAATGCTTTGGTCCTCTCCTTGTAGATTCTCGAGCTCTCATAGGCTTCAAGCCTAGTCTCCTCTAACTCTTGAAGTTGAATCAACCGCCTCTCCTGTGCGGTTTTGATGTCGAAGTTAAGAAGTTTCACCGCCCATAGGGCCTTGTATTCGAACTCAACCGGTAGATGGCATGACTTCCCATAAAGCAAGTTGAATGGTGTAGTCCCTATAGGTGTTTTGAAGGCGGTTCGGTATGCACACAAAACATCATCTAACTTGTTGGCCCAATCCTTTCTTGAACCCCCAACCGTCTTCTCGAGTATGGCCTTGATTTGCCGATTGGATACTTCTACTTGGCCACTCGTTTGAGGATGGTAAGGTGTTGCTATCTTATGCCTTACACCATGCTTCTTAAGCAAGCTTTCAAACACCTTATTGATGGAATGGCTACCTCCATCACTAATGACTACCCTTGGAATTCCGAACCTTGGGAAAATGATGGGTTTGAATAGTTTTAGAATGACCTTGGCATCGTTGGTCGGGCTTGCAATGGCTTCAAACCATTTGGAGACGTAATCGACCGCCACCAATATGTATTGGTTACCATATGATGACGGGAAAGGTCCCATAAAGTCGATGCCCCACACGTCAAACATTTCCACCACAAGGATTGAGTTTTGGGGCATTTCATCTCTTCTCCCAATGTTCCCTTTCCTTTGGCACGCATCACATGTGGAGACAAAGAGGTGTGCATCCTTGAATAATGAAGGCCACCAAAAACCGGATTGCAAGCACTTTGTAGCGGTTTTGTATGATGCATGATGCACGCCATAGCTTGACCCGTGACAATGGAGTAGGATCCCTTGGACTTCTTCTTCCGCCACGCATTTCCTATACAAACCATCCGAGCACAACTTGTATAAGTAGGGTTCGTCCCAATAGTATCTTGTCACATCGTGGAAGAACTTCTTCTTCTTATACCCATCCAAAGACGGTTCCTTCCCGCACACTAAGTAGTTCACAAGATCCGCAAACCACGGTAGCTTCTCGTCTTGTAACCCATTGACACTCTCTAGTCCTCGCACGGCTTCAATCCCTTTTCTCAAGACACCAACAACCATGAGACTCTCCTCGGAAAGCTTATCATCAATCGGAACAAGGTCTTCAATCCTCATTCTAGACAAGTGATCCGCGACCCTATTCTCTATCCCCTTCTTGTCAACTATCTCTAAGTCAAACTCTTGAAGAAACAAGATCCAACGGAGTAGCCTTGGCTTTGTGTCTTTCTTTGCATGAATGTATCTTAGGGCCGCGTGATCGGTGTAGACAATCACCTTCGACCCCACGATATAAGACCTAAATTTCTCCATTGCAAAGACAACGGCTAGCAACTCCTTTTCCGTTGTAGCATACCGGGCTTGAGTGTCATCTAAGGTCCTACTTGCATAGTAGATGACATTGGTTCTCTTGTCCTTCTTTTGGCCCAAGACTGCTCCAACCGCGTAGTCACTAGCATCACACATGATTTCGAAAGGGAGGTCCCAATCCGGAGCTTGGACAATGGGAGCACTAACCAACGCCTTCTTGATCTCTAGAAACGCTACCATACATTCCTCACCAAACACGAACTCAACCTCCTTGCAAAGCAGCCTTGTAAGAGGCCTTGTGATCCTTGAGAAGTCTTTGATGAATCTTCGGTAGAACCCCGCATGACCCAAGAAAGACCGGATGTCCTTGACCGACTTAGGTGGCTCCAAGCTAACCATCACCTCGATCTTGGCCTTGTCTACCTCAATCCCTTTCTCGGAGATCTTATGCCCAAGCACAATGCCTTCTCGCACCATGAAGTGGCATTTATCCCAGTTTAGTACCAAGTTTGCTTCTTCGCACCGTTACAAAGGTTGGACAAACAAACACAAAAAGATGACTTCTACCATGTAAGATAATCTAACCCTAAGCAGCACTAATCAAGCTTTACATCACTCTAATCTACCACATCTCAAGATCCTAAGGACTACTCACTAATCATCATGAGTTCAACAAATCCAAGAAAAGAAGAGTTAAAACTAATGATCAAGATGATTGAATGATTAGAAAGTAGAAGATAGATGGATTCAATCAAGAAAACAATACTCAAATTGCATAAATCAAAAGGATCAATCTCTTACAAATCACTCTTAGAGAGGGTTTTTTTCTTAAGAAAAGACTTAGCCATCAAAATTAGATTTTGGGCATAAATAGTGAATAGTGACGAACCGGGTCGACCCGGGACAAACCGGGTACCGACCCGGTTTAAATGGATAAAGAGTTCTGATTGGTCAATACCGAGTTCACTGCTCGGTGCAACACCTCGGTATTGAGCCTGGGTTTGTGTACCGACGAGGAGCACCGAGTAGTGGCGTCGGTATTGAGGCGTTGTTGCTTGGTGATCTTCAATGGATACCAAGGTTACTCCTCGTTATCGTTGCTCGGTATTAAGGGATTTTTCCCCCGGGTTTCCTCCGAGAACAGCACCGAGCAGTTGCATCGAGTAGTGACCTTGGTACAATCCCCTGAGGCTTCGATACCGACGTCACTCCTCGGTGTTGCACATCAGTACTGGGGCTGTCTTTCTATACCGAGCAGTTGCACCGAGCAGTGACCTCGGTGCAACCCTTCTGCCTTCCATACCGAGGACCAGTACCGACCAGTGACATCGGTACGGTCCCTGTTTTCTCTCATGGGTCTCGAATCTACTCTTTAGCACCTGAAATACGATCCAAAACATGCGAGGACTCTCTAGGACTAAATGTGGACACATTAGACTCCTAAAATGACTAAAATGCTAAAGAGATGACATGAACTATATGCAAATGACTCGAAACCTAAGTGAAACGGATGCTAGAATGATGCAAAATATGGTGATATCAAGGCTCAATCCTTGTTGTGCTTGGTGAATCAAATATCGCCATAAGCTCTTCCACTTTCTCTCGGTTCTCAAGTACGCTTTTGATGATTTTTTGATGTTGTGGAACTTGAGACAAGTCACTCACACTAGGCAAATGTGCTCCAATCTTGTCCATGTTGGCCTTGAAGTTTAAGAGCACTTTCTTTTGTGCCTTGGTGATAAAGACTGGGAAATGGAAGTGGAGGCTCATATGGAGAAGGTCTAATGCAAGGAGCTTTCTCAACTTCCATTTGCGTTGGAATTGCTTGTTCCTCATTCAAAATCACGTCATCATCACTCCCAAAGGTCACCCCCCACCTTGTTCCTCAATGTCCTCAGTGAGCTTTAAGGGAACATCTCTAGGGGGTGGTTCTTCGACTTGTGGACCATAAAGTAGAAGCTCAATTTCTCTAACAGCGGCTTGATGATCATCATTGGAGGATATAGCGTTACAATACTCCTTGGGGTTTTGTATTGCTTTTACGGGTAAGGAACTTTGAGTTTGAGATGAGGAGGGAGCACTCTTGCCTTCAAGGTTCTTAACCTTGGAGCTCAATGTCTCAAGCTTGGAGTTAAGATCGTTGTAGGAGCAATCCAATTTGTTGTGGATCTCCTGGATCTTCTTGCTCATGTCCATTGCCCCATTTTCTTGACCTTGGACGATTTGTTGAAGCATGGCTTTTAATTCAAGGTCTTGAGTTGTGCCCGTGGTGCCTTGGACTTGTTGCGTGAAACCGGGTGGTGGAAATGATTGCTTAGGTTGATAACCACCTTGGTTTCCATTAAAAGTGTTCTTTGGAGCGAAAGCTTGTTGTTGGAAGTTCGAACCTTGAGCTTGGTTGGACGGCACAAAGGTTTTTTGTTGCGGATAAACTTGGTCTTGAGGGTTTTCGACGTTTAGGTTGCGATATGAGAAGTTTGGGTGGTTGTTGTTGAAACCACCTCTTTGGTTTCCTTGATTACCCACGTAATTCATCTCTTCTTGTGTACCCATGTCTCTTTCTTCCGCTTGGTAACCTTGTGTGTCCTCAAAGTCGCCAACAAAGTGAACCAGCTTTAGAGAAGCGCTAAGGAGCTTGTCAATCATCAAAGCTTACTTGTCCATCTTCTCGGTGAGAATCTTCATTTCTTTATATCGCTTTTGTTCATCAAAATCGGTAGTCGTCCTCGTAGCCCGGTCATAATCATCCCCATAAGTTCCATCGCTTTGAGATAAGTTCTCCACGAGCTCCATGGCCTCATCTACATTTTTGGCTAAGAAGTTCCCATTAGAAGCCATGTCTAAGAGAATCCTTATCTTGGGTAAAGCACCGCGATAGAGGGTACTCAAAAGAGAGGCATTGGAGAAGCCATAATGTGGGCATTGAGAGGTGTAGCTTCTAAACCGTTCCCAAGCTTCGTTGAAGGATTCATTTCCGCGTTGTGTAAAACTCGAGATGTTGTTCCTCAACTTGGCGGTCCTTGAAGGAGAAAAGAACTTGGCAAGAAAAACTCGCTTGCAATCGTCCCATGATTTGATTGAACCTTGAGGAAGACTCTTTTCCCATTGGTGAGCCTTATCTCCACGGGAGAATGGGAAAAATCTTAGCTTGAAACCGTCTTCCAAAACACTGTTCATCTTGGTTAACCCACATATCCTATCGAATTGATCGATATGATCCAATGGATCCTCCATAGATAGGCCGTGGAATTTGGTACTTTGGACCATGTTGATCAATCCCGGCTTCACTTCAAAGTAATTGTTCTCAACCGGAGGGGCTTGGATCCCTTGACGGTTTTGATGAGCATTGGCGGCATCACCCGCATCAACCACGTTTTGAGCCCTTGGGGGATGATTAGGGGTTCTCATTGGCCGGGCGGGTGGTGGTGGGACGGGGTGAGCTTGGCCACCTTGAGCGTGGTGGTTTCCATTGCCACCTTGTGCAGGGTGGTTTCCATTGCCACCTTGTCGTGGTTGCACGTTGTCACGTATATCACCGATCGGAATATCTTCAAGGTCTTCCATACCCAAATAGGCAACCTATTGAACTCGGTCTCTTGCTCTCCTTGCTCTACGACCTCGGTCTAGAAGGCGGATGTCGTCTATTGGCTCAACTAGGTTGTCTTTGCCTCGAGAACGCGTATGCATACACCTAGAATAGAGAGATAGCAATAGTGAGTGGAGGAGATTAGTAACCGAAAATAGAAAGAAAGCTTAATCTAAATAAGATCTAAAATCTCAATGTTGAAAGCTAAACCAAGTTGGCAACGACGCCAAATTGATAGTAGACTTTTTGTTTTTCTAGATATCAATTATGTAGATACTAAGTAGTATAAGAGGTATCGAATCCAATGGATTAAGTTCCAAAACACCAAGAATGCATCGAACTACTTAAGTTAAGCAACAAGATTGGTTTTAGTTTCAATTCTAGAAATCCTAATTTAATTCAAACAAAGGAAATAAGTAAACAAGTACTAATCGAGATTTCACAAATGATTAAAGCTCTAGAGTGAGGGTATTGACTTAGGTGAATTCATTGATTGATCAAGGATGCTAAATAACACAAACAATCATTTCTCCCTAGGCTTAGAATGTCAAAACAGGACTAACCCACTTCCATGGTCTTAATCACTTTGTTAATTAGCAAATCAATAACAAATTTCTATTTGTGAAAAACTAATTAATAAGCATGAATATCCAATTTCAATGGCCATAATACTATTTAGACAACTAATCCCTTAGGCTAAACAAGTAAAATCTCTTATCTAACTTGTATGGGCATTTCATCAAACACCTTATGTGCATGAAATGCCCTAAGGTCTGATGAGGACATCGAGTCAACGACCCAAGTCATACAAGCACCACTAGTACCAAGTGGACCAGTGACTAGAACCAGGAGCAGGGACATGGAAAAGAAGTTCAACATGTTCATGGACCAGCTCAGACAAGAAGGTTTCTTCAAGACGGACACTAGTACGCTAAGCCCATTTGTGAGCAGTTATTGGGCCGATAATTTGAAGCAGGATCCATTCATGATCCCGGACGATCCAGAAGGCGATCCACATATGGATTTGAAGCTCTTTGAGTCTAGTTTCCAGAACACTAAAGATCAGCCCAAAAATCCTTACCATTCGGACCAGAACGTCCAAACACGGAAGACATATCGGCTGGATTCTTGGTTAATTTTCGAGTTTTTGTTCTTCACAAAAACGTTTTCTCTCTTTAGATCGTGAGTGAGTCCGATCCTTAGGGAAACCCCTTGAAGTATCAAGAGACCATCGCCTCTCTTGTGGTTCTCATCGCCCCACCAGAAACCTCCATCTTATCCCGTTGACAGAAGAGAGAGACCTTAGTCCAGCTTCTTCAACATTTGAGCACGTATCATTTTGGTATCAGAGCTTCAAAAGCTCCTGAATCTAAGGTGTAAACGTCCCTTATCATCTTTTAATTTTCTGTATTTTTTTTCTTGTTCTTGTTAGGTTGCTAGATTCAAAAAAAAAAAAAAAAAAAATAGAAGAATTTTTTTGGTACTTTAGCAATTTTGATCAAAAAAAAAAAGGAAACTTAGCATATTCTTAGTTAATTGATTTTTTTCAATTGTTCCTTTTAGGATTTTAGTCAAAAAAAAAATAGAAAGGAACCATATACTGGAACATATATTTGCAGAATTTTTTTTCTTACCTTACTTGTCATTGTCGATTTTTTTTGGGTTTCATTGATACACCTTGTTGAATTTTTTGCAAGGAGAAACAATGGAAAACAATGCTGTACCGCAAGATCCTAACGCCATTCTCATGCAAGCAATCATGGCTATGCAGCAACAACTCCAGAGCGTAGTCCAAAGGCTAGACCAGAGGGAGCAGCCTCAAGCCAGCAACAATCCGCTACGAAGAGCACAACGACGAGCCAACAATCTAGGCGAAGATCCGGACGATGTTCCGATAGATGAGCAGCCGCGAGTAAGGAGACGAGGACCGAGACAAGGCATCTTTGAGGAGGACGAAGGTGACTTTCCAAGGCACCAACACTTCCAGGACATGAAGCTTAAGGCACCTACGTTTGCTGGAAGAGTCGATCCCGAGGCTTATTTGGAGTGGGAGCAACGCATGGAGCATATCTTCGTGTACTACGACTACAACGAGCAATGAAGGCTGGCTTTGGCCGTTGCTCAACTCACTGACCATGCTCTCTCATGGTGGGATCGTGAGGTAGCTGACAGAAGAAGGAGCCAATCACCTCAGGTCAGCACTTGGCGAGAGATGAGACAGCTCATGAAGAAGCGATATGTTCCGAGCTATTATCATCGAGATCTTCAAAAGAGGTTCCGAAAATTATCCCAAGGAACCAGGAGCGTGGAAGAATACTTTGAAGAGTTTGAAAATCTTAGAAATCGTTTGGAGCTGGACGAAGACACCGAGACACTCATGGCTCAGTTCCTAGACGGACTCAATGAACGATTAAGTCACAAAGTGGAGAAGCTTCCATACCACGACTTGAAGGACATCTTACACCATGCCATTCAAGCTGAGCAACACTTGAAGAAGAAGTCCTATGCTACTGGACGGACATGGAGTAACCAAACATGAGACCAGAACCGAGCCAAGACCCAAACTCCAACCTGCTTTCCATCTAAGGCCGCGGAGAAGGGCAAGTCGGTCGAAATCGACCCTAGGTTCACTTCTAAGGCCTCTGAGCCTAATCAAGGTAAGTTTTCTAACCCAAGTACTTCTAGAACTCGTGACATAACATGTTTTAAGTGCAAGGGCAGAGGACGAATCCCCGAGTTATGATCATGTTGGATTCGGGTGAGTACGAGTCTCAAGATGAGGCCGATGTGCAAATGACCGAAGCAGCCACTGAAGAAGTAGATTGTGAGGCTGAATATGGTGAGTCTCTGGTCATAAGACGAGCCTTGAACCTCACGGTTCATCCCGACGAGACAGCCCAAAGAGACAACATCTTTCATACAAGATGTTCCATCCGAGGCAAGGTATGTAACTTGGTAATTAATGGAGGGTCGTGTACCAATGTAGCAAGTGACTACATGGTCACTAAGCTCTGTCTAGAACGTGCTAAACACCCTCACCCATATAAGCTAAGATGGTTGAACGATAAGGCTGAATTACGCGTCACGGACCAAGTGCTTGTACCATTCAATGTGGGCAAGTACTCGGATGAAGTTGTGTGTGATGTTGTTCCTATGCAAGCTGGCCATCTTCTTCTTGGTAGACCTTGGCAGTTTGACAAGGACGCCATTCACCATGGCCGAAGTAACATGTATTCGTTTGTGCATGGTAAAAAGAAGTATAATTTAACACCTCTTACACCTACTCAAGTACACGAATTACAAGTTAAAATGTTAAAAGAAAAAGATGCATCGACCAGGAACAATTTGTTTATCAAGTCAAGTTATATTTCTAAGGCAATCACTTGCAAAGAACCGGTATTACTAATGATCTTTAAGGAGACTTTAAGTGCAGGTTCTAGGGCGTTGGAACAACAGCTTCCTACTGAGGTTACTCAACTCTTGGGCCGATTTGCTGATGTGTTTCCTGATGAGATACCTCCTGGCTTACCTCCTATAAGAGGAATAGAGCACCAGATCGATTTTGTGCCCGGAGCTCCATTACCCAATCGAGCCGCATATCGCGTTAATCCGGACGAAGCCAAGGAACTAAAGAAGCAAGTGAGAGAACTTATGGACAAGGGCTATGTTTGTGAGAGCCTTAGTCCATGTGCCGTGCCAGTCCTTTTGGTGCCAAAAAAAGATGGGACGTGGAGGATGTGCGTGGATTGTCGCGCGATAAACAACATAACGATCAAATACCGACATCCGATACCAAGGTTAGATGACATGCTTGATGAGCTTTCTGGTTCTAATTTATTTTCCAAGATTGATCTCAGGAGTGGATACCACCAAGTACGAATGCGAGAAGCTGACGAATGGAAGACGGCCTTCAAGACGAAGCAAGGCCTCTACGAATGGCTAGTTATGCCTTTTGGGCTAACTAACGCGCCAAGTACCTTCATGCGACTCATGAATGAGGTTCTTAGACCCTACATTAGTAAGTTTGTAGTGGTATACTTCGATGATATTCTCATTTATAGTCGAACTCTAGCTGAACATTTATCTCATTTAGAACAAATTCTTAAGACGCTTCAACGAGATGGTCTTTACGCCAACTTGAAGAAGTGCACATTTTGCGCTAATGAGCTTGTGTTTTTAGGCTTTGTTGTGAGTTCACAGGGACTTAGAGTGGACCAGGAGAAGGTCCAAGCCATCCAAGAATGGCCTACGCCAACAACCGTTAGCCAAGTTCGAAGCTTTCACGGCTTGGCTAGCTTTTACCGATGGTTCGTGAAGGACTTCAGCACCCTTGCTGCACCTCTAACTGCCATCATCAAGAAGGACGTGGCATTCAAGTGGGGAGACGCCCAGGAAGAGGCCTTCAAAGGCCTAAAGGATCGTTTGACTCATGCTCCCGTTTTAACTTTACCCGATTTCTCTAAAACGTTTGAAATTGAGTGTGATGCCTCAGGTTTAGGGATCGGTGCTGTGCTTACTCAAGGAGGCAAACCTGTTGCTTACTTCAGTGAGAAACTTAGTGGAGCCACTCTCAACTATCCTACTTATGATAAGGAGCTCTACGCCTTAGTCCGAGCAATGGAGACGTGGCAGCATTACCTACTATCGAAAGAGTGTGTCATCCACACGGACCATGAGACTTTGAAGCATCTTAGGGGTCAGACTAACCTCAAGAGAAGGCATGCTAAATGGCTGGAGTTTATAGAGACGTTCCCCTATGTGATCAAGTACAAGAAGGGAAAAGATAATGTGGTGGCCGATGCCCTATCTCGGAGATACGCGCTAATATCGACCATGGAAGCCAAGGTTCTTGGATTTGAAATGGTTATTCCATTGTATGAATCTGATGTTGATTTTGCAGAGATATACAAGAACCATGGAAAGGGAGCCCACGCTTCTTACTATGTCCATGACGGTTATCTTTTTAAAGATAAACGCCTATGCATCCCGCAATGTTCGTTACGAGAGCTTATAGTCCGAGAAGCTCATGGAGGAGGCCTCATGGGTCATTTTGGCGTTGAGAAGACTCTTGCCATGCTGAAGGAACACTTCTTTTGGCCACACCTTAAGAAGTCGGTCGAAACTTTCTGTGCAAGATGTATCACTTGCAAGAAAGCCGAGTCTCGGGTTCACCCGCACGGTTTGTATCTTCCTTTACCGATTCCTACTTTACCATTGATTGATATTTCTATGGACTTTGTGTTAGGTTTGCCTAAGATCAGACACAAAGACTCCATCTTTGTCGTGGTGGATCGGTTCTCAAAGATGGCACACTTCATCCCATGTGCCAAGACAAACGATGCTACACAAACCGCGGACCTCTTTTTCAAAGAGATTGTCCGCCTACATGGAGTACCTAGGACGATCGTCTCAGACCGCGACACCAAGTTTCTGAGCCACTTTTGGAGAACCCTCTGGAAGAAGCTAGGAACCAAGCTGCTCTTCTCCACGACCTGCCATCCACAAACCGATGGCCAAACTGAAGTCGTTAACCGTACACTTGGAACGTTGCTTCGAGCAACAATAGGGAGAAATCTCAAAACTTGGCTTGAAGCTCTACCTTTTGTCGAGTTTGCTTATAATAGAGATGTCCATAGTGCTACTCATTTGTCTCCTTTTCAGGTTGCATATGGATTTAATCCACAGAAACCATTGGATCTTAAGCCTCTACCTCAAACGGAGTTCTTAAACCTCGATGGAGCTAAGAAGGCCGCAGACGTGAAAAAGCTACACCAATCTGTCAAAGATCAGCTCGAAAGGACCAATGCCCTACGTGTAAATAATGCGAACAAGGGCAGGAAGCACGTGTCTTTTGAAGTTGGAGAATGGGTGTGGTTGCACATGAGACCGGAGCGATTCCCGGACAAACGCAAATCGAAGCTATCGCCTCGCGGAGACGGCCCATTCAAAATCTTGGAGAAAATCAATGACAATGCCTAAAAGCTCGAGCTCCCAGGTGAGCTTAAAGTGTCTGCTACATTCAATGTTTCTGACTTAGCTCGTTTTGATGCAGGTGATGATGTTTTGGGGTCAAAACCTCATGAAGAGGGAGGGAGTGATGAGGACATCGAGTCAACGACCCAAGTCATACAAGCACCACTAGTACCTAGTGGACCAGTGACTAGAACCACGAGCAGGGACATGGAAAAGAAGTTCAACATGTTCATGGACCAGCTCAGACAAGAAGGTTTCTTCAAGACGGACACTAGTCCGCTAAGCCCATTTGCGAGCAGTTATTGGGCCGATACTTTGAAGCAGGATCCACTCATGATCCCGGACGATCCAGAAGGCGATCCACATATGGATTTGAAGCTCTTTGAGTCTAGTTTCCATAACACTAAAGATCAGCCCAAGAATCCTTACCATTCGGACCAGAACGTCCAAACACTGAAGACATATCGGCTGGATCCTTTGCTAGCCGATAACACTAAGTGGCCACTCATCAAACCCAGGCTCGTGGCCCACTTATCTATGGTCGATTTCACTTCACCAGAGATGACTTAGGCCCAAGGAAGGTCATTACTTGGGTTTGTAAGTCGTTTGGTACTTTTTTCCCAACCTTCGTTTTTATCCCACTGGGTTTTGCGAAGATGGGTTTTTACCGAGGCCAAACGACTTGCAATATTATTGGCCCAATTAATGACTCTCTGTAAACCCATGAAGACCAGCTACACGAGCCCTCACTTCTTTTTCTCTTAGTCTTTTAATTATTGTGTAAACGGGCCTAAATTGTTAAGGACCCGTCTTGTTATTTCCTTTTCGGTTTATTTCCTTTTCTTTGGGGGCGTGAGCTCTCTTTAAAAACCCTAAGGCCTTGTTCTTCTTGGTCACGCAGACATAAGTATTTTCTTGGTTAATTTTCGAGTTTTTGTTCTTCACAAAAACGTTTTCTCTCTTTAGATCGTGAGTGAGTCCGATCCTTAGGGAAACCCCTTGAAGTATCAAGAGACCGTCGCCTCTCTTGTGGTTCTCATCGCCCCACCAGCAACCTCCATCTTATCTCGTTGACAGAAGAGAGAGACCTTAGTCCAGCTTCTTCAACACTTGAGCACGTATCAAGGTCCAAACTAGCTTTTTCAAACTTAATCTAGCATTAAGAGTCTTAGATAAGAGAGGAAGAAGATGATCTAGGTTCAAAACATCCTTAACCATTCAAGAAGACACCTAATCTACCTCACCCATGAGCTTTAGAATAAGCTACTCACTAACCATCTTAAGACCCTCAAATCTCATAGGAGAAGTTAAAGATCCCATGATTAAAATGATTAGGGAAATGAAAGATTAAGGAAAGAAAGATGAAACTAGATTAATAAAACTTAGATTGCATAAATAAAACCAAGATCTTCTTACAAAATTACTTAGCAAATCTAAAATGGTTTTTTTCCTTAGAAAATAGGATAGATCTAAGAAAATTAGGTTTTTGAGCTTAAATATTGTTGCTGGGCGGACCGGGTCTTGATCCGGCCGGGTCTGGTTCGACCAGGGTTTCAGGCTGCATACCGGACGGCGGATTCCGGACGGTGGATCCGGTATGATGCCCTGAAGACGCATGTCGGATTCTTGGATCGGCGTGGAACGAATCCCATCCCGCACTGGGCTCGGACCGCATATCGGATGGGGGACGCCAGACAATGGATCCGGTATGATGACCTGAATACGCATGCCGGATGCTTGTATCGGCGTGGAACGAATTCCATCCGGCACTGGGCTCGGACCACATACCGGACGGGGGACGCCGGAGGTGGATCCAGTATGTCCGACATGCTCTCGGTAAAACAGCCATATCTCACGAACCATATGTCTGAATGACCTGAAACCACTTTCTGTAGTCAGATAACTCTCCTAGCTACAACTTTTATGAAGTCCATTGAAACTGAATCAGATCGAGGATCCTTCGTCTTGCTGATTCTTTCAGACACTACAGAATGGTCTTTTATCTCCATTACTCTAAACTTCTCCAAAATTACTCCAAGCACCTATAAAACACTCCAAATGCATGCAAGACTCACTAGGAACTAATGCAAATACCTAATACTCTAATTTAAACCAAAATGCTATCAAAACTATGAAAGACGCATGATGGTAACTAAAAATGCTAACTAAAATGCAAGATAGAACATGTAAAATATATGAATATCATCTCTCTTTCTCTCTCTCTCTCTCTCTCTCTCTCTCTCTCTCTCTCTCTCTATCCCTTCTCTCTTGATATCATTTTCTCCCCTTCTCTCTCTTTCTCTCTGGTTTCTCTCGAGGCTAGGGTTTCCAGAAGAAGATGGAGATGCTTACGGCATTACATATATATTGGTTGCTTGGGGTTTACGATTTAGCTAGGATAAGGATTTTCCGATTTCATTTTTGGGATTTCACACGGATTTGGGCCTGAGGATCCACAAATTTTAAATGGGCCTCGACTAGTGGATCCGGGATGTTACAATTCTCTTCCACTATAAATAAATTCATTTCGAATTCTGTGGTGAGAGTTATGCAATGAGCATTACCTTAGCTCTGCCCTTACATCATACCGTACTTTGGGGAATGCGTGAATAACTTCTGATCTGACTGTTGAAATTTTAATCCCACCGTTGGATTTGAATTAAGATGTGTCATCTAGTTTCTCTCCAATTTTCAGCTCGATCGGGTTCCGTTTGAATCTCCAAATGACACCCTGAAGTTTCTATGACAACGCTGATTTTAATTCGTTTTTCGAACTATTACAAGTCTTGAAAAATTTCGTCTAACTTGCGGATTGATTATCGAGTGGGTCATAACTCTGATCAACTGACTGTTTGCACGAGGTAACTCCTCATGTCGATATCTTTCCATTGATATCCTTATCACGTCTTAGTTCCTTTATGTTCATCGAGAAATGGTCTCACAATCCTTCACTCACATTATGCTTCCACACTTAACGCAACTTGGACCGTCTCTGTACTCCTAGGGTTTCTTGCGTCTTAAGCAATAATGGTGGCAGCTAGGGTTTAAATTCGATGAGCGTTCCTTCAGCTCTTGAGGTTTTTCGGAAATAACTTTAACATGAACGAGTGGGGTTCCGTCCCAATTCCATATGTTCCGATTTGAAATGATCTTTCACGGCTCTAACTTGAAACGATGAGATTTCTTCTTTTCTTTCATCTTAACTGCTGATCGACTCTTTACTTGCTCAACAAGAATATGTTTCTTGGGAACACACAAAACTTGGAAGATTCTTTTACTTGGAGAACACGACGGGTTTTGGGGTTTACACATAACTCACAAGACTTTCTTCCTCGGATTTAAACTTAAAGGATCAATTTAATAAATAATAATGGAGTAGGACAACTATTTTGAAAATACTAAAAGCCTACCAAACACCAAATCATCAAAACCACTTAAAACATTATACAACACCTATTCCTACTCCCTACTAAGAACCAAAGACAATTCTAGCCACGTGGATCCCACATGGTATCTTCTTGGTTGCATATTGGGTCTCCAAATGGTTCAGGCTCCTCACTGCTATCTGAAATGGCGATGGGGTCTCTGCAAAGTTTCTCTTGCATGAGCTGCTCCTCCCTTGGCTAGCACAGTTTGCCACATTGTCAACCAGCATAAAATTCACTTCTCAAAGTGTTCACGAAGTCTAGCTTGCAGCTCCGATCTCAATCCTCCTTGGAATACCCGCGCTAGCCTCTTTCTGTTACTTAGACTTTTCTGAATGTTGACCACCTGCTCGAACTCCTGACGGTACTATTGGATTAACTTATCTTTTTGCTTCATTCCATAAGATTTCTCAATTCCGCGAACCTCAACACCTCTCTGTTGTGAACTACTAGCGATTTCCATCGGTGGGTTCTTTCTGGATATGCCTCTCTTACGCTACGACGGCTCTGGGTTAGGCACTTCCGGCTACAACATCTCTTGCTCCCTGACATACACGAGCCCATAACCTGGTGGCCAATCTCGATTATTCCAAACGGAGTGCTTCTCGGTAAACATATACCTCCAATGATAACTTTGGCGCTGCAGGTAATAAACTCGACTCAAACCACTTAACTAAAAGAAAAAATCATTCAAACTACTTCTGGTTCATCGGGAAATGGTCTCACAATCCTTCACTTACATTTTGTTTCCACATTTAGCGCAACTTGGACCGTCTCTGTACTAGTGTTTCTTGCGTCTTAAGCAATAATGGTGGCAGCTAGGGTTTAAAATCGATGAGTGTTCCTTCAGCTCTTGAGGTTTCTCGGAAATAACTTTAATATGAATGAGTGGGGTTCCATCATAATTCCATACGTTCCGGTCTGAAATGATTTTTCACGACTCTAACTTGAAACGATGAGATTTCTTCTTTTCTTTCTGCTTAACTGCGGATAGATTCTTTACTTGCTCAACAACAATAGGTTTCTTGGGAACACACAAAACTTGGAAGATTCTTTTACTTGGAGAACACGACGTGTTTTGGGGTTTACACATAACTCGCAAGACTTTCTTCCTCGGGTTTAAACTCAAATTATCAATTTAATAAATAATAATGGAGTAGGACAACTACTTTGAAAATACCAAAAGCCTACCAAACACTAAATCATCAAAACCAATTAAAACATTATACAACACCTAGTCTTACTCCCTACTTGGAACCAAAGACAACTCTAGCCATGAGGGTCCCACATAGTATCTTCTTGGTTAGATATTGGGTCTCCAAACGGTTCAAGCTCCTCACTGCTATCTGAAATGGCGATGGGCTCTCTGCAAAGTCTCTCTTACATGAGCTGCTCCTCCTTTGGCTAGCAAAGTTTACCACGTTGTCAACCATCATAAAATTCACATCTCAAAGTTTTTACGAAGTCCAGCTTGCAGCTCCGATCTCAATCCTCCTTGGAATACCCGCGCTAGCCACTTTATGTCACTTAGACTTTTCAGAATGTTGACCACCTGCTCGAACTCTTGACGGTACAATTAGATTGACTTATCGTTTTACTCCATTCCATAAGACTTCTCAATTCCGTGATCCTCATCACCTCTCTGTTGTGAAATACTAGGGATTTCATTCGGTGGGCTCTTTATGGATCTGCCTCTCTTACGCTACGGCGGCTCTGGGTTAGGAACTTGCGGCTACAACATCTTTTGGTCCCTGATATACACGGGCCCACAACCTTGTGGCCAATCTCGATTAGTCCAAATGGAGTGCTTCTCGGTAAACACATACCTCCAATGATAACTTCAGCGCTGCAAGTAACAAACTCGACTCAAACCACTTAACTAAAAGACAAAATTCTCATTAAAATTTAGTTGGCGTTTTTGAAATCCTGTCTAAAGATTTTTCCGAGCTCGTAAAACCTTATCAAACAACTTCTTTAAACTTTTCCTCAGGGCTGTCTCCCAAGTCGGAACCGGTTTGACATAACCTGGGGCTATGATACCAAAATGTAACACCCGACCCGCCACACAGACTAAGTCAACGTGTTGACTTTTTGGCCTGACCCGCCACACAGGCTAAGTAACTGAAATTTCTGCCAACTTATTTGAAATTGAACGTTTGTCTTAACACACCTGCAAGAGAAAAGAAAAAGTGAAACACTGGGGGAGGATGAGTAATTTAGATTACCTAAGAGAACGAACACAACATAAACTTGCCACGCCTAAACTACGACAACGCTCAGACTAAGGCTAAAACGACCAACAAACAATAGTCATAAGCCTTATGTACGACACACTCAAACATATCACACAAAATACATGTTAGACTCGAACCCACTAAACTGACAAAGAGTATCATTCCATGATATCATGAGTGACCTCAGTCTTTATCATGAATGCCCTATGTGCCCATTGTAGCACGCACTCACGTATACCGATATTTCGTACTGTCAGCACTTCAAGGGAGGCAGCGGTTGTTCGGTGACGAGTTCAAACCGGCGACTACTTCCAATCAAATCGACGATGTGGCTGGCGGCGACGGACATGTTTAGCAGCAACAATGGCGGCGCGAGTTTCATACAGAGCATCGATGGTGACTGAAGACTCGACGGCTAGGGTCCTCGCGGGGTCCTTCTTACTCTCTATCTCTCTCAATCTCATTTTCTCCCCTTCTCTCTCCTTCTCTCTGGTTTCTCTCGTGTTTAGAGTTTCCAGAGGAAGAGGGAGATGCTTACGGTGCTATATATATATATATTGGTTGCTTGGGGTTTACGATTTAGATAGGATAAGGGTTTTGCGTTTTCATTTTTGGGCTTTTACACCGATTTGGGCATGAGGATCCACAAATTTTAAATGGGCCTCGACTAGTGGATCCGGGATGTTACAACTTCGGCATGCACTTTGAGATCTCTGCACTTTCTTACTCCATTCTGTATGAAGATTTCTAGAATATTTGTGCTCAAGACTGGAAGTCAATGGAAAGACAACTTAATTATCAGAAAACCTCTTTTTGATCTTTGTCTTGTGCTTGTTCTGGTACTTTTGTTTGGCCTTTCGTCTCTTCCATTTGATCCAGAATTTCGTCCAAACTGTTATAACAAGCTAGAGAAGCTTTCCATGATCCTCCATGATCCCTTTCTCTTCTTTTTCGTGAATCTCGAAAATAACCTTTTGTTAAACACATGAAAAGTGTACAACACTTGGTAGTTCAGCCCCTTACATTGTCTCCTTGCACTAAAGTTTTGATCTCTACATTTGATAATCTTTATCTCATGCTCCAGCTCGGATCAGTTTTCCTTCTTTGTAAAACTCAATAGCAACCTTCAATCGAACACTTGGCGGCTGTGCATCTTCATCTTGATACATGTTTTTTTATTCACTTTCTCAACAGTATATTCCAACACAAGGGAATTCAACCATCGTGCCATGTTTTTCAACATAACTCTTTCAAATCTCCCATATCGCTATGACCTTCCATATGGGTTATAGCTCTTCTTTGCAATCTTTATCAATCTCTTCTTCTTTCTCTTCTTCGTTACCATTTTCTCTTTCAGAGTCATTTTATCAAACACCTGGCAGGCATTTTTATCCATCTCGGCCTAATATTCTTTTCCTTTCTCTTGCTGGTGCGTTTCTTTTCTCGCTGTGTTAGCAAACCCAAACAACTCTTCTTCTCTTCACCACCCAGATTATATTTCTCCAAGTGTTCTTAAGTTGCTAGGAATAATTTCTCTAACCTGTCCAGAAAGCTCATTCTTCTCTCAAAGTCCAATTCTCTCTTCTCTTTGAGAAGAGCCTCAATACTTTGTTTGTCTTTGTTGAATCGTTGGAACAAACGGAGTTTGAACTCAACCCAACTAGTGAACGGAGATTGTGAAGTCACACCATTGAACCATGTTAGAGCATCGTCTTCCAAAAAGCCGTACGCGAACTGCATTTTTTCAAGATCGGAAAAACCTTGAGCAGAGCATAAAGAATCGATCCAAGGCACCCATTCCTCCGGATCGTTGCCGTAGAAAAGCGGAAACTCGATCATACTCATGGCCGGAGATCGACGGCTCTGATACCAAATTTGTTACGTGTAGCTTTAAAAATACTGATTTATAGAAGATAACTATGGGATTACAAGGAACTTGAGGATTTTTATAATGGAGCTCCTCCCACTCCTCCTTGTGAACGATCACCAAATACTCGTTAATATTCTCTATGCCCTTTACATTCTTTATATAGTCTTAAAGCTCATTACCTAATCCATTTCCCATGGTAACAAAGTAAACCGTAAATAAAAGACTGCTTTAAGATAATACTAAGAATTAAAATTCCCTCTTCTGGCCCAACGTATCACATCCCTAGTAAGAAATAGCTTTCATGGGTCTCCTCTAGGGAAAATGACTGTAACTGGCCAGTTTAACTGGAGAAAGAATGTAGGATATTCTCAGTCACATCATTCATCTTTACCACCGTCTCAAGGGCAAAAGATGGATAACTTTTTTATCAAAGTGAAGTAATTTCTATAGATTCGCCTTCACACCTACAAATCAAATCCCGAATTCAAAACCCGTACACAAACACAAGGATGCACTACATTTAGTACTGGGTACTCCACTTAGGCAAGCTCATATCCTGGGTCTAATATGTACACCCATCCAGCAGTGCACCTCATTGTGGAAATCCAGACACTGGCCTGTCAGTTGCTGATCCTGGAGACTGGGACCTTAATTACAGGCAAGTAAAAGATATTCTTAAATACTCAGAGAATAAGAGATTTAAATTATGCTCTTCTTAGATGCACTGTGTACTTGAATGAATTTAATTGGAGTTTCTAAAACATAAATTCGATTGGTGATGTGTTGAGTTGAGTTGTCTTATTTTTTTTAAACATATTACATTGGTTCTGTGATACGAGATGATGGTTAGGGTTGGTTAAAGTGTTTTAGTTAATGAGTTTTTGTGTTTTCTTTTATGAATTAGGTTTTGGTATTTTCCTTTCTATGTTAAATTGTTTTTCTTTTTGCATTAGGGTTATGATTAAGTTTTATCAATTCCTATAAGGGTCTTTATTGATCAATAAAAAATTAACTTCTAAGAATTAACCTTAATCTCCAAGAGAGACTAGGGTTAAGAGGAAGCTTAGCTGGTTCATATCATTTTGTTACATTGTCTAATCTCTGGTAAAATTATTGTTAGCTCCTAAGAGGTTCTGTATAACATTGATATAAAAACTTTCTGGAAATTTGAACTGTTTCATGTCGATTTGAGCTATTTACGATTATCGTCATGGTTGTACAATCAGTTAGTCTTATAGCTGAATGTCACTCTTCCTTTCGTTGAACCTGCCAGCTGAAATCTTATTAACCACATCTTTACCAAGTTATCTTTTATGAAATTGGAACCACATATGAAGTTTGAATGTCCACTATTTGTGTGTACAGTGAGGAATTGCTCCTCCAAGAGGAAAGTACATGCGAAAGTTCTCTTGCTAATGAATTCGGCAGAGGTATGCACCTTGGTTCAGCAGGTGCCTCCATATCTTCAGGATGTCACAAGAGTAGTACTTCAACATCATCATCAAACCCAAATAACCAACAGTAAACTAAGTAGAAACATTCTTCTCTTTGGTTTTGACATGCTTTGAATTTTTATTTTTTATCTTAAACTTTTTTTGCATATTAGTTTTGCATGAAAAAACTATTTAGAAGCTTAATTATCAGATTATGTGAACTGTAAATATGGGATTTCCAATATAGTTTTGTAAAGACAAAAAATTTTGTACTTAATCGCGATCTACCGTGTATTCTTGGCCTTAAAGCTATATGCGTAATACAAATCTTGATAGGGCAATCTATTGATATCATTGATAGATCTAACGAACTTGTTGACTAAAATGGTCATTGTAGCACGTGCAAAAGCAAACTATCGCATTTATAATTTTTATAGGGATGATATGCGTGTTAGGATTCAAGAAATGATACTCTCTTTATTGATATAAAAATGGAATTACAAAGATAAAGAATACGATCGTAGAGATTATCTCATGTTGATCATCATCTCTCCAAGTTCATAGCGCCTGAATCACAACAACTCACAATAACCATGAAAAACAATCGAATGAAGAACTCTTCTCTTTATGCTTTCTTCCTTTCTCAAACTGCAAATCTTCTCTTCATATCGGAGTCTTCACTTTCCCTTCTCACTTATCCACGTCAGCTTCATGCTTAAGCTCTGACTCTTCACACTTGATAAAACGTATCAATACTTCCCCCTTAAAGACAAGCTAACCCTCAAGCTTGATGAGAAGAAACGGATGTGGCAAGTTCCAAATAGGCAAATTCTGGTATTTGTGCTTGCATAAGCAGAGTAGCATCTCCACAAGATTAGAGAATTTAGCAAGACCCAATCCCCTCTTATCTTTCTTCTTATTCTTGCTATGTACTTGAACATCCGGTTTTTGTAACATTTTCTCCATTTCTGCTTTTGTTGTATCAGAATTTGTAGTAGATGTCTCTTGATATGCATCAATAAACTGTCTTGGTTTTGGAACATCAACTTCTCTCTTCCCCTTTGAGAACATTCCCAAAATGAGTGGCCATGTATAAGCAGCTGAAAAAAAAACCTTGTAATAGCCACCATGTAATCGGTTCTGTATTTTCCCTATCTTCTCTAACATGTCTCTCGAGAACATCAGACTCACATATTGTTGAAAATAACAAAACCAGCACATCTACAAAAAGTAAACGAGTGGGTATTATTATATATACTCCTCCCGTTAACAACAAGCTTGCCATCAAGCGTGAACTGAGGAAAATGATGGGAGAACTCCCAGAAGACCCATGTGGATGTAACTCTTTCCGATTGTCTTTCAAAACTGTAGCAATTCTGTGTTGGAACATCAGTTTCCCTCTCGTTGAAACATCTTGAATATGAACTTGAGAGAGAACCAATGGAACTAGTATTGTCGTTTGAACTGCATTCTTTATGATTAAAACTATTGCACACTCCAAATCCTTGGCCAAACTAGCTGACTCTTCTGCATCTCGTCATATATTGTTGAGTCTGTCCTCAAATCCATGTATGCCTTTGTGCACAGACTTCCAATATATAAACAAAAAAAAACTCTCTGCACCATTTTGTGGCAACAATTGAAGTTACCCTACTTTCATGTTCTGATATTTCTTGCATCTCCAACGATGCCACACTTGATAATCATTTTTTTTAGATTCATATACAATAAAACGCTATGTTCCTTGAATTCTGCAATTCTCCTTGAATGACAACAATCTTTGCGTTGTATTTGCCTTTCGAGTTATCCCAATTTGTGTATGTATAGCCTTTTGGGTTTCTAGAGACGTTTTCAGAGCTAACCGCAATGTAGACGTGGCCAGTTGCATGTCTTGCACAAACTGAAACCTGACCAGTTGAAACATCATATGTTCTGAAATGGTATGCAAATTCTCAGACTTCAATCTCCATTTGTGCCATATGTGGAACTTCATATCATCCAAAATAAATCGTGTCAAACCCTTTGAATCATGTCTCATGTTCCCTTGAAACCACCTCATTACCACTGCCACATTCTCTAGCGAAATCATGTAAGAACTGATGTATGCCAAATTTTTACGATCCATGGTTGTAAGCTGTTCAAAATGGGGCCTAAGTCGCTGCCAATTTCCTGGTTTGTATTTGAACTTCCAAGCTTTATAGCACTTCCTCTGTTTGTGCTTACTTGTTACTCTTCTAGCTTGATGAGTAACCCGTAGGTGAGCTCTATAAGGTTGCAATAGACAAGTCAAAATCTGAGCTTATATGGCAGCAGATTTCTCTCCTTAGATGAATCCATATTGGTGAAGTCGCATGGCACTTATGTCTCATCAACACCATCCTTATTTTAAAACTCTTCGTGCTTCAAATTCACTTATACTAGAGAACAACTCGTAACAAGATCAAACCGACCCAGCAATCTGCATTGAAAATCATTCCTATCCCGAAATCTCATTCTGCGCATCTCCCGAGTGAACCATTTATGTGCATCACCTCCGTGCTTTCCGATTCTAAAGAACCGCTCCACTTTCACAATCCACACAGACGGATGTGTTCCATCAAACACAGGCATCTCGATTTCGTGTAACATTAAAATTCCAAGATCGATAACCTAGCTCTAAATCACTCCGGTTACGTTCCAAATCAGAGTTTGATACCTGAAATTGTGTGTATGATGATTCTGGAACCTTTGCCGATCGTGAAACGCCGATCGCTCCTTGCAAATCCATTTTTTGCAATATCGATATCATGGCGTTAAACTTTTCGTTCATGTCAGACATCCGAGCTTCAACGTGAACCTTCGATTCACAAAGTCGATTCAGTATTCCATTCAAAAATTCTAATCGATCCTTCACCGTCATTGTCGGTTCGTCGATTTTATCCTCCACCAGAGATTCATCTGTGCTCGCCATCGTGTTAGATCCGCTCAGTTTCACCGCACCATTGTTAGGATTCAAGAAATGATACTCTCTTTATTGGTATAGAAATGGAATTACAAAGATAAGGAATACGATCTCATAGCGATCGTAGAGATGATCTCATGTCGATCATATTCTCTTCAAGATCATAGCGTATGAATCACAATAACTCAATATAAGCATGAAAAACAATCAAATGAAGAACTCTTCTCTTTATACTTTCTTCCTTTCTCAAACTACACATCTTCTCTTCCTATCGGAGTTTTCACTTTCCCTTCTCACTTATCCATGTCAGCTTCGTGCTTAAGCTCTGACTCGTCACACTTGATGAAACTTATCAATGCTCTAGTTGAGTGGAAATAGAACTTGTCATATTTCATTTTCGCAAGTATTTGTCTCAATTGAATGTACACGGAAATGATACCTCATATTTTCTTAGGAGATAATGTTCACTTTTTCCCCACAACAGATTTGTTTGCGTCTTTATCTTGTTTCACTCTTGTTCATGTTTAAAATTTCATTTTATTTCAGGACACATGCTCAAAGTCAAGGAAACTATCCTAATTATGACGATCATGCCATGCCGCTTAGGACAGAAACCTGCTCAACGGTTTACTCACGTGAGACAAAATACGGGAAGACGCTCGGATAGGAATCAAATCTAGGCTCAGCTTCCTCCTTCCAACTCTAAATCTCCAGAATTAGCTCATATACGGATGGTGTCCCATAGGGTACTTTTTTTATCTTGTTTGTAGCTTCTGGTTCAAATATTGTGACTAGACTGAAAAATTACATTCGCTGATTTATCTTTGGTGTGTCTTTTGTAGGAAATAGGGCTAACAACAACCATCATGTCCCACAAGTTCCATCGACGTCTCACGGACGAATGGACTACGAAAGTATTGCCTAGCTCTGCAATTTGACCTTCTATTTATTTCGTCTTTTACCTTATATAATTTGTGTTGGAAATTTGGGAACAAAAGTTGTATGACAAACTATTTCCATGGCTTGTGGGGTGTTTGATCAGAAATTGCTTACTCATTGCACTTTTGCACGAAAAACAGATGAAAATTTTTTTTGATGTTTCCGCTGATTTTGTGTCATCTTTTACTCTAGTCAATGTTTCCACTAACCATTTTAGTATATAAAGCTTGATGTTTCAAAATTAGTAATGAACATGATCACGACATATGTTAAGTTAATTGATCAGATTTTGGTACGTGTAAAATATGTTATGATAGTTAAATTTAGGTAACTGTATAAAAAATTATAATTTAAATTGAAAATATAAAATTAAGGTTTATAAGAAAAAAAGTAAAAAAGAAAAATTGCAGCAAATTAAGGAAATTAATCATATATGTTAAGGTGTGGGAGTCGAAACTCGCACAACTAAATTTGATTAAGAAATTAGAGAGAACATAAGATTCTAAGAACGAAACACGATAACAAAGATCCAAAGATGATATTTTATTGCTGATTTGATAAGTTTTTTCGTACAAGGATGTGATAAGCGATTTTGCTAAGTGTGTTGCTAGGTTAAAACTTGTGTTTTTCTGAATGAATTCGTCTTCTTTTTATAGGTGTTTGGTGAACTGCCTAGGCGAGAATATCGGCGAATATTCTTAGAGGTTTTCTTCCATTTTATTCTCCGCTGACTTCCGTGTGATTCAAGTCCATCTCCTAGGGAAAACGATGACACAAATTGTCTCTAATTGGGCTTGTGGCTCGACCCACAAGACTCGTCTCGGCCCACAAAGACCTCGGCTCGGCCCAAGGAGTCATTGGCTCTGGCCGCACTCACGAGCCTTCAGGTTGCGGCCATGAGCTTTTTCTGCTTCTCGGCTTTTGCGCTTGACAGGCTGCATAAAATCTTGACAGGCCAACGTACGAACAAGTTCTCAAAGATCCTTTAGATGAGTAAATCTTTCATCACTTCGAACATTTTCAATGTAGATATCTAATTGTTGCTCAAGATCATGCAGTCTCATGGACTAAAGTCATAGGGGTAGAATAGGGAAAACGGCATGCCTCGACAAATACAAATTGTACCGATTAGTTTCCTAACAATTTTGGTGTCTCAATTCATACCCAAACTCTTAAATATTTGAATATCCATACTTGTATTATTTTTGTTTTTGCCGAAACATACATTGACCCGATTTCCGTTAGTCAAAGCCGTTAAACCTTTAACGGAGATGAGTCAGCTGCCATGTAGGAATCCTCGTTGGAACAGATCCTCAAAACGACGCCGTTTTACCGATTTTTTTTTAACACTCACAACGACGTCGTTTTGAGCATTTTGGTTTAAAAATAAATCAATTTCACACATGTTTTGGTTTAGCTTGGTTCTTTGTTTTCATTTTGGTCCAAAATCAGAACCGGTTAAATCCAATTAACCTTTCCTTGAACATACTAGCATCTGTATCCAAACACAAGAAATGATTTTTTTCCATCTTCATCTTCATCTTCTTGGACACCACTGTCAAAATTACAACATTTCTGATTCATAAGTCCAACATTGGCACCATTCCTCCCTGCAGACAAACTGAGCAACTCCATGACCTTCTTCTTATGCCTAAACATGGAACCAAGCGTCTTATTCTTGTTCTCGAAACACGTGCGAGTAAATGCCCGTCATTCTTTAACATCAACATCTGGTTTACCCGCATTTGGCATGATCATAACTAGCATAAATCAACTTTAGGGGTGGAACAAACTCTCTTTTACTCACATCCATAAGGAATTGAACATAAGCAACTAACTTCATATTCACGGCCAGTTGGTTGAAATCGGAATCTCCTGGATTTGCCAGGAGGAAGCATGAGAATTCCTTTGGACGCAAGAGCGTGGCGCTGCAGAAGGTATTAGAGTCGTATACAAGCTTTGCTACAATAGGGGAAGATATGTTGTACGGAATATTTGCCACCACAAGATCAAATTGAGGGAAATCTATCTTAAGGACGTCTCTTTCTGATTAATCTACAAAATCCAAAAGACAAAGAAGAAGAGAATGTGCTTATTATATGTAGTTGGATAAATTGTCTTGCGAAATTCATCGAACAGTCTGTGTGCTTTTTAAAATGGAATATCAAAGGCATGTTTTTATCGACGAATTGAATTACCCTAAGTTTATCTTCAAGACCACCCTCACAAACCCAGGTCCGATCTCCAAGACTGTATCGGTCAGCCTAACATCGGAGTTTTGGAAAATGGCGTCGAGGATTCTGGTGTTGGTAAGAAGGTGTTGGCCTTTGTTCTTAACCGGTTCTGATTTTGGACCAAAATGAAAACAAAGAACCAAACTAAATCAAAATATGTGTGAAATTGATTTATTTTTAAACCAAAATCCTCAAAACAACGTCGTTTTGAGTGTCAAAAAAAAAATCGGTAAAACGACGTTGTTTTGAGGATATTTTCTAACGAGGATTCCTACCTGGCAGCTGACTCATCTCCCTTAAAGGTTTAACGATTTGACTAATGGAAATTTGGTCAATGTATGTTTCAGCCAATAAAATATAGTACATGTATGTATATTCAAAATTTTAAGAGTTTGGGTATGAATTCAGACACCAAAATTGCTCGGAAACTAATCGGTACCATTTGTCTAATCGGTACCATTTGTCTTTGTTGAGGCACGAATTTGCCATTTTCCCCGGTAGAATATAGATAACCTAATCACCTTTGAGTGGTCAAACTAAGAGAATGAATCGATGTAAGATAAAGAAACAGCACCAATAAGCAATCTAGTGTTCACCTCATTATAGCGATCATTAAACTCATGTAGCTGCAAATCCAAAATAGTATATAATCAATTGTCTTTGTAGTGATGCACATTTGTTACTTCTGTTTTTTTTTTCTTAGTTTGCTTGTGTCAATGAAATATTCCCCCATGTCAAGATCTTTAATATCATGCTTTTTATTTTTACAAAAAGAATAAACTTTAACCGTGAGAGAATTTCATCCATCATCTCTACAATATTGCACTTGTCTCTTAGTTGATTTTAGCAAAGACATGGCATTCAAAATTTCTTGATATATTTATTGTAAAGCCATTGAAAAACAATCTGTGAGTCCTAAAAGGTGTATCATCATCTGCAAATAGAACACAAAATCAAAGCTATGAAGGTATATTAGGAGATTATGTGTTTGACGTCTTTTTGAGTCTTCTATGCCTTCATTCTGAACACACACAAGCACCTTGGCGATAGAACAAAACATCTCAACCAAACGCAATAGAATACTATAGTGAGAACTGATATGCTCAAATTAATACCCTATAAGTACTAAAACAGTTGTTGTAGTATATGTACGGGTCGAACACAAGAACTAAAGAAATCACACAATAGATTAGATAGATTCGAATTAAGCTAAACCAAAAGATGTAATTGAAAGCAATACGTAAATTAAACTGGTTCTAAGTTCGATTGGAGAAAGATAGGTTCATAGTACTTCTCAGGAAATCAATGAATGCAGACAAACTAATTAATCAGGGTTCAGGTTGCGCACGGTTCTTGAACTCAAATCACTAAGGTATAATTAACCAACTCTCGTTGCGAGAATTATCTAAGCCTAAATCCTAGAATTCCAAATCTCTTTGCGAATCCTAAAGTCTAAACCAGCTTTTAGTTCAAGTTTGATTTGTTCACAAAACAACTAAACCAAATCTCTTTGCGAATAGTTATTTTGCTCACCCTAATTTCTATCAGGTAATTAATCGCACTCTCGTGGCTAATCAATTATCCTAATATTTAAGTTCTAGGTGATCAATCCAAAATTAGCTATGGGAACAACCTATGGTGAAGAACTAATTCAGATTATGAACCCTAACAACTAATCAACCTAGCATTCAAAGAAGTCATTTATGAGAACCCTAAACCTAACAGGAGATCTACTCAGACATGGAAATTGAAGCAATAAACATGACTGAATAAATACTCAAATAAATAATAAGAAAGAGTAACAAGAGAGTTCAAAATCTTCTCTCGGACGAACATAGTTTCAGACTTGTCTCCCTTCAAAAACTCTCTCACAAAACCAAAGTAAATTAAAGCATAGCCATCAAAGTGGCTGTAAAATCCTAATAAATAACCTAAGTCACGTTTTGGGGCTATTTGTAAATAATAAAGTCTTCTGGGGCAATTTTGCAATTCTTCAAATCTTGGAAAAATCACGACTCGTGTCTGCTGCAGTGAGTATCGATCGATACTGAAGCTTCAAATCGGGTACTCAGCTACACGAGCTTCTGCTTTGCTCCAACATGCTCCAGAAAGCTCCAATATCTCCAATTATGCTCCAAACGTGCTAAAACCGGTAAAAGATTCTAAAACGGTAAAAAATAGTAGAAAGACTCTATAAAACGGACTTATATCATGGCTTAAAAGAGGTAAAAACCATGATATATCAAGAACCCAACGAGTATTTCCAGGTCTTTTACGAGAAACCTCTTGACTTAACCCTTTTCCAGTATTGAGTTCGCCATCATTAGTAATTTTCTCAATATTTCTCTGACTCTCTTGGAGCATATCTTTCGTTTTGCATGAAGCTCCCACTACATTCAACAACAGAGAAAACATATCAAAAAAATCTCCAACATCAAAATGTTTTTTGGCAACTTCACAACAACCAATTGAAGTTGATGAGCAAAACAATGGACATAATATGTTGATGTGTTTTCTTTTGAGATTACTGATTTTAGCCCATTAATCTCATCTTTCATATTACTTGCTCCGTCATAACCAAGATTTCTCACCTTTTTACTGTTTAATCCATACTTATCAAACAAATAATCAATAACATATTTCAAAGATGCCGAAGATGTCTCACTCACGTGCGTAATACTTATGAATCTTTCTTTGACTATCCCATTTTTATCAACAAATCGAAATACTACTGTCAATTGTTCTTTATCAGAAACATCAATTGATTCATTCACCAACAAACCAAAAACATCATGATCAATATATTTAGTAACAGATTTGACTAGCTCTTCAGCAAAACAATTCACAATATCTTTTTATATCTTTGAAAACACCATCTGATTATTTCCAAAAGCATTTTCTAAAACAACCTTACTCACAACTTTGTTCTGTTCGGCAGTGTATTTCAAGAGTTTTCATAATCTTTGTCGCATTAAGTATCTAGAAGCATCAATTGAAATATTTAACCGAATTTGATACTTATTTTTTATAATATTATATTATTTATGCAAAGCATGCCCAATAGACTAAACATTTTTTATCAAATTTCCACACTTCATAAATGCACTGTTATGAAAACTGTAAACACCTCTCACATCTTCTAAAAATGACTTCCTAAACTTATTACAGCTAGTGAATTCCTATTTTATAAATGCATCAGTTTTAACTCTTTTACCAGCATTATCTCTGAACAATTAGTAGAAAAAAAAATCAAATTTGTTTTTCTTTTTTCACAATGTATTCTAACAAATCAGAGTATTGATCAACCCAATAATGATTAAATCGTCTCAATGTATTTTCAATCATTTTTTTTCAAAAACATGACCACGATGTTGGCAAAGGCCTCTAATAAAGTCTTTGCAAATTAGACTTACTTGATTAGTTGATTAATTGAAGATGAACGATAACAAATTTTGACGACAACAACAACGTGGATTAGAAGAGTTGCAAAGTAAGAAAAATGTTTAACGTCCTATAACTACACCAAGAATAGGGTTTTGTGCGTCTCTCACTATTTTTGAGATTCCGTCTAAAACTACACTAGAATTACGAAAACGTAACACGCCACACGATAAAACAGTAAATACAGCCTAAAACATCATCTTGCAAACATTCATCTAATTGACCATGAATTTTGTTGTTGTTGCATTGCCACAATGTTTTCCGGGTCTTCAAAGTTATAAACCCAGCGAAAACTTCTAATTTTAGTGTTTTCTTGTTTTATTTTGTGTGTCAACCCCATATATATTTTCTTTAAAAGGATTTTCCGACGATGTTGTTTAGTCTGTTTTCCGGCAAAAAACTTTCACGTTTAGTGTTTTCCTGTATTTGTTTGTGTGTTTCTGTCAGTATCTAACTATGATCCCAATTATTTTTCAGTATTTGTAGAAAACCTAAACCCATACTAACCGTTTTTCATTTTCTTTATGTGTATGTAGGTGGCCAGGGTCAAAACATTAGTAATGTGGGATATGGAGAATTGTTGCGTCCGTCGTGATCTCGATGCAATATGTTTTAGGACAAACAATACAACTTTTTTGAAGAGTTCTAACATTACCGGTGAAATTAATGTGATGGGAGTCTCTTGCGCAGGACGAGTGCCCAAGCTGGTGTTGAAAGATTTGGAAGCAAACGTGGTCGAATATGTTAAGGTTGGTTCACAAAAGAAAGAGGCATGTGAATCTTGAAATTTTGATTTGGTTTATGGGTTTTAAGTGATTTAATATAATTAATCGGAAATTGTTTTAGGCGGCTGATATGAAGATGAGGGAGGAGATCGATTTTGGACCAACAAATGCGCTCTTATGGCGAATATCCTCCTCATATATGGCGATTGAGGATTCTAACTTTATGTCTACAAGATGCTAAAGTTGGGTTAAAGCATCGTTGTGGGTAAATCTCGGCATAGGTCTCAGGCCGCATCACCGGCCATCCCGTGGACAAATTTCATTGGAGAGAGATCTTGCTACTGTCGGAGAATGCGCATGGACAAATAATCTGTGAGTCATAAACGATGTATCATCAAGCGCATGGACCATGTGCTTGACGTCTTTTAGAGTCTTCTACGCCTTCATTCTGAACACACACAAGCACCTTGATGATAGAACAAAACATCTCAACCAAACACAATAGAGTACTATAATGAGAACCCCAACGAGTATTTCCAGGTCTTTTACGAGAAACCTCTTGATTTAACCATTTTTCAGTATTGAGTTCGCCATCATTAGTTATTTTCTCAATATTTCTTTATGATTCTCTTGGAGCATATCTTTATTTTTGCATGAAGCTCCTACTACATTCAACAACAGAGAAATCATATAAAAAAAATCGCCAACATCAAAATATATTTTGGCAACTGCACAACAACCAATTGACGTTGATGAACAAAACAATAGACATAATATGGTGATGTGTTTCCCTATGAGATAAATGATTTTAGCCCATTAATCTCACCCTTCATATTACTTGCTTCGTCATAATCAAGACCTCTCACATTTTTACTGTTTAATCCATACTTATCAAACAAATAATCAATAGCAGATTTCAAAGATGCTGAAGATGTTTCATTCCATACTTATGAATCTTTCTTTGACTATCCCATTTTTATCAACAAATTGAAATATTGCTGTCATTTGTTCTTTATCAGAAACATCAGCTGATTCATTCACCAATAAACCAAAAAGATCATGATCAATTTCTTCAGTAATAGATTTAACTAGCTCTTCAGCAAAATAATACACAATATCTTTTTAGATCTTTGAAGACACCATATGATTATTTCCAAAAACATTTTCTAAAACAACCTTACTCACAACTTTTTTCTACTCAACGGTGTATTTCAAAAGTTTCACAATGTTTCCTTTATTAGCAGATGTTTCTGTCTCATCGTGACCACGAAAAGTAATCTTGGCATCAATTGAAATATTTACCCGAAATTGATACTCATTTTATATAATATCATCTTGTCTATGCAAAGCATGCCAAATAGACTGACCTTGTTTCATCAAATTTTAACACTTCATAGATGCACTGTTATGAAAACCGTTAACACCTCCCCTATCTTCTGAAAATGACTTCTTAAACTTATTCCAGCTAGAGAATCCGTCTGTGATAAATGCATCAGTTTTTATGCTTTTTCTAGTATTATCTATGAACAAGTAATAGAAAAAATCAAAAAGTTTTTTCTTTCGTCACATTGTATTCTAACCAATAAGAGTATTGATCAACCCAAACAGGATTAAATCGTCTCAATGTGTTCCGAATCAGTATTATTTTTTTCAAAAACATGACCACGATGTTAGTAAGGGCCTCTAATCAAGTATTTGCGAATTAGACTTACTTGATTAGTTGATTAATTGAAGATGAGCAATAACCAATTTTGACGACAATGTGGAGAAGAAGAGTTGCAAAATAATAAAAATGGTAAACGTCCTATAACTACACCAAGAGTAGGGTTATGTACGTATTCCCACACCATGTTTGAGATTCCGTCTAAAGTTAAACCAGAATTACGAAAACGTAACACGCCACCAAGATAAAACAGTAGATACGGCATAAAACATCATCGTGCAAACATTCATCTAATTGACCATGAATTGTAATGATGTGGCATTGCCACATTGTACAAAATCGCCATATTAGGTGTCTAAGTGGAATCGAAATGGGCCAAGCCCAAATTTTGCTTTTATAATAGATTTTTGAGTAAATTCCAATAGTTATAAAATAAATTAATTATGGCCTTAGTTGCTGGAGAATGATGACGTGGTTATGCCGGAGACGAACAACACCGAAGAAGACGATTCCAAAGTGGAAGATTTGAATTCGTCGTCTACATCACTCGCCATGGTTTCTAAAACGGTTTTGGTTGCAATTGAAATTAATTGTTTCACTCTGATTCTGAATTTGGTTTTAACATAAAGTTGATACCAACGGCTCAGAACATAAAGTTGGGTGATTTATTAGTCTCTCTCTAAAGAGTTTCTTGATAGAATCAGAATCTCTCTGTGTAAATTAATTGTTTCACTCTGTATTCTATTGAAATATTTCCTACTTGTTGTGGCCAAATAAGCTGGCAAGTTGAAATGTTTCACTTCTTCTAATTTGAATTTGTACATAAATTTAGATTTCAACAATTTATGTGTATTCTATTGAATTTGTACAAAGTAGTATCACATTAGTGAAACTAATAAGCTAATGTATGCAAAAAGAAGGCGTAGCTTTGAAATATCTTGGGATCTTTGTTACTTCATGAAACTAAAAAAAGGCAATAGCTATGAAATCGTTATCTTTGATTTTATTTTTAGATTATCATCAAGCCCAATAAAGACTGTATACAACTCAACAGAGAGCTACAAATGCTATTAATCAACATCTTTTTCTTTTCTACTTCCTTTCCGTCTCATCTATTAACGGAGATAGGGACGGCGGATCTAGACGAGAGCGCAATGGTAACGACGCCTGTAGAAGAAGTCATCCCCGTCCTGGAAACGACCGCAATTGTCAAGACCGTAGAAACCATGGCGAGTGCGATGTATGTAGGAACACAATTTCTACAACATGGGCAAACTGATAATTTGTAAAGAAATGACATAAATAAATCGATAAACATAATAAAAGATGACACCGATACAAGAATTAGGAATAAGATTTGCAGAGTTGAGACAAATCTCTTTCCTAAATTCTGTAAACGCCCCGTAGTGTGACAGTTGCATGTTGTTCTGAATCTCAAGATAGAACTGCAACTATTCTGTCTCGCACAACCCAAGAACATAATCTAAAGAACGTTTTTGTGTTGTACTCTCATAGAAACAATTAGAGAAAAAATGAAGAAAACGAAGAGATTGTTTTTTCCATTTCATGGAAGAATGAGAGAGACCACTTTTTGTTAGTCTCAAATAGGGAGAATAATGCTCAATTAATATACCATTAATCTGAGCCATTATGGAGAGGAGTGGTTACAGAATTTCTCAATAAATTTGAATCAATTTTTGTATTTATGATGAGACTTTTCAGCTTGACCGTATTTAATTCTATATTGATCAGATACAAAGTTAAAACGGGCTGCAAAAAGAATCATATTTGGCCGTAGGCCCATTTACGAAGATCCGAGACTCGAGCTCGATCCGATATCTCCTCTCTCCAATACACCATAGTGTATCCAAGTATTTTAAACCTTGTTATGAGTTCTCCACTATATATACAAGAGGATTTCACCTCAAGTTTCTAATGTGGGACATTTGCTAGTTTTTACACTTAGCCAAATTTTGACACTTCACAAGCTTTCAAAGTCACCCATTTTGGATCTCCATTTCTTATTCAAATCAACTCCGATTTTGATAAGTGAATACACTATGTTATAGTGCTCACAGCGACGATTTCATCGTGCCAACAATCTGGTCATTCCGACAGACGTCTCCGCCGAAAAATCCACCGGAAAAGTGGCCAGCACCACTTTGTCAAAAACGAGTTCCAACAATCCCCCACATGAATATAAATGACTCTAAACACATGACGACCCGAAAGAAGGACTTTTGAGAGTACAAATGAAAAATCCACTGTATATGAATTGGTAGCATTTTTCAACCTTGAACCAATCAATATTAATAGCTATCGGATTTACTCGACCCGGAGGTGAACACGATGTCTCGAACCTCCCGGGCTTTGATGTAAACCGAGACAATAGGTACAACACATATTCATTTTCTCACATAACTATGTTCTCTATTGTATTCATTTTGGCCTTGAACATGCCTGGTTAATCATGAGTGAATTGGATAATATAGTATGACCTTCACTCTACTAGAAACGACCTCATTTCACACTCACGAGGTGATTCGCCATTAGCTTTGTTTTAAGGAGTATCCTGTAATACTCCATGTGTATCTCAAAGATATGGACTCAAATCATTAAAAGCATCGTGTATTCTCTACACATACATGTAGCACTGTTCATCATTATAGGAACTGGGAAGAGACAATAGTCTCACAGTGCTCTTAGCATATTCAGCTTGACTTAGTTTTCCCTTTGAACATACTTCTTGGGATCTACAGTCATGTAGGTGGGGTTTCCGTCAAACCTCCTCATAATTCATAGGCTTTAAACCCATTCCTCTTGATGATTTTACAATATGATCTCGTGACACACCTTTAGTAAGTGGATCCTAGGTTGATATCCAATTGGATATAATCTATCGAGATTACACCATTTTAGATCAATTGTCTAATGGTTTTATGTCATCTTTTTAAAGACATGACTAACTATTATACAGAAAGCTCAGTTCCCGAGATATAGTCAATTGACTATCACAGTGTACACGTAATGCTCGCACTAGTTTTTTTTTTCCCCACATCATGATATTTTCCACCATGTTTCGAAACCACTCAGCTTCCTTAGCTTAAAGCTATATGAACTTAGGTTCCATGATCAATCTAATCAGAGTTTGGTTAGAGATTTCCATGATGTTGTTGCACCACAATTCATAAAGACATATCCACTTGTGGACTATTAGTTTCTGGAAGCCAATAACCAATTAACATAATTGTATCCTTCCAAAACTATTGGTTCTTTACCATAATGCAACTCATAACTTTTAGTATCTCACACGTAGCTCAATACTCTATTTATAGCTATCTAGTGTTTACCACTTGGATTACTCATGTAACGACTTAGTACATGGACTCAGTCCGCCATATAGAGTATGGTACTATAGGTTAAGTACTTCAGACTTCTTATCACACTTGAGTAGATCTTGAATCTCTCAAGTATCGTTTTAGCAAAATGAATTTGAGATATGATTATTCCTTTGGAATATCTAGTGATATCAATCTCTAGAATCACATCCATTCAACTCATGTCCTTACATGTCAAACCTCACACTAAGAACGATCTTAGTTTGTGCGACCATGGTTTTATTGTCTGAAATAATGTATTTTTTTCATACAAACATAGCAAAAAGTATATGTGCGAAGTTCTTTTGATGTTTATGAGCTTATCACATTCATTGATGCTAAAACTATTTGACATTGTCAAATATTTCATGCTACTATTTCAGAGCTTTCGCCAAAACTGAGACTTTACAAATCGATAGACTTTGTGTCTTTTCAACTAAGCCATCGGTTTTCAATTTTGAAATCCATTTATACCCTCGGACTTTAAGCCCTTGTGAGATATCGATTATCTCCCAAATATGGTTTTCATAATGACGTTTTCCTTCCATGAAGGTTTGTCTGGTGTATACATGGCTTTAGTGAAATTTTACGGTGCATTCTCTCGGAGAAATACCGTTGAATAATATTTACCAAAATATTTTCTTATTCTTCTGCGTCATCTCACGATGTGCCAGAAGTAATTTCCTCATTTATAGAGGAGCTTGCATCTATTTTTTACGTGTTCGCATTGGATTTTTATCCTTACACGGAAACACGAGCTCAAAGAAATATGCATTTCTTGACTCCATGGTTGTATTAACATGGATATCCGGTACGCCTGATTTATGAACCAGAAACCGAGAAGAACTGTTGTGTGTGCATATCCGATGAAAATACAATCCACCGTTTTAGGTCCGATTGTGACCTTTAAGGAGGTGGCACTGCGACTTTTGCCTGGCACCCCCCCCCCCCACACTTTCCGGTATTTGTACGGATGTACTTTACCTCTCCAAAATTTCATATGGCATCTTGCCAATAACTTTATGAGGTAAGAAACGCTTCCCCCTCCCCCCCCCCCCCCCCCATTTCTTGAGATAACTCAGAATCATGAATCTTTGCATTCATCATCCCACTAAGAGGTCAGGATTTTTCTTCCGAAACTTCATTAGATTCAAGTGAATAAAGAGCAGTTTTTCCGACGAATAATGCCATGTTCTAAAAGAACACATTTCATTATCATCAAACTCGCCACCTTTATCACGTATAACTATTTTCATAGTTTTCTCAAGTTGGTTTTAAAAATCCATCTTGTATGCTTTGAACTTTTCAAAGCCATATTCTTGCTTCTTAGCAAGTACACATATCTATCACAATTTATATCATTGTTGTAGCAGCGTAATGCCACCATTAAATTTGGTTATTCCCAACCATATTGATTTTAGAAACTACACTACACATTTCAATTTCAGGCAGATTGATATGGGACATCCCATTGTCTTTGCGTGGTCAATCTGGCTATGACATGTGTCAGCATTGTGACCCATCATGTCACACTTTGTGATATTTTCCATTGAATTTCGTTTAAGCATGTTGCTTTTTGAAGCTAGTGGAGACTTTCAAAGAAACCTTATGTTTCCCCTTGTTCTTGTGCCCGACCACTTTCGCATTATGATCACAAATGTGAACATCTTATGCTTTGCGATTTGTAAATTCAATCCGCTGCCTGACAATCAAGTCTTTCGCTTATGCAAAATATAATTCTTGAAATCTTTCCAAGATAATGGAATTTTCTCAATTAAACAACAGAGCTGGTATGTCAAAGAAATTGACATCCCTTCATCCATTATCTTATGCATCAGCAATAAGAAATTCCGTCACTACGAATTTCTTAGAATTTCTTAGAACATGTGTTCTTAGACTTGTACTTTTTATCAAAGAAACTCAAAATTCCTTAGAAGTATTCAACTCACTGTAGACTTATACATCAGTTTGATCAGGGCGATTTAACCCATTTTTGCACAAAACGTTCTCATTGGTACAAGATTCAACACAAACTATTGTTCTCACATTAGTATTCTCAAGAGGAAGCATAGACTATCCTCCTTGAGTTACTTCTCTAGTTTTAGCATGGTCATAGAGATAACATCTTCCTCTACCACATTATGAATCAAGTTCCATAAAACTAGTCTAGCATTAGTCATGCGTTTACAACACTAGGCACTAACGTGACAATCTGATAAAAATCAGAATTTGGCACAGTCACATTTGGTATACCACTACCAAACTAAATTTGGTGCGTCGACTCACTAGATTTGTAACCATAACACCTCCACCGCTATCGGTGGACATAGGATCTGAACATTCGGATAAACATCAGAATTTCAGTCCGTATAGCACACAATGTCATAGGTGGCACACCATTCCTAATATGGGATGTCGACACACCATATTTGTTACTATCTCAAACGTTTTTGTTAACGTTCTCATTTTGGTCATATATTTCGATTCGATTCGCATACAAACAAACCTAAATCAATATACCAAAATTATTAGAAGTTCAATAGAAAATAAATATTTTAAACATAAAGAGTAAATTATTAAAAATTAATTAAATTCAAATTTTCAAAATTAATTAAATTCAGAAATCTAATTTAATTCAATTGAATGCAAAGATAAATAATGCAATTTATAACAACTAAATAAATTGCCTAGATGATTTAAAATAATCAAATTAAATCACCTAGTAAAAAAAAATGTATGCAATTATTGCATCCAATTAAAATTGTTGAAAACCAAACCTGAAAATAAAGAACCGGTTAGGATGCTGAAAAAGCAAAATCATACATTTGTTGACATAGCAGTTTTTCAACAAAATTAAACCCGGTTGAAACACAAGTCATGCTTTGACTATTATTATTTTTTCGTTTATGACAAGGTTGACATCACATTTCAAAGCAAAATCAAGCCGGAGAAAAAAACATGATGAAATCCAATTTTCCGAGAGAATTCCTTATTATGTTCAATCAAGTAACAAAACGAACGATGAGGATTTGTGCTTATAAAACTTTAACAATGTGCAAAAAATCAGAATAATTAATCTTAATAACTCAGCAATTACCAGATTAAAATTCAGCAATATTGTTGATCCGGAAGATCATCGAGGAGATTAAAGTGTTTTAGTATAGGGGGTAAGATTTTCGTAAGTAGAAGGGAGACAACTTTATGAAGAACATACCGTGATTTATAAGAGATAATTCGGGTGTATGTGACGAACAGGTCGGGGACCGTATCCTTTGTATTGATGGTTGAAACAAGACAGATTATTTAGATTTTCGAACTAGTTCCGAAGGGAATTCAGTTCGGAGTTCTAAATAATGTCGTTACAATAGTACGGAGGGAGAGAGAGAGAGAGATATATATATATATATATATATATGTGTGAGAGAGCAACAAATTCGGATCCACCTCATAAATGCATGCTAAGGGGTATTTATAGCAGGGGTGTGTTGCCTGCTCCCCGTGATTCCTGTGTGACGTGGGGTTTCGAGCGCCTTTCGCGGGTAAGGTACCTCGAGACTTGCGCTCCAGCTTCTGCGGTGGATAGATCATGATGAATTTTCCACCGAGCTCCTACGCAGGTAGTGCATTGTTAGCGAGCTACCCTCCACGTGTCAGCTTCTCCCTTGGTCCCTTTGCGCAGAGTCGGTAGGGTGTCAGCGCGAGCTCGGTGGGCCCTCCTACACCAAGTGTGTTGACTTTTGGCTGGGTTTGGACTGGATGGGCCTTAGTTGCTGAGATGGGCCTGGCTAATTGGGGGTGCTAAGCCCACCTCCAACAATTGACCCCCCCCCCCCCCCAGTTTGGTGTCAGGAGACGTGGTGAATGCATCGAAATAGACTTTTCGTTAGCCCGGTCCATCCCGGGTCGGTCTCCAAGGTTTTAGGGTTGACTGTTGAGACTTTGTTGCGCGGGAACGATTGATCACACATGTTGGTTCCTCCGCTAAAGCTGGGGATTGATTGCCCGAGTCGGACACGCGGGGGAGTGTGAAAGACGTTTCCCGTTCTCCGAAGCGACTCCCACTTTCTGCGCGTGGATACCGAAGCGACGTCATCATTAGGGTGTTGGTAAAAGCGCCCTTTCGCCACGTTTCGAGCCGTCGTTTCGCTTTCTCCTTCTTCTTGTATTTAAACCCTCTTCCTCCTTACTTCCTTCTTTTACTCTTCGGCGCATAAACTCAAGGTAACCCCTTCCTCCTTTCTGTGACCATTTTTTTGTTCGGGATTTGATTTCTTCGGTTCTTCGCCGTCGGGCTTGTTTATGCGAAAGCTTTCTCCTTCGATTTGTGCGATGGAGTCGATGTTTCGAAGGCCCAGGGTTGAATATATTGGTGAATCACCGTCTCTTAGCAACCGTGATGATTCGCCGACGAGAAGCTCTTCGCCGAACGACGGCTCGGAGCGTACTTCTTCTCTGTGTCGCGGCGACGAAGGCGAGACACTGTCTGCTCCCTCGACTTCGGGGTATGCTCCGTCGATTTCGGGGGCTCACCAAGGGTGGCCAGCGGCTGGGAGATCTTCCTCCGGTGGTTGCGGCATCGATATGGGTGCACGAGGAGGTGGACGAACTGGAAGGGTTTGGAAACCTAGGGCTCCGAAACCTCCCAAGGTTTCTTACGACCTGGGTGGTTCACCAACCTGGAGCACCCCGGAGTCTATTGCGAGTTTAGCAGCGACGTGCGAATTTCCCATATCCACCGAGCTCTGACTTCCCAGATCGGGGGAACGTCAATGGAATTCTCCAGAGGGTTTCGTTTGCTTGCATGAGAGCTTTTTCACGAAGTGTGGGCAGCGTCTCCCCCTCCCCGACCTGTTTGTTACGTACTGCAAGAGACGGGGGTTGGCATTTTCCCAGATTTGTCCATCCACGATTCAAGGCATGGTTGTGATGCTGACTCTCGGCTGGGAGTGTGATATGGTGGTGACTCCCCGCATGTTCGAGGAACTCACCTATCAGAATGGGAACTCTGCGTACCAGGGGACATATTATGCCTCCTTTAAACCCAAGGTGGACCTTATCGAAGATAAGCTGAGCAAGGTCGACCACTGGTCTCGCAGTTACTTCTTCGTCCGTGCTACCGAGGTGGTTGGTCTTGACCCGATGGGAAGATACGTCCAGGAATGGAATTTTCCTCCGGGTAAGGGCTTGTAGATCGTGTCAAATGCTTTCTTTTTATTCTAACTGACGCTGTGGTTTTATTTTCAGGTTCGCATACTGCCGGTGTCAAGCTGTCCGATTACGTTGGTGTTCAAGCTGTGCACGGTAAGTCCTTTACCTCAGGGAGAATAGCTGCAGCGATGTCTGGTAGGTCGATGCCTTTTTTTGTTCTTACCGTGCTGATGATTTTGTGTGAATAGGTCGTTCATGATTTGCCATCCCGTCCTACTCGGATTCCTTTATTACGCATATTTCTCCGTCATTGGAGGAGACAGCCCGGCAAGAGCCGCAACAGGCTGGTGCATCCCCGACCGTTCTCAGGAAGAGGGCGGGTGGGGTTAAAGGCAAGAAAATTTCCAAGGAGAGGAGGACCGATGGGGTGGAGTCCTCCTCCTTAGGTCGGGACGACGGTCAGACCGACTTGCCTAGTGGCCAACAGACCGTTGGGGTGGAGTCCTCGTCCCTAGGCTGCGAGGACGTGACGCCGAGTCAAGGGACCGAGCTGCCCGAAGATCTCGTTGGTGTGGTATGTGGTGGGCATGGGCCCGACGTGGATGGGGTCCCAGTGACCGAGGTGTCTAATGGCCGAAGGGTCGAAGCATCCGAAGTTCAGGGGGGCGACGCGGTCGTGGAGCGGGTGCCCATTGAGCCCGAAGTTATCGAAATCAGCGATGACCCCAAGGAGTCTGAGGCTAAAGATGAGCCCGAGGTACCTGGTGGTGATGGTACTGGTGCTTCTGGGGATGGCGATGAGGAGCCCGTGGACCATAGCTTTGACTTCAGCTATGAGCGCGGTGACGCGCCCTTCGTTTCGGACAAAGCTGCATGTGCCGAGCTGGTCTTTGCAGCCGCCCTTGGGAGGAGGCCCTTTTTCTGTCCTGTCTCGGAAATGGCGGAATCTAACGCATTTAAGAGCACGTCCCGCTCTTTAGTCCGGGTGAGACTTTTTTGAGGCCGGTATTCAATTCGCTTTCCCTCTTTTCTTTTTTTTTTCTTTTTTTTTGCTTGTTGTTGCAGACGATGGTCAACTTGGCCACCCTTGGCGGGCGGTACGAGAGGCAGGTGGTCGAGCAGGAGCAGGTGAACGAGCATCTAAAGATGTGTACTGCAGCGGGCGAAGAGGCGTTGTCGGCTGTTACCCGCGAGACCAGGCAGGCGCTGAAGGATGAGAAGACCCGATCTTCCGCTCTGGAGTCGTCTTTGGGACAGGTGCGAGCGCGGGCGATGGAAGCGGATCAAGCGCTCGCCGAGTTGGAGACGGAGAAAGCGCGTTCAGCCACCCTTGAAGAGGAGATTGCCCTTGCGAGAGGGGAGGTGGCGAAGGTCTGTGAGGAGCGGGAAGCATCCCGATATAGGGTCGGGTGGCTGGAGGGTGCCATCGAGCGGGCAAATGTGGCCGTTGCCAAGGAGAACGATCGGGTCAAGAGGAAATGGGTGGCTCGGAACCAGAAATGGGCTTCTAAAATGGAGAAGATCCGTGCCCATCTAGCTGGTCGGGACCGGGCCTTGCTTACGCACCTATTGCTCAGTCAGGTGGTCGGTATGCGGGAGTGTCTCAAGAGAATGGAGCTCGAGGATAGCTTGGTGGTGATGTCTTATCGGATGGCGAAGCTGATGGCGGACGAACTGAAGTTCGAGGCTGAGTTGGATCAGGGCGTTTTCCCGGAGCTGAGCCCGGAAGACTTGGAGGTCCCTTCCGATCGTACCCCTGAAGTCCAACTTCGGCAACCTCCGTCTGGCCAGACCCGGCCGGCCTCGTCTCCATCCCGAGCTACTTCGGATCCGTCTGCTTTGGATTCGGCCCCTGGTGCCACTGCGCCCCTTGCTCAGGCCGAGATGACCGTGCTGCCCGCTCAGACTGAGGGTCGCGAAGAGCCAATGGAGGGTCGTGATGAGCCACCGGAGTCGGACCAGCCTTTTTGGAGTGAGCACGGCACTAATCTGAGGATGGTGAGCCCGGATGATATAGGTAGTGCCCGTGTTGACGGGGTTTAGGATTTTATACTGTAGGCCGAAGTGCCATTGTAAATCTCACCTTTTTTTTTTCGTTGTTTGTTTGTTTTTTTTTTGGTAGGCCGTAGTGCCATTATATACTCTGACATATAGCCGTTCTCTTTTTATAAATGAAATTGGATTTGTGAATCGTTTACTTGATTTATCCCGAAAGGGTTTGGTACGAGGTGTAGCTCGGTTTAAAACACTTATAGCTTGTGTGTCTTTTTTTTGGTGCGAGTAGCGAGCTCGGCTTTGGCACTTAATAGCTTGTGTGCCGTAGGTGGTGCAAGCTATGAGCTCGGATTTAGCACTTAATAGCTTGTGTGCTGTAGGAGTGCGAGCTTTGAGCTCGGCTTTTTTTTTTTTTTTTTTAAATCGGGAGGATAAGATTATATTAGATTTATAGCTTCACCCTGGTTAGGGATTGCCTAAGTACCCTTTAGTAGAAGGGATCAAGCCATTCGTAGTTCGGGTTATTACAAAGGTAAAGAAGAAAGTGGAGCCCAGGTGGCCTAATAGTAGTACCGCTTTAGGTTCATTGAGTTCCACGAGCGCGAGATTGCGTCGCCGTTCATTGCGGTTAGTTTGTAGACCCCGGACTTGACGACCTTGGATACGAGGTAGGGACCTTCCCAATTAGCGCCGAACTTGCCTGCGTTCGGTTCGGCCGTATTTTCAAAAACCTTGCGTAGAACCAGGTCGCCTTCAGTGAAGAACCGGCCCTTGACCTTTTTGTTGTAGTACGTGGAGGCTAGCTGCTGGTAGTTCTGGATGCGGAGTAGGGACTGGTCGCGTTGCTCCTCGAGGAAGTCGAGCTAGCCTAAGAGTATGGTGTCGTTCAGGTCGGCGTGTTGTGCGAGCATAAAGCGGCGGAAGGTGGGAACTCCGACCTCGGAGGGAGCCATTGCTTCCATGCCGTGGGATAGGCTGAAAGGTGTGCGATTTATCGCCGTCCTGGGTGTTGTCCGGTGAGACCAGAGAACTCCGTCTAGCTCGTCGTCCCAAAGGCCCTTCTTACTATCCAGCCGTTTTTTTAGGCCGTCGAGGATGGTTTTGTTTGTTGCCTCTGCTTGCCCATTGCCTTGCGGGTACCTCAGAGTGGACTTCCTTAATATGATCTTCCATTTTGCGCAGAAGTCTTCGAATAGGACCGATGTGAACTGGGCGCCATTGTCCGTTACGATCTCGTTGGCAGGCCATGGCGACAGATGATGAACTTCCATACGAATTTGCGGACGTCCTCCCCCGTGATCTTTGCGTAGGCCTCCGCCTCGACCCACTTGGTGAAGTAGTCAGTTATTATCAGGAGAAAGCGCTTTTGACGAGATCGGGGTAAGAGTCCTACTATGTCCATGGCCCATCGCATGAATGGGTAGGGTGCCGATGCCATGGTTAGGAGCTCGGTGGGACAATGGATAATCGAGCCGTGACGCTGACACTTCTCATACCGGGCGGCGAACTTATCGTAGTCTTGGAGTATCATTGGCCAGTAGTGGCCTTGGTTCCGGATTCGCAGGGCGAGAGCGCGGCCGCTAGAGTGGTTTCCGCCCGCTCCTTCGTGCATTTTCTTCATCACGTCGATGGTCTCATCTCCGTGGAGGTAGGTTAGTAGGGTTCATGTAGTGCTCTAACGGAACAGTTTGCCATTGGTGGCGAGGTATTTTGCGCATCTCTTCTTCAGTCGGCGGGCTGCCCAGCGGTCTGCAGGGACGGTGCCATCCGCAATGTATAGCAGGATTTCGTCGCGCCAATCCGGTAGTTCGGGCTCATGGGGAGGAGGTGGTAGATCGTTTGAGCTTGCAGCGCTGTCAGGGTCTTTGCCGAGGTCCTCGTCGGTGACGTCTATCAGGCATACGCCTTTAGGCAGCTCGATGCTGGGGAAGTTGATGCTTTCGACGGGGATCACGCGCCTTTGAATTGGATCGGACGTGGAAGTTAACGCGGCGAGGGCGTCTGCCGAAGTGTTGTCACCTCGGGGAATTTTGGTGAGGGTGAACTCGGAGAATCCGGCTGCTAGACCTTGGACTACCTTAAGGTAAGCGTCCATGAGGTCAATCTTGGCTTCGTACTATCTGCTGAATTTATTGGCGACGAGCTGGGAGTCGCAATAAGCCTGGATCTTTTTCACCCCGATCGATTTGGCTAGGCATAGCCCGACGATCAGGGCCTCGTATTTTGCTTCGTTGTTTGACGCTGGGAAGACCACGCGGAAGGATTGCTCTATAACTTCATTGGTTGGGGATTCTAGGCGTATGCCGATGCCGGAACCGTGCTTTGAAGCTGATCCATCGACGTGAAGACTCCATTTTCAGGGAGTTCGTTACCAGCTAGCTCAGGGGCCAGTTCGACCAAAACGTCGACCAAAACTTGAGATTTTGCCCCGGTATTCGATTTCGTACTCACTGAGCTCGACCGCCCATTTCATAATTCTCCTGGACCGGCTTGGGCTGTGGAGGATGTTTCGGAGGGGATAAGTGGTCAGCACGACAATCGTATGAGATTGAAAGTACGGGCGTAGTTTCCGAGCTGCGACGACCACTGCGAGAGCGAGCTTCTCCAGCGTTGGATACCTGCTCTCTGTGCCGTCAACGGACTTGCTGATGTAGAATATGGGCTTTTGATCGCCCCGATCTTCTCGTACTAGGACTCCGCTTACGGCCGATGCGGATACGGCGATGTAGAGATAGAGGGTTTCTTCCTCTTCGGGTTTAGCCAGGACGGGGGGGGGGGGGGGTAGATATGTAGGTCTTTAGCCGCTGGAGGGCCTCCTCGCACTTGTTGTCCCACTCGAATAGTTTGTTAGCGCGCAGCAATTGGTAGAACGGTAGACACTTATCGGTTGAGGGGGAGATGAACCGGTTGAGTGCGGCAATCCTTCCGGTGAGCCACCGGACCTGCCGCATGTTCTCTTCGGATTTAAGGTCGATGATGTCCTGGATCTGCTTGGGGTTAGCCACGATCCCGCGCTGTCTGACGATATACCCGAGAAACTCGCCCGACGTGACGCCAAAGGAGCACTTGGCGGGATTTTAGCTTCATGCCGTACTCGTTCAGGGTCTGGAAACAGGACTTGAGATGACCGACGTGGTCGCTTGCCACCAAGGATTTCACGAGCATGTCGTCAATATAGACCTCCATGGTGCGGCCGATCTGGTCGGCGAACATTTTGTTTACGAGCTGCTGGTAGGTCGCTCCGACATTCTTCAGTCCGAATGGCATGACCTTATAGCAGTAGGTTTTGCGGTCTGTGATGAATGCCATCTTTTCCTGGTCGTCCGGATGCATGGGGATCTGATTGTACCCTGAGAAGGCATCCATGAAGGAGAGCAGCTCGTTTCCCGTTATGGCCTCCACGACATGATCGATTCTGGGGAGTGGGAAGCTATCCTTGGGGCAGGCCTTGTTGAGGTCGGTGAAGTCCACGCAAGCCCTCCACTTCCTGTTTTTCTTTTTGACGACCACCAGGTTGGCTAGCCAGTCGGGGTATCTGACCTCGGTAATTGAGCCGGCAGTGGTCAGCCTTTCGATTTCATCGTTGACAGCCTGCGCGGTCTGAGATTTCTTCGTTTCTGCTTTATCCGTCTGAAGGTTGGGTCTATGTTGAGCTCGTGGCTTCATATTGCTGGGTTGATGCTGGGCATGTCGCTTGCCGACCAGGCGAAGGTGGAGTTGTTCTGTTTTAAAAATTTGACCAGCTCCTCCTTGATGCTTCCCTTGAGGTCTGCACCAATCCCAATGCAGCGAGTACTGTCGCTTGGGTCGATGTTGATTTGTGTGACCATGTCCCGACCTGGGAGATATTGGTGACTCGGTTCGCCCGGGAGCTGCGCTTCGATGACGAGGCAGGTTGGCGTGGCGTTGCACAGCTTGTGCTCGATGGCGAAGCAGGCGCGCGAAATGTTTTGGTTACTCCGGAGAGTGTATGTCCTGGCCTGGTTGTGGAATTTGAGACATTGGTGGTACGTTGAAGTGATTGCTTTCATTGAATGCAGCCAAGGGGTCTCGAGAATAATGTTGTAGATTGGGACGGTGTCGATTACCACAAATTTGACAATTTTGGTGACACGACCTGCGTAGACCGGTAGGTCGATGGTTCCGATTCCCATGGTGATGTCTTCGGTGAAACCGGTAAGCGGGGTGGCGGCTGGTTTGATTTTGGCCCCTTGCAGGTTTATTCTAGTCAGGGTATCGTTGAAGATGAGGTCGACCGAGCTTCATGTGTCGACTAGGATCCGGTTAATGTCGCAGTCAGCTACGCGGATTTGTACGACGAAGGGGTCGTTGTGAGGTTGATTGACCCCGGCAGCATCGGCTTCGGTGAAGGTGATCCCTTTTCTGCTCGTGTCTTGTGCGTTGTTGTCCGGACTGGAGTTCCACTTTAGGGAGGCATCGATCTTTCTCTCGTGTAGTTTTATAGACCGTACCGAGTCGTTGCACGACAGAAGTCCTCCCATGATCATTTCGATCATCGTTCGTGCTGAGGAGGGGACCTCGCCTCTTCCAGAGTCCGAGAGGAAGACCATTGGCGACGGTCATCGTTTTGACCGCGCTTGTCGGGCCGAGGCTGATGTCGATTGCCATCCCGAGATCGCGGAAGCAAGTGCTCAGGCATACGGATCCTTCCTTTCTGATATTGGTCTAGGAGAGCTTCTTGGAGTTTGCGGCAATGCGAGGTGGGGTGTCCCTTTCTATGGTGGAATTCGCAGAAAGCTGTCTTGTCTAGCTGTTCTTCCGCTCGCGGCTCTTTGGCCTTTGGTTCGTCGGATTGATGACCCTTTTGATGGTGCTCTCGCGTCCATTTGTTCCACGTCATTTTTTGCTCGGGTCGGAAAATTGAGCGGGGTCATGCATGTGGAATACGCCTGGTGATTCGTCGACGAGGAACGCGGTGGCTCGTTTGCCTTTATTGCCTGAGTACTTATCGTCATAGTGCTGCCGATGTTCCTGATACCCGTCCTGGGACGTATCCTTCCGGGCTGGGGCCTTGTGCACTGTGTGTCTTTTTGAGAGGGCTATCTTTTCTTCTTCGAGCTCGATATAAAGCCCAGCGCGGTGCAGGGCTTCCTCTAGTGAACGCGGCTTATTGAGTGTTATTTCGTCCTTGAAGGCCGATTCGAACCAGAGGCTGTTTCTCAGGGCGGGGAGCGCGGATTCGTCTGTCACATTGTCTTGAGAGGCCGTCGCCTTGAAAGATTAGAGCGACTCCTTTGTTCCTTGGTGGAGGGCCCAGAGGTCGGCACTGGACACGGACTGCTTGATGTACATGGAGTAATGCTTGAGGAAGGCGGTAGAGAGATCCCTGAAGTTATTCATGGCATGCGTATCCAGCCTGGACAACCACGTCAGGGCGGGGCCGGTAAGATTCTCCACGAAACGTTGGCAGTAACCGGCTTCACGTTCTTCTTGGGTGAAATGGGCGCGCCCCATGGCGATGGTGAAAGCCGTTAGATACTGGGTTGGATCCGTGCTGCCCGCGTATGGTGGGAGGTTGAATTTGCCGAAATGTCTGAACGGGATGGACGTGATTCGACAAGTGAACGGCGTATTTTGCGTTTCTCTTAAGACGCGGTCTATTTCTGAGGCCGAGCTGGTGGCCTCGTGGACTTTGGAGGTCATCGCGCGAATTAATTCTTTCATAGCTTCGAGTTTGGCGTCTATGACGTGCTCCGAGCTGACGCGTTGGGGGCGTGTTTTGTTGCCCGGGGAGCCGTCTACCGTGGGGGCGAATTGTATGGTTGCTCATTCGAACTCTGACGGCGACTCCCCGAATAGATTCCTTTGGAGATGCAGCATTTCCGCTTGAGAAGTCGGTTCTTGGGTTCGAGCAGCGGGAGATCCGAGGTTGTCTAGTCGGTTGCTAAGTGCTGCGAGCTCGGCGAATCGATGGTTGGTAACGCGTGTTAACTCGTCTATCTTGGTGAGCAAGGTGTGCATCGCGGAGGTCAGATTGAGCTAGTCTCCTTGTGTCTGGGACGCGTTTTGGATGATGTAGCTATTGAGTGGGGTGAAATATGGTGCCGTGGGGAGCCACGAGGGGCTGAGGGGCTTTTTCGTGAATCAAGGCTTGAGCTGGGGTAGCTTCTCCCGATGGCGGTTGATCGATCGTCAGAGGCGGCGCTAGCACTTTCGAGGTTGGTGGGCCCGTCATTGTTGCTACTGTCGAGTCCGTTCTTTGGTATAGAAAATCTCTTAATCCCCTCTTTCTAACGCCAATTGTTGATCCGGAAGATCACCGAGGAGATTAAAGTGTTTTAGTATAGGGGGTAAGATTTTCGTAAGTAGAAGGGAGACAAATTTATGAAGAACAGACCGGGATTTATAAGAGATAGGTCGGGTGTATGTTAAGAACAGGTCGGGGACCGTATCCATTGTATTGATGGTTGAAACAAGACATATTATTTAGATTTTCGAACTAGTTCCGAAGGGACTCCAGTTTGGGGTTCTAAATAATGTCGTTACAATAGTGCGGAGGGAGAGAGAGAGAGAGAGAGAGAGAGAGAGAGAGAGAGAGAGAGAGAGAGAGAGAGAGTTATATGTGTGAGAGAGCAATAAATTCGGATCCCCCTCATAAATGCATGCTAAGGGGTATTTATAGCAGGGGTGTGCTGCCTGCTCCCCGTGATTCTGGGGTGACGTGGCGTTTCGAGTGCCTTTCGCGGGTAAGGTACCTCGAGACTTGCGCTCCAGCCTCTGTGGTGGATAGATCATGATGAGTTTTCCACCGAGCTCCTACGCAGGTAGTGCACTGTTAGCGAGCCACCCTCCACGTGTCAGCTTCTCCATTGGTCCCTTTGTGCAGAGTTCGTGGGGTGTCAGCGCAAGCTCGGTGGGCCCTCCTACACCAAGTGTGTTGACTTTTGGCTGGGTTTGGACTGGATGGGCCTTAGTTGCTGAGATGGGACTGGCTAATTGGGGGTACTAAGCCCACCTCCAACAAATATCATTGCAAATGAAATTATTTACCTCAATCAGAAGCAAAAGAAAATAGCAATTTAAATCAATTAAATCGCATAACCAAATAATTGAAATAAGAAATGGATTTGTCCGATTTTTTGTTGAATAAACAACAAATATCAGACCAAAGATGACCTGAAATGGATCAAAAAGTTATTCGGAGACATCCAAATTTATATTCTTATCACAAAATTACTTTACAAAATAATCAGTTTTCGTTAGTGCAATAGGCATAAACAAAAATTTACCGAATTAAGATTGTAAGAACGCAATTTCTACAGCATGGACAAACTGATAATTTGTAAGGAAATGACATAAATAAATCGATAAACATAATAAAAGATGATACCGATACAAGACTTAGGAATAAAATTTGCAGAGTCGAGACGAATCTCTTTCTTTAATTCTGTAAACACCTCGTAGTGTGACGGTTGCATGGCGTTCCGAATCGCAGGATACAACTGCAACTATTCTGTCTCGCACAACCCAAAAACAATATATAACGAACGCTTTTTCTTTGTTGTACTCTCATAGAAACAATTAGAGAAAATATGAAGAAAGTGAAGAGATTGTTTTTTTCCATTTCATGGAAGAATGAGAGAGACCAATTTTTGCTAGTCTCAAATAGGGAGAATAATGCTCAATTAATATACCATTAATCTGAACCATTATGGAGAGGAGTGGTTACAAAATTTCTCAATAAATTTGAATCAATTTTTGTATTCATGATAAGACTTTTCAACTTGACCGTATTTAATTCTATAGTGATCAGATACAAAGTTAAAACGGGCCGCAAAAAGAATCATCTTTGGCTGTAGGCCCATTTACCAAGATCCGAGACTCGAGATCGATCTGGTATCTCCTCTCTCCAATACACCATAGTGTATCCAAGTCTTTTAAACCTTCTTATGAGTTCTCCACTATATATACAAGTGGATTTCACCTCAAGTTTCTAATGTGGGACATTTGATAGTTTATACACTTAGCCAAATTTTGAAACTTCACAAGCTTTCAAAGTCACCCATTTTAGATCTCCATTTCTCATTCAAATCAACTCCGATTTTGACAAGTGAATATACTATGTTATAGTGCTCACGGCGACGATTTCATCGTGCCCAAAATCAAGTCATTCTAACAAACGTCTCCGCCGGAAAACCCACAGGAAAAATGGTCAGCACCACTTTGTCAAAAACGGGTTCCAAAAATGTAGACAACGAATTCAGATCTTTCTCTTCGGCATCGTCGTCTTCGGCTTCGTTCGTCTCCGGCATAACCACGTCACCATTCTCTCGCAACTAAGGCGCTAATCAATTTATTTTATAACTGTTGGGCTTTACTCAAAATTTGATTATAAAAACAAAACTTGGGCTTGGCCCATTTCTATTCCACTTAGACAGGTAGTTTTGTACACCGTGGCAATACCGGGAGAATGGCTAATTCCTGCCTCAAACTAGAAAAATGGTACCGATTAGTGCCCGAACAATTTATATGTTCTAAATTATACCCATACTCCTAAAAATGTGAATATCCATACACACACCTTTTTTTGTTTGGCCGAAACATGCATTGACCTGAATTCCATAAGTCAACCCCTTTAAACCGTTAACGGAGATGAGTCAGCTGCCACGGTGGAATCTCCGTTGGAACGGTAAAACAATACGACATCGTATTGAGTGAAAAAATTGTTTGTACATCCAAGGAATCGAACCATGGGCGATTAATTCCATTGGAGTGAACTATACCGCTACACCAGATGCATTTATTTTTACGGGAAACAAATTCATTTATTTCAAGATAGAATTACAAAGTCTTACAGAACTTTTGGAAAACAAGTTATTACATAAGCATATATATGCGCCATATAGTGAAAAAGATACAACAAAAGAAGAGATTTTGACGATGATTTCCGTAGACAAGTCATATTCTGTAACGAATCATAAAATCCGTTATTTCTTTCTCCGTATTTGATCTTAATCTGATGTGAAAATGTGTGCGACGGTAGCATCTCTTGGCTAAACATTTGAATTGCACACCGCATGACAAAACCCGATGCTTTCGACCACTGTTCTGAAACTTGGACATTATGATACCAATGCTTCTGTACCAGAGTCACTTACCAATTGTTGACTTTGGTTTTCTTCCATTTGAAATAATTTTTCTACATCCTTTAGTAACAAAACATTCCTTAGGGTATTGATTTCATGGTGGTTTTCGTTGGGGTCTTCGATTCCACAACAAATCCGGTAAGAATGGACAAAAAACTAGCAAAAAACGTCGGAAAATCACCGGCAAAACAACCGGAAATTACTGCTCGGCTAGATAAGTGATAGCCTACAAAAATCATAAACAAAGACTTATTCAACACTGGGTTAGTTGTCGAAAACCCCACCGCTCCCAAATCCCCATCACCCACCCTGTAGGACAAAGCTATGACCGGCATAGCAACATCCTGTCTAGAAAAAGGCCAGCGAGACAGAGACTTATGAAAAACGGTTTCAACAACCGGTTAAGAAGAGAAACCTCTGGGATGTGAAAATGAAAGATATGCTAATGAAAAGATAATGAAAAATTGAAGAAATTCAATCTGGTTTGGGTACGACAAAGAGAGACGATTGAATGATATTTCGCCCTTGTCAAATTGATTATACCCAAAACAGATTTAGAAATTATTACTATGTACATATGACAGAATTAAGGAAACGAAAAAGCAAAGGGGACCGCCGACGGAGCCGGCGGCCCTGATCAACGGTGGCAAGACGCTTTCTCTAGTTTATCGCTTTTCGAATCGCTTCAGAGAGATGACAGTTTCTTTTACTAAAACTCTATGCTTTATTAGGATAAGTTACACTGTAAAATCTTAAGTTGAGTTGTAAAGATTAAAAATAAATAAATCTGAAAACATTAAAGTCTTCTTCTTCATCGAGTCGAGGTCAGACAAGAAATTTGGGGAAGAAATTGTTGAAGAGCTTTGCGTGGTTCCTGATTGAAACCGTTGTTGGCATCATCACCACAATCATTAACACCAGAATAAGCGGTCGATTTCAGCTCAGAAGTCGAGACAGCAATTCAAATTAGCAGACGACGACGAGAATAGCCATTCCGAGATGGCGCGTAGCGTAGACTCGCCATTTCCTCTTCAACAAGACGGAGGAAAAAACTAGCAGCATAATCGATCGAAGCCACTGAAAGAGAACGGACACAGTCAGGATACTTCAACGCCGATGTTGCCGTCGTTTAGATCGCGGCTGAACCAACATCGTTTGCTTACCTCCTCCGCCGCGGCTAGACTTCTCCGATTATCAGTCTCCACACACGGTGAAGATTTCAACGACAAAGAGAAATCCAACGGCTCATATCTGCTGCCAACAACGGTTTCAATCAGGAACCACGCAAAGCTTTTCAACAATCCCACCGCCTCAAATTTGTGTTCTTCTCCAAATTTCTTGTCTGACCTCGACTCGACGAAGAAGAAGAATTTAATGTCTTTAGATTTTTTTTTTTAATCTTTGCAACTCAACTTAAGATTTTATAGTGTGACTTATCTCAATAAATGCATCAGGTGTAGCGGTATAGTTCACTTCAATGGAATTGATTGCCCAAGGTTTGATTCCCTGGATGTACAATGTTTATGTTTTTCACTCAAAACGACGTCGTATTGTTCTACCGTTCCAACGGGGATTCCACCGTGGCAGCTGACTCATCTCCGTTAACGGTTTAACGGGGTTGACTGACGGATTCAGGTCAATGCATGTTTTGGCAAAAAAAAGTATGTGTATGGATATTTAAATTTTTAGGAGTATGGGTATGATTTAGCACATAAATTATTCGGGCAGTAATCGGGACAATTTGTCAAGGATGAGACAGGAATTAGCCGTTCTCCCGTGGCAGTACCACATCAACACAATTCATGGTCAATTAGATGAATGTTTGCACGATGATGTATTAGGTTGTATCTATTGTTTAATCGTGGTGGCATATTACGTTTTTGTAATTTTGGTGTAGTTTTAGGCGGAATCTCAAACATGGTGTGGGAATACGTACAGAACCATATTTTTGTTGTAATTATAGGAAAAACAACTTTGTTCGATAAGTTAAAAGTTTAAAATAAAAAAGTTTAATGATTGGACTTTTATTTCAAAATTTTATGAAACAAAAAAAATGGGCCACGATTTTTGGTTAATGGGTTTAAATATAATAAAGGTTAGACGATCTATTTTCTCATGAGAACTATCACATAGCACCAGATATCTCCCAAACTATGACCATGTTCCAGATCCCCACGAAAGCAAAGTTAAATATCTATATCCGCCCGGAAAAAAGTTTTAAACGTATATACCCACCTATGTCGGTTTTAATAGTTTTTGATCTAAACCAGATACCAAACCACCATTGAAACTACAAATATGCGAAAACCGTAATAAAACATAGAAAAGCGAGTGAACCACTTATGAAAGCGTTCTTAAATAGATAGTAAAACGGATAAAAATACGGTGTTATCAAAGACGTAAAAGGAAAACAAAAGTTCGATATCCGCAAAGCTAATGATGGGGTACGTACTTTGAACTACAAGCTTGATGACATGGATAACTCCATCAATGACAGCAGTAACACCGCCTACGGCTACACCCTCGAACTGTGGGAAGGAGTAGGAGAAGTTAAAGACAAGACGAGAGAACTCGATCTTACGATAGATCGACTCATATATGCCATTGATGAAGTGTAAGAGAAAGTGGAGAAACTTTCTAAAAATCATTAGGAACCTGTTACAACACTTGATGTTTCTGCCCCTGACCTAGAAGAAAATCCAAATAACCCAGTGGAACCAGAAAACACCGAAGGAGACGAAGAAGACGACGAACCAAATAATTCACCATGGAATTCTCTCACCACGGTCACGACCATCCCAGCCGCGGCCAAACCACCTTTTTCCGCACCTGCAATCTCCCAACCCACGACCGAGCTCCATTCAGCCGCGCCTCCATCTTCTTCAGCCGTAGCCAGCTCCTGCTCATCTATCCTTAGACCCTTCGAGTCCCGAACACCCTCCTTCGAGCAAGTTGCCTTCTCCATCAATACTAGAGCTTCAGATGAGTCTCCAATAAATCTAGAACCTATCTCTTATGTACCTTGCAACATGGTTCTATTTACTCAATCACCCGAGGAAGTTGAAGAACAATACTCCAAAGAAGAAGATCCAAGGCTATTCTTTTCGTGAATCTGATTTTAGTTCGATGTATGGCTCTTTCTTTGAACCAACACCTCCAGCAAGTCCAATAACAGAAGATCCAAAGGCACAAAGCATCACTCGACAGAGATTGATCAAATTTAATAACTTCGTGAAATTAATCTTGATGGACATCTCTTTCGAATAAGTTAGGGAAAGAGGACTTCTGTACGTTTTCTTCCGCTACAACAAGTAGAGCAAGATAGACATTCGTACCTACTTCAGGAGAGCTATACATTCATCAACGTCTTATGTTGCTTCTTATGTTATTCGCATATTTCATCCCGAGAAGCACAAAAGTTACCCGAACAAGATTAGTTTGAAAAAGTTCGAAGAATTCAACAGTGTGGTTTGTGATCTACCTCGAGTAACCACCTTTCCTAAAGCTTGCATGGACCACATGATTGGTCACTTCTTTTGTGAAAGCAAAGAATCCATCTCGGAGATACAAGATCTCTTTGTAAATGTTATGAAAGGAAGACCCGTTCGAAGTCTCCATAAGATTCAAGAACAATGTCAGTTTCTAATAACTTGCACCATCTGTGGAGTCGAGTTTAAAGGCATTCTTTGTGACTCCGGAGCTTAATTAAGCATCATGTCAAAATCAACCGCAAAACGCCTCATTATCAAGCACGTGCACCGTACCCAAACGAAAATCAGCATGGTTAATGAATCTTGTGCTACACCAAAGGGAATCGCCTATGACATGCCCGTAAGGATTGGAGATTACATAGCCCCCGTCGATTTCTACGTTGTCAAAACAACAAAAGTTGATGATACACCGGTAATCGTAGGATGGCCTTTCTTTTCAACCGTTGGAGCCATCATGGATTGGCCAAATCGACATGTTTCCTTTGTAATTGTCAACAAAGACGTGTTCTACGATGCTATCCCGCTCAAGTTCAAGAAGTCGAAGGATCCCGACCCCAATACCGACCGACTCACTATGGAGCGATGATTCACATGACGAGGAAACCGTAAGGATATCAAATAAGATTTGTCGTAAGAAATTGTCCTTTTACGAATAAGCTCATCTAGCTACCAACGTCGAGCTAAACGACTTTAAATAAAATCACTTAATGGGAGGCAACTCATTTTAGGTATGCTTTTATTTTTCATTTTTCTTTCTTTTTTTATTAACGTCTTCTTTTTCTAAGTTTCAGATTTCTAAAAAATCCAAAAACCCAAAAAATCAAAAAACTGAAAAGACAAAAAGAAGAAATCACGGTTCGAAACTGATTGGTCCAGCACGAACCGCGAAGAAAGACTTGACCGCAAAAGAAGCTGTCGACCGCGGGTGCAAAGCTCCGAGTTGCAGCCAGCTACCCAATCGCCGCGGTCGGTATCAACCGACCCGCAGCGAAGCTTCATGTGACCGCGGGTGCAGCCCTTCGACCCGCGGCTAGTGTTCTAACGATCTTGATCGACTCCGTTCGATCCCCGATCAATCCCAAACCATTCCCAATCATACCCACATCTCATTCCCATCACCACAACACCATTTTGCATTCCCCAACCACCACCATTCCATTCCCAAATCCATTCCCCAACCACTTCCAGGTTAGTTTTCTTTTTTTCTGAAACTTTTTCAATGATTACATACATCTATTTATTCGTCCTTGCTCGATTTATTTCATACTCGGGACAGCGCGATTTAAGTCTGGGGGAGGATTCCATACCTTACTAACCACCATAAAGGTGTTTCCCCCTTTCAAAAAAAAAAAAATTGAAAGGAAAGGGAAACAAGAGCCTAAAAAAAGAGTTTATGTTGGTCGAAATTATTATGAGGCATCCATTGTTCGTTTGTAAGAAGTCTGTCATTCCGAGCATCGATTGTCTTGGTTTGATCCTTTTGATGAGAAGTTCACTTTGCACTTAATGAATTTAGAGAGCTAGTTGACATGATGTTTGGATTTTGAAAGTTTATATTTCGTATGACGGATACAATGGACTAGTGTTACAGAAACTTCTGGTGAGAATTTTGCTAGGCTAGGTTGCGTTTGATGTAGTTCGATAGTCATGATTTAGAAGGACAGTCCCCAAGATTTATAGTTCCCTATGATTTTTGTTTGATCATTTCCAAGCTTAGGTTTTGTTTTGTTTGAGGACAAACAAAGGTTTAAGTCTGGGGGTGTGATAACACCGTATTTTTACCCGTTTTACTATCTATTTAAGAATGCTTTAATAAGTGTTTCACTCGCTTTTCTATGTTTTTATTACGGTTTTCGCATATTTGTAGTTTCAAGACTGTTTTCAGGTTACTTAGGCGAAAGCATTGCAAATTGGAGAAAACCCAGATTTTCGGCTCAAAGTCAAACCGTGAGAAGTTAAATTGCCAAAGAGGTTCTTCACACCCTCTGATCCAGCCCAATTTTAGAGATATTCAAGAAGGACCAGCTACCTTTCCATTCCAACAGATTTGAGGACGATCTAACGGTTCAATCAAAAGATACATGAAGATCAAGACGTCCTATCAAGCCACTCCCATAAGCACTCCAGCTGCGGCCAGGAAGCCTCCGCCTGCGGCCAAATGATGGTTCACCGCGGCCAGATTCCATGGACCCGTGGTGGAAGCAGTTTTGTCCCGTAAGCCCATTTTGCAAGGCCCGTTCAATTCTCGTCACTTGAAACCCTAAAGACCGACGAAAGCAGAGCTCAAGACCTATAAATATGCCTCTTAGAAGACCTAATTTCGTGTGCTTGCTTTTACACCATTTTTAGTTTAATTTTTTTCTTGATTTTTACTCTTAAACTCTTGTTCTTTACTTTTCGAGATTGGTGAAGAGGTTTTCTCCAGACATCGTTCTTAAAACTGAGAACCCTCTTTCACCAACCTCCTGTTTTTATTTAATTATGTCTTTCAATTCCGTTATGTGCGAGTAGTTTAGTCGTTGAGTTTAAAGGGATTATCGAAGGAGAACTATATGCTCGATAAGGATTTCACGAGGTAAACCTAGCCGAATTTAGAGCTCTTTCTTATAGATCGTTGTTAATGATAAATCTAGCGTCATGAAGTAGAGGTGATTCATAGGTGTTAAGTACAACCAAAAGTGCTAAATCTAAAAACACCTGAATCGTTCATCTATAAGAGCGTGTCGCGTTCACTACAAGAAAACAGGCGATTACCAACGAAATTTTACATCGAATATTAGCTGTCGTAAATTTACATCAAATTTACGATGACATTACGACTCATTTTAAATTCGAAGTAATATCGTCGTAAATATTGGTCGTCGTAACTGTACATCGCAACTACGATGATATTACGACAATTTTTATATCGTCGTAATATCGATGTAATTGTAAATCGATATTACGACGACATATATTCGATGTAAATTACGACGAGTTTACGTCGATTGTGTCTAGGTAGGTGAGCACGTTTTTAGGCAGGGTTACCTAATTATTTACATCTAATATATTCTTCGTAAATCCATCGTATATGCGATGTAAAATCATTGTAAATTTTATTTGGATGTAAATTTGATGTAAACTTTCGATGTAAATCCGTTGGTAAATCCTAAAAATTTCTATAAATACTAGCGTACTTCGAACGAAAGTTATAAAAAAAAAACAAACTCTTATAAAAAAAACACTTCAAAAACTATTTTTATAAAATGTCCATATACGAACTACGAATATGGATGTATACGCAAAAGGATTCGGAGGGATCGTTGACGAAAGAATTCCAAGAGGGGCTTGAAATATTCATGTATCAGGCCGGAAATATGCAAACAACCCTCGAAAGCGGTAAGATGTTCTGTCCTTGTCGTAAATGCAAGAATACGAGATATATTTTTATTGAGACGGTGTGGAAGCATTTACTAAATAGAGGGTTTAAGCCGCAATATTATGTTTGGTATCAACATGGAGAGGGTTTTGAAAGGAGTACTACTGATCAAGCTGATTGTAGTAGTAATTATCAAGATCATGTAGATTTTGATCAGGGTAGTAGTTATCATCATGGTCATGAAAATCAATTTGATCAGCAGGGTCAAGATCATGATAGGATGCATGAAATGGTCAATGATGCAATTCATGAAACAAATGTTGATAATAGTGTTGAGGAACCCAATGTAGATGCGAAGCGGTTTTATGATATGCTAGCCGCTGCAAATCAGCCACTCTACGATGGATGTAGAAAAGGTCAGTCTAAACTGTCGTTAGCAGCTAGGATGATGACAATTAAAACTGATCATAACTTTGCTGAGGTTTGCATGGATGATTGGGCTGATCTTATGAAAGAGTATTTGCCAGATGATAATTTGGCTGCCGAAAAATACTATGAGATACAGAAGTTGGTGTTTAGTCTTGGGTTGCCTTCAGAGATGATAGATGTATGTGTTGACAATTGTATGCTGTTTTGGAAAGATAATGATAAGTTGCATGAATGTCGATTTTGCCAAAAGCCGAGATTCAGACCACAAACTTTTGGGCGTAGTAAGATACCGTACCAACGGATGTGGTATCTTCTTATAACTAATAGGTTGAAATTATTGTATCAATCTGAAAGGACAGCTGGATCGATGAGGTGGCATGCAGAACATTCGCAGAGAGAAGGAGAAGTGACTCACCCGTCAGATGCAAAGCTTGGAAATACTTTAACACGGTACACCCAGAATTTGCTAAATTTAAGCGAAATGTGTACCTTGGCCTCTGCACAGATGGATTTAGTCCATTCGGTATGTCTGGTAGGCAATATTCTTTATGGCCAGTAATCCTAACGCCATACAACCTTCCTCCAGATATGGGCAAGCAAAGAGAATTTTTATTCTTGAGTATATTAGTACCTAGTCTGAAGCATCCGAAGCGTTCCCTTGATGTGTTTTTGCAGCCTCTCATACATGAGTTGAAACAGTTGTGGTCTACAGGAGTTCGTACATACGACTGTTCGAGGAAGAAATTTTTTACGATGCGTGCTGTGCTTATGTGGACAATAAGCGACTTCCCTGCATACGGGATGCTATCAGGTTGGCTGACGTATGGAAGGTTATCTTGTCTGTATTGCCTCGATCGGACATATGCGTTTCAGCTGAAACATGGTCGAAAAACATGTTGGTTTGATTGTCACCGTCGGTTTCTACCAATCAACCGTCCATATCGGAGAAACAAGCGATTGTTTAGGAAGAAAAAAATCGGGCGTGTCCCCCCACCAGTGTATCTATATGGGGAAGACCTAGAAACGCAAATAGATTATTTTGGGGGACTATAAATTGTAAATCGTGGGGGAAATGGGCACACTCCAGCTAATATGCCTGATGGATACGGGGAGAATCACAATTGGCACAAGAAAATCATTTTTTGGGAACTTCCGTAATGGAAAGATCATCTGCTGTGACACAATCTTGATGTCATGCATATTGAGAAAAAAAAATTTGATAACATCATGCATACGGTGTTAAACGTGAAAGGAAGAACCAAAGACATCGGAAAGTCAAGGTTGGACTTGCCTGATATTTGCAATAGAAATTAGTTGCACATTATGAGCAATGGGAAATCACCAGTTCCTATATTTTGGTTGGGTGCCGAACAAAAGGCAGCGTTGTTCAAATGGGTTTCATCTGATGTGAAGTTTCCTTATGGGTATGTATCCAATATGGCTAAATCTGTTGAGAAAGGACAAAACTTTTCAGGGATGAAGAGTCATGACTGCCACGTGTTTATGCAAATATTACTTCCTTTCGAATTTGCCGAACTCCTTCCAGGAAATGTTCATGAAGCAATTGGAGGTAAGAGACATCATCAAATCACATATAATTTGTTCAAATATTGCACTATATAATTGTTGGGTGTTGCAGGCATCGGAGGGTTTTTCCGGGATCTTAGTACACGGACGTTGTCAGAAGATGTAATTGCACAGTTGGATGCTAATATTCCAATATTGTTGTGCAATCTGGAGAAGATATTCCCGCCGGCGTTTTTTGATGTCATGGAACATCTTCCCATTCATCTCCCTCACGAAGCAGAACTAGGCGGGCCTGTTCAGTTTAGGTGGATGTACCCATTCGAGCGGTTCATGAAACATTTAAAGGGAAAGGCTAAAAATCTAGCAAGGGTTGAAGGATCAATTCTTGCCGGAAGTTTGACCGAAGAAACTTCACACTTCACTTCATACTATTTCGCTACGAAATTTCGCACACGCAAACGGAAACCCCGACGATATGATGATGGTGGTGTGGGAAGAACTTATGCAGTAGAGGGTGTCCCAGAAATCTTCTCACCAATCGGTCGTCTTGGTGGAAAAGTGAAGGAAGTTTGGTGGTCTAACGAGAATGACAGGCACAGCGCACATACGTACATCCTCCTTAATTGTGAGGAAGTGGAACCTTTGGAGAGGTAACGTGACAATTTAATTAGCCACTCCTAATTTATTATATATATAGATAAAGGTGTTAATTTCAATGTATATATATATATATGTGTATTTTGCAGTTTATTTGTTAGTCAGGTACGAGAATGCATTGAAGGCATTTTAGATGATGAAATAAACGATCGTAAAGATCTTCACTTTGCTAAGTGGTTGAAGATGCAAGTAAGTATACGTAATAAAAAACTATCATTAAGTATATATATTGATGCTCGATCTAACATTCTCAAATTTCATAGGTGGATCATGGTGACCCCGAATATCCAATATGGTTTCATGAGTTACTACTAGACCCCCTCGGGAAGATAACGTACATACAAATACGGCGTTCAGCGGGCAACTACCAACTACGGAGTTTGTGTTAGGGGTGAAATAGATTTTTATGGGGTGTTGCAGGAAATAATCGAAGTGGAGTACCCCGGCTTGGTTAGTATGAAATGCGTTATCTTCAAATGTGATTGGTTCGATCCAACAGTCGGTCGAGGGGTTCGAATAAACAAATTTGGTGTGGTCGACGTCAACAAAGCACGGCGATACAACAAGTTTGAACCATTTATCCTAGCATCACAAGCAGAACAAGTAACGTCCGTGCCATATCCGCGAGTTCGAACCACTGGGCCCACATGGTTATCGGTAATTAAAATTTCTCCAAGGGGTAAAACTGTTGGTGTTGACGATCTTCCAATGCAACAAGATTCTTGCTGTGACATTACAGAACCAGAGATTACGGAAAACGTTCTTTTAATTGATCCCCGCAATAGGGAACTTGAATATCTACTTGACGACACAGAAGAAGAAGGCGATTCCGATGAGTTTGATGAGAGTGACGATAATTCGCAACCTGAAGATTATGAACCCAATGAAGATGATGAACCGAGCGGAGATGATGATTCTGATTGATTTATATAGGTAATTGCTTTTATTTTAATTTGTATAATATAACTTTACCGTAGATTTATCTCGGCATATGACCGAAGCTAATCGGAGATGGGATCATAAGGATTCCCGAAGTGTGTTGTTCGAATATTAACCAAACCCTGGAATTTTATGGATTGGGTAATATTAGACCTGCACACTTCGGGAGTCCTTTCGATCCCATCTCCGGTTATCAAAAGTACGACGAATATACGATGATTTGGCATTTACGACAAATTTACGACGATTTGTCCATTACGACATAATATCTTCGTAATGTCGTCTTGGGTTAAGGAGCAGGCCGATGTATTCCCACTTCTGATGATATGGCCAACAAAGAACTCTGGGGGTCTAGTTTTCTACATTCATAAAGACCAACCACCATAAGTGAAAGATACATAGAATTGTACATCCTTATATTACGATTTACATAGATGTCCAATTCTATGAATCATTCACCTATGGTAGTTATGAAGACTGTCTTTACATGAAAACAAGATCCCACATGATTCTTTGTTGGCAAGATCATCAAGAAGTGGGAACACAATTATCAGCATAAGAACCCAAGGAAACGTAGGTATGTATATATTTAGTGTGTGTTTTTTTTTTGAGTTACCATTTAAGGTGTGGAAGGTATTTATAGAAATTTTCTAGAAATTACCAACGGATTTGCAACGAAAATTTACAACGGTTTTACATCGAATAGCATTACAACGATTTTACATCGAATATACGACGACATTACGTCGAAAATATTTGATGTAAATAATTAGGTGAACTATAAGAAACCGTGTTTTACCAAACTCTCAGAGTCGACGTGAAGTCGTCGTGATACCGATGTCACTATTTACATCGTAACATCGTCGTAAAACTACGACGAATTTACTACGATTTGTCAATTACGACAGATATTACCAAACTCTCAGAGTCGACGTGCAATCGTCGTGATACCGATGTCACTATTTACGTCGTAACATCGTCATAAAACTACGACGATTTGTCAATTCCAACGAATTTACGACGGGTATTACGACGAATATGTAGGGTTTAGGGTTTTAAAGTTGAGTATAGGTTATAAATGATTGGTAAATCATCAATTCTATTGTTTTACATAAGTTCTCGGTTCGTTGTTTGACAGAATACAAAAATTATTAACAATTTATACTTCATGCATGTTACGAAGAAACTTATACAACGAATGATATAGAGAAGTAAGAAGATATAAGGAAATTTGATATTTGTCAGATTCAATCGTCATTATTGATTGTATTGTGTACATTGAAAAGTTTATGATATACAAATGTATTTCGTTAATAAAAGACGGTTATGTGTTTTAGGGTTTAGGGTTTAGGGTTTACATTTCTAATATTATGACGATGTTACGATGGATTCGTCATAATGGCGTTGGTATATTACGACGAGTTTATGATGGATCCGTCGTAAATCCGTCGTAACCGGGAATTATTTTTGCCGCGTGGAATGAAAAATTTCCCGCGTTGGTAAATTATTCTGATTGGTTTCATGGGTTACGACGATTTTACGGCGGATCCGTCGTAAAATCATCGTAAATTACCATCGAAATTACGACGGCCACAAAATCTATATATACGCGAGCCCAGATCCCTCACAACTCACAATCTCTTTCTCTCTCTAAAATCAATCAGAACTTTCTCTCTCTAAAAGGTAAATTTTTTTTTTTTTTTATAAATATTTTAGATAAGTATTTATGATTATTAATATTAGATAGGAATGGAATTATTAGATAGGATTTGAATTATATAGGATTTGAATTAGATAGGATTGGAATTATATTGAATTATATTTTTGATAGTCGTTTATTTTTTTTTAGATATGGGGCGACGTAGGACTCACTATTCCGCGTTTATGGGTGGCGCTTCGGGACCGAGTGTTAATTCGGATGCCCCATCATCGTCTGCCATACCGTCTGTGGTTCCGGTCTCCGGTCCCGCCCCATAGGCGCCTCCGCCAGCTGCACTTGCACCTGCACCTCGACCCGCTTTGCTATATTATATTTTTACGTAATTATTTCGTATTTAATTTATTAATTTTAACGTTTTTTTTAGGTTGCCCCGAAGAAGAAGGGCATAGTTTTAGGGATGGGATGGATTCGAGGTAGTATTGTTGCCTCGTCTTCCGCACATCATCCGCACGACGATCCGGTTGGGTTGAGTAACGAGTTGAACACCGCCCATACCGAGATCAACACTTTACGGGCGAAGCAAGCGGAATCCGAACAGAAGATCCTTGGATTAGATAAGACGATCCAAGGATACGATTCTCTGTTCGAGCTTCTTGCGGTGGATAATCCCGCATTGGAGAAGGCCTCGAAAGCGCAGAAAGCATCGACATCGGGACCGAGGGATGCGGATCAGGATGTGGATCTGCTCGCTGCACATCGAGACGAATTGTTGCAGCGAACCGACGAAAAGCTTTTTGGACAGTTTGATATTAATTAGGATTTTTTAATTTGTAACTCAAACTTTAATTTGTATTTTATAATTATTTATTTTATTTTTATTTTTATTTTTAATTTTAATATTAATAATTTAAATTATTATTTAATAATTTAATTATATTTATTAATTAAATTATTAAATATGCTAATTTGATAAACCGTGGTAAACCATCCGTCGTAACATCGTCGTAACACCATCCGTCGTAAACTCGTCGTACTTAATCCGTCGTCAAATCGTCGTAACTCATCCATCGTAATCGTCGTAACATCGTCGTAACACAAATCGTCGTAACACAAACCGTCGTATGATCGTCGTAACACCTCATTGGTATAATCGTCGTAATATCGTCGTAACACAAATCGTCGTTACATCGTCGTAACACAAACCGTCGTATGATCGTCGTAACGCCTCATTGGTATAAACGTCGTAAAAGCGTCGTAATATTACGACGCTTTTACGACGCTTTTACGACGAATGTTTAACGACGATTTAACGACGATTTGTAAACGTCCCAACAGTTACGACGATGTTACGACGTTTTGGGATTAACGACGAACGATTTACGACGAATTGACAATCGTCGCTAAATCGTCCCAAAGCCTGTTTTACATCGATTTTACATCGATTCTGTCTGTTGTAAAAGACCAGTTTTCTTGTAGTGGTTGTAAGATTTTGAAAGTATACTTACGGAGTACCATGAACTAAGAAGAACCAGCGTAAACAACACGATTTACGCGCGGCCTGAGACGAAAGCTACTGGTCGAGTGTATAGATTGTTGGTGCGTATGATGTACGAAAGTAGGCTACGCCGTTTATTCTGTTCCATTTGAGTTAAAATCTATAATCAATTTTTACTAAAGAGCTTAGGTCCCGTGATTGAATCGAGAATACCCTAAGATATCCATGTCGACTCAGCATCATTTTATTATTGTTTACAAACCGTTTCCCTGTTTAGTTTATTGCCATTGATTTTCTTAGTCTACTTTACAAGCAATTTTCCGTTTTTACGTTCTTTACAATTTCGTGACAAAAAACCTTATTTATAGTCTTAGACTTCCTTGCTATTCCTTGTCTAAGGTCTCGCAGAACAACTCTCTCTCCATGTGGATCGATACCTCAAGTACTACAACGCACATATGTACACTTGCAGACTTTTAGGTTTATAAATTTAAAACCGAGAGTTTGGATAACAATCCAAGCGCATCAAAGCACCTCGGCTAAAACAAAGAAAAGAAAGGGGGAAAGTCATGAAAAACATTCCATCCTACACTACGGTAAAAGGGAAAGACCGGGTGTCTTACGTCAAATGGATCTACCATTAAAAGCACATACGATATTGATACAGTATACACAAATGAACAAGAAGCAAAAAATTCATGGATAAGAAGTGCCCCTAGCAATGAATATCTTCTCCTTGAGGCTTTCAACATGTGTGCTTGATCAAAAACTGCAGGTATATTGATGTGATCATGGACATCATGTACAACATGGAACTTAAACCAAATGAGGAACTTTTAGCCGAGGAGATTATAGCCGAGGAGAATGATGCCGAGGAATTTTTAGCCAAGGAGATTATAGCCGAGGAGAATGTTGCAAAGGGACTTTTAGCCGAGGAGATTATAGCCGAGGAGAATGTTGCCGAGGGACTTTTAGACGAAGAGATTGTGGCCGAGGAGCTTGTTGCAAAAGGAGGAATGCTAGCGATCAAGAGAACTAAGATTAAGAAGTTCAAGGAAGGCATTGGCGTAACACTTCCACAAGTCCAAACACAGCACCATTCAAAGAAATATCAAACCACAGTGGTTTTGATTCTGGCCCAAAGAATTCACTAAATGGGTATGTGATTTTTTGCTATTTTCCTCTTTGGTTTGTCCCAATGGGTTTTTCAAAGAGAGGTTTTTAATGAGGCAAGATAATTCACATTGCTATTGACCCATTTTGTGATATTCCTCAAGCCCACAAACCTCTACAATTTCGACAAGGAAGATCAAGAGTTCTAGTTTCATTTTCAAACTTTGTTTTATTTTCTTTGCTTGTTTTCAAGAGTAGTTATTACTCTTCATGCAAAGCTTGTTGCTTGCTTTTATATTTCCTTTGCTTCTCTTTGTCGAACTTAACATATCATTTTTATTATTCTAAGAACTTTGTTTCTTCTATTCTGGTCGCGAGTGATTCTCCTCCTTCTTGCTTGTTGGTGCGTAACATCCATCAAGTGTTTCGATCTCTTTTTGTGCATCATATCCAAAAGAAATCGATTGGTAAATCAAAGGACTTCTGCAACCCTTTGTGTGACCTTTCACTTCCATAACCCTTGAAACACTTGTGTTTGCAAGGCCTATCATTTTCGAATCCAGACTTAGAGTGCCGATCTTAGGGAATTCATATCAAGTGGTATCAGAGCAACGCTCTATAAAATCTGGGTAATCTCTTTCCATTTTATTTTGCATATGTTAATCATTTTTACTTCTGTTTTTGCATCTGTTCATCTTATTTTTGTGTGTCGCATCTGTCTTATTTTTTTTTCTTATGATCGTCACATCTAGTTAATTGTTTAGGTGTTTTTTTTTGTTTAGTTTGCATCATAAATTAAAAAAAAAAATTTATTAGGGTTCTAGTGTTTCGAACTGTTCTTCATAATTTGTCTCTTTGTATCCTGTTTAGATCGACTTGTGTGTGTGTTGTGTGTCGAATTGATTCTAGGGAAATCTATGTTGAGTTCTTGCATAGATCATTTCTTAGGTTGCAAGAATTGTTCCATCAGTTTCATGCTAGTGATCAGTTCATACTTTGCATCAATAGTTGTGAGTTTCGATTTAGTTTTTATTACAAGTCTGTTTGTATTCAAAATTTGTGAGAAAAATACATCTTTGCAAGGACTTGTTAATGGTGATGTGTGTGTGATTTTATTTCAGGAGCAGCTATGTCTGATCACAACAACAGCAACAAAATGGAATCAATACCTTGCGGCTTGAAGCCATGATAGCAGAATTGACTCGTGCTTTTCGTGGAGAAGTTGAAGCCATTAACCAACGGTTGGATGGTGTGATTCAGCAAAGGCCAGGCCGTGTAGAAGAAGAAAAAGAGAGAGACCCAAGTAGGGACTTGCCAAGACAACAAAGAGATGATGCATCTGATGAGTACTATGGCCGAAATGGTAATTCATCCCAAGGTAGTCAACGAAGGCCTAGACGTGCAAGAGAAGGCAGAACGAAACTCAATGATAATCTAGGAGGTCTCAAGCTTAAGATTCCACCATTTCATGGAAGAAACGACCCATACACTTAGTTGGAGTGGGAGAAGAAGATAGAACTCGTTTTTGGATGCCAACACTATTCTGAAATCAACAAAGTATGTGTGGCAGCAACTGAGTTTTATGACTATGCCTTAAGCTGGTGGGATCAACTCATAACTTTAAGAAGATGCAATGGAGAACAGCCTAGTGAAACTTGGACAGAAATGAAAGCTGTCTTTAGAAAGAGATTCATTCCAAGTCACCACCACCGTGAACTACATCAAAAATTGAGAAGACTAGCTCAGGGAAGTCATGGAGTAGAGGAATACTTTCAAGAGATAGAAATGCTCATGATACGTGCTGATATATATGAGGATAGAGAAGCCACTATGGCTAGGTTCTCTGGTGGTCTGAACCGAGACATTCAAGACTGGCTTGAGTTGCAACATTATGTAGAGCTAGAGGAGATGCTACATAAGGCCATTCTGATCGAGCAACAAATCAAGAGAAGGGGTTCTTCTATACCAGTTCATGGAGCTAGAACATCTACTGTTAGGCCGAGTGATACAAAGGAGGAGTCAACTAGTTCTAAGCCAAAGACGTTCTCTAAACCATTCACCACAAATCTAGATGTCAAAGGCAAGGTTGAGGAAGCTACTAGCAGGCTGCGTGATATTAGCTGTTTTAGGTGTCATGGGAAAGGGCACTATGCAAGTTCATGTCCTAACAAAAGAGCAATGATTCTTCACGAGAATGGAGATGTTGAATCTGAAGAGGAGAAAGTGGTTTCTGATTCGCAAGACGGACATGAGGAATTAGCTGTTAAAGGATATCTTTTGGTGATTCAAAGAACTCTGAATGTGCAAATCAAAACCGACGAGCATGAGCAAAGAAAGAATTTGTTCCATACGAGGTGCCACGTCCAAGGCAAAGTATGCAACCTAATAATAGATGGAGGAATCTGCACTAATGTGGCAAGTGAAACTATGATCAAGAAACTTGGAATGAGCGTAAAGGAGTACCCAAAACCATACCACCTCCAATGGCTCAACAATGATGATGAGATAAGAGTGAGCAGCCAAGTTTTGGTTGCTATAACCATTGGGAAATATCAGGATGACATTATGTGTGATGTTCAACCCATGGAAGCAAGCCACATCCTTCGAGGAAGACCATGGCAGTATGATCGAAGGGTTCTTCATGATGGAATCAACAATCCGTATTCATTTGAGTACAATGAAATAAGACCATTCTGGTCCCAATGACACCCCTCGAAATCTATCAAGATCAGAAACTCAAGGGTAAGCAGATTGAGAACAAACCAGAAAAGCATTCAAACAGTCTTGAGAAGGCAGGCAAGACCAAAAGAATTTTACTTTCTAAACCACCTACTCCTAAATTTGTGTATAGGGAAACTCTTATGAGTTTATCTAATATATTACACCGGAGCTGCCGAGTGGAAGGTCTTTTTTTTTGCAGAGCTATGAGGACGATGTCCCTAAAGAAAGGCCAACAGAATTGCTACTCATCCAAGGAAATGATCACCAAAAAAATTAGTTCGATCGATCCTTTAATTTCTCCTGAAAACAAAACATCAAACTACTTGCAACGGATGAGAGATGAGCAACAACAACGAATTTCCACTAAGGGAAATAACTTTTACCGACCAAGTGAGCCTTGTGGTGATTCTGGCCAAGACAGAAAACAATTGGGACGAGTAGAATCCATGCTTCCTTTGAAAATCCCACCTTATGGCCTTATCGTCGCCAAATTAAGTGTTGAACTAAGGGAGCATCTAAATGATCCAATCTTTTCTAAGGAAGGTAAGTTTTCTCGACCATTTACATATTTTAAAACTAATGATCGTGTTGCCTTGTTGGTTGAACATGCAGGTTAGGTTTTTCTTCACAAACCATCTATCTGATCCAAAGGAAACCAAATCAGTTAAGAAGAAGAAATGGGGACTGAGAAACAACTAAACTTTGTGAACCATGATTGTGCTGATTTTGAAGAAGCCAAGAAGCAAAAACAACTTCAAATTCCAGCACCTATCACTTCTAAATCATACAAAATATGTTTGTAAGGTGAGTATTCTTTGTTTTTAAGCTCTAATGGTAATAACTTAGACTTTTTCTTGGCATATGGTCCTAATTTGAGGACAAATATTTTTTAACTGGGGGAGGATGATGTGATCATGGACAGCATGTACAACATGGAACTTAAACCAGATGAGGAACTTTTAGCTGATGAGATTATAGTCGAGGAGAATGTTGCCGAGAGATTTTTAGCCGAGGAGATTATAGCCGAGCAGAATGTTGCCGAGGGATTTTTAGCCAAGGAGATTATAGCCGAGGAGAATGTTGCCGAGGGACTTTTAGCCGAAGAGATTGTAGCCGAGGAGCTTGTTGCAAAAGGAGGAATGCTAGCGATCAAGAGAACTAAGATTAAGAAGTTCAAGGAAGGCATTAGCGTAACACTTCCACAAGTCCAAACACAACACCATTCAAAGAAAGATCAAACCACACTGGTTTTGATTATGGCCCACAGAATTCACTAAATGGATATGTGAATTATTTTGTGCTCTTTTTCTCCTCTTTTGTTTTGTCCCAATGGGTTTTCCAAAGAGAGATTTTTAATGAGGCAAGATAATTCACATTGCTATTGACCCATTTTGTGATCTTTCTCAAGCCCACAAACCTCTACAATTTCGATAAGGAATATCAAGAGTTCTAGTTTCATTTTCAAACTTTGTTTTATTTTTTATGCTTGTTTTCGAGAGTTGTTATTACTCTTCATGCAAGGCTTGTTTCTTGCTTTTATATTTCCTTTGTTTTCTTTGTCGAACTTATCCTATCATTTTTATTTATCTAAGAACTTTGTTTCTTCTATTATGGTCGAGAGTCATTCTCCTCCTTCTTGCTTGTTGGTGCGTAACATACATCAAGTGTTTCGATATCTTTTGGTGCGTTATATCCAAAAGAAATTGATTGGTAAATCAAAGGATTTTCGCAATCCTTTGTGTGACCTTTCACTTCCACAACCCTTGAAACACTTGTGTTTGCAAGGCCTATCATGTTCGAATCTAGTCTTAGAGTGCCGATCTTAGAGAGTTCATATCATATATTAAAGAAGTTAATTACATCAAGGAGGTGGCAAAATGCTCGAGCCCAAAGCATATAGATCATTCTGAATCGAGTCGTTCCCTTTTTGGAAACTTCTCAAAACCCGCTTGAGCAATTCTTCCTTCTTGGAGATCCTAGCCTAGGACCAATGTAAACTTAATCGGTGTTCGGACAAATGAGAGTTAGTCTTTGCTGAAACAACCAGAATGGAGTCTTGAAGCCTTTTAATTTTCGACTCAGAGGCCCCAACACTCTTTTCAACATACTCTTTATGCACACAAATTCATTTTACAAGCTTGTCATGCTCGGAAAGTGGGATTGAATTCGGCTTCAGATTCATATAAGAATTATGAAGCGCTCAAGCAGACCTATAGAGAGTCCATAGTAGTAAGATACCGCTTAATCCCTTCGTCCGAGAGGCTCGCTAAGTCCAGAGTCTCCGAGTCCATATAACCAAATTGGCTCATCACGGCAGCAGTGGATTCTCTGTCACGAGGAAGGTCAGAACAAAAGCGATCCCACTCATCCGTGGAAACGAGCGGTAAAGTTGCATCGACCAGAGCTTCGGCTCTGGTCGGGTCATAAGAAGAAAAAGAAATAGCTAGCAAGGCATTCTCATTCCACGGAGAGGAGATGACAATACTCTTGCCGGTGTCCCTTGGCGGACTTCCGTCAAGAGAAGAAGCCGAGGTGGTCACTTCTTTATTTGCATCCCTTGAGGAAGGATTTACATCCTTTCGAGGAGCCGAGATGCTAAACCCTTCATTTGCAACAAGAGGGGAAGGGGGGATTCACCTATTGGAGAAGAAATCAAGGAGTTCTCACCCCCGAATCTCCATGTTTGATGAGGCACCTTCACAATCAAGCGGAGTAGGATCTGGGGTGCAGGTAGGTTCATCAAGCAAGAGTGACCCCGTAACGGTGGAAGAAACTGTCTAAGAAGACGAGGGAGCAATTTCTAGAGAAATTTTTCTTTTCACCAAATGCGTAGAAGTGCTCTTTGAGGTGGCACCACTTTTAACCTACGAAGCTTTCCGCTTCTGAGCACCAGCATATGAGGAACCACGTTTCGTTCCTGGGATCAACAAGGGAAGAATCAGAAATCCGCAAGAAGAGAAGAAAGTTTTATAGGCACTGCAAAGAGGAGTATTTTTCGGAGTTTTCCTGTGGCAAAAGTTCCGACTTAAAAGTGGTTTTAGCCCACATATTAAAGGGAAGCACTAAAGAGTCTTGGGAAGCCATTAGCAAGGCATACGAAGAGATTGGAGGCAAGCGAAGAGACCAAATGAGATGAAGAAAGAGAAAGCGAATCAGTGAAACCGGATTTTTGTCTATGAAGGTGATGACTGGATGAAATTCCTTAATTAAAAGGGATCAAACTTTTGCGTTTAAGAAATTGGGGGACTAACTATGGGGGTGAAAATTCCGGTCCAGTAAAACATGCTCAATAAACCAATGGTAAAAAAGCCAACAAAATCAAAGGTACATATAACTCATATGATATGAGATGACGAGCCAGACTGAATATTGTTTTCATTTTTGTGGCCAAAAATATTAGTTTAAAAGTAAGCTTCTTGTGATATAAGTTGAGGTAATAAATAAATAACAATATAACATAACGATTAATAAAAACATATAATAAACAACCAATCAACCAATAGTGCAAATGTAGAGGAGAGAGAGTAGGCCGCAAAAGCAAAACAAGCGGAGCAGCTAACTACCACAGAAACATGGAGCCAATATCTACTTCCACCAATCCTATCTCTTCTTTCCATATCTCTTTTATTATATCCTCTCCTAATACTACAATTTAAACGTTTTCTATTTTCCAATTGTTGAAACTTTATATTTATCTTTATAATTTTTTCTTTTTTTGCATGGCGGTTTGATTTCTTACAATATCTAATATCTTAGGCCACCAAGAAACTCTTAAGGTAAAATAAAACTGAAAATAAAGCCATTTTCGCTTTGTCTGTGCCACACACACTCTCCTCTCTATGCCTCAAGAATTTGTTCAGGTTCGTTATTGTCTTTGCCAAATTGGGATTGCCCTTAGGAGATAACCAATTACATTGATGTTTCACACTCCTATTCTCCAATAGATCTAACTAAAATTTGTTTCTTTGTAACCCACTGGGTGATGCAAATTTTGAAAAACTCTTGATTTCGAATGATTCTGGTTCATCTTCTAAATTGGCTTTTCTTTTTCAGAAACATTTATTTTTTGGAACTGGGTTTCAATGGGTTAGTCAAAGTTGGGTAGTGATTGATGACTTTATAAAGCACACAAACTAGAATTAGTAAATTTTGAAAACTTTCAATACCCACAAGCTGATTATTGTGTCTGAATATAGATTCTGCAGAACAAGCTTTGAATTTCAATTCATTTGAATGTCATATTGTTCCTGTTGTACAAGTTGGTTAAGTTCCTTTGTGGTAACTGATAAACAATCTTGTATTTCTAGTTTTCACTTTTCACAAATGAAACTATGTTGCTGAGCCAAAAACAAAAACATAAACAAAAAAAATCTAATGAAATGTGTTTGTTATGATATCTGAAGTGTTGATTTTGTTAGCAGAAGACTAAGGGGTAAAATCAGACAAGAATAAAGAGTGTTCCTGGTTGATGAATTAAGCAAAAGAGTGTTATATATATATATGGGATGATGGCTACAGCAGCTGTTATAGGACTCAATGCAGGGAAAAGACTGTTGAGTTCATCGTTTTACTACTCGGACGTCACCGAGAAGTTTCTATCTGTAATTGATCATTGTTCATCACAGTACCATATTGCTTCAACAAGAAGTGGGATAACTGCAAAGAAGACGTCATCATCATCATCGAACTACAGTCCGAGTTTACCCTCATCGAGTCGTCACATACAATCTGCCAAGGCTCTGAAAGAGAGCGTGGACGTTGTTGCTTCTTCTGTGCAGCCATGGTTACCTCCTGGATCTGATAAAGAAATGGAAGATGAAAGCTATGATGATGATCTTGGCCATTCTGTTGAGGCACTCTTACTGTTACAGAAGTCTATGCTGGAAAAACAATGGAATCTTTCATTTGAGAAGACGGCGACAAGTGAATCCCCGAGCAAGAGGAGGACCACACAGAAGAAGATTCCCGTCACCTGTTCAGGGATTTCAGCTCGGGAAAGGAGAATCGGTGCTAAGAAGAAAACTAATATAAGTCATGTTAAAGCAGTTTCAGAGGTTAGTAGTGGAAAGCAGGTTAGCTCAGTGATAAATTCAGAGTTGTTCCAAGACAGTCGTGTGAAGGGTTATGTGAAGGGTGTAGTGAGTGAAGATGTGCTTAGTCACGCTGAAGTCGTGCGCTTGTCCAAGAAAATCAAATCTGGCCTTCGTCTTGATGATCATAAGTCAAGGTAAAATTTTACATACTACACATAGAAAGAGCTGAAAGTATTAATAATAAAAGACTAAATTATTGTCTGGTAAAACATTAGATTGAAGGATAGATTAGGCTGTGAGCCTTCTGATGAACAGCTTGCAATATCCTTGAAAATATCTCGGGCCAAGCTGCAGGCATGGTTGATGGAATGTCATCTAGCGAGAGAGAAGTTGGCTATGAGCAATGTGCGTTTGGTTATGTCTATTGCTCAGCGTTACGATAATATGGGAGCAGAAATGTCTGATCTTGTTCAGGTAATTTCCAAATCTTTGTGCATTCTTTGTTATAGCTTTTCATGTACTTTTCTATTAAGAAAGATTTTTGTTTCGTACTATGAAGGGTGGTCTTATCGGACTTTTGCGGGGAATAGAGAAATTTGATTCTTCCAAGGGTTTCAGAATTTCAACTTATGTATATTGGTGGATTCGACAGGTGTGGATATCGATTCACCTCAGATGTTTGATGTTTTGTGCTTGCCAATATGGTTAGAAAGTAAAATATGACAAGTGATGCTCTTTGTGTCAAATTTCTGAAAGGGTGTCTCAAGAGCATTAGTGGACAACTCAAGAACCTTGAGGTTACCTACTCACCTGCATGAAAGGCTCGGTCTAATCCGAAATGCAAAGCTTAGACTTCAAGAGAAAGGAATTACACCCTCCATTGATGTAAGCATGTTATTAACAATCGAACAATTCTTGTTTCTCCTGTCTACATTTTGTATGCTTATATTGATTGTTGTTCTTTCCAGAGGATTGCAGAGTCTCTAAACATGTCGCAGAAGAAAGTTAGAAATGCAACAGAGGTAAGAAAACTAGTTTTGATTCATGTCCCTTTCTTTTTCAAGGATCAATGCGTATTTGTGCTAATGCTCTTGCACTTCAAAAATGCAGGCTGTAAGCAAAATATTTTCCCTAGACAGAGATGCATTTCCTTCTTTGAACGGTCTCCCTGGAGAAACTCATCACAGTGTAAGTCTCTTCTTTCAATTTAACCTTCCATGTTTCCCTGCAGTCTCTCCTGTCCAGTATATAACGTTTTGATGGATTGATTTCAATATTTTCAGTACATTGCGGATAATCGTTTGGAGAACAATCCGTGGCACGTGTATGATGAGTGGGCACTCAAGGTAAAAAAAAGAAGAAGCAAAAGTCATTAGTGAAGCAACATTTATTTATGTATTCATGAAAGTTGTTTTACTTACCGAATACTGAGTTTGAGCATGTTGATTATATAATTGCAGGACGAAGTAAGCAAGCTTATAAGTGCAACACTCGGAGAACGGGAAAGGGAGATCATTCGGTTATACTATGGTCTAGACAAAGAATGTCTCACATGGGAAGACATTAGCAAACGGTATGTATTCAATCTTAACCCTCTTCTTGGCCCATTGTTGCATCATCATCGACCATAGATCTTTAAAACTGTCTTCTTGAAAAATTTGCAGGATAGGATTATCGAGAGAGAGGGTGCGACAGGTGGGGCTTGTGGCGCTGGAGAAACTAAAACACGCAGCGAGGAAGAGGAAAATGGAGGCAATGATCCTCAAGAATTGATTTTGTTTTTGTACATTTTTATTACATCAGAGCCATAGAGAGCGGTTGTGAATGTTGTATATATACAGGGAACAAAAGGGGGAATACTCTCTTTATCTATCTTCCTTGCTTATCTATGTAAACTGAGTTAAGAAACAAGACAGTGATGCAATATTGGCTTCAATAACTTCCTCATCTATCTCTGTTCATTCACAGTCCACGTGAACTTTTCTTTTCTATGCTGTAATATTATTTGTATGTTAATTTATTTTATGATAATTGATAAAGCTTTTTTTTTTATCTGAATTGCTTTTTTCAATGAAAATATGCGTACATACCAGTTAACAAAAACAACAAGAGCGTACACAAAGAAAACAGGATCGAAACAATCACCTACAACAAAGCAGGGAACATAACACCTAAGAGATGGTGCTTTCCAAACCAAACAATTCTTGTAACCAAAAAAGTAGCCCGAAGCTACGTATGATTGGTGTCGATCCTCTTTCGTGACACTTCTTGCAATCAGATTAGCTCATTTGTTCGTACAAAAAGATTCCAGGAGCACTTCCCAATTCGTGAAGGCTTTCTTATTTTACCATAAACCTGAAGGATTTTTTGAATCATATTGCATTTCACTTCTTCCACCTTACACATAAACATGCTGTCGTCTGCAAATAATAAATGATGACTCATCGGGTCCTCCTGAGAGAATTGAATGCCATTGATTAGACCAGAGTCAGCCGCTTTATTTAAAAGATGTGTAAGACCTTCAGTGTAGAGAACAAAAAGGAAAGGGGATAGGGGATCCCCTTGTCTTAGGCCTCGAGAGATCAGCCCATGAGCTTGGCCATTGATGAGAACTGTGTAAGTAACACTTTTAACACAACACATCACCCATGCAATCCATTTAAGATGAAATCCCAAGGCCTGAAGAAGTTTGCTCAGGAAGTTCCATTCAACTCTGTCATAAGCTTTAGACATGTCTGTTTTAATCACCATATACTCCTTTGCAAATCTCTGAATTGTTCTCAAGGCATGCACTGATTCATGAGCAATCAGAATATTATCTGAGATGAGCCTCTCCGCAACAAAAGCATACTGGTTAGGGGACACAATAGACGGCAGCAGAGGTTGAAGTTTAGAGACTATGATTTTTGAGACAATTTTGTACATCACAGAACACAGACTAATGGGTCTCAAATCAGACATGAGAGGGGAACCAATTACCTTCGGGATCAAGCATAATTGAGTGAAGTTCCATTCATAAGGAAATGATCATTTCTATAAAAAAACTCAGCACCTCTGCAGTAACCTGGGGTCCAATGATATCCCAATATTGCTGGAAGAAAAGACCCGTCATTCCATCAGCACCAGGAGCACTCGCTGGTTTTATCGAAAAAACAGCTCATTTCACCTCCTCTTTCGAGACTTCTTTGATCAGGATGTCATTAGTTTTGTTAGAGATCCTTGGAATAAAGCCATTGAACAACTCTTCAAAATCTTGTGGTTGTCAAGATCTGAAAAGATCTTGAAAGTATTTCGCAGCCACATCGCCCTTGGAAGCTTCTGATCTCTGATAATTGATAAAGCTATGACAGCTTTTTTTCTTCTTCTCTATATTGGCTAAGATTAAAAAAAAGTGACAAAAAAGAAGCTAAGAGGATGATATGTTTGAGTGGAGTGGGAAAGAGACTTGAAAGCAAAGATGTCTTAGAGAATTCAGATCTAACTCTCTTTTTTTCTTTATCTTCTCATTCTCGTTGTTTACGACCATGGACTCTGAGGGAGTGTCACTACCATTGATCCACGAACATCTCTTGATGCCTTGGAATGATCTGAGGAGATCGAGGTGATTGTTGTGGACGCTTAGAAGCTATCAGTGATGGCTATTATTGCAAAATCTGCGATCTTTTCTTCCACAAGATATGTGGCGAGTCCTCTGAATATATCCAACACCCATCTCACTCCATTCACACTCTTCAGCTTCAACGTATACCTGCAAATTCGTATATCTGCAAATTGTGTGGAAGGTTTGTCCAGAAGCTATGCAATCATTGTGAAATCTGTGACTTCGACGTGGATCTACATTGTGCCAAGTACCCACCACCAGAGGTTATTGAAATTTCTGAGACGCATCATCATCCCCACAAGCTCACCCTTGCCAAGGGGTGGATCAAATTTGATTGTGATGCTAAATGTGGGAAGGGTGATTTACCAATGTTATGAATGTGATTTATCCTTCCATGTGGATTGTGTATGGAGCCCATAAGAGCTAAAACACCCGTTAGAGGTAAACCATTCTTTCCAGTCCTTGCATCACCGGATTATTCTGATGGAAAGTGTGAAATCCCGACCTTCGGTCCGGTATTTCTCCGTTTTTTAATTCTCGGTTTAAGTTGATTTCTAGATATTTCTGTAATATTCTCACTAAATATTCCATTTTTTTTATTCTCAACCAAATATAATATTTTCTTTTTAAATAAATTGAAATCTTTTTTTTTTTTCCTTTTTCCTTTTTCCTTTCGGGAAATATTTTCTTTATAAATACCTATATAATCTTTTATTTCACTCTTTTCCAAAACTCTAAACTATTTTCTCTCCTCTCTCTCTCGCGGCTGCCTCTCTCTCTCCTCCTCCTCTGCCGCATTTTCTCTCTCCTAGTCGTGAAGCCCTAGCCGTCGAGATGATGACCTCCTTCTCCTCCTTCTCCTCCATGTATGCCAAGGTGAGTACTAGTTGCCCCTCACTCACTTAGAGATCTCGGTTTATTATTTTTGATCAAGTTTTCTTTTAAAACCTTGCTTTCCTCTAAGCGAGCTATTTGATTCGTTTAGTGTTTTTTGTTGTTTGCTAATTGACTATATATTATATTACACCATATATTCTTAGATTTATTGATTATTCTTATATCTGTTCTAGGGTTTATGTACATATATTGTTTGTTGCTTGATTCACAAATATCCTGAATATTGACTTAAGAACTAAGGAACCCTAATAACATGATGAATTGATTGATATGAGTTGTTGCTGAGATCCCATTGTTACAACTTGGTCGAGTTATGTTTGTGAGTTCTGAATTTAGAAAGATGAGATTGATGAGGATTTAATTCGGTATTGTGTGGAGTCATACTTTAGAATTGTTAGGTGTCCGTCATAGACAACCCCTATGGTGCGTATATTGATTGTTGGGGATGAGGGATGCCTATAGGGGTCATCAGTTCTGACCGCCGTGGAGGATTTTGGCGGGCCCTCATGAATAGTCTGTGTGACACATATGTGAGCCAACACGTCGTCCAAAAGGAGGTGGGGTTGAAGGTGGAAGGCCGACTTGTCTGGTTCCCACGGGAAGGCGGGGTCGGGTGTTACATGTTTATACAATGGTGAAGAAATAGGCTCATTGTGATGAATTTGGGGATCGAATAGTATAATGTGTAGATCCCAATTGCTTTTGCTTTTTTTAGGATTAGACTTTTATGAATAGTAACTCGCGTATTTGTCTGAAAGTGTTTGTGAGTCTCCACCAGGTTCATCCTCACTGAGTAGTCCAATTACTCACCCCTCCTCTTCCCTTTGTTCTGTACAGGTTAGCGAGGATCGGTTATGTCTTATATTGTTGATTGTGACCTGGGCGTTTTCTTGGCGATCATGTGTTCTCACCATTGGGCCCAAACCAGGCGACTTAACCATTGGGGGTTAGTCTGCCAACCTAACATGCCCGAATTCCCCGGTTTCTTTGGAGGTCCGGGAAATGGGTGTTACAAAGTGGTATCAGAGCCCAGGATTAGGTCAATCCAGTTCCGACCTGGAGGATCGCGCCTAGGGGTGGGCGTTCGGATCCTCGGATCGGGTTTGGGTCGGATATTTTGAGTTTCGGGTATTTCGGGTTTAAGGATTTAGGTACCGATCGGGTATTTTAAAAATTCGGATCGGGTTCGGTTCGAGTTCGGATTGGATCGGGTATTTTTTTTTAAGATCCAGAATTTTTTGGATATGTTGGGATCCAAATCCGAAAGTATTTTTAAAGTATCCACTATATCTGAAAAACCCCGAAGAACCCGAAATCCGAGACAAAACACAAAAACATGAATATTCATTTCAATAAAACCAATATACTTTCAAACCAAAAATATCCAAAATACCCGAAACATCCTTAAAAAAAACAAAATAGGTGTATTCGATATACCCATAATATCAAAAATATACCTAAAATACCCGAAATACCCAAAAAATAATTAATATATTCGGGTTTATAGTTATAATTTTGGGTATTTGGGTTTTATCAAGTCTAAATATAATTAATATATTTGGGTATATAATTACACTTTGGGTATTTCGGATACCCATTTGGTTCTCGGTTCGGTACCGGTTCTGGTTCGGTTCTTCGGGTATAGGAATTTAAGATCCGATCGGATATTTTAAAAATTCAGATCGGGTTCGGTTCGGGTATTTTTGGTTCGGTACCAGTTCGGATTTTTGGATACGGATTTTTTGCCCAGCCCTAGTCGCGCCCGTGTTTTCGTCGTGTTTGTGACATTGTTTTCTTGAAAGTTTTTCAAAATGTTTTCAAACCCAACACAACAACAATATATTGACGTCCGATCAGATAGTTCTCTTTTATCTATTTCTATTTTTTAACCCGATGACTAGGTTTAGGACGCGAGAAATCGCACGGAAGAGGGTTACACCGTTGACCATGTGGCAGTTTCAGTCCCGCCCTTAGAGTTGCAACAAAGTTGCCGCTAGGCGAGATTGGTTAGCCGGGTGTTGTCCGGACGTTACCAGGACGGTTGTTCCGGAACCACCACGCCATGTATTGCCAGTTCCGACTAGATAATCTTTGGTTTTATAGCAGCCATTCAATGTGTTTGATTGGGTTCCAGCTGGTCTACACAACTAGTAGGTTTAAAGGGCAAGCATCGCAAGAGTCCACAGAACTTGTCAGGCCGTGGGAAACCAGTCAGAGTTCGATCTCGCAGTAGCGAGGAACCTAGCTGTGTCATCAAAGGAGACTGGAGTGTGCTTGAGTACTATGAGGAATTCACACTTTCCAGCCGGACAATGCCTTAGAAGATTTCACGGAGGCGACATAGTGCGTCAAGTTCTCTGACAAACTTCGTCAAGGGCCTCCTCCCAAGTCATTTGACGGTGAAGTCGAGACCGATCTGTCAGAGGATTTGAAAGCGATTAGGACAAATGTTTTCATATGGATTAGAACCTACCCTTTTAAAAGTTCATAATGCATATAGGCTTTTTCAAAAAAAAATCAGATTTCTTTCTGGCATTTATGCCCTTTTGAAAAATGTTCTACTCCCCTTTTTATCAATAAAAGGTATTTTGGTTTTAACTCAAACTTGTTTTTGGCAACGTTTCTCAAACTCTATATCTTCCACGTTTCTGTCTACTGCCACTCTACGTTCCTAACATTAACCTCCATCCAATCTGGCAACTCAACATGGTGCTTCAGCTTCAACATTTTGGCATTGGTGATCTCTGCTTTCACAATCGACTCATTTCCGGTGTTCAGAATTTTCCTTCTCTTTCGATTTTTAGCTCTTCATTGCTTTCCCACAGTCTTCTTCCCTAGGATTCGGGGACGAATCCTCTGCAAGGAGGGGAGATTGTGAAATCCCGACCTTCGATTTGATATTTCTCCATTTCTTAATTTTCGGTTTAAGTTAATTTCTAGATCCTTCTGGAATATTCCCACTAAATATTCCCTTTTTATTTTATTCTCAACCAAATATTATATTTCCTTTTTAGATAAGTTCAAATCTTTCTTTTCTTTTATTTTTCTTTTTTCTTTTCGGAAAATATTTTCTTTATAAATAACTAGCTAATTTTTCATTCTTTCTTTTCCAAAATCCTAAACTCTTTTCTCTCCTCTCTCTCTCTCTCTCTCTCTCTCTCTCTCTCTCTCTCTCTCTCTCTCTCTCTCTCTCTCTCTCTCTCTCTCTCTCTCTCTCTCTCTCTCTCTCTCTCGCGGCCGCCTCTCTCTCCTCCTCCTCCGCCGTGTTTTCTCTCTCCTAGTCGTGAAGCCCTAGCCGTCGAGATGATGATCTCCTTCTCTTCAATGTATGCCAAGGTGAATACTAATTGCCCCTCACTCTCTTATAGATCTCGGTTTATTGTTTTTGATCAAGTCTTCTTTTAAAACCTAGCTTTCCTCTAAGCGATCTATTTGATTCGTTTAGTGTTTCTTGTTGTTTGCTAATTGACTATATATTATATTACACCATATATTCTTAGATCTGCTATTGATTATTCTTATATTTGTTCTAGAGTTTATGTACATATATTGTTTGTTGCTTGATTCACAAATTTCCTGAATATTGACTTAAGAACTAAGGAACCCTAATAACCTGATGAATTGATTGATATGAGTTGTTGCTGAGATCCCATTGTTACAAATTGGTTGATTTATGTTTGTGAGTTCTAAATTTAGAAAGATGAGATTTGTGAGAATTAAATCCGGTATTGTGCAGAGTCATACTTTAGAATTGTTAGGTGTCCGTCATAGGCAACCCTTATGGTGTGGATATTGATTGTTGGGGCTGAGGGATGCCTATAGGGGTCATCAGTTCTCACCGCCGTGGATGGTTTTGGTGAGCCCTCATGAATAGTATGTGTGACACATATGTGAGCCAACACGTCGTCCAAAGGAGGCGGGGTTGAAGGTGGCATGCCGACTCGTATGGTTCCAACGGGAAAGTGGGGTCGGTGTTACATGTTTATACAATGGTGGAGCAATGGGCTCGTTGTGATGAATTTGGGGATCAAATAGTATAATGTGTGGATCCCAATTGATTGTGCTTGTTTTAGGATTATACTTTTATGAATAGTAACTTGCGTATTTGTCTGAAAGTGTTTGTGAGTCTCCACCAGGCTCATCCTCACTGAGTAATCCAATTACTCACCCCTTCTCTTCCCTTTGTTCTGTACAGGTTAGCGAGGATCGATTATGTCTTATATTGTTGATTGTGATCTGGACGTTTTCCTAGAGATCTTGTGTGCTCACCATTGGACCCAAACTATGCGACTTAACCATTGGGGGTTAGTCTTCCAACCTAACATGTCCGGATTCTCCGATTTCTTTGGAGGCCCTGGAAGATCGGATGTTACAGAAAGTGTCGTCTTTGATTGATAATGTATTGTTTTATCATTGTTCTTGTAACTTTAGCTTGGATATGCGTTGTGTTATAAACCCACCACCACAATCTGTTCTGGATTTGAAAACTCACCATCACCAACTCACTCTTTTCCCAAGACTCTTCTTGTTTACATGTAATGCTTGCGGCCTGAATGGAGATCGAAACCCTTACATATGTTTTTCAATGTGATTTCATGATCCACGAAGGTTTTTTTAGCCTTCCATGCCTCATAAATATCAATCGACATAATCATTGCGTTTCTCGCACGTATCTTCTTGGTGTTGTGAATTATGTGTGGAGTTTGTCGCTAGAAGATGGATTGGACTTCTGAGTTATTCTTGTCAGAGGTGTCCTCGTTATGTCGTTCATTTGAAATGTGCTACCAGAAAGGATGTCTGGAATGGGAAAGAACTCGAAGAAGTATCTGAAGAAACAGAAGATGATACATAGTCATATGTGGTAATAGATGACAATACAATACATCATGTTAGCCACAAAAAGCATTACTTAAAGCTCAACGTTAATGGTCTTCTATGCAATGACCACAAGCGGTGCAACGCATGCACCCATCCTATCTGTCTCCAATCCTTCTATAGCTGCATGGGTTGTGATTTCATTCTCTACCAAAGCTGCAACAAGTTGCCTACAAAGTCAGCGCACACTCAACATTATTATGGGTCATAGGGCAAAAAAATGTTTAGCGTTTTAAATTTATTATTTTTAAGGTTTTTATTAATTTTTTTTTTAAATAACTTTTTGTGTAATGTTTTTGTAGAATTTATTATTAAAAAATACTTATAAAATATTTTATGGATCATTTTCAATCTAATTTTTATTATTTATTATTTTTAATAAAAATATATATCAAAAACAAGTCGGAGCACTTAATTATTAGAACACGGAGTCGGAACCCCGGGCCATCGCACTGCTCACATTCCCTACTAAGCCGGCCTTGTACAAAGAAATGGCATGTACATGCATGTGGTACACAATGAACCGCTAAGTTTAATTACAGGCCTGGGCAATTACTTTCGATATGCAGCTTGTCATAGAATGTCTAATGGTTTCCTGTACAAGCATGGGACTAAGAACTTAGATGTCCAGTGCGGATCAATTTCTGAGCCATTTGTCCATCCAAGTCATGCTTATCCCTTATACTACATTCTAGGCATGTGTATTCGGGTTATTCGTTCGGGTATTTCAGATATCGGGTATTTCGGGTATAGACTTTTAGTAACCACATAGGAACCGAGAAAATTTTGGGTCATATCGATTCGGATTTGGTTCGGTATGGTTACTTGATTTTGGAACCGACTTAGAACCGAAAACAACCGGTTTCGGTTTGGGTTGGTTACTTTGTAACCATATTATTTTATCCACAAAAAAACTGTATAAACCATAAAACCCGAAAACCAAAAAATGGGATCGACCGCTCTGGACCGATCGATCTAAATGTGGTTCATCGATTCCAAAAATACTCGATGTGATATAAGATTAGAATCCACCTCTCTTATAGATCAAATGATTTCAAGTTGTAGGCTTACAGCTTGAAATGGATTGATGAGACGTTGGTGAAGATGGAGATGGAGTTGTTGTTGATTGAATCACATAAATCAACACAAGGAAGGACAACTTGAATCACACAAGTTATTATTCCACATAAACAAGAGAGTAAAGGAATCTCACACAATACTCTAATGATCCACACTTATATTTTAGGATGATTCAACAAACTAAAATAGACAAGCAAAACAAAGGATAAAAGATTTAAGAGGAAAACACTTTATGATTTTTATTCAATTTTATCATGAATAATACAAACGAAATGGAGACTCTTTTATAGAGTTCCTAAACTTGGTGGACAAACCAAAACAATAATACAAAAATCAGCTAAATAATAAAGCATGAAATAAATGAAAGATTATTGTGGGAGTAGGTATCACTTCCTTGACCAGATTTGGCTGAAATTAATCCAAGAGTGATTAATTTCGATGGATGACACAAATCTGATCGTTGATTCCATCAACTTGATTCCAAAGTAATGACCATAATCAAGTATGCTGATCATGTGGGATTGATTTGATATTCCATTGATATATTTGATGGTGATTAATGCATTAGTAGGAGAGCTTGATTCACGTAAGTGATTGGGTCCATGATAGGCAATTTGTGGTTCATGGGGTGGATTAATGTAGAATGGGTCATAAGTTGATTTGCGGGCCTGATCCATATAGAACCACCTAGGGCATTTGAACTTTGAAGCTTAAGGTCCACGATTTTGGAAACTACATCATTCTCACACTCTTCAAAAGGTTTTGTCTTCAAAACCGTTTCACCTTTGGTCTCTTTCTCGTCTATGGCTTGGGTGGCTGGTTCTTCTTTGGTTGATTGCTTGAGTTTGCTTCTTCTATGTGTTCTTTTGTTACACTACTTTTGTGGTAGCTGTCTCGGGGATGATTTTTTTGAACAAACTCCTCATACATCTCTAATCTTATACTCTCCCAAGTGTGAACCGGTTCATTGTAGTATATCCGTTCAGCCTCCTCTCGATCCCACCATTCATAGGCTCTTCCGGTGAGTGTATGTATGGCATACCACAACTTCTCTTTCTCCAGAATGTTGCAAGCTTGGAACCATGCCTCCATATCCTCTTCCCACCTTAGATAGGCTTCTGGATTTTGGTTACAACCCGAAAAGGTTATGAGCGGCGGTTCATAGTCATCTCATTTTTCAGACCTTATCTCATCTCCATTGGCAAATTCTTCGAAACATGTCAAATTTTCATAGATATTTTCTTCCTCCCACCATTCATCTTCATACTCCATAGAAAGAATAAATTTATTTCTTCACCTTTTTTTTTCTTTTTTCTTTTTTTTCTTAATAAATAAAACGATTTAAAACAAAACAATTATAAATCTTTTGTGATTTTTAAGATACTTTTGAGAATAAACACGAAAATAATAAATATAATGAAAGGAAAAATTTTGTCTATATTTTTTTTTAAAATAAAAAACAAAGAATAAAAACATAAAACTTTTTTTTTTGGTTTTCGTTTAAAATAGAATGAAAAAAAAACAGAAAAAAAATGATAGATGATAAGAGCTTTTAGCTCTGATACCAAATGATATAAGATTGGAATCCACCTCTCTTATATATCAAGTGATTTCAAGGCTTACGGCTTGAAATGGAAGATAGGACGTTGGTGAAGATGGAGATGGAGTTGTTGTTGATTGAATAACATAAATCAACACATGAAAGAACAACTTGAATCGCACAAGTTATTATTCCACAAGAACAAGAGAGTAAATGAATCTCATACAATACTCTAATGATCCACACTTGTATTTTAGGATGATTCTATAAACTAAAATAGACAAGCAAAACAAAGCATAAAAGTTTTAAGAGGAAAATACTCTCTAATTTTTATTCAATTTTATCTTGAATAATACATACATGGAGACTCTTTTATTGAGTTCCTAAACTTGGTGGACAAACCAAAACAAAAACAATAATACAAAAATCAGCTAAATAATAAAACATGAAATAAATGAAAGATGATTTTGGGAGTAAAGTCTTGGTATCACTTCCTTGACCAGATTTGGCTGAAATTAATCCAAGGGTGATTGATGATTTCGATGGATCCATGACACAAATCTGATCGTCGATTCCATCAACTTGATTCCAAAGTAATGACCATAATCAATTATGCCGATCATGTGGGATTGATTTGATATTCTATTGATAGCTTCGATGGTGATTAATGCATTAGTGGGAGAGCTTGATTCACGTAAATGATTGGGTCCATGATAGGTAATTTGTAGTTCATGGGGTGGGTTAATGTAGAATGGGCCATAAGTTGATTTGCGGGCCTGATCCATATAGAACCCACCTAGGTCATTTGGGCTTTGAAGCTTATGGTCCATGATTTTGGAAACTGCATCACGCTGGATGGTGGATCGATCGATCCAATCTTTGTTTTGCAGGATTCACATTTCACTTCACCGTTTTTCAACACATCAAATTCCAACATTCCAAAGTCCAAACAGAGTTCCAAGCTCAAACACAGATCCAACTTGTAGCGCCCGTGTTCCGGAAGAATTGGTTATTAAAGGGAAAATAATTAATTCTGGTTGTTCCGGACAGTATCGATCGATACTGGGCAGTATCGATCGATACCAGCCGGGTTTTTCTCGGGATTATCTTCTTCTCTTATCTTCTTCGAGTATAAAAACGTATCCTTGGAGGATAAGACCAGAGTTGGTCGAAAAAGAGAGAAAGGAAGAGAGAGAGAGAGAGAAGGAGAAAGAGAGAGAAGAAAGCTTGCCGAAGTTTGGATCTTGCGAGATCGAAAGAGAGTTTGAGCTTGAGAAGCTCGAAGAAGAGGTTTGACGAGCTTGGGTTCGACGTAAGCTTGTGAGAAGAGAGGGAGATCTTCTTAAGCTTGAGAAGTCGTTTTAGAGCTCGATCCTTCTTGTTTAAGGTGAGTTGTGACCAAAGGTTAGCAAGTGAGCTTGCGTGGTGCATTGTTAAAGCTTGGTTGATGCTTTTATGGCTTGTATGGCGATTCCTGTGTTTAGGTCTCGTGGGCATCGATCGATACCATGTGTGTATCGATCGATATCAGACCATAGGCGGTGGTCTCGATTTGTAGTGTATCGAGGTGATAGACTTGGACCGTGTTGTGTCGATCGATACCAAGTGTTGTGTTTGGGTGTCGATCGATATCTGTCCCTTGTCGGGACTTGTGTGTAGTTGAGCATCGATCGATACCATGGGGGGGGGGGGGGGGGTATCGCTCGATACCGGTTGTTTTGTGTCAGTTTAGTTGTGAATATTGTTATATTGTGCTCATTGGTAGCCTGTTGTTGGGATGATCAATCTCACTCAGCATTTGGTTAGCCAAATGTTGATGCATCACTTTTGTCGATGCAGGTAAAGATAAGGCGTGATCGTGGAATCAAGGCGGTGAAGAGGGGATGATTAGGACTCGGGGCTTGCTTTTGTTGTTTGGGTATCGATCGACACTAGGGGAGTATCGATCGATACCAGTTGTTGTTATATAAACCGTTAGCTTGTTTAAGCTGTAGTACTTGCGTTGTACTGTTTGTTTAATATTGTTAATGTTAATTATATGTTTATTTTCTTTGCATAAATAAAAAAAAAATGCGGTCCTTTCAATTATGGTATCAGAGCCCATACGGTTCTAGGAGCCTAGGTGGTTCTAGAATAGATTGGGTGTTGTGTGGGGTCGTAGAATCATCCTCTTGAGCCTTGTGAGATTCCACGGTAAGTATCTTTATTGTGATGATTGATTTTCGTTCTCTGAGCCTGTGCTTCTGCACGTGTGCAGATGGCTAGAGGACGTGGTAGAGGTCGTGGCCGTGGTAGAGGTCGTGGCCGTGTGCCGGAGGAGCAGGTTGAGGAGTCGCGTGCGAGTCAGATTGGGTCTGAGGGTGTGGCTGGCGTGAGTGCCAGTGTGGCAGGTGTTCCAGCGGGTGCTGCGGAGGTAGCAGCGGGTGATGCTCGGGCCCGAGATGATCGCATAGCGGATCTGTTGTCGAGGTTGTTGGAGCGGTTACCAGAGAGAGTGCCGGTTCAGGCTCCTGTAGTCCCGGTAGTTGTGGAGGTTCAACCTCAGGTGGCAGCTGCGGTTGCTGAGGAGCTCCCGTCCTACCTTAGGATGGTGGAGCAGATGCAGAGGATTGGCACGGGGTTCTTCTCTGGAGGTGCTAATCCTGAGGACGCGGGTGCGTGGTTGAGAAGGGTGGAGAGGAATTTCCTCTCAAGTAGGTGTCCCGCGGGATACCAGGTGGACATTGCGGTCCATTATCTGGAGGGTGACGCGCATCTCTGGTGGAGGGGTGTGGCATCACGGAGAGTTCAGGCCGCGATGTCTTGGGCGGATTTTGTGGAGGAGTTTAACTCCAAGTATTTCCCTCAGGAGGCGTTCCACCGGATCCAGTTGAGGCTTGCGAGTTTGACTCAGGGGGATCGGTCGGTACGCGAGTATGAGGTGGAGTTCAACCGGCTCGGGTCTTATGTTAGACGAGCGGCTGAGAGTGAGTCGGACCGTGTTCAGAGGTTTCTGATGGGTCTTCGGGTCGACTTGAGGAACCGTTGCATGGTGAGGTCTTTTTGCACGGTTGATGAGTTGGTTGAGACTGCAGCCTTGCTTGAGGAGGGTCTGAAGGACGAGGTGGTAGCAGTTACACCGAGCTTTCAGGCAAGATCTGTGCAGCAGCAGTCCGGTCCAAGCAGAAGCAGTAAGCCGATGCAAGGACAGAAGCGGAAGCGAGAAGGCGCTTCGAGAGGTAGTCGGGGTGGTCCGGGTTGCTTCGGGTGTGGGAGCATGGATCACCGAGTGGCGAACTGTCCTCAGAAGGGCGGGGTGCGGGTGGATTCTCGAGTGTGCTATCACTGCAAGGAGCCGGGTCACCTCAGGCCTCAGTGTCCCCAGTTGCGGCAGAGTGAGACCACGGTGGTGCAGCCCGTCAGGCAGGTGGCATCAGCGCCTCGAGTGTACTCCATCGCCGAGTCCGCAGAGCCAAGTTCCAGGCCAATCGCAGGTATTTTCTTAGACGCATCTAAGTTTAATTCTGTGTTGGGGAACGTCGTGCTTGTCGGGTGTTAAGGTTCTCGGCACATGTATATGTGCAGGGACCTTGTGTGTTGGAGGTGTAGAGTGTCATGTGTTGTTTGACACGGGAGCATCGCATTGCTTCGTTTCCCCGGAGTTGGCCGAGAAGGCTAATCTGCGGAGCGAGCCCGGTGTGAGTTTGGGTTTCGTGGAGGTTGCCGGAGGGAAGCTCCTGAGGATTCACGGTCGGGTGCGAGACGTGGATGTTCAGGTGGCAGGAGAGTCCATGGCTGCCGATTTGATTATCTGCTCAGTGGAGCTGTACGATGTCATCTTGGGCATGGATTGGCTCGGGAAGTTCAGAGTGCATCTGGACTGTCACCGAGGGCGAGTCGAGTTCGACCGAGGAAAAGGGAAGTTGGTGTATCAGGGTGTGAGACCGACTTCCGGGAGTCTCGTGATCTCGGTTGTGCATGCGGAGCGTCTGATCGAGAAAGGTTGCGAGGCGTATTTAGCTACGATTTCTTTGCCGGAGGCCGTCGGAGAGGCCAGGGTGCAGGATATTCGGGTGGTTAGTGAGTTCCAGGATGTGTTCCAGTCGTTGCAGGGGTTGCCACCGTCTAGGTCGGATCCCTTCACGATCGAGTTGGAACCAGGGACGGCACCGATATCCAGGACTCCTTATAGGATGGCTCCAGCAGAAATGGCCGAGCTGAAGAGGCAGCTGGCGGAGTTGTTGAACAAAGGGTTCATTCGTCCGAGTTCTTCACCGTGGGGAGCACCGGTGTTGTTCGTGAAGAAGAAGGACGGGAGTTTTCGGTTGTGTATTGATTACCGGGGACTTAACCGAGTCACAGTGAAGGACAGGTATCCTCTTCCTCGGATTGATGAGTTGTTGGATCAGTTGAGAGGGGCTACTTGGTTCTCCAAGATTGACTTGGCGTCGGGATATCATCAGATTCCCATCGATGAGGTAGATATCCGGAAGACGGCTTTCAGATCTCGTTATGGTCACTACGAGTTTGTGGTGATGCCATTTGGGTTGACTAATGCACCGGCTGCATTTATGAGATTGATGAACAGCGTTTTCCAGGAGTATCTAGATGAGTTCGTGATCATCTTTATCGATGATATCTTGGTGTATTCGAGGAACCGGGAGGAGCATGAGGTGCATCTGCGTGTGGTTCTTTCGAAGCTGCGGGAACGGAAGTTATTTGCTAAGTTGAGCAAGTGTAGCTTCTGGCAGCGGGAGATCGGTTTTCTGGGTCACATTATCTCTGTGGAGGGAGTATCGGTAGATCCAGAGAAGATTCAGGCCATTAGTACGTGGCCGAGGCCGAGGAATGCCACTGAGATTCGGAGTTTTCTTGGGTTGGCAGGGTATTATCGGCGGTTCGTCAAGGGTTTTGCGAGTTTGGCCAAGCCTATGACGAAACTGACGGGAAAGGATGTTCCTTTCGTGTGGTCCTCGGAGTGTGAGGAGAGTTTGACGAAACTGAAGGCCATGTTGACTAGTACTCCAGTATTGGTGTTGCCAGTGTCGGGCGAGCCTTACGTGGTTTACACCGATGCGTCGGGGATGGGCCTTGGTTGTGTGTTGATGCAGCAGGGGAAGGTTATTGCCTATGCTTCGCGGCAGCTGCGGAAGCATGAGGGCAACTACCCTACCCATGATCTGGAGATGGCTGCAGTGGTTTTCGCTTTGAAGATTTGGAGATCCTATCTTTATGGCGGAAAGGTTCAGGTGTTCACAGATCATAAGAGCCTGAAGTACATTTTCACTCAGCCTGAGTTGAATTTGAGGCAAAGGCGCTGGATGGAGCTAGTGGCCGATTATGATCTGGAGATAGCTTACCATCCTGGTAAGGCTAATCTGGTTGCGGATGCGTTGAGTCGGAAGCGGGTGGCTTTGGCTCGGGAACGCGAGGTTGAGTCTTTGGTGAGCGAGATTAGCACATTGCGTTTATGTGTTGTATCTCAGGAACCTTTGGGCTTAGAGGCGGCTAACCAGGCGGATCTTTTGAGCAGAGTTCGGTTGGCTCAGGGAAAAGATGAGGTTCTGGTTAAAGCTGCGAGAGCAGAGGGTTCTGAGTATCAGGTATCTGCGAACGGCACTATCCTTGTTAATGGGAGGGTATGCGTACCTTTGGATGAGGATTTGCGGCGAGAGATCCTGAGTGAGGCTCATTCGAGTATGTTTGCGATTCATCCAGGAGCGACTAAGATGTATCGCGATATCAAGCGCTACTATCATTGGGTCGGGATGAAGAAGGATGTGGCTAATTGGGTTGCGTCGTGCAACGTGTGCCAGTTAGTGAAGGCGGAGCACCAGGTCCCGAGTGGTTTGTTGCGGAGCCTACCCATTCCAGAGTGGAAGTGGGATATGATCACGATGGATTTCGTGGTGGGGTTACCAGTTTCTCGGACCAAGGATGCTGTTTGGGTCATCGTTGATCGATTGACCAAGTGTGCGCGTTTTCTGGCCATTAAGAAGTCCGATGGGGCGGCAGTTTTGGCTAGGAGGTACGTGCAGGAGATTGTGAGACTGTATGGAGTACCGGTGAGTATTGTTTCAGACCGGGATCCTAAGTTCACATCGGAGTTCTGGAATGCGTTTCAGGCAGTGATGGGCACGAAAGTGCACTTGAGCACGGTGTATCATCCTCAGACAGATGGGCAGTCCGAGCGAACCATCCAGACCTTGGAGGATCTGTTGAGGATGTGCGTGCTGGATTGGGGTGGTCACTGGGTGGATCACTTGAGCTTGGTTGAGTTTGCATATAACAATAGCTACCAGGCGAGTATTGGGATGGCTCCATATGAGGCTCTGTATGGGAGGCCATGTCGTACCCCTTTGTGTTGGACACAAGTGGGGGAGAGGAGCACTTTGGGTGCGAGTTTTGTTCAGGAAACTACGGAGAAGATCCGGGTTTTAAAGCTGAACATGAAAGAGGCCCAAGATCGGCAAAAGAGTTATGCCGATAGGAGGCGGAAAGAGCTTGAGTTTGAGGTGGGAGATAGTGTGTATCTCAAGATGGCTTTACTGAGAGGTCCGAACAGGTCCATTGTTGCGACTAAGTTGAGTCCGAGGTATATGGGACCGTTCCGGATTGTGGAGCGTGTTGGACCGGTAGCGTATCGGTTGGAGTTACCCGCGGTTATGCAAGCATTTCATAAGGTCTTCCATGTGTCGATGCTGAAGAAGTGTTTGCATAGGGGTGACGAGGTATTGGCTGAGATTCCGTCAGATCTCCAGCCCAATATGACCGTTGAGGCGAGACCTTTGAGAGTTCTCGAGCGGAGGGTCAAGGAGCTTCGTCGGAAGAGGATTCCGATGATGCGAGTTCTGTGGGACTGTGACGGGGTGCAGGAGGAAACTTGGGAGCCAGAGGCTAGGATGGAAGCGAGGTTCCAGAAGTGGTTCCAGAAGCAAGCTGCGGCTTGAGTTCCATCGAGAGGTTCCAGTTTCGGTTATAGCTGTATGCTATGTGTATTTCATTTTGTATTGCCGTTGTGTAGAACGATGTTACATTATGATGTGTAATAAGATGAGTATTTCTTATTATGGTGACTTTGGGAGTCGCGGTGTCGCATTGCGTTTGGGGTAAAAGCGTTAATGCAAGAGAGTGATAAGATGGATGTTCTTATTGCTGTTGTGGGCGGTGCGATGACCGGGTTATTGGTTATGCACGCCAGATATTCCGGGTGTGGAATATGGGTGATGCCGGTGTTGCCTTGCGAGGATTTACACGGATCACGGGAGGTAGTTCAGTCGAGATGCTTAGAGATATGTGATTTATTGCTCGTTGAGAGGACTGGTTCCTCTGGTGCCGATAGCTCGCAGGACTGTGTGTCTTGAGAGTGTGAGTGGCGATGTACCCAGACTCGGGAGGTTTATAGCCTAGAGTAATACGTGATACCGTGGATTCGTAAGGAGTATGTCCCAGACGTGGGATATATTCCCTAGAATTGAGTGGTATGGGGTATCGAGACTCTTGTAGGTTATATTCTTGAGTGGAGTGGTACGGCAGATACCCAGAACTCGGAGATGCTGCGGTGTCTTGGGTGATGTGGTATGGTAGATATCCTGCGGGATATGGCTGATGCTCGGAACTCGGAGATGCTGCGGTGTCTTGAGTGATGGGGTTGGCTTGTGTTGAGCAATAAGTACATATGATGCCGCGGTGTCATAAGCATAGGGGCTGAATGGGAAACCTCGGAGGTTGGTATTGGACCTCGTGTGAGTTTTGAGATGGCCGGGTTGGCCAAGGATTGTGTAATCGTTGCGACGATTGAGGTTCATTGGAGATGAACGGTTCATGGGAGATGAGCGGTAACGAAGATTCGAGGTCGAATCTAAGTTAGTGGGGGAGAATTGTAGCGCCCGTGTTCCGGAAGAATTGGTTATTAAAGGGAATAATTAATTCTGGTTGTTCCGGACAGTATCGATCGATACTGGGCAGTATCGATCGATACCAGCCGGGTTTTTCTCGGGATTATCTTCTTCTCTTATCTTCTTCGAGTATAAAAACGTATCCTGGGAGGATAAGACCAGAGTTGGTCGAAAAAGAGAGAAAGGAAGAGAGAGAGAGAGAGAAGGAGAAAGAGAGAGAAGAAAGCTTGCCGAAGCTTGGATCTTGCGAGATCGAAAGAGAGTTTGAGCTTGAGAAGCTCGAAGAAGAGGTTTGACGAGCTTGGGTTCGACGTAAGCTTGTGAGAAGAGAGGGAGATCTTCTTAAGCTTGAGAAGTCGTTTTAGAGCTCGATCCTTCTTGTTTAAGGTGAGTTGTGACCAAAGGTTAGCAAGTGAGCTTGCGTGGTGCATTGTTAAAGCTTGGTTGATGCTTTTATGGCTTGTATGGCGATTCCTGTGTTTAGGTCTCGTGGGCATCGATCGATACCATGTGTGTATCGATCGATATCAGACCATAGGCGGTGGTCTCGATTTGTAGTGTATCGAGGTGATAGACTTGGACCGTGTTGTGTCGATCGATACCAAGTGTTGTGTTTGGGTGTCGATCGATATCTGTCCCTTGTCGGGACTTGTGTGTAGTTGAGCATCGATCGATACCATGGGGAGGGGGGGGTATCGCTCGATACCGGTTGTTTTGTGTCAGTTTAGTTGTGAATATTGTTATATTGTGCTCATTGGTAGCCTGTTGTTGGGATGATCAATCTCACTCAGCATTTGGTTAGCCAAATGTTGATGCATCACTTTTGTCGATGCAGGTAAAGATAAGGCGTGATCGTGGAATCAAGGCGGTGAAGAGGGGATGATTAGGACCCGGGGCTTGCTTTTGTTGTTTGGGTATCGATCGACACTAGGGGAGTATCGATCGATACCAGTTGTTGTTATATAAACCGTTAGCTTGTTTAAGCTGTAGTACTTGCGTTGTACTGTTTGTTTAATATTGTTAATGTTAATTATATGTTTATTTTCTTTGCATAAATAAAAAAAAAATGCGGTCCTTTCACAACTTCCAAGTTTCAAATGTCAAACTAAAAGCCAAGACATAAAAAAAAAAAGATAAAGAGAGAAATAAAGAAGAAGCATCCAAAAGTATTACCAACACATAACCAAAATCCCCAGTTGCATGAAAAACTTTGAAGTCTGAAACTGAATCATACAATTTGTAAGTGTATGAAACTAAAAAAAATTTTTAAAAGAAATGAATTATGTACTAGTATGGAAATTGTAAGTTTGTAACTAAGTTGTAAGTTATAACTTTTACCATTGTAGATCACGATTCACAAGTCTCCAAGTCCAATAGCTTAGTTGTTTCCACCTAGCTATTATGAAACTCTAAAGTAGACATAAAAACAAAAAGTTAAATACAGAAAGTTAAGGAATGACAAACAGATTTTTAAGGACATAACTTACTTTTTTCAAGTTCATTTTGTAGTTCAATCTCAGAATGGAGTTCTTGATTAGTGATAACCGCACCTCTTTCAGTTAAATGTATAGTACATTTAAGCCATTTCTCTGTGCACATCAACACTTCAATATTATAATGAGTTAGACAATTCCTATACGGGTCTAGAATACGACCACTTGTGCTAAAGGAGGATTCAAATGCAACATAAGTAACTTGCATTGCAAATACATCTCTAGCTATCTCAGATATAATAGGATACTTCAGAGCATTGCGCTGCCACCATGACAAGACATCCCAATATGTTCCCTTCATAATCGGTGGATTTTAAACCTTTTCCTTCAAATAAAGCTCAAACTCATCACTAGCATCTTGAATTCCTTTTTCATTAACCATTTCTCTGTAGAAAAAGTCCATTCTTTCATACCCACCATTATCATCATCTAAATCCATTTTTTCACCTTCAAGATAATTTTGAGATGATGTACTAGTTTATTGAGATTGTGTTGCACCACCATTAGTCTCTGATTTGCCGAAAACATAAGTATATTCTTTAAAAAGACTATTTAAAACGCCAGAGACTGATTGATGAAGCTCCTCGCATTCTGCACTACCCTCTCCATAAACTATCTCAGAACACATCATAGCAAAATGCATTTTGTTCCTAGGGTCGAAGACACTAGCAACAATGAAAAGTCTGTTGATCTCCTTTAAGCCTTCCCAATATTTGTCAAACTTTTATCTGATAGCTTTAACCTTCTTACGCAACTCTTCATCAGGTTCTTCAATAATTTTAATCAAATTCCTCTCAATAGTGCAAATCTCAGTATAACACTTAGAGTCGTTAACTCGATTAGATGCAAAAACCACCAAAGTTGAATTGTGAAAAATTATGAAAAATCTTATCAACCTTTCAATTGCTTCCCAATCAGTCTTACTAGGAGGCCCAACTATTTTTCTTCCATCGACTTTCTCATTAAAATGCTCATTATACAACTTGTATTCTGCTTGCATCTTACCAAAAGCCACCATGGACTTCATTGTTCTCGTTAACATCAAATAAGTCGAGTTCCGACAAGTTTTGCAATCTAAATTCAACCTACCTCTAGTCATCTTACCACTATCAACCCGTAATTCGAATGCCTTCACTCTTGAAGTAGAAGATCTGACATAAGTCACATCATTACAAATGGCTGCCACATTTGCATCAACTTCTTGTAAACCATCCTTAACAACTAAATTGATAATGTGAGCAGGACACCTCGTATGCATAAAATCACCATCTAAAACCAAGGCACTAGGTCCCACTCCGTTGAATGCTTTCTTAAACCTCTTGAGAGTTGAAGTATTGTCAGTATCATTATTAACTGTGATGGTGAAGACCTTCTTTATACCCCATTCAGCCAAACACTCAAGAAGAACATATGTTATAGTTCTTCCTTTATGATCATCAACATTCTTAAACCCAATGATGAGCTTTCTTAAGCGCTAATTTCCATCAATGAAATGTGTTGTTACCACCATGTAACTATGACATGTTGTTAGAGCAACCCATATATCAGTGGTAAGAGACACCATTCGATCACTAGTCATCTTCCTCATTTCTTTTTTCTTCTTCACATACATTTCAACTATTTCTCTAGTTGATGTTCTTCGAGATTGAGGCCTGTAGAGCATCACCTTGTCGCATAAATGTCTCCATGCTAAAATCTCAACGAATAAAAGTGGTAGATTTCCCAAAACAAATAACTCATTAGTAGCCTCTTTGAAAAGAACTTCAAAAACTTTACCGAATTTAACGGTACCTTCAGTGCCTTCACGTTGCAAAGCATCATGCTTCTGTTTCATACCCTGCCACACATTGAATTGATTGCATGTGTTTAGATGCTTCTTCAATTTTGAAGTGCCAAAAGCCGTTGGACAGCAAAACTCTCTTCCATAGTAGTGACATTTGCATTTGTCAATATTATCCTTTAGTCTCGTGTAATAGTTCCAAACTTTAGACCTTGTACATACTTGCTTTTTAAGTTTAGATGATGCTTCACTTCCTCATGTAGTGTCTTTCACTTTTTTATTAGCTTCAAGTATGATGGTAGCTGCTTAGTTAATCATCGTAGTATGATTCAACATGCTTAAACTTGATGAGGAACATCAAACCATTAATGATATTTGGATTTTTTTTATCCTCGGATAACCGTATGGTAATACAATTATCTCTATTTCTTTTTTTTAGTTTCGACCAAAACTTAAAAGGAACTTATATATATATACTATAAACTTAAAAAGATAATTATTAATATACGAACCAAACTAAAAAGTTTATAATCATTTCCATTATGAAAAAAGAAAATTTTTAAAAAGAAAATTATTAATCTATTTCTAATAAAAGTTGAAGCTATATGCTTTTCAGGGCGTCCACATATGATTTTAAACGACCAATTAAAATATGCCAAATCAGCATTTTAATTAAATCTTAAATAATTTCAAGAATTCCAAAAAAATTTGTCTTTTAAAATGGAAATAATTATCAAAGAGCTAAATTAATAAAAAAAAACACCAAAAATAGAAATAAATATCAAAAGAGATAAATTAACAAAAATATCATTTAAAAGGAAATTAACTTGATATGTATGCAACAACAAAAAACAGAAATATAAATAAATATCAAAAAAGAAAAATTAACAAAAGAAAAATCATTTAAACGGAAATTAACTTGAAATCTATGACAACTCTATGGATAATCAACATAAAAAGCATAACAAACAAAAAAAGAAAAAGAAAATTATATGTCAAAATAAATCTGTTATAGGTTTTTCAGGGCGTCCACGTAGGATTTTAAACGACCAATTAAAATATGTCAAATCAACATTTTAATTAAATTTTAAATAATGTCAAGAATTCCGAAAAAACCTGTGTCTCTTAAAATAGAAATAAACATCAAAATATCTAAATTAACAATTAACAAAAGAAAAAAAAATCAAAAAACGGAAATAAATATAAAAAAATTAACAAAAGAAAAAATTATTTTAAAGAAAATCAACTTGGTATCTATGCAAGAAAAAAAAATCAAAAATAGAAATAAATATCAAAAGAGCTAAATTAACAAAAGATAAAAACATTTAAGATGAAAATAATTTGATATATATGCCAACTATATGGAAAATTAACATAAAAAGCATAACAAAGAAAAACGAAAAAGGAAATTATATGTCAAAATAAATCTTATACTAATTAAAATTAATGTTATATGCATCTAAGGGTGTCCAAATATAATTTTAAATGACCAATTATATTATGTCAAATCAGCATTTTAATTAAATCTTAAATAATGTGAAGAATTTCAGAAAAATATGTATCTCTTAAAATGTAAATAAATATCAAAGAGCTAAATTAACAAAAGAAAAAACATTTAAAAGAAAATTAATTTGATATCTATGATAACTTTATGAAAAATCAACATAAAAAACTTAACAAACAAATAAAGAAAACAAAATTATATGCCAAAAATCGTGTCTTTTAAAATGAAAACAAATATAAAAGAGCTAAATTAACAAAACAAAAGAAAAAAAAATCAAAAATGGAAATAAATATCAAAAGGGCTAATTTAACAAAAGAAAAAATCATTTAAAAGTAAATTAACTTTATGGAAAATCATAATAAAAATCTTAACAAAAAACTAATAAAATATATTTTATGCATCTAAGGGTGTCCATATAGAATTTTAAATGATCAATTAAAATATGTCAAATCATCATTTTAATTAAAATATGTTATATGCCTCTAAGGGTGTACACATAAGATTTTAAATAATCAATTTTATTAGTCCACATCAACATTAAAAATTAAAAAGTTTCCAAATCCTGATATTTTGTTAATAAAAAAATTAAAAGATAAAGAAATTATGTATAAAAATTCTATTAACAACAAATAACCAACATGAAAATTTGAAAAATTTCTTTAAAAAATGACCGTGTAACCAACAATTTTACCACCATTTTTGTTTTTAAAAAGTTGAAGTTACTTGATTCTACGGCTTTCTACATATGATGTTAATTAATCAATAATTATAATCTACACCAGCATCTAAATTTTTACCACATGTCCATAAAAATTTTCCACACGATCGCATGAAATAGATTGTGCGGAAATAATCGAAGAAATTACATTTTTATATTCGGCTTGAGATCTCAATGTAGGAGTTTTTTGTTTTAAGATTTCTATTTGTTATTCATTTTCTGAATTTTTATGTAAGATGTATTGATTTTGTCTACTTAATTGTCTTTTTGATCAAAACTATGTTCTAATGGAATAAATAAATAAATAAAGAACAACATGAGAAAGAATTCACCCATGGATTGAGAAAGACGACTACAATGAAGGAAAAATGACTGTGTAAACCAATTTTCTCAGATAAAAAATAATGTTTGTTACTTCAATATTCTTTGCAATTACCTCTAAGTATGAGAATTAAATCATCATCGCTTAGGTTAATGATCTCATCAAAGAACCATTGAAAAGTTACAACAACTAATATGTCACCAAACAAAATTCTGGCTTCTATCTCTTCAATATAAAACTTACAAAAAGTATATTTACTTTGTTGATTTTTTTTTGTTATTATAAATTTTTTCAAAGTTAATTTCATATTCATATATTTTATTGGTCTCAAAATTAATTTTTTCATAGATACGAGAGCAAGAGTTGTGCTTATTAGTTTGCTTTTCGATTTGTAGATTTAATTGAAAATTTGTGTTAGTTAAAATAGCTAAAGAAGGATAATATTTTTTGACTTTCTTGCTTTTTTTTATTTTCATAGAAAACATATATAACAAGAATGAAACTGAATATGATGAAAAAAACTTATTCACTCTGATTGGAAGAAATGAGGTATAATCATTGACAACTTATTTAAAAATTATCACAACCAATATGCTACTAGACAAAAGTCCGGTCTTTACCTCTTCGAGATAAAACTGATAAAAATATATTTAATTCGTCGATCTTTTGTTATGTTAAATTAGTTTCCAAATTCATTTCATATTCATCTATTGTCTTTGTTTCAAAATTAAACTTGTCATGAATCTTAAAGCAAAAGTTGTATTTATTAGTTTGTTTTCCAATTTAGTAGATTAAATCAGAAATTTGTATTTGTTAAACTAGCTAAAGAAAGAGAATAACCTTATAACTTTTTGTTGTTATCATAAAAATTATAAATAACGAGGATGAAACTGAAAATGATGAAAAAACTTATTTTCTTGATTTGAAGAAGTGATATATAATATTTTATCTTCGTGTCAAGTTTATTAAATAGAATTTAATTACTTTGTTACACTTTTAGTTGGTTTTGGTATACTAACTTATAAGTGTTTGACCAAATAATACGTTTTTCAAACGGGACATATATATATTTAAAACAATACCATTGAAACCTCACAAACTATACATCATTTATGAGATTAAAACTATATATACATCAATATATAGTTATATATATATATATCGTTGCAATATATATATATATATATATATATATATATATTACAATCTTCAATATACATAAAGTAGTATCTCAATAAAAATAATGGGTCGCATATGATGTTTATCAAAACAATATTAAAAAATGTAGGTGCAAAACCTAGTAAACATATATACGACTATATCATTCCGTTCTATAAGATTGATTTCTTACGATTAAGAAATTATCAGCACCTAGTAATTACACAGATTAGGAGTTTTAAGGACCGCTCATTTGGAAGACGAAACACGCAAAACAAAATTTCACTCTCTCTCTTCTTCACCGGAGCCATGTTCTCAAAAATCCCTATTTCTATTTCCAAAATCTCCTATATCCCTAACTAATCTTCTATATCCCTTATCTTTAATGAAATATGAGAAGACGAAAATGCCCTTACTCATTTTCAGAAAATATTATAAAAAAAAATCGCAAAAGAAAAAAAAACTGTGCGCCGTCTTTTACTCACACGTGCGCCAAATTTACACATAGTTATACAGAATATAGTAGTTATACGAAAGTTCCCAATAGTTTTACTTTGGGTGTTTTTAATTTTTATTAGTATTACCTATCCTTAAAATTTATTTTTTTAGTTTTACAGTTGATTTAAGTCGATAAAAATATAATTCTGAGTGTTTTATGCATTAATATGTTTTAAACCTAGATTTCTATAACTTTTTCATCTTAAGTTGGTTATTATTTACAAAATGACATTAAAAGTATAAGGACTATATTGTGTAGATTACTTCATAACAACCCAATATGATATAATTTCGCAATTTACCACTTAATACATGTTGTAATATTTATTTATGACGTTTACGACGCCAATAAGTCTGTTGAGTAATAGGTTTTGTAAAATCAAAATAATTTGTTTTCCATTTTCAACTTTAATCAGTAATACCAGTTTGACCAGTTATACGTTCTTTGCTTAGTATTACCAGTTTGACCAGTTTGACTTTAATCAGTAATACCACTTTGACCAGTTCTATAGATACCTATTTTACAAAACAATACGTTCTTTGCTTAGTAATACCATTTTGACTAATTTGACTTTAATCATTAATACCAGTTTGACCAGTTATATGTTTTGTTGCTTAGTAATTCCAGTTTGAGCAGTTTGACTTTAATCAGTAATACCAGTTTGACCAGTTATACGTCTACATATACTTGTTTTACAAAACAAAAGCTGAAGATAAAATCAAACACTACTACAATTTCCAAATAACAACCATTGGAGTGCTTGGATGCAGTTCCTCAGCCAATTTTCTGTCAGAACCGGAGATCGCTCCTTCTCTCCTTCTTCTTATACCTCTTCATTCGTTTGAACTTCCACAACCGGATCCGAACCCCTCTCTCCATCTTGAGTCTCTTCTACGTCTTCATTTCGAGCAATCTTTGTCCTCTTCTTTCCCCTTCTTGTCTTAGTCATTTTCGTGCACACACGGGTTATCGATCGAACACGATTTGGGAGTAGAACTCGAGTAGTTATCCCTAGTTTTACGAAGAGCGTTGAAGAGAAGTTAGAAATCGGGTTCAACTTTCAGGTTAGATCCGATAGGGTTTGGGTGGGCGGATAAAACCCTGGTATGAGCTGTAATTTCAGAGTTTTGGGTAGAGTAACTTCGTAAAACACCTGTTTTTGGAATTAAAAATAAATCAAAACAAAATTCGTTTTATATGGGGGATTTTCAGACGAGGGAACTTCTCAGATGCCACTTTTGTAAAGAAAAAATTCTACCATGCCACGTACTAATCTACATGCCACCCAATATGTAGATTGTCGATTATATCCGTAATGATATTTGTTTTTTTTTTTAACGAAAAAAAAAACCGAGCTAGAAAAGGGAAAAAAAAGCGCTTACCTTCTTCCCGTGAGCTCCTCCTTTTCCTCGCCATTGTTGCTCAAACCGAGCTCCTTCAACCACGTCCGCTGTCCCCTCCGGCGAGTTCTCCGTTCTTGTTGGCATCGGTTTCTTCTCCTTTCTTCATAGGGTTTGGTGATTTCATTGATAGGGGATTTGGGGATTTGTTAGATTTAGGGATTTGAAATTAAATTTGGTTGTTTTGGTAACACATTTGGTTTGTAATCATGTTTAATGGGAAGAATAGCTATTTTCATATGTTATTTATCAAATTTAGCTGTTGAATTTGTGGTAAATTTAGAGGACACCCCGATTTAGAATCGATCCCAAATCTGGAAATCTGCAGACATAGGACAACTGGAACAAATGGTATAACTGAGAGATAGTAGAACAACTGTTTCAAATGGTATAACTGAGAGATAGTAGGATCACTGGTTCAAATGGTATAAGTGAGATATATTAGGACAACTGGTACAAATGGAATAACTTTGACAAATTGTGTAATTCATAATTTGTGTTTTTTATCCTATTTCCAAGAGGCGATGAGGAAGAGGCACACAAACGTCCATTTTGACTATGGAAGATACTATACAGAAGAACATGAATGGGTTTCAATAAATTTCGTATACGTTATATCGTTTAAGACCACATCTATGGAATAGATAACTTATTCGATGTTAGTAGAGAAGATATGAAGGAAAACTGCGTTAGATGAAACCCCGAAGAAGCTGAAATTGAGTTATAGTGTATCTAATGCTGCGAGAGAGTCATATATTGTAGATGACGAGGACGTTTTTGTTTATCTGACGACATCAGATGAAAAAGGGACTTCGACATGTTTTGCATGTGGAGTTATCGAATGATGATTTGGAAAAATTCAGAGGGTCGATCAAATTTTAAGAGCATGGCAAGGAAATTCATTTGGTAAGAATTATGAGGAGCCATCTTCAAATGGCAGAGTTGATGATGCAGATAATGCTGGATTAATCCTTACTATTGTCAGAGCTGGAGAAATAACATAACAACAGAACGAGCATATCAATGAAGAGCCGATGAACATGTATATTGTTGTATTTCTCGGTTATGAATAACCGTGTTCAACTAGTACAACTAAGAACATGTTTGTATCAGTATTTCTCGGATTTGTACAACCATGTTCAACTAAGTACAAATAAGAACATGTATGTTGCTGTATTTCTCGGATTTTTACAACCGGGTTCAACTAGTACAACTAAGAACATGTATGTATCAGTATTTCTCGGATTTGTACAATCAGGTTCAACTAAGTACAAATAAGAACATGTTTGTTGTTGTATTTCTCGGATTGGTACAACCGGGTTCAACTAGTACAACTACGAATAAAATAATTATACAATCAAAATTATTAATATAATATACAACTAATATTAAAAATAGTAAATTAAGGTGTAAAAATGATTCATAATACATAAAGAAATGAATATTAATCAATAAAAAACGAATTAAACATTTTTCTAATACAAATGCTTATTCTCACATGAAGTACTCCTTATAGTATAACGAATACTTTGTTAATATTCACCTCTTATGATGGAAAATAGGTGAAAAATACGATTTCGTGCAAATTATCTTATGAAAACCTCATAAATGGTACATAACTGTGGGAAATCACGTGAACGACTACAACATAATCATTTATATTAAGGTTCAACTTAAAATACACAAATATCGCCAAAAGTACAACTATGATGTTTGGTGTACAACTGTACATCTAGGGGACAACTATGCTTGAACCACACCAACTTTAATAAATATCTAGCCGTCAAAGGTATACTATAACACACGTGGGGATGATTTTAATACTTTTAATATTTAAAATATTCCTTCTTTTTTCTAATTGGTTCATTTTCGTTTTAATTTTTTTTTAATTTTGGCAACCTCCTTTTTCTTTTACTTTTTATTATATTTTTTAAAAATTATTAATGATGTTTTTAATATATTTTAACTGTAATTGTAGTTTATATAGTTATAATAGTTGTATGCAGTTGTACCGAATAACTTACACAGTATAATAAGTTTACCAAATTGTATGGTTTAATTTTGATCTCAGTTGAACCTAATAAATCCAGTTGTACCGAAAACTAAAATTAATAAAAACGGTCTGGTTTCTTTTGATAACAACAAAAATTTAATAAACACAAAAATTTATCTGATTAATAATAATAAAACTTACAATCAAACGTTCTAATGAAATAATTTATATAATAAATCATTTGGTTTGTCAAACTAGTATAAATAAATCATATAAAAATTAGTATTCACACCAAAATACATCATCAAGACCCTAAATTTCCCTTTAGCCAATCTGCGAATCATGTACATTTCTTCTGAATCCAAAATGAGAAAAGGCCAACACAACTGAAACATCTCACACCTCGTGTAAAATAGCTAAATGTCACCAACTCTTCTTTCTCCTCCATGTTTTTTTGTGTTGTTCATCATATATTACCTTTTGCCTCTCCTGTAAAATGAAAAATGGAAAATGTCAACTAACGAAGGAGATTTGTTTGACAAAATATGAAATACGTATTACCTCAAGTAAAAACAGTAACCAGAAACAAAACACAAACGATCACATTTCCTACAAACATCAACCAATTCACGGCAATTTGGTAAAGATACATATTATCATAAAAGACTTGAGAAGAAGAATCAAAGACTTTTTTTTTAATTATCTCTCAAATTTAGAGAGGTAAAGTTGTCCAAGCACCAGAGACATGTCCATTCTCACAGACATAAGCTCATCATCGTGAAACCCAAAGACTCTTCTCCAGCAAAACGACGAATGTAGATCCCAAGTCTCGTCGCACAAACAAAACGTGCATTTCAACCCCGAAACCTTACTCCGATTACCGTCGTTTATCATTCTCCACACTCGAGACCTTTTGAAATCCTTGAAAACGCTTCTGAACAACATGTAGTTTCGTTTTTTCTTCGACGTGGATGCATCCAGGCCAATTGCAAATGTAGAGACAATCACCGCTAAACCTGCTCGTGAGGAGCTTGTTGCCTTGTTCTCGGCTGAGATTCCAACCGCCGTAAGCTAGATGAGATCCTAGAGATCGGCAAGTCTTATGTTGTTTCCTTAGAGGAGGACCGCGTACGGGTATGATCTCACTTGTTTCAATTTCTTCTTCTTCTTTCTCGACGGAATCTTCGGGAGGAGCGGAGAGAGTATCAGTGTAGAGGTCGTCATAAAGAGACCAAAACGAAGTCGTTTCTAAAGTAGATCCGATTGGTTTTGTAATCTTGCCGTCGCTGTGAGCCAGATCCGTCAGCGTAGGTATCATATCGATCTATTGAAGCTTTGATCGGGGCCGAGCTCACGTTCTAGGCCAAAATCAAAGTTTTCGAGGAGAATTCTTGTGTGGAAGAGGCCATGACAACATATGGCGAGTTTGTAAAAGCAGAAGTCGTCACCGATTTCGAAGATGCGACGACGATAGATCGGGAGAGAATGTGAGAATTGGCGATTTGGTGGTGATGAGTATCAGGAAAATTGTGAAAATATGATGTAAATGAGAGAAGAAGCCAGAGATTTTTCTTTTTTTGTTTATAATGTAATTATTTGGGGATAAAATATGTGGGTTTGGTCGGGTTTTTGGATTTGGGTGGGATGGATGGGTAAATTGTGATTGGGTTGGTAATATTGTAGATGTAAGAGGACAAGCAAGATATTTCTTTCATTTTTTGTATTAAAACAAAATCAAAATAAAATTAATTATTAGAAGTTGGAATTTGAGAATAAACTTCAGAAAAAAGTGCCGTTTGAGCTATTGTTCCTTTTCAGACTTGTATGTTTTAGATTTAGGTATATACGAGATGAAAGCGTCGATTCCTGTTCCCTGCATATCCATTGTTCCGTCATACACCTGCGGCGATTCTTGCAGCCTCCGATTTCATTCCGTTTTCTCAACTGCAAGAGTTGAAAACAACCACCATTCTCCTCCCTAGGTTAATCGACGGCGTAAAAGATAGATCCTTTCCAGACATTTACTAGTTAGATGATCAATTACTTGATGAATCGATTCTAGATTTTTTTGGGTTGAGCTGAATTAGCTTTTGAATTGGAACAGATAGGACTTCGGTGGAGTCGTTTCTGGATCAAGTGTTCAGGGCCAAAGAGATGAAGGTTGACAAGTTTGTACATATCTCTTTTTGAATATCCCTAATTTTGGTAACTAACTGGCTGCTGAATACATTTCTCTACTTTAAGTTGGCACAAACTTATGAGGATGAAGACTCCTAAAGAAGGCTCTTGTGATTCTCTTGCACCTCTTGAGTTACCACATTCTCTACATGCATTTCACCGTGTTTCTCCTGATGAGCTAAATATAGTAAATTATCTTATCCTGTTTACCGGATTACTCTATCATTTCTGCCATTTTTTCTTATATGGATACCCTTCACTCTCCCAGGAAGGTTACCACACATTTTGCGGGGGCTTCTGGAATTACTTACTTTAGCCTGGGTGAGAAATTTTGTTATGCTTCCATTTACGTGGCAGTGCTTTTCTTTTGTTAGTATGGTCAATGATCATCTTGATTATCAATTTTCATAGATAAATCCCCCTGAAATTTCGATTTTGCCTGTGCAGGAATGGATGCTCAAATTTCTAATGCGTTTCATTCTGAGAGGAAGCTGCACCCTGAAAAATTTAAGAATCAGCTGGTTAATCAGGTACCTTAATCTTGAAGTTTCATTATGCTTTTTGGTCTGCTTACCCATTTCTTAGAAGTTTACCCTAAATGCTTCTGCTTGATTTTTTTTTGGCCGATTTCGGGATGTGGAAGAAACAGTGATTCTGATTTGTTAAAGCCATACCTTTTTATATCCCTTTACTGGGATTAAAACTGAACAGGTAATAAATACTTTGCATTAGCTTCACCTTCCATTTGTAAAGCTTGGTTGCACCCAAGGATGGTTTTGTGCCTCTCTTTTCCACCCTGCTTCACGGTGGGTAAGATCTGAATATATTCTTCTTCCACTTTCACTGATTTTCTATTCCTGAGCTTCAGCTCCCCAACCCCACAACTTCTCATTCACATTTTTATTTGTTTCCGACATGGGAGCTTCTTAGACATTTTCCTAAATGATTTTAATGCTCTGCAACAGTTCAGCCTCATCCTTTGTTTTAAGTATACTCTTATAGTGTCAGTAATTGGAAATTTGGCGCCAATAGAGTTATTCTCTGCATACGTTCATTTTCCTGCTTGGGTCTCGTTGTGTGCTAAACCATGTCAACTTTGAGTACTCTTTAACTTCACTATACAAAAATGCATCTATGAGCACCTTATGGTTCGAGTTCTTATAGTCGTCTAATTTTTATTTTTATTTTGCTCAACTTTATAGTCTATATTTAAATGAATGTAACTTATATCTTTTCGGTAATGGAGTCTACATTTCTTACATTTCCAGTCTCTGTCTGTAACCTGATTTGAGTGATTTCTGTTGCTCTCTTGCACGATATAATGGAATGCACTTTGCTTTCCCTGTTGGAACATAGCTCAGCTTGCAAAGGTTAAGATTGCAAATAAAAATGGCCAGTGGCATGACCTCCACATACCCCATAGGTAATGTTTATTTATCCAATCTAAATGATCCTGAGGGATCAGTGGACTAAGTGTCTGTCATGAAGTCCATGTTGGATAGTCTTGGGATTTTTCTGTGTTGGATCTGTAACTAGATATAATTACATCTCAAATGTGACAAAGCAATGCCCTACTTTCTTGCAATATGCTGTTAAACCTCGAATAAAAACTACTCCAATTCCTGACTTTTTTTTTTGCTCTCACAACATCAGGTCCATTGTATGTCTGAATCTGCCCAGCTTTTCTGGAGGACTGAATCCTTGTGGCACACCAAATCCCAGGAAACAACGCGATGTAGGTCTTGAATTCTCTTGACATTCGAATTTTCTATATTTATCTTTGCCATGGTAAAATAATATGCATATTTCTTTCTTGTGACACAACAGAGAGACTTGACTCCACCTTTCGTTGATGATGGCCTCATTGAGGTTGTTGGGTTTAGAAATGCTTGGCACGGTCTTGTCCTGCTTGCTCCAAATGGACACGGAACACGACTTGCCCAGGTAATTATTGTACAAAGAGGAAGTGATTAACAGACACACATAGGCACATATCGATATGATGATTGAGTGCATACAAGTTATAACTTATTGAGTTGGATTCTCTTTTGAAACTAGGGAAATCGTTTGCCTACCTTAACGACCTCATCTAAGAACACCATATGTTAAATACCAACAAAAAGCATTACCTTCAGAAATGCAGACAGACATGGACTGGAGCTGCCTCTTAGCTATGTCGTGGAGTTAAGAATCAACTTCCACTTTATCCAAAATATGGGTTATAAGCAATCTCTTGCTTCTCCAAACTCTCAATGGATTCGTCCTCAAAAGAAGTCACTTGATGTCTAAACACAGGGTTAGAACCTCCACTCCCCTCACTAAATCCGAAACTCAGCTAATCACAATCACTCTTCCACACGAGACTTCTCCGTCAATGCCTCCATCTCCGACCCAAAAAATAAACTAGCGCAGAGAGAGAATTTCTGGGATCGAAACTGCCGAAAGACAGAATCAAAATCTTCCGATGATCCATTAAGGGGAGAGAATCAGGAATGTGAGTCGTTTGGGTCTAGAATTGTTTCCGTTTCCTTGAGAACCCATACGGTATGTGCATCCGGAGATTCCTCTCCGCCGTCGATCACCACCGCATAACATTAGCCGTAGATTCGTCTTGTTTATTACTGTTAACCTTCGTTGTTGTTGTTTTATGAAACAGATGTTTCCTGTGATGCAGAGTATACTCTGTATAGTAACGTTGATAAGTAATATCCTTCTAGAGACTCTCCGTGAGGCGAATCAGAGTTTAGGAGATAGTACAGAAGAGAAGGACCATCTCTAAGAACAAGGACTCAATGCCAATAACAATGGCTTAAGAAAGAGAGATGAAATTAAGAAAATATTCTTCTGATTACCCTTTAGCAAAATGCCAAATACCAGTACATAAAGTAGAAAGCAGAAAGCAGGAAATCACTCACGTGACTTGTTGAGAGTAAACCAAATGCAAACCAAATGCAAACCAAATACAAACCAAAATTACATTATTGGAAATGCAGTAAATGATAATTGTGATATCCTATCACAATACTTCCCTGTTCAAGAGCAACCTTGTCCTCAAGGTTGGAAGTGTGGAAACTTGGAGATGAAATCTTTGTAGAACTCCCAAGTAGCTTTATCCACGGGAAAACCTTTCCATTTGACGAGAACTTTGGTGACGGTTTGGTTCTGGCGACGGATCATCTTTGTTTTAAAGATGGCTTTGGGTTCTTTTTAAGATGCAGCGTCGACTAAGTACTGTGGTAACGTAGGAGCTGTATCAGGGAGATTCGGACAGAGCTTGAGCTGACTAACGTGGAAGACGTTGTGAATAGCAGCTGTAGCAGGAAGTTCCAGTTTATAGGCTACCGGACCCACACGATCGGAGATACGAAAGGGGCCATAGAAGCGGGGAGAGAGCTTGTGAGGGATCTTTCGGTTCTTGAGAGTGTTGGCGGTAAGGTTGAAGCTTGAGATAGACAAAATTCTCGACTGAGAATTCACGGACAGAGCGGTGAGAGTCCGCGTGTTGCTTCATCCGATTCTGAGCTCGGAGCAGATGAAATTTGAGCATGGATATAATTTCTTCCCGGGAACGCAGAGACTTATCAACTGTATCGGAGGAGCTCTCGCCTGGTAGATATAGGAGGTGAGTAGGGAGTGGTTGGCCATAGATAACTTCAAAAGGAGTGCTCTGTATCGTTGAGTGAAATGTGGTATTGTACCACCATTCCACAAGAGGGAGCCATTTGCTCCAAGTATGAGGAGCATCATATGTCATGCAACGGAGGTACGTTTCGAGAGTTTTGTTCGTTACCTCCGTTTGGCCATCGGTTTGTGGGTGATAGGAGGTAGAGAACTTGAGATCGACTCCATGAACCCGAAACAACTCTTTCGACACCTCGCTGAGAAACGTAGGATCACGATCGCTAACAATATCTTTAGGCATCCCGTGTAACTTGAAGACATTGTCCATATAAGCTTGAGCCACATCCAGAGTTGTATAAGGATGAGAGAGGGCAATGAAGTGTGCATTTTTACTCAATCGATCGATGACCACTAAGATGCAATGTTTGTTGGATGAAGGGGGTAAGCCCTCAATGAAATCCAAGCTGATAGATTCCCACACACCAGCAGGGATTGGGAGAGGTTGAAGTAGGCATGGTTTTGCTGCTAAATCATACTTGTTGCGCTGGCAGGTAGAACAGTTCTGTATGTAATGTTGTACCTCGACGTTCATTTTCGGCCAATAAAACAGAGATTTGATGCGTTGGAGTGTTGCATCTCGGCCTGAATGTCCCCTTACAGCTGAATCGTGTAGCCATTGAAAATTTGAAGTTTCAAGACAGCATTGTTACCAATAACCAACTTCGCTTTGCGGCGTAGCTCATTGTTAACGAAAGAGAAGGCTGGGTGAGAGGCTTTGTTCTGCTGCAGCTCCGAGATGAGTTTCTTTAGGAGAGGATCAGACTGCTGATATGATCATGGAAAGCAAGGAAGCTGAGGAAGCAGAAGCAGACAAGGAGCAGGAGCCAGTTGGAGTGATCACTCGATCCAGAGCTAAGGATATGGCAAAGGAAGCTCACTCACTCTTAGCTCACTCACTCACTGACTCACTCACTCTACCAAGGATTCAAGTCTTCAACATTTCCACCTTGAAGACTACTCCCGGTCATGAAGACTAAGTAACTTAGGTGAGGAGTCTGTACTCTTTTCCATGTTGGGTTTTATCCCACAGGGTTTTATCAGCATGGTTTTTAACGAGGCAGATGATTCACTACAGCGAGTTACTTAGGAGTTATGACCAATGGGTAATAATGTACAAGTCACACTGACTTAGTATTTAGTTGTTTTGAGGTGCACCGATTAGGAACCTTATGGTTGGGACGCCTCGCTGTTTTATTTAAATTTTAGACGCCTTGTTGTTTTATTTCAGACGCTCTGTAGTTTAGGGCTTTGTCGAGATTGGGTTGATTTATAAAACCCAATCACGCCTCCTTTGTTTTTTTTAGCGAAGATCATTAATGCAATTGCAAGTTTCAGAGTTCTTCTCTCAATCTGGTTCATCGAGATATCTCAGTGAATTCGAGTTTCTAAACACCTGTGTGATCCAGAAACTCTACTATCTGTTCTTCCATTTAATCACTTACAATCTATCCACGAAATCACTCCTAACAAACACCTTATCATCGCAAATCACCGGCCACACTCCTTCACCTTCGTCGCCGATCATTCCCAATCGCAACCAACTTGTTGCAGGCTCGTCTTCATCAGCCTCCCTCCGGAGTTGATCAAGCAGGGACGTATCAAGTGGTATCAGAGCTTGCTCTGGACCAAAGGCTGAGAAAATCCCTAACCCTAAATCTCTTGTTTTCGCGAATTGCAGGTCTTAGACCTAGGGCTTGTTTCGCGAACCACATTCCGATTTGTCTTGTTGATCGAAGCAATCTAGTTTAGTATCATCCTAGGTTGTTGTGTTCTGTGCCTGCATCACTTCATAACCTGCATCAGAATCGAACCTGCATCATTTAGTACCTGCATCAAGTCTGTCTGCGTTTTCATTTAAGGCCAGCTACTGCGAGCTGTTGTTTGTGTCTCAGGTACCATGGAGCTTTCAGCTGAGACCATGGCAGCCCTGAACAAAGCTATGGCAGAACAAATCAGAGAATCAAACCAGGCTGTGACAACACAACTCACTCAACAGATTAAACAGCTTAATGCGAAGTTTGAAGCTCAGATTAGTGGTATACTCAAGGAACAGAGTGCAAGTGGAGATGAGTCGTCAGTTACACCAACTCCCTCAGAGGCTATACGTATCACTAGGGGCAAAGGACACATTGGGGCCTCCTCTCAAGGACCTAAACGTGATATCAAACCTAAAGCCAAGAGTCACCGAGGTCAACTTGGGGACAGGGATACTCGGTCTAGAAAACGAGGTGATGACAGAGCTGAAGCACATCCAGCACCACGATATCGTACGGGAGAGTACATAGCTGGGCACAGAGTCTTTAGGGGAACTGATCCAGAGTACTCTGAAGAGGAAGAAGCTTCTGATCATAGCCTAGAAACCGTGAGAAGAAGAGATGAGAATAGAGGTAATGGCAGAGATTATGATCCTCTAAGACAACAGTTAAACCATATCAAGGTTCAATACCCTTCCTTCTATGGCACCAACGACCCAGAAATTTATCTTGATTGGGAAAGGAAGATGGAATCGAATTTTTCGGTTCAAGGCACCTATGAGCTTAACAAGGTGAAGATAGCTGTCTCTGAATTCAGTGGTTACGCTCTCTTGTGGTGGGAACAGTTGGGAATTACTAGACAACGACACAGAGAGCCTCCGGTTACTACCTGGACTCAACTAGTCATGCAGATGAGAAAGAGATTCGTGCCTGCATACTATCAAAGAGAGCTCCTACACAAGCTTAGGCGACTCAATCAGGGCCCAAAGTCAGTTAGAGACTACTTCCAGGAGCTGGAAACGTTGATGATCAGGGCTGACCTGAATGAGAGTGACGACATGGTACTGTCACGATTCCTTGGAGGATTAAACAGAGAGATTCAAGACAAGGTGGAACTGCAGAGTTATGGAGATTTACAAGAACTGGTGCATAAGGCAGAATTGATTGAATCGCAGATTAAGAGAAGGATTGGGAGAACAACATTCACTCCTAACATCCCAAAGCCTAGAGAAACCAGCAAACCTGCATACACCAGAGACACTAAGCCAGCAACACCTGCTGTTAAAGAAGAAGCCAGGGCCGATTTTAAACCCAGAAATGGCGCATCAACAAGCCATATAAGGTGTTTTAAGTGCCAAGGCATGGGGCATTACTCTAGAGACTGTCCTAACAAGAAGATGTTCCTGCTGCAAGAAGGAGGACAGATTGTCCCTCAAGATAGTTCAGAAGGCGAGACAGACACTGAATCAGTAGAATGAGGAGAAGAAGAACCAGCAGCAGTTGGTGAAATGCTTGTAGCACGCAGAACACTAAGTGTTCAGGTTCACCCAGATGACAGAGAGCAGCGTGAGAACCTTTTTCATACTAGATGTGTAGTTCAAGACAAGGTCTGTACCTTGATTGTAGATGGAGGGAGTTGCGCCAATGCTGCTAGTGAAGAAATGGTACAGAAACTCAATCTGAAGACTACGCCACATCCTAGGCCATATCAGCTACAATGGTTGAACAACAAGGGCGCTTTAACTGTCTCACAGCAAGTGTTAGTGAAGCTAGCAATTGGGAAGTATGAAGATGAGTTGCTGTGTGATATAATCCCAATGAAATCTAGTCATGTTCTCCTGGGCAGACCGTGGCAATTCGACAGAAGAGTTCTGCATGATGGCTACACCAATAAGCAGTCCTTTGAGTTCAAGGGGCGCAAAGTCACTCTCCTGCCACTAACACCGAGTGAAATCTACAAGGACCAGCTGCATATGAGTCGCCAGGATAAGGAGAAGGTGTCAAACAGCCTATACATCAATCACAGTGAATTCTCTGAACTTTTCGATCCTGAATTAACTACTTTTATGTTTGTGTACAAGGACATCCTTGTTAGTACTAACCAATCACAGGAGCTTCCTAGTGCTATGACAGAGATTTTGCAGGAATACAGGGATGTTTTTCCAGAAGAGATACCACCAGGCTTGCCTCCAATTCGAGGAATAGAGCATCAGATCGATTTTGTACCAGGTTCTGCCTTGCCTAACAGACCAGCATATCGAACTAATCCAGTAGAGACCAAGGAGCTGCAGAAACAAGTGGAAGAGTTGATGAGTAAAGGACATATACGAGAGAGTTTGAGTCCTTGTGCAGTACCTGTTCTGTTAGTTCCTAAGAAAGACGGGACTTGGAGGATGTGTGTGGACTGCCGAGCTATCAACAACATAACGGTGAAGTATAGGCATCCAATCCCAAGACTAGATGACATGCTGGACGAGCTGTGTGGGTCTACAATCTTCTCCAAAATCGACTTGAAGAGTGGGTATCACCAGATCAGAATGAAGGAAGGAGACGAGTGGAAAACAGCATTCAAGACCAAACAGGGGCTATACGAATGGCTGGTTATGCCGTTTGGTCTTACCAACGCTCCTAGCACCTTCATGAGGCTGATGAATCACGCCTTGAGACCCTTCATTGGCGTGTTCGTAGTGGTCTACTTCGACGATATACTCATATACAGTAAAGGTTTGGAGGAACATCTAAACCACATCAGATCGGTTCTAGATGTTCTTCGCTCTCAATCTCTCTTTGCTAACTTCTCAAAATGTTCTTTCTGCACTAATGAAGTTGTGTTTTTAGGCTTTGTAGTAAGTGCAGAAGGAGTTAAAGTAGATGAAGAAAAGATCAAAGCTATCAAGGAATGGCCGACTCCTAAGAGTGTAGGAGAGGTCCGAAGTTTTCATGGCTTAGCAGGATTCTACAGACGTTTTGTTCGCAACTTCAGCTCCATAGCTGCACCATTGACAGAAGTTATCAAGAAAGAAGTGGGATTCAAGTGGGGAGACGCACAAGAGCAGGCTTTTACAGCCCTTAAAGAGAAGCTTATCAATTCACCTCTTTTAGTACTTCCAGATTTTTTGAAAACGTTTGAAGTAGAATGTGATGCATCTGGAATTGGTATTGGCGCTGTGTTGATGCAGGGTAGGAAACCGGTGGCTTACTTCAGTGAGAAGCTGGGAGGATCAACCCTCAACTATCCTACATACGACAAGGAGCTCTATGCATTGGTTCGAGCTCTTCAAACGTGGCAGCACTACCTGTGGCCCAAAGAATTCGTCATTCACACAGACCATGAGTCTCTGAAGTACCTCAAAGGACAGCAGAAGCTCAACAAGAGACATGCCAGGTGGATGGAGTTCATTGAGACATTCCCATACATTGTTAAGTATAAGAAAGGTAAGGATAATGTAGTCGCAGATGCATTATCCAGAAGGTACACTCTTGTCTCTACTTTGTCTTCGAAAATTGATGGATTTGAGCATATAATAGCTCTGTACGAAACTGACCTTGATTTTGCTGAGAACTATGGCAAATGCCATAAGTTTGCTTTTGAGAAATACTTTAGACAGGATGGATACTTGTTCTATAACAACAGGCTGTGCATACCACGAGGGTCAATCAGAGAGCTGCTAGTTCGAGAAGCTCATAGTGGTGGACTAGCTGGACATTTCGGTATATCAAAGACTCTACTTGCACTGCAGAATCGTTTCTACTGGCCTAACATGAAGTCAGACGTCGAGAAGGTTTGTTCTAGGTGTGCTGTTTGCAAGATGGCAAAGAGTAAAGTACAGCCTCACGGTTTGTATACCCCTCTACCTATTCCTTCTCAACCTTGGACTCATATTTCTATGGACTTTGTGCTTGGCTTACCTCGAACCAGAAATGGTAGAGACTCTATTTTTGTAGTTGTTGACAGGTTTAGCAAGATGGCTCATTTCATTGCTGGTCACAAGACAGATGATGCTGTTAGTGTAGCTAACTTGTTTTTCAGGGAAATAGTACGTCTGCACGGCATACCTCAAGTGATAGTGTCAGACAGAGATACAAAGTTTCTAGGGCACTTCTGGAGAACCTTATGGGCGAAACTAGGAACTAAGCTGGCCTTTTCCACTACTTGTCACCCTCAGACTGATGGCCAGACAGAGGTGGTGAATAGGACGTTGTCTACACTCCTCAGGGCGTTGGGGAAAGATAACATCAAGTCATGGGAAGCCTGCTTACCACACGTAGAGTTTGCCTATAATCACGCTAAGCACTCTGCAACTCTATTCTCTCCTTTTGAAATTGTCTATGGTTTTAACCCTCAATCACCTCTAGACTTGATCTCTTTGCCTTTGAGTGTTCAATGTAGTTTAGATGGTACAGCAAAGGCTGCACAGGTCAGGGAGATACACGCAAAAGCCAAGGAGAATATAGAGAAGAAGACTAAGCAGTATGAGAAACAAGCAAACAAGGGCAGGAAGGAGATGGTATTTGAAGAAGGCGACTTGGTGTGGATTCATCTACGCAAGGACAGATTTCCAGAAGAGAGAAAGAGCAAATTGATGCCGCGAGTTGATGGACCCTTTGAAGTCGTCAAGAGGATCAACAACAATGCCTATCAGATCGATCTCCAAGGTAAGTATAACGTATCTTCTTCGTTCAATGTTTCTGACTTACTTCCTTATCTTGCAGATTTCGATTTGAGGACAAATCCTTTTCAAGAGGGAGGGGATGATATGATCATGGAAAGCAAGGAAGCTGAGGAAGCAGAAGCAGACAAGGAGCAGGAGCCAGTTGGAGTGATCACTCGATCCAGAGCTAAGGAGATGGCAAAGGAAGCTCACTCACTCTTAGCTCACTCACTCACTGACTCACTCACTCTACCAAGGATTCAAGTCTTCAACATTTCCACCTTGAAGACTACTCCCGGTCATGAAGACTAAGTAACTTAGGTGAGGAGTCTGTACTCTTTTCCATGTTGGGTTTTATCCCACAGGGTTTTATCAGCATGGTTTTTAACGAGGCAGATGATTCACTACAGCGAGTTACTTAGGAGTTATGACCAATGGGTAATAATGTACAAGTCACACTGACTTAGTATTTAGTTGTTTTGAGGTGCACCGATTAGGAACCTTATGGTTGGGACGCCTCGCTGTTTTATTTAAATTTTAGACGCCTTGTTGTTTTATTTCAGACGCTCTGTAGTTTAGGGCTTTGTCGAGATTGGGTTGATTTATAAAACCCAATCACGCCTCCTTTGTTTTTTTTAGCGAAGATCATTAATGCAATTGCAAGTTTCAGAGTTCTTCTCTCAATCTGGTTCATCGAGATATCTCAGTGAATTCGAGTTTCTAAACACCTGTGTGATCCAGAAACTCTACTATCTGTTCTTCCATTTAATCACTTACAATCTATCCACGAAATCACTCCTAACAAACACCTTATCATCGCAAATCACCGGCCACACTCCTTCACCTTCGTCGCCGATCATTCCCAATCGCAACCAACTTGTTGCAGGCTCGTCTTCATCAGCCTCCCTCCGGAGTTGATCAAGCAGGGACGCATCAACTGCCAAAGGAGTTGGATGGATTGAAACAGTGTCTGGTCCATGGTAGAGAGTGTTAGGTGTAGCAATTGTGATCTGGACATACGAGAGAGAGCATCCGCAGCAACGTTCTCCTTCCCTTGCTTATACTGGATTTCGAAATTGTAGCCCATGAGTTTAGAAAGCCACATGTGTTGAAATGGGGTAGTCACTTTCTGATCCAACATATATTTGATGCTCTTCTGGTCAATTTTGATGATGAAAAGCCGGTGTTCCAAGTAGGCGTTCCATGTATGAACTGCCTGTACCACGGCAAGAAGCTCTTTCTCGTAAACTGAGAGAGACTGATGTCGAGGACTCAAGACACGACTGATGTAACAGATGGGATGACGATCTTGCATAAGAACTGCTCCAATCCTAGTGTTTGACGCATCATTTTCAACAATAAATGGTTTTTCGAAGTCTGGTAGAGCTAGAGTTGGAGAAGAAATGAGAGCTGTCTTCAGTGCATCGAAAGCAGATTGAGCTTCAGGATTCCACGAGAAACCATCTTTTTTTAACAGAGATGTGAGGGGCCTGGCGATGATACTATAGCCTCGGATGAATCTGCGGTAGTAGTTAGCTAATCCCAAAAAACTGCGTAGCTGTTTCTGCGATGTAGGAGCTGGCCATTTCTCGATGGCTTCGATCTTTATTGGATCAGTACTAACCCCTTGAGCAGAAATAAAGTGATCGAGATACTCAACAACTGTAGCTCCAAACGTGCACTTAGAAGGTTTCAGGTAGAGTTGTTGTTGTCTAAGGACCCCAAAAACCGTAGCAAGATGTTGTAGGTGGAGATCCCAAGTTGGGCTGTACACCAAGATATCATCGAAGAAAACCAAGAGGAACTTCCTAGAAATGTCTTGAAATACGTGGTTCATGAGCCCTTGGAAGGTACAAGGAGCATTGGTGAGGCCAAAGGGCATCACAAGGTACTCGTAGTGACCAGCATGCGTTTTGAAAGCGGTTTTAAACACATCTTGAGGGGACATACGCAGTTGATGGAAACCAGCCCGTAGATCCAGTTTGGAGAAGTATATCGAGCCACCCAATTCATCCAAGAGATCCTCCAACAGTGGGATGGGATAATTATCTTTGATTGTTTGCTTGTTTAGCCCCCGATAATCCACACATAACCTCCAAGATGCATTCTTCTTTTTCACGAGTACAATAGGAGAAGCATAAGGACTTGAGCTATATTGTATTATTCCTTGCTGCAACATCTCCTTAACCATCTTGTCGATGACATCTTTTTGTAAAGATGAATAACGGTATGGTCTTTGACTTATCGAATTTGATCCTGTTTCGAGAGAGATCTTATGATCAAATCCCTTCCAAAATGGTGGGAGCTCTGTTGGTTCAGCAAATAAATCAGCGAAAGAGCCCAATAGTGATTGGAGTTCGAGATCTTCAGATCTCTCGGTTCCACTGGCTACGATATGATACATAAGTGCTTCCGGGTCTAGAGGAGACGTTGTATCCCCACTGTCAACTTCTCTTATCTATAGCAAAGCGTTATGAGGTTCTTGAAGTAGCAGTTTGTTGAGGCTGCTCCCTTTAATCACCTTACAACCTGATTTTGTCACTCCACGTAATACATGTTTCAACCCACCGAACGTGAATTCCATTCGTAGGTTCAGAAAATCTCATAGTATAGGTCCTAAAGTGTAAAGCCATTGGACTCCAAGCACCAAGTCACATCAATCTAGGGGAATTGTCCGTATTTCAGAGCTAAAACCGTATCCTTGTACCCTCCAAGAAAAGTTGCTGCACTTAAATGAGGACGTCATCTGACTTCCTAAAGCGCCTGAGACGGGCATTGGTTTGACAGCATTCAGTTGGCAACCAATCTCTTTAGCGATAGTCAAATCCAAGAAATTGTGCGTACTGCCCGTGTCGATCAGAATGTAGAGCTTATGCTTCCCGTATTGACCGATAACGCGCATACAGTTGTATCCTGTTGACCCGTTCAAAGCATTAACGGAGATAGTCAAAACTTTGTCACCATCGTCCTCTGGTGTATCTGAGTTTGGGACTGGCTCAGTAGTGTTGAACTCAACCAGCTCATCATCATCAGAGGAGCCATCTTCTTCGCCTTCCAAGAAGTAAATCTGTGAGTGTCGATGCTTCAGGTGGTGGACCGGGGAATAGGGCTCCTCGCAAAACATACATAATCCCTTGGATTTCCTGTCCTGCATTTCCTGGTAAGAGAATTTTCTCAGCCCCTTTTCCATATTCTGTCGTGGAGGAAAATGGGATTTGAAAGACACCTGTTTGCTGGAATCTGGGAGCAGCGGTGTTGATTGTTCGTTTCGATGTTGAAATTGGTTGTTCTGTTTTTGGAAAGGATGGAAGGGGGCTCTGCTTTGTTTCACAGGTGTGTGGATAAGTGAAGACTCGTGGAGCTTAGCGATTCGAGCTGCTGCAGCCACTGTCTTGATGTCGAATTGTCTTGTGTGGTAAGCCAAATGAGGGCTCATGTTAGATAGGAAAATGTTAAGAGTGTGACTTGCAGGTATTGCAATACGTGTTCTCGTATTTTCGAATTTCTCCAAGTAAGTTTCAACAGTATCGTGACCTTGTCTTAGACTCACTAGTTCGGCTAATGGATCGTCAAAGAGCTCACTAAATCTTGAGGAGATGGCCATCATGTAATCAGTCCAGGAAGGAATAAACCAATATCTCTCCGCCATGAAGTTATGGTGCCATTGGAGAGCTTTCTCGGATAGATGCAACGCAGCTAACCTCACTTCCAGATCCGACGGTGTGCTGTCCAGATCGAAGAATTGCTCACAATGAAAAACCCAGCTTCGCAGATCAGATCCATCAAAGCTCGGAAATCCCACCTTGGATAATCGCGTCGCGAGCCCGTTTGGTAGTAGAGAAGGCCTTTCTTTCGTCGTTGCTATTCCGGACAAACCTCGATCAACCCCACTCAGACCCATCGGACCTGGTGACTGGAACATCTCCTGAGAGACTCCAACTGGAGGTGATTAGTTTTTCCGGGCTGTATTCTGCTCAACCCCGCTCAGATCCGGCGGATCTGGTAACTGGAACGTCCCCTGATACAGGACTCTACCTGGAGGTGATGAGCTTGATGACTGGTTTGGATCCATGTGTTGTTTAGAGGCGTGTTTCTCTTGTGAGAAATAGCCAAGGATCGTCGTTTCGAGTTTGCTGAACCTTGCTTCGAGAGATTCTGCTCGGATATGTTGATCTTCGTTGTGTTTCTCCTGTAGGAGAAGTAGCTCTTCCATTCGTTCTAACGCTTGTTTCTCCTGCTGTCGTGTTTCTACCATGGTTATCGTCCCGGAGATTGAAAGCAACAGATCTGATACCAATGAAACAGATGTTTCCTGTGATGCAGAGTATACTCTGTATAGTAACGTTGATAAGGAAATATCCTTCTAGAGACTCTCCGTGAGCCTTAAGATGGACGAATCAGAGTCTAGGAGATAGTACAGAAGAGAAGGACCACCTCTAAGAACAAGGATTCAATGCCAATAACAATGGCCTAAGAAAGAGAGAGATGAGATTAAGAAAATATTCTTCTGATTACCCTTTATCAAAATGCCAAATACCAGTACATAAAGCAGAAAGCATGAAATCAACACAGTCTCACGTGACTTGTTGTTGAGAATAAACCAAATGCAAACCAAATACAAACCGAAATTACATTATTGGAAATGTAGTAAATGATAATTGTGATATCCTATCACATTTTAGGAAAGGGATCAAGATTTAGCGCATCTCCTCTGGTACTCTCAGGGAACAGCTTCCCTTTTAGTAAAGGTATCAGGTGAAAAACAATCGATTTTTTGTCTTTATTTTTTCTTAAACATGCTTATCCTCGTTTTCTGTATTTTGAAGGAGATAGCTCAATCAACTTTAAACCCGTTGACGTGAGATCGGGCGAACCACGTTTCCAAGTTGTTCTGCCTCTTAGAAGTAAGGTTCTTATCCTTATTTTCTTTTCTTCATTATGTGGGTTACTGAGAGTCGCATTTTTTTTGTGTGATGCAGTGTCTAGTGGAACTTCCAGAGGCTTGAGTTTCCCTTCTACGATGTAGATAATTCATTTAAAAAAAAAAAAAAAAAAAAAAAAGAGATCTTTGACTGCTACTGATTTCATTTCTTTTACACAGGTCTCCTCCATTTCTACATCTATCCCTTTGTCCAGGCGACAAGCACAGAGAAACCTACTGAACTCATGCGGAAGGGCAATTTGGATCTCTTGGCTGCCCTTGTGACGGTAAGGAATATCATAATAGAGAATTCAATATTTTTAATTCTATGTATACATTTTTTTTTTGTTAATCTAACACAACTTGATTAACTAGGATGGTGATGCTCCGCACGATGAGGTTAGCAAGCTTATCAACATCGGGATTGTTCAGACTTGTCTCAGATCGTTGCCGTTGGGCTCATTTCCTTCTAGAGAGGTAAATCTCTAATCTAAAATATAGAAACGTATCTCTAAACTTCCATAAATTCCTACTAAACTTTATATTTTAAATATTATATAAATATCATAATTCTAATTAAACCATGATGTTTTTGCTCTTTTGTGATTGTAGGCTGCAGTTTCCCTCATTGCAAAACTACTCCACAATGATGTGTGCTACATTTATGTGATAGCCGATAGACGTCTATTGTTTGAGGTGATTCACGGGTTGTTACTCATGCTTTCCGTGGTAGAGGACAAGTCACTTCCACAGATGTTGAAAATCATTATCCAATGTTTTCATCACTTGTTAGAAAACACAAGCATTCGCTATGAACTGAGGCGCTCATTGTCTCGCTCGGTCCGGATCGATAGTTTTAGAAAGATGCTTGCGCTAAGTTTTATGGTTTTAATATCTTTTTTTTTTTTAAAGTTAGTTTTATTTTCTAATGATAACTAATTAAAAACATTGTGTTTTAGCAAAATGATGCTCTGTCATTGTTAGACGGGTTGTAAAAAAACTTACGTATGTGATTTCTTTATTTTTGACTTTTTGCACATTATAAGGAACAAGTCTTCCACGTTTGTATTTAGTATGGAAATGGAAATGCAAACGTGGAAAACTTGTTCCTTATAATGTGCAAAAAGTCAAAAACAAAGAAATCACATACTTAAGTTTTCTTGCAACCCGTCTAGCAATGACATAGCATCATCCTGCTGAAACACAAAGTTTTTTGAATTAGTTATCATTACAAAATCAAACCAACTTAAAAAAAAAATGCAGAAAAATAGTAAAACCATAGAACTTAACGCAAGCATCTTTCTAAAACTGTCGTCCCGGACCGAGCGAGGCAATGAGCGCCTCAGTTCATAGCGAATGCTTGTGTTTTCTGACAAGGAATGAAAACATGGGATAATGATCTTCAACATCTGGGGAAGTGAATTCTCCTCTACAACGGAAAGCATGAGTGACAAGGTGTTCGATCAAGTTTGATGACCTTGCTCAGTTGTGAGGATCGCCTTGACCGAGGCAAAGGGCTTGGATCGGCCCTTGCATTTGATTTTGTACTCAATCACTCCATCTTTGTACTTCCAAGGAGTGAGAGTCATCATAGAAGGTTGACTTGGCTCGGACCTAGATCCATGAAGCTTGCTCGGTCCGTTTTTCATCTTAGCCTTGGCTCTTGTCTTCTTCTTTGCGTTCTTGCTACGCTCACCATCATTCCCCATTGTGGCGTGAAAAGCGGAAGCTAAGCAATCACCATCCAAAGCTAGGGATTCCTTATTATCACCATAAGCCATTGTTGCACAAATGCCCACGTTTTCAACTCTTGGAGCTCCTTTACCATCACCACACTCTAAACCTTTTTTCTCAAGAGACTTCTCTCTCTCTTCATAACCCTTTGGAGGCGGAGCTTCAACAACCATCTCACAACGACCCGCATACTTCACTTCCTCAACACAAAACCCATCGTCTTCAATGATTATTGTGTTACAAAGCTTGTTGGGAGAAGTCCTCATTGGGTAGTATACCTTGTCATCCACATTCAAGAGAACTACCTTTTGATTTTTGAAATCCATTTTAGCACCGGTAGTAAGTAGGAATGGGGTTCTAAGGAGGAGTGGGAGCTTGTTGGCCTTCTTCATCTCCAGGACAACAAAGTCCGTTGGGACTATGCAATCCCCAACCTTAAGCGGATAATCTTCAAGGAGACCGAGTGGCTTCCGTGAGGAGGCATCTCCAAAAGTGATAGGTGATGGGTGATAGGTGAGGTTTCTTATCCCTAAACTCTTGAGCATCTCACGGGACATGACATTCACACTTGAACCGGAGTCACACAAAGCATCCTCAACTTCCAAATCACCAAGAGAGCAAGTGATGGGGAACTTACCGGGATTCCCAAGCTTGGGGAGAGGCTTAAGCTCAATCCTTGTTTTGCTTGGTAAATCAACCAAATTGACAATACCCTTGTCATCATCAACCATGGTCACGTCCTCATCCTTCTCAAGGGTGACTCCCCCACCTTGTTCCTCAATGTTCACATTGAGCTTCAAGGGAACGTCTCTAGGGGGAATGTGTTCAACATGTGAACCATGAAGTAGAAGCTCAATTTCCCTAATGGCGGTTTCATGATCATCAATGGGACGTGATTCCCTTTAGAAGATGGCATTACAATATTCCTTTGAGGGTTGTATTGCTTTCTCATTTGAAGTGCTTTGTTGCACTTTGTCTCCATTGGCTCCCTTGGTATCCATTTGTTGAACTTTGGAGCTCAATGCCTCAAGCTTCTTGTAGAGATCATTGTATGAGTCCTCCATCTTCTTGTTCATATCCAATGCTCCACTAGCTTGTCCTTGTAGAATTTGTTGAAGCATGTTCTTCATATCAAGGTCTTGAGGCATGGAGTTGTTTCCTTGAGTTTGTGGGATAAAGCTTTCTTGAAAACCACCTTGGTTCCCTTGAAAGTTGTTTTTGGGAGCATAGCTTTGTTGGTGATTAATAAGGGCTAGACCTTGGTTGCCATAGTTGTTGTTGAAACTTCTTTGATAGCCACCATTATTCCCAACATGGTGCACTTCTTCTTGGTTTTTCAAATCCACCATTTGTTCTTGGAATCCTTGGTTTGCCTCACCATTTCCAACAAATTGAACCGCCTTTTGAGATGTATTGAGAAGTTTATCCAACTTATCACTTAGAGCTTTCATCTCTTTGGTTCGTCGTTGCTCTTCAAAATCGTTTGTGGTTTTTGTGGACCGATCGAACTCATCACCATATGTTCCATCACTCAAAGCAAGGTTCTCAACCAACTCCATTGCTTCATTCATGAAGTGATGGAACCGTGGGGAAGGCTCTTTTCCCATTGTCTTGCCTTGTCACCAAGAGAAAATGGGAACAACCTTAGCTTGAAGCTATCCTCCGAGACACTGTTCATCTTTGTCAAGCCACAAATCCGGTCGAAGTGATTTAAGTGATCAAGAGGATCTTCCACCGCCAAGACATGAAACTTGTTGCTTTGCACCATGCTGATGAAGTTAGCTTTGACCTCAAAGTCATTGGTCTCAACCGGTGGTGCTCGAATACCTTGGCGGTTGACATGAGCATTGGCTGCATCACCCGCTCCAACTATGTTATGCCCATTACGGGGGGGGGGGGGGGGGGGTTTCCATTACCACCATTTTCTCCTTGATGTGGATCATTAGCAACGTGGTCATTACCACCATCCGGGTTCACTTGCACGTTCTCCATACCGAGCCTAGCAATGTGCACAACCCGTTCCCTCTCTCTTCTTGCTCTAAGACCGCGTTGTAGAAGGTGGATGTCGTCTCTTGGCTCAACAAGGGTGTTGTTGCCTTTAGAACGCAAGTTCATGCACCTACAAGAGAGAGCTTGAAAGAGAGATTAGTAAACAAAATAAAAGAAAAATGCTTAATCTCAAAAAGAAGTAAAATCCTAATGTTGAAAGCTAAACCCAATTGGCAACGGCGCCAAATTGATACAAAGTTTTTTCCGTGTATTAATTACTCATAATGCCTAAGTATCATAAGAGGATCAATACAATTGGTAGAGTTTTAAGAACAAAGAATACATAAAAATATGTAAGTTAAGTAAATAAAGGTGGTTTTAGTTTTCTAGCAACCTAAATGATTCAAATTAAAAGCAAGAACACAAGTAAACGAGATTAGAAAGATGATAAAGGCAAGCTCTTGGATGAGGTTATTGATTTCGGATCCTCCCATGATCTATCTAGATGTCATTTCACACAAACAAGCAATTCCCTTAGCCTAGAACACATAAACAAGATTAAGCCAGTCCCATGGTCTTAATCACTTTATTAATCACCAAATCAAGATCAAACTCTCGTTTGTGATAAGATAATTAACAAGATTTAATCATAGGTTCCTATAGCCCTAATACTCCTTAGACAACTACTTTCATAGGCTAAGCAAGCAAAATCCCTTATTTAGTTATTTGGGGAATTTCATCGAACACCTTGTGTACATGAAATTCCCTATGATCTAGATTAGCTATCTCTAGCCTAATCTAGCATTATGAACACTAAATAAGAGAGGGAAGATGTAAACTAAGCTCTAGACATCCCAGATCTATCACGAAATTTCCCTAATCTACCTCATCCATTAGCTCTAAAATGAACTACTCACTAATCATGAAGAATACACCAAATCTCATGAAAGAAGTGGTGTTAATCATGATTAGAGAATAGGAATGTGAAAGATTAAAGAGAGAAACAAAGATATAAACTTAAACTTGCATAAGAAGTGTATGATCCCTCTTACAAATCACAAGAACAAGGTTTTTAGCCTAAGGAAATGGATAAGAAAAGAGATAAACCAAGAAAATAGGGTTTTTGGCTAAAATAGTGAAAGGGGACGAACCGGATCGATCCAGGACAAACCGGGTACCGACCAGGTCGAAATGGGTCAAATCTGGTCTTGAGTGGCTCAATACCGAGGTCACAAATCGGTATTGCACATCGGTATTAGACCTGGGTTTGTGCGGTTGGTGGTGTTGTAGAACCTTCAGTAACACCAAGCTATCTCCTGTAATACATGTCCGAATGGCCTCCAATCACCTCTTGTGGATAGATAACACACTGGGCTACAACTTTTAAGAAGACCACCGAGGCTAATTCGGATTGGAGACCCTTCGTTAAGCCAGTTCTTTCAGGCATGTCTGGTGGCTTCGGCCAGACGGATATACTCTCAGTAAAACGGCCTTATCTAACGAACCACATATCCGAATGCCCTGGAACCACTTCCTGTAGTCAGCACACTCACGTGGCTACAACTTTCGTGAAGACGACCGAGGCTAATTAGGATTGGAAACACTTCTTCCAGCCAGGTCTTTCAGGCACGTCGGGTGGGCTCGGCTAGTTTGGGTGAGATAGTGTTACACCGATCAGTCACACCGACTTGTGACGTCGATGTAATCCCCTGAAGCTTCAATACCGATGTCACAAATCGGTATTGCACATCGGTACTAAGGTAATTTTCCCTCTGTTTCAATACCGATATGTTGCACCGACTTGTAACCTCGGTGTTGAAGAAACCGTCTCGGCCAAGCGGACATATCTCTGGTAAATCAGTCATATCTCTCAAACGACACGTCCGAATGACTTGATTCCAGCTCTTGTGGACAGCTAACTCCTTCCTCTACAACTTCCATGCAGATAATTGAAGTTGGATCTGACTGGAAACCCTTCGTCCGACCCGTTCATTCAGACACTCCGGACGGACTCTTCTTTCTCTTATGCTCCATAGCTCCAAACATCATCAACTGTCTCCAAAACACCTAAAAACACTCCAAACGCATGCAAAACTCACTAGGACATAATGCATAAACCTAATACTCTAATAAAGATCAAAATGCTATAAAACTATGCAAGACACTTGCATGAGACACAAAACAATAACATAAATGCATGTTAAAACGGGTAAAATATGGGAATATCACCCATCGACCACCCGGAGGCCAGAAGCCAGGGGTGTAAGACATCACCCCTAACACTGACGTTAGGGTGGAAGATCGGTGTCTTAAAGTAGATCTTCGGTGGCCTGAAAGGGAACTCCGACGGGAACCGGATGTTGAGGAAGAACAGCCCCCCTTCGTATGGGCTGTTAGGGGATCCGATGAGGGTCGCCTGCCACTCCCAAAGGTCTTCCCCAACGGGACCTGCGAAGAACCCTGCCTCAGGGTTCTTCACAAGCTCCTTCAAGTGCCGCTTTATCCACACATTAGCTATAGATGTGATGAAGAAGATAGATGATAGTTGATAGAAGACGAAGATGAAGATGAGTGGTGAAGAAGATAGATGATAGATGATAGAAGACGAAGATGAAGATGAGTGATGAAGAAGATAGATGAGAGATGAGAAGAGAGATGAGCGTGTATTTATAGAAGGAAAAGGGGAAAGGAAAGGGTGCTACGGAGGGGTGAAATTTATGAGTATTACCGAAGCGGTACAACTAACAACAAGTAACATTTATTTGGGTATTTATCTTCATTTAATTAGTCTAAAGCATCAGTCAAAACTGCATGCAGATTTGACACCATGCAGACGAGAGGACGCCTCGACGTAAATAAAATTTAAAAACCTAAATTAATTCCATAAATAAATCGTAACCAATCCGAATTGAATGCTGATTTGACACTATATTACTGGTTTAATTACTACAGTTTTAATGCATACAAAAAAACAAAAACCTTTAAGTTAATACAGATTTGACCGCCACTACATCATCGATTGCCACTACATCATCGATTACCAATACACAACGATTGATTACTTTCATTACCCACAAACTTCAAAAATAGTCATGTCCAAAAACAAACCCATATGAACAATAAGAGCTATGTCCAAAAACAAACAAGATGAAATTCAGAGAAGAGAGGCAAAAACAGTTCAACGCTTCGTCTGCCTCGTGCTTGGCCCTGTCGTCCTCGAAGACTCCTGTTTCCGTTTCCCATCACCCACTTCTTCCTCAACATGAGCAACAGGAGCAACAGCCGCAACCTCAGCCTCTTTTGGTTGTCCCTACAAATACCAAGTAATACAACATAGTGTTACCGAAAAATACCAAGTAATACAACATAGTGTTACCGAAAAATACCAAGTAATACAACAGTGTTACCGAACCAATACCAAGTAATACAAGTACAGTTTGAAACCCGATTTCAAAGTAAAATACCTCTTCTCTTTTCGTACGACGTCTAACCATCACGTACGTCTAGTTATCATCATCTTCATCTTCTTCTTCTTCTTCTCCTCCTTCTCCTTCTCCATCTCAATTGCCACCTGACTTCTCCCTTTTTCACCTTCACCTTCTCCTTCTCCTTCTCTTTCTCTTTCTCCTTCTCCTTCTCCTTCTCCTTTCTTCTCAACGAGTTTCTCACTTAGTAGAACTCCTCATTGCTTCAATCCTTGTCCTTCTCTTCTTGCCTCTTTCACATATTCTTCAACGGAGTTGACTCTTCTATCAATGGATTCCATGCGGTCCCTAATTTGGAGTAACTGATCATCCATACTTTTCTTCAAGCTCTGTAGCTGTTCAACAAATCCAACCGGAGCGACATTCTCCGTAGCCACTGCACGATGATGATGGACCCCCTCTCGGGCAGCAACATCAATGTTGAATAGCTCTTTCCAAAATATCGGCTTCCCTTCATCTATTAGACGTTTCTACCAACTGTCAGGAACTACATCACCGAAATCTGGCTCCTCATACTCCCCAGCCACAATTCGAGCCATAATAATTTGCTCATCCAAAGATGGTTGCAAGATACTGTGAATGTCCTGTGAATATAAAAAAATTACAACTTAAAAACAAGTACATGCTACATAAATAATGAATATGATATAAGATGATTTCCAACCTTAGTATCACAAAGTGCTTCATATAGTTCCGATAAAGGAAAACCTTTGAGTGTGAATGGTCGGTACTTTTGTTTGCACATCCGAGGACAATCCCTCTCTGCTCTTCTAACATCTTCTCTATATTTGATCTTCAGTTTTGGGATTGCCTCAAAAGCTAAAATCTACAAATAACACACGAAATTACAAATAAAATCTTAAAGGAATACTTATCCACATTCTAAATCATATTATTTACCTCCAACGGAGTAACAAAGCTTGGAAACGTCCATGAATATATTTCGATGACCCCATTGAAATGCTTCATTGTATGATCAATTTCCTTCATATTCACATCGAAGGAAAACCGCCCCCCACGGGAATGTTCGGCACGCTTCAAGATCGTTCACAATTCTCAAGAAAAACGGCTTTACAGTTGGTGCTTTCTTTCCGGTCTTCGACTTTCCACTAATTATACTAGCTAAGAAGTAGACGACACACATCTTCAAGCGATCTGAACAAGCTCGCATCTTGCCCAGCTTTTCTTCAACAGCAGCAATTGACAGGACTGATCCTTTCTTAAAATGCTTCAACTTAAACTCATCACTGTCCATTGTCTCATACTCTTCTTCTGGATACGGGCGACAGTCTAGTCCAGATAGGAGTGCATGTTCTTTGAGAGAATAGCGGATGTGAACGCCATTAACAACAAACCAACATTCCTTCCTCTTATTTGTACTTGCCGTCCGAAGAAGAAGCATCCACATGCCCATCATCTTATGTGTTGGGTCCATTTTCATGGCCCTATGCATAAGCCAAAAATGCTTGAACTGTGGATGCTCTGTAAACCACCTTAGCTCGTCATGTTTAAGTCCTGTAGACTCTAATTTCTCCGCTGTTTTGTGGATAAAGCACCTTGTTCCCAACTTGATTACCTTATTATACTCAATAGTACCAAATAACATCCTCTCAGGTGGTTGCAATCGCTGGTCTTCCTCCTCGGTGTACGTTGGCTGCTGCCACAGCATTAACTGATTAGCTTCTGCATTCTCTCGCGACGGTTCTGGGGACGAGTTTTCATACAATTCTGGAACCGGATGAGTCTCAATTTCTTCGAGAACAGCCATAACACAAGTTCTACGAAATGATTAACACAATCCATTAGCATTCGAAATCCAACTCTATACAAAATCCGAATTCCATTATACACAACTACAAATCAATCGAATTCCATTCTACACAAAATTCAAATTCCATTCTACACAAAATCTATTTATAGTCTACAACCCAGAAAAGTAGAACGCCACCCAGAAGATTAAGAAGGACAAACCTGATTTAGAGTTGGGATTTCGAATCCGCCGAAAATCACTACCACTGTCTTACACTACAAGAAAACACCTGGATTTCCGACGGAATTAAAACCGTCGGAAAACACCGACGGAATACCGAGGGCAAAAGCATTCCGAGGGATTGATTTCCCTCGGAAATCGGTTGGATTATACCGACGGCTTAACTTTCCTCGGAAATCCCTCGGAATATTCCGACGGATTTCCGAGGGAATATCAACGAACCTACATTCCCTCGGAAATCGGTCGGAATATTCCGAGGGATTTCTGACGGTTGTGAATCCCACGGATTTCTGATGGATTTCCGACGGAATTTCCCACAGATTTCCGAGGGATATCCGACGGATAAGACCAGTTTTAGCCGAGACATTTTCGAATGCCAGGCTAAAACCTGAAAATGTCTCGGCTAAAACTGAATTTGTTCGTATCCGTCGGAAATCCCTCGGAAATTTCGGAGGGATTTCCGACGGATTAGGGTAATAAACCTCGAATTTGCCGGATTTTGAACATGTTTGGTCTTGATAGTTGTAAAAGTAACAAAAATAAACTAGTTTCTATGAAATGTTTTTATGAATCATTGAACTCGTTCATCGATCGATTTTTACAAAATCCAAATTAACTTGTTTTCATTGGTTTTCATTGGTTTTTCTTATTAGTATGTAACATTAATGGTTATTAAACACTAAAATCTAGATAGTTTTATGTAATAAATTTTATTTTTATAACTAATTCAAAGATCAAAGTTAAATAAAAAATTAGATAATAATTATAGACAATTTCAGTTGGAAACTTGAAAATGCTAAGTTTAAAACATAAAAATATCATAAACCTTATTAAACTCTGAAATTCGTCTAAACCTTAAACCTTATTAAACCTTATTAAACTTTATTAAACTTTATTAAAGGCTTATTAAACCTTATTAAACATTTCCGAGGGATTTCCGACGGATACACTACAAGAAAATGTTGTATAGATATCATACCAAGATAGCGTTGTTAAATTTTATGCTATCTTTGATATAACCCTCATTTTAAGATAGCGTTTCTTTAATGCAAACACTATATTTTGTTTGTCTGAATCTAATCTTAGTCACACTTTGTTTTTAATAGCACGTGCAAAGGTGGAAACGCTGTGCTAAGTTTAGGCAGAAAAAACAAGAGCCTAATTTTCATTTCCCGGCTAAGTCCTTAGCGAAAAAAACAAGCGCCTCATTTTTCATTCTCCCTCCATTCTCGAATTCCCCCTCTCGTAGACTCCATTGTTTCACTTCTTCTCACTTTGTATCTGCAAAATTATCTCTCTCAGACATTCTCTCTAATCTCTCTTGAAAACTCAATATTGATTTTAACATCTTTCATTCTCGTTTTTCCTGGATCCAGAACAAGATTCTACGCATTCCTCAGCGTTATCGTCTATGTTGATTTCGATTGAAGGTGAGACTTAGTTGGATAATCGATAGGAGTATCAATTTAGGGTTTCGAAAAGGTTAGTTCTAATTTCTTTTCACGAATTTGGGTTTTTACAGGAAAATTTTCGTAAGCTGAAGATCTATCTCGAAAGGTAAGGTATGTGAACATTTAGGGTTTTTGTTTCAATTAGGGATTTTAATATCTGTTTCGACTAATTAGAGCTTTCTGTTCAGGTTTTACAAGCGGATTTGGGTGTCTGCTTCAAGCTAAGGTATGTGAAAATTTAGGGTTTTCGTTTCAGTTTGGGATTTCGGTTAAATGTTAAGCGATTGTGTTGTGTTTGAATATACTCGATTTTGGTTTATTTGCAGATTCTTCTTTACAAGATCTTTGTTTTTTAGAGGTACTTTACAAGATCTTCATATTTTCGTATGTGTCTTTGAAGTTTTATTTGAGTTTGAAACTGTCTGATTTAAGAAACAAATTATCAAAAATGTATGTATCCCTTTGACTTTGGAGCTGTGGTGGTGGTGTAACATGGACAAGTCTTGGGTTTGGCTACCAAGGTATTGATTTATTTACTAATTAACAACTGAGTATCTTCTGTCTTTGATAGAACTTAATTTCTTATGTTTGATTAACCTAGCTTATGTCCCGACTGGTCCATTGGTTTCTATGTTACAGGACTATCCTTGAGTATGAACAAGGAGCAACAGAGTTTGTGTATGGGTCAGCAAGGAGGTTGGGTAATCCTCCAGACATGTTGTGTCCATGTATTGATTGTATAAATGTGTGTCATCTACCACTAGCCACAATACTGGATCATCTGGTGATTAGGGGTATGTATCAGAAGTACAAGAGGCAGAGATGTTGGAGTAATCACGAGGAGATAAGGGATTTGAAGACATCTGATGATCCGACATCTGAATTTGAAGCGTATGAGTTGTTTAGAACTGATTTCTATGACGGTGATGACATTTCACAGCACCGGAGTGACAATGGAGATCAGCAAGATGATGGTGAAAGTGAGCAGGATTCAGAGTTTAGACAAAAATTAAATGATGCTGAAACTCCACTCTACTCAAGCTGCCCTAACTACACCAAAGTGACTGCGATTATGGGTCTTTATCGTATAAAAAGGAAGAGTGGGATGTCAGAGAACTACTTCGATCAACTTCTGAAGTTAATTCATGACATGCTACCTGAAGATAACAAGCTACCAACATCAACAGATGCAATGAAGAGGTTCTTGAAGATATTTGGGTTTGGCTACGAGCACATTCATGCATGCAAGAATGATTGCATTCTATACCGGAAGCAGTACGAGGAAATGACAAGCTGCCCTAGATGTGGTGCTTCAAGATGGGAACTGGACAAGCACTTAAAGGAGGAAAAGACAGGGATTCCAGCTAAGGTTCTTAGATATTTCCTGATAAAGGACAAATTCAGAAGGATGTATAGATCGAGAAGGGTGGCTGAGGATCTGCGTTGGCATTTCAGTAATGCTTCTAAAGATGGAACAATGAGGCACCCGGTGGACTCAATAACTTGGGCTCAGGTAAACGAAAAATGGCCACAATTTGCTTATGAACCTAGAAATCTTCGCCTTGGTCTGTCAACTGATGGGATGAACCCTTTTTCTATTCAGAATACGAAGTATAGTACGTGGCCAGTGTTGCTTGTGAACTACAACATGTCTCCTACGTTGTGTATGAAGGCAGAGAATGTGATGTTGACTTTGTTGATCCCTGGACCTACTGCACCGAGCAACAACATAGACGTCTATCTTCAACCTTTGATAGAAGACTTTATGGATCTGTGGACTGAAGGTATCGAGGTATATGACTCTTTATCGAAGGAGATTTTCAATCTTAGAGCTATTCTGCTGTGGACTATCAGTGATTATCCTGGTTTGGGAACTTTGGCAGGTTGTAAAGTGAAAGGCAAACAAGCGTGTAACGTTTGTGGTAAGGATACACCTTTTAGGTGGCTGAAATTTAGTAGGAAGCATGTCTACTTGGGCAATAGGAGAAGACTCAGTCCTGGTCATCCTTACCGACGCAGACGGGAGTGGTTTGACATCACGGTAGAAGAAGGGACGGCACGTAGGATTCAGACAGGGATTGAAATATTAGAACAGTTAAAAGACTTTACCAATGACTTTGGAAAACCTTTACCTAAGGAAAGCAAAAGAAAGAGATCTGTGTTTTGTGAAGATGATGAACTTTTAGAAGAAGAAGAAGATGAAGACAATGATAAATGGAGGTGGAAGAAGCGGTCTATTCTATTTGATCTTCCTTACTGGAAGGTTAGTAAATTCTATAAGTCTTTAACTACTTGAATTGTTTATTAATGTCTAACTGAGATTTTGTTTCTATGTCTTAGGAGATGCCGGTACGTCACAACATCGATGTAATGCATGTTGAGAAGAACGTCTCTGATGCCATCTTATCCTTGCTAATGCAAAGTCCTAAGTCAAAAGATGGCTTGAAGGCACGACAAGATTTGGAAGATATGGGTATTAGGAAAAACTTACACGCAGAAGATCGTGGGAAGAAAAAATACTTACCAGCAGCAGCTTACTGGCTGAGCAAGACAGATCAGAAGCAGTTCTGCAAGAGGTTGTCAGAGTTCAGAGGACCAGATGGATATTGTGCGAATATCGCCAATTGCGTTTCAGTTGATCCTCCAACAGTTGGTGGCTTGACGTCCCATGATCACCATGTGCTTCTACAAAACTTGTTACATGTAGCTTTGAGAGGATTGCTACCAAGTGAACCTAGGATTGCAGTGAATAGAATCTGCAACTTCTTCAATCGTTTGTGTCAGCATGTGGTTGATCCATATAAGCTTCTGACATTGGAGGCTGAGGTTGTTGAAATATTGTGTCTGCTGGAGAGGTTCTTTCCTCCTTCTATGTTTGATATTATGTTTCACCTTCGTGTTCATCTAGCAAGGGAGACACGTTTGGGAGGACCAGTCCATTTTAGATGGATGTATCCCTTTGAGAGGTACTGATTATTGTATCTATTAATCTCTTTTGGTTATTTGATGTGTCCTAAACTAAAACTAACTAGTCTGTTATCTGTTTGATATGTAGGTACATGAAAACATTGAAGTCATATGTTAAAAACTATGCTAGGCCAGAAGCTTGTATGGCTGAAGGATACTTGGCAGGAGAATGCATTGCCTTCTGCTTGGAGTTCCTTAAAACATATGTACCAGTTCTGGAAGTTGGAAACCGCAATGAAGATATTGAAGCAGATGAGCAAATTCTTGAAGGGCGTCCAATTCACAAGGCTAAACCTATTATACTTACTGAGAAAGAGCTGGAGATAGCGCATCGATATGTTCTGATGAATACAGAAGTTATGACACAATATGTTGAGTAAGTTATACCACTTGTGTATGAATATAAACTGATCACTTTAAGTGCATGAATACTAACATATGGACATTGGAATACAGTAGGCATTTGGAGGAATTACAAGCTACAGATGTGCGTTGCGGAAGAAGTGAGACTCTGTTATGGAAACTGCATGGGGAAAGATTTACACAGTGGGTTAAGGATAAGGTCTGAATATAGTTATGGATACATATGTTATTGATGTAACATATTTGAAACTTTTTATTAATAATAATAACTTATTTTTCTTGTTTGTCACTAGATCCCAAGTAACTCAAAGGATCATTCTAAGCAGCTGAGGTGGTTGGCTTTTGGACCAAGACTTGAAGCTCAACCTTCAAGGGATATATCGTCAATGGACATCGATTTCACACTAATGATGTCAAGCGGAAGACACATAACAGTGGGGTATCCTATGAAGCTTTCACCATGTGTCGATCGAGCGCCAGAGATAATAAGCATATTGCAGACATTGTGATGTACTACGGAGTCATACAAGAAATTATTATGCTGGACTACCACATGTTCCAAGTGTCAATGTTCAAGTGTAAATGGGCCAACAAAGGGAATGGTGTGAAGGAATCAGATGGCTTTACGCTTGTGAACCTGCATCTAAACCAATCTGCATTCCGCCAAGACCCATATATAATGTCGTCTCAAGCAAAACAAGTTTTTTATTCAAGAGAAGCTGACTCCTCCTCTTGGTATGTTGGTATGAGGGCTCCACCAAGGGGCTATCATGAACTGGAGACAGAAGAAGATATTGTTGCACCACCATCATCTACTCAGCAAATTGAAGATTTCGTGAATCAATCTTCAGAGGACGAGAGTTTCTGTGTTAGGGATGATTGTGATGGATTAGCTGTTATAGGATTACTAGTTCTAGGACTAGTTATAGCATATTAGTAGAGTTAGGATTAGTAGTAGATGATTATTGGATTCCTGGTTATATTACGTCTTTTTTGTTTTATTTTCAGAAAATGAATACTGCAATCACTCAAATACGCATCAAGCGTCAGCAAGGCATTGATGTAACTCCTCAACAGCTGAAAACGTCAACCAGAGGAAGGAACAAGGATAAAGATGGTAATCCTGCTAAAGCAGCTACAAAAAAGATGATTCCATCTGGTCAACTGAAACAATCTATTCTGTTAAAGAGACAAAAGACTAAGACGTTAGCTGAAGAAGCAGCTAAGGAAAATGAAGAAACTTCTCCTGAGGATGTCAATGACAAAGCTGTGGAAGAAGGTGAAGAAGAGACTTCACCTCATATTGAAGAAGCTGATCACGACGAAGAAGAAAAAATGGAGGAAGAAGCAGTAGAAGCTGAATCAGAGGAAGAAGAAGAAGAAAACCAAGAGGAATCAGAAGAGGAACATTGTGGAGAAAAGGAAAAAAGTGAAGACGTAGAAGTGCAACCAGATCTAGAAGACGAACATAGAGAAGCAGCCGAAGATGAAACAATGAATATTCCAGCTGATGAATGCATAAACCAGCAGCCAAAAACGAAGAAAAGGAGGACTAGAGGACCAACCAGAATGAGCAAAGTGGCTAAAAGCCATGAGGAAAAGGTGGAAGTTGAATTTAATAGCCTTGGTGAACCTGTGGGAAAAGGATCAGTGACACTTTCTTCTTTTCTTGGACCTCTTGTGAGGGAGCATGTACTTGTGCTTCTAGACGATTGGAGGCGCCTTGATGGACAGACAAAAGACGGAATGTGGAAGGTGATTCAGGTACTTTGGCAGATATATATATGTACTTTACTTTATGCTTTTTCGAGTTTTCTTTTATGACAGTGTGTAATTATCGTAGGGAAAGTTCAGTTTGACAGAAGATTGGCAGAAGCAAAGTGTCGTGAAACAGATGGGTTGCATATGGATGGCTTCTAAGTCTAGGCTTTTGAACAAAGTGCGTGCTACAATGTGTAAGGAAAATATACAAAGCTTAAAACCGAGCAACATTCACAATGTCTCATCTTGGATGAAGTGGGTGAAGAGTAGGAATAGCCAAACTTTCAAGGTTGTTTCTGTTTTAATCTTTCCATTACAATACATTTTTGCAGTATGGAAAATTGTTATCTTACTACTTTGAGTGACTTTGTAGGAACGAAGTGACCAATTCAGGGAGTTGAGGAAGAATCAGATTCCACCACTACAAGAAAACAGGTTTTTTACTACTGCAAAAACAGTCGGAAATCAGTAGCAAAACACAATGTTACGACTGATTACCGAATGATTTATGCAGTAGGTAAAGGTCTCGTCGCTAAAAAAATCAGTAGCAAAATTGCTACTGATTTACGACTGATTTACGACTGATATTAGGCGGTCACTATTCAGTCGCTAATCAGTAGCAAAATTTTACGACTGATTAGTGACTGAATAGTGACTGAATTTTGCTACTACAGCCGTAGTCGGTAATCAGTCGTAAAATTTAGCTACTGAATTGCGACTGATTACCTACTACTTTAGCTACTGATTTGCTACTAGTTTGTGATTTTTTTAACGACTGATTTGCTACTGGTTTGTGATTTTTTTACGACTGATTTTAGCTATTCAATAGCAAAATATAGCTACTGATTAGCGACTGATATATTGTTTAAATTAAAAAAAATCAATTTATTAATATAAATGTAGACTAATTACATATAAAACATTCAAGTTTACAAAAGTAAAGTAAAACAAATGAAGAACACAAATCCATACACCAAAAAACCAAAATTACAGTTAAACAAAAGTAACATAAGTTTCAAGTTCTAAATCAAAATGGAAAGGCAACTCCAACTAATAAGGAGTTGTTCCCATTTGCAAAGCATAACATCAAGTGAGAAACAAGTGATTTAAACCAGGGGAGAAGATGGATCATCAAAAGAGAGAAACAAGTGAGCGAAACCAGTGACGAGGAATCCCTTGTCGGTTTTTCTCAGTGTTCATTGGATGTGGTTGCTTCATCTCGCATGTTCTTGATACTCACTTGGTTTCTGAGCTCCATTATCTGTGGCTCCTTCTCCAAGTTCTCTCCTGTTACAACCCCACAAAACTATGAGGTCACAACCCCACAAAACTACAGCATATATACAAGAGGAGCAAATTCTCAATTCTTGACCCTGCCTAACCAGAGCGGTGAATCATCCCGCAGTACCATAGTGTAAAGCCATGTCTGTGTTCTCGAAGCTGACACGAAACATGGAAAGCTATATAAATGGTAATATGTGGAATCTCTTAATTTGGAAACTACCGACAAATTGCTTTAGGTAACTTGAATGATATGATTCAGACACTTACCCTTCTATCAGAACATCCTTGAGATCGATGTTGGCTTCTAGGTAATCAGAAGCAATCAACAGTGAATTGACTTGCTGCCTCTGTAGATTTGCAACAACTTGTGTAACATATTTCCTGGTCTAATAATAAATAAAAAGAGAGATTTCCAAATTCAACCATAGGAAATCCTCGACCTTTATCTTAAAAATGCTGTCTTTAAATTGGAAAATCTGGAGAGTGAATTGTTTACCTCCAAGTTGAGTTTGGGAGACATGTAATCAAGAGGCGTAGAGTATCGTCTTTAAAGAATTCTTGAGTCAATTGTGCACAAGCTTCAGCGACAGGCTCGGCCTCGCTGTTTCCGTAGAGGATCGACTTCATATCACAGATATTCCGGCTTAGTTCTGCCATCTGCAAGCAAATATCATCAGCCTCTCTCTAGCATCCCAATAACAAGACGAATCTAGGCAACAAAAATTCCAACAATCCGTTGAGGAAATTGCACAAATGCTATAGAAAGGAACGAGATTATTGGAAGAAAGAAACAAGATTAACATTGAAGCGGATTGCATTTAATTTTCTGAATGCAATACATTCATGAAGAAAAAAGAAGATCTCAACAATTTAGGGAAGGAATCCGAAAGTCGAAACCTTTTCCTTGCGCTTGGATTCTCAAAGGTCAGGCAAAGAGTTGGATAGATCGGCGTAGAGAAGGAGATCGCGCGTCTGTCGGACGAGGTCGGCCGGAGTTCGAGGTTTGGACTTGAAAAGCCCCTTCATCTTCGCACCGCCGATATCGGATTGATCCGATGGTTCACCACCGTAGCCGACAGCAGAAGAGCTTAGGCTTCCGCTTAGGTGCTGCGACAGGATTGTCGAAGACGGGATTGTCGAAGTGAATCATCCTCGCTGGTCCGGCGGGATTTTCGAAGACGGGTCTCCAGGAGAAGATAGTGTCGTCGGAGATAGAGTCGTCGGTGAATCCGGCGAGACGAAAGTGGACGAGGAGAGAGAGAGCAGACAATACAAGACCGAGAAGACTAATCCATTTCATACGCGAATTTAAGAACTTTACCTTCCCCCTTCATCTCACTCACTCACTCACTCGATTAACCTAAGTTCAGATCTGTTGTCGATTCGAAAGAGAAGTGAGACGAGGAAGAGAAAGAGAACTGAGAGAAAGGAAAAAATAAGAAAGATCCAACGGTGTGAGATATGGGAGAAAGAAAAGCTTAAGGAATATCCAACGTGTTATATTGTGCCAGGTAATTGATCCAAGTGATATAATCTCATAGGTTCTCTTCTAATGTATGTTAATTTTTTATAACCTAAATAAAACAATTTTTAATGTGTTTTATTTACATTTAATTTTGAAAAATATTTTATATCAATGAGGTATGATAAATTATATACTTTCATCATGATATATACTTTTGGAATTTACAAAAAAAAATTAGAGCAAAAACTATATAACAAATGTTGTGTGACACTAAGTTATAGATGAAATACTTACTAACTTATCATTAGTTTGTAGGTTTGTATATATGTTTGTAATAATTTTTGCACCAAATCTTGCAATCATTTTTAGTGATTTCCAATCATTGGTAATCATTTTAATTATTAATCGACAGCATAACTTAAACCATAAACCAACATAACCTAAATCCTAAATCAAATATTCAAGACTTAATTCTTCTTTTATGTATAGGTTTTTTAATTTTTTATTTACACATTAAGAGATAAATTTATTGTTAATTGGCTAATTACAAAAAATTATATTTCACATAATCTGAACCACAAATCTCAAAATCCTATACCCTAAACCTTAAACATAAACTCCAAACCTTAATTGGGAAATTACAATTACATTATTTCAAACTCTTAACACTATTGACTGAGCAAACCATAAACCATATACAAGTAATCAAACCCTAAACCCGAAACCTTAAACCCTAAACCCTAAACCCCAAACCATATACCCTAAACATAAACTCTATACTACTATGTCCTAAACCCTAAACCTAAACCCTAAACACCAAACCCTATACCATAAACCTAAACTTTATACTCATATGCCCTAAACCCTAAACCTAAACCTCAAACCCCATACCCTAAACGTTAAACATAAACTTATAATTAATTACTATAATATACCCCAAATCTAACCACAAGTCAATTGGGTTTGAGAATTAAAATTTAGATTAATCTTATTTTGATAAAACATTAACAATTGGGTTTAAATGAACATTAGCAAAAAAAATTAAAAAATTATATTAATTTAAACCAAAATTAGTGTTGGCATGACACGGTGTCACCTTTATAAAACGACGTCGTTTTAATTGTTTGAAAAATAGAAAAGTTTCCACTACCAAGGATCGAACTGACGACATGGTAAGTTACATAGAAGCGTGGAGACCAGTTGAACTCTGAAACAATTTTGATATTTCTTACAAACATATCTATATATTATTTAAACAAAAGGAAAAAAAACTATTAAAACAGAGAAGGCACAGACCAATTGTACAATGAATTCCAGATTCGGATGAACAACGGTACAGGGAGAAGAAAAGGATTTTGAGCCCACAATTGCTGCAATGAAATCATCGAAATTCACTTTAAAAAAGTTCAAAATCCAGAAAAAAAATTCTCGGAGAAGAGAAAAGCACCAATAACAAGCATCATCAACAAATCAAGTACTGAGAACAAAGAGATGTTCGAAGCGAAGGGATGTGAGTATGTAGGAGAACCTGAGTGGCTGATCGTCTTGACGAGACATGCTGAAAATCGGACTCTTCGTTATCAATCCCGTCCAAAGACTCATGATCGGAGGAGTAATAGCAATCCTCTTCCTCAGCGGTGAAATAATCATCCATCGATCACAATTATGAAAGAAACGAATTATGAATAAGTTTCATAAGAACAAAATTATCTTATGTCAAAATCTACTTTGACTAGGTCACGGCTTTCGGATCCGCCAACACCAAAGCCGCCATTGCCACCGCAAGCCGCAGACATGAAATCGGGTCGGATTCCGAAATCGGGATTCACGGTTTTAATTTTCATCTTTTGAAAATCCCAAATTGCATTTTTAACCATGTTTTTTTAATAAAACAATCCATCAGCAATTGCGGCGGAGGGAGATGGAGAGCCGTTTCCAGATGTTTTCTTTTGTTGCCAGATCCCTGCGCGAGGAGAGGGGAAGATGAAGAACTTTTTTTTTTCCTTTTTTAAATAATATATATATATATATATATATATGTTTGTAAGAAATATAAAAACTGTCTCATAGTTCAACTGGTCCACGAGCTGGTATGTGACTTATAGTGTCGCGGGTTCGATCTATGGTAGTGGGAATATTTTATATTTTTCAAACAATTAAAACGACGTCGTTTTAGAAAGGTGACACTGTGTCATGCCTCGTTAGCATTTTTTAACAGTTGACTAACGTCAAAGTTAGTCAAGGTAGGTTTTGACACATATATTAGAGTTCAGGTTGCAAATTTACATTTTTCTGTATAATATGTAGGAAATGACACCCTATTTTAGTTCGGGTTTTTTTGGCACACCGATTTTAGTACATGTATATTTTGACCCTTTTCCCATTTAAAGTGCTAGTAAGTTCAACTTTGAGGGTTTTAAATGCTATTTTAAGGGACAATTCTAGAGTTTTGCGGTATGAATTAAAAATATTATTTTTGTTTATATTTTGATATTTTATAAACAATGTACAAAGGAATTAAAAATAAAAAGGAATCGATCTATACAGAGAATATGAGATGAAGGGATAATTCTAGAATTTTGTGGTATGAATCCGTCGTCGTCCCTATAAAAGAAAGAAGAAGAAGAATCAATTCAAAAAAAGAAGAAAAAAAACCAATTCAAAAAAAAAGTAGTAGAAGAAGAAGAACCGTTTTATTTAAGAGGAGGGAAAGAAGATCCGATAATTATAACTACTTTTTGCTACTGTTTTGCTACTGATTTGCTACTGTTTTACGACCCACCGAATTCAGTAGCAAATCAGACGCTAAAATTACTACTGAATAGCTACTGCATGTTTTCCGACTACAATTTAGTCACTAATCAGTCGTAAAACTGCTACTAATTAACGACTGAAATGTTTAGTCACTAAATACCAACTGATTTGCGACTGTTTGAAAATAGTCGCAAATCAGTCGGTAATCAAGAGCGAAACAGTCGGTAAATTTACCGACTGCCTAATCAGTAGCAACAATAAGTAGCAAAAACCCTGTTTTGGTGTAGTGCACACACCACAAGTCGCAAAGGAATGGTTCTCCTAGCCCATGAAATGGTAATGATTAGTTGTACACAAAGATAGAGACTCTGATGCGTTTTAATAACTACGTTTCTTTGTTACCTGTAGAAGAAGAAGAGTTCTGACCCTAGTAAGATTACTAGAAGCAAGATCTGGGTAGCTGGACATACCCATTCAGATGGAAGACCTGTGAGACCAGAGTTTGAAGAGACTATTGTAAGAAGTTATCAAACTCTTGTATTGGTTTAACTTTGTAATTTAGAATATATTGATACAATTTCCAAATTATCTATCAGGAACAAATTAAATCACTTGATAGTGAGATGGGTTCAACCTCCAATGCGAGTATAAAAGAAGATGCAGTGAGTAAGATTCTAGGTAAAGATAGAAATGGAAGAGTCAGAGGAATGGGAAGAGGGATTTCCACTACGAAGCTAGACTTCTTACAGGCCAGAGACGCACACGTACAGAAACTTGAAGATAATCAAGCAAGATTGGTGAGCGAGATTGAAGATTTGAAGAACTTTGTTAAAAATATTGCTTCTCAAAAACAAGATGGGGGTTCAAAATCTGACACCACTGATATAAGCAATGGAGGACCTAGATGTCAACTTTTGGATTGGTTTTCTGAAGAAGAGGTTGTTATCGGTGAAGGAGAATTATGCTCTGTTGAGGCATCTTACAAGATTGGACGTATTCCACTTGGTCCTAATGCGGCGACTGTAGTTGTGAACTCCGCATCTGACAAAGACGCATCTGTCTGGAGGCCTACACCAACTATCACCTCACTTGGGCAAGCCGTGGGAGCCAAAATTGCATGGCCATTCGTTAAGATCATTCTGGATGATTTGGAAACCACAACTCAAAACAAGATTGCTGGTTCTTCGGTAAAGTTCTTATCCTCTCATATAATTAACGAAAAAATTGTAGCAATATAAAAGCTTATTGGTTAAGTGACCCCTGTTTTCTGTTTGTTGCATGTCTCATTAGGCTACAAACGCATCAGATAATAGGATTCAGATTATTGATTGGAATTTGGATGATAAAGTAGTTGCTGAGGGATATTTGATTTCAACTGACCCAAAAGAGTTGGTCAATTGTATTCCTCTGGGTCCGAATGCTGCATCAGTGAAGATTGACAAAGTGATTGACAAAGCGGCTTACCTCTGGAGACCAAGTGCAGACATGACTGTCATGGATGATGCACTGTTTGAGACCATAGTATGGCCTATTGCTAAGGTGCAATTGGTTAATCTACTGACAAGGAATGATGCAGTTTATAAAAAAACATCAGAATCTAAAGAAGCATCGGTTTGTAAAAGATCATCACCTAAGGTAAAGTTCTACACCTTATCTATTGTAAATGATGTATTGGATTGTTTTCTGATTGTGATGATGAGTTGGATTGTGATGGTTTGTCTGCATTTTCATTTGTAGAGTGTTAGTAACAGCTCAAACACTAACAGCTCTGGAAAGAAGAACTGCTTCCTCTTAGATTGCTTTGGATCGGGAAAAAAAGTTGCAGAAGGCCGAGTTCTATCAAACAATCCAACAGACAAAGTGCATTTTGTTCCATTGGTTGCAAACGCCAGCAAGGTAATGGTTGAGGTCTGCAAGATTCGGGATGCACGCGTGTGGAGACCAAACTCAGAAATCGTGATTATTGCTGATGCTTTAGGTTCTACAGTAGCTTGGCCTAATGACAAAATTGTTTTTAAGTGAACCATTGTCTTCTATGGGATTGTGTAGGGTACTAGTAGAACTTGTTGGATACTTGTTGTTTATGATTTGGTTGTGTAGAACTTGTTGGTTTGGTTTTTAGAACAAGCGTGTAGCTTATATTTGGTAATAACTTTCATTTCTTATGAATATTGTTATGAAATGATCAAAACTTGTTGACAGGGCTAATTGGAACAAATAGGACATCCAAATTAATCAGAAAACCCAGATAAAATCCCTGTAACAATTACAAAATTCATTTGCTATAATAAAACTTATGGTGACATAATAAAATGCTGTGAATAACCAAAAAAATAACATCTACTAAACGCTATTATAAAATATACAATTGTATAATTAATAAACGCTATTAAAAAAATAACTAACGTAGCAAAACACATAAACGCTATGTAAACTGCCAGACCTATTATGACGGGCGAAGATGGAGCGTTTGCAATAACACTATGGTATCCAGCAATAGCGTTTATGTGGTGCTCTTTATACGACATTTTCTTGTAGTGATACAACCAATTTCAGTTTTAGCCGAGACATTTTCGGGAAGGGACTTACACGTGCGGGAAGAGGAGCAGCTTCACCCATCATCATTCTCAATTGGCTAATAAACACTGTCTGCCTAGTAAAAAGGAAGCGTGGAAACAGTGTGTGAAGGAAAAAATAACAAATGGTGGATGGCTTTGGGTTTTAGTGATAGAGAAAGAGAGAGAAATTATGTATTTTCAGTTTTAGCCGGGACATTTTCAGGTTTTAGCCGGGCATTCGAAAATGTCTTGGCTAAAACTGAAATTGGTTAAATCCGTCGGATATCCGTCGGAAATTTCCGAGGGATTTCCGACGGATTATGTATTTTCAGTTTTAGCCGGGACATTTTCAAGAACCTCGGCAAAAACTGATCTAAAAATCCTTAAATCCGTCGAAATTCCCTCGGAAATTTCCGAGGGATTTTTGACGGATTTAAGGATTTTCAGTTTTAGCCAGGACATTTTCAGGCACCTCGGCTAAAACTGATATGAAAATCCTTAAATCCGTCGGAAATCCCTCGGAAATTTCCGAGGGATTTCTGACGGATTTAAGGATTTTCAGTTTTAGCCAGGAAATTTTCAGGCACATCGGCTAAAACTAATCCGGAAATCCTTAAATCCGTCGGAAATCCCTCGGAAATTTCCAAGGGATTTCTCTTCCTCCGCCGAGACCTCTCTTCTTCTTCCGCCGAGTCTTCCTCTCTTCCTCCGCCGAGTCTTCTTCTTCCGGCCGAGTCTTCTCCGACGAGTTCGTCTTCCGGCCGAGACTCCGCCGCCGAGTTCCACCTGAAAATGTGAGTTTAATTAAAACTTTTTTGTTGTTGTTAGATTGTTAATTAGTTAGGTTAGGTTTTTAGTTTAGGTTAGGTTGTTGTTAATTTTTGTGGAATTAGATTAGGTTTTAAGATTTTTTGGAATTGTTAATTAGATTTTTTGTGGAATTGTTAATTAGATTTTTTGTGGAATGTTAATTAGATTTTTTTTGTGATTTGATTTATTTGTGTTAATTAGGTTGTTAGTTTTTGTTGAATTTGTGATAATTAGGTTGTTAGTTTTTGTTGAAAATTATTAAAAAACGTTTTTGGAAATTATATATGTGTATAGAATTTTATAAAACATTTTTGTAATTTCGTTTTAATAAATATATGTATGAAAAAAGTTTTTAAATACATATATATGTATTTACAATATATATGTAATGTTAAAATTTTCCGATATGCCGTCCTCCGAACAGCACATGTGGTTTCGTACGTTTGCGGTAAGTGATCATTTATTTATTTTTTTGTTATATAGTTTGAGATTTTGTTAACATCTTTATTTCTATTTCTTTTTTTGTAGCACGAGTTTAATTGGAAGCATATGATCACGAAGGCGGTGGAGGACAAATTTTTTGCGGAGGCTAGTACGCAATTCTCGCGCCATATGAGCGCGTGGAAGAAGGCTTGGAGAAAGGGGAAAGATAAGCCAAAAGGCTTGAACGCGGATGTGTATACGGAGTACATCCCGTATTGGAAAGAGCCGAAGACCATAACTCTATCTGAGACGAACTGCAAGAACCAGAAGAGTCAACGAAACGGGAAGGGAGAAGCTATCCACAACAACGGGGCAAAGAGCTACAAGAAAACCGAAATCGAAATGGTAAGTATTTTTTCGGTTTTTAGTTGTTTTTTTTATAAGAAAATGTTTTCTTTAACGGTTTTATTTATTTTGTAGATGGAGGAATACGGCGAAGTTCCCGATCACCTGCAAGTGATGGTGAGGACGCACACCAACAAGAAGACGGGCCGAATTGAAGATGGAGCCGTCAGGGAGATCGTCGAAAAGGTGACGAAGGTGCAAGACGAGATTCTCATCCAGAGATCGCAGGACGGCTTCACCGGATCCAACGAAATCACTCGGGCCGAGATGAACGACCTAGTCCTCGGGGTAAGTAAAAAATATAGATTATTATTTCAATTTAGATAATTATTTGTTAATAAAAAATTATAATGTTTTTTTATTATTTTCGTAGGGGGTACCCGTTAAAAAGATCGTCGACCAGGGTTGGGTAAGCTTGCGACCCAACGAGCATCTTCTTCGACCGGTTTCTCGATGGATCCAGACCTTATCCGGCAAAACGAAGAGCTCAAGGACAAGGTCACGGTTTTGGAGGACGAGCTCTCGACTCAGAAAACGAAGAGCGACAAGATGGACGAGTGGTTCAAATCGAAATTCGATGATTACCCGACGTTTTGATTTCGTTTTTTGTGTGTAATTTTTCAACTTTCAAAAACTTTTAAAAATTATGTTATTTTGTAATTTAATTATATAATTTATTTCCTATTTTTGTTTCAAATTATTTAATTTAATAAATAAATAATTCCAGTTTTTATTTTTAAAAAAAATTACAAATTTTTGAATCCGTCGGAAATCTCTCGGTAAATTTCCGAGGGATTTCCAACGGATTGTACCCTCGGACTTGTCTGAGAAATTTCCGAAGAAGTCTTCCAGATGGACTAGTCCTCGGAAATCCGTCATAATTATTCCCGACAGATTATGCCCTCGGAAATCCGTCGGAAATTTCTGAGGGATTTCCGACGAGATAGAACCGACGGCCAAAATCCGTCGAAAATGGCTTGTTTTCTTGTTGTGCTATTACTACCTTTTCGTACCAGATACGAGGGAAGAACTTTCGAATTGACACAAGTAGATGGGAAGTAAATAGAAAATTTAAGTTTTAATTTGGGGTTTTACCCGACTTCAGCAAATTCGACCCAATACTCGCGAGTCTGGTGTAGAATTCGACCCAAAATCGTGGGTCCGGAGTGGTGTCGCGGGTGGAGTGTGGATATGGTGGGTTTGGGTCTGGATATGGCTGGTTGGGTTCATTTTTTAAGGGCTGACAAGTCTTTTAACGCTTTTTCGATTTAAAAATAAATAAATAAAAAATTAGTTTTTATAACGGCTACATGAGAATTCTGCTCTTCTAAGAAGGACATCTCATGATTTAATCCTATACAACATCCCTCTTGATCTGATGATCGAGATCCCGCTAAGATTGCCGGCGAAATCCCTCTTCAGATTTAGATGTGTCGAAGAAATGGTGTTCCCTCATTCGTAGCCGACAACTCGCCGACGCTTTCCTTTCTCTCTCTCTATGTCTCGACCTCGTCTTGTCCTTGCTTTCAAGCATCGTGGTGACAATCGATTGTTGTTCTTCTCATCATTTGATCAAAGTTCTTATCTTTCATCATCATCATCGTCAATGGTAGCCGCAAAAAACGACACTTTGATGATGCCAAAAGTCAGTTATAGAAATTGCATCGTCCAGAGAAATTCAGTTCGTGGCTTCGTCTGTTGTTCCATCCGGACTCGGTTCGTGGTATGTAATCCAACCACAAGAGAAGTCATAAGCTTACCGGGTGAGAGCTTTGAATATCAATGTTATATGTACTTGGGATATGACCCAAGCAATGATCAATACAAGGTATTGCGCCTGGGGATGCATATGTGTTCTGAGAGAGCTATTGTACACAGTGTATACTCCAAATTCGACAATAAACTTTACTATTCGAGTACCCAGAAGAAAGTTTGTACTGGTCGTCTTGTCTTCCTTAATACACACCATTTGTGAATTTATTGGTCTGCGTTGCTCTGGTTCTTGGTTCTGCTTTTGATTTTCGCTTGGGATGATTTCTCTCTACAATCTATCTCATTGTGACTGCATGTCTCTTTTGTCCGCGGATTTCTGGGAATGATGATGATTCTTGGATGGTTTAGTTTGGGGTTTGTTGTTCTTTGTATTTCAAAGTATTTCTAGTTGTTCATAGTATCGTTGTATCAACATTCACAATAACAAAACATAGTTGTTCTTAATATTACCAATAATACAACATACAAGATTATGTTGAAAAAGATCGAAGCCGCGATATCTTTTTCACTCAAGATTGGGTCTCGCTACCATACCACAAGTCTATCCGAGTTCACAGGTTTAGTTGCATGTACCTTTTTTTGAATCGAGATTTTTTTGGTGTTCAGTATACTGCTCTGTGGGTCCCTTAACAAAATCAGAGCATAATTGTTCATAATATCTCTAGTATTTCAACATTCACAATAACTTCAAATAATAACGAAAGCATAGTTGTTCATAGTATCTCTAGTATTTCAACATTCACAATAACTTCAAATAATAACCAAAGCGGATCATTACATAGTTGTTCATAGTATCTCTAGTATTCCAAAACATTCATATTATATAGAAACGGATCATTACATAGTTTTTCATTACATAGGCCAATTAAAAACTTTCATCAAAATCACATGACAGAAACATAAGGATTGTTTGACCGTTCCCTGCTTCAATGATCTTCCTCCGTGTTTGGGTATAGAAATATCTGCTAAGACTATTGATGATTGGAGAATCACTTACATAATGCGGAGTCATTATTCTCTGTATCATTGGGTAAGTGTATTTAGCCCCATCTTAGCCTTTTTCAGCCGCAAAGCTGATGGACTCCAAGCTTTCTTCTACGTAATTTTGTTGCCGAAGTATTCAAACAGAACTCTCATGAAAAAGGCGGAGGGGTTTCCAAGCTCCAAACACCGAAGCTTGAACTGAGTGAGTGGAGGGAGAGGGATGTACCATTCCTGGTCTGCCATGGCGAATAGATCCACTTCCTTACAGAAGACATCTTCCTCGATCACACTCTTGAAGATATTGCATACCGCTTTCGCTCTATGCAGATCCCTGAAGTTGCATGCGAGGAACAAGACACTACAAGAAAACAACGTTTTAGCGACTACATAATCAGTTGTAATGTAGTCGCTTAAACTGTTTTACTGACTACATTACGACCACGTAACGTAGTCGTAAATGTCTAGTCGCAAAAACACGTAGTCGATAATTAGTCGCTAATTTACGACTACTTTGCGACTTTGTTGTGATGACAGTAAGAAGTCGCAAACCAGTCGCACATCAGTCGTAATATATGCGACCACGTACCGACTACATTAACGACTAACATGCGACTATATATTGTATCGTGTGGAAGTCGTTTGGTGTAGTCGTTAAAGAGTTGTGAAATGTGGCGACTATTTACCGACTAATAAGCGTCTAATTTAGCGACTGATTTGCGACTAATATCTTCACGGAATAGAGATTTGGTTATCGTTTTACGACTGATTTGCGACTACCTAGCTACTGAGTTGCGACTATCTAGCGACTGATTTTATCAACGAAATTCAAAATGGTAATACTGTACCCAATTTGTATTACCTAGCAATTTGGAAATCATATACAAACTAATACAAAGAATACTGGAAATTTAGAATGGAAGAAATATACATTAATATATATTATACATTGTTTTAGCATATCAAATACAAACCAATACAAAAAACGTCCAATGTTCAAAAATGAAATAAAATGACAGCCTAGGGTGTAGAATCATGCTGCTGATCAGATTGAGAAGTCATGAAGTCTAGAAAATTTGGATCGGTTTTACGAAGATACCTTTCCACCATTGAATAATACTTCTGGTCAGCTTCAAGTTTGGTAAGCTTGCTTTGTTGGTCAGCTGCAAGTTTGGTAAGCTCTGCCTCACGCCGAACGTTAGAAGCTGCTTGTTCTTCTATTTGGCGTTGCGCTTCTTCTAACTTATCTTCCAGGGATTGAAACGATGAAGAGGTTACTTCGAACTTGCGTTTTCTACCAACATGAGACTCTGCGAGGCTTCATATTCCATATGGTCTGCCTCTGTCATCCGTGAACGTTGACTGCATAAATAAAACCAAGATTTATAAAACCAGATGACAGAAAACCAAAAGATAACATAGATTTTGTATTTCCCTGAAGAAAGAGATCATTGTATTCCTCTGTGGTTAGCTCTCGCTGTTGCGACCTACCGTCTGAAATTTCAGGCCCGATCTCTTGCATCTTAGCTTGCAAGTTCTTCTCATAATTTTTCGCGATCCTCTCAGCCTTCAGATCAACAAACGTACCATCAGATTTTGTGTGAGTCTTCACAAAAACCTCACCGATACTAACCGGTCTGCCCAATTCGTTTTCCTAAAAATGTAACATATAAATTTGTTATATAATAGAAAGTTTCAGAATTATTAGATATAGAAATTACACTTACCATTTCTTGTTGGATTTGGTGATATGACTTTTGGCCTGATAAGTGTTTGTGCACTCCAAGGCCTTTACGGTCAGATTTCCGAGCTGCAGATGTGGTCTGAGACCTCTCTTTAGCTTCGTCTGTGTCCCATTTCTCTGTCATTGTTGTCCACAGTGTTGGGTTAATCCAGGGTGGTCGCTTTCGAGAAGTCCTCGCGGTGCTTACCATATCCTTCAATCGCCTTTGACAAATCCTCTCGAAATGTTGTTGAACAACCCCTGAGATTAAGGGATCCCATGTGTGGGTTTTCTACAAGACAAGTAGATGGTGTTACTAGACAGAATAGAAAGAAAGACATATATGAAGCTTGGAGGAGAGAAATGCTTACCGCGAACTCGATGAAGTATCTTTCCTGTCTATCGCGAGGCACAACAGTCCAACTGTAGTGTGGACCATGAAACTTGTTTGTGAAAATCTTGGTGATCTTCCTTGTCAGCTTTCCCTTGTCACGGCCAAACCTAGACAGAGACAAATAAGTGCCTCAACAAGAACACAAAAATCAAGTTTGCTGTTCAGAAAAGACATGATTCTAGTCTACCAAACAATTCACATATCAGAAAAGACATATCAGAAAAGACATGAATAGCCAGACATAAGCATAATATGCCTGATTAGACCAAAGAAGCACTTACACTAGAAACAAATTGACACTATGTAATTGCTTAGTCTACCAAACAAAGAATTGATCCTGGTGAGCACTTTAATGACCATTATCCTTGCAAGATATAGAGTCATGTTATATGGAAATGCTAACTCACACGAAACTCAACAGATTTAACTTAAGCAGAAATCTTGTGTTTAACTGTACTGAATAAATTATTTCTCTATCATTCCAGTTTTCTGCATTTGTTAACAAGAACAAGAAGGCCTCTCTCTGTCACATGGCGGCAACTTTCACAACAGCTTTACATGAAACTAAACAGAACAAGCAAGACAGAGAGAAACTAAGCAATACAGACAGTTTCTATCCATTCCAAACACAAAAATCATATCAGATTGACCATAGAGACACAAATCATACATCATCAATTCCATGGGGATTTAAAGTTCATAGAGACACAAATTAACATATTGGTTTTTGGAAAACAGACTTCTATGAAGACCGAGATTTTTTCTAACCATATCCACACACATAAACATCATCAATTCCACACACGCAAATCATACATCATCAATTCCAAACACAAAAACAATTCTAGTCAAAAATTGTAAACTAGCCTCTTCACAGGAAATCGAATTCAGACATGAATTGATAGAAACTTACCAAGTGGTGTTTGGCGGCTGAGGGCGTGTCGGAGACAGCACAATCGTGTACTCATGCCGGTTAGGCACCCTTAGCAGCGCCTCAAGCACCATACGTTGCTCTTCCTGGAGATCAGCCTCAATATGTGCATTGCCGTCAATCGGATTAGCTTTGAAGTCGTTGGAGATGTGAGCGTGAGACGACTGATTACTATTACCCTCAGAGTTGTGCAGCGAAGGATTCGAAGAGATTTCTCCTGGAGTCGTCTGATCTTGAGGTTGAGAGCTTTCTCGTAGAGTCGTCTGACCTTGAGATGGATTGCTTTGTGGTGGATTCGATGAGATGTTCTAGAAAAGCTGGGTAGGCGGAGGAAAATCCCGCACATTTGGTGCTGTCGTTGAAGGTTGAGCGGACACAGGGTTCAGAGGTGGTGACGACAGATGCGGAAGAAATTGGGCCGCCGGTGTGAAGGTGTACTGCATCGGTAGAGGGTTTGCTGTTCGCGATGAAGACCCTCTGGCTCTCTGAGAAACGTTGGGTCCGAATCTCTTCCATCCTTTACCGTTCTTAGTTTCCGGCATCGTAAGCTCTAGACGGAAGGTGGGATCGAAGAAGAAGAACGGAAGGTGGGATCGAAGAAGAAGAACGGAAGGTGGGATCGAACGCGAAGATGAGAGAAAAAGGGATTTAGATCTCTAATCAGAGACGAAGAAGACTGAATCTAGGTTGAGACTTGAGGGACTTAGGGTTTTTGTAAGTTTATTTTTTTTAATCTAAATGAAGCAGGTAGACTTAATAATTATTTGGTGTGATTTAGAATGATTAAACACTATGGCTTATTGGTAAAGTTCCTCTATCTCTCTTCAGTCTCGGGTTTGAGTCCATGGTGTGGACAATTTTTTTATATTCTGCATAAAGTAGGTAGACATAATAATTATTTGGTGTGTTAAATACCAATTAAACATTATGGCTTACTGGTAAAGATCTCACACTTGTTTCTCTTCACCAGCGGGTTCGAGTCCTGGTGAGGACTTTTGTTTTTTTAATTCTAAACGAGAAATAAATACTGATTAATAATGTAAAAGACAAATTACACCGAAATAATATAAAAGACAAATTACAATGAAATTGTGACATAAGTAACATAGTGAATTAGAAGGGTTCTTCGTCATCTGATTCTTCATCAGAAGACGACAAATTACACCGAAATTCATCTTCTGATTCTGCATCTCCGACTTCGTAATCGAGGTTTATTTGGTCTCCTTGTACGAAATTGTCTAGTACGAGATCTTCAATTGTAGTCATCAATACAGTATCATCATTTTCTGTTTGCAAAAGAGTCGGTTCTTTTTTTTCATATTCCCCTAAAATGTTACCCCTCGGATTCACTTTTAGGACATTGAGCCACAACTGCTTCGGTTTCTTTGTGTATGGGTACGGAATATAACAAACTTGATCCGCTTGCGAGGCTGTTTGCAATATAAAAATGTATATATAAGTTATACATCATGGTATATATATATATATATATATATATGATATCGACATTAATAAGTACGTACCTAGAATAAATGGTTCGTATTTATTGTATTTTCTCGATGAAAGAACGTCTACAACACCACCATTGCTCCTCCGAATGCCTCTACCGATAACATGGTCATTCCAATTACACTTAAAAAGTGTGATTCTCAAATTGACCATCCCCTCGTACTCGAGTTCTATGATATCAGTTAAGATCCCGTATAAATCTGCTTCATTAGATGCATCAGTGTAATTTTGACCTTTAACACATACCCCATAGTTACATGTCTTTCGTCCAGCGCCGTGATTCTGCGTATGAAACAAATAGCCTCTTGTAAAATACATTGGCCAGGTTTTGACCTTATTCAAAGGCCCATGCACTATCTCTTGAACCCAAGTAGGAAATGGATTCGCGGCGTTCCAGTAAGTAACCTGCATATATATAAAAAATAGTGTAAATATATATAAGTATAAATTTACGCAAAGTTATGAATATTTTTTAGACATACATATTCTTTCACCCATAAATGATATTCGTCAGCTCTTTTCGCAAAGAGTTCTTTTTCGGAAAGTCCTGAATATTTTGCAGAAATAAATTCCTCGAACATTCTACACAAGACCAACACAAATTATATGAGTAATTAAACAAAGATTATATATATATATATATATATATATATATATATATATTAAAACGCAATCTGGGATAGATGCCAACTTATATACCTCTCAATTGGTTGAAAATAGTCACAATTTCGTAAAACATATGCATGTGCGCATTGATAGTCTCTCTCTGAGAGCCATATTTCATGCATTTCTCCACTTGTACAGCCTACTTGAGTAAATATAGAAGGTACTCCAGGGACATGATATACGGGGACTTCACCTTCATCGAATCTTGTTAACCTTATCAAATGAGTTAAAAAGTAATTCACATTATATTACATATATAGCATGTGTATACAAAAATTTAAATGGCAAAGTGGACATGATGTGATTGATTTTAGCATTTACCTTCATTTCGTTTGTATATTCCCAGCAAAGTAGTGCTCTGAGAAATAAGCAATCTCGTCATTGATATATGATTCAACAATAGATCCTGCCGCATATCTTTTGTTCTTTGCTTTGCCTTTCAACTTTTTAAAAAATATTTCAAAAAGATACATCCACCTATACTGGACAGGGCCTCCTAATTCAACTTCGTAGGGGAGATGTATAGGCAGGTGTTCCATCACATCGAAGCATGAAGGTGGGAAGATCTTTTCCAAATTGCATAGGATTAAAACGATGTTCAGTTTTAGAATTTGAAGGCGACTCTTATGCAAAGTTCTTGAACATAAGTCCCGAACAAATGCTCCAACCCCTACAATCTACGTGAAAATTGCATGAAGTTAATATATAAATTACTATAATCATTTTTTTTTAAATTGTCGTAATAAGTACCTGATAACGCAAGGTGGACATTCCGGTCTAGTAGATCTGCAAAGATAAATGGAAGTAACCGCTCCATGAAAACATGGCAGTCATGACTTTTCATGCTTGGAAACTTTTGGTTGTCCATATCAACACAAGTAGCTAAGTCTGACGAATAGCCATCTGGGAACTTAACCGCATGTTTCACACATTCCAGTAAACGTTTTCTAGCTTCCTCTGTCAATGTGAAGGATGGGAAAGGAGCTTTACCCTCACTATCAATATGTAAGTGTGGCCGAGAACAAAATTGTTCTATATCCAATCTTGACATGATGTTGTCTTTCGATTTACCTTTCACACTAATAAGAGTATTCATGATGTTGTCAAAAACGTTCTTCTCTATATGCATCACATCAAGACAATGACGGAGATTGAGGTCCCTCCAGTACGGTAGCTCCCAGAATGTGCTTTCCTTGTGCCAGTTATGTTGCTTCCCATATCCCGGCTTCTTCTTTTCATGACCGTTTCCACCGACGTCTTTTGTTTTCGATGGATTTACACCAACCAACCGCTCGTAATAAACTTGCTCACCGGTCAAAGACGGAGGTGGATACTCTCTCGAAGCGTCTTTTCCCTTTAGGAAGTCTTTTTTATTCCTCCGCATTGGATGACCATGAGGAAGAAATATTCGGTCACAATCAAACCAACACGTCTTCCTTCCCTTAGGTAGATAAAAAGACTTTGTATCTTCCATGCAAATTGGACAAGACAATTTACCATGGGTTGTCCATCCGGATAACATGCTATACGCCGGAAAGTCGCTTATCGTCCACATTAGCACTGCTTTTAGATTGAAATTTTGATTCAAGGACACATCGTATGCATCGACGCCATTAGACCACAACTCTTTTAACTCCTCAATAAGAGGTTGGAGGAAGATATCGAGACTAGCTCGCGGATGATTTGGCCCAGAATTCAGAATAGTAAGAAATAAATACTCTGTATTCATGCACATACCCGAGGGTAAATTATATGGAGTCAAGATCACAGGCCACAGCGAATGATTACGAGACATGCCAAATGGATTGAACCCATCCGTACATAATCCAAGATAAACGTTACGGGGTTCTTCAGCAAACCCGGGATATAGACCTTGAAAATATCTCCACTCCGCCGCATCAGAAGGATGACCCATTTCTCCCTCCTTTGCTTGGTGCTCGGCATGCCATCTCATTACCGCTGCAGTCTTCCCGCTTTGATACATTCTCTTTAATCTGTCAGCAATAGGTAGATACCACATACGACTGTATGGTACTTTGGTTCTACGCCGGTCGTTCTGAGGCTTCCATATTTGTTTACCACAAAACAGAAATTTAGCTTCCTTCTCGTCTTCTTTCCAGAAGATCATACAATTGTTAATACAAACATCAATTGTATGATATGGGAGACGTAAATTGCGCATCAATTTTTCTATCTCGTAATGTGAACCGGTTGCCTGGTTTCCTTCTGGCAAATAGTCTGTTAAGATTCCGCAAACCGAATCCACTAACTTTTCACTCATATTATATTATGTCTTATCTTGCATGACTTGAGCGGCTAAGGATAACTGCGAGTGACCTTCACGACAACCATCATATAATGGAGTATTCGCTCCTTCTAACAAGTCGTAGAATTTCTTTGAATGGTTACGTACCGGTTCTTCTACATTCTGATAACTAGTACCACCTTGATGATAGTTATCAAAACTCACGTTATCACGAAATGCATCATTCACCATATCCACATATCTATCTTCTACTACATTACCCAATTCAATACTCCCACTTAAATGCGTAGGATCAACATAACTCAGACCTAAATCCATAGAGATTTCTTCTCCATGCTTATACCAAACATAATAATCTGGCATAAATCCTCTACTATACAGATGATTCCAAATTCTAGGCCCTCGGAAAAATTTGTCGTTCTTGTAAACACTACAAGGACAGTAAAACTTACCGCCATTGTTCTGCGCTAGAGACTGGCTATTTGCAAATGCCATGAATTGATCCACCCCCGTGGTGAACTCTACCGAGAAATTTCCAGTCTCTTCATCGATTCGCTTATACATCCACTCCCGAAAATTACTATAATTGTAATTTCCCGACATTATTAAAAAAAAATGGTTTCTCTTCTAAAATTCGATTTTTTTGTTTATGAGAATGAGGAGATTATGAGAATGAGGAGAACGATAGTCTCACGTTTGTATTTATAGACATTTTTCCGACTGATTTGCGACTACATAGCGACTGCTGTCCGACTACGCGTGGTAGTCGCAAAAAGTAGATACAAGTAGGTACAACAAGAATAAACGTGTTAAATGCTGTTATTTTACGACCAACAAACGACTATTTTGCGACCCGCCGCAAAATTCGCAATTTAGTCGCAAATGTAGCGACTATTTTGCGACTAAAGTTTTCCGACTCGACGGTAGTCGTAGATTGGTCGTAAATTAGCGACCAATATGCGACTAATACGTTTGGTCGCAATTGACCGACTATGGTGCGACTGTATTTGTGAAGTCGTAAACGAGTCGCAAAATAGTCGCTACGTAGTCGTAAAAAATTACGATTGTGTGTGTAGTCGCAAACTGTAGCCGCGAAAACGCTGTTTTCTTGTAGTGAGATGATGATGTGGAGAAGTTGTTGAGGCAAATCAAGAATTTGCATGCAAGGAGGAGCCGGAGTTTGATCCCTTTGAAATTTTGATCTGCTAGAGCATGCTCCCTTTGAAAATCTCATAATCTTCGGAGAATTTTTGGAAGTTTAGAAATGTTTTTTGGAAGTTTTTGGAGAAGATTGATATTCTCATATTTTACTCGTGTTAGCATGCATTTAAGTTAGTGTTTTGAGTCTCATGCATGTGTTTTCATAGTTTTCCTTAGCATTTTGGTCTTAATAAGAGTCTATGTTGTTTGCATTAGGTCCTAGTGAGTTTTGTATCATTTAGAGAGTTTTCTAGGTACTTAGAGGCATTTTGGAGGTTATTGGGAGACCTTGGATATTGATCGTAATGCTTGCTAATCATTTAATCACAAATGAGAGTTTGATCTTGATTTAGTGATTAGCAAAGTGATTAGTGCCTTGAGAAAGGATTAGTCATAATTAGTGATCATAACATAGGGATTAGCATTGTGTGTGTATTTGAACATCATAAATTAGCTAGAAGGTCACTCTAATTCCATAACCCCATCCTTGGATTCGCTTATTTGTATTTAATCTCGTTTAGTATTGCTAGTTCTTGTTTATTCGCTTTTAATTTGGATTAGCTCATTAGATTAAACTTTAAAACAACTTTGTTTAGCTTGAATTAAGGAGTTATATGCATTCCATAGTGCTTGACACCTAACCCTTTTGGATTGATACATCTTATGATACATAGCATCTAGAGAATTGATTCTAGAGACGATACAAAAGTCTTGTTATCAATTTGGCGCCGTTGCCGATTGGGTTTAGCTTTCAACATTAGGATTTTAAATCTTCTTGAGATTAAGCTTTTATTTTCCTTTGGTTACTAATCTCTTTCACTTCTTATTGCTATATCTCTCTTATAGGTGCATGCATACACGTTCTCGAGGCAACGACGACTTAGTTGAGCCACGAGATGATATTCACCTTTTGAACCGAGGGTTAGAGCAAGGAGAGTAAGGGAACGAATTCAAGACATTGAGAATTTGGGTATGGAGAACGTTGAAGAACCACACCGGCAACACCAAGCTCAAGGGGACATAGACCACAAACCTCAAGTGGCCGCCAATGGAGCAAGGGTTAACCGTGCACCAATTCAACCTCCACGTGATCAAGATGTTGTTGGAGCGGGTGATGCCGCTAATGCACACCAAAACCGTCAAGGAATTCAAGTCCCACCCATTGAGAACAAAATTTTTGAGGTTAAGGTCAGCTTGATAAATATGGTGCAAAGCAACAAGTTTCACGGTCTTGCCATGGAAGACCCCTTTGATCATCTTACCGTGCTTGAGCTGGAGCAATCTAAGGATTGGTGACCTACCGGGAAGTGATTCGCGGTACCGTGCGAGTGAGGACAAAACATAGGGAAAGATCACGTGGTGATTTGTAGGGTAAGTAAACAAGTCTTGCGAGCCTCCCGGACTAGCGCACCGGTCGCCGGACAAGGGTGGAGCCCACGGGCTGAGAGAGGGCGTGGGGCCCACAGGTAGGGCTAATCGGGAAGTTATAGTAGAGCTTTGCCTAAGATACGAATGCTCCTAGACACGGCCTCCAGCGGTAACTTCTTAGCCAAAAACGTCAATGAAGCTTTGGAGCTAGTGGAAAACCTTGCTCAAAATGATGGCACATATAGTGATGACTATGATCGGGCTACAAGGACCACAAGTGATTTTGAGAAACAAAAGAGAACCAAAGAGATGAAAGTTCGCAATGATAAGATGGATAAGCAAGCCAATATGATTGACAAGCGTCTTAATGCTTCTCAAAAGTCGGTTCATTTTGTTGGAGATTTTGAGAAAAACCAAGGGTACCAAGAGGAAGACGTGGACTTGAGCACACAAGAGCAAATCAACTATGTGGATAACCAAGGTGGCTACCAAAGGGGTGGATTCAACAACCACTGCCGAAAGCACCCAAACTTCTCTTACCGGAACCCGAATTTGGAGAACCCACAAGATCAAGTCTACCCGCAACAACACCAAGGCAACCAAGGAGCTCAACAAAATAACTTCACTTCTCAAAACCAAGGTCAAGCCTCCAACAATCAACAACAAAGCTTTGTTCCTAAAAATCAGTTTCAAGGGAACCAAAGAGGTTACCAAAACAAAGCTCCTTTCATGACTCCACCCGGTTTTCAACAAGGTTTTGCCTCCCAAGGTCAAGCTACTACATCTAAGCCTCAAGACCTTGATTTGAATAGCATGTTTCAACAACTACTAAAAGGTCAAGCGGAAATCAATACAAGGGTGGATTGCTCCTACAACGATCTCAATAAAAAAATTGAGACGTTGAACTCCAAAGTGAAATAAATGGAGACTAAGAGAGCCGCTTCTTTATCATGTGCTCAAGGTACCTTGCCCGGAAAACCGGAACCAAATCCAAAAGTGTATGTTAATGCCATTACTCTTAGAAATGGCAAGGAACTACCACTTAGAGAAGCCCCTAAGTTGATCGATGAGAACATCGAAGTCCAAGGTGGGGAGGAAACGCTTGAAACCGAAGAAGTTGTGGTTAAATATGGTATTGTGGGTAATGAAGACAAGAGTAAAGGAGTTGTTTTTCAAGAGAAGACCAAAGAGAAGCCTAAGAGGAAAGAGACATTGTTTGTTCCACCACCATACGAGCCCAAACTCTCATTTCAGGGCCGCTTCAAGAAACAATTATTGGAAAAGTATAAAGCAGTCTTTGATAGACAAATGGAGAGGTAGAGATCACTATGCCTTTATTGGATGCCTTTCTCCTTGTGCCTCAATATGCTAAGTTTCTCAAGGATGCCATCAAGGATAGGACCAAGGAGATGGAGAGTATGGTTGTACTCACTCATGAATGTAGTGCGATTATCCAAAAGAAGGTGGTTCCAAAGAAGGTTGGTGATCCGGGAAGCTTCACTTTGTCGTGCACACTTGGAACATTGGCGTTCAAGAATTGTTTGTGTGACCTTGGAGCTAGCGTGAGGCTAATGCCATTATCCATTGCCAAGAAGTTGGGTTTCACCAAGTACAAGGCGTGTACACTACAGGAAAATCGAGTATTGTTAGCGGACGAAAAACGCTATTTATCTCTATCGTAAACGCTCTATCATCGACCGCGACAATAGGTCCGAGACCTAACATAGCGGTTTTCCGTTATGCTACCGTAGTAGTTTTTACAATAGCGTTTTATTTAATGCAATTATAATTTCTATAATAGCATTTATTTTTTGTTATTATTAATTTCATTTACGTCATAATTGAAACTTATATTGTAGAATTTTAACCTTTGCAATAATTTGATATGTTATCTTTTGTTCGTGTTGAGGACCTGGACAATATTATTTGCTATATTGGAAAACGATTATTTTGGATCAATAACATACCCACATTCATAAAGCCAACCATGTTTTACTTAAAGCCAAACTACACAGTCTCAAACAACAAGTACTATAAATTAATACAGAATACAAACACAAGTTCAATGTTTCAAATGAAAACGAGTTTGTCATTAGGCCAAGCCACAGTAGTACCTAATGCATCAGCAATGAATTCAATTTCTGAATTTGGTCTCCAAACCGGCGCATCTCCAATCTTAGAAACATCTACCCATACCTTGCTTGCATTGGGACAAAACGAACTCTATCTTTAGGATTTGTAGAACAAACTCGGCCTTCTGCAACCTTGTTTCCTGATCCTTTGCAATCTAAGAGGATGCACTTCTTCTTTATACTCTTGCTGGTATCAGAGCTGTTACTTACACTCTAGCAAACAAAATTCCAGACAATTCATCTCAAGTCCATCACAACAACAATCCAACACATCATATTTAAGACTGAGAGGTTTAGAATCTTACCCCGGGTGATCTACTTTTTGCTACCGTTTCCTCCCTGCTTGGTGGTAAATTAGCAACTTGAACCTTATGAATAGGCCATGCTATGTTCTCATCAAGTGCATCACCCATCACAAGCATTTCAGCACTTGGTCTCCATAGATATGCATCTTTCTTAACTACCAAATCAACTTTCACAATAACAGCATTCGGACCCAGAGGAATGTTGTTTACCAGTTCTTTTGGGTCAGTTGAACACATACGACCCTCAGCAATAATTTCATCATCCAAATTCCAAGCATAGATGTGGATTCTATCATCTGATGCATTTGTAGCCTAAGGAGCGGTTCCAAAAAAAAACCAACAATAGATTAGTTATCAATTTATACAAGTTTAGAAATAGACCAAGATATATAATCTAAAACTTTTACCGATGAACCAGCAGTATTATTATAAGGTGTGAAGTCCATTTCATTGTCCAAAATGAGCTTATCATTTGGCCATGCAAATTTGACTCCAACAGCTTGGCCAAGTGAGGTAACAGTTGTCGTAGGCCTCCAAACATATGCTTCTGCATCTGAAGCAAGCTTCACAAGAATAGCAGCCGCATTAGGACCAAGTGGAATGCGTCCAATCTTGTACATTGGATCACATGAGCAGAATTCTCCTTCCCCAATAACAACATCATCTGGTGAACACCAATCCAAAATCTGACACCTAGGTCCTTTGCTAACATCACTGGCCTCAGAATTAGAGACATCATCACGTTGTTTCTGACGAAAAGAAGCAAATGAAAAGTTAAAAACATTCAAGTTGGTAACTTACAACAACAAACTTGATAATTAACTTACACTTTTACTTTGGGCAGCTAAGCCACGAACCACATCCTGCAAGTCTTCAACCTTGCTGAGCAATTCAGCTTGTTTAGATTCAAGCTTTTGCACATGTGAGTCTCTAGCCTGCATGAATGTTATCTTGGTAGCAGTAATCCCTCTGCCCATTCCTCTAATTCTCCCTGGTTTGTCTTTTCCTAACACTTGACTAACAGCATCTTCTCTAACATTCATACTGGCGGTCGAGTCCATTTCACTATCGATTGATTTGATTTTCTCCTGATATATCAAATATATGAATTCAATTAGGATAAGCTAACAGAACAAATACATTCATAAGATTTTCTTACAATAGTCTCTTCAAATTCTGGCCTAACTGGTCTCCCATCTGAATGTGTGTGTCCTGCTACCCAAACCTTACTCCTAGTCACCTTTGTAGGGTCTGAACTTTTTTTCTTCTACAAGTAACAAAGAATATTGCTTATTACAAGTATCTAAAATCTTTCATCTTATACTAATAGTGAATACTATAAATAACAGAATCATACCATATCATGAGCTAGGCGAACCATTCCTTTGCGGCTAGTGGTGTGGGGAATCTGACTCCTCCGCAATTCACTGAATTTTTCACTTTGTACCTTCAAAATAAAACCAAACTTTAAGATTACAAATCCCCAAGCACAAACATCTACTTACAAAGAAGTTAAACCTAAATAACCTTAAAAGTTGTGCCTTTCCTACTCTTCACCCAATTCATCCACGCTGACACAGATTGGACGTTGCTTGGCTCTAAGTTAACAAGCCTATATTTAGAAGCCCTCCATATACACCCCATATGTTTTAAAACACTTTCTTTCTGCCAGTCTTCTTTCAAATTGAACCTCGCCTACAATAGTTTCATAAGTTAACAAATATACACTTATAAGTAATGTAAAATACTTTTGTAAGAACTTTAAAATAGTACCTGAATTTCCTCCCACAGTGTGTTTTTTGTCTGTTCATCGAAGCGCCTCCAATCTTTTAGTAGTACCGGTACATGCTCCCTCACAAGAGGACCAAGGAAGGAGGAAAGTGTTACTGATCCCTTCCCAACATGTTCACCCAAAGATATAAATTCAACTTCAACCTTGTCCTCATGGTTTTTAGCCACTTTACTCATCCTAGTTGGTCCTCTTGTTTTCCTTTTCTTTGTATGTGATTGCTGTGTTTGACCTGGTTCAGTTGAATGTTGCGTAGCTTCTTCTTCAATATGATTAGACATATCTTCCCCTGCTTCTTCTAGTCCTTCTTCTTTGTTTTCTTTATCTTCTTCTTCTGATTCTTCTTCTTCTGATTCTTCTACTTCATGTTCTTGTACTGCAGGCATTTCTTCAGAGGCAGGTTTTGTCGTAGGAGGCAGATCATCAGCTACAAGATGTTCAGTTTCTTCAGCTGGATGATCATTTTGTACAACATTAACATTTTTCTTTGGTCTGCCTCTTTTCTTCAAGGACTGAATACTTGCATCAAAGCCTTGTTGACGCTTACTGCGGCGTGGAGCTACTTGAGCTCTCGTCTCCATCATATTGTTTCACCTGAAACTATTGTAAACAATCAGAAAATAACAGCTAGTAATTAAAACAAACATCTAATAATCCTAGCTCTATTAATCCACTACTAGGACCCCTTCACAATCATCCCTAGAACAAAAACTCTCGTCATCAGAAGATTCATTCCCCAAATCTTCAATCTCCTGGATAGATAATGGTGCAGCAACAAAATCTTCATCTGTCTCTAACTCGTGATACCCTCTTGGTGGCGCCCTCATAACTACATACCAATGAGAGGAGTCATCTTCTCTGGAGTAAAACATTTGTTTTGCTTGAGAAGGCAGAATGTATGAATCTAGGAGAAATGCTGATTGGTTTAAGTGGAGGTTCACAAGCGTAAAGCCATCTTCTTCCTTTACACCATTCCCTTTATTGGCCCACTTACACTTAAATAATAGAACCTGGAACATGTGGTAGTCCAGCATTATGATCTCTTGTATCACTCCATAATAAGAAACTATGTCTGCCATATGTTTGGTATCTCGTGCGCTAGATCTACACATACTGAAAGCTTCATATGTTACTCCACGATTCTGAGTCTTCCGCTTTAAGTCCTCGGTGTGAAATCGATGTTCATTGATGATATACCCCTTATAGGTTTGAGCAATATGTCTTGGTCCAAATGCTAACCATCTCAGCTTTGACGAATGATCCTTTGAGTTAGTTGGGATATGATGACAACAAAACAGAGAATATGATAGTATTAATAACAATATTAGTGAGTAAAAGAAAAAGAGATGTATGCATAACTTTGTTCATACCTTTTCTTTTACCCACTGTGAAAACCTTTCCCCATGAAACTTCCATAAAAAAGTTTGATTTCTTCTGCAACGAACATCCTTAGCTTGCAAATCTTCCAAATGCATACTGATTTACAAATTCCACAAGTAAGTATTCATGCACTAAAAGTAATCAACAACGAATGAAATTTAAAAGACTTAAGTGAAATTGGGTAGAACTTACTCAACATATGGATTCATAACTGTCGTGTTCATTAACACATACCAATGAGCAATGTCTCTCTCTTTATCAGAAAGTGTAACTTCTTTAGCCTTCTGAATTGGACGGCCTTCAAGGATGTGCTCATCTAACTCAACATCTTCATTACGATTTGGAGTCTATAGAATTGGTATAGATGTCTGTAGAAACTCCAAGCAAAAGGCAATACATTCTCCTGCCAAGTATCCCTCTGCCATACATGCTTCTGGCCTTGCATAGTTTTTAACATACGACTTTAGTGTTTTTATGTACCTAAATATCAATCAGATAACAACTTTTTCAAATATTACTTACAACAAATGTAATATCAAAAGAGATAAACCAAAATATTAGTACCTTTCAAATGGATACATCCATCTAAAGTGTACCGGTCCACCCAATCGTGTTTCCCTTGCTAGGTGTAAAGGGAGGTGGAACATGATATAAAAAAGGATGGAGGAAAGAACCTCTCCATTTGGAACATTGTCTCAACAAGCTCAGACTCTAGTGTTAAAAGCTTTTCTGGATCAATTACACGCTGACACAATCTATCGAAGAAGTTGCAGACTCTACTCACTGCAATCCTTGGTCCTTTAGGCAGCAACCCTCTCAAAGCAACAGGTAACAGGTTTTGCAGCAGAACATGATGATCATGAGACTTCAAACCACCAATTAGAGGAGGATCAAGTGTGACACAATTGGCAATATTTGCACAATAGTCATCAGGCCCTCTGAATTGAGATAACCTTTTGCAAAATCTTTTTTTCTCTTCCTTGGACAGCCAATAAGCAGCTGGAGGTAAGTATGTTCTCTTCCCACATAGCTCAGTGTGTAAGTTTCTTCGAATCCCCATATCTTTCATTACTTGTCGTGCTCTCAATCCATATTTTTATTTAGCATTGTGCATCAAAATAGACAGTATGGCAACATACACGTTCTTTTCCACATGCATAACATCAATGTTGTGACGCACCGGCATTTCCTAACACAGATAACAAAAGAGAAGTATTTAGAAATTATTAAACATTTAAAGCTACTTCAGACATACTATATTGACAAAGAACTAACCTTCCAATAAGGTAAATCGAATAGAATAGATCGTTTCTTCCACCTCCATTGGTCACTGTCTTCTTCGTATTCTTTCTGGGTAAGTTCCTCATCTTCACCCAAAAATGATCTTCTCTTTTTGCTTTTCTTCTCTATAGGTTTTCCAAAATCATTCTTAAAATCCTTAAGTAGCTCAAATATCTCAGCTCCAGTTTGAATTCTATTTGCAGTCCCTTCCTCCACAGTGTTGTCAAACCAGCCTTTACGGCGTCTGTAAGGATGGCTAGGCCTGAGTCGTTTTCTATTGGCCAAATAGACGTGCTTTCGACTAAACTTCAACCACATAAAAGGTGTATCCTTTCCACATACATTACAAGCTTATTTCCCTTTTACTTTACAACCAGCCAATGTCCCCAAACCTGGATAGTCGCTGATACTCCACAACAATATAGCTCTAAGTGTGAAATTCTCCTTGGATAATGAGTCGTATACCTGGATACCTTCATTCCACAAATCCTGTAAATCATCAATCAATGGTGCTAGATAAACGTCGATGTTGTTGCTCGGTGCAGTTGGTCCAGGAATCAAAAGAGTCACCATTATATATTCTCTGCCTCCATACACATAGTTGGAGGCATGTTGTAATTTACTAACAAAACTAGCCATGTGATGTACTTCGTGTTCTGAATAGAGAAATGATTCATCCCATCTGTAGATAGACCGAGTCGAATGTTTCTCGGGTCAGCAGCAAATTGTGGCCATTTAGCATTGACTTGCGCCCAAGTCAATGAGTCCACTGGGTGTCGCATCGTACCATCTTCAGCAGCATTGCTGAAATGCCATTGCAAATCCTTGGCCATTCTCTTCGATCTGTACATCCTCTTGAATCTTTCCTTGATCGGGAAATATCTAAGTACCTTTGCTGGAATCCCATTTTTTCCTCACCTGTATGCTTATCCATTTCCCATCTTGAAGAATTACATCTTGGGCAGCTAACCAAATCCTCAAACTGCTTCTGGTAAAGAATACAATCATTCTTACAAGCATGAATAACATCATAACCGAAACCAAAAATCTTAAAGAATTTCTTCATCTCACATGTGGATGTTGGAAGCACATTACCTTCAGGTAGCATGTCATGAACCATAGTCAAAAGCTGATCAAAGTAATTCTCTGAAATTCCACTCTTAAATTTTATGCGGTAGAGTCCCATAATTGCAGAAACTTTGGTGTAGTTACGACAGTTCGAGTAGAGTGGAGTTTCTGCATCTTCGAAATTCTTCTTAAACTCGGATTCTTCTTCACCTTCAACTACCTCAGGCTGATCTACATTCTGGCTCATCGAATGTGAATTTTCTTCACCATCAAAAAAGGCAGTTCTAAACAACTCATAGGCTTCTAACTCAGCACTCTGATCATCAACTGTCTTCCCATTCCTTATGTCTCGGTGAATACTCCAACAAGAATTCCTCTTGTACTTCTGATCCATACCTCTAATTACTAGATGATCAAAGACTGTGTTTATAGGTTGATGGCACACGTTCCGGCAATCAATACAGGGACAGAACATGTCCAGAGGATTACCCAACCTCTTTACTGACGCATACACAAAATCATGTGCTCCTTCCTCATACTCAACGCTTGCCCTGTAATTTATCAAATGATTCAAAGTTCAATCAAATTCAGAAACTCAGTTGTATTTATAAAATTGGCAAAAGTAACTTACAAGTTCATACCTTGTAAGCCAAACCCAAGACTTGTCCATGTTACAACACCACCACAGCTCCAATGCCAATCGAAAACCCCAAATTGAAAAAATAAAACGCTTAAACTTTGATAAAAAAATATATGCATAAATTGAAACCACAAATTGAAACGATAACCCTAAGATATTAGCCCAAAATTGAAATAAAACCCCTAAGATATTAGCCCCAAATTGAAACGATAACCCTAAGATATTAGCCCCAAATTGAAACGAAAACCCTAAAAATTTCAGAAACCTTTGCATGTATTTGGTCTCCAAACTCAGTTTGTAAACCCTTAATCCATACAAAATCGATTAGCCCAACAAAAACTAACCTTCAATCGGAAACTTGTTCTTTAGCGTGACGAGATTCTACCAAAAGAAGATCGAGAAAGGGGGCAACTGTGAGATTAGCCAGAGAATATCGATGTCGAAGAGTATCCAAAGAAAGTGAGAAAGCTTAATTTCTCGAGTCTGAGAGGGATTGAGAGGGAAAGAGAAATCTAGAAAAAAGCTTGTATGTGAGAAAAAAGCTTGAGAGGGAGACTGAATCGAGAATGGAGGGAGATTAATTTTTTCGCTAAGTGTTAAGCGGGCAAAATAATTAGGTTTTCCGCCTAACCTATGCACATCGTTTTATAATTGGTTATGCTATGTATACAACGTAAAAAAAAAAACGTAACCATTTTTTTATATAACTATATATTCATAGCGTTTACAATTTTGGAAACGTTATTAAAAAGTAAACCATAGCAAAACTACACAAAACGCTATATTATACTGCTATCGATACCTCAATTTCCTGTAGTGGTAGGATCTCTCTAGTCCTTGCAGATAGAAGCATAATAGTCCCCATTGGACTTCTTGAAGACTTGCCGGTGATGGTTGGAGATTTCGTGGTGCCAACCGGCTTTGTTGTTCTAGAAATGGATGAGGAGCCCATGGACCCTCTAATCTTTGGTAGACCTTTCTTGGCCACCGCCGGTGCGATCATTGATGTTAGAAAGGGGAAGATTGACCTCCACTTGGGCAAGGATGAGATACTTGAGTTCGATATCAATGATGTGATGAAGAGACCTACCAATAATGGCCAGATCTTCTACATCGAGGTGATGGATGAGTTGGCGGACGAACTCTTGGAAGAGTTGAACCTTGATGATCATTTGCAAGTGGCTTTGACCAAAGAGCATGGAGAGCATGGGTACTCACATGGAGAAATTGAGGGTTACAAGAAGCTTTTGGACTCACACAATCCCATTGTTGAGGAAACATCATTCATAGACTTGGTTCAACAAGGCACAAGGGATGGAAACGGTTTTACAAGGGGTTTGATTGAAGAAGAGTTTGCTTTGGATGTTGAGTAAGTTGAGGGCATGATGGAAGCAAGCAATGGTAAGTTTAGCATTGAGGATAATTGGAGTGAGCTAAAGGCACCCAAGGTGGAACTCAAACTGCTCCCACAAGGGCTAAGGTATGCTTTCTTAGGTCCTAATGAGTCTTATCCGGTGATTGTGAATGATGGTTTAAATGAAGATGAGTTAACCACCCTATTGCATGAGTTTAGAAAGTTTAGGAGAGCCATTGTATATTCACTAGATGATATCAAAGATATTTCTCCTACACTTTGCACTCACCGCATACATCTAGAAGATAAGTCAATGAATTCTATAGAACATCAAAGATGGTTAAACCCGAATTTGAAAAAGGTTGTTAAGAAGGAGATCCTTAAACTTCTAGACGCGGGAATCATATATCTGATCTCGGATAGCACTTGGGTTTTCCCAGTGCACGTGGTTCCCAATAAGGGTGGTATAACCGTGGTTAAAAACGAAAAGAATGAATCAATTCCAACTAAAACAATCACGGGTCATCGAATGTGTATAGACTATAGGAAATTGAACTCCGCATCTAGAAAAGATCACTTTCCCTTGCCATTTATTGATCAAATGCTAGAAACATTAGCAAACCACCCATTTTATTGCTTCTTGGATGGTCATTCGGGGTTTTTCCAAATTCCCATACACCCGAATGACCAAGAAAAGATGATATTTACATGTCCTTATGGCACATCCGCTTATCGAAGAATGTCGTTTGGACTATGTAACGCACCCGCCATATTTCAAAGGTGCATGCTATCGATCTTCTCAGACCTCATTGAGGAGATGGTTGAGGTATTCATGGATGACTTCTCGGTATATGGTTCCTCGTTTGCTTCGTGTTTGTCAAATCTTTGTAGGGTTTTCACAAGGTGTGAAGAGACGAACCTCGTGCTAAATTAGGAGAAGTGTCATTTTATGGTGCGGCAAGGCATTGTCCTTGGCCACAAGATCTCCGAGCAAGGGATAGAGGTAGACAAAGCAAAGATTGAGGTGATGATGAGTTTAAAGCCTCCAAATTCGGTCTCGGGAATCCAAAGCTTTTTGGGACATGCGAGCTTCTATCGAAGGTTCATAAAGGATTTCTCCAAAATAGCGCGTCCACTCACTAGGCTTCTATGCAAGGGGACCGCCTTTGCGTTTGATGAAGAATGCCTCAATTCATTTTTGGAGATCAAGAAGGTGCTTGTGAGTGCACCAAAATTCCAAGCACCGGATTGGGAGTTGCCCTTTGAGATCATTTGTGATACGAGTGATTATACGGTTGGAGCGGTCTTAGGCCAAAAGAAGGATACGAAGCTCCACGTGATCTACTATGCTAGAAAGACACTTGATGACTGATAAATATATTTTGTGTTAAGCTCATATCAATTACTCTAAATACTAGGTAGTATAAGAGGTATCGAACCAAAGAAGTTAAGATTGAAGCACTAAGAATACATGAATCTTCCTAAGCTAGAGCAAATATTTTTGGGTTTTATATTTTTAGATTAAGAATGTAAAATGCAAGAAAGAAAACAAAGATATAAGTGTTGAATCATGGAATGAACTATCAAATGAATGATTAACAATAAAAAAATGATGACAAAGATTGCATTAAACACTATCCTAGAACATGGAAACAATTATGACCAATCCACTCTCCTGGCACTAATCACTTTGTTAATCACCAAATCAAGAACAGACCATCATTTGTGATAAGATGATTAACAAGCATTAATCTCCAATGCCACTTAGTTCACTAATCACCCTAGACATCAACTCTCATTGGCTAGGCATGAAAAGCTCACAAAAGGTTTGGTTCAAGCATTTCATCGAACACCTATCGGGCGTGAAATGCTTAAACTCTAGATTTGATCTCTTAATCCAAAACTAGCTTTAAGGTCAACCTAAGTGAAGTACCTAACAAGAATCAACCTAAATCATCATCATCTAACCATCAAGACAATTGACTAACAATACATAAACATTCAATGCACATTTATTCTTATGACATGGAACACTTTCGTGACACTAATCATTGTACGAATCATCTAAAGTCAGCATCCACCGATCACTTAGATAGTCCATAATTTATCACAAGTCCATTTTAGTCAACAATTCATCCTAAAGTCAGCATCCACCGATCACTTAGATATGAAAAGCATGCTTAGAAGTTTTCTAGACATTTCATCGAACACCTTGTGTGCATGAAATGTCTAAGTTCTAGAAATTAGTTTTCAATTCAATCATATCATTAAGATCCTTCCTAACATGAGAATAGATGTTTATCTAGTCTAAGCATCAACAATCAATCACCAAATCATCAAAATCAAGAAAAATCCAAAATCCAACAAAAAGAGGTCTAAAGCCTAAACATGAAAAACAAGGAAGAACACAAGAGAAAAAGAGACATAAAGATAAAGAACAAGGATTAAATAAGCATAATATAAAGATAGGTTGAAGAATCATTCACTAGAGTGGCATGAATAATGAAGATCCATCCAAAATCATCATAAGAAGAGTTTGGGAGAAAACCCAACTCTAGAGAAAGCTTACCCAAGAAAATAGGGTTTTGGGTTAAAATAGTGAAAAGGGGCGAACCGGATCGACCCGCGAGAAACCGGGTACCGACCCGGTTCAAAATGGGTCAAATCTGGTCTTGAGTAGCTCAATACCGAGGTCACAACTTAGTATTGCACATCGGTATTGGACCTGGGTTTGTGCGGATAGTGGTATTGTAGAACCTTCGGTAAAACCACGATATATCCTGAAATACATGTTAGAATGGCCTCAAACATCCTCCTGTGAACAGCTAACACACTGGGCTACAACTTTGGTGAAGATCACCGAGAATAATTCGGATCGTAAGGCCTTCGTTTTTCCGGTTCATTGGACGGTATCATCTTCTCTCGGCCAGACAGACATACCTTTAGTAAATCCGTCTTATCTCCCTATCCATATGTCCAAATAACCCGATTCAAACTCCTGTGTAAAGCTGATTCATTTCTCTACAACTTCTATATAAAGGCAGTTGAAGCTGAATCAGATTGTAAGGTCCCCGTCTATCCACATATTTGAGACACTTTGGACGAGCTCGGCTGGTTCGGGTGAGAGATGTCCAACACCGAGGTCACACATCGGTGTTGGACCTCGGTGCTAAGGTTTTTTTGCTCCTGGTCACTTCAGAGAGGCAATACCGAGGTGTTACACCGATGTGTAACATCTGTGTATTCCCATGAGGCTTCAATACCGATGTCACACATCGGTGTTGAATAAACTGCATCAGCCAGACGGACATGTCTTCAGTAAAACGGCCATATCTTCTAAACCACAAGTCCAAATCCCCTTATTCTAATTCCAGTGGCTAGAAAACTCACTCCTCTACAGCTTTCATGAAGTTCATCCAAGCTGATTCATATCGTAGGGCCTCATTCCAGCCACATATTTCCGGTGTATTGGATGGACCTTGCACTCTACTTTGGTCCAACTCTCCAAATATGCCCAAATTGCCTCCAATCACCTAGAAAGTACTCCAAAACATTCAAGAACTCACTAGACCTAATGCGATATGTCCTAATCTCTAAATGAGACCTAAATACAAGATAAAACCATGATTATGCATGTAAATGACACAAAACTCTAAGTGAGATGCATGCTAAAACATGCAATATATGAGTATATCAATGACACACAAGTGAGGTATGCTACCATGAAAAAGGAGCTCCTAGCGGTTGTGTTTGCGTTTGAAAAATTTAGATCTGATTTGGTGGGTTCGAAGATCATAGTCTACACGGATCATGTCACACTAAGACACATCTATGCCAAGAAAGACACCAAACCGTGGCTTCGAAGATGGATCTTACTTCTCCAAGAGTTCGACATGGAGATCATTGACAAGAAATGCGTTGAGAATGGAGTGGCGTATCACTTGTCAAGAATGCGAGTTGAAGATCTTGTTCCGATAGATGGCTCTCTTCTCGAAGAGCATCTTATGGTGATTGGTATCTTGAAGAATGGTATTGAAGCGGTAAGGGTTCTTGAGGAAGCCAAGATTTTGGAAGATGGAAGATTGCAATGGTATGTGGACTTTGTTAACTATTTGTCTTGTGGAAGAGAGCCGCCTAAGTTAGAAGGATACAAGCAAAATAAGTTCTTCCATGATGTCACCCGGTTATATTGGGACAAACCGTTCCTCTACAGCTTGTGCTCGGATAGTTTATATCGAAGATGTGTACCGGAAGAAGAAGTGAATGGGATCTTGTTTCATTGTCATGGTTCGGTTTATGGAGGGCACTTTTCCCCTTTCAAAACCGCAACAAAGATTCTTCACTCTAGGTTTTGGTAGACAAGTTTGTTCAAGGATGCTCACGCCTTTGTCTCTACTTGTGATCCGTTTCAACGGAAGAGGAACATCTTCTTCTACCCCACCAAGGACAACTTCTACAACTCGGCCATGGATCCACCAATCGATCTCATCCGCAAGAAGGGAGTCAAGAAGGCTAAGACCACAAGGAAGGACACCACCGAGGACTCCAATGGATCCGAAGATGAAGTTGCTAGTCCGTTCTCTCCCAAGCCTAAGTATAGGAGTGAGCAGTACCATTTTAAGCCATATGATGGAGTAATGCCGGATGTTGTCATTCGCCACTCCCATCACCAAACTAGACTTCTCTAATGGTGATGCAAGTGGCAAGATAAGACCTTCCGGAAGCTTGTGAAGATGGTCAAGAGCATGGGAAAAACCATCACAGAGCTCAAGGCGAAAGTTGGTGAAGCTAGCACAACTAGAGCCCGAGAGGAAATGCACCAATTGGAACAAGAAGGAGGTGGCAACGTGGACCAATACTTTGCATTACATGGAGGATAGATGGTGGTCTACAAGGGCATGCACCATTCCACAATCTCACCTCAAGAGGATCAAAAAGCCAAAAAGAAAGCCATGAGGTCCCCATCTCCATGCTCAAGCAACCCGTCCTACTCCTTGGGGTCACAATCCCCATCCAAAAGTCTCTAAGGTAACACTCCAACCTTGTATATAGTTTTCTTTTCTTTTGAGTCTTTGCATTTTATTTTTGTTTTTGGTAGCCGAGTTGGTCTTTGATAAATCATACTTATGGGTTATAGTCTTAGACAGACTTATAGGGAGATCTTGTATTTTGGATGTTTTGGAGTGCCTTGGGCTTAGAGAGAATTAGGAGATCTCTAGAACAAATCTCCTAACTTTTGGTTTTGGTTTTGGTGATCTTGATTGTTTGATCATTAGTTCTTCTTTGTAAGCTACGATTTAAAGAAATAAAGTCGTATTTTATTTATGCTCTCTGCAAATCTGATTCGGAAAGTGTATTTTGAACACAAATGACAAGTTTTTGTGTCTAGCTTAGATTATATTTCCACGGTTTACTTATATTTCCACGGTTTACTTATATTGTTAAATGACAAGTTTTTGTGTCTAGCTTGATTTCATCTACTTGTAGTGGATGGTTCATTGCTTTGTGTCATCTTTTGGTAAGGGGCCCATAATTCTTTTGCTGAATTTCTTTAGCAGATGGTGAAGAAATGGAAGGAAATGTGAGTGTAGTTGTAAAACTATTTCGGGAGATACAAAAAACCGTTCAAAAGCTATGCAGTGTAACTAATAGCAACATAACCGTTATGGTGGATGACATGTCTCTCCTGAAAATTGCTGCTACCGGTAGCAATTCAGATCAGGTCTTGGACTTCCTGCACTACTGCCACTCCTTAACTTCTAAAAGCGTAAGCCAGAGGCTCGGTTTTTTTATTAATCTACTCTAACACCTTCTGAAGTAGATGATAATAGGGTATGTTTTTCTTCTTTCGTGTCTTAAAGGGTCATTCGTATTTTTTTTTCTCTAAAGACAGAAATATTCGTTGGTCGTTCTCAATCATGAAGATATTTACTCGAGCATGGAGAGACCTGCATTTTTGCTACAGATGGTATGCCTTGCAGATGTTATGATAAAGGTAGAGCCTTTAGCCTCTGGTTTAGCAAATGACGTACATGGCCAAGTAAATCTTCGATACCTTTTTTTTTTCTTCGATGTCATTAATATTAAACGTTTTGTTTTGGTAATTTCTGGGTGTCTAAACTGGTTTTTTACTGGCTCATTGCATATACAGTTGACTGTTCTAAACAAGGGGATAAGCAACTAGGGTCGAGGAAGCTCGAGGAACAAGTTGCAGAATTTTCAATTCAGGATCAAGGAAAATGGTATCGACTATTTCTATCCCGGTTGCAGAAGCTGATGATTAGAGACCGTTTTTAGTGTTATCATCAAGTTATGGTAGTGAGATGCATCTAAGACATTTGTTTTTTTCTTGCTTTTTGGCAATGAAGCTATTGCATTTAGTTTGAAAGATTCCCTACTCTGCTCAACATTGTTACTAAAGTATGTCTTCTCGTAGATGATAATGATGGTGATGATGGTTATTGATGTAAGATTGTAATCACACCAATTTTAGATCATACAATGATCAAAGGATTCTGGTATAAGCCTCGGTGGTGAGAGCTTATAGGGGATAGAGGTGGAGCTAAAGACAGGCGGTCGCCCTCTCCTTTAGCTGATTGATGGTCGAAGGTGGAGTTGACTTGACACGATGGCGGTCGCTTCTCTCGTGTGGAGTCTAGGGAGTGAGCTGTTGATGAGGTGAATACACGACACAGAGAGGATGGTGAGATCTCTGATACGGTGCAAGAGCTTGGGCTTGGTCGAGTCACACGAACAAGATCAAGAACAAGAAGAGAATTCGCTTCTCTCAAGAACTAGGGGAAGTGCGGCGCTTTTATTGATAATCAAAGGTGACCAAAGATACAAGCTGCAGGGGAACCTTATAATGGCTCGTCAGCTAGGGGACCCTTAGGTCAAATTAAAACGCAAAACAAAAAGAAACAAAACGTAAAAGAAACAAAAGCAAAGAAATGGAAAATCCGCATCCCTAACTAAACAAAAGTGCATCGTTTCATTAAAAGCAAGAAAAGGAAACTATGGCCGCGACACCTAAACTACTTGTTTTGGAGTCGTTTTGAGATGGTCCTTAGTCGTTGTTAGAGCCTGAAGTACCTGCAAGGACAGTGTATAATGTAAACAGCTTACATTGGTGTGAAGTGGTCCACGGTGGTACTTGAGGTGCTTTTGAAGGTGACTCTGGCTTCGGTGCGTTCCGTGCGTGCAGCAGCTTGGTGTAGTCTTCTAGAGGATCTTCTTGAACAGAGAAACCATCATCTTCATGTTCTTGCGATCCCTCAGCTTCAATATCTTCTTCAGCCTCTTTTGGGTTTTCCTCGGCTAAGTGGCTTGTGAGTGAAGCAACTGGCTGTTCTGCATCTTTAAGAGGAAAACTACTTGTCCTGTTAGCCTTAAAATATGCATTTGGTCGAAAGAACTTACCTCCCTTGTTGATGATCGGGTCGTTTGGACCATCGTTTGGAATTGGTTCTTTTATCTCGGCTAAAGTTGCCTTCGAGTAAGGTTTCTCGGCTAGAACTGGTTCCGTGTCTGTAGGGCTAAAACCACATGCCCTGTTAGCCTTAGAATGGTCACTTGGACGAGAGGACTTACCTCCCTTGGTGATGATCAGGTCGTTTGGACTATCATCTGGCATGGGCTCTTTTCTCTCGGCTAAAACTTGAAATGGATCGTCTGGTCTTAGTGAGTTGATAAAAGCCTGTATGGCTGTCCCAAACCTTCTTTTGAGCTGTTTGGCTTTAGAACGGGTCATGGGACCTTCTTGGACGATGGGCATCTCCTTTGGGTCGGTTGTAGAGTCGATGTCCTCATCATTCCCTCCCTCTTCAAGAGGTTTTGACCTCAAAACTGGATCTCCTGTATCAAAGAAAGATAAATCAGCAACATTGAATGTGTGTGAAATATTAAACTCACCTGGTAGCTCTAGTTTGTAGGCATTGTCATTGACTTTGGCTAAAACTTTAAATGGACCGTCGCCTCTTGGAGCGAGCTTGGATGAACGCTTGTCCTGAAATCTTTCTTTTCTCATATGTAGCCAGACCCAATCTCCTGGTTCAAAGGTGAGCTCATTCCTGCCTTTGTCATGGCTCCTTTTGTACCCTTCCGTTTTCTTCTCAATATTGGCCTTAGCTTTCTCATGCAACTTTTTGATGAGCTCGGCACGCCTAAGTCCATCTTGATTAACCTGTTCTACTTGTGGAAGTGGCACTAGATCTACTGGAGATAGAGTGTTAATTCCATAGACAACTTCAAAAGGAGATAACTTAGTGGCCGAATGAACAGCCCTATTATACGCAAACTCTATGAATGGGATGCAATCAAGCCATGTTTTCATGTTGTTACCAAGAGTAGCTCTAAGTAAAGTTCCAAGTGTACGGTTTACTACTTCCGTTTGTCCATCTGTTTGGGGGTGACATGTAGTAGAGAAGAGGAGCTTGGTCCCGAACTTCCTCCACAATGTTCTCCAAAAATGACTCAAAAATTTTGTGTCACGATCGGATACTATAGTCCTTGGGACTCCATGCAGGCGCACCACCTCCTTGAAGAACAAATTAGCAATTTGGGTTGCGTCATTTGTCTTGTCACACGGGATGAAGTGTGCCATCTTAGAGAACCGGTCGACAACAACAAAGATGGAATCTTTGTGTCGTATCTTGGGGAGCCCTAAAACAAAGTCCATCGAAATATCTACCCATGGGGCGTTAGGAATGGGTAAAGGAAGATAAAGACCATGAGGGTGTGACCTAGATTTGGCTTTGTGGCATTGTACGCATCTAGAGCAAAATCTCTCCACATCTTTCTTGAGGTGAGGCCAATAGAAATGGTCTTTCACGATGGCTAAGGTCTTGTCTACTCCGAAATGTCCCATCAATCCTCCTCCGTGTGCTTCACTAAGCACTAGTTCCCTCATTGATCCCTGTGGAATACACAAACGCTTATCTTTGAAAAGAAAACCATTTTGGAGATAGAATGGACCGTATATTCCTTTGCCGTGATCTTTGTAGCATTCTCCAAGCTCAGGATCATCCTTGTAGAGGTCTTTGATGTGCTCGAATCCTAGCACCTTGGCCTCCATTGTTGTTATGAGAGCATGCCTCCTTGACAAGGCATCGGCTACTACATTTTCTTTACCTTTCTTGTACTTGATAACGTAGGGAAACGTTTCCACAAACTCAAGCCACTTGGCATGTCTTCTCTTGAGGGATGTATGTCCTCTCAAATGCTTAAGAGTCTCATGATCCGTATGAATGATGAACTCTTTAGACAGTAAATAGTGTTGCCAAGTCTCTAATGCTCGGACAAGAGCGTAGAGCACCTTGTCATAAGTTGGGTAATTAAGTGTGGCTCCACTTAGTTTTTCACTAAAGAAAGCTACTGGCCTTTTCCTTTGATGTAGCACAGCTCCAATTCCTAAGCCGGATGCATCACATTCTACTTCGAACATCTCATCGAAATCGGGCAAGGCAAGGACCGGTGCTTGAGTGAGTCTATCTTTGAGGTCGTTGAAGGCAGCTTCTTGAGCTGCTCCCCATGAGAATGGCATGTTCTTCTTGATCACAGCTGTGAGTGGAGCAGCAACAGTACTGAAATCCCTCACGAACCGTCGGTAGAAGCTTGCCAAGCCATGAAAGCTCCTAACATGCCCTATAGACGTCGCTGTGGGCCAATCTCTTATGGCTTTGATCTTCTCCTCATCCACTTGTATTCCCTGTTCACTTACTACAAAGCCTAAGAACACAAGTTGGTTAGTACAAAATGTGCACTTCTTAAGGTTAGCATAAAGGCCTTCCTTGCGAAGTGATTTAAGCACTAGTTCTAGGTGTTTGAGATGGTCTTGTAGGTTCTTACTATATATAAGTATATCATCGAAATAAACCACTACAAATTTACTTATATAGGCACGAAGAACCTGGTTCATTAGTCGCATGAAGGTTTGGTGCATTAGTCAAGCCAAAAGGCATGACTAGCCACTCATACAACCCTTGCTTGGTCTTGAAGGCTGTTTTCCACTCATCTCCTTCACGCATTCTGACCTGGTGGTATCCACTCATTAAGTCTACCTTTGAGAAGATAGTAGAGCCACTTAGCTCGTCTAGCATATCGTCCAAGCGTGGAATGGGGTGCCGGTATTTGATGGTGATGTTGTTGATGGCTCGGCAATCCACACACATCCTCCAAGTACCATCTTTCTTTGGCACTAACAGCACGGGTACTGCACATGGACTGAGACTCTCTCTTATGTAGCCCTTATCTAGCAAATCCCGGACTTGTTTCTCCAGCTCTTTAGTCTCTTCGGGATTCATTCGATATGCGGCCTTGTTGGGTAAGGCCGAACCTGGGACAAGGTCTATTTGGTGTTCTATTCCTCGTAGAGGAGGCAGGCCTGGTGGGTTTTCTTCAGGGAATAGATATTTAAATTTGCTTAACAAGGCATCTACTTCCGGCGGCAAAGCCATCTCTTTGATTTCTGTGCTTAGACACTCTTTGAATAGCATTAGTAATATAGTGCCCTCGGCACTCATAACACGATTTAAACCACCAGTATTGATATATAGATTAGGAATACTTACCTTGGTCTCCTTGCTCATTCTAGCTTGAAGCTCATGCACTTCTGTTGGGCTTAGAGGGGCTAAGTTATGTTTGCGTTCCTTGTGAACGAAAGAGTAGTAATTTGTCCGGCCATTATGAATAGTTGCTCGGTCGAATTGCCACGGTCTCCCCAGCAGGAGATGACCAGCTTGCATAGGAACTACGTCGCAAAGTACTTGGTCTTGGTACTTGCCTATGCTAAAGGAAACGGTCACTTGCTCCGTAACTTTGAGTTCATTGGTGTCATTGAGCCATTGTAGCTTGTAGGGCCTAGGGTGCTTAGTTTTCTTCAAGCCTAACCTGTCTACCATAAACTTGCTAGCCACATTAGCACAAGATCCTCCATCTATTACAAGATTACATACCTTGTTGTTAATGGTGCATCGCGTGTGGAACAAGTTTTCTCTTTGAACTTTCTCTTCGGGTTGAATCAGTACGCTAAGGACTCGCCTAGTTACTAGTAGATCACCAGTATCTGGGTACTCAACGTCGTCATCAGCTCCATCTACTTCTTCTTCCATCTCGTCTTGAGATTCATAGCCTCCACTCGCCGTAATGATCATGACTCTTTGGTTTGGACAGTCTCTAGCATAGTGTCCTCTTCCCTGACATTTAAAACAGGTAATGTCATGAGTTCGAGCTTGACTAGTGTTAGAGGACTTACCTTGTTCTGGCCGTGATGTCTTAGAGAAGTCATTGGCCTTGCTTTTGAATCGAGAATCGATCTCAACAGCTTTTCCCTTGTCTATTGGTTTGCTGCCACTTGCTTGCCAAGGCTGGTTGCTCCTGGTTCTGTTGGAGAGTGAGGTCTTCCTCTTGATTTGTTGCTCTATTTGTACAGATAGGTGTAGTAGCTCATGAAGTTCAATATACCTAGCTCTTTCCACCTTTCTAGCTATACGCTCTTGAAGCCCATCAATGAATTGAGCCATCAAAGCTTCCTCAGATTCTTCTAGCTCCAACGAGTTCATCAGCTTCTCAAACTCCTCAAAATATTCTTCTACTGTCCGGCTGCCTTGTGCTAGCTTCTTGAAACGTTTTTGCAAGTCACGGTGGTAATGGTCCGGTACATACCTTAGTCTTAGGAGATATTTCATGTCATGCCACGTTTGGACCGGCCCAAAGAGTTGCCTTCTTCTTTCGGCTACAGTTCTATCCCACCATGCAAGTGCATTCTCGGTGAGTTGTGCAGCTGCCAAGGCTATCTTCTTGCCTTCTCCATAGCCATAACACTCGTAGATGTATTCCATGCGTCTTTCCCAATCCAAGTATACTTCTGGATTTGACTTCCCTGCAAACGTAGGAGGTGACAATTTCATGTCATGATTGGGTTCACGCTCTCTTGGGCGATGCCCTCTAATGGGGTCACGCCTCCTTTGGTTCTGATGACGTAGGGGGTCAGGGGGAAAGTCGTCCTCCATCTCCGGCATGCTGTCATTGTCATCATCCATCGCATCTTGTTGGTGATTCATAGGAGCATTCCTCCTCGCTTGTTGTTGGGCTCCTTCGGCTCCTCTTGGTTGCGGCTGCTCAAGTTGGCCTAGTCTCTGGCCAAACCCTCTCAACTCTTCTCTCATGACAGTAAGCATCTGCATAAGGGCATCTTGGGAAGCGTTGTTAGCTTCTTCTCCCATGGTTGATAATATGTTGCTTCCAAATTTACTCAAAACAACAATCTCGTCAAATACTGAATGGAAACAAGAAAATTTCAGGAAGTGATTTGAAACTATTTTAAAACCTTTGTCAAAATTATTAGATGTTCTAACAAGGGTCCTAAACAATTCGCAAGGCTCAAATATGAAAGGAAAAATTCTAAAATTCCTTGGAGGAATTTATTTCCGAACTACTACTAATGATATGGCAAATCTCCCTTTTTTTTTTTTTTTTTGACTTGCGTAAACTAAACTATCTTAGACGACAAACAACTAAATTTTTTTTTGCTTTTCTTTGATCTAACAAGAAGACGCGAACAGAACTAATAAACCTTAACCAAAATTTTTTTTTTTGTATTTTCTTAGACTACACGAAACTAACAACCTAGCGATAAGACTACGACAATAACTTGAAGCAAAGGGATAGAAAACCAAAGGGGGAACCTTTGGCTCTGATACCAGATGGTATAAGCCTCGGTGGTGAGAGCTTATAGGGGATAGAGGTGGAGCTAAAGACAGGCGGTTGCCCTCTCCTTTAGCTGATTGATGGTCGAAGGTGGAGTTGACTTGACACGATGGCGGTCGCTTCTCTCGTGTGGAGTCTAGGGAGTGAGCTGTTGATGAGGTGAATACACGACATACAGAGGATGGTGAGATCTCTGATACGGTGCAAGAGCTTGGGCTTGGTCGAGTCACACGAACAAGATCAAGAACAAGAAGAGAATTCGCTTCTCTCAAGAACTAGGGGAAGTGCGGCGCTTTTATTGATAATCAAAGGTGACCAAAGATACAAGCTGCAGGGGAACCTTATAACGGCTCGTCAGCTAGGGGACCCTTAGGTCAAATTAAAACGCAAAACAAAAAGAAACAAAACGCAAAAGAAACAAAAGCAAAGAAATGGAAAATCCGCATCTCTAACTAAACAAAAGTGCATCGTTTCATTAAAAGCAAGAAAAGGAAACTATGGCCACGACACCTAAACTACTTGTTTTGGAGTCGTTTTGAGATGGTCCTTAGTCGTTGTTAGAGCCTGAAGTACCTGCAAGGACAGTGTATAATGTAAACAGCTTACATTTGTGTGAAGTGGTCCACGGTGGTGCTTGAGGTGCTTTTGAAGGTGACTCTGGCTTCGGTGCGTTCCGTGCGTGCAGCAGCTTGGTGTAGTCTTCTAGAGGATCTTCTTGAACAGAGAAACCATCATCTTCAAGTTCTTGCGATCCCTCAGCTTCAATATCTTCTTCAGCCTCTTTTGGGTTTTCCTCGGCTAAGTGGCTTGTGAGTGAAGCAACTGGCTGTTCTGCATCTTTAAGAGGAAAAATACTTGTCCTGTTAGCCTTAAAATATGCATTTGGTCGAAAGAACTTACCTCCCTTGTTGATGATCGGGTCGTTTGGACCATCGTTTGGAATTGGTTCTTTTGTCTCGGCTAAAGTTGCCATCGAGTAAGGTTTCTCGGCTAGAACTGGTTCCGTGTCTGTAGGGCTAAAACCACATGCCATGTTAGCCTTAGAATGGTCACTTGGACGAGAGGACTTACCTCCCTTGGTGATGATCAGGTCGTTTGGACTATCATCTGGCATGGGCTCTTTTCTCTCGGCTAAAACTTGAAATGGATCGTCTGGTCTTAGTGAGTTGATAAAAGCATGTATGGCTGTCCCAAACCTTCTTTTGAGCTGTTTGGCTTTAGAACGGGTCATGGGACCTTCTTGGACGATGGGCATCTCCTTTGGGTCGGTTGTAGAGTCGATGTCCTCATCAGATTCTAAGTTTAACCTCGCGGAAGGTGGTCGATGTAGAGATGGAATGGATGGAAATGTGATATACTCGCTCAATCAATGGTACAAACAAGAGGATTGAATCACTCAAACACTCTTAATCTGCAGAATTATATAGATTAAAAGTGAATCACACACTTAGAATCTAAAGAACAAACAAACACAAAGAACTCGAACTTTGTGAAAGAACAAATGATTTCTATTAATTTCAATGATAGGGTGAATTGTACAAATTATTGAACTGAGCTTTATATAGAGCTCTAAGGACAGCCGTCTAAAAACTAAAACAAGAAAAAAATCGCACAAATTAATAAAAAACTAGCCGTTTGGCGATTTAATGAAGAAATCAGCCAAACAAGGAAATTGAGAATCGCTTTAGTCTTGATAGCTTTGGGCGCAAAGGAGTGATGTTTAGGGACGTCCACGTTCAATGAATAATTGCTCAAGTCGCTGCAGCAGCAAGGATATAGCCGTTAGAGAGTTAAGACGCCAAGTGTGAATATCCAATTGATCATGTCCGTTTTGGTAAAACTAAAGACGCCTTGGAGAGTCTCTAGATGTTGAAGAATGTCTCCAGGTCGCCAAACTCTTGTAGATAAAGAACTAAACCCGTTGGAACTCGGACTTGCCATAAACGAAACCAAGTAAACCCATTTTGGGAAATGGGGTATACCTCTAGGATTCGATAGGCATTTCTTCGGATCTAGGGCTTGTTGGATCCAGGAGAGACCCAACAATATTATCCAAGTGGTTTTGGGCCGAGATCGTGGTTGAATTGGGTTGTGTAGCACGATATTTGGCATAGACGCGCAATTGAGCCTGGAATAGATCCGCCAACTTGTAAAGTGAATAACTTCCCAACCAAAACCGGTAATGGTATGAATCCAATTCGTTGTGTGTCTCTGATGGGTCAAAATTCTAGACCCAATCGGTTTGTAGCTTAATTTTTCCTGGTTTAGTCAGAAACCTACGATTAATGTGTATGTCCAAATCGGATAAGTTGGGGATCACCTGATTTGTAAATTGAATATATCCTTTGTTTGAGCTTCGATTGGGCTGATTCCATTTCGAGGTGTTCTGTCATTTAACTAAGAATGTGTTCCAAGTGGTCGTTGGGTTGGACCAGTTGTTATTGGACTTCATTTGGCTTGGACAAGGATCATGGGTCTTCTCAGTTCGCCTTAGGTGGTTGTGGCTAGTACATGGTCGATGCTTGGTTTGATGACCGCATCAGTGATGATGATGATCAAAGATCATCAAAAATTCAACAAAACCAAATCACAAAAAGGATTAATTGCAGAGCCGTAAAAGTAATAGGTCAAGTTGTTGTCTGAATCATTAAAACGAACACCAAGAGTAGTAGTATCATTTCCCCCAAGAGTAAGAATTTGAAAAATATTGATTTGGGATTTTTTTGGGGAATTGGATATTTTAGGCGGATGGATATACTGGTCGGGTTATAGGTTGAATCGGGTTTTTAGTTCGATTTAGTTTTGGGATTTGATGGTTTGTTATCGGGTTTAGATCACAAACCATTGAAATCAACATATGGAGGTATATAAATTTCGAACTTTTATTTTGGGGAGATAAGTTTTTAACTTTGTTTTCTAGGAGATATAACACGGGGTCTCAGTTTAGGCCGCATCTAGTGCTATATGATAATTTTTGTGGGAAAATAGATCGTCAGTCTTCTAGTTAATTTTTCAAAAGTAACATTGTATGTAGATTTGATATTTGAAACGGAGAGAGTATAACTATACGAAACAAAACAAAAACTGAAATTTTTTTTCTTTTTGAAACGGATGAATTACAATTTAATTCGAGAAACAAAATATTTTAGTTACCTAAAATATCAACAAAAAAAAAATTTGATAATAACTACTATATCCACTCGTGGAAGCCCCCTTCGCCCAGTGGTAGATCAAGGGTTCACTAATGCTTCTACACCAGGAGATCTGAGTTTTGAATCCTAGAGAGTGCGATTTATTATCATTTATGCGTTAATGAGTCAAGTTTACAGGATATCTTCAGCGTGGTACATATAGAACCGTTTGGTGTGTATGCTCATAAGACGGTAAAATTGTCCGTAAAAATTATATAGAATAATAATTTTTACCCAGAGAAATACCCTAAAATAAAGGGGCTCTTTGCTGTGGAGTCACTTTTTTAAAACTCTATAAAGTTTTTAACACTTTTCCAATTTATTTTGAAAACTAACACAAAATTTACTGTTTATCCGTTGACTTTCCAGTCTTACCCCGTACAGTACTGGACGAATTCGTCTGTGTACAGTACATGGACGAATACGAAACATGGATAATATGGTCATTTTACATAACATAAAAGAAAGAAAAAAAAATAAGTGACAAAATTGTGAAAACGGTAACAAAGTGACGGTGGACGCAGCAAATATGTCTAAAATAAAATTTATTATTCATGATTATTTTCCCGTTCATTCTACGGTTTCTCCCCGCCGGACTTGCGATTTCGATCTCGATTTCTCTGTCTCCGTCACCGAAATCTCCGGCGATCGACTCTCACGTTTTCGAAGAATCTTCCTCCCGGGGAAAAAGCTCCGCGATTCTGAGGATTTTATTCATTCTATCTTCTCTGTTCGAATTGAGATATATCTCGGATTCGATGATTATCGGAATTTCGCTAGCTCAATTTGTAAAGTAGAATAAAGATTTGGTTTCGGAAGGAAATCCTTTTGAAAAGGCCAGGGCGAAGGGTATCTCATAGAAATCGAATGAAGAGATTAGCATCGCTTTGACCTAAATTTTTCAGGATTAATGATAAAAAAACACAGCCTAAAAAAGGTTCTTGTTAGGGCTGAGAATTCTGTTACTTCGGGTAATTCGGTTCGGGTAGTTCGATTTTCAAAAATCATGTCGAAAATAACCGAATAAAATATCGGTTAGGTTCGATTATCGGTTAGTTTGGTTATATTTTTTTAAACCAAAAATAACTAAAATGTTGGCAAATTCAGTTTAATTCGGATAGTTTCGGTTATTTTTGAAAAAATTAAATTCAAAAAAAAACTTTTATTTTTTAATTTTGGTTAACCGATCGGTTCTGCCGAACCGAACCAAACCAAGAACCGAAATTAATTTAAATTTTGCTGAAAATAACCGAACCATAACCGAAATTACAAAACTTCGGTTCGGTTCGGTTTATTACGATCGAGAGAAAACGAGGAAGATGAAGAAGAGTTTGTTGAAATGAATTGTATATTCAGTTAATCTTCTAACTGTATCTTTACAAGTATTATATACGATCTGTATATGTTCAATAATCTACTCTATACATTGGTTAACATAACCTTATAGTAAACCATAATAAACCAATCTCCAATAGTCCCCCTCAAGATGAGCTTCGGAAGATGTTAAGAAGACTCATCTTGGATTTCAAATGGTCAAATTGATTGGTAAATAAGGGTTTGGTAAGTATATCAGCCACCCGGTTTTCAGTTGGAACATGTAATGTCTTGATGATGCCTATATCCAAACGTTCCCTAACCGAGTGACAATCCGTTTCGATGTGTTTCGTTCTCTCGTGAAAGACCGGATTAGTGGCTATATAAATTGCAGCAGTACTATCTGAGAACAGAATAGGTGTCGTGACAGGCGGAAGCTTCAGATCATTCAGCAATTTAAAAAGTCAAATCATTTCACGAGAAGCCAGAGATAGAGCTCGATACTCTGCCTCTGCAGAGGAACAAGAGACAGTGTCCTGCTTCTTTTATTTCCATGAAATCAGGGAGGTTCCAAGAAACATACAAAGACCAGTGGTGGATCTTCGACTACCAGGACATGCTGCCCAATCAGAGTCTACAAAACCCTTCAAAGTTATATCAGAATCAGCTGAGTAAAATGAACCCTGGCCAACAGTGCCTTTGATGTATTGCAAAACTTTATACACAGCCTTCAGATGATCAGATCTCGGAGCATATGAGAATTGACACAGCTTGTTTACTACAAATGTAATGCCAGGTCTGGTGATTGTCAAGTACATCAATCGCCCCACAAGACTTATGTACATCTCTCTGTCAGTAAGCAGATCTCCATCACTTTTGGACAGTTTCAAATTAGGAACCATGGGTGTGGAAGAAGGTTTGCAGCCTAACATTCCAACAGAAGTAAGAATCTCTAAAGCATACTTTCGTTGACAAATAGAAATACCCTCAGAATTTCGACCAACTTCCAGCCCTAAGAAATATTTCAGAATTCCAAGATCCCGTAACTTGAAACAGTTTTGCAGAGCTTGAGTCAGTTTGGATGCAACATCATCACTTGTGCTTGCAATGATAATATCATCAACGTAGACCAATACGGCAAAAAAATCTCCATCATTGCAGGCTTTGACAAATAGGGTATGATCACCATCTCCCTTAATGAATCCTAAACTGAGCAAGGATGCCGAAAATTTCTTGTACCATTGTCTCGATGCTTGCTTTAGACCATAAATGGACTTCTTTAACCGTAAAACTGCATTTTATGTAGAGAGTCCCCCTGTCTATCAGCATAACCATCAGGCAATTTCATGAAAGCTCTTCTTCCAAATCTCCATTAAGGAAAGCATTTGAAACATCCAACTGAGTTAAAGACCAATTCTTGGCAGCTGAAATCTTCAGTAAGAGTTTCACAGTAGTCAACTTTGCACCAGGAGAAAATGTTTCCTTATAATCCAAGCCTTCCTTCTGAGTGTACCCTTTAGCAACCAGCTGAGCTTTGTATCTCTCAATACTACCATCATCATGATATTTCAGAGTGAAAACCCATTTACAACGGACATGTTTCTTTCCCGGAGGCAAAGTAGTGACTTCCCAAGTGTGTGTTGATTCCATAGCCCCAAATTCTTTATCAACAGCTTCACACACTCTTTGGTATTCTTTGCCTCAGAATAGGAATGAGAAATTGGAATCTTAGTGATGTTGTTGATATAAGAAAGGTGTTTTGGAGAAATTGTGGAATAGGAAACATAAGAAGAAATTGAGTAATCAAGATCAGATTGTAATGAGTAACAATGATAATCTTGTAAATGAGCATGTGTTTTTCTAGTACGAATGGAAGTATTTGGTGATGGGGAAGGAGTAGAAATTTCAGAAGGATGAGAAGAAGGAGGAACTGGGGTTTTTACTTGAAGACAAAGAATGAGTTGGTGTGAAGAAATCCAGTGAAATTGTTGTGATTTGATCTTTCAATAAGGGAAATACATCTTCGTAGAATACCACATTCCGAGAAATGAGTACCTTCTGAGTTTCCAAATCCATCAGTTTATAGCCTTTATACCCAGATGGGTAACCAAGAAACAAGCAAGCTCTTGACCTTGGTTGAAACTTGTGGCGATGTGTAGGTGAAGTTGAACCATAGCACATACATCCAATAGTCTTGATCTGATCATAAGCAGGTGGTTTCCCAGTGAGAATCTCAAGTGGAGTCTTATTCTGAAGAAGCTGAGATGGAGTTCTGTTGATAAGGAAAACCGATGTGAGAACACAATCACCCTAAAACTTCAACGAGACCCCAGATTGGAACATGAGAGCCCTTGCAACATTGAGAATGTGCTGGTGCTTCCTCTCAACGATTGAATTCTGTTCAGGCGTCTCTGGACATAAATGAAATGATCTGATACCCTTTAGTTGAAATAGAGATGTAAAATTTAACTCCGGTGCATTATCTGATCTCACAGACTTGACATTTGTATCGTATTGATTCTCAACTTGAGCAAAGAAGGCTGGAAATATTGTAAGAACATCAGATTTATTCTTGAGCAAATATATCCAGGTTGCACGAGAGTGATCATCTACAATAGTTAAAAAAATATCGATATCCATCAATAGTTTCAACAGAGAAGGGTCCTTAAACATCAATGTGTAACAACTCAAAGGTTGACTTACAGATATTGTTAGGAGAGGGAAAAGAAAGTTTCTTCTGCTTAGCCAAGTGACAAACATGGCAATGAGCAATTCCTTTATTCTTATGTTTAGTAGTTCCTAAAGCATCAGAGATAACATCCATTCTTGAGTAAGCAGGATGATCAAGCCTTTTGTGCCACATATTGACATCAACCACAGCATTCACGGAGATAGATGAAAATTGAGTGTCTAGCACATAGAGGTTTGCCAATCTCCTACTCTGTCCAATCTTCACAGCCCTGGTATGATCCTGAATTTCACAAGAAGTTTTGTCAAAAATAACTCTTGATCCAATATCATTTGTCAATGAGCTGATGCTGAGAAGATTCAGTCGAAATTCAGGAATAAACAACACATTTCTCAGAAGAATATGTATGTTTATTTGAACAGACCCCACTCCACTGATTCTGATATTTTATCCTGTTGGTAAATTTACAGAGCTAACAACAGAGGCGTCAAGAGATACAAATGATTTCCGATCAAATGACACATGATGTGTAGCTCCAGAGTCAATCACCCAAGAATCATGGCAAAGAGTTTGATGAGAGACTATTAATATGCCGATAAAGCTGAATGTGGAGGGAGAGAATGCAATACCAGAACTGTCCATTGTATTTTGTGAAGTACTAGCTTCATTTGAAGGATGAATCTGTTGTGGCTGCAATTGAGAACTGAAGAGAGCAATAAACTGTTGGATCTGATTCTTGCTAAGATTACCAATCAATCCATCCAAAGTAAGTGTAGCCTCAGACTGAGAAGAACAATTAATCTGAGCTGCAACAGGTTGATATTTCTGAAACCTCACCACGAATTTTCCTTTTGGAGCATAACCAGGAGGAAAGCCATGTTTCTTGTAACATTTCTCAACTGTATGACCCACTTTGTTGCAAAAAGAACAAATAGGACGTCCTTTGTTAGGTCCAGATTGTACATAACAAATAGTATCCGAAGCTGCAGGAAGATTAGTATTCTCAGACATCTGAAATGCAGCAGGAGGAATCAAAGTAGAAAATCCTCTCTGACTATCATCCTGATCTAAAATATTATAAACCTCGGCTAGACTTGGTAATGTCTTCTTCATGATAATATGCCTTCTGATAATTGCATAAGCCTCATTGAGGCCAGCAAGAAACTTGACAATTTTAGCTCTCTCTGCCTTCAGTTGCAGACGAGCAGCTTTTCCACAAGTACATGGTTTATCTGGTTTCTCAGTACTTTCTAGATTACTCCATAGTGTTTTAAGAGTAGTGAAGTAATCTGAAAGAGATAAAGATCCTTGACGAAGATCTTGTATCTCTTGAGTCAGATTGAAAGTACGAGGCAAATTTGTCATATGAAATCTACTATGCAAATCACGCCAAATATCAGTAGCATCATTCATCCTTAAGATACTACGATAAATCTGAGGCCAGACAGAATTCAACAACCAAGATTTAACCAAGCTATTGCACCTAGACCAAAGGCGAAAGTTAAAATACAATTCTGCAGGACGAGGCAAAGTTCCATAGACGAATCCGATCTTATTCTTAGCATCTAAGGCAATACACATGGTTGCATTCCAATCATCATAATTCAAACCATCAAGTCTAAGAGATATTATCTGCAAACCTGGATGGTCTGCATTATGCAGGAAGAAGGGTGAGTGAACTGAATCCATGGAATCCGAAGGAATCGCAGCTCGCGATGCTCGAGGGACGGGATCGGAGATCTCCGGGAAAGCAATCGGAACAGGAGCTGTCAAAATCGGACGAGATCGAGTCGATTTTCCCGGAATCTTCTTCACAAATACCATCATATCTTCAAATCAATCGGTAGAAACAAAAAAACAAGCTCAAATCCGAAGAATCAAAGGAGAAATCAAGAGAAAATGAGCTTTGATGTCTCTGATACCATATTACGATCGAGAGAAAACGAGGAAGATGAAGAAGAGTTTGTTGAAATGAATTGTATATTCAGTTAATCTTTACAAGTATTATATACGATCTGTATATGTTCAATAATCTACTCTATACATTGGTTAACATAACCGTATAGTAAACCATAATAAACCAATCTCCAATACGGTTCGGTTAATAATCCCACGCCTAGTTCTTGTCCACTTGCGTTTTTGGCGGCTAGTCTCAAATCCTTCGATTCCAACGGATCATTCATTCTCTCTCTCCACAATTACCTTCTCTCACTCCGACCTCCGAGAAACCATCTATTCTCCATTTTCCTTTCTCCTCCCCTCCCGAGAGAGCTAGTCGCCAGTTTCTTAGGTGTGTGTTTTCTTCTGGATCTGTCTCGTTGAATGGCGATCGAATAACCTTCCTCGACAGTGTTTTTTTAATTGAATTTTAATGGGGATTTGCTTTAGCGCTGAAGAGCAGTACCAATATTCTCAGAAGAAGACACCATGTATCAATTGGATTTGGATCTCTTTTTTTTTTGAGTTTTTGATTTGCCCCTTTTTGTTGCTTGATTTTTCTTTCGGATTCTGGTGATGTTCTATTGAGAAAATTCGAGTCTAGGCATCTAACTTATTGAATTTTGGTTGTAATTGGAGATTTTTTATTCTGATTTGAAGCTCATCTTCTTACACTGATAATATGTTGGTTTTTTTACCAAATGAAAACTCCTTTTTTTTGTTCTCAAGGAAATCAGGGAAAAATTATGTTGTGTATCTAATGAATTCCGATTGTCAAGATTCAGTTGGTAAATCGAGTGCAAGTGGCTTGCCTCTGGCACCTAAAAACATCAAAGATCTTCAGTCGAATCCGGGATATGAAAACGTCGATGTTTTCACCTACGAAGAGATGAAAATGGCCACTAAGCAGTTCAGGCCAGATTACATTGAAGGAACCAGAATTCGCACATATCGTAAATTGGCAAATTCGGTTTAGGATTTAGGAGAATTATTTTTCTTAGATTTATATATGTGCCGTTGAAGGCTGTCTACGTACCCTTTAAAGGGATCAAGCCAAAACGTAGTTCTTGTTACAAAGGATGTTTCTGTCTAAGTTCTTTCTTGAGAGATTGTGAGATTGTGTGATTGTGAGATGGTTATTATGAATAAGGGGTTACCCTATTTATAAGTCTTGAAGTCCTTAACTCTTCCTTTTCCTTCTTGACTTTGTATTGGCGATTGTCCTTTTTCCTTTAAGCCAATAAGGATAATCTCCTTTCTTCCCGGGATTTGCCTTTTTCCAATAAAAGGAAATCTTCTTTTCATCAAATAAAAGGAAACTTCCTTTTATTTCATAGATCGGTCTTTATGGGCTTTGAAGTCGATTGTTGGGCTGATTTAAACTCAAACCGGGTTAAACCGGGGGAGTGCTAAATCCCCCTCTAACAATTAGTCCCCCCCCCCTAAGTTCGGCGAAGGAGTGTTCGAGTTCGGCGGGTTTCTTTGGAGAATTCTTTAGCCCGATTGGAGTTGAAATCAGCATCTGCTCGAATTTCCTTTTAGACGTTGTTCGGCTTTGTTCCTGCAAAAATTACTAAAGACGAGAGATTGAACTCGAGGTTGAGCTCGGTGTTTGTTAGTTAAGTGCGAGGTCGACCTCGGCTTTTTCAAGTTCGGTTTCGATAGTTCTTGCAAGATTGCGAGGTCGGCGAGTTGTGATTGCGAGATGCCCAATTTTTAGATCGGTGAGTTACGATTACAAGTTGCCATACTGTGAGGTCGGCGAGCTGCGAGGTCGGAGAGCTGCGACTGCTAGATCGGCGAGATGTGAGGTCGGTGAGTTGTGACTGCGAGGTCGGTGAACTGCGATAGCTGTGACTGAGAGCTACCTAACTGCATGGTCAACGAACTCCGACTGCGAGCTGCCTAACTGTGTAGTCGACGAACTCCGACCGCGAGCCGCCTAACTGCGCAGTAGGCGATATGTCTGATTGAGAGGTAGGCAGACGTCTCCCTTTTTTTTTAGCGTGGTTTGGCGTTTAAATGGATATATCCGGTGATATAATCTGGAAAAAAAAATATCTTCGAATAATAAATTAAAATTTTTTGATAAGGGGTACCTTAATTTTAGGGAGCTCGGTGGATGAGTTATGAATGGTAAGTGACGATATCGGTGAACGTTCATTTTTTTTATTCTCGACTTTTCTTTGTCAGTTCGGTTTTGTCGCAGGTCGGGGTGAGAGTGAGTGAGGTCAGCGTCGGGTGCTTCGTGGTCGGCATGCATGTTGCATGCAAGTTACATCTTCTCTCGTCATGGTGGTTTTCATGCTCGGCAAGTGAGTTCGTCACGTTGAGTTCGAGATCGGCGGTACTATAAGTTTGCCTCCGCGAGCTCGACGTGTTCCATGGCTATGGTCTGATGAGTTCGGTGTGTTTGGCGAGTTCGGCATGTGCCGCGAGGTCAGCGTTTGTGAGCTCGTGGGAGTGAGCTCGGCGTGTCGTGCTCGGCGAGAGCCATCTTTGGTGAGCTCGTTCTTCTTCTTCGGAGAGCTCGTTCATGGTGAGTTTGAGATCAGCGGTTTCATCATGGCGAGAATCAGATCGTGAGTTCGTCATTGTTTGTCGTTTCCCTCGCGTACTCCTCCTTGTCACGGTCACGTTACTTGGCACGTCTTCTTCATACCATGTTGCTTGGCATGCACGTCATGCTTGTTTCCTCATCTTGCTCATGGCGTTGAGCTCGTTCTTGTGTGTTGTCATGATCGTGAGGTCATCTTCTCGTGATCGTGACGTCGTCTTTAAGTGAGCTCGGCACGTCTTCAAGCTCAGCACGTTCTTTGAACGTGGTTCGTCTCGGTGAGCTCATGATTTCTTTCTCATGGTCGTGAGTGAGCTCATGAGCTCTGTCTTGATCGGGAGCTCGGCGTATCTTTGTCATGATTGTCATCTTGGTGCGTTGAGCTCGGCAGGGAGCATCTTGGTGTGTTGAGCTCGTTGTTATTGTTTTCTCTCTAGAATTTGTTTTTTCCTCTTATTGATGCTCGGTCCTTTTTTTTTTTGTTGATCTCGGATTGAAAATTATGGTAAGATCGGAAGCCAATGTCGGTGATTGGAGAATTGTTGAACATGACGAGAAGAGTCGGGGACTTTGTCGGATTTCTAGGGTTTTAAAATAATTCTCCATAAACCCTCAATATTCTTTGCCCCTCCTTCTAGCGCCAATTGAAGATAGCAGAATTAGCACATATCGTAGATTGGCGAATTCGGTTTAGGGTTTAGGAGAATTATTTTTATTAGATTTATAGATGTGTCGTTGAAGGCTGCCTACGTACCCTTTAAAGGGATCAAGCCAAAACGTAGTTCTTGTTACAAATGATGTTTCTGTCTAAGTTCTCTCTTGAGAGATTGTGAGATTGTGTAATTGTGAGATGATTATTATGAATATGGGGTTCTCCTATTTATAAGTCTTGAAGTCATTAACTCTTCTTTTTCCTTCTTGACTTTGTATTGGCGATTGTCATTTTTCCTTTAAGCCAATAAGGATAATCTCATTTTTTCTCGGGATTTGTCTTTTTCTAATAAAAGGAAATCTTCTTTTTATCAAATAAAAGGAAACTTCTTTTTATTTCGTAGATCGGTCTTGATGGGCCTTGAAGTCGATTGTTGGGCTGATTTAAACTCAAACCGGATTAAACCGGGAAAGTGCTAAATCCCCATCTAACATTGGTGAGGGAGTTTTGGAGTGGTCTATAAAGGAGTTATAGATGAGAACGTGAGGGCTAGTTACAAGTCTACCAAAGTGGCCATCAAAGAACTTAATCCAGAAGGGTTTCAGGGAGATAGAGAGTGGCTGGTAAATCGTGTTTTTCGATTTGTTGAATGTATCTTCCTTCACAAAAGTTGAGTAGTGACTGATCACAAATTAGAGATATAGACTTGGGAATGTGTGGTGTTTTTTTATTAAAACTGTTGATATTCAATATTTGCAGGCTGAAGTTAACTATTTAGGACAGCTTAGTCACCAGAATTTGGTCAAGCTCATTGGCTACTGCTGTGAAGATGATCACAGATTATTAGTCTATGAATACATGGAAATGGGGAGTCTGGAGAAACATCTTTTTCGAAGTTAGTTCCCCATCATCTAAAACATGAAGATTGAAAGAAAACAAATCTGCATCTACTGCCCTCTCTACGCACTTGCTCTATATAACTGCAAATGACTTTTATCATGATATACTCTTTCAAATTTTATGCCATTATCATTTGGTGGAGCATATTGAGTATGAGTTACTCCAGTCCTATAGACTGAAGAACGAATAAAGGATCATATGAAATGCGTTTTTCAAAACCGACCGAATCTGTTATTGAAATATGCTTTTCAAACCAAGCATGTGCTGGTGCTCGAAAGAACAGACATAAGTTATGGAGACTCAATATACCCAATGGTTAAAGCTGAAAGCTAATGACGAAAGATGTAGTTTCACATGAGATGGGCGTAGTAACTTGTAATATATGATGAATTGAAAATAAATGGTTAAAAGTTCAGACGAGTTGTTAGAGGGGGAAGTCAATGGATATATTAGTTCTTTGTCATTATGAATATTGCGAAGAGGATTTGATAAAGCATATGCATGGATAAAACACAGTTTATGTTCACGTATCCATATTATACATGGTTATATTGACCAAATGTTTCTCCTATTTGCATCCGCTGGCACGAGTTGGATGCACTTTGACATGGTCCAAATGAATGAAGATTGCACTAGACGCAGCCAAGGGTCTCGCATTTTTTCATGGTGTTGAACGCTCCATCATATATCGGGATCTGAAGACAGCAAACATATTGCTGGACGAGGTAAGCTATTACGCCCTTTGTTTTGAAATTACATAGATTTCTAATTCTTGTTCTTCGATATGTAGTGTGCAAGGGAATATAGTTGTCAGTGAAACTCAAAGTCTACAATGACCTGGTTTTCTACATTTTTGATTTGTCTGTCTATGCTGCCTCTGAAAGGTGTAATGCTTGTGCAGTGTTACAATGCTAAACTCTCAGACCCTTGGACTAGCAAAGGATAGTCCCAGAGGAGATCAAACACATGTGTCAACCTCGGTCAATACTAACCAATATGTTTCTGCTCTCGTTTCAGAATCTGATCCGGATTCTCCCACAATTTAAGAGGCAAGACAGAAAGATTCACTAGTGATTTGAGAATGTAAGATAAGAAAGTAGCAGAGTTTGCTGAAATGTATAAATAAGTCGATTCTTCGTTTTGGGATCTTTGTTTTTTGGGATTACAAATATTAGTGCAATATTCAATCTATCTTTGAGATTCAAATGAATTTTTGGAGACGTTTTGTTGTGTTAGTTAACTTTTCTCTAAAGACAGAATTGTTCGTTGGTCATTCTCAATCATGATTCATGAATATATATGCTCGACCATGGAGAGACCTGCATTTTATCTACATATGGTATGGCTTGCAGATGTTATGATAAAGGCAGAGCCATGATAGAGACAAGACTTACAAAAGGTATTGGATAATATGGTATACTACTATGCATAGGAACGACACAAACACATGTATATCTCTATTCTTCTGGTACATAACATGATGAGACACTGTACACACATGTGTCTCTCTATTCTTTTTGGTACATAACATGATGAGACATTGTATGATCAGCTTCTCATCTAAGGCTCAAAACCGGCCATGCGCCAGGAGAAGGCAGAGCAGGGCGGATCACAGGGACCCTTCTTACCTCTGTGAACACTTCATTGAGTCGAGCTGCCTGACTCATCACCCGCGACACCTTCTGCACATATCATAAACAAACCCAAGACGTGATAATCATAGAAAAAAATTCACCAAAGGAAAGAACGGGCAAATAAGATGTTTGAGGAAAATATCACATCTCAGCATTTGGTGTGCAGGTGATGCTGCCTAAGAATTTTTTGTTCTTGATTTAGAAAAATTCAAAAAACATATTAACTACAAAAATCTATCCATGATCTAAGCCAGGACAGCACAATATTTGAACAAAAACCAAACTACTTCGCATCAACGCAACATAATAGAGTAAAGCTGACTCCTAAAAAATAATCAATCTAGACTAGCTATAACCAACTTCAAGCAAAATGATAACACAGAGATTCAATCAATCAGCTTCAGTCAATATAGTGTACCTTATCGTCGATTGTAACTTTAAGATGGAACCTTTGAGCTTTCTTTTTCATATTATACAGTCTGCGTCCCAAGAGAACAAGACCCATCACAGCTGCAGCCATGGAGACAGACCAAACAGGACCAATCCTAAATGCACAATACTTGACAAGCACAAATGGCATCTTCCACCACACAGGCTCTCTACTTTTACTCCCATCACCAGATCTCACAGCCACAACTGATTCAGTAGATACAACACCACTATCAGAAACAATGTCATCTTCTTCCCCATTCACAATCCCAGAATCCCCAGAAACCATTTCATTTCCCTGTGAATCAGACCGAGACTTGCTCGAATCCTCAATAGGTTCCTCAACACCAGATTGGCTCTCAACATGCCTTCCATCATCAACTTTGAGATCGTTTGATCCGGACAAACACTTGCTTCCATCCTCATAATGAGTTAGGGCAGCCTCAGTTAATTCAGCAACAGCCTCGCTCTCGACGTTCTTCTCATCGACAGCTTCGAAATCACTCACCCTGACCTCACCATCACCAGAAATCCCAATTTTCGAATCATTCAACCCTAATTCGTTTCCGACACAAGCATCACCGGAACTCGAATCAGACCGAACCTCTGCCGGATTATGCCTCTGATTCGACCCGGAATTGACCCGGAAATAATTACCGGGTTCCAAAACAGCGTATTGGGTCGGATCAGTGGTCTCACCAGATATTTTGATGAGATTATCGGCAGAGAAATGATCAGAAAGAATCATACCGTCGTCGATTACACTTGAGTTCCCCGATTTCTTGTCCGATGTGATTGAATCCGTTGATTCCGTGTCGGAGCCATGAAGAACCTCCCAATCGAGCAATTCTTCCTCCATCATAATCAAAGATTTCAGATTCGAAAACCCCAACTTAGAGCGGTGGATGAACAGAAGAGCGGAAGGTTTCTTATCCACTTGCTAACGGTGATGACGTGGAGAGATCTAATTGGTTACGTGTCGGATGCGTCTTTAAGTCTTCAACCAGATTCGCGGCACGGCATTTTAAAGTAAGGTACGTCTACACGTATGGCATAATTCGCTTTTTTCCGGTTTTAACACCTAATTTTTGGGTCTCAATTAAACGTAAAATTTTATTCAACCAAAAATTATTATTATTATTATTTTTTTTATAAAAAGATTTTCGTTTTTTATAGATTTTTTTTATTTTTTGTAATTACAAATTTAAAAATAAGGTAAAAAATCCATGAAAAACCCCTAATGGACCTGGTTTCTTACAAGTCCAAAACAGAGAAGCCCAAAAAAGGTCCAAACCAGAGAAAACCTAACCCTAAAACGAAAACGACTTTGACAAAGCTGTCACCACCACTGCCTTCGAGAAAAGGACGCCGTAGAATCTGATACTGAGATCGGAAAGAAGCCGCCGCCACCCGAAGGAAGCCGAGAAAACTCCCACGCCACAGAAGAGAAGATCTCAAAAGAAGAAGAAAAACACCTTGGAAAGGAGAGGGAAACTGAGACGAAGTTTAAAATCAAGAACCACCAGTGGGAGGAGAGACCATACCACGCCTAGTGGCCGCCGAGAGAAAACCTTCGTTGCCGAGAGCCCCTTTCGTGAACCGCATGCGCCCTCAAAACAAACGGCCTTACTCATTAGGTCTCTGACAGTTCAAGCTCCCAGACCCCAAAACCGCCGCACCTAACCCCGACCCCCGCTAACAACCCCTGCCGCACTGTCGGGAAATCCCAAAAGACCCGCGAGAAAAGAGGACTCAGACAAGATACGCCGACAGCAGCGCTTGAGGAAGCTTCATCCGGTCTTGTCGTCTTTAGAGACGGGATCCGCAAAACACCACCACCCCCGATCTCCTGCTGAGCCACCGCAGCAACGCCGAGAATCCATATCCGCGACCATCTCTGCTTAGAGGAAATAAAAAAAAAAACTGTGGATGAAACACCGAGCAAAGGAAAATAAAAAGGGGGGGGGGGGGGGGGTCCTCCCCGGCAAGGCAGACCACCGGAGAGGCAAACGAAGGAGGATATTTTGAGATCTCAAAAAAAAAAAAAAAACAACAACAACAACTCATTTAAGCCATTTTCAAAAAAAAACAAAATTATTTACAATAAATACAACTGGTATCTAAATTAGAGTAGATGAATTTAAGTATCTATATTCAGTTTATTCACGGTCGAGTGGCAAACAACTCCTTTAAGCCATTTTTAAAGCCCTTTATGCCTTGCTTACGGAGTGAAGTGATGCGATTACGAACATTGTAACCGATGCATTTGATTAGCTTAGCCGGTGGAGATGAAGGTTCACCGTGTCTCCTTCCATTCCTCTCTCGCCAAACGTGATAAATGGTAGCTTGAAAGGTGTACCAGAAGAGACCGATCTTTATCCGGTTGAGAGTATACTTATGTAGGAGATTCAAAATTTGCTCCTACCGGACAAAGTAATCTCTTGAGAGAAATCTCGAACTCAGATTGTGCCATATATCCGATGTGTAGGGAAAAAGAAAAAGAGATGAGTTCTTGTTTCTTCTTGACCACATAACACACAATTACTAAATGACGATTCGTTTTGCAATTTTTGAACGGTTACCGTTCCGGTTATTCTTCACCTTTGTGGTGACGGTTTGCGATTTGCACGACGGCGAAGTGGGTGTTGATGCCATCCACTCTCTGAAAGTTATCCCCACATCGAAATCCACGTCTCGTTGTGATGAGTCTCTACAGGCGATTTTGCAAGAATATGGAAAGTATAAATGGGATCTCTGGCATCTGAAATCAGCACATCAAAATCCAGACTTTTCCTCAAAGTTTTTCTATCCTTTTCGATTTTACAAAGTCCTTGCAAAAATGGGGGATAATCTTCGACGCGTTATGCAAGACATCAACCTTAGGGTCGATGACGATCCAATTGCTCTCCCTTTCGATGTTGTTAACCAAGCTGCTGCGGCAAATTGTTTTGTCATCATGGGAAGACCTCTAATCCTGCGAAGACAAAATCTTCATTCAATCATTTTAGCCTTACCACGACTTTGGGGGCAGACTGGATTGATTCATGGACGAATTGTCGAAGGATGAAGGTTTCAGTTTGTCTTTCCAACTGAAGAGGCAATGGAGAATGTTCTTCGTCGGGGACCTTGGGCATTTGCCGAAAGAATGTTGATCCTACAAAGATGGAACCCCCATATGGATCCGCTATCACTCAATTTCATACCATTTTGGATCCAAATTCGGGGAATTCCTCTCCAATTTCTGAATGAAGAAGTAATTGCTCATATTGGAAGAAGAATGAGGCAATTGATGGATGTTGATTACAATGAAGTTGCAGCGGTTCAAGTGGAATATGTTCGAGTCTGTATCAACTGGAATGTTGATCTCCCTCTTCGATTCCAAAGGTACTTTCAAATTATCGCTGGAGTGAATACTTTGTTGCGATTCCTTTATGAAAGACTCTGGGGCTTTTGTGAGGTGTGTGGAATGCTCACACACGATTCTGGTGCTTGTCTCATTCAAAATGGAGGAGGGGATCACAACTCTGATGGAAGTGAGGATGATGACCAAGGAAATCATAATCTGAACTCACAAGGCAATAACAACAATGGTGTCCAAATCCATGAAATTGTTGAAGGAGAAGATAATTAAGAAGAAACTCAGAACGATGAAGAGATGGAGAATGAGGAAGAGGAAGACCATCGTGAAGGTCCATCACAGGAAGACCTCGAAGCTATTGGATTTAGCAACATTGATTTTGATTCCCTGGATATGAATGAATTCTTCAATCTGTGTCCAATGTTTGAGAACGCTACAGGAGATATCCCAGGAAAGTATGTGGTCGAAAATCAAAAGAAACATATGATGGACAACTGGAATGCAGAATTGGTATGAGACTGGAACTCTTCTTTGGTTAAAGTTGGTGCTGACAACATTCAGGCCGATCGTAAGCGAAAGTTTGATGGAGGCGATGATGGAAATGGAAAACAGAAGACTCAGATTCGAGATGAAGGAGAATGCAGCGGCACTAACGGTGGAGCTGCTAAACAACCTGGAGGTGCGGTGGGCCCCGAACCACCACTTCCCCCATGAGGACACTCTGCTGGAACTATCGAGGGTTAGGCACAGACTCGACGGTTCGATGCCTAAAGGAGATGAATCGCATATATCTCCTGGACATCATCTGCCTATCAGAAAACAAACAGCATGATGATTATATCAGAGATATTGGATGCCAATCAGGGATGTTTAAGTATGTAACAGTTCCACATATCGGTCTAAGTGGTGGTTTAGTTATTTTCTGGAAGAATGAAGTAGATGTATCTGTTTATTTCCAATCCCCTAACCTTGTAGACTGTTTAGTCAAAAGCAATGGAATCAGTTTTTATTGTTCTTTTGTCTATGGTCACCCAGAAAAAGTCTGAGAAATCAAGTATGGGAAAGGATAGAAAGGACTGGAACAAATAGAAGAGGACAACCATGGTTCATTCTTGGTGATCTTAATGAACTACTGGGAAATCATGAAAAAAGTTGTGGAAAACAGATATCAAAACAATCTTTCAGAGATCTGAGACGAATGGTCAGGAGCTGTGAATTTTCAGATTTGAAATCAGTAGGAAACAAATTCTCCTGGGCAGGTCAATGGGGTAAACATCATGTGACTTGTTGCTTAGTCAGAACTATGGCTACCAGTGAATGGCACCAACAGTTTCATGCATCCAAAACAGAATACCTGGAATTTTCAGAATTAGATCACCGTCCCCTTATTACTTATATATCTGAAGATGTTGAAGTGAAGCGAGGTAGTTTCAGATGTGATTGCCGATTAACCTACAAAGAGGGTTTTAAAGATTCAATACTCAAAGGATGAAATCAGAATACTCTACATCAAGACTCAGAGACTACTTTAGTACATAGAATCATCAACTGCAGAAAACAAATTTCTCTATGGAAGAAAAAACGCAGACTTAATGCAGAGGAGAAAATTGCTATAATTCTATACAAGTTGGATAAAGGAATTGCAACAGGATCAATATCAATCACAGAAAAACAAAGACTTCGATATGAGCTAAATCAAGCGTACATAGAGGAAGAACTGTTTTGGAAACTAAAAAGCAGATTAACTTGGTTGAAAGAAGGGGATCGCAATACAAAGTTTTTCAACTCCATTACAAAAACAAAGAGGAACAGAAACAGATTAAACTCCATACTGGACGGACATGGGGTTACTAGAAGAGGAGATAAATAGATATAAGAGACTACAGTCAAATATTTTCAGTATTTGTTCACGTCAACATCAGGCTCTGAGTCATTATACAACGAAGTTTTCAGAGGATTTCAAGGAAAAGCCACGAGGGAGATAAATGAAGATCTAACAAAAGGAGTATCTTATGAAGAAATTGAGAAGGCTGTATTTGATATCGATCCACATCGTGCGCCTAGAGCTTATGGTTTTACTGAATATTTCTACCAAAAATTATGGGACGAATTGAAACTTGCACTCCTAGCTGAAGCACATATCTTCTTCGATGAAGGAAAATTTGATCAGACTCATAATCACACAAATCTATGCCTGATTCCCAAAGTCTTTCCTCCAACAACCATGATGGAATTCAGACCGATTGCTTTATGTAATGTCTCCTATAAAATCATCTCGAAGATTTTGGTCAACAGGTTGAAAGCACACTTAAATGGGATCATTACGGAGAATCAGGCTGCTTTAATCCCACGAAGAATGATCACAGGCAACATCATTATAGCACATGAAGTCTTTCATAGTCTTAAAGCAAGAAAGCGGCAGGCTCAGTCATACATGGCTATCAAAACTGACATCACAAAAACGTATGATCGACTAGAGTGGAATTTTCTGAACGAAACAATGCATCATATGGGATTTAGTCAGACATGGATAGGCTAGATAATGGAGTGTGTATCAACAGTAAGTTTTTCTGTTTTGATAAACGGATCTGCCCGTGGATTGATTAAGCCGCAAAGAGGAATTAGACAAGGCGATCCACTATTCCCATATCTATTCATCTTGTGTGCAGAAGTATTATCACATTTAATGAATATAGTGATGAAAGAACGGAAGCTCAATGGGATAAAAATCAGTAATCAAAGCCCAACATTTAGTCATCTACTATTTGCTGATGATTCCTTATTCTTCACTCTTGCAAATGTTAAATCCTGCAAGACCATACATATGATTTTATATGAATATGAAGCTGTCTCGGGACAAGCGGTAAATCTACGGAAATCAGCCATCACATTTGGAAGTAAAGTCAAAGATGAAACAAAAACTCGTATGCGATACATCTTAGGTATCCAAAATGATGGTGGCAATGGAAAGTAGTTGGGGCTTCCAGAACAGTTTGGGTCAAAAAAAAAAGTGAAATGTTTCAGTATGTTATTGACAAGGTAAAAGCAAGAACGCAAGGATAGAGCAAAAAAAAAATTCACATGGAGGTAAAGAAATTTTACTTAAATCCGTAGCTATTTTCTCTATGAATATCTTTAAACTTCCAAAAGATATTTGTGAAGAGATCAATGGGATTCTGGCAAAATTCTAGTGGAGTTCAGGAGAAGATAAAGGGATGCATGGAACATACTTAGTCTACCAAAGAAAGAAGGTGGATTAGGTTCTCGAGATTTGGAAAATTTCAACCTTGCTCTGCTGGGAAAACAAGTTTGGAGAATTCTACAAAATCCAGAGAGTTTAGTGGCACGAGTACTACGAGGAGTATATTTTTACGACACAAACATTCTAAATGCTACTACGAAAAAGAAAGCTTCGTATGTTTGGAAATCACTTTTGCAAGGCAGAAATATTCTCAACAAAGGATTACGATATATCATTGGTGATGGTAGCTTCATTAGTATATGGAAGGATATGTGGATTCCAACACACCCACCTCGACCTCCGCTGGGGAGAAATCATAATGAGATGGAAATTACGCTTTAGGATCTACTCAATCCAGGAGGATGTGTATGGAACGAAACTAAATTGCGCAAAATATTTGTTGATGAAGACGTTGAAAGAATTTTACTATTGAGTTTAACTCAAAGGCCAAAAAAGATCTTTTGTGCAGGCACTACAATGAAGATGGAATCTATACAGTTCGTTCATGTTACTGGCTTGCTACGCATCTACCAGAAGGTAATCAAATTGTTTATCCTCCTGAGAATATGATGCTAAAAAGGAAAATATGGAAGTTCGGTACAACCCCAAAAATCAAACATTTCTTGTGGAGAATTATATCTCAAGCACTAGCAACGGGAGAAACTTTTAAAAGAAGACATATAAGCCCGGATTCCCTCTGTCGACGCTGTTGTAAAGAAGAAGAAACATCTCAACATCTCTTCTTTGATTGTGAATATGCTCAAATGATATGGAAAGCTTCATGTATATCCAATCAGATTCTCTTTGATAATTCAGCTACCTTTGAAGCCTAGCTAGAGGTTTATATTTTCTGGAATGTGCATAATGTTTCTTCGCAATACAAACAAGTCCCACTTTGGATCCTTTGGAGACTATGGAAGAGTAGAAATATTATGATGTTTGAGCGAAAGAATATCCCATGGCGACAAAGTCTCAGACTTGCAAAGCAGGATGCTTCAGATTGGGCCAACACGGAAGACCACATTTTAGTACAAAATGTTCCTACCATTAACGGTAGAAGACATGAAAGAAGAGATAATGCTTCGTGGAAGAGACCACCTCGAGGATGGACAAAATGCAACTATGACAGAACTTTTGTGAATAAGAATCTTCCTGCAAAATCAGGATGGCTCATTAGAGATGAATATGGAGCTTATCTGGGTTCGGATCAAGCTCAAGGTAACAGAGTACGAAAGCAATTGAAAGTGAATTGCAAACTCTCCTTATTGCAATGCAACACCTATGGAGTAAAGGATTCAGGAAAGTTATTTTTGAAGGAGATAACCAAACTGTGGTAGACTTGATCGATGAAAAAAAAACTAAATTTCGGCATCTACTATTGGATACGCGAGATCAGATTCTGGCAGGATCGGTTTGAGGACATCGAATTCACTTGGATTCATCGAGAAGGAAATCGACCAGCTGATATTCTAGCAAAACAAAGCGTTCAACACAATTTTGTATTTAATTTTCATTATTATGTGCCACATGTAATATCCCAAGCTTTACACTCTGATCATGTAAAACAGTTCATAATTCTAATAAAGCAGATGTTATAAAAAAAACACACACAATTACTTTGATGGTCACCTTTCCAATGCTTCATACGATCTCCTATTGCTAGACGGTTCAGAGTTGCTAACCACATCACAAAAGAACACTTTGGCATCGTGTGAGAAAACTAGACGCCTTTGTACCAATTTGCATTTGGATAGTTTTTTTGAATTAAGTTCCAAGTCTCTTTTGTTGGGAATTTCTGCTTGAACGTATTTTCTGCTTGCTTCCATAAGGCCACATTGGTACCTTCACGTCGATCTCGATTACAAGAAACGATCATCCCCTCAATATCATTCAAAATCCCAGTTATGTGTCTCCGTCGCCGACGAGAATCAAACACCTCCGCCGCCATTGCATTCGAGTTTATCCCCATATCAATTACACCTCTCGGACATGTTATGTCAATCAATCTCTCCATTGAACACTAGTCATCATGCCAAAACAATGTATGCTTCCCATCATGGATCTCCATCTTATGAAAACCCTTAGCGATCTCTCTATACTTCAACATTTTTTTTTCACATCCAAGAGCCTAAGCTCAAGGTAGTTTTTGATGTCCAAAAGGATCCATGTCGACTTACTCCTCGCTTTAACCATTGAACCCATAAAGATGGATGATTAGAAACGATTCTCCATACCAGCTTGAGGCAGCTTACCTTGTTTACGTCCTGTAATGACTTTAACCCTAAACCTCTCTCTTGTTTTAGCCTACAAACCACATCCCAAGCGACTTTTGCCTTCCGAGTATTAAGTTCCGGACCTGAAAATAAGAAAGCTCCACATATTTTGCCAATCTCTTTTATACAACCACTTGGAAGTCTGAATGATGACATCCTAAAGTTTGTGATACTAGCTATGACCGAGCTTATCAATTGTAGTCTCCCTGCAAATGAAAGACCTCTAGATGTCCACAAACCTATTTTGTTTCTTATTTTCTCCAACAACGGCGTGTAATCCGATACGGTCATCCTTCTCGTTAGTAAAAGGAAGCCTAAGTAATGAACCAGAAGATGTCCCAAACCGAAAGGAACATGTTTCATAATATCTTGTCGACTATCTTCAGAAATTCCGGCTAGATAAAGTGTTGATTTCTTGACACTTATTTTCAGCCCTGGCATTTCTGCAAACCCGTTAAAAATATCGATAATTCTTTCAATTGATTTTCTCTAACCATCAACAAATACACAAAGTAGTTAAGAAACTTTTGTTATAGTATTTTGCTAATGCATTTGTTCATTCACAAGATATACATGGCCCAAATACACGAGTTGTATCCAAATTACACAGAGGATGAGTTTGTTGTCGTCAAACAAAAGGATTTTACGAGTTGGTTGCAATATTATGTAAGTGTTAAACGATGCTTTATTATAAATTTTACATGCTTCTATAAACATAGTGTTGATTATTGTCCACAATTTGTACATGTTGGTGAGACGACTACTAGAGGGGTATCGTTTCCGACATGGTTAGTTGAGTTGGTGAATGGCCCTACGTTTATTGCAAAGTCTTATCCGATGTATTGCACTTGGAGGGTATGCTTTTAAGGCTTATTGGGAAGGAAGCTCAAAGACAAGTTGTAATTATGGTATATCATCTCAATTCAGAAAAGTTGTCTACTACGGTGTCCTTCACGAAATATTGGAGGTCCACTATCCGGATTTGATCGACTTGAGGTGCATTGCATTCTACTACGGTTGGTATGATCCAGTGGAAGGTCTACGTCAAGATGAATTCGGTATTACATCTGTCCATTCTCGAAAGCGACTTCAAAAATACGATCCTTTCATTCTTACTTCACAAGCGGATAAGGTTTACTACATTCGATACCCCCAGATTAGGAACAAGCAAAACCCTTGGATTACAGTTACGTCGATACACCCATTAAGAAGGGTGTATGGTGTTTCCGAGCACGACTTTTTGCTGGAAAATGCAATTGGTAACTTAGGTTCGATCGAACATTCTCTTGAAGTTGACCTTGTGGCTGACTTCACCATGGGCGGAGATTACAAGGTATTTGAAGATTATGAGGAAGAGATTGACAAATTTGACGAGGATTCTGAGAAAGAGATTGAAAATTTTGACAAGAATTCTGATTCAGCTAATTCAGATTATTCATTGGATTCAGAGTAATTTTGTAATGAATTTTATACATGCATGTATTTTTACGTATTTTGAATTTTTCCGGGAATACGAGTTCATGTCTTTTTATGAAATTTAATCAACTTACCATTTTCACATGTGATTAAATCATATCAAATTTAATAAACTTTGCATTTTAAAGTTAAAAATAGTTCGAATTTATCTAAATACGTCAGAAATCCCTCGAAAATTCTCGAGGAATTTTCGACGGATTTATTATATATATGGAAAATTTTCTTCATCAATTTACATATATCTGATTTAATTTGTGATTCAAATGTGCTAATCTAATCACATTTCAAAGAAAACTAAAAAGAATATATGAATTTCACAAGAACTTTGTATTTTCTTTGAATTGTTATTATACATAAGAAAATTTGAAGGCCATATATATAATGAATCTGTCGGAGATCCCTCGGAAATTTTTGACAGATTTAGATATTTACTAGGTAGAAATCCGCATCTTGCGCGTAGTGAAATATCTATAGATTTTTGTAATATCTGAGTTTGAAATGAAAATATGGACCATAAGAATTTCAAATTATGAATCTAATACATATGTCTTTTGTAAACCATTAAAACCACAATGATATAACATATATTGTTTAAATTTGATGGGATTTGTGTGTCAAAATCAAATAATATGAAAAAAATAATCGAAAAACTCTATAAATAAATAAAATCATAAAATACAATGGTAGCATATTTTACATTTTCTTATTTCGTCCTTGTAGTATTTCTCCAAAATTTAACATATTATCTTTATATGCAATTAATTTTAAGAGTTTCTGAAAGTATTTTACACACTAAAAAGTGGAATAATAAAAAAAATTAATTTAAAAAATTGTGAATCAAACATCCCGAAATTTTACTTACTGTAAACAAAGATACTATATTGGTGTAAAATATACTGTTAGATAGAAATAAAACTATTTCTTATAACAGTGTAGAGATAGAATTGTAAAATATAATGTTATATATACTGCATTTCACTATTAGAATAAATTAACTCTAACAGTTATGAAAAGAAAACTACATGTGAATAAGACTTAACATAATGATAAAACTAAATAAAACATCTCGATCGTTAGTACCAACAACAATATGATATTGTTTTGCAAAGTCTTATGATATTCACCTTTATTTTTCACATATTATTCAAAAGTTTCAAATCAAAGATTGAGTTTAAACAAAAGAATCATGAGAAACAAAGATTATTATTAGATCAGAAATGCTACTTCAAAAGAAAATGATGAGTAAAATGTTTTTGGAAGACATTTCATCTTATATAGATTCTAATCGTAGGGTTTCCAAATAATGTTATATAGATTTTAAAAAAATTGTAAATTTTTTAAATAATCAATAATAAACAGAAATAAATGCAAAATATGTTTGATAACTATATTAGGTAACAACCAAATTTCATCTGCATAAAATTTGCAAAGTTTTGTAGCTAATATTTTGTCTTATCATTTTCTAACGTAAAATTCATCTAATTTTAATATAATTAAATGATGATTTGATGATATTTATAGTGCCAAAAAATAAAATGAATTCCAATTTCTTAGCACATAAATATGTTTTGTTTATTTTTTATTACAATGTTTCTTTGGAGTGATGATATGAAAATATTTTTGCAGAATTTTATATTCATTGGTAATTGAAAAAATGGAAATACAGTTTTGCATTATGAAATAGGTACGTGATTTAAACGATATTGATATAGAATTTTGTTTGTTTTCGTGAAGGTTCTTGTAAATGGTTAAACTACAATGATTTTCCCAAAATTATAACAAAATACAAAATAATCGACATAAATATTGACTGCGTAGTTTTAGTTAAATATTTTTGTCAATTATAAATAAATAGTTTTGATAAATATGAAATTTGTAAGAATAATATTTTTCACATTAAAAAAAATTGAAAACAAAATTTTATTTTAGAAATGAAATAACTTATAAAATAATATTGATTTAACAGTGTATATAAAATCTCATAATAAAACTTATATGATTATGCATATTAATCAAGTAAAACATAAGTTTAATGTGAATGACATGAATATAATTATTATAGTACATGAAATCTTCTTACAAAAATATATTGAGAGACTATATGATTATGCATATTAATCAAGTAAAACATAAATTAATGTGAATGACATTAATGTAATTATTCTAATAAGTGAAACATTTTTTCAAAAATATTATGAGATACTCTATGGTAATGATACATCATCATGACACAATTGTAAATCACATGTCAAGCCAAGATTTGTTTTACCAGTCCTTCTCAATTAATATATAAGGGATGTGGAAAAAAGGTGTAGATACATTCATATATGATACATGTATATACATAACGCATATCATATATGAATGCATATACATGTATCACATATGAATATATCTACACATTTTTTCCACATAAATATCTAAATCTATCGGAAATTAGGGATATTCGACAGATTCGTTATATATATGGCCTTCAAATTTTTGCATGTAGATTTATACATGCAAAAATATATATTTATCATGTTTGAATTTATATATGCATGTGGATTTATACATGCAAATAATATAAATATATTTCATATATAATATAAGCAAAGTGAGATTTATTAAAGAGAACCCTAGCGGCATAAATATCCTAGCCGCGAGCTCGACGCCGGTTAACGACCGGTCGATATCTATGATTTGATAAGGTTACAGTAAAAGCCAGACGACGAGTGTGACTTTATGATTGAGAAGTCACCGAACTGTGTTTTAAAGTGACGCATAAAGCTAGGGTTTCCTTTACCAAGGAGGTTGACTTCAGCGTTTATTTTTCACTACTTATCTGTTCTTTCTTTCTTTTTTTCTGCTGAAAAGTATGCTCAATAGCTGTTATGGAATTCCTGATGTACATCAGAAGGGTCGTCAACGAGATTTTTACATTCTGGTAATTAAGCTTTAGTATGAGTCTGGTTACACGTCGATCGAGATTGATCAGGTATCTTTTATGAAGAAACATTTATAATATTTCAGGTCATGGTCATGGTCCATGGATCTAAGTTAACAATGACACGTTTAAAAAAAATTGTTAAAAAGATTGAAACAGGTGATTAATAATAGTATGTTTTACTTTTCGTTATGTAACAAATAGTAAATCTTCATCACATTTTGTCAAAATCGGTGGTGAAGTCTAACACAAGTGTGCTATGGTGCTACAAGAATAGACGCGACATTAGAAAGTTCGATTTATCATCATGCTTGTGTTTCAAATAATATTTTTCGTGAAATTAAAAACTTTACCTGAAATGTTGTTATTAGAACGTGCTTATGCGTGATTTTCTTTTGGTCATTCCAAGACAAGAATGATGGATCCTTACTTTGTGAACTATGTTAAGTATGATTGCGGAATTTTCTTTTTGTCATCAAGAATAATGGAACCAAGCTGGGCACAGTCGATAGCTTGGTCCTAGATATTAAATAGTGAGGTTAGTTTTGTGTGCAGTCACAATAAAAAACGTTCAAAGCAGTTGAAGAAGATGAAGGAGAGCGGACAATTAGAACCTGAAAGCCTTGACGCTTTCTCTCTTTTTCTTGATGTTGGGGAAGTAACACATTGCTTGTACAAAGATTCTGAAAATATTCTCGGGAATACTTTTGGCATGTGCATCCTACAGGTAGGCCTGGTTAATATAAGAAATATCCTTGATGCAACTTACTTATACTTTCATATTTAAATTTATATTTGGTGTATTCAGGATTTTGAAACTCTAACTTCAAATCTACTAGCACGAACAAGAGAGACGGTGGAAGGCGGTGGGCTAGATTGTGTACGGTAAGAGGTGTACGGCAGTTCAAAACTTATCTTCTTCAAAGGCTTGAACAGGCAAGTCTATGTTTTTTTTGGGCGTCAAAATATGACCGATCAGATGAGTGATGTTGACCACTTTCCAAGTATTTCATGAAATTTCTAAGCAGTTTGCTTTTGGTTGGCTTCCTTAGGATATGAAGTGTTTACTTGAGAAGAAGAAAGGAGAGACTGATGTTTGGGAACTCAAACGTGTTTATCATGCTTACAAGGAATACATTATCATACATGGTATTCAATCTAGATAATAGGTATCCATTTTTTTAATTTTAGTCTACTAACCATATTTCTACTTTGATTTCAGCGCGTCAACATTAACCATGGAAGTTATTTTATCTTAAGAGTCAGCAAGAGAAGTTTATTAACATACCCAGAATTGCTTCGGTTTTGTATGAAGTTCTAAAGACAGTCACAAGTGGCGCTGGTCCGCATGTTCTTTTTAGTTTCTCTACACTCGAATTTGTATAACGTGTGCATCGGTTTTTCCATTTTGTATATATAACTTGAAATTATGGTTTCTGTTAGGCCATTGCGGATAGAGAGTATTCGGGCCGAATCTAACATTCTTCCATAGTCGATTACCATGTTTTCATACTGAAACGTTGTCTCATACATTTGGTGTTCTTTCTTTATTTTCCATTTTATAATACTATCTTAGCATAATTATAATTTGGTTGTAGTACTTTTGCATGCATAGCATCACATTCTTCTGCATTGTGCCTGAGCTTGTATTCATCTTTCTATTGTTGAATGGGAGATCAGCCTCACATAAAGCGATCTCTTAAGCAAAGCATGGAAACAACCATTTGGCCACATGCCATGGTCAAGCCACATAGACACAAAAGTTTATTTATACCTTATAAATCTGTTCTTTAAGACCTTAATATGAGAAGATATCTAAGGTACAATTAGACTTAAATTCCTGAATTAGGAGGAGATATCTAAGGTACAATTAGACTTAAATCTCTGGTTGCTTAAAGCTTTTGCATATATTCACTTTTATGCTTGTGTGCACGGTTTTTCATAAGCTTTGCGTCTTTAGGGATACTTTGGTGAATGTTATGCGTCTGATCTTGTGACAAGCATTGTTGAGAGAATGCAAATGAGAATCCGAAACATTTTTGAATAATTCTATGGACTGAGAATTTGTTCTTGAATGTTATGACATAGACTTATTTGTTGCGACTGCTTCTTCTACAGCTTCATCTCTTATCTGGTTCTTTATCTATACTTAGCTACTAAGACAATTTTTGTTACAGTGTAAATATAATCTCAGAGTTGAGAAAGGTCATAGTTACAGTGGTAGACGGGTAGTTATTGAGATGAAGATCCTACTTACTATTTTTATAGATTTGATAAAGATGATAATAAATCTATAAGCACAAAAACTTAACTTATGTTCGAACTCATTTTATTTAAAGATGTATGGCTCTGTTTGTTGCAACTTTTGATCATTTTAAAATTTATATGTGAAAACGGATGTAATGGTCTAAAAGCCAATGAGAGCAACGAGGCATCGTATTTGAAAAATTGTATATTGTAAATGTGTTTCATCTTATTTTGATTTTGATTTCGATTGAAAATGATACAAAAAAAAACTAAAGTCATGCAAAACCTCTATTAGAGGAAGCAGAAACAGAGCAAAACAGCGATGAAAAAAAAAAAGACCAATCACCTCTGACCAATTACACATAGGTAATCGGTGGATCCTCTTCAAAAATCTCTAGCAACCGGGAAGGAAAGCCAACTGCAACATAAGATTGACGTCTATCGCCAACACACGACCTCTAGGGGTCTAATTTATGATGGATGTATCTATTATTAGTCTTGATATATATATGCATTGCTCGCGATTTTGGATCAAAATATTAATCCTTAATGGATTAATCTTACTATAATTCATTACCATTTACAATTTATTCGATTTGATCGATTAAATTAAACCAATTTTATCCACTTTTGTCAATTGAATCGGTTAAGTTATAGTTTTTAGTCAATTTGATCGATTAATCTAAGATACAACACTCTCATAATTTTAATTAGATACATGATAACAACAAAAAGAAATTAGCCAAATAATATATTTGTAAATAAATTACGATAAGAATCAAAATAACAATGTAAAAGTAAATCGTTCAAACAATGAACAATTATAAAAATGTCAAGATCATAGTGATGAAAGAATTAAAATCCCACTAATAATAAAAAAATTAGACTAACAATTTTAGATAAATGTAAAGATTAGAATTAGGGACGACGGAAATTATAGTATTTAAATAACATTTTAAAAAAATCTTAAAATCAAAAATTGGATAGTAACCAAAAAAGAAAAATGTTAGCCCAAAAATATCACACTCTCTTTCCTAATTTCACAAGAATTAACAACAGTGTAAGAATATGGACAACACATAATGAAGATTTTGATACAAAGTTGAATATGGTTAGGAAGAAGACAAATATCTCATAAAGAAACATCGGAAGAATAAGAAGTCGGAAGGAAGAATAAGAAGTCGGAGAATATGAAGATGATGAAGAATGAGAGGGAACCAGAAGAGGAAGAAGAAAATGAAGATAAACTTGAAGAAACAGAGCAAAACAGCGATGAAAAAAAAAAGACCAATCACCTCTGACCAATTACACATAGGTAATCGGTGGATCCTCTTCAAAAATCTCTAGCAACCGGGAAGGAAAGCCAACTGCAACATAAGATTGACGTCTATCGCCAACACACGACCTCTAGGGGTCTAATTTATGATGGATGTATCTATTATTAGTCTTGATATATATATGCATTGCTCGCGATTTTGGATCAAAATATTAATCCTTAGTGGATTAATCTTACTATAATTCATTACCATTTACAATTTATTCGATTTGATCGATTAAATTAAACCAATTTTATCCACTTTTGTCAATTGAATCGGTTAAGTTATAGTTTTTAGTCAATTTGATCGATTAATCTAAGATACAACACTCTCATAATTTTAATTAGATACATGATAACAACAAAAAGAAATTAGCCAAATAATATATTTGTAAATAAATTACGATAAGAATCAAAATAACAATGTAAAAGTAAATCGTTCAAACAATGAACAATTATAAAAATGTCAAGATCATAGTGATGAAAGAATTAAAATCCCACTAATAATAAAAAAATTAGACTAACAATTTTAGATAAATGTAAAGATTAGAATTAGGGACGACGGAAATTATAGTATTTAAATAACATTTTAAAAAAATAAAATGTTAGCCCAAAAATATCACACTCTCTTTCCTAATTTCACAAGAATTAACAACAGTGTAAGAATATGGACAACACATAATGAAGATTTTGATACAAAGTTGAATATGGTTAGGAAGAAGACAAATATCTCATAAAGAAACATCGGAAGAATAAGAAGTCGGAAGGAAGAATAAGAAGTCGGAGAATATGAAGATGATGAAGAATGAGAGGGAACCAGAAGAGGAAGAAGAAAATGAAGATAAACTTGAAGAAAAAGAAGAAAAGGAAGTCATAGAAGACAAAGACAATAACGAAGAAGAACTCGAAGATGATGAAGAAGAAAAACGAAAGACAAAGAAGACGACGAAGGAGAAGAAAGAGAAGAAGACAAAGAAGGAAGATGATGAAGTAAGGGAGAAGAAAAAACAGAAGAAAATGACAAAGAAAAATTGGAAGAGTGAAAGAGAGAGAAAAAATAATTCGGAGAAGATGAAAATAATGAAAAAAAGAAGGAAAAGACGACAAAAAAACTTAAAGATAAAGAAAAGAAAGAAGATGAAGAAATTCAGAAAAGAATAGGAAAATGACAAAGAGTAGCCCTGGGCATTCGGTATTAAGGTCACTTTCGGGTCTTTCGAGTCTTTCGAGTATAAGGATTTTGGAACCATTTAAGAACCGATAGGGTTTCGGGGCGGTTTCGATTTGGTTCCAATCAGTTTTGGGTCGGTTTGGTTCAGAGATTTAAGAACCAGTGAAAAATCGAAAAAGATTCGGATCTTAATCGGTTCGGATATTTATTACCCGAAATACCTAAAATATACCCAAAAACCCGAAAATATACCCGAAAACCTGAAAAAGTAAAAAAATATACCCATATAAACAACAATATACCCGAAAACCAGTAATATATTTAATACTTTTGGGTATATAATTATAATTCGGGTACCCGATCGGGTATCGGTTTGGTTTTGGGTATTACCTGATACACACATGTATCAATGAGGAGGAACCATAAGGGTATTTTGGGCATAACCAAAACCGATCAGTTTTGGTTATTTCAGGTCGGTTCCTGTTTTCGGTTCTGGTTTTTATGCCCATGCCTAATAAAGAGAAAAAAAACAAAACAAAACATAAGTAGAATAAGAAGGTGGATGAGACCAAGACGTTGAAGAAGAAGAATGAGGAGGAAAGTGAGGATTTTGAGACGAAAAAATAAAATCTTAAAGAAGAGGAAGAAGGAGTTGAAGAAGACGAATGTGATGAAGAAGAAGAATAAGCCCAATAAGATGAAAAAGAGAAAATGAAAATACGAGGGAGATGATAAACAAAATATAAAGAATAAGAAGAAGAAGACGAAGCAGAAGAAGTTGAGGATGAAGACGGGACGAAGAAAAACCGAAAGAATAATAAGCCAGAGAAGACGAAGACGATGAAAAAGAAAAACCGGAAGATAAAGACAAAGACAAACCGAAAGAGAAAGAAGAAGAAGAAGAAGAATTGTTGGAGAAGGCAAAGATGATAAAGAAGAAGAAGTTGAAGTCAAAGACGATTAAGAAGAAGAAAGAGATATCAAATACTTTAAAGAAGAAGCATGAAAACGCGAGGAATACCCGATTAGAACGACACACACTTAGTCACTTACGACTAAATGGAGAGACAGTTCTGGCGAGGGAGAGATAAAAAGAATTAGTCAGAGAGAGAGAACCTTCCGTAATTACAATGTGTGAGTGGATTAAACATTATTCATTATGGTTGTTATTTCCTCCTTTTTTGGGTTGGTCGAATGTCTAACATTGTTGTTATATTTGTGTTTAATTATTTATTGGTGATAAAGTTAATAATTTTATGATGTGATTATTTTATGACATATGACCGCACAAGGCGCGGGCTAAAAAAATTAAACAGCAATGGAAAAAAGACAATCACCTCTGACCAATTACACATAGGTAATCGGTGGATCCACTTCAAAATTCTCTAGCAACCAAAAAGGAAAGACAGCCGCAGCATAAGATTGACATCTATCCGCCAACACACTCGATCTCTAGGGGTCTAATTTATGATGACTATATGTATTATTAGTCTTGATATATATATATACAAGGCTCGGAATTTTGGATCAAAACATTAATTCTTAATGGAATAATCTTACTACAATTCATTGTCATTATCAATTTATTCAATTTGATCGATTAAGTTAAACAAGTTTTATTCACTTTTTTGTCAATTCAATCGGTGAAGTTATAGCTTTTTAGTCATTTCGATCGATTAATCTATGTTTTTGGTAATTGTCTTGTTATTTTCAAAAATATACAACGTTGTATAATTTTAATTAGATATATTATAACATCAAAATTTAATTAGTCACCTAATAATTTTTTAAGAAATTATGATAAGAATCAAAATAACAATGGAAAAGTAATTCGTTCAAATAACAATTATAAAAAATGTCAAGATCATAATTATTAAAGAATTAAAATTTGAATAGTGAAAATAAAAAATAGACTAACAATTTTATAAAAGTGTAGAGATTAGAATAGGGAGGACGAAAAATTATATTATTTAAATAACATTAAAAACCTTAAAATTAAAATATTAATATTATCTACAAATCAAAAAATAACATTAATATTATTTAAGTAACAAAAAAAATGTTAGCCCAAAAAATCTCATGCTCTCTTTCCTAATTTCACAAGAACTAGTATACTACATTTAATGAAATTGATTATCTACAAAACCATACAATTATCAATTATAATTTCTATTCAAATTTTCAAATATAAGAAGAACAAAAACCGGAAGAAGAAGAAGAAGTCATATAAAACCCGGAAGAAAAAGAAAAAAAATGGATAACACAAAATAATGAAAAAGGATAAGGATAAAAAGATGTGGAAATTGAAGAAAAAGAAGAAAACCAGAAGAATAGGAATAAGAAGTCGGAAAGGTTAAAGACGAAGAAAAAGAAGAAAACCAGAAGATGAAGAAAACGAAGTAGAAGAATAAGAAAACCGAAAGATGATGTAGATGAAGTAGAAGAAGGTGAAGGTGAAGATGAGGATAGCGACTAAGAAAAATCAGAAGAATAAGAATTCAAATAACACAAAGAATATGAAGGAGAAGAGGAAGAAGAGGAGTACAAATTGGAAAAAAAAAGAAGAAGTCGGGAATACGAATATGGTGAAAAAGAAGAAGCCCTAGACGATGAAAAAAATAAGAAAAATACGAAGAAAACGAAAAAGTGTAATATAAAGAAGAGGAAGAAGAAGAAGATAAAGCAAAAGAAGTAGAAGACGAAGAAAAACCGGAATAAGATGATGTCGAGAAGACAAAGATGATGAAGAAGAATAAGGAAGAAGAAGACGACGAAAAACTGAAAGAAAAAAAAAGTCAGGGAAGACGGAGACGATGAAAAAGAGGACGAAAAGTTGAAGATGGTGAAGAAGAAGAAGGAAAATATGAGAAAGAAACATATTTTTATAAATATTTTTAATCGAAGGTAACATATATAGGATAATGATATGTTCATATTTTGCTTGCTTTAGCGGTAAAAATATTTAAGGATCTTGATCGGTGTTGATTTACCTCTTAACAAGTATTTAAGCACTTGTTGATTTACCTCTCAACAAGTCGGTGTTGAAAGGCTTTCATGCAGATTTAGCTCGCACATCATCGGGCTAAGCATAGGTTAGGATGGGGGGTTTGGGTTGGAATGAAAAGAAAAAATCTTGAGCATGGTATGCAAAAGGAAAAGTGGAAACGAGGAAGAGATTTGGGAAAGAAATAGGGAAAAGCTAATGATTGAAATGGTTGGCAAGAAATATTTGATAAAGAAAAGGTGGTCTCTAACTACAAAAAGAAGAAAAGAAGCCAAAAATGGCTACTGCATCCAAAGGATGAAGAAAGGAACCAAGCCAAAGGCAAAATATGAGCTAAAGAAGAAAAGGGAATGAGCCAAGCCATTTGTTGATCAAGGATGAAGAAGAAATTTTCCCCAAGTGCTTAAACAAGGAAGAAACGATGAAGTATGTGGTTTATGAAATGCAAAAAGCCTTGAAGAAAGGGTAGCTTAGGAGTGATATTCATGGAGCTTAGAGGTAGGGGTTGAAGTCATTTGGGACATTGGGTAGATGAAAGTATATCCTTGTATGCATCAATTGCTTTTTACCCTTAGCATTTTGCCAAAGTTCATTCATTTGTTGAGAGAGCCTTTGATATGGAAATGCCACATTTATTGAGATAATTTTTATCTCAAAACCCTTGTCTTCTAGCCAAGTGAGTTCATTTGATTTGCATAAATGTGATTCATGGTTTCGTTTAATGAATGTTAAAGGATTGGGGAATATGAACGCTTGTGTAAGCTAATTTTTGAGCTTGATCCGTGGTGTGATGAGTATGGCTAAATCTTTGTGAGTAGAGATTCTTCAAGTACATTTTAAAATCATAATTGAATGGTTTTTCTTTTGTTGACATTTTTTGGACTCTATCTCATTCATTTCTCTCTTTTTTTCTCCTCTTCTTGTTTGTTTGTTTGGAGACAAGCAAATGAATAAGTTTGGGAGAGTTGATATTCTCATATTTTACATATTTTAGCATGCATTTATGTTATTGTTATGTGTCTCATGCATGTGTCTTGCATAGTTTTTATAGCATTTTGGTTTCAATTAGAGTATTAGATGTTTTGCATTAAGTCCTATGAGTCTTGCATGCATTTAGAGGCAATTGATGATATTTAGAGAGTTGGACCAAAGTAGAGTGCAAAGGTCCATCCGATACACCGGAAAGATGTGGCTGGAAGGAGGCCCTCTGATCTGACTCGGCTTGGATGAACTTCATCAATGTTGTAGAGGGGTAAGTTAGATATCTACCAAAGTTCGATTCAGGCCATTCAGTCATGTGGTTCGGGAGTTACGGCCATTTTACCAGAGATATATCTGCCTGCCGAGTAAGCTTCGACTTACACCGACACTACGGAGCGATGCAACTGATCGGTGGAGGTCCAGGCCCTTAAAATCGACCCAGCCCCTTCTTACATCGACCTGTTACCTTGATGCTTCACCTCAGGACAGTTACATCGACACCACAGGTCGATGCAACTGATCGATGCAGCACCAGCCGAAGTGACTCAAAGATCAGGCCAAATGAATACCTTCCCGTGCCCAGTTTAATCTGAGGTCTTCATGAAAGTCATAACCAATCGAGCTGACATTCGTTTAGTGGTGGTTTCATATCATTCAGATCGGCAGTTCAAGAGATATGGTAAATATAGCAAGGACATGTCTGTCTAGCATCCAAACGAGTTCTGTTCCAAATACGACGTCTGAAAGATCAATCCAGACGAAGGGTTTCCACTCCGATTCAGATTTTGAGTTCTTCATAGAAGTTGTAGATAATTGAGCTCTCTGTCTTCTGGAGGTGGTTTGAGGTCATTCGGATGTCAGGTTCAGGAGTTATGGCTGATTCACTGCAGGCATTCTTGACCACGACCCAGATTCGGCCGGGTCAATACCCGGTTTGTCCCGGGTTGACCCGGTCCGACCCAAACTTCTTTAAATAGTGAAAAATCTAATTTTTATATCTAAGCTTTCTTTTCCTAGAGTTGGATTTTCTCTCAAACTCTTCTTATGATGATTTTGGATGGATCTTCATCACAAATGCCACTCCAGAGAAGATTTCTTCAACTCTATCTTTATATTATGTTTATTTAATCTTTGTTCTTTATCTTTATGTCTCTTTTCCCTTGTGTTCTATCTTGTTCTTCATGTTTAGGTTTTAGACCCCTTTTTGTTGGATTTTAGATTTAGCTTGATTTTGATGATTTGGTGATTGATTCTTGATGATTATGTTCTTAATCCTTGCTTTCCTTTTTTGTTTAGTGTTCCTAATGCTAGATCTAGCTGAGAAAGTAGATCTAGATCATAAGGCATTTCATGCACACCAAGTGTTTGATGAAATGCCTTGATGAACTATTCAAGGGATTTATGCTCCTAGCCTAAGAGATTCGTTGTCTAGGGTGTATTTTGGTTGATCTTGTTTATATTCTTAATGCTTGCTAATCATTGATCCACAAATGAGAGTTTGCTAATGGATTGAGTGATTAGCATAGTGATTAGTTGCTTGAAAGAGAATTAGTCAAGATTAGTGATCTTAACCTAATGATTAGCATTGATTGTGTGTATTAGCATTATTAGTTAATCGTCTTGATGATTAGATAATGATGATTTAGGTTGATTCTTATTAGGTCCTTCACTTAGGTTGGTTCTTAATACTAGATTTGATAAGATAAACCAAAGTTTAGAACTGCACCTAGATTAAGTAGTTCTAGTTGGCGTGACAACCCAATCTAGAGCTACACCCTAGGATTTATGGTCTCATCCCATGCATTAGGGAGAGATTCGAGTAAACGGTTTTAGTGCTAGATTAGATTTATCCATTCGAGTCTTGAAATTAGGCATTTCACTCCTAACCCGAGTTTAAATGAATTGCTTGAACCGAATCTTTTGTGAGCTTTTCACATCCTTGCCAACGAGAGTTGATGTCAAGGGTGATTAGTGAACTAATTGGGATTGGAGATTAATGCTTGTTAATCATCTTATCATAAACGATGGTTTGTTCTTGATTTGGTGATTAACAAAGTGATTAGTGCCACGAGAGTGGATTAGTCATAATTGTGAATCCCATGTTCTAGGATAGCGTTTAATGCAATCTTTGTCATCATTATTTGATTGTTAATCATTCATTTGATAGTTCATTCCATGATCCAACACTTATATCTTTGTTTTCCTTCTTGCATTTGTTTTCTTTAGTTTAAAAAAATAAAAACCCAAAAACAATTGCTCTAGCTTAGGAAGTTTCATGTATTCTTAGTGTTTCAATCTTAACCTCTTTGGTTCGATCCTCAAATACTACAATGATACGAGTAGGTTTGAGTAATTGATATGAGCTTAACATCAAAATCTATTTATCAATTTGGCGCCGTTGCCAATTGAGTTTAGCTTTCAACATTAGGATTTTACTTCTTTTTTAGATTAAGCTTTTTTCTTTCTTTTGTTTACTAATCTCTCCTTCTAACTCTCTCTTGTAGGTGCATGAACTTGCGTTCTCAAGGCACCAACAATCTTGTTGAGCCAAGAGGCGACATCAACCTTCTACACCGCGGTCTTAGAGCAAGAAGAGATAGAGAACGGGTTGTGCACATTGCTAGGATTGGTATGGAAAACGTGCAAGTGAACCCGGATGGTGGTAATGACCACGTTGCTTATGCTCCACATCAAGGAGCAAATGGTGGTAATGAAAACCACCACCCACCCGCCCGTAATGGTCCTAACATAGTTGGAGCGGGTGATGCGGCCAATGCTCATGTCAACCGCCAAGGCATTCGAGCACCACCGGTTGAGACCAATGACTTTGAGGTCAAACCTAGCTTCATCAACATGGTACAAAGCAACAAATTTCATGGCTTGGCGGTGGAGGATCCACTTGATCACTTAGATCACTTTGACCGGATTTGTGGCTTGACAAAGATGACTGGAGTCTCGAAGGATAGCTTTAAGTTAAGGTTGTTCCCATTCTCTCTTGGAGACAAGGCAAGGCAATGGGAAAAGAACCTTCCCCACGGTTCCATCACTTCATGGGACCAATGCAAGACATCATTCCTTGCCAAGTTCTTCTCTCCCTCTAGAACGGCTAAGCTAAGAAATGAGATCTCAAGCTTCACTCAACGTGCAAATGAGAGCTTCAATGAATCATGGGAGCGGTTTAGGGGCTATACATCGCAATGCCCTCATCATGGATTCTCGGAAGCTTCCCTCTTGAGCACACTCTACCGCGGATCACTTCCTAAGATCCGTATGTTGCTTGATACCGCTTCTAATGGAAACTTCTTAGGAAAATACGTGAATGAAGTAATGGAGTTGGTTGAGAACCTTGCTTTGAGTGATGGTACATATGGTGATGAGTATGACCGGTCTACAAGAACCACAAGTGACTTCGAGGAGCAACAACGAACCAAAGCCATGATGGCTCTCAATGAGAAGTTGGATAAGCAATCTTCCATGATGGACAAGCAAGCCACTATGATTGACAAGCTTCTCAATGCTTCCAAAAAATCGATTCACTTTGTTGGTAATTTTGAGGGAAATCAAAGGTCCCATGAGGAAATGGTGGATTTGAGCAACCAAGAAGAAGTGCATTATATTGGGAACAATGATGGCTATCAAAGAGGTTTCAACAACAACTATGACAACCAAGGTCAAGCCCCCATTAATCACCAACAAAGTTTTGCTTCCAAGAACAACTTTCAAGGGAACCAAGGAGGTTTTCAACAAAGTGTTGTCCCTCAAACTCAAGGCAACAACTCCATGCTTCAAGACCTTGATATGAAGAACATGCTTCAACAAATTCTACAAGGCCAAGCTAGTGGAGCATTGGATATGAGTAAGAAGATGGAGGAAATAAATACCAAAGTAGCTTGCTCATACAATGATCTCCACAAGAAGCTTGAGGCATTGAGTTCAAAAGTTCAACAAATGGAGACCAAGGGAGCCAATGGAAGCAAAATGCAACAAAGCTCTTCAAATGGGAAAGAAATACAACCCTCAAAGGAGTATTTCAATGCAATCTCCTCATATGACCCACGTCCCACTGAAGATCATGAACCAAAGGGTAGTGTTGCTTGCATTGATTCACCAAGCACAACTAGGATTGAGCATAAGTCTTTCCCCAAGCTTGGTAATCCCGGTAAGTTCTCTATAGCTTGCTCTCTTGGTGATTTAGACGTTGATGATGCTTTGTGTGACTCCGGTTCAAGTGTGAATGTCATGTCCCATGAGATGTTCAAGAATCTAGGGATAAGAAACCTCACATATCACCCATCACCTATCACCTTTGGAGACTCTTCTTCACGGAAACCACTTGGTCTTCTTGAAAATTATCCGCTTAAGGTTGGGGATTGCATAGTCCCAACGGACTTCGTTATCATGGAGATGAAGAAGACCAACAAGCTCCCACTTCTCCTTGGAACCCCATTCCTACTTACCACCGGCGCTAGAATGGATTTCAAAGATCAAAGGGTAGTTCTCTTGAATGTGGATGATAAGGTATATTACCCAATGAGGATTTCTTCCAACAAGCTTTGTGGCACAATTACCATAAAGGATGATGAGTTTCGTGAAGAATAAGCGAGGTATGTGGGTAGATGTGAGATGGTTGAAGAAGCTCCACTCCCAAAGGTCTATGAAGAGGAAGAGAAGTCTCTTGAGAGAAACGATTTGGGTTATGGTAATGGTGAGGAAGCTTTGGAAATTGATAGAGTTAGCTTGGAATCTCCTCCTCCCACCACAATGTAGGACGTGAGTGAGACTAAAATGAAGCAAGAGAAGGGTGAAGGCACTAAAGCCAAAATGAAGAAACAAGACACTCATCCCCCTTTTTCCTTTGCTAAGAATGAACCAAGCAAGCTTGATGGTATAGGTCCGAGCCAAGCCAACCTTCTATGATGACTCTCACTCCATGGAAGCACAATGATGGAGTGATTGAGTACAAGATCAAATGCAAAGGCCGATCCAAGCCCTTTGCCTCGGTCAAAGCAATCCTCACTCCCGAGCTCAAAGAAAAAGGGCAAGCCGATCTTGAGGAAGTCATGAGCAAGGTGCTCAAGCTCGATCTCAAGGATCCACCATGGATTGCTAACACTCCTCTCTCACCCGCCTAAAAGGGTAACCAAAGTCAAACTTAGTGACTTTAAACAAGGTGCTCTTGGGAGACACCCCAAGCTTATCATTGTACATACTTTCTTTTTATGTTTCTCTATGTTTTCTTGTCCTTTTTGATGGGTTTGCTTAGTGTGCGTAGGTTCTTGATGGTCTAATGGTCATGGATTTAAGGACAAAGGTGTGTAGGATTGAGGTGATCACTCTCGTTTCCTCTATTCATTTCCAAGGTAATACTCCAAACTTTGTGAATAGCATTTAGAATCATATCTTTTTCTTTCTTTCATGCATTGTTTAACTCTCTCTTAAGCTTCTATTACACAAGGGACTGTGTAATTTAAGTTTGGGGGGAGGGTTTATATGTTATTTAACTTTGTGTCTTGTGATCTTATTTTGCCTTTTGCATCTTGAGTCTCATGCATATCATGCATTTTAAATAAATTTGATTTTTTTTGAACTTTTGTGCATTCCATATAGGATTGAGTCTAGATGCATATCATATTAGGTAGCTTTGCATGAGCATTAGGAGCAATGATAGATTTATCCTTGTAAAATATCATATTTAGAGCTTGATTCAATGCCCTCGTTTCTTGTCGTTTGATGCTTTTGATCTCGTGTTGAAATCAAGGATGAACCATATTTCGATCTTGCGTTTTATTACTAGGGTCTTAGCTAAAGCAAGTCTTGATTTAATTTCAATCCTACCTAAGTGAAAACCATAATTTTGACATTGAAATTATCATGCTTGTGCATTGCATAGTGAATTCATGGTTACCATATACATACTTGGGCTCATATCCTTTTCACCACTCTTTTTCTAGTCCAAGTAGCCGATTTACATCATTGGAACGGTTTACCAAACCTTTAACGTACCCTCCTTTCAAGCCAAAATCTTTAGTGTGCGTATGTGAGGCCTAATTTTTTGAGTAAGCTTGGCAAAAAGTGTTGAGTTTAGGGCGACAAGGATAGGATTGCATGTAGATCTATCCGAATATCAAAGGTTAGACTAGGCTAGGCTCGTGGGAAATGGAAGTTTTGGGTATGGTGTGATCGAAAATGTGTGACTAATGGAATTGTGGATAAGAAGGAAGTGGGTTCAAAAGGGAGAAAGTGAAGGTGAAAGGGGAATGCAATATTGTGATGTGGTTAGTGCAAGTTATCAAGAATAGCTCTTAGTGATAGTTATAGCCTCATAGAAACAAAGGAAAAAGCCAAAAATTGGCTAAGGCATCAATTGGTAAATGATGAGGCAAGGCAAAGAAAAAGAAAGAAAGAATAGCTAAAGAAACAACAAAAAGAAGCACGAAACCACAAGATTCAATGAAGAAGAAGAAATTCCCCAAGTGAGAAAAGATGAAGTGGAAGAAGAAGTTCACGTATGGGACATGAAGGCAAAAAGGCCAAGCGAGAAAATGGTAGCTTAAGATGAGGACTTCATGGGTAGATATGCTAGGGTTAAAGACGATTTGGGCATTGGGTAGATGTAAGTCTATCCTTGTATGCATAGATTTCATTTTGCTCTTAGCATTTTGCTAAAGCTTGCTCATTCATTAAGAGATCCCTTGCACTGGTGAAACCCCATACATTTGAGATCATCTTTATCTCAAAACCTTTACCCTAGCCAAATGGATTCACTTACCTTGCATAAGCATGATTCACTTGAAACGATTAATGAATGTTAAAGGATTGGATGACATGAATACTTGTGTAGGTTGAGGCTTGAATTTGATTCGTACAGGGAAGGATATGACTAGCTCTTTTTGAGTAGACTTGTTTGATCGCATCTTAGAGCTAGTAACTTGGACATTTAGTTGAATTCTTTTTATGGCACTTTTGGATTTGAGCTCCCATTTTTAGTCTTCTCCATTTCCTTATTCTTGTTTGCTTGAGGACAAGCAAAGGTTTAAGTTTGGGGGAATTGATATGTTCATATTTTGAATGCTTTAGCATACATCTCACTTAGAGTTTTGTGTCATTTGCATGCATAATCATAGTTTTGTCTTGCATTTAGGTCTCATTTAGAGATTAGAAAATTTGCATTAGGTCCAGTAAGTTCTTGCATGTTTTGGAGTATTTTCTAGGTGATTGCAGGCAATTGGGCATATTTGGAGAGTTGGACCAAAGTAGAGTGCAAAGTCCATCTGATACGCTGGAAAGATGTGGCTGGACGGAGGCCTTACGTTCTGAAATAATTCAATGATCTTCATGGAAGATGTATAGGAAGGACTAAGCTTTCTACAAGAGTTAGAATCAAGTCATTCGGACGTGTGGTTTGAGAGATATGGCTGATTTACTAAAGATATATCCGCATGCCGAGACAGTTTCGCTCAATACCGACTTGTTGTACCGAGGAGTGACATCGGTATTCACCAAAGTAGCAATACCGACGTCACAAGTCGGTACAGCAAGTCGGTATTGAAACAGGAGGAAAATCTCCTTAGTACCGACATGTTGTACCGAGGAGTGACGTCGGTATTGACCCCATGACAGTTTCTCACCCAAACCAGCCGAGCTCACCCGAGGTGTCTGAACGATCTGGCCGAAAGAGGGGTCTACAATCCGAATAACCTTCGGTGGTCTTCACAAAAGTTTTAGCCACGTGAGTTATCTGACTACAGGAGGTGATTCCAGGTCATTCGGATATGTGGCTCGTTAGATACGGCCGTTTTACTGAGCGTATGTCCGTCTGGCCGAAGCCACCAGACATGCCTGAAAGAACTGGCTGGACTGAGGCCCTTCGACATGAATCAGCTTGGATGACCTTCATAGAAGTTGTAGAGGAGTGAATCCGATTTACACAGGAGTTTGAATCGGGTTATTTGGACGAATATATAGGGAGATAAGATGGATTTACTGAAGGTATGTCCGTCTGGCCGAGAGAAGATGACACCGTCCAAACAACCGGCAAAACGAAGGCCTTCCGTTATGAATCAACTCAAATGGTCTTCATAAGAGTTGTATAGAGACGAGTTAGATGTCTACAGGAGTTGGTTTTAGATCATTCGGATATCAGGTTAAGGAGTTATGACTGATTCACTGAAGACGTATTCAAGTTTCGGCCGGGTCAATACCCGATTTGTCATGGGTTAACCCGGATCCGACCCAACTCAGCAAACACCTTTTTATATTTTAGAGATCTGATTTTTAGATCTATCTCACTTTTTATCCTTTTTTCCATTTTTTCTCTCTCTTTTCTCTCTAGAACAAGACCTTGTCTTTTTAGGGTTCTTGGGATTTTTCCCTTGGATTCTTTTGATTTATGCAAGTTTAAGGTTATATCTTTTCATCTTTATCTAATCTTTCACATTCCTATTCCCTAATCATGATTAACATCACCTCTTTCACAAGATTTGGTGTGTTCTTCATGATTAGTTAGTAGTTCTTCTTAAGGTCCATGGATGAGGTAGATTTGGTGAATTTCGTGTTAGATCTTGATGTCTAGGACTTAGTTTACATATTCCCTCTCTTATTTGGTGTTCACAATGCTATATTATGCTAGATATAGTTAATCTAGATCTTAGAGAATTTCATGCACACAAGGTGTTCGATGAAATTCCCCAAAGAACCAAATAAGGGATTTTGCTTTCTGAGCCTATGAGAGTAGTTGTCTAAGGAGCATTAGGGCCATAGGAACCTATGTTTATTGCTTGTTAATCATCCTATCACAAACGATGGTTTGTTCTTGATTTGTATGATTAACAATGTGATTAAGACCATGAGAGTGGCTTAATTTTGCTTAAGTGTTCTAGGCTAAGGGAATAGCTTGTTTGTGTGAAATGACATCTAGATGGATCATGGAAGAATCCAAAATCAATAACCTCATCCAAGAGCTTGCCTTTATCTTATTGTTAATCACGTTTTTAGTCTTTGCTTACTTGTTCTTGTTTGAATTTGAATCATTTAGGTTGTTTAGAAACCAAAAACCCCTCTTGTTAGCTTAACTTACAAAGTTGTATGCATTCCTAGTGATTGAAACTTGTACCCTTAGATTCGATATCTCTTATGTTACATAGGCATTTTGAGTAATTGATACACGGAAAAAATACTTGTATCAGATAACATTTATATATATGATACTATAATTTAGTCGATATGATAATTATATTTTTGCTGTAATTTTATTTTCAAATATAGATATACAATTTAAATAAGTGGTTTCATACACGCACTTGGGAGGAATGTAAGAACCGACAAAAAAAGAGATATTGACGGCCAAATAGGAAGAGAGTTCCAACGAGGGAGAGAAAGCAAGAATTAGTCATAGGGAGAGAGAAATCTATATGTGAATACATTGTGTAAGTAAAATAAACATTATTAATTACGTTTTCGTGCTCTATGATTTCTAATTCCTTGATGTTACAATCATATGTGATAAATATTACATGATTATGTGGAGAGTGAGATAAAGATTGAGTATATATAGAAAGAAGATTTTAAAAAAAACAGAACATTTTGTTGATGCTGATGAACATTAAACATTTTGGAGTTTTATAATAACGTTGACAGAAAACATTGCGCTACCAAACAATAAAGGTAGTAGGTAAGAATCCAGGGTTTTGAAACTCTTCGTACTTTTAGTGTTGTCTCAATCATATGATATATAAAATTTCAGACGAGGGAGGGAGAGAGGGAGAGAGGGAGAGAGGGAGAGAGGGAGGGAGAGAAGGAGATAGAGAGAGGGAGAGAGAAAATGAGATATAGAGAAGGGGAAAGAGAGAGAGAGTTAAAGCTTTCGGTACATGTAATTGATCGATATTAGATCTCAATTAGTTTATCTCTTCCGTGTTCCTAATTTTTTGTTTAATCTGGTTTAAAAGAAAATTAAAGCTTTCAGGGACATGTAAGTGTAGCTTTTTTAGTAGTAATGGTCTAACCTTTTTATGTTTATATGTATTTCTATCTTCTTTATTTTATTCAGATGTATGCTTCTTAATCGGCCATAATTGATAAACTTGCTATTATTCGTTTTTGTACATCTTCGATCATAACTTTGGACCAAATCTATTTTATTTGTTTGGTTTATAATTTAAACCCTTAAATCTTGTGTTACAAAGAAAAGTATTTGAAATGATAAAGTATTTAGAGAAACAAGCATTGGTCGAAGAAAAATGGCAACGACCCACGAAACATATTAATGTATGATCGAAGAAATTTCGGAGGTATTGAATTCGACAATACTAAACCGGTTCCATACCCTGTTCGAAATGCTAGAAGAAAAGCACGGAAGCCACAAGGAAACATTGGTTGAAACGATGAAAATGTTTTGAAGGTAAAGAAATGTGTGATTGATATGAAGAAGGAGAAAGAAGAGATGGCAAAGATACTTGAAGATAAAGTAAGAGAACAAAAGGGAGAAGTAGAAGTTGAAGGAGACAAGACTAAACCTATCTATTATGGAATTTATCTTCCATGAAGGAGAAGAATAACCAAGGGAGATCTAAGTTAGGAATCTAGAGAGAGATAGAGATAGTGAGAGAGTGTGAGATATAGGGAGGGAGGGAGGGAGGGAGATAGAGCAGGAAGGAGGGAGAGAGAAAGAGAGGGAGAGAGGTAGGTAGAGAGAAAGAGAGTGAAAGCCTTCAAGGTCATGTAATTGATTGATATTATATCCCTATTAGTTCGTCTCTTCCGTATTCCAATTTTTTTTGTTTAATCTGGATGATAAAGAATTTAAAGCCTTTAAGAACATGTAAGTGTAGTTTTTTGGTAATGGTGGTCTTATTTTTTTTTTTTTTTGGTATGTATTTCTATTTTTGAGAACATCAGAAGCACATAAGCTACAAGAAAGCAGTGGTTGAAACGATGAAAATGTTTTGACGACGAATATATGTGTGATTGATATGAAGAAGGAGAAGGAAGAGATGGCGAAGATGTTTGAAGGTAAACTAACAGAACAAAGAGTGAAGGAGAATTTGAAGGATATAAAAAACTAAACATATGTCTATTGTAGAATTTTTCATTCATAAAGGAGAAGAAGAAGAACATACTGGTGATTTTCGAGGAAGAACTAAGGAAGCCCTAAATTAGAAATATGGAGAGAGAGAGTTAGAGCCTTCATGGACATGTAATTGATATGTATTCTATCACCGTTAGTTCATCTCTTCCGTGTTTCTGATCTCTGTTTATTATGATTGATAAGAAAGTTAAAGTTTTCAATAATAGTTTTATGTTGTTGTTTATAAGGTAACAACAACGAAGAAAAGACTCTAGATTTTGATTACATATCCAAAAATGAAGCGACAAAATAAGACTATGAACGTTGTATATAAATAAGTGTTTCATAATATTTTTAAAAGCGTCTTTTGTCTTATTTTAATTAATATGGTTTTGATACAATTATTGATCTTCGTTAGTTTCTACAAATAAATAATATTGATTATTATGTTTTTACTTTTTTTTGGTTGATTGTATGTCTTACATTGTTGTTATATTTGTGTTCGGTTTCATAATATATGTTTGGTAACAAATTTAATAATATAACTAATGTGATTATTTAAAGAAACCTCTCTGCCCGCGCAAGGCGCGGGCTAAACACCTAGTATATATATATATATCATGTTTCAAAATATATATATATATATATATATATATATATATATCATGTTTCAAAAAATATATATATATATATATATATATATATCATGTTTCAAACAAAATAATATATATATATATATATATATATATATATGTCCTTCAAATATATGGCACATATATCAATTATGCATGTGGATTTATACATTTTGAATTTAATACATAGTTTGAATTTGTTTTCAGAAATACGATATCATGTTTTTTTTTTTTTTTTTATCAAATTTAATAAACTTAGCAATTTCAAACATAAATTGAACTTTTAAAATTTAACAAACTTTGCAATTTCAAATGTGATTGAATTATTTTTCGAATTTCTCTAAATCTGTCGAAAATCCCTCGGGAATTTTCGACGGATTTCCGAGGGATTATGTTAGGATACAAGACGAAGAAGAGATAGTCAATGATGTTGAGGTGGCGAAGAGAAGATCATCACGGCCACATAAGCACAATTCAAGATATGTCAATTAACGAAGTCTTAGGACTTCACTCTGTTTTACGTGTTCGACAATAAGAGAATTAGTCATCCTTGTTTTGAGGAGATCGTTCTCAACTTTCCCATTTCCTGTTTTGTAGGAGTTATTGACTCAAATTTCAATTTCTGTTATTTGCTTCATTGTAATAGTTTATCTATATAAGTAATGAGAAAAACCAAAAATAGGTAGTTTGAACTACCAAACAAAAATCTTGTGTTTTACTTTACAAATCTCTTGCTTTGAAGAGTGACCAAAATTAGCTTTGTTGCTAACCTGAAATTGAGAGCACCTATCCTGTTATTTTATTTTCATCTCATTTTTTTCCCACCATCAATACCATTGCGCAAAAAACCTGAAATTCACAACGTCGATTGGAATTGATGCCGTCCGATTCAGAGGCAATGAGAGAATTGATGATCTTGAAGCCGGGTTGGGCTTGGTTCGAGATGAGGTCTGAAATTTACATGCCGTAATGGACGATAAATTTCGGAGCATTGAAACATCACTCAATCGTTCAATGGAGGAGTCGTTGAACCGGATGATGGAGACCATGACGATTATGAACAATAACCGAGAAGGAGGATCGAGTGCACCACGAGGCGGCCAGCACGCTGACGAACCACCACCGTATGTTCATGCTCACCGCAACGAGCATACAAATCCTTTTCCACCGGCGACAAACATAGGCGTGAAGCTCGAATTCCCAAAGTTTAACGGAGGTGACCCGACAAAGTGGATGTACAAGGCAAAGCAGTACTTTGCGTATCATGATATGCCGATGGAACAACGCGTGAGCTTTGAATCTTATCATCTGACGGAGGAAGCCAATCGTTGGTGGCAAGCTAAGTGCAAATCTATCGGTCGCGCGGTGCACCAAATCCCATGGGAGACATTTGAGCTTGAACTATGGACACGTTTTGGGCCAATTGACGGAGAAAACTTTGATGAGTTGATGTGCTACATCCGTCAAAAGGGTTCATTACTCGAATACCAGAGAGAGTTCGAGAAGTTGCAAAATCAGGTTGAAGGTTGGACAGAGAAAGCGCTGGTGGGTGCTTTCATGGGCGGACTCCACACTTCTATTTCGAGCGGTATTCGCATATTCAAACCAAAGACGATGATGGAGATTATTAATCTAGTCAGGCTGCGTGATGATCAGCTACAAAAATAGAAAAGATAGAATAGCCCACGAAGCTATAACACCAATTCGAATCCGTCAGTGGGATACTCACAATTCGATTCCAACATTACGTTATTGGCTAGTGAGAAGCAATCACCAACGTCTCGAAAACTGAGTTGGGAGGAATTAAAGAGAAAGCGTAGCTTGGGCTTATGCCTCAGTTGTGATGAAAGATACACACCGGGTCATAAATGTAAATAGCCCCAATTGTTCGTGATCGAAGGAGAAGATGACACGGTAACAAAGGAAGATGAGTCGGAAGAGACAAACCCAACGCCGGAGATCACGCTCCACGCATTGATAGGTTTGGGAGCTCCGGCAACAATGCGACTCTGCGCGTTAATCAACGGACATCATCTTCTCGCACTTGTCGATAGTGGCTCTACTCACAACTTCATCAGCAAGAAAGCGGCTCAGGGACTCAAATTGGCGGCAACACCAACGAAATCGCTCGAGGTTCGAGTCGCTAATGGCTCTCCACTCCACTGTCGTCAGAAGTATGAGAAAGTGGCGATTCAGCTTGGCGGCTCAGAATTCGTGGTGACGTTGTACGCCGTTCTTTTGGTGGGTCTCGATCTTGTTATGGGCATAAAATGGTTAGAGTGTATTGGGCCTATGTTGTGTGATTGTAAGACCCAATCTCTACAATTTAAATGGAAAGGAGAGTCCATCATTATTAATGGGCTCAGAATGGAGACTATTAGGCCCATTACCCAACAAAAGGTGGAAAAAAGAGATACGCCAAAGACACACTTTGTTCGCGATTTGTTCAACGAAGGAGACGGCGGAGCTGAAACCACTAAATGATGATATGCGCCTCATTCTCGACGAATTCGGTGAAATCTTTCGCGCTCCAGATCGCTTACCACCACAAAAAGCCATCGAACATCACATCACTCTCAAAGACAGTACCAATCCAATCAACGTACGACCGTATCGATACACATACTTTCAAAAATATGAGATCGAGAGACAAGTCACAGATATGCTGCAATTGGGCATAATTTGGCCCAGCTCAAGCCCGTTTTCTTCTCTGGTTTACTCATCAAAAAGAAAGACGGGTCTTAGAGATTTTGCACTGATTGCAGAGCATTGAACTCGGTGACAATCAAGGATCGATTCCCGATTCCCACCGTTGACGATATGCTGGATGAACTACACGGAGCAGCTTACTTCACTAAGCTCCATCTCATCGCCGGTTACCACCATGTCAGGATGCACCCACCCGATATCCATAAGACGGCGTTTCGAACGCATAATGGCCATTATTAATATCTCGTCATGCCGTTTGGACTTTGCAATGCACCGTCAACATTTCAAGTTCTCATGAATGACATATTCAGGCCATTAATGAAGATGTCAATTCCGGTTTTCTTCGATGATATACTCATCTACAGCTCGACTTGGGAGATGCATCTCCAACATGTTTGTGAAGTCCTTTGTCTCATCCGTGAGCATCAATTATCGGTGAAGCTTAAGAAGTGTGAGTTTGGGAAACAAGAACTTGAGTATCTCGGCCATATCATCTCACATATGGGAGTGAAAGTGGATTGATGGCGATTATTGTGGCAATTCGTACATGGCGGGCATATCTGCTTGGTCGGAGATTCACCATTCAAACTGTTCAACGGAGCCTGCGATTCATGTTGGAACAGCGTATTCTCATGCCCGAACAACAGAAGTGGATGGGTAAATTAGTAGGATACGATTATGAGATCGTATATAAGCCGGAAAAAACTAATTATGCAGCTGATGCGCTGTCACGCATTCCCGACAGCCCAGTTTTAAACACCATTTCAGTTCCACAAGCATCTCATTGGAAAGATCTCCATTTTTGGCCACTTCTGACCCTTATCTCGTTCGCATTGGTGCAACAGTAATGAGTAATCCAGGCCATCCATACTCATGTAAAGATGGTCTCTTGTGTTACAACAATCGCATAGTGGTCCCACCATCATCACCACTTGTGAAACAATTCTTACGTGAGCATCACGACACCGCCATGGGAGGTCATTCAGGTGTGTTACGAACCTTTAAACGTTTAGCGAGACAGTTTTATTGGCCCTCCATGCAGAAGACAGTGGTTGCATATGTTTCGCAATGTGATGTTTGTCAACAAGCTAAAGCACAAACAATGTCACCGGCGGGACTCTTACAACCATTACCTATACCGGAACAGCTTTGGGGGGATATTTCAATGGATTTCGTTGATGGTTTGCCCAACTCTAATGGCTACACGACAATAATGGTGGTTATTGATCGATTGAGCAAATCAGCCCATCTTGTGCCTTTGTCACACCCGTACACAGCAGCAACGGTAGCAGTGAAATTCATCGAGTCGGTGGTCAAACTTCATGGACATCCACGCTCAGTCCTAAGCGATCATGATCTGGTCTTCCTCAGTAGTTTCTGGAAAGAATTATGGAACTCTCGGGTACAACACTCCGTATGTCTTCGTCTTACCATCCACAAACCGACGGACAAACGGAGGTCGTCAGCAGATGCATCGAACAGTTCATGCGTTGTTTTGTGCAACACCATCGAAGAAGTGAAGTTCCTTCCTTCCGTGGGCAGAGTATTGGTATAATACTACATTCCATTCAAGCACCGGTACAAAGCCTTTCGAAGCACTCTATGGCAGTTGATGATGAGGTATGACATTGGCTCTACTCTTATTGGTGAGATTGATGAACAAATGAGGAACATCGATGAGTTATTGGTTGAATTAGAGCACCACTTAGCCGCTGCTAACAATCGCATGAAGCAATTAGCTGACAAAAAGCGACGTGATGTGGAATTTGAGGCTGGTGATTGGGTTTTCTTAAAGCCGCAACCGTATCGGCATAAATCAGTCATCAACAGGTCATCGCATAAGCTGTCTAATAGGTTCTATGGCCCATTTCGAGTTCAAGCACGTATTGGGCAGGTTGCTTATCGTCTCAAATTACCGGAGGGATCACGCATTCACCCAGTTTTTCATGTCTCTCTTTTGAAGAAAAGGGTTGGTGACGATGTTGATGTAGAAGTGGAGTTGCCACCATTACGAGATGATGGTCTTTTGTGCTTAGCACCTGATAGGGTCATACGAAGCCGCTATATATAGCACGGTCCAAAGGAGATAACAGAGGTGTTGGTCCAATGGAGTAATTTACCACCGGATTAAACCTGAGAAGATTTGGAGCAGCTATCCTTAAGTTTTTCGAAGTTTCAAATGAACATTAAGGACAAGGTTCTTTCGGACGGCATGAATATTGTTAGGATACAAGACGAAGAAGAGTTAGTCAATGATGCTGAGGTAGCGAAGAGAAGATCATCACAGCCGCGTAAGCACAATCCAAGATATCTCAATTGAAAAAGTCTTAGGACTTCACTTTGTTTTACGTTTTCGACAATAAGAGAACTAGTCATCCTTGTTTTGAGGAGAACCTTCTCAAATTTCCCATTTCCTTTTTTTAGGAGTTATTGACTCCACTTTCAATTTCTGTTATTTGCTTCCTTGTAATCGTTTATCTATATAAGTAATGAGAAAAACCAAAAATAGGTAGTTTGAACTACTAAACAAAAATCTTGTGTTTTACTTTACAAATCTCTTGCTTTGAAGAGTGACCAAAATTAACTTTGTTGCTAACAGATTATACTAATTCAAGATACGCATCAGAGTCTACTCTTCCTGCAAAAGTAGGAGAAGTTAATTTAACATCAGTAGGTTGTCTATTGCGGTCCTCCTCTTTTATCATGTTGCGGTAGAGTGGATCATGTCGCTTGTGGACCTGCTCGTGTATTATTGGGTCAGTGGATTATCTTGTGGATCTACATCCCGAATGGGGTTGTCGCGTGCCCTTGATGCGGCTTGTCGAGGGTTGTTGTTGGTTGCTGGTGCAGCCGGTAGAGGAATGAGATTCTTTATAACGCTAATCTTTTGTTGTTGTTGTGGTTGCTCTAAACGGCTTATCCATTCTCCAAGTTGGACCCCCATATTGTTCATTTTTGTCCTTATGGCATCCATACTGTCTCTTACGACTTGAGGATTTGTGCCATAACATCTTGTTGATTTTCATTACTGTCTCCTATGGTACCTTGTCAAACAAACAGAAAAAGCAATCAAAGTATATGACAAAAAAATGGAACAAAATTGACTTTTATGGTTGTTCTATGGTCTTAAGAGCATCTTCTATGGTTGAGACACCCACCATTAAAAAAAAAAAAAAAAGAGAGAGAGAGTGAAATGAGAGCATGTGCTTTGGACACTCAACCAAATAATATTAATAATTTAATATAATTTAGTTAGTTTTATAATTAAATTTTAAATAAAAACAAAAAACAAAATTGGACCAATTAGAAAGTGACACATGTGAGGAGAGTGTCTCAACATTGGTGAGACACCCATAGGAAAGTGTCTCAAATGAGACATTCTCTACACTCTCTCTCTCTCTCTTCTCTTTTTTTTTTTAATGGTGGGTGTCTCACCCAAAAAAATATTAATTGTTTTTTAATTATGCATTTTTGCAAAAATACCCTACAATTTGAAGTCAAATCTAAAAATGCCCCCTTCCTCTCCTCTTTTTCAGAATTCCACGAATTACCCTTTAAGAATCTGGGTATTCACGCAAATGCCATTCCTCATACTGCTGTTAGAGTCTAACGTTTTTTTCAAAAGACAAAAAAAAAATTCATATCTAACTTAATTACGAAAATGCCATTGCCATCAATTCTCAACCTCCACGACAACCACCATCGTCGACGAGTTAATGCAGAAACTAACCAATTTTTCGCCATTAAAGCCCAAGAATAGAGCCCAGACTTTCTTTTCGCGAGTTCTCCTCTCCGATTTCTTCGATTTCCCCTCGATTTTCCGATTCAAACTTACCGAAATCATTTTTTATGGCATAAAAACGGCAAAACACGACTGGGCTTGCGGGATTTTATTGATATTAGACGTTCTGGGCGCTCGACGAGGGTGAAAGCAAACTCTAAACGGATATAGGTACGAATTTTTGCATATCGTCGATTTTTAGATCTGAGTTGTATACTCAGACCGCTTTAGAAGTCTAATGAAACCCACATGGTCAACGAGAGGGTAGTTTTGCAATTGACTTTTAAATACTCAAATTAAAATTGAAATCTGGTAATTTCCTTTGAAAATAAAAAAATCAAGAAAAATCCTCTAATCGAGGCATAGGGTAGTTTTGCAATTGACCGAAAACTTGACTTTTTATTCAGACGTCATATCCAGTATGAAGGAAAAATGAGCGACTTTGACCGGAAGTTGACTGTTTCTTCAAACGCAATCAGAAGTCTGAAAAAAAACCAGGGTACTGGTAGTAATTGACCGAAATTTTTCAAAAGTTGACCAAAATGGGGGAAAAAGTATCAGACTTCTTTGGCAGCCTGAATAGGAGGGAAAAAATTTCAGACTTCTATGGCAGTCTGAAAATGATGAAATCTTTCAGACTGCTAAAGAAGTCTGAAATCTAAGATTTTGGTCAATGCAAAAATTACACCAATTTCTGTCAGACTTCTATCGCAGTCTTCTCCGTGAAGTCTGGAGAAGTCAAACTTCGGTCAATTGCAAAACTACCCCATAATGTTTTCAGACTTCTCCGTGAAGTCTGACAAAAAAGTCAAAATTTTGGTCAATTGCAGAAATACCTTTTTCTTTTTCTCAGACATCTAATGCAGTCTGACAAAAAAGTCAAAGTTTGGGTCAATTGCAAAAATACCATTTTTGTCAGACTGCGACAGAAGTCTGCTTTGATAACTTTTCGTTAGACGGCATCCGCAGTCTACTTTGTAACATTCTAATTGAAAAAATACCCTCTTTTCAGACTGCCATAGAGGTCTGACGTATTGTTTGTCAGACTTCTGTGGCAGTCTGGATTGACAAATTTTTTTAAACCGTTTTTTTTGTATATTTGTGATGAATTTCGTTGATTTTAATTTTTTTACGTGTGTTAGTTGTATATGTTCCTCCTGCTTTAGTTTTACATGTTTATGTTCGGTAATTAATTTTAAATAATTTTTTTAATAATTCTGGCAATGTAGCTAATAGAATCAGATTTCGCGAAGAAGTCTGATATTTCCATTAAGATCGCTAATGTTGTTTTTCCATGATTGTTTTTACAGATAATGGTGCATCTACCTGTTAATTTTGGTGAATGGGTTGTGAGAGATCATATTTGGTATTTTGTGGTGGATACTCTCAAAGGAGGGTGGTTTATCACTTTGGGCGATCGTTCTACATATTGTGAACTTGTTGAGATGGTACAAGTTGATTATATGCTGGACAAGAAAACCGAGTTGGTGGAGTTATCATATCCGTTACCGGAACCACTCTTGCAACAGATCGGTCCGGATAGCCCTCATATTTATGTCACAAATGATAGGCAAGTAAGGAGCATGGTCGAGTTAGCTAGTGCGCATTTAAAGACGAGCAACATTGCCGAAACTATAAACTCCGTAGTCAAGAAGACAAAAGGATATCCTATCTCTTTCTTTTTGGAGTTCATACAAGAAAAGCTAGGGACGTGGTTTTGTAAAAGGCGGCTAGATGCATTAAGTCTCACAACAAAATTTAGCCGAGGAGTTGAATATTTGATGGCTATTCGTGAATATTATGCGGACTTCATGACGGCGGAACGCGTTGATGGGTATCGATTCGTTGTTAAGGGAGGGCATAGGGATTGTGTGGTCAACTTGCACAACCGAACGTGTGAATGTGGTGTGTGGGATTACGAAAAGATACCTTGCTCACATGCAATCTGCGCTGCACCAGAACTTGAGCTACACCCATATACGCTGTCATGCCCATCATACGGTAGGGACTATCTGTTTCAGGCATATGCAATGAACATCCTTCCGAAGAACTGTACTATGAAAGCTCCTGACACCGTATGTGTCATTCCCCCACATAATCCTCGTCCTCCTAGAAGATCTCAGAAGTTGAGGTGGCAAACTTGGCTAGAAATTGCCAAGACAAAGGGTAATAAACCACGGAAGCTTCCCAAGCAATATACTTATTATAATTGCAAACAACCAGGCCACAAAAAACCAAATTGTGTAAGCTAAATCACCTTACACTCACATGTTTTATAGTTGTTTTCATATATCTACTGTATATGAGAAGCTGCTGTCTTTTTCGGTGGAGACAGGTAACCAAACCTGAGAAGGATTAGATCTGGTGGAAGTCTGATGTACTGACGAATGCAATTTAGAAGTTTGATAGAGAAGTCTGAAGAAAGTCTGAGAGGAGTCTGTTGGTGTCTTTCCAGTACAATATTTCGTTTCCAAGTCGTTTTTTAAGTTGTCTAAGTCTAAGAACTTGTTGTGTTAATCGTTGGTTGTTGTTGTTGGCTTAAACTTAATTTGTAGTACTTATGTGTTTGCTGCATCTCGTCAAGTCTAAATAAGTCTTAAGAAAATCACACCCTTTCCAAACTGCATTATAATTAAGTCTAATAACAGAAATTCATTACAAAAGATAGAAATAGAAGTCTGACACCAGACTTCTATAGAAGTTTTAAACCAATTACCCTAGAAATATCCTACCTATGCCCAACACGCTTTTGACATCACAATTGGCATAGCACAAAAAATTTCCGCAGAAAGTAAGCCAAAAGATGGATGAGTTTTTCTTATATCTACAAAAGATAAATATATGCAAGAATCCATTGTTCTCGGGAATCCAAAAGTTAAAGAGGAACTCTACTTCACCTGTTCGTAGACGTCTAGCAATTCATTCTCGGTGTCGGTACGAGCCTCTTCACCTGTTCGGCAGAGCTTAGTTAATATCTCATAACTTATCAGACTGAATTTGCAGTCTGACATAGAGCAATCAAAGGTGAATTTTAAGGAAAAAAGGTCAGTAAAATACCTGCTTGTGCAACTCTAAATCAACTTTCTTCCGATTCCTTGATCCTTTGTAAGCCAAGAGCGGTGGGGCTGGGTTATCTTGCAAGTGCATTCCATAAAGCGTAGCAACTTGATCCTTTGTAAGCCAAGAGCGGTGGGGCTGGGTTATCTTGCAAGTGCATTCCATAAAGCGTAGCAACTTGATCCTTTGTAAGCCAAGAGCGGTGGGGCTGGGTTATCTTGCAAGTGCATTCCTTAAAGCGTAGCAATCCCGGGACAGGCCCAATATACCCATATGTTCAAGACCTCAGCGAAGCCCTCAACCTGATAGCTTTTGTCATCTTGGAGTTTTTTGTTTGCCTCTGTTTTGACAGAGTCTACCAAGATTTTGAAGGCCAGTCTTCCCCATGGGTATGCTTCTAACGCCCCTGGAGACAGCAATAGCTTAGTCATGTCAGCCCTTGCGGAAACTGACCAGTGTTGAGCCTCAATGAAGCTCGTGTAGATGGCTAGGTAGCCCAACCAAATCCTATCTTGCCGTTCCCAGCCTCGACATCTGTTGCAAGCATCCAGTAACTGAAAATAACTTGGCCCTACCTCGAAATCCAGCCCAAGAAGCTCCCACATTGCTCTCATATCGGCTGTATACTCAACCTCCGGGTACTCCAGATTCTCAACATAGTCGCAATTGAGTCCGGTTATCTGTTGAAACTCATGGAGGGAAAACCTAACCTGTTGAAGGCCAAGAAGACACCAAAGCTCATGCTTCTGATCTACCTCTAGTTGCATAGTAAGCATGTAGTGCACCATCCTTGAACACCATACGAAGTTCAGCTCATGCCACTTCACAAAAACCCCAAAGGCTGAGTTGCGAAACTCTTCCCACTCATCATCATCCAGCGCTTCTTGGAGAGCGTCCATGAGATCTCTCTTATTGCTGAAGTAGTGTATGCTTTTGTGTGGTTGAGGCTCATACCCGGTTGTGAACATCCTTGGAGGGAATTCACGTTCTGCCATTATGTCTAAAACCTGCATCAACCACAACCAGACTCCATTAGCAGTCTGAAAACTTAAAGTCAGACGTCATATGCAGTCTGACTACTCAAATTCAGACTCTATTTGCAATCTGACGAAATATAGTCAGAGTTAACTACGAAGGCTATTCATGAAGTAATCGGACGAATCCCAAAAATCCACAGAACAAAATACAACTCAAACCCAAAGATCTAAACATTATTGCTCAATTTGAATCTTTTACCCTCTATGGAAGACTTGAAGGAGCGGTGACAACGGCGAGGAGAGAGAAACCAGATCTGGAAATAAAAAAAGACAAGAGTTCAGCGCTGAGTTCTAGAAATCAGTATCGGGAAGGAGACGGTTTGCGGCGAAGAGAGGAGTAGAAGAATCTTACCGTCGAAGGCACATGAGACGATGTAAGCGACGAATTCCGGCAGCGACAACAAAGATGTCGGTTCAGTTTCTCCGAGAGAGAATCGGTGTTTTTTTTTTGTTATTTGCTTCGGTAACTGTAAAAATGTGTCCTAAACGGCGGTTAAAAAAAACGGTTTTACCACATAAAAATACCGTTTCGCAATCTGATGGCAGACTTCTTAACGTAGTCTGATATCAGACTCTTTTAGCAGTCTGATAGTGATGAGATAATTGAGCGAGAAGTCTAGAAATTTTGGGCGGCAAAATTCCCGCTTTTTCTGCGGTTTTTTTTCTAATATTTTTAATTGCCGCTTATAAGTATTTTTGAAATACTTCTACTGCCAGACTCGTTTTGCAGTCTGAAATGGTGATATTTTCAGGACCTGAATTTCAAAAGTTTAAGTTTTTCAGACTTCGAAAAAAGTCTAATAAATTCAGACTTCATAAACAGTATGACATAGTAAAGAAGGACACAGATAAATTAAACCGACTTCATAATCAAATATCACGTTTCATGGAAAAAATAGAAATTTTGGTTACAAATTGTCATATATTATAAGAAACCAAAACAGATAAACATGATTAGGACGATAATAATAGCACCAGCGAACGTTAGACTCTTCAACTCGACGCCATGCATTATCTGGCCACATGGCTTCTCCATCAACCCCTCCTTCAATTGAGCTATCTCTGCCTTCGTTACCTTGACGTCATCGAACAACATGGACAAATACTTGTCGCTTTGAGCATTAGAAACGAACATGCCATCAATTAGTTGACCATGTTGGTCAACATACAGCTTTACATCGTTAAACTCCTCAGTCATAGCCTCATCCCACCACTTCATTATATGGTAACCACCATCCTACACAGCCACATTTATACAATCTTATTAAGATCCCAAATTATAATAAGCAGAAAAAAAAAAAAAACCACATGACATATAGAGGCCATTACATCATAGTTACGACATCCGAAGAATCTTCTTCCCGGATTATCGGCAGTAGTGGATGTTCGCATGACGGGCTCCAGGCCGCAGAAGCATTTCTTGGAGAATCCGTAGGATGATCCGGATCGACGTCGGCCTGTTGAACATGAACTACTCGACGTTGGTAGGTGACTGAATCGCCCCATCCTGTGTACAAGAAAACAGTCAAAAAAATTAAAACAAGTCAAAAGCCAGACTTTTAATAAAGTCTAATTTAAAATCAAGTCGAAATTCAGACTTCTGAAAGAGTCTAATTCGGAAAAGTCTAATTTCAGACTTCTTCTCAAGTCTAATTCGTACAAACTCAAATTTCAGACTTCTAACAGAGTCTAATTAAATGAAAGTATAATTTCAGACTTCTAATCGAGTCTAATTCATATCAGGTCAAGTATCAGACTTCGTATCGAGTCTAATTCACTTTCAGACTTCTAATATAGTAATTTTCAAGTTTTTTTTGGACTGAATACAACCAAGCATCAAAATACATACCAGACCTAGAACTTTTGTTTGACATAGAAAAATGGACTTCTATCTTGTAGATCTAAAATGGAATTAATTAAAAACCCATCTGTTTGTTTAGATCTAGGCAAAGAAAATGGAAAAATGGTCTTATTTGGTATAGATCTAAAAATTTGCAGAAAAAAGCAGAGTAGAAGGCGAAAAACTTGTTTCTAGGAAGCTTAACTCAGTTGCAAAGACGAAGTTGACGACGGCGAGGGCGGTGGCGGTGGCGGTGGCGGTGGCGATTCGACCTACAAGAAAATGGAGTTGTGATGAAAAGATGAAGAGAGATAGATGGAAGGACTGGTAAGGTGACACGAAAAATGAGAGGAAATTACCAGACTGAAGAAGCTGACGACGGCGGTGGCGACGAGGGTTTCCGGAGAGATGTTTGAGAGAGTTTAGAGAGAGAGAGAGATTCTTCCTGTTTTAGAGAGAGAGAGTCGATAATGAATTTTACAGATTAGGGTTGGTAACTTTAGTTTATATATGGGGTAAAATCACAAGTAGGGTAACTTATTTCAGGTTAATTCACAGGTTTCCATCAAGAAGTCTGATAAACCATGGACATGATCAGACTGAAATGGCAGTCTGATAAACCCTAAACTTGATAATTACTACTTAAATACCATCATATTATATAGAAAACTTATAACAAACATCAAACTCGTTTAACTTAGTCACAAACTAACCAGTATATTAAAAAAAAATATTATGAATTAAAAATTTAAAAACTCTCAATCTAACCCTATAGGTAAGAACAGAATATCCAACTTCATATGTCGAACATAGACAAAACTCTTGTTTTCTTTGTTATTTGCACAATGCAATATATAACTCGATATTCACACTCTTTTATAGTTAATTACACTCCAAAGGCAAACTTTGAACCCCTAATCCAACAAATATTGAGCCCGTAAACCGTAAACTCTTACCTACATGGTGTTTAGATCCAAATTTATCTCATACTCACTCATTTTGACTAACTTTTATGTAATTTAAATTTATATACATCTACAATGATTATGTTTAATTTATATATCAAACATTTGTATGAAAAAAAATTTAATTGTTTTTTTAATTTAAATTTTCATATTAAATACAATTCAGACTTCTCGGAGAAGTCTGAGAAACCGCAAACTTGTGTTTAGATCCAAATTCATCTCCAATGATTCAATTTGATTAAATTTTATGTACTTTTAATTTATATACAGCAACAATGAGTATGTGTAATTTATGTAGTAAAAATTTATAAAAACTGAATTTTTAATATTTTTAGAATTTAAATTTTCAAATTAAATACGTTTCAGACTTCTCTGAGAAGTCTGAGAAACCCCGATTCTCTGAGAAGTCTGAGAAACCACGACAACCACCATCGTTGACAAGTTAATGCAGTAACTAACCCGTTTTTCCGCCAGTAAAGCTCAAGAATAGAGCTCGTAAACACTTTTCGCGAATTCTCTCTCCGATTTCTCCCATTTTCCTACTGATTTTCTGATTCAAACGTACCGAAATCGGAAATTATGGTATAAAAACGGCAAAACACGACTGAGCTTGCGGGATTTCGGTGATATTAGACGTTCTGGGCGCTCGACGAGGGTGAAAACAAACTCTAAACGGATATAGGTACGAATTTTTGCATATCGTGATTTTCATATCTGAGTTGTATACTCAGACTGCTTTAGAAGTCTGATGAACCCCATATGGTCAACGAGAGGGTAGTTTTGCAATTTACTTTTAAAAAATCAGATTAAAATTGAAGTCTAGTAATCCCTGAGAAGTCTGAGAAATCCCGATTCTCTCAGACTTCTCCGATAAGTCCGAGTAACCCTAAATATAATATTTAGCACTTATGAGTTACCATATTAAAACATAACTTCTAGGAAGCATCAAATTCGTGAAATATATGCACATTACAACACATATGTGCAAATTTAAAATTTCAAATGTAAATTTGGTAAACCATGAATCTAACCCTAAAGTTATATGTAAATGTTTCCATTACAAAACATGTTTTGAGGTTTACAACTTACTTTGCCTTACATGTTTTTAATTTGATTCAATTTTACGAAATTTAATTATAATACTTCGAAATCGTCTATATTTAATTTATGTATAAGAAATTTTTAACAAAATAATTTTTTACAATTTTTAAATTTAAATTTACTAATTAAATCTGTATCAGAATTCTTCGAGAAATCTGATATTTATTTAGGTATAGGCATAATTAACTAACCTTGTTTAATTTGATTCAATTTTATGAAATATTAATTTCTATACATCAAAATCGTCTATATTTAATTATTGTAGAAAAAAGTTTTAACAAATTTTTTTAAAATTTTTAAATTTAAATTTACTATTTTAATCTGTATCAGACTTCTCGAATACGTCTGAGAGAAGTCTGGTAAGAGAAATCAATCAGACTTCTATTAGAGTCTAAATGTCAGACCTCTATAGAAGTCTGACATGTCGCGTAGGTTAAAATGGTAATAGCGGTTTCGCGTTTTTTGTTTGGTCATAAGGGGGTAACTGTAATTTTCCACCCCCGAAAGTGTAGCGCATCATTTGATTGAAAGGACGGTGTATTTTTGTCATAAAAACGAAATTTTGGGGTAAAAACAGCAATTTGCCCTTATAATTAAGTAATTATTTTAAAAAAAAAAATTGGATCAATCACAAATTGACACATGTGATTTGAGTGTCTCTCTTTCTTGGTTTTTTTATTTTTTGATTTGTTTAATGGAGGGTATTTCAATCCCAATGCAAATGCTCTGAGTGTCTCATTTGATACACTCTCTATTGGTGTCTCACCAATGTTGAGACACTCTCTATAGATGTGTCTATTTCTTATTGGTCCAATTTTTTAAAAAAAATTAAAATTTAATTATAAAATTAAATTTTATTAAATTATTAATATTATTTGGTTGAGACACTTCCTATGAGTGTCTTACCAATGCAGATGCTCTAAAGAGACTAAAAACAAAACGTGTGCAAGGGAAATTTATTTTTATGGGTTTTTGTGATTTTATGAAGGGAAGTTCAAAACCAAACATAAGCCAACGAAAACAGTTTTTATAGATTTTTCAGAATTTTATGAAACATAAACAAAGAAAATAAGAGTTTTTATGAGTTTTTAGTTTATGACGAACTGAAACAGAACAATTGAAAGAACACTTTTTTAAAATGAGTTTTCTGATACTATAAAACGAAAAAGATAAACAATAGCAAATTCTTAAAGTTTTTTTTTAAGTGTGTAAAGAAAAAAACAAAAGAAGCAAGCAAAGATTCGGTTTTTGTTTTGGTTTTTTTCTTAATGGAATTGAAGCAAAATAGAACAAAACTGAAACCAAAGATAAAGAAATTAAAAATATCTGAGATATGAGCGTTTAAGCTCAGATACCAAATGAAGATTAGACGGACAAAAGAAAGATGAGTTGGGTTTCCTGGGATAAACTCACGATACCGAAGAATGCAAGAGGCCTCGGCTTTCGCGACATCGAAACTTTTAACGACTCCCTGCTCGCGAAATTAGGTGCCCGACTCATCTCTCATCCTCATGCCCTCATCTCTAGAGTCTTATAGGGGAAATACTGTCACTCCACTTCCTTTATGGATTGCTCACTCACCTCTAACCCCTCACACGGCTGGCGAAGCATTATCGCCGGACGAGAAATCTTGGGGAAGGGCATGGGCTGGTTGGTTGGCGATGGGGAATCAATTAGGGTGTGGGATGACCCCTGGCTGAGTTCGACCTCGCCGTTACGCCCTCTCAACCTAAAAGTCTCGAAACTTATTGATCACGAAAATAATGCGTGGAATTAGGGAAAAATCCGCGATACCATACCAGACTTTGAACACCTGATTAGTCTCATTCCAGAGAGCTCATCACGTCCAATGGACAAGATGGTCTGGCTACCAGTGAAAATAGGGAAGTACTCAGCCTGCTCAGGTTACGGTCTATCCTCCACGGAAGTTCTACCGGAAAGGCAAAGAGAGTTTAATTGGAAAAAAACATCTGGAAAATTTGCATGATGCCTAAGATCAAACAATTTCTATGGAAAGCAGAAGCCGAAGCTCTACCAGTGGGTGTCCAACTAGTCCATAGGGGGATTCAAGTGGATTTCAGTTGCAAAGCTTGCGGAGCACCATAAACTATAACCCATGTTCTTCGTGATTGTCCTTCTGCTGAAACCGTTTGGGATATTGCTGACAGCAGAGGCTTGGGCGGTACGAGGAGTTCTTATTTCTGCAATCGATCATGATTTTAGGGAGATTCAAGTGTTTTTGGACTCAATGATTTTAGGGGGATTCAAGTAAATACTCTCAATTCCCAAGATACTCATACAGAGATCCATGATATTGTCATCGATATTCGCCGCCTGGCGTTATCTTTTTCTCACATTTTGTTTAGCTTTGTCCCTCGATTAGCCAATGTTGAAGCTGATTCGATTGCTAAAGGAGCTCTCAGAGCTTACTTGAACTCGCTTCGTTGATTTTAATAAAGCTTATGGTGTGACCAAAATAAAATAAAAAATAAGTTTCGAATCCACCAAACCTATAACAAACAATGATCAAGAGTTTAAGGCTGGTGGATTAGATGGGTGATTATAATGATGGCAATACACTCAAATTATGGATGATATGAATGCATCAAGGACATAAACTAGTTCTAAGGGCTAATCCTTGCAAATAACCTAGTCTCACACGAAAACCAGAGACACTAAATCCATAATCTATCTAGAACTCGTAAACGGATCAAAAGCACAAGAGTGTTTTGAAGCAAGGAAATACTTATTTTTTACTATATAAAAAAGTGTGAATTGAAAGTACAGAGACGTGGAGCTTTTATAGGCTCATTACAAAGACCAACAACGACAAAATTAACTTAAAAGAAAATAATCAATTAAAATAACTATAATCAATCAAAATAACTAACGAAAACGTGACATAATGCTTGATGATGATGAACCAGCGTCTCTTGTGTTGGCTGAGGCATCTTGGAGATATCTTAGGTCTTCTGACGTGATTAGACGGCCAAGATCTTCTAGAATGAGTGAAGGGTCGAGATTAAAAGACAATAATCTTGAATATTTCACGAGCACCTTCATTTCTGGTCCGAACCAGAGGTATTTTGGCTTGACCAAAGTCTTTCCCGTGGTGTGTTGGTAGACGAAAGTGCTGTCGTCCTTGGTCAAGTTTCAGGTATGGTGGCTCCGGGAATGCTTCAAATGTGTTCTGGCCGACTATGGTCGATTCGGGTGAGTTCTTAGAAGGCGTGATCGATTATTCTCGGGCCAAAGTGGAGTCTCCACCGCAATGTGTCTTCATTTCACGTCCAATAATGATTGACAGCCTTGTCTTGGCTGGTTTGCTTCCTGGTTGTTCGACCTTAAGCGTGGTGATCTCCGGATGGCTTTCTTCGAGTCCTGGCATCACTTCAGGTTGAGATGATGGTTTAATGACCTCATCAGCTATGCATCAGAGAATTCCTAGAGTATCATAGATCAATAATTAAACAGAATAATTCAATATATATGTTATGAACTCGAATAAAAAATGGATAATTGACTTACTCCCGCAGCGCCAATTATTATGTTTAAACAACCTAAATTATTCAACTTTCGCGGATAATTAAGTAGTTGAAAATGCATATTCAGTTCAAATTCGATATGTTCACAAAGTTTCATAACTCAACTCTTACCGATTATTGCGCTTTGGTAATCTAAAGCATTTCAAGAAATTTAACAACACTTGCAGTAGCTAAATATGGCAATCAAAGAATAAGCATTAAACTTAAATTTAGATAAAGAAATTTAAAGATAATGTCAATTCTAACAACCTAACAATCAATCCATAAACTCACTGAATACTGATAACCTAGTGAGAAAAAGACTCACACATGACCAGAGATAGCAAATACTGAGATATAGAGGAATTCATAATCATAAAACGATATAAGAAACAAGAGAATTTATAAATCTTCTCTATATGGAAATACTATTCTTTTTTATATAAATTGTGTGTTGTGTTTATTGGGTGTGGCTGCTATGTAATATGATACCTTATGTCTAAAAAGGGCTAAATATAGGTATTTATAGGCTTAGGGTAGACTAGAGTTTTATTACATCCAAAAAAGGAAATTTTCCTTCAGAGGGGTCCAATATCGAGCAAGTTCGCTGGCCGATTCACTGGGCCGATGGTGGTGCATTAGGTGAGTGAGGATGAGTCCCATGCCGACGTACACTTGGCCGATGTAGACTCCTTTTTGCACTTGCTTCCTTTGCAAGCCAAACAAACATGTTTTCAGTAAAACAGAGCCATATTCCTAAACACAGCTCCAAATGACTTGAACTAGTTCCATATGAAAGGTAACTCAAAACTATATCTAGACTCCATATTTCATTTAATTCCATGGATGAGAAGGCCTTCAACAAAAAGAAAACGTTTAACGCATCGATGTTGTGTAATTTTGAAAATCCATCTTTCTTGTGTTTTATTTTAAATGCTTGACTCATCCTTTTGTGTTTTAAGTGCTGGAATCCTTATAGTTTAGAATCAATGAAAACAAACAGAAAAATATTTTGCTTTATTAAGAACTGAAATATATTATCATACAATCAGTTTAATCAGAGTTACGCAACATCACCAACTGTGATTTGCTTCTAAACAATTCCTAATATATCTACCCAACCTTACCACATAGCAACAACTATGTATTTCTTTTGTTCACTCACCAATAACCTTACAAAAGATTTTCCGTTCTGGTTCAGAAAAATATAATTCTCAAAATTCTAACCTAATTGTGAATCTCATAACATGAACATATAGCGCAGCCTCCAACATGGAACTCGCTATTATCCAGTAGACAAATAAATTTTCTCTTTTGATGATTAAGTTCCATTTTGATGTAAGACTCGGAATCCACCAAGTGCTCACTCACGAGAATCAAGTCTCAAAGGCTTTGATGGTAAATGGAGAGATGGATTTGTAACCGGGGTTGTTTGATTCCACAAACAACAAGTAACCATAGGCTTAATCCCAAGGGCTATTCCTCGCGAGGGATGTAAGTCTCAACGAGAAATCTAAGTGAATTGATTCCACAAAACACAAAGAACTCGCAAGGACCGAATTGATTCAAAACACTCGATTTTTTGAAGCAAAACAAACTGAATTCTTATTTCTTAAAGTGTGAATTGAAAGTACAAGATAGATGAGCTTATATAGTGCTCGACATAAGAACAGACATAACGGTCATATAAACTAGAAATGAATCAATCAAAAAAATTAGATGAAGCTTGATTTGTGATCGTCGAAGATAGGCTAGCCGTTGGGTATTAATGGAGAAGCGGCTTGATATATCATGGTTTTTACCCTTTTTAAGCCATGATATAAGTCCGTTCTATAGAGTTTTTCTACTATTTTATAGTGGTTTAGAGTCTTTTACAGGTTTTAGCACGTTTGAAGCATAATTGGAGATATTGGAGCTTTCTGGAGCATTTTGGAGCAAAGCAGAAGTTCGTGTAGCTGAGTACCCGACTTGAAGCCTCAGTGTCGATTGATACTGACTAGTATCGGTCGATACTCATTGCAGCAAGACACGAGTCGCGACTTTTATGAAGAATTAAGGAATTGCAAAATTGCCCAGAAGACTTTATTATTTACAAGAAGGCCCAGAACGTGTTTAGTAGTATTTATTTAGGTTTTACAGCCACTTTGGTGGCTAGGCTTTCATAACGCTTGATTTTACTTTGGTTTTTAGAGAGACAACTCTGAACTCCTGTTTCTTATTGATTTCTTTGATGATCTATTCAATCATGTTGTTTCCATTCTCCATGTCTGAGTAGATCCACTCTAGGTTTATGGTTCTCATAAGGGTTTTCTCTGAATGATAGGTTGATTAGTTGATTAGGATTCACCATCTGAATTAGTTCTTCACCATAGGTTGTTCTCAAAACTAATTCTAGGTTGACGAATCTGGAACTTCGATCTTAGGATAATTGATTAGGCACGAGAGTGCGATTAATTACCTGATAGAACTTAGGGTGAGCAAAATAACTATTCGCAAAGAGATTTGGTTTAGTTGTTTTGTGAACAAATCAAACTTGAACTAAAAGATGGTTTAGACTTTAGGATTCTCAAAGAGATTTGGAATTCTAGGATTTAGACTTAGATAATTCTCGCAACGAGAGTTGGTTAATTATACTTTAGTGATTTGAGTTCAAGAACCGTGCATAACCTGAACCCTGATTAGTTAGTTTATCTGCATTCATTGATTTCCTGAGAAATTCCCTAGACCTATCTTTCTCCAATCGAATTTACAACAGTTTAATTTATGTATTGTTTTTAATTACATCTTTTGGTTTAGCTTAATTCGGATCTATCTGATATATTGTGTGATTTCTTGAGTTCTTGTGTTCGACCCCTACATATACTACAACAACTGCTTTAGTACTTTTAGGGTATTAATTTGAGCATATCACGGCTCGTGTGATGAGTGGTGAACACGAGAAAATCCTTAGGTTTTCCGGTGGGAATGGACGTCTAGAATCTTCTGGTGAGAGTGGAGGGTCGAGATCAGCTGGATAAGATGAACGTTGATCACCCTCGATTAGTGAAGTGTGCGTTTTACCGGAAAAGGAAAGTCGACTAAGACTTAGGCTAAAACGACAAGACTTTGAGCAAAGGCGTGTCTTTGTGTGATCTGGTGGTCTTGACTCCATGGTAGCTTCAGTAGACTTCAATAAACATGAGGAAGAGTCGATGGTGTGAACACAACTCGCACTTTCCTTACTTGGACTCAAATCGACCCGCTAGAGAGATTTGAGTGTCTTGGGCGGTTCTGGGTCGATCCAAGTCGGATCTTTAGCTGGTGGACTCTATAAGAGGCTCTAGTAGGTGGATTGGGTCGCAAATGGATCAGGCTTTGGTGGTTTTGGGCTGAAACACATCGTTTCTGGTCCATACGCCTTATCGGGTGGGCCGTAGAGCTTTGCAAGGGCAACTCCTGTTTTTGGTCGGGCCAAAGGTATATTGGCTCGGCAAAATTTTTCTTCATGGTAGGTTGGTTGATGGAAATGAACTTTCTCAATTGGTTTGGCGTTTGGTTCCTCCGGTTCAGCTTCGATAAGGATCTTCTCGGCTATATGTGAGGCATCTCGGGTATCTTGCAATCTAGGTCGAGTCAAAGGTATTTTGGCTCGACCAAAGTCTTCTTTGTGGTTTATTGATTGGTGAAAGTGCATTCCCTCAGTTGGTTTGATGCATGGTGTCATCGGTACAACTCCAGTAAGAATCTTCTCGCATAAAGTGGCTCAAAAGTCTTCATCTTTGGATTTTTTGAAATGTGACTAAGAGATTCAACCAAAGAGTTTGTTATAGTCACTTTATCGATGAAAATGTGATCCCTCTGTCACTATAACGTGGGGATTGATAGTAAGATTTTGTCGTTTCTAGAATCAATTACTCTAGATGCTATGTAGCATAAGAGGTATCAATCCAAATGGGTTAAGTTCCAAGCACTAGAAATGCATAAAACTTCCTAATTCAAGCTAAACAAAGTTGTTTGAGTTTTGATCTAACAACATAATTCAAATTTAAGGAAAACAAGGCAAGAAACTAAACAATGCTAATCGATATTAAGAAATAAGATAAAGGCAAGCCCTTGGGTGAGGTTATAGACCTTGAGAACTTCTATGATCAATATATGATGTCAATGCACACAATCAAGCAATTTCTCTTAGCCTAGAACACTTAAACAAGACTAATCCACTCTCATGGTGTTAATTACTATGCAAATCAACTTAATCAAGATCAAATTCTCATTTGTGAAAAGTGAATTAACAAGCATTAATTACAAGTTCTAATAGCCATAATACTTCTTAAACATCTATTCTCATAGGTTAAGAAAGCAAAATCTTTTTTCTAGTTCTTTGGGGAATTTCATCAAACACCTTGTGGGTGTGAAATTCTCTATGTTCTAGATAAGCTTTCTCAAGAAAAATCTAGCATTAATAGCACTAAATAAGAAAGAAAACAAGTAATATAATCCCTAGAAATCATTGATCAATCAAGAAATCCCCTAATATACCTCACCCATAAGCTCTAAAAAGAACTACTCACTAATCATAGTGAACTCAACAAATCTTATGGTAGAAGTATTGATAATCATGATTAGAGATTAAGAAAGAGATATATTAGAGAAATAAAACTTCAAATTGCATTAATCTTCAAAGTATCTCTTACAAACTTTGATAAGAACCCTCAAAGCAAGTGTTTTTGTAAGAGAAAAAGATAAAAAGAAAGAGCCCCCCCCCCCCCTAAAAATTAGGTCTAACGCCTTATATAGAAGTTTGGGCCGAGTCCCAACACCTGGCGGTGGTTGGCCGGTGTTTCTCCTGACCAAGCTTCGTGTTGACAACTGGTGGTGACACCGGTCCACGGTTGGTCGGTGTGGAGGTTTGTCTTCAACACCGGGCAGTCTTCAATTGGTGTAGGCGGCCGGTATTCTCCATGTCCAAGGTTTGGTTCAACACCGGTTCATGACACCGGTTGGTGGTCTAGGGAGCTCCTTTGGCTGGTATTCTTGGTTGTTGTAACACCGGTTGATTGCCCCGGTCAAATCTGGGCCGGTGTTCTTTGAGCCAAGAACTCGTTTGGGCGCCAGACAAATATGTTCTTGCTAAATCTGTTGTATCTTTCGAACCACTGCTCATAACGACTTAAAACCATCTCCAGACGACAGCTAACTCAATTGTCTACAATTGTCATGAGGACCTTTAAAGCTGAATCTAAATGGAAACCTTTCATCTGGCCCGATCTTTCATTGACTTCGGATGACGTTTGCATTTTCCTTTGCTCCATCACTCCAATCATCTCCAAAATGTCTCCAAGTACCTAGAAAACATTCCAAATGATGCAAGACTCACTAAGACCTAATGCAAACTAGATATACTCTAATTTGGACCAAAACACTAAAGAAAACTAAAAAAACACATGCATGAGACTCAAAATGCTAAGTTAAATGCATGCTAAAATGGGTAAAATATGAGAATATCAGGGATCCTCCGGTTCAGCTTCTTCATGGCATCGGTTGTCTTCGGATGGGCCGGATTGGTCTCCTCCAAGCATTGGGGTCACCTCTAGTGGGCTAGCTGGTTCGATGCCCATATCATACCCTCCCCCTTGAAGAGGTTTCGTCCTCAAAACTTTATTTCATGCACCAAAATAGAGCAAGTTAGGTTTCATTCGATATTTAGAGTCTAGGGTCTTACCGTAGTGCAATAGTGGTTTGGTTGATGCTTCTGGTCATAATGCCTTGACCAGTAGGGTATAGTGAATTTCTCTAGTTGCATTCAACTCCAGAGTTGGCTGGGACGTGCTGGTGTTGATTCCTTCTTTGGGTGGTTGCGGTTTGTTCACCTTGCCTACATAACCTGTTCTAGACACATTTGGAAAAGACAAGTGCGTCATAACTGTGAAAGGAATAGGTAATGAATTTGTTATGGCAAAAAAACTTGGTCTAGTGTTGTTTTTAATTTTTGCCCTTACTTGCATCACATGCACTTCATTTTGATCTAAAGGTGCAAGAGTAAACTTACGGTCATTTGGGCAAAATGAATACTAATTTGTGTGGGCATTGTGAGACACATTGTTGTCATATTTCCATGGTCTTCCAAGCAAAAAATGTCCAACTTGCATCGGTGCAACTTCAGACATGATATGTTCCTTGTATTGACCGATGGAAAATGGCACTTCGACTTGTTTAGACACTTGTAGTTCCTCTTTGTCATTGAGCCAGTAGAGTTTGTAGGGTCTCAGATGGTTTGTGGTTTCAAGACTTAGCTTCTCCATAAGTGTAATACTAGCAATGTTAGCACAAGAACCACTATTTATAATCAAATGACATACATTTATCTTTGATGGTGCACAGAGAGTGGAATAGATTATCTTTTTGATGATGCGTCAGGATTATTCCCGACACGTTTTACCCATTTAGCTAGGCTGCAAGTGCACATCAAACGCAATAGTATTTATGGATCGAATCCACGGGGGTGAACGTTGTCGATTTCTAAGTTGTGTCTAGACCTAATCAATTTTTATGGGTTTTGTGTGTCACGATTATAGCTAGAAAATTAAACTAAATTAAGCGATAAAATAAAATAGCAAGTAAGCAAAGAAAATAATTAAAACGAGGTTGTAAAATAATTAAACGAAGCGTTGGACAATCGGGTATTCTCTAGGGTTCATGGCCGATTTTCACAAAGAATTTGTTAGGATTTCTAAAGCGACTTTTTGTCGTCTATGGATTCTTGAACTTGGAACACGGACACTGTGTGTAGTCTACTTTCGTACACCCTACAAACCGACAACTTTAGTACTCGACCGGTAACTTTCGTCTCCGGCCGCGTAAAAAGTTATGATGTTACTCAAAAGTCACAAACGCTCACAATACCTCCACAAGTATACTTTCGTATCTTGTGACGGTTTTGCTCGTCTACCCTAGGTCAAGCATATGGTTGCAGTACTTTTGTAGTTTTAAAAATACCTAAGTTCAATTGCTAGGTGATCCATCAAGCAAAAACGCATTAAGAAAAAAGGATATAATGAAGAACTCTAATCGGTATCGTAGTCTAAAAACTCAATGAATAATCGAACCATGAGAGCCTCTTTGAAACCCTATACCCAAAAAGAGAACTACTTAGCCATAGCTAAGATAAACATAATTAATAATTGAAAAGAAAACAGTAAGAAAAAGGGATAAAGAAAGGCTTCTCTATCGAAGAACACCGATCGAGAATCCTTGCTCCACACCGAAGAATAAGAGTAAAAGTTGCTAGGGATTTGTCTTTACCTTAAAGCGTGAAAAGAACATTGTGTGTGTGTCTAAAAGACCTAAAAACAAGTATTTATGGTCTTCACTTCGTTTAGGGTTTGATATGAAAAGACGAAATTGGCCTCGGGAGTAAAACAGAGTCGATTTGGTCGCATAAGGAGTGGCTGCGGGTGTGGGCCTCCTGACCACGGGTCGAGCTCCTCCAGGCAGGGTAAAATGGTGCTTGGCCACGGATCAGGGGCTCTCCTACCGTGGTGGACTTCTCTTTGAGGCAGTTGAATTTGCCTTCGTGCCTTTAGTGCTTCATGTGTATTTAAGGATCCAACCATTGGATCATCTCCTATCCAATTGCATTTGAAAGCTGGTTGTATCTACTGTGTGGTGTCCAAATTTAGTGATGATCAGACGGTGAGAAGATATTTGGTTGCAAGACTTATGACGGTCCGAGTTTTTCCTAAAACGTACTTTTGTTCTGAAATGCACTCTTTTATCCCAAGTTACATGAAATGTCTTTCAAAACTCTAAAACATGGAAATCACTTGAAAACCATTGAAAACGGAGTTAAAACACTTGCAAAAGATATCAAAGTGATCCATAAAAATGGTCAAAAACCGGTGTTATCACCGTCTTTCTAAACCATAACCAACGTAATATTTTTTTTTACTTGATGGAACAAAACATAATCAACTAAGCATAATTTACTTGATAGAACTTCTTATGGATTTTCTGTGTTTTTAAAAGCAATTCAAACCGAGACAAAAAGCAAATTTTCAAATCTAAGTCAGAATGGACTGAGGAAGACAAGACTCTTGCAAAGTGGAACTCTAAAGCTTTAAGTGAGATTTTCAAATCTGTGGAAGTAGAGCAATTTGAATTAATCCAAAGTTACAAATCTGCTAAAGTTGCTTAGGAGACCCTGCAACGAGTGTACGAAGGAACTGCTAACGTTAAGAGAAGTCGTCTCGACATGCTTGCATCTAGATTTGAAAACCTGAGAATGGGCGAGAATGAATATGTGGAAGAATTCAGTGCTAAGCTATGTTTAATCGCCAATGAAGCTGAAGTTCTGGGTAAGAAGTGTAAAGACAAGAAATTGGTGAAGAATCTACTAAGGTGTCTACCACCGAAATTTGCAGCACAGAAGACCTCTATGAGAGTCTCTTTGGATACATATACACTGAAGTTTGACGAAGATGTTGGTATGATAGAAGCTTATGAGATGGAGTTAGCTGCAGAAGAACCTAAGAAAGTGAAAGGAATTGCGTTTACTGTTGCAGAAGAGAGTAAACCTAATGACTTAGAAGAGATAGCAGCACTCCTTGTAAAGATATTCACCCGTGGACTTCGAAGAGATCAAGGGAACAAACGCCTTGGGATTGTGACAAAATCGGCTGAGAAAGAGAGAAATAATTATAAATCATATCTTCTGTGTTACGAATGTAAAGGGTATGGGCATGTAAAAACCGAATGCCCAACAGCCAAGAGAAAGGAATTCAAATGTTCTAGGTGCAAAGGCCTCGGTCATACTCAGATGGAATGTGTGAATGAGCAAAAATCTAAAGGAGAACGCTCATTAATAGGAATGGAAGAAAGTTAATCTAAGGATGATGAAAGTGAAGAAGACCTGAGCAATTTCTTGGCTTTCATTGGTGAGAGCGATGAGTTAGAAGATGAAAGTAGTCCTGTTAAAAGTGATTCTTCAAAAAAGGAGGATGAAGAATCAGAGTATGAATCAACAGATGATGAAGAAGATGATGAGCTGAAACCTGAGTACAAAGAAATTTATGATACTCTAGTTAAAATGACAAAAGAAAATGTGGCATTAATCAAAGAAAAATCTAGTTTAAAAGATGTGATTGAGAGACTGGGAGCTGAACTGAACGAAGAAAAGAATAAGGTACTCAAGTTACAGGCAGATCTGGATGAGAAGCTTAGACAAGTTCGAATGTTTAAAGTAGCTGGACAAAATCTTGACTATGGGAAGAACAGAAAAAATTCCTACAGGCTTGGGATATCAAGGGTATTCTAATCAATATAAAACTGTTTTTTTCAAAGGAGGATGATATCAAGATGAAGAAAACCATCATCTGCAACGAAGAAAGAGGATTGATCTAGGAGAACAGAAATATGAAAGATCTGTCCGTCAAACACAAACTCAGCAATACAGAAAGTCAGGTTGCTACTTTTGTGGTAAATATGGGCATATCAAATTAGATTGTTTCACATTTCTTGGAACAATTAATAGATTATGGAGTCAGAAAAAGTTCACCTGGAATGGCTGGAAAAATCAGATATGGGTAAAATCCAGAGACTTATATGGAAATTCATATTATCCAAGATACGAGGATGAACTTAGATGCAATGTTGTCTTTATAACAAACAACGTATGTGAAGACCCTGATACGTCAAAAGAGAATTTCTCGAACTTCACGGATCATGTGTCAGAAACCTGTTTTGATGATGAAGAAGAATTAGACTTCACTGACATAGATAATAGTAGTGAGAATACAACTGCATGGGTTGCCATAAAAGAACAAATAGGAGATGAATGGTATTTCGATAGTGGATGTTCAAGGCATATGACAGGTCAAAGAGAATATCTAGATGACTTCGTGGAGATATCAAAAGGAAAATTTACCTTTGGTGATGGTGTTAAAGGAGGAATTAAAGGCAAAGGCACTACAAGAAGTCCATATCAGCCATCGCTCATCAACGTATATTTTGTAGAACGCTTGAAGGTAAATATGATCAATGTAGGACAGCTGTGTGATTAAGGTTTAACAGTCACCTTTACACGAACTGAATGTCATGCACTTGATGACAAAGGTGTTATCATTCTGAGAGGTGTTCGATCAGGAAACAACTGCTATATGTGGAGATCGTCAGACAAATGTTTCAATGCCAGGGATGATCTGCAGCTGTGCCATCAGAAGTTAGGACATATGGACATCAGAAACTTAACCACGCTAGTCAAGAATGAAGTAATAAGATGCGTTCCTAAGTTAAAGGATGAGGAAAAACTGGTATGTGGACCATGTAACATGGGAAAACAAGTCAATGTACAACAAAAAAGGTACAAGACGTTCAATCAAAATATGTGTTGGATTTAATTCACATCAATCAAAATATAGAAAACAAGTCACTTGTGGATGATTTCTCAAGATACACATGGGTGAGATTCATCAGGGAGAAGTCTGAAACAGTTGAAAGCTTCAGGATTTAGGCACTTCAGTTGATGAATGAAAGAGGCACCAACATCAAAAAGATACGAAGTGATCATGGTGGAGAATTTCATAATGAAACTATGCCTAAATTCTGTAATCTTCAAGGCATTATGCATCAGTTCTTAGCACCACGAACACCCCCCAACAGAATGGTGTTGTGGAAAGGAAGAACATAACTCTACAGGAGATGGCTCGTGCCATGATTCATGGTAGCAAAGTTCCTACTCGTTTCTGGGCAGAAGCTATTAACACAACATGTTACATTATAAACAAAGTATATGTCAGGAAAGGATCAAAACATACACCATATGAGTTATGGAAAGGAAAAACGCCTACAGTGAGCTATTTTCATGTTTTTGGATGCATATGCTACATCATGAATGACAAAGATCAGTTAGGTAAGTTTGATACAAGGAGGGATGAAGGAATCTAACATCATAGCCTACAGAGTATACAACAAAAGAACTCAGACTATAGTTGAATCTGTGAATGTGGTGTTTGATGATTTCTCTACTGAAGTCTTTTAAGAAGATTCAAGAAATAGAGCTTGCAAACGTCCATAATCTAGTGATGTAATAGAAAATAAAGATTCCTTAGAAATTAAAGAAGAAGAAGATCTTGTCTCAAGTCTGGATGGAATTATGCAAGTTCACAGAAATCATTCTCCAACTGATGTTATAGAAAACATACATAATGGAAGAAAGACAAGAGGTGTCCAGTTAAACTTCCGAGAGGTGGTTTATTTTACATGTTTTGTGTCTATGATATAACCCATAAATCATAAAGAAGCTCTTATTGATGATTTCTGGATTTTTGCAATGGAAAAGGAGTTGGAACAATTTGTCACGAGTGAAGTCTGGGAATTAATTCCAAGGCCGACATGAGTCAATGTAGTTGGAACAAAGTGGATCTTCAAAAACAAAATAGATGAAGATGGAGTAGTAGTGAGAAATAAAGCACGTCTAGTGGCACATGGATATTCACAAGAATAAGGGATAGATTTTGATGAGACATTTGCTCATGTAGCACGTCTTGAGTCCATACGATTTCTATTGGGAATGGCCTGCATTATGGGGTTTAAGCTACATCATATGGATATGAAGAGTGCATTTCTGAACGGAATCCTACAAGAAGAAGTATATGTTGAACAACCTAAAGGGTTTGAAAGTCCAGAGCACCCTGAGCATATTTACAAATTGAAGAAAGCAATGTATGGTTTAAAGCAGGCTCCAAGAGCATGGTATGAAATACTGGAGGGAAAATGGTTTCACACGAGGAAGTTTAGACAAGACTATGCTCATTCTTGAGGAGAACAAATATCTAATGTTGGTACATATTTATGTTGATGATATCATCTTTGGAAGCACTTCTCAGAAGTTAGTCGATCAGTTTGCATGTGAATAATATGACCACTGAATTCGAAATGAGTCTTGTAGGAGAGTTGAAGTATTTTTTGGGCTTACAGATTACACAAACTGACGAATGAATTTCTGTATCACATAGCACTTATGCTAAAAACTTGGTTAAGAGATTTGGACTTAAAACAAGTAAAGTAGCAATGACTCCTATGATTACTACTACGAAGCCGTCTAAAAATGAATCAGGAGAAGAAGTGGATGAGAAGCTATACAGAGGAATGATAGGAAGTCTTCTTTAATTCACAGCTAGTAGACCAGATTTTTGTTTAAGTGTAGGATTATGTGCAAGATATCAATCCAAGCCAAAACATTCTCATCTACAAGCTGTCAAAAGAATCCTAAAATACGTCAACGGGACTTTGAATTTTTGGATTCAATATTCACGAAACACCAACAGCAATCTTGCTGAAAATTGTGATGCACACTGGGAAAGTTGTGTAGACGACATGAAGAGCACAAGTGGAGGAGGTTTTTTCTTGGGAAATAATCTGATTTCATGGCATAGTAAAAAACAGAATTGTGTATCGTTATCTACTATAGAAGCTAAATACATAGATATGGGAAGTTGTGGTACTTAATTAATATGGATGAGACAAATGGCTGAAGATTATAGGATGAGTTCCGGACCGTTGTTAGTACTATTTGACAACAAGAGTGCTATTGACATCTCTAAAAATCCAGTTCAACCTTCAAGAACTAAACACATTGATATAAGGCATCATTTCATCAGGGAACTGGTAGAGAATAAGGACGTTGTGACCGAACATGTAGCCTCAGAGTTGCAGTTAGCAAACTTATTCACAAAGTCGTTGGATTTCAGTCAGTTTGTGAGCTTACGAACTGCTCTGGGAATTTGTGAAATCTAATATTCCTTATTTTTCCAAAAAAAAACAAAAAATTTACCTTGTTTTTTTTTTAACAGGTCTTGATTTGAGATGGTGATTTCGTGATTTGGTTTGGGCTGATAATTATCGAAATGGGTTTGGGCTGATCAAATTACGAAGGAATTGAGGTTAACCAGCTCGGTTAGGGCACAAAGGAATCAATTTCAAAGGAAATATATATAAAACAATATTGGCTTTCACAAATCCTATCACTGCCACCGCAACAAACAAAACAAAAAAACGAGTGAATTTTCAATTCTTACCGAAGAAGAAGCACATGGTTACGACAAGGAGCACGGCAATGGAGAATCCGTCTCTTGTTGATTGTGATTCAACCTCGGAATGGATGCCTCGTGTTGAAAAGGATACATCTAAAAATGGGAGGTGACGAGAATCCGATATCATCATATCCGAAGACACCTCCATTTATGCCTCCAACGAAGGATCACTATCACTCCTTACACTACAAGAAAACAGCGTTTTGGCGACTGAAAAAGTAGTCGCCAATTAGTCGCTAAAAGGTGGATTACGACTAACGAGCGACTAAACCATGTAGTCGTTAATATTTAGTCGCTAAAGTATGTAGTCGTAACATTAGTTGCCAAATAGCGACTACTTTACGACTACGCCACATGAACAATGTGTAGCCGTTCAATCGTCGTAAAGTAGTCGCAAAACTTTACGACTAATCGGCGACTACCTTTGCGACTAGTTAACGACTATAGAATAAGTCTAGATGCAGTCAGATAGTTTTAGTCACTAAATAGTCGTAAATTTTAGTTACTATTTACCGACTATTCTATGACTAATTGAACGACTATTTGGCGACTAATAGGAACATAGAGTTTCGAAGATGTAAATATTTTGCGACTACTTAGTTATTCTTCTGCGACTATTAGGCGACTACCTTTGCGACTATTTAACGACTATAGAATGGGTCTAGATGCAGTCGGATAGTTTTAGTAACTAAATAGTCGTAAATTTTAGTTACTATTTACTGACTATTCTATGACTAATCGAACGACTATTTGGCGACTAATAGGAACATCAAGTTTCGAAGATGTAAATATTTTGCGACTACTTAGCTATTCTTCTGCGACTATTTAGCGACTAATAGGCTACTGTTTAGTGACTAAAATTGTAATCAAAATAAGAATATGGTATGGCAGATTGGTGTTCGTTTTGTTTCTCAAATGGTAATTTGTGTTACAAAATTAAAGAAAATTGATTCAAACTAACATTTGATTAAAAATATTAACTAAATTATTCAAACTCCATAACAAATGCCAAAACATAAACAAAAATAACAAATTCATGAGTTCACAAGTAACAAGGTTCAAAAAAAGTAAGCACAAAACCTAATAAGCAGAACTAGATGGTGTTGTACTTGGATCTGGTCGAGGAAGATTGGTTGATGGAATCAAAGCAGTTGTTGCTGGAGCTGAATGAGAAGCCACGAAGTCTAGAAATCGCGGATCAGTTTGTAGCAGGTACTTTTCCACCAAGGAGAAGTGCTCAAGCTTGTCCTTTTGCTCAGCCGCAGCTCAGGAGTGCTCTGCTTCACGGACAACAAATTCAGCATAACGCCGTTCATTATAAGCAGCCTGCTCTTTGATTTTCTGTTGAGCTTTCTTCAGTTGCTCTTGCAGTGCAACAAACGATGAAGAGTCTCCCGGTTGCTTGCGCTTGCCATTGAGAAGAGTCTCCTTAAGGCTTCCAACTCCATAAGGAGTTCCTCGTGAATCCATCTCAGTGGACTGTGAAAAGTAAGAGAAAAATCTTAATGACAAAATCCAAGACTCTATAAATGTGGATTGTGATAAATGTTACTTTACCTGAAGAAAGATGCTCGTATATTCATCTGTTGTTAGCTCTCGAGGTCGCGAATCACCGTCCGAAACTTCTGAAGTCTCTGTCACGAGCTCAGACAACTTCTCTTGCACCTTCTTCTCATATGTTTGAACGATTTTCTCCGCCCCTATCGACATACGTACCATATGGCCTTGTATGTGTCTTAATGAAAACCTCACCAAGACTAACCGGTCTTTCCAATTCCTCTCCCTGTAATGTTACAAAATAAACAAGGATATCATATGAACCAGAAACATGAAACCAATCAAACATGAAACATGAAACCAGAAACAGAATTTAAAGTTGTTAAGGAGTAAGAAAAAGTAAAAGTTACTAACCATTTCTTGTTGGATTTGTTGATACAACTTTGGCCCTGATAAGTGGATGTGAGGACCGAGACCTTTACGGTCAGACATACGAGCATTGGAATAGGTAAGACTCCTTTGCTTTGCTTCTCCATTGTCCCAGTAGTCGGTCATCGTTTCCAGAGAGTGTCACCGATCCAATTAGGTCGCTCTCGACTAGTCCTCGCGCTGCTAACCATGTCTTTCATCTGGCGTTGACAGATCTTCTCGAAATACCCTTGAAATGTCCCTGTTATCAAGGGATCCCAGGTGTGGGTTTTCTACAATACAAAGAGAATAGAATGATGTTAGTGAAAACATCACAAACAAACCTATATGTGAAGGCTATAGGACAGAAAACTGTACTTCGAACTCGAGGAAGTATCTTTCTTGTATGTCCCGAGGCACACATATCCATCTATAGTAGAGAGCATCAAATTTGTTTGTAAACACTTTAGTATTTGCCCGAACCAGTTTCGATCCCTTGTCGCGAGTAAACCTGCAAACACACATGAAATAAAGAAGGACATAATACAAACCAGAATCATGTAAAACAGAAACATGAAACCAATCAAACATGAAACATGAAACTAGAAACATGAAACATAATTAACCTGCAAACCAGAAACATGAAACCAGAAGCATGTAAGAGATATCTCTTACATGCTTTGTGATCAATACTATACGTTGCAATTTCTGACAAGACAAGTAAAGAAAGAATACAATCAAACATGAAACATGAAACCAGAAGCATGTTTCTACACTTAGACATCAAACTGATCCTAAGATTAACCAACCGTAACAGAGAGACAATGACTGGAAGCTATGCCAATAACTAAAGGCAACAGAAAGAGAAGCATTGTTCACCCATTAAAACAAACCAAGAAACAAACATTTAGAATCCAACACTTAGCTAGAATATAACACTTAGTAGAAACAAACCAAGAAACCAACATTGAGAATCTAACACTTAGCAGAATCTAACACTTAGCTACAATCCAACACTTAGCTACAATCTAACACTTAGAATCTAACACTTAGCAGAAACAAACCAAGAAACCAACATTGAGATGCGATAAACTTACCAGATATCAGTTAAAAACAGCTAAAACAATACAAATAAGAGACAGCTAGAATCTAACACTTAGCAAGAGATGACTTCAAAAGGCAGTAATCTTCCAAAACAGCTAGAACAATAATGATTCAAATCAGCTAAAACAATAATCTAACACTTAACAAGAAACAGTTGTGAACAATACAATCGCATTTACTGAACAAGATGCGATGCAATTACCAAGTCGGATTAACTGAACAATACAATCGCATTTACCAGATGTGATACACTTACCAAGTCGAGTTCGGCGTCGGTGTGGGAGAGAGGACGGTGGTGAACTTATCCCGGTATGGCACCATAAGCAGAGCATTCAGAACCCGCAGCGTGTCCACAAGGAGATCCGGCAACACTGGAGCAGATTCATCATGTAAGCTGTGTCCTTGAGAAGATGGATGACTCTGAGCATGAGAGTCATGAAGTGGTGATGCAGGAGCGTCCTCCAGTGGAGCCGAAGCAGTCGCAGAGAGTTCTTGTCCACGGTGTTGAGGCATGGAGCTCTCAAAAAGTTGTTGTGGCGGTGGAAAGCTTCGGACATTTGGTGCTGACGTTGACGGTTTATCGTTCACGGGGAGTTGAGGTGGTGCCGGCGTGAAATTGTACTGCGACGGTAGATGGTTCGGTGTTCGCGACGAAGACGTGGAGCGATTTGACCCTCCGGCTCTCTGAGAAACGTTGGGAACGTTTTTTCTCTTCCGTCCTCGACCGCACTTCTCTGTAGGCATCGTGTGCTCTTCTCTGAGAGATTCGCCGGAAAGATTGTGAGGCTAGAGTTTTTGCGACCTTGAAAGGCGAAATGGAACTTGAAAGGAGAAGAGATTAGACAGGGGGATTCGAATAAGAGATTGATATATGAAGAGGAATCGACGAAGAGGAATCGAAGCAGAATCAAAGAAGTTTAGAGAAAAAGGGGAATCGAAGGAGAGGAATGGAAGAGGAATCGAAGACGAAGGGGAAGAACAAAACGCATGACTTAGGGTTTCGTAGTTAGGTTCACGGGCCTTAGGGAAAATTAGGTTCTGTTTTTGCGAAATTGGTTTGGGCCTCAACCCAATTTTTTTTTTTTTTTATGTTTAGTAGTCGTAACTTAGTCGCTAAACCTGAGATATTTGTTGTCTCACGCATCCAGACGTTTTCCGTACACAAAAAATAAAAAATAATAAGAGACAGGAAGTGAGATCGGCTCAATCGTGGTTTCATAAATCAATCTGTAGAGGTAAAATCTAGCCCGCAATTAGAATATATCTAGCTCCGTTATTGGTCCTTAGTTTTCCTGTAATCTCATGCCTCTTCTATGATTATACCTTTCATAATTCTGAATTCGAGTTTTTAGTATTCATTGATAGAACAATGGACAAATATTTATCCCGGGTTTAGAGAGCTTGTATTTTTCTGTGATTTTGTTTTATTTCTGAACTTCTATTGTTCTTTTGTTGTTGTCGGAAAAGAGGCACGGATTCACGGCTACGAAAACCAGAACAAACAGATGCTTAGACTGTTCGTTCCGGTGGATCTAGAGCTCAATAGAAGATCTTACGGTATAATCCCAATCACAATCTATGTTTCCATGTCTACTTTGCTCAACAAATTATAACCAAAACACTTCATTCAGCAAAATGGAACAATTTAAGATCTAGATAAGATATATTGAAAAATGAATTACTTGAAAACAATGGACGCACATATATAAACATAATTATATTTTTGTTGCTAATGTTGGCAAAGAACTGAAACTAACCAAAAACACTTTGCTTTGAAAGAGTTTCATAAAATGTTAACAAAATATCTGAAACATAGATTCCATAACAAAATAAAAAAATATCCGAAACAAAAAAGTTCTGGACCAACTACAACCACAACCAAAATATCCGAATATCCGAAACAATGAACAAAATGAAGAAAGATTTAAATTTTGAAAACAAAGAGAATCATGTCTTAGAATGGATTAAATCCAATCTTGTGTTCATTGTTATAACTTGATGGTAGAGGATATGGGTACCTGTCAACATTTAAAGGTTTACAAAATTAGTAAACAACATCTAATCTGAAAATACATAATACTTAGTAAACGTTTTACAACTGTGTTATACATTTATCTTACCCGTTCATAAATTGATAGAGTTCTGGAAAACTATAATCTTCAAACTCTATATTGGAAAGGCCTTCTTCTGATGTTAGCCATGTATTACCTATAGTTCAAAGAGTTTTTTGTTGTTAGTAAGGTGTGGGATATAACAGAAACTAGACAATGATTTAAAAGATAAACTCACCTCCAAATTTTTGGACACTGAAACATCTTAAAATACAGAAATTGTGCCATTCATGAGCACTTGTAAAACTTGAGGATAATTTCTCAGCCAATTCTCCATAAGTCAAACACTCTAACCCTTTAAACCTGTCATATATGAATATTCATTTAGAAACGTATTCCAGATTGTAAATTCTATCAAATAATTAGATTTCGCTTACTCTATGTCTCGGATAGTAAATTGAATAGTTGACTTCATCCTTGGAATCTCATAAGAAGATTCATCTGACCATCTTCTTTCCATCTTTCCAACCCAAGTGATTACTCCTATAACATTTATAACAACAAAAATATTACTATATAAAACAAAATATTATGATCTAAATGAATACCTTCTGAATCTAAATGAAGATACCTATAGGATATCATACTGTAACAGGGCCTCGGATGATGTCAATGATGGGAGTGAAAACCAAGAAATGATTTTGGTTTGGATAATCTTTGAGTAAGGTGAATTATGTGTCATCCTTGAAAAATATTTGATAGAAGTGTGGATTTGTTTGGCCAAGAATATCGCTAAACAACACACAAAAATCCCTTGAGTGAGAACCAGTAACGTTCAAAGTTCTTAACCCAAGAATACAATCTCAATGTTTTTCCGAAAACATTGGCTTCTATTCTTGTTCCCTGAAGATCACAAAATAGAATGTTTTTAGAATCAATATAACAGAATAGAAGATGATATATATTACCTCTTCATCACAACGAAATAGATTCATCTTTGGGACAGACAAATCCCAATCTCTTGACCAAACACATAAGATCTTGACTTTGAGATTCCAAACTTTTTTTGATGTGTTGATTTCTGATAGTAAGTGCAAAACTTCGTTTGCCATGGCCAGTTATGTTGAGTTCTCTTAACTATTTTTCTTTTTTTGCAGGACCATATGTGAGCAGTTGTTACCCTGGTTACGATATATATATATTGTATAAAGAGTTGTGAAGCTGAAGAGTTGTGAAGCCGAAGACTTGTGAAGCCTAAAAAAGAGGAAACAGTTGATAAGGTAATATTCTCAACTGTCATTATCACATGCAATCTTTCAAAATAGGCATTGATTCAACGCAAAAAAACTTTCATTTAGATTTTATTAGAAGTTTTAGTTAATATATATATATATATATATATATATATATATATATATATATATATATATATATACCAACATCATATCCTAACATTAACCTGCATCAATATATATAGAATTTCGATCAGTCTTTTCAAGATGTCGTATCTTTTTATCTCCAGCAAAACCAATCGACAGTAAAACATAGCGTGTTACTTAGTTCTCAATCTCTAGTTTTGATTATTTTGTTTGGATATTGCCACAGAGTTTGTATTGTAGATTTGCAAAGAGAACTTATCCCTTTGTTTGTGCAGATATCACGGTACTTGTGGAGGCTAGCATATGAAGTTTTCAGTTATGATTCTTGGATTGCATTATTGAAAATGCACCAACCACAAGACTATTGGGTTTACAGAGTAAAATTCCAATTCTAACATCCGCAAAAACAGAGTGAACAGCCCTGAAACATTAGTCATCAAGGTAAGCATTGATCTTGTTGTAATGTTTACCTTAGGTGCTAGGTTTCTTTGGGTTTTTAGATAGTAAGTGCGATCAAAAAAAATTTGTAAGATGCGCTTGTATTTAAGCTTGTGTCCTCTGCCTGTTTCTTGTATTAGGTGCAGTTTAAGTTCTCTTGTTTTAGAGATGTTGTAATTGACTGAATTTTAATTAATTTCATAGATGACAAAAAAAAAAAAGGTTATGTTGACAATAAACATTACTTATTCAGCTGAACTGGTTTGGTTAGGCTCATTGGTACAAAGGTTCAGCCAAAAATCAATGGTTAATTGGTTCTGTTAAATTAATTTGAAATCTTTATTTTTTTATTAGAATGTTATGTTAAATTAATTTGAAAACTTTATTTTTGATTATAATAATGTAAACGACAAATTTTTAGAATTTTTGTTTTCAAATTTGACATAAATAACATAATTAACATTGTGACATAAGTAACATAGTTAATTAGTAGGGTTCTTCGTCATCTGGTTCTTCATCAGAAGACGACAAATTACACCGAAATTCATCTTATGGTTCTGCATCTCCGACATCGTAATCGAGGTTTATTGGGTTTACTCCCTGTACGAAATTATCGAGTTCGAGATATTCAATTGTAGTCATCAATACAGCATCATCATTTTCTGTTTGCAGAAGAGTCGGGTTTTTGTTTTCATATTCCCCTGAAATGTTTCCCCTCGGATTCACTTTTAGAACATTGAGCCACAACTACTTCGATTTCTTTGTGTATGGGTACGAAATATAACAAACTTGTTCCGCTTACGAGGCTGTTTTCAATATGAATTATGTATATATAAGTTATACATATATATATATATATATATATATGATATCGACATTAATAAAATGCTATATATATATAGATATATATATATATATAAATAAGTACGTACGTACCTAGAATAAATGGTTCGTATTTATTGTATTTTCTCGATGAAAGAACGTCTATAACGCCACCATTGCTCCTCTGAGTGCCTTTACCGACAACAGGGTCATACCAATTACACTTAAAAAGTGTGATTCTCAAATTGACCATCCCCTCGTACTCGAGTTCTATGATATCAGTTAAGGTCCCGTAAAAATCCGCTTCATCAGATGCATCAGTGTAATTTTCACCTTTAATGCATATCCCATAGTTACATGGCTTTCGTCCAGCGCCGTGATTCTGCGTATGAAACAAATAGCCTCTTGTAAAATACATTGGCCAGGTTTTGGCCTTATTCAAAGGTCCATGTACTATCTTTTGAACCCAAGTAGGAAATGGATTCGTGGCGTTCCACTAAGTAACCTGCATATATATAAACAATAGCATCAATATTTATAAGTATAAATATATGCATAGTTATGAATATTATTTAGACATACATATTCTTTCACCCATATATGATATTCGTCAGCTCTTTTCGCGGAGAGTTCTTTTCGGATAATCCTTGGTATTTTCCAGAAATATACTCCTCGAACATACTATACAAGACCAATACAAAAATGAGAAAATATAGTGGATTATATATTAAAACGCATGGTGGGAGAGATGGCAACTTATATACCACTCAATTGGCTGAAAATAGTCACAATTTCGTATAATATATGCATGTGCGCATTGTTAGTCTCTCTCTGAGAGCCATATTTTATGCATTTCTCCACTTGGACGGCCTACGTGCGTAAATATAGAAGGTACTCCATGGACATGATATACGGGGACTTCACCTTCATCGAATCTTGTTAACCTGACCGAATGAGTGAAAAGTAATTCACATTAAAATACATAGCATGTGTATACAATATAAATGGCATAGTGGACATGATGTGATTGAATTTAGCATTTACCTTGATTTCGTTTGTATATTCGCGGCAAAGTAGTGCTATGAGAAATAAGCAATCTCGTCATTGATATATGATTCAACAATCGATCCTACCGCATATCTTTTGTTCTTTGCTATCCCTTTCAACTTTTTAAAAAACCTTTCAAAAGGATACATCCACCTATACTGGACAGGGCCTCCTAATTCAGCTTCATAGGGGAGATGTATAGGCAGGTGCTCCATCACATCGAAAAATGAGGGTGGAAATATCTTTTCCAAATTGCATAGGATTAAAACTATGTTCTGTTTTAGAATTTGAATGCGACTTTTATACAAAGTTCTCGATGATAAGTCCCGGAAAGATGCTCCAACCCCTACAATATATATTCAAACTGCATGAGGTTACTATATAAATTACTATAATCATATTTAAAGAAATAGTCGTAATTAGTACCTGATAACGCAAGGTGGACATTCCGGTCTAGGAGGTTTGCAAAGATAAATGAAAGTAACCGCTCCATAAAAACATGGCAGTCATGACTCTTCATGCCTGAAAGCTTTTGGTTGTTCATATCAACATAAGTCGCTAAGTCTGAGGAATAACCATATGGGAATTTAACTGCATGTTTCACACATTTCAGTAAACTTCTTATGGCTTCTTCTGTCAATATGAAGGCTGGGAAATGAGCTTTACCCTCACTATCAATATGTAAGTCTGGCCGAGAACAAAATTGTTCTATATCCAATCTTGACATGATGTTGTCTTTCGATTTACCCTTCACACTCATAAGAGTATTCATGATATTGTCAGAAAAATTCTTCTCTATATGCTTCACATCAAGACAATGTCGGAGAATGAAGTCCCTCCAGTACGGTAGCTCCCAGAATATGCTTTCCTTGTGCCAGTTATGTTGCTTCCCATATCCCGACTTCTTCTTTTCGTGACCGTTTCCACCGACGTCTTTTATTTTTGATGTATTTACACCAGCCAACCGCTCGCAATAAACTTGCTCACCGCTCAAAAACTAAGGTGGATACTCTCTCAAATCGTCTTTTCCCTTCAGGAAGTCTTTTTTATTCCTCCTTAGTGGATGACCATGAGGAAGAAATCTTCGGTGACAATCAAACCAACACGTCTTCCTTCCATTAGGTAGATAAAAAGACTTTGTATTTTCCATGCAAACTAGACAAGACAATTTACCATGGGTTGTCCATCCGGATAACATGCTATACGCCGGAAAGTCGCTTATCGTCCACATCAGCACTGCTTTTTGATTAAAATTTTGATTCAAGGACACATCGTATGCATCGACGCCATTAGACCACAACTCTTTTAACTCCTCAATAGGAGGTCTGAGGAAGATATCGATACTAGCTCGCGGATGATTTGGCCCAAAATTCAGAATTGTAAGAAATAAATACTATGTATTCATGCACATACTAGGGGGTAAATTATATGGAGTCAAGATCACAGGCCACATCAAATGTTTACAAGACATGCCAAATGAGTTGAACCCATCGGTACATAATCCAAGATAAATGTTACGGGGTTCTTCGGCAAACCGGGGATTTTGATCTTGAAAATATCTCCACTCCGCCGCATCAGAAGGATGACACATTTCTCCCTCCTTTGATTGGTGCTCGGCATGCCATCTTATTTCCGCTGCAGTCTTCTCGCTCTGATACATTCTCTTCAATCTGTCAGCAATAGGTAGATACAACATACGATTGTATGGTACTTTGGTTCTACGTCGGTCGTTCTTAGGCTTCCATCTTTGTGCACTACAAAACAGACATTTATCTTCATTCTCGCCATCTTTCCAGAAGATCATACAATTGTTAATACAAACATCAATTGTATGATATGGGAGGCCTAAATTGTGCATCAATTTTTCTGTCTCGTATTGTGATCCGGTTGACTTGTTTCCTTCTGGTAAATAGTTTGTCAACATTTCGAAAACCGAATCCACTAACTTTTCACTCATATTATATTCTGCCTTATTTTGCATGACTCGAGCAGCTAAGGATAACTGCAAGTGACCTTCACGACAACCATCGTATAATGGCTTTTTTGCACTTTCTAACAAGTCGTAGAATTTTTTTGAATGGTTACGTACCGGTTCTTCTACATTCTGATAACTATCATCATGATGATAGTTATCAAAACTCACGTTATGACGAAATGCATCATTCACCATATCCAAATATCTATCTTCTACTACATTACCCACATCTTCACTCCCACTTATATATGTCGTATCAATATAACTCGATCCTAAATCCATATTGATTTCTTCTCCATGCTTATACCAAACATAATAATCTGGCATAAATCCTCTGCTATAAAGATGATTCCAAATTCTTGTCCCCGTGATAAATTTCTCGTTCTTGCAAACACTACAAGGGCATAAAAACTTACCGCCATTACTCTGTGTTAGAAGCTGGCCATTTGCAAATGTCATGAATCCCTCCACCCCCGTTCTGAACTCTGCCAAGAAATTTCCCGTCTCTTCATCGAACCTCTTATACATCCACTCCCGGAAATTATTATAATTATAATTTCCCGACATTATATAACTGAAAAAATCGAATGAGGAGAAGAAATATGTTTGATTTTGTGTTTAAGATCGAATGAGGAGAATAAATGGGATGGATTGAGCTTATATAGACATTTCTGCCGACTATATAGCGACTACACGGCGTCTGAAAGGCGACTACAATGTAGTCGCATAAAATCGTTACACCAACCCCAAAACGAATAACACGTGTTTTTCACCGGTTTTTACGACTGATTACCGACTGTTGTGCGACCCTCCGAAATAGTCGTATATTGATCGCCAAATGGTGACTATTATGCGACTCTTGTTTCCCGTCGGCAAATTAGTCGTAACTTAGTCGGAAATCAGTGACCCGCCGAAAGAGTCGCATATTAGTCGCTAAATTAGCGACAATTAGGCGACTATTATTTCATGTCTGAAATGTAGTCGTATATTAGTCGTCAAATAGCGACTACTATAGCGACTATATTGTTTGGTCGTAAAACAGCGACTCAATTACGACCAAATTGTATTAGTCGCCAAATAGTCGGCAAATAGTGGCTAAGTAGTCGCAATGTTTAACGACTAATTGTTTAGTCGCCATTTGTAGTCGTTAAAACGATATTTTCTTGTAGTGTTATCAGTTATGATTCGTGGACACTACTATAAGTTTAGTCCTTCTTTCATCAATGAAGCTTATGGGCTTTCTGATGCAATACATCCCAATGATGATGATAGCTTATATATAGATGTTGTGGCCCACATGCTGACTGGGAATGATTCTGATACTTGGGCTTCTCTTACCTTACCTATGTTTTTGCCCAAAATAGCTGCTATTTATCCTCTATGATGTGCAAACTGAATGCCTGCCAGTAACCACTGCACCTTGTAGCAAGAAAGAGGGGTTCTTCTATATAATCTGATAAAGAATAAACCAATTGACATTGGGAAAATAGTTTTTGAGCACATCCTTAAATGTGCCACATGGGAGGACAAAAAGTGTAACATGTTGTTTCCAGCATTGATCTTCAAGGTTCTGGAATCCCATCATCCCATTCAAATTGCATCTAGCGAAGTGTATCATCATCCTCTTCCTTTCAATGTTAAAGAAGAAGCAAAGAAAGCATGTCCTAAAGTTATCAAACGAGGAAGTAAGTCTCAGAGGGATAGTGCTAAGAAGGAAACTGATATTGATTGTGATGATGATGTGTTTTCTGATAAAGAACAGATGTCTCTTGTTCTTAATATTCCGGGAAATGAAGCTTCTACTCGTGTTGCTCAAGCTCTTCGTGCAACATTTGACATATTTCATACAGTCATCAATGCCTTAACTGGTAATGGAAATTGGGTTGTTTTTAGCTTAGTTGTGCTTCCATGCAAGGGGAGAAAAGCAATGCACAACTGAGATTTCTGAATTTCAGGTTCTGAGTGTCTGAATTTCAGGGGGAGTGTTTGTTCATCTTTTGGGTTTGTTGGCATCAGAGTCTTTCGGTTCAGGGGGAGTTGGGTTTGTGTTTGTTTTTGATAACTCCCTGGTACAAGACTGGTTATGTAGTGGTGTTGTTTTTCTTTCAGTTTTTTGGATATGGTTTGAACCAAAACGCTATGTAATATGATCATTGGATCTATCTATGCATTATGTGTGTATGCTCAAATAAGATGAAGTGCAGAAAGCTTGGAATCAAACTAAGTTAAAAAAAGGGGAGATTGAAGATGCGTAAAATCACATGATACATCATAAAAGTTTACGAGATTAAAGGAAGCTGGCTTGAAGAAGGAAGCTGACATGGAATCAAACTAAATGGGCCAAAGCCCAAGTTTACAAAACCATCGTTTAAAGGATTCCAAAGTAAAAAGGAAATTTAGAGTGATTAGGCTTTTCCTAGTTTGAAAAAGATTAGGAAAAGATCTTAGGTTAGTCGCTATGTATATAGGACTAGTTTGGCTTAGAAACTTCGTGCGATGAAGAGTTTGAAATTTCTAAGGAAATAAGGGTTTTTAGAGTTTCTTTGAGAGAGATATTTGATTTAAGCTTGCAAGCATTGTCTGTCTTGTTCAAGCTTAAGGATAGCTAGATTTTCTTAGAGATACTTGTAAGTTCTCGCTTTCTGCTAGACTTATAAGTTACCATTAAAAAGATAATATAGTGGAATTTTTTTTTTAGGAAAACATGTTTTCTTTATCTATCGCATCAATCTTTATAGTTCTTACATTTACAGAGACGAGGCTTTTCTCTTCGATTTCTGATAACACCGTATTTTTAACCATTCTACTATCTATTTTAGAACACTTTAATAAGTGTTTCACTTGGTTTTATATACTTTTACTATGATACTTGCATATTTGTAGTTCCAATACTCTTTTCAGATTCCTTAGGTAAAAACGACACCAATTGGAGAAGACCAGATTTTAGACAATTTTGGACCGTTAGAAGTTTGGCATCCGATAGAGACATTCTCAGTGTCTGAACACAACCAAATTCGGACACAAGATAGAAGGAAGAACCACCTTTCATACCCAGTTGGTTTCAAGGCAATCCAACTGTTAGAGCTCAAGATACATCCAATTGACTGAAGGCATGTGATGCAGTCTCGCGAACGAAGCAAGAGAAGAATTGAAGTATCAAAGATATATGCCAACCACCACGAGTCCATCACTACTGGCCGCAGCGAAGACACTCTTGGCCGCGGTGAATACACTCCTGGCCACGGTGAAGACACTCCTGGCCGCTGGTCTAGGCTCTCTAGCCGCGGCGAAACACCCGGCCGCGTGTCCAAGCCTCGCACCAGTGGTGAAGCAGAAACGGCCAAAGACCATCTATTTCAAAGCCCATCTTCAAGCCCCTTCGTTTTTTCTTCAACTAAACCCTAAGGTCGACGAAATCAAGAGTGGAAGACCTATAAATATGTGTTCTAAAACAGAATTTCGTAGCCACCTCTTGTTACACTTTTAGACTTGTTTTGCACCAAACGTTTTCTCTTGTTCTTTATTATTTATTTAGGGAGATAGGGATTTCCCTTGAACCCTATTGTTCGATTCCTTATCTATTGATTGTGCAATTCAGAAGCTTAATTTTTTCTTGCATGGTCGTGGTTGAGTAATCTCCTTGTTGGGCATAGGGGTTTGAAGGGGAGCTTATAGTTCGATTCTTATTAGGTTTTTAGTCTAGGATACCGATTAGGGTTCTTCGTTCTATCCTTGTAGTTAATGTGTTGCTTGACTAACCGTCTTAGCAACTGATATTAGGCATTTTAGAATCACGTAAGTGTTGTATCTAATCGCTTGACCTAGGATAGACGAGCAAATCCATCGTAAAATTTTGAAAGTATACTTACGGGTGTAAACGACCTTTGAGAGTATCATTCACTTCTTGTGCGGGCGGAGTCGGAAGCTACCGTCCAAGTACTGAAGTGAGTAGGTGTGTAAGATTATGGTAGTAGACTACACACAGCGTACGTTTTCCATGTTCAAGAACCCAAAGGCGACAAAAAGTCGCTTTAGAAATCCTAGAAATTTCCTCGTAAAAATGGGCCATAAACCCTAGAAAATTCTCGATTGCCCAACGCTTCGTTTAATTGATTCACAACCTCGAAATAATTATTGTTTGCTACTGTTCACTTTGATTAGATTTATTTATTCGGTTATTTTAGCTTAGTTTAGTCTCGTTCGCTTTCTTATTTTCTCGCTTAGTTTAGTTTAGTCTAGTTTATTATAGTTTAGATTCTTAGTTTCGAGTTGGTGACAAAACCCTATAAACATATATTCGTCTTAGGTTTATTTACTATACATTGTCTAAGGTCTCGCAGAACATCATTCCCTCTCTGTGGATCGATACCTTAAGTACTACAACACACATTTGTGCACTTGTAGGCTTTAAGGTTTACAAATTTAAAACCTGAATTTTCGGACACGAATCCGATTCGCATCAATTTCGTCTTTGAGGATGAAGGAGCAACGAATTTTCCTTTGAGTGAGGCGGAGATGGGCTCCTTACATTTGTATTTTTTTCGAACTCGGAGCCCCAAAATCATATGCAGTGGAGATTCTCTTTGAGAGAGATTAGTCAGCAGAAGGAGCAGTGACCAGACGCACAACATATGGAGTAGGGGTCACCATCTTGAGAAGAGCAACAACGATATGCTTAGCGATATCTTTGCAAAAGGCTGCTTTAGAAACTGGATGAATTCTCTTAGACATGCAAGAGATAGAAAGAGATTAGGGTTTGTGCAGAAGTGAAGAACCCGAATAGTCAAGTGATATGACTTTAATAGGCGCAAGACGCTCCCGTCTACTTTTCTCGGTTTTCTCAGTGAATTTTATGGCCACACTTGTAATCTCAACATCACGACACACCTGAAAAACAAACTCTTATTAAAGATGAATTGCTTTCAGAGCAAGGACACTTATGAACTCTAAGATGGTCACTTGCATCAAAAACCTATTACAACATAAACTGACAGCATAGTCACAACCCATGTATAATTTGACAAAGAAGGCATATCAACTCACCAGCCCAAAAAGGTACCTATTTCACATAAGAGGAATTTTCACACTTTTTGATACACCCAGGTAGTCTACGCATCATTATACAATTTGAGAGTTTGATCCTCATGATGCTTCTTACGAGTTGATGCGAAAGGGATTGATGATTACACTGCTTGACTTAAAGAATTCAATGCACTTTTGCAGAGATCAAGGTTAACAATCCCTTTACGACCACTTTTTCAATATTATAGTTGCACCAGACTTTTCATGAAAAACACAATTAGTGATCACAAATACCAAGAGATTTTTGCAGATTCATGAAACTGTTTAAATCTAATGGTTTAGTGAAAATATAAGCCAGCTGTTTCTGAGATGCAATATGATTGATCTCGATAAGGTTGCCCTCAACTAATTCACGGATAAAATGGTGCATATTATCAATGTGCTTGTTGCGTGAGTGTTGAACAAGGCTTTTTGAAATATATATGGCACTCATGTTATCACAATGTCCTCAGAGCGTTTCAGTGGTCATACCATAGTGAGCACGCATTTGTTTCATCCAGAGCAGTTGAGTTCATCAACTTCACAATGTATTCTGCTTCGGTAGTAATTAACACAATTTTGCTTCTTGTTGTGCCAAGATATCATATTGTTTTCGAGAAGTAAACATTATCCTGTTGTGCTTCGACGATCATCTAGACTCCCAACCTAATCTGCATCACAAAAGTTTGTGAGGTTATGGTTAATTTGTTTCGAATAATATAGCCCTTTAACATATTTTAGGATATATTTGACTACATTAAAATGTGTCATCGTGGGGCTTGCTTGATATCGTACACACAAACCAATGCTTAGACATATATCTGGTATGTTTGCTGTAAGATATAGCAAACTTTCAATCATGGCACGATACAGCTTCTCATCAACAGCCTGTCCTGATTCATCTCTGCATAGTTTTGTTGTATTACTCACGGGAGTGCGAGATGTCTTGCTTGTTTGCAACCCAAATATCTAGATCAGATTTTAGGCATAAGTGCTATGTTATATGAAGATGCCCTTGTCTGTATGTTTGATCTTTGTCATAGTCTTTACGAGATAGTTGACAAGATGTTGTTTGGTGCCTTCAAACATAATGTCATCCACGTAGATTTGAACAATGAGAAGGTCACTCCTTCCTCATATATGAACAAATGGAGGTAAGGTCGTAACCTCCCTTGTATTTGTTGATTCCATAGCACTAAATTCTTTATTAACAGTTTCACACCACTCTTTTGAATTTTTTGCTTCAGAATAAGAGTGAAGGATTGGAATCTTAGTGATGTTATTTATAAAAGAGAGGTGTGGAGGAGATATTTTAGAATATAAAACATATGAAGAAATGGGATGCTCAAGATCAGATTGTAATGAGTAACAATGATAATCTTGTAAATGAGCAGGTAGTTTTCTGGTAAGAGTAAAAGGAATTGGTGATTGGTGATTGGGAAGGAGTAGAAATTTCTAGGATAATAGATGGAGAATGATGAATGTTATTACCCGAAGACAAAGAATGAGCTGGTGTGAAAAAATCCATGTATCTTCTGAGACTGGATCTTTTACCACGGGAAAAATGTCTTCATGGAATATCACATTCCGAGAGATGAACATCATCTGTCTCTCCAAATCCATTAGCTTATAACCCTTATAACCAAAAGGGTAACCCAAAAACAAACATGCTATAGATCGAGGTTAAAATTTGTGTCTATGTTTTGGTGAAGTTGAACCATAACAAAGACATCCAAAAGTTCGAATCTGATCATAAGCAGGAGCTTTCCCCAGTAAAGATCTCATGAGGAGTCTTGTTCTGAAGAAGCTGAGATGGTACCCTATTGATCAGGAATACGGCTGCCATAACGAAATCACCCCATAATTGTAGAGAAACTCATGACCGAAATATGAGAGCTTGGGCAACATTGAGTATATGTTGATGTTTCCGATCTACAAGTGACATTTGTTCAGGTGTTTTTTGACATGAATGAAAATATTTGATGCCCTTTTGTTGAAATAAGGTTGTGAAGTTTAACTCAAGTGCATTATCAAATCTCACAAATTTTTCCTTTGTATCATATTGATTCTCAACTTGTGCAATGAATGCTGGAAATAATGTAAGAACATCATATTTTATCTTGAGCAAATAAATCTAGGGTGCACGAGAATGATCATCAACTATAGTTTAAAAAAATATCGATATTCATAAATAGTTTCAACTGAGAAGGGTCCCCAAACATCAATGTGTAACAACTCGAAGTTTGAATTACAAATATTATTTGGAGAAGAAAATGAGAGTTTATTCTGCTTAGCCAAGTGACAAACATGACAATAAGTATATCCCTTATTCTTATGTTTCGTAGTTCCCAAAGCTTCAGATATGACATCCAATCTGGAGAAAGATGGATGACCAAGCCTCTTGTGCCCAATGAGACATAGTATCTAGCACATAGAGGTTTGCCAATCTCTTACCATGTCCAATCATCACAGCCCTGGTATGATCTAGAATTTCACAAGAAGATTTGTCAAAGATAATTCTTGAACCAATATCAGTAGTCAAAAATCTAACGCTGAGAAGATTCAGGGATAAACAACACATTTCTCAAAAGAATATGCTTGTTTATTTGAACTGATCACACTCTATTGATCCTTACAGTTGATCATGTTGGCAAATTTACAAAACTAATAACAGAGGTGTCAATGGAAACCAATTATTTCCTATCATATGGTGCATTATTTGTAGCTCCATAGTCAATAACCCAAGAACCATTGCAAATTATTTGGTGAGAGACTGTCAGGATGCTGACAAATCAGAAGGTGGAAGGTGAGAAAGCAATACCAGAATTAGCAACTACAGACTGTGAGTACTAGCTTCAGCAGAGTGACTGACTTGTTGTGGTTGTAACTGATAACTAAATAGGGCAGTGAATTGTTGTATCTGCTATTTACTAAGATTACCAACCAAACTTTCCAGATTTGCATATTTAACCTTAGGATGCGAAGACAAATTCACTTGAGCAGCAACATGTTGAAGTTTCTGAAACTTGTCAAGAGATTTGCTTTTTGGAGTACAACCTGGTGAAAACAATGCTTCTTGTAACGCCTTTCAACAATATGATCCACTTTGTTGCAAAAATAACAAATAGGCCGACTTTTGTTGGGTCCAGATTAGACATAACAGATAGTCTTTGAAACAACATGAGAGATAACAGTCTCTAACATCTAGAATGCAGCATGAGAAACAATATTGGAGAAACCTCTATGACTATCATCCTGATCGAGAATGTTGTAAACTTGAGCTAGACTAGGAAGTGATTTCTTCATGATGATTGCATAGGATTCATTAAGACCAGCTAGAAATTTGACTATCTTAGCTCTCTCTGCCTTCAATTGTAGATGAGCAGCTTTGCCACAAGTGCAAGGGTTATCTGGATCCTCAGTACTCTCTAGATTACTCCACAATGTTATAAGAGTAGTGTAGTAATCGGAAAGAGATAAAGATCCTTGACGAAGATCTTGTATCTCTTGAGTGAGATTGAAAGTACGAGGTAAATTTGTCATATGAAATCTACTATGCAAATCACGCCAAATATCAGTAGCATCATTCATCCTTAAGATACTACGATAAAACTGAGGTGAGACATAATTCAACAGTCAAGACTTAATCATGATGAAAATCACTCCAAATATCAGTAGCATCATTCATCCTTGAGATACTACGATAAAACTAAGGCGAGACAAAATTCAACAGCCAAAACTTAACCAGGCATCTAGAACAAAGACGAAAGTTAAAATTTGATTCCGCAGGACGAGGCAAAGTTCCATCTACGAATCCGATCTTATTCTTAGCATCTAGAGCAATACACATCGCAGCATTCCAATCATCATAGTTTGATCCATCAAGTCGGAGAGAAATGATTTGCAGATATGGATGATCGGCATTGTGCATGAATAAAGGCGAGTGAACTGAATCCAGAGAGTCCGAAGTAATCGCAGCTCGCGAAGCTAGAGGAACGGGATCAGAGATCACCAGAAGAGCAATCAGAACATGAGATGTTTTAGTGGGATGGGATTGAGTTGATTTTCACGGAATTTTCTTCACATACACCATCAGATCTTCAAATCGTTCAGTAGAAACCAAAATTCGAGCTTAGTAATAAAGAATCCAAAAAGAAATGAAGAGAAATTAGAGTTTTGATGGTTCTGATACCTTATTACGATCCAAAGAATAAGAGAGAGAAAAAGAAAGTTTGTTGAGAAATTATATTTTCTTATTCTAATTCAAAAATATATTTGTACAAGTATTATATACAGTAACTATACTGAGCTACTCTACGCTGTATATTGGTTAACATAACCATACATTTAACCGGAATAAACCGATTCTCTATACTCTCCAATACTCTTTTTTTTTGTTCGAATACTCTCTAATACTCTAAATTCTAATATCTACTATATAAATAGGGCCAACTCTCTCCATCCTTCCGCCATGTCAGCAGTGGAGAAGGTGACACCTGTCTTTTGAAAACAAAAAAATATTGCGGTCGTTTCGTCTTCCTGTTCTTGAAACATCACCTCCTATACCACTATGAGGAAAAAAAAACCAACACTACTCTAACTTAATCTCAATACCACTCTCCCTGTTAATGAGTAAGTAAAATGACAAATTTGCCCTATCCAAACCCAGCCAAATACCCTATCCAAGTTTGATCCAAACCCAGCCAAATTCGGTTTGATCAAAAGAAAAAAAAAAAAAAAAAAACGGAAAACTCGACGCGGTAGGAATCCAGCTCCGACGTCGGCGCCGTCGCGTCTCCGGCCAACAGTCATTGCCTCCGTCGCAAGTCCGTCGATCTCCAGCGAGGTTTGTGCTTCTCTTTCAGCGAGGTTTGTGCTTCTCTTTCGATCTCCATTGAGCTCCATTGAACTCTCATTGAGCTCCATTGCATTGGATATTTGAGATTCAATTGATGAGTTTTCACATTGTTGTTTAGCAATGAATCTGGGTCGATTGGGACTTTAAGTTGAGTAGAAATGCATTTTAGAGGTAGAGTCGTTGTGGATTGTATGCAGATTGGAACCCGAAATCGATTAAATTTGTGTTCCTGCGCGAGGAGAACTAGGGACAACTAGGTATCACTGTGAATAATCATATATTAATTAAAATGGTGGTATAACGGAGGACAACTTCGTAATATTGTGGACAACTAGTCTAAAACTGGGTACAACTATAAGTATATATTGAGTTGTTTGGTGTTGTTTTCGCAGGATAGAATGAGCAACAGCGTCTGCATCTATTATAAATGGCAGGGACGCATTTATAGTGTAGTGTTGAAAGAGTAGATAACTTTGGAGAAGGTAGAAGGTAGGCTATACAAGAAGCATGTGTTAGATGAAAGTAATGTTAGATTGGAATTAAGTTACTTTCCTATGGTTGTTGGATGTGAAGAACATTTGAGTATTGATGATGATGAAGATCTTGCTGGTTATGTAATGACCGTTGATAAAGAAAACCATATACCTGTTTTGAATGTGGAGGTCATGACTAGACCGAAGTTGCCCTCGCAACAGTCGATAGCGGGGAAAAGCTCGTATGGTATGAACTATGACCATCGAAGTGATGATGAAATAGGACCTAATGCCTTGACGTTGTACGTAGACAACGGACAAGCAAATGAAGAAGAGGAGGTGAGAGAGGATGATGATGATGTATTGGAGGATAACAGTATGAATACATCGGGTATGCGTGATGAATATTATGAGGAAGCACCCGTTGTTGAAGGTAGTCAGTTTGTAGCTCCATGGGAAGACGGTTTTGGTGTGAGTGTGCGTCAAGAATTCCGAGATAAGAAGGCGGTTATAGAGTTGGTCCAGAAATTGTCATTTCTTAACTCTTTTGATTATGTTATAAAACATTCTGATAGAACGCGGTGGATGGTTAAATGTTCTATACAAAGATGTAGTTGGGGTCTACGAGCAACAAAGATTGATAACACGGATATGTTCTCGATTAGAACATATACAAAGATGCACACATGCAACCGGGCTGATCAGAGTGCAAGCGTTGATAAGAGGAAAGGCTCAGAACAGCCAGCTTCATCTTATTTGAGTGAGAAATATCCCGGGAAACTCGAAACTCCAAGGCCTAATGTCATTAGGAAACTAGTTAGGCAAGAATATGGTGTAGAAATATCATACTCGACGGCGTTGAGAGGAAAAAATCAAGCGGTTTGTGATATGCATGGTAGTCCAGAAGATGGGTACAAGATGTTGTATCATTATTTGTACGTCTTAGAGGAGGTCAATCCTGGAACGATAACTAGTGTGGAACTGGATGAGGTGGGAAAATTCAAGTATCTATTCGTAGCTTTGGGAGCTAGCATTGAAGGGTTTGCATGCATGAGGAAGGTGGTAATTGTGGATGCAACTTTCTTGAAGAATGGATATGGTGGAGTACTAGTTTTTGCCGTTGCTCAAGATCCTAATCGTCACATTTATCCCATAGCGTTCGGTGTACTCGACGGTGAGAACAATGCGAGTTGGACATGGTTTTTCGAGATGTTGAAAAGCATTTTAAGCAACCTAGGGGACTCCTCTGAATTGGTATTTGTGAGTGATAGAAATCCAAGCCTCATCAACGCAAAAGCAAACGTGTTCCCACAAGCTCGGCATGGATATTGTTTATGGCATTTGGCCCAAAACGTGAAAGGTAATGCTTCTAATGCAAACAAATCCGTAGTGGCTTTCAGATTCCAGGAGTGCGGTTGGGCTCACACAGAGGCTGAGTTCTACAGTCGTTACAACATGTTTAAGAGGATATTTCCTTCCGCGGCGAAGTATGTGGAGGAAAGCACCGTGAAGGAAAAATGGTCAAGATGTTTTTTTCCCGGTGCCCGATACAACCTAGACGCGAGCAATTCTGCGGAATCTCTGAAAAACACTTTTAACAACGCGAGGAAGTACTCCTTAATACACATGCTGGATACTATCATTGCAAAGTTTTCTGATTGGTTTAACGAGCATAGGAAAGAGGCCGTGTCAGGACATGTTGATAACAAACTGGTGCCTTTGGTTGAGAACTTCTTGCATGATAACTGGGCTACTGCTAAGAAATTAACCGTGAGGGAGGTAAACAGTTACGAGCTCGAATATGAAGTCGTTGATATTGATACTAAGGTTTATTTGGTGAACTTGGAAAGGAAGAGTTTCTCTTGTAGGTTCTTCGATATTCAGAAGTATACTTGTCTCCACGCACTAGCAGCATACATCTCATTCAGGAAAAATGGTGGTGGAGTTAGTTGTCGTGATACCCAAATAGAAGTCCATGAGTTGTGTTCGAAATATTATTGGACGGAGTTGTGGGCATTGGCTTATCACAGGTCCATTTATGTTATCCCGGATATGTCTGCATGGATTGTCCCCGATTACATCAAAGAGAAGCAAATCCTACCTCCGGATCGCAAGATAAACAAGGGTAGGAGGAGAGTGACGAGGTTTCCATCAGCAGGAGAAAGGCGTCATCGAAGGACACCGAATAAAAGGCGTCGAAGAACACTACCCTGGATTTTATTTGGAGATAAGAACTTGTGATCTTTGTTAGCTTTTGTTCTGTAAAACAACTAGGTATAACTCGGTATCACTATACTTTATCTTCAGAGATTATGTTCTGTTAGAAACAACTAGGTATAACTCGATATCACTATACTTTATCTTCAGAGATTATGTTCTGGTAGAAACAACTAGGTATAACTCGGTATCACTATATTTTATCTATAAGGTGCACGTAATTATTCAACCAGCTTGTTTGGGTTGTAGAGGTGGCTAGCAAATGTTAAAACACGGTGCAACGTACTGCGGAGGCAAAATATAACTACTTCAAACTTTGTTATAACTACTATAACTACTTCAAACTTTTGCCAATAGTACGTCGAATGTGGATAATTTTTGTATGCATAAAATATTTGAAATGATATTTGGTGTCGAATAAAATGTTATAACATCAAGAGAGTAGCATTAAAAAGGGAAAATATTAAATTCCCATCTTTTTATGAGTTGTTGTGGAAACAATTACACAACATTGTCCTTGTAGTTTTAAAAGCATTTACATAGTCATAGTCAGTTTAGGAAGACCTACTAACCTAAATACTGATTTGACGCAAATGACTGCATAAAACAATCAGAATTATATGTCTAAGCACTTATCTATTCTGTAAAACTAGTAAAACATATCTTAATTAAGGGCAAGTAATACTAGATAAACATAAAACCAGCAAAAGTACAACTATGACTCAAACTCGTAATACTAGTATCCTCTGGACAACTATGACCAAATATTTAGAGGGAAATTCGAAATTTGAAATTTCAAAAATTTCAAAAATTTCAAAAAAAAATATCCAATTTTTCAATTTTTTTTTGCCAAGGTTTCAACTTTGACCAATGTTTTTGCCAAGGTTTCTTTTGTCTCCAAAATTGAAATCGCAACTCTCTCTCTTCTCTCTCTCTCTTCTCTCTCTCTCTTCTCTCTCTCTTCTCTCTATTTCCTTTTCTCTTCCTTCCTTCACGAAATCTGAAATCGAAATGGGAAGTAGCTATCACCACATGGACAACTTCTGCGTTGAACCATACGAGGAGGAGAGGAGGCGCGGTAAGGAGATGAAGCGGATGAAGGAGCATTTCGACATGCTTGGCTTCATTGCCGACGCCCAATATGGGATTCCAACGAAATGCCCCTGTGGTGGACAAATCAAGCAAGATGTCTCCACACAACCAAAGTTTCGGAATGATTTCGACACTTTACCGGGCAGTAGGTACTTCACCTGCAACGAATTTAAGGTAATATTTTATTTCTAGGTTTTTTCTGGGGAATACTAGTTAAACTATGTAAAACTATTTGAATGTTCTTCGACGGATAACTAGTAAAACTAGGTAAAACTATTTGAATGTTCATTGCTAGGATGATGGACTCCACTTTCGCCAGCCGTGGGTTTTTGGTGTCGAGCAAGAGATTTCGAAGCTAATTCGGAAGGTTGAAGAGCAGAGCGAGAAGATTGAAGAAATGCAAAAGAAGATTGAAGAAATGCAAAATGAGATTTAAGTAGTTGTTTAAGACCTATTATCTAAAAAGTTGTATAAGACATATTATGTAATCCCAAAACTTCCTTTCTATTTTGTATAAGACATATTATGTTTGCTCAGCTAATCTTATCAATGGCTTTGTTTATGAGAATCTTGTTTTACCAAGTATTACGAAGTATTACCAACATAGTATTACCAAGAATTACCAACATAGTATTACCAAGTATTACCAAGAATTACCAACATAGTTTTACCAAGTTTTACCAAAATAGTTTTACCAATATCAACATAAGATCTACAAACCACCACAAAAGTTTAAACCAACATAGTTTTACGAATATCAACATAAGATCTATCTACAAACCACCACAAAAGTTTAAACCAACACCAAGTTCTATGTCCAACAAATAACCGAGAAATCAGTTCAACAAACAACCAAAAGGGAGAGAAACAACCAACATCTATCCATTCCTCGCTCTCTACTCTTCCATAGATGCTTCCACCACAGCCAATCTTGCATCAAATCCATTCACCTTCTCCTGAATCTCTTTTATGCTCTTCAAGATCTCGGCCAATTCGGTTGGAGGTGTTTGCACCGGTGGGGGCTCTACTCGTTCCATCTCCTTATCCTTTTTGGCACGCGCAACAACGTCTTGATCAAACAGGTCTTCAAAGAAGATAGTGTAACCTCCGGCCAGGCGATTGATCCAACTATCAACCACGAGATCATCTTCATCACGATCCTCGTCTTCCTCTAAGATTTGATCCAATAGATTAATTTCCTCTCTCAGACTGATTAAAACGAGGTTGTCAATGTCCTGCTGTGAAGGAATCAAATAAATGTTTCCAACTCAAATAAATGTTTAGATGCAAGGTACAACTTACCTTAGTAGTACCAAGTTCTTCATTGATTGCCTCAATCGAAAAGCCTTTCATATCTCCTTTCTTGAACTTCGACTTGCACATCCTCAGACACATCGAGTCTGCTTCTGGGACACTCTCCCTAAATCGCTTTCCCAATTGAGGAATCGCCTCAAACGCTAGTAGCTACAAAACAATTATGAGTTGTAAGACTTACTTTGAATTAAAGAAACATCAACATTCTCATAATCATTGTACTTACCTCCAAAGGAATACAGAATCCAGGAATGAGCCACTGTGTCCCTGCCTTCACCCCCCCTATGGCTTGAAAATGTTCCACCGTGTGCATGATCTCCTTCACCATGAAGTCGTAAGAAAATCTCCAAAACGTCCTATAATAGTAAAGATAATCCACAGCCCTTTTAAACACTTCCAAAACGTCGGGTGCACCATCTCCAGTCTTCGTTTGTGCACAAACTATACTCGAAAGGAAGAACAACAGAGCCATCTTCAATCTGTCATTACCAGCTCCCATTTCTTCAAACTTTGCTTTCACATCTTCCTGCCTCACCGTTCCCGTACCGAAATGACGCGTGATGAAATTCATATTACCCCTTTCCTTATATCCAAGAGGATAGTTTCGGCAGTTCAAACCCGAGATCAACGCGTGTTTCCTGAGGCCATAACGCACATGAACTCCATTTACAATGAACCAAACTTCCTTCGTCTTCAGGATCTCGGCTGTTCGCAACACAAGCATCCACATGCCCTGAACCTTGTGGTTATGGTCCTTATGCATGTGGAACAGGTGTTTGAACTGAGGATGCGAGACAAACCATTCCCTCTCTCTTTTGGTCAGGGGCGGGTTCAGGCCGTCAAGAGTTTTGAACACGTCTTTGAGATAGCACAGTGTCCCTACCTTCACAGGATGCTGATAGCTGCTAGTAGGGAGGTACAAACTCTTTGGTTTTAGTGCCATCAACCTCTGCTCGATCTGCAAAATAACAATCAACTTCACTCAGTTATACAAGAATTATGTCATACAGTTTAACCAAGTTTTCCTAGAGTTACTACTATAGTTTTACCAAGTTCTACATCTACATTTTTACCAAGTTTTCCAAAGTTATACTAATATAGTTTTACTAAGTAGTCCCCAGTTATCCTATTTATCACAAGTATCACGAATATACCAAATAGAGTTACCAAGTATTCCCTAGTTGTCCTATTGCTCCAAGTATTACTAGTTTTCCCTACACATTATTCCTTAATTCTACTAGTTTTCCCTATTGCTTCTTACCTTACTCTCCGATTCATATTCAGATTCGGCTGCTTCAGTTGATTCTCCACTCGAGACATTGGCTATCTCCTTGCCCTTGGCTGCTGCCTCTCCTTCTTCTTCGTCTTCTTCACCGCTCTCTTCTTCTTCTTCTTCTTCTTCTTCTTCAGACTCTTTATCTTCTTCTTCATCCTGATTCGTACACCCACCACTCGTAACGGCCACCAGAGGAAGCGAAGATGAAGCATTCACCACCGGAGGAACCGAAGGAACTACCGGAGTAGAAGTTTCGACCACCGGAGGAACCACCGGAGTAGAAGCTTCGACCACCGGAGGAACCACAGGAGGAACCACCGGATTCTTCTTCTTCTTCGCATAAACCTTCACTTTCGAAGTAGAAGCTTCGACCACCGTCTACGGAACCGAAGATGAACCTTCCTCCGCCGTCGGAACCACCGTCTCCGCCGCATGCGAATCCTCTTTTGGGCCGATTTTCATCTTCTTCGCTGCCCTCTTTTCAGGATTCTTCTTCTTCCCCACATAAACATTCGCTTTCGCCATATCCTCGTCCTTCTTCGGATTCTCCGGCACTTTCGCCTCCTTTGCGCCGCTATTAGGGTTTCGCAAACTTCTCTTCGACCGTCGGGTTTCCACCATTGTCTGAGTGAAGGAGGTGAATGCGGGGAGGGGAAGGGATTTGGGGAGAATTCCTCAGTTTTCCCGAGTTTTGCGGTGGGTAATCGAGTGTAATCGATTTATGAAATTTGCAGACTCGATTTATGAATTTTGAAGAAAAAAAAAACCGAATCAGATGTAATCGGGTCAAACCCACATGTGTGCTATCCGGTCGAATGTAATCGGGTGAGGAATCAGATCACACCAGATAAAAACCTAACAAGTAAAAACTATAAATATCATGATTTTGGTCTAGTTTTTTTGTAACTATTATAACAAGAGGAGATTTGAGATTAAAACCTAGCATAGTGGTATTCTAGGTGAAGACCCCCTCTTCTTCCCAAAACAATCAGAAACGTTAGTGAAGAAAAACCCTTCAACATTCTCTTCTTCAAAAACCCTTCCAGATCGCTGTTACTATCGGTCTCCTCCAGCCGAGGGGAAATCAAGCGAAGGGCGAATCACCAGAGATTTATCTTCGACGGGATCGGTTCGTCGTCTCGCGCAAATTCGCCGATACCAGCTCTGTGCAGGAACGAGCAAAAACAAGCAATGAACGGCGCAATCGGGTCAGGTAGGTTCTGGAAAAATATGCTCGATCGAAATCCGCCTCAGATCATTTCGTCCGGTAAGATCTCTGGTGACTCCTTAGAGATCGTTTTCCGCCTCAGATCATTTCGTCCGGTAAGATCTCTTGTGACCATCCACGGTGAGATCGTATCAGCGCAGAGGATGATTCGTGGATTAACCACAGCAACACGACACCTTTGCCCATTAATCTGTAAGCTTTTCTTCCTTCAAATTCCTCTCTTTTGGGTCATTTGATTGAAATAGGCATTTGTAGCTCACCTTGCACTGGTTATTCTTTGAGCTCTGATTGTTGAGATCATATAAATGCGATAATTTCAAGTTGGTAATGGTGACCAGAATCAACCAGTGGTTTTTCATATGAGATGTTCAACTTATTGTTTAGCTATGATGGAGATTGGAGAACAATTAGTTCTCATATGTGCTCACTAGCTGTTTCTCTGAAGTTTTTTTTTTGGTACATCTAATTCACAAAGACACAAATTCCAGCTCAAGTACTATAGCTGCTGAAGAATGGAGGGAGCAACAAAAGATAGAGGAGGCTTTACACGCCAATAGTCTTCAAGTGCCCCGAAGGCACGTGGTTTTATTCTCTTTAGGTTTATTTTTGCCTTCTTTCATAGCTCTGAGATTGACTATCGTTTTTTTTTCAGTTTTTGTCAATAACTCATCTTTTATAGGTCTGCATTGAACCATATCAAGGAAAAAAGTTGGAGCACAATGGTGTTAAAGTTGAGCTTCTTGGTCAAATAGGTGTGCAATTGCTGTCACTTACATCGGATTTTTTGTTTATGTGGTTTCTAACGCATTTATGTATATGCTTAGTAATGAAATTTGTGTTTTGTTTTTGACAGAAATGTACTTTGACAGAGGAAACTTCTATGACTTCACTTCCTTGGGTGAGTCAAAACTTAGGGTTTCTATTTTGACATGGATCTGTTCTTTTGTTCAGTAGTCTCTTAATTATAAGTAGATGACTCTTACTTATAAGTAGCTGATCAATCCTACTATCTTTTTGGTTCCTATTTCTAATTATCAGTGCGTGAGCTTGATGTACCTGGAGAAATATATGCAAATTAAATAAGGCATACCCTTTTGAATTTTCGACAGTTGAGATGCCATCTGAGACATACAATGGCATGAATGTGCGCCTAAGGTAATATTAGATTCTTATCTGACATCAGATTTAAACAATTCTAAATTTTGCATATTGTAGTACATAATTTTTGTTTCTGTTATCTTCAGGTATGTCTTCAAAGTAACAGTTACGCGCGGCTATGCTGGAAGCATCGTGGAGTATCAGGATTTGTGGTATGTATCTTCAATTTTTTGTTGTGTCTTTGTGGCATGATAGTATTTAAGATGGTATGTTTCATGGCTTTGAAACAGGTCCGTAACTATACTCCACAACCTCCAACTAATAACAGCAGAGATCTAATATGATCCAAGTTTTTCAATTTTGGAAAAGATTCTAGAACCCAAACTTTTTTTCTTTCACTCTCAATTTCCTGATTCATTATCGCTTTTTTTTTCATCAAGCTGATTTTACCTCCAGAGTTACTTGGCCTCTGCTCTTCTTGATCTCCCCACATTCGTCTTAGCATTAGATATGCTTAATTCCATTGGACCCTTACCCGTTGTACAAATGGAAGTTGGAATAAAAGCAACTAAGACAAATTAATTTTTCATAATTTCACGTTCGAGTGATAAGAAAAATTAAAAACAACAGCTGATTCCATATGCTCTGGATGCAGGTATCACCTGAAAGATGTTATCCTTGGGAAAATATACTTTTTTCTCGTGAGAATCAAGATAAAGAATATGGATCTTGAAATCAGACGGCGAGAATCAACAGGAGCAGGAGCTAACACCTACGTAGAGACAGAAACACTAGCCAAATTTGAGTTAACGGATGGTGCTCCAGTTAGAGGTAATTCATCAAATTTCTCAAACTCACTCAGACCTTTTGCTCTTTTTTGTAACCTTGAGACATGGTGCAGGCGAATCGATACCTGTAAGACTGTTCTTGACACCATAAGATCTGACACCATCAAATTCAGCGTTAAGTATTATCTGAATCTTGTGTTGGTTGACGAAGAGGATCGCCGTTACTTCAAGCAGCAAGAAATCACGTTGTACATGCTCAAGGAGGAGACATCTTGATGTTTACAAAAGAGGAGATAGAAATGATAATTTTCAGAACTTTGTAAAGCCTTTTGCTTGAGACTTTTTCTGTATGCAATTGGTTGGGGACTTGGAGTGATAAACTTAAAATCATATTTGTATTTTGTTCAATGACCCATAATGTTGTTTGCTTTTGTTTTAATTCTTGTGACTTTCCAATGTCTTCTTCTTTTACCATATTAAATCTATATCTACTTTGGTATGGTTAGGTTTGGATACTTTTGGTTTTTGGTTTTTGGTTTATTCGGTTTTATATCGAAAACAAAAATTATGTTCGGTTTAATTTTAAATTATGTTGGTTTTGATTATTTTTAATAAGAAATTAAAAATCATAATTAAGAAAACATCAAAAGTATTTAAAAGCAATAAAAATCTACAAAGAGGAGATTGCTTTATTTTAAAACTAAAGTTTTTTTATTGTTAAAATTAAGTTAATTATATCATTCTATATTAAGATTTGTTTTCGACTTTAGACATTAGATTTTCGGCATTACAAATATAAAGATTAATATTATATATGAATATTTACAACAATAGTGTATAGTGTATACTAAATACTATTATATTAAAATTTGGAGCTAATCGTGTTTTTTCGGTTTAATCGGTTAATATCCTAACCGTATCCGTATCTTACAGTTTTTAAAAAAAAAATACTTTCATTCGGTTTATATGATATAACCAAAACTAAACCATATTGTTCAACTTCGGTTCGGTTTGGTTTTGCCAAATTGAACTATGTGATATGCATTAGTCATTAGTTACATTCACATATGATATAAACAAGCTTTACTGAGTTGGCGCCAAATGCTTTCTGCAGCCTGCATCCGTGTCATAGGTGTGACATGAAAAATGCAACTGCTAGAGAGACGATGAAAAATGCAGGTGTTCCGTGTCATATGTGTGACATGTTGGTCATTGGCTATTAGACATGTATATATTGCCTGTGTCTCCACTGTAATTAAAGTTCTAACTATGAACTTGTTTGATGTACTACCAGCTGCATGGATATCTATTGAATATTTGTACTAATGCTAAAATCAACCACAACCCACTTTATGGGTAATGTGTTGCAATCATGCCTAATTTGATTTCAACAATATATTCATACGAAAAGGATAAAATAATTATTTCGTTTTTAGCTAAAGTCCCAATTTTTATTTTGTCTTGTGTTTTATATCAACTTATGCAAACATAAACAAAAACTGATAATAAAAAAAATATGAAGAAAAATGCATATAATTATTAAACTCGTCAGTTCTCGGTGCAAATGGATTGTGCAACACCAAGTGTTTGACTAAAGTTCACAATAGATTTAGGGTTTCTTGTGGCAGAAGATCACTTCTCCAAGTTAACAAATCACGTGAACAAACCAACCGACTCTGTCCCTTAAATCATCGCCTTTCGTCTTCTTCTCTTCAACGTTTGCCCATTGTTGTTTTCTCCGAGATTCAGCAATCCCTGATAATGGAGACGGAGCCATCAAAGGTTCAAGAAGTCGAGAAAGAAAATTGATCCGTGAGTAGTAAAGTAAAATGCTCTTTACGTTTTTTTTTCGTTTCCATAGAATATCTCTGCGAATAGTTTGCTTGGTGCTTATCTATTGTTCAGAGACCTCTCAGTAACGAAGGACAACGCTCAAGAACCAATGAAACCAGAGGAATCTGAAGATAAACCAAACGCCACTCTTGTTTCAGCTCTTGATATGATACTCAAGGTTTCGCAAGAATGTGATTCTGCATTCTGAATCTTTTTTTCTCTCGATCTTGTTTATTTGATTAAAGTTCTCAAGAACGTGATTGTGCAGTCTCTGTGGAAAATCAGCGTTTTCACTAAAGAGTTTCCCAGCTTCACAGAAGATGAATATGTTTCTGAACTCCGTGATTTCATTCTCAACGATCCAACTCTCACTCATCGGATGGTTCTCTTCTCTGACCTTTTAAGCCTTTGTCTGTGGTTAATTACTCTTCCTCAAGCTAAGCTTTATCTTCTTGTTCTTTACTCTTCAGGAAACAAACGTTGTTTCTGAGCTTTTGGTAACCATCTTGGAGCTTCTGCCTCGCTGGAGAAATGGAAATGGGGAAGAGCCTCTCAATTCCCACTTTGAACTGTTCGAAGTGACGAAAAAGATTTGCAATAGATGCAAAATGGATACGGAATATCCGGTTGAACGTTCTTATGGTCTAACCGTGGCTGCTAATTCACTCAGAGAATTCAAGGCAAGTCGGTTTGTTTTTCTTTTGTTCCTTGTATATTAAGCGAACGACGATTCAGTCTTTTCATGAAGGTGATGGTGGAAACGTTTTGGAATTATCACAGTCTGCATTCGAGGATTTTACGTTTGAGAACATCCTTAAGGTGATCAGGATCACGTTGATGATTCCTTGTGACAAGGAAGGATGCGGGAAGCGAAGCTATGTTGATCGTATGATCAATAAACTACCATCTGTTTTTACAATTGGTAAGAGATATGAAGTTAATTGGTTATATCAACAACATAATGCAGTAGTTTTGAGCGTTTCTTCTGGTATTTTTTAGCACTTGAGTGGGAGAACAACGAGACTGAAAGAGAGATGTTAGATACAGCTTCTGTTCTGGCGGCTGTAAAAGATATTAGTGCAGTATACAAATACGATGGTGACAATCTATTCACCAAATACCGTCTTGTATCAATGGTAAGGCCAATAATCTATATCTTTTCAGTTCCCTTTGGGTTTCCTAAGGAAGATTATGTTACCAGAAACAACTCCAATGTTAATATTCAGGTTTGCTTGCATGGAGATGAATACAATTGTTTAGCTTATGAAAACAAAAAATGGATCAGACATTTTGGTTCTAAGAAAGAGGTAATACAAGATATTTACTCGATCTGTGACTTCTTTATCTTGGGTTTTGTAAGTTAAACTGAGTGATCCAGGTTATTGGAGACTGGGATAGTGTTCTCAGAGCTTTTGTAGAACTGAATATGCGACCTGAGATTCTATTTTTTGAAAACGTAAGCTCGTTCGACTGCATATTTGCTTATGTTTTTGTTTTCTTATGTGTGTGTTGTCAATTCCACCTACTTGAATTGCAGGTTATGGGGGAGAACAAGATTGTCTTCGGTTCCTTCGGGAAAAGATCTAAAGACCAATAAAATCTTTTTCAGTAGTGTAGGAAAGGGATTGATGTATATGAAAAACTTTAGAAGATCGATGCTTGTAAACTTTAGAAGTCAAAAACTTTACAAGGAGTTAGTAGAACAATGCTTTGGAGGTTAAAACATTGTGAACAGATTTGTCTTTTTTCTTCAGCTCAAATTCAACATCTTGATTGATAAGATCATTGAATAAAGAACTATTTTCCAAAAACACAGCTCAGTTTGATTTAGTTAATTTGACTATTGTGAAGATGATCATAGAGAGATACAGCTCGCAGATGTAGTTGACTTTTGTGAGATACTCTATACAAGTGTTACTCAGTTCCTTTAATGAAAGCTTTGTTTATCATTTGTTGAGTTTAGACTATTTAACAAGTTGATATGGAAAAATATTTTGTACATTCAGTGGATACTTTGTGATACTATAATGCTTTCCAAGAACAGTTCAGGGATTGTCTGCAGTTGTTGGAGTTGCAGAAACTAGGGATCTTCATGTTTGAAATGACAATAAACATCTCGTTTATTTAACTGATCTATTCCATTTCTCACAATGAACACAACTTCTTTGAATTTCAATACATCAATGCTGAGTTCCAATATCAATAACAATTCGGTGACTTGTTAGGCCATCGATCAGGCAGCTTCATAAAACAGAATCTCTGGCCGAATCTTCATTTCTCCACAGAATCTGACCACACTCTTCCAGCTACCAACAGCCTATAGCATTACCACACATATCAATAATGTCTAAGTTCATAACTCAACTCAAGAAAGACGAAGGCAAATGCTTCGTCTTACCTCTTTTGCTAATGCTTCATGTCTGAAACTGACCCATCGGTTCTTTTTATAAGCTAGGCAAATGTATTCTTCTTCTTCACCACAACCAACCTGCATCACATATTCTGAGACTATAAAGGAGAGATACAGAAGAACAATAGCACAAACATTTGTGACCCTGTTTCAGATTTTACCATTGACACAAGCCGGTACTTAGTGTTTGGTTCTAAGCCTTCATATAACCTGCTGATATCTATCTCCCACTCCAAAGCCTTTGTTGTTTCAGAAATTTTCTTTTCAGTTTCATCCTTCTCCCATTCCAACACTAATGTACCCACAAAACCCCAACATTGTTTTATCATAGCATATTAATGTAATGAGTAGATAAGATCAAAATCATGGTCAAAACTTACCGATTGTGAAGATAGGCGGGCATCTACTTAAAATGTGATGAACAAAGTTTGCCTTTCCACAGCCTCCTGTTTTAATGTCACATACCATTTTATAATCCATGCGGATCAGCTTAAGGATGTCTTCAAACTTGAGATTCCCAAAAGAAAACTGCATATATATAACCACAGAACAGCTTTTTAAGGGGTAGTACCAGTTTCTGAAGGAAAGACAAACAGAGAAATAAATGAAACATACCTTCAGGTCTCTGATTGAATCTGCAGCCATAACAACGCCATAAGAACTTTGCTCTGGATAATTTGGTTTCTTTCTGCATTTGCTACAACTCATTCTTTCATATTCTTCCAGTGTAAAAAGATGAGTTATCAAGCTTTCTCCTTCTGTACTTTTCCAGCAATGCCAAGACTCAAGGATGGCAACGACTACCTCAGCAGCACCACTTGACTGAAAGAGTACAAAACCAGAATGACATTTAAGACAACAATCAAAGAAATTAGAAGCTTATATTTATCTGCACAAACCATGGAATCAACTTCTTCTAGGGAAGCAAGTAAGTTTCCCAGGAGGTAACTGTAGAGTCCCTCTTCTTTTATCTGTTTTGAGACGAAAGCAGTAAAGAAATTTCGTAGTGCATGAGGAACTTGTTCTTCCAGGTTATCAGGAAATTGATGCTGGTTGTGCACCAAATATTCTTTAAGAACCTTAATGTTACAAAGGGCCTGCAGTAGCACAATTTGTCAAAGAAAATAAGGAAGTTAAGAGACAATATAGAAAAGAATTAGCTGAATCAGTAGAAGAGAGTTTAGGTTTTCAATCTTATTTTGTTGGTGCCTACTTTACCTTCAGCGTCATGTCAAGAGCTGAATTGTATCTGGTTGCAGCCTCTCCATGTGCTGACTCCAAATGTTTCGACAGTGAATCTTCTCCAGGCATGTTTTGCATATCTTGAACATGGCAAGTTATAGATATAAGAATCATACATCTCAAATCAGTATAGTTTGTCAATTGAGAAGCGCTTTTACAACCAGGGTCACCTTTAGCAGCTTCCTCTGGATTGTCAGTGCTAGATGAAATTTCCAATCGACCCCTTTCACTTGAAAGAGTATATTCTGGTTCCACAGAATCTTCTTCCACCGTTTGCAGTGATGGAGATGTACCTTCCCGTTCAAGGTTGACAGAACATTCACTGGATATGCAAGAAAACGTTTTGTTCAGAGAAAACTTACAAACAATATATCAACTTGCGAAAAGACTGTTGAGAAACAAAATTCTTTATCTAGAGAAGATGTACTTACTGTTCGACATTCTGATCAAGAGGACTAGACATGCTCGTTGAAGTTATCTGTTACGCCATGAAGATCATTCATTCTTACAAGCGAGTAACTAAGAAGTCAGAGAAGCGAATAGACAATTTAGATCTTCAACAACCTTGATGTTTTTATGTTTCTTCTTCTTTGACCCTGAGTTCTTCTCCTTCTCTTGTTTTTCCCGGCATAAAAGATCTGCTTCTGCTGCAGCTACATAGGCTTTGGCATCCAACTCTACAATTCTATCTAACTCTTCCTAGAAGACGAGACATAAATCATAATATAAGGTGCCAAAGAAAAAAGCAGAGAGACGATGAAAGCTCTCTGTATAAAACCAAAGTTTCAAACCAACCCGCAAGAAACGTTTGAGCAGGTGAAGGATATAAGACCGGTAATCAAAAACTGAAAGCCTGGTGAGGTCGTTTAGCAAATTTATTCTTGAATTTTCAACCAGCAAAATCTTTGAATCGACTAGCGGAATCTGCAAGTCAATAGACACTTTACAATAACAATTTACGTCTGTTATTCTGTTGTTAATTAAATACTCAGACCAGGAATGAACCTTGTGGGCGACAACTGATCTCAGAAGGTGTATGGACTTCCACACCATATCATCACTGCGATTTTTATGCCCGTGTATAAAATTCAGCCAACCTTCTACATCGGGGAAATAAAATGATGTCAGATGAGATGCTCCTTCGAGAACATCTCGCACTGCAACCAAAAATAGTTGTGTATTGAGAGAATCTCCGGCATCTGTCGTTAAAAGCTCTTCACATTTATCGCCTAGAAGAGATGCATATTTGTTCCATTGATGTCCCGGAATACTCCTTCTCCTTTTATTTTCGCATACACATACGTTTATGGCGTCAATAAGACCTGCATCATAACCTAGGATATGCAACTTCTTTGCATATTTTTCTCCCAAAGTCCTACACGTGTGGTGAATGGCTCTCAAAACAGCCACCCATATATCAAGATTGTGTGCCTTGATAGATCTGGGAAATTCAAAGCTCTCATCTATCAAAGGGTAGTCAAGTAACCAGGTTATGATATCATCGCCCTGAGGATGTGTCTTGGCGTAGTAAACATTCTGATCACAAACATCTATTGTCCCTTCATCATCGAATGAGGCAATCTTGCCTCTCAGCAGTCTTTTATCCAGAAGCATATATGAAAACTGATGGTCAAATTCAATCCTTTCTTTAACTCGAGTACGACCACATAAACTGTCCACTGCTCTGCAAATCAGATCTGTACCATCATCCCTTTCACACTTGATGCGTTTGAGAAGGTCTAGAATTTGATTGAGTTCATGACTTTCCAAAAAGCAGATACTCTGAGGTGTTTCCACTAGGCGACACTCGGTAGTAAGAGTACGCTCGGAAACTTCAAACTGTGCAAGATGCTTAACCGAAAAATGTATCATCCAGTCTCGAAGGCCACAAGAAAGAATCTTACGCTCCAAAAACGACGCTAGTAGCAATTGGATTTCCTTGAGTAACTTATTGCGCTCTTCATCTGCAGCTAAAGGCCAGTCTTTGGACCATCCATTCTCATATACAAACGCTTTCACAAATTCAAGCCTAGTCTTGATCATTTGAACAGCAGCTACTGTATCCACTGGTTCCCAACCTGCAACCGATATCATACCAGCCCACACTTCATCTACCCTCTTAGCCATATACTTTGTTGTTGAAGGTTTAAACTTTGCGACATGTTCTTGTTCAAGATGATTCTTAAACTTTTTAGTATAAAAGAACTTCTTCGAACAAGTTCGACACAACCAGAATTTCCATTTTCTGTTTATCCTTGCAGAATCCAGAACTTGCTCCAAAGCATCTTGTCCTTCTCTGCCATATAATCTCTCGACATAACTTCCAAGCTCTGCAGTGCTTACTTTCACAAAGTTCCTTTTACTCTCAACATTCATACCCGCCCAATACGACCTCAATCTTTTAGCCGCAGCGCTATTCGAGTCACTCCTTATCGTGTCCCGAACTTCCTTAGACTCTTTAAGTTTTGGCTCAGAGTTTTTTCCAGTAAAACCAAGGAGGAGGATCTTTGACTCTGCCTTTTTGATTATATCCTCAAGTATATGTTTTGCATTCTGCTGGAACAAGCTCAATCGATCAAAACAAGACAGACAAGATAAATTCAATTTTGCATCTTTCACGGCTTTCCTATAATACCATGCTGAGCCAAGCAGTTTGGCCAACTTGACCAATGCAATTGCAGCCCAACCGTGTATCTCACAATCTACCGTATAGCATTCCACAGAACCCAAGAAAAATGTAAACTTTACGTCACTGCTCTCTGTTTTCTCCGCTAATCCGAACAAGATCGAACCTTGTAGGAAATTAAGCACTCCTGGAAGCTTTTCAATCCCACGGATCGAAATCCAATCTTCGATTACCTCCAAGGCCTTGATGTGATCTCCTTGAGTGACGTAACCTTGCGCAAGCTTTTCGAGTTTTGCGTCTTCATCATCTTTGAGGAAAGAAAGATCCATATTTGGGAAGATAACGATTCTCAAAGGTTCCTTGCGATTTCTTGGTCTCGACTCTCGAGGGGTTTTGCTTCAGAGAGAATGTTGTTAAGAATTTTTCTTTGCGAGGGAAAAATTGAAGCTTTTATCACGTGAGATCCACGTGACGAGCAGCTTCCTCCTTCCTTTTCGAAGAACTCATCTTCGATATACATTTTTTTTCTCATTGGGGAGTTTTGTCGAGCAGCTTGTGGGCAATTCCTGTTTAAAGCACGAGATTGTTTTGACTTTGTTGTGTTTTCCCGAGAAAAATCAACAAAACGCAATAATTGTGTGAATAATTTAAATCGGGGATGTAATGGCTGTAGAATGGTCTTCATGTTCGAGATCAAAGATGGTTGATATGTTTGAGTTTGAGAAGATCAGGAAACTGGTTTGATTTTGTTGTATATTCCCGGGATAAATAGTGAGCAAATAAATAAATAAAGAAAAAGTGATCTTCATGTTGAAAGTCAACTAAATGGTTAGGGAATGAGAAATAGGTTTAATTCTTAATAATCAATTTATAAGGAAATGAAAGTCATCAACTCAACAATTTGTTACTAAGAACGTCGTAGTAGGGAGCTTGTGATGAACGTTTATAATTTGGTGTCTTACAAAATCGAGACTGAAATTTGAAGAAAAATGTGTGGAATCTAAATAGTAGAACTTTATTCGTCATACTCTCTATATTTCACAAAAAGTGTTATTTTGACACATTTCACAAATATTAAAAAAATTATTAAAAATTTAATATTATTATTTATTAATACACTAAACAATTTTTCTCTCTCTAATTAATACAGTAAAACAATAAGGGTAAAACTGGATTTTTGTTCAAAATTATATATTGAAAATATAAAACGACACTCTTTGTGAAACAAAATAAAACCTTAAAATGACACTTTTTGTGAAACAGATGAAATATTATTTTGTTAAGATTTGATACATTTGAATGGATTTCAGTTTGGACTGATTGTTTTATTGAACTTAAAAGCTATTGAAATTGAATGACGAGATCATTTTGGGGTTTCTCTCTTGTTGTAGTTAATAGAAGAATTCGGAATGAAAACACACTTTGGTAATGAATCCCTGACTTCTTTTTTTTGTAGTTATGGAGGATTGGAATTTTCTCAAATGCGTTTAGTTTGCTCTGTAAAGGAAGATTTTTTTCGAAAAAATTCTCATCCCACACCTAGCACTTGGTGAAGATGAAGAGCTGCAACACTCATTACACGAATTTGATTTCTATTAGTGCTGAGAAGCCAAGACATCCTTAATTTCTGCATACCACCTATTGGTATTTCTTTTTACACGGGTGAGAGTTATTCCGCATTCTTCGAAGCCAAATAGACGGGCTCACGAGAATTGATCATGAATTAAAATTAATTTGGTTAAGGTTAAAAATATGATTATATTAAAACATGGGTATTTTAGTCATTTTCCTATTAAAAGCATATAGATGGAGATGTAAATTCAAATTAAAATGACCAAACAAACAAAGATTCATTCAAATGAATCATCCAAATGAAAAACCGAATATGGAAACGAACATCATTCTGATACATCATCCAGATGAATCATTTAAATAGATTATATGGATACAAATGCCAGATGGGCAAACGAACATAGCCTAAATATTGGATTTCGTTACACCTCCGACTACGTAAACCAAGCTAATTTCAAGACGGGATGGAGGATGAACGACTATGTAAGGACAGTAGACGACGATGCGTTCCAAACTAAGGTTGTTGTCCACCTTTTCTGTAAGACAACGTTGGATCAGACTTTACATATCCTTTATCCGCATGTCCATGGATGTTGAAAATGATGAAAATCTAGAAAATCTCGAACCAAGATGCAATAACTTGGAAATTATATGATATTTAACTAAGAAATTTATTATTAAAGATTTGATCAACTACATAGTTTGTTTTGGTCAAACCATTGATTGAAGAACAACAAATTTTAGCTAATATTTTATATATTATAGAATGAAGAACAAAATATTTTGATTAAAATAATCAAATATAATGGAAAAACCCTTTTACTTACACTTTTAAATGAAGACACTATAAATATAAAAACCAACAACACTTGATTTTAACAAAGTAGTATTTAAAATTAACTATTGAATAATACTATTTTTGTTAGAATTAGATTTTATTAAAAACGCTATCCAATTAACAGCCCCTTGTTTATATTCCAATTCAAATGCTATACACATATGTTTTCTGTTTTTTTTATGGGTCTATTTTCAATCATATTATAGTTTTTGTTGGTTCTCAAACTCAACACTGATGGGTAAATGATCATTCGGTTGAATATGATTGGGTAAGAAATCAACAATGTCATGTGATTCCAAGAGGTTCACCGGTGAAATCAATTCAGAAGGTGTGAAGTATACAATGTCTCCTCTTCGACGCCGTACCAAAGCCTTCGTTTCCTCCTCTCATCAGTTCCTCTCCACCAAAGCCTTCTCAGACCGCTCCGTCTCCGCTGTGGACATACCAAGCTCCGACATTATATACTTCGATGTCAGAGTTGTTTGCAAGAAGTACTCCATGTCTTTGTTCGAGTCACCAAGGGATTGCGATGCTGTTGAGAACGAGACTGAGTTTCGTGGGGATAATAAGGTATGGATTCTGAATCTCTTGCCTCTCGTGTTGATATTCGTGGAACTTGTTACCATTGTAATTGATTCTTTATTGTAGCTTACTTCATTCCTCAGAATTCAGAATCTTGAGGATTTTATTTTACAGGGTCATTTCTGCAATATTGATTTTGGATAATGTTGGAAATTGTCATATTCATTGGATATGTAGGAAATGAGTAAATTGTTAAGCTAATGTGTATCTTTTTATTGGGGGTTGTGCAGGTTCATGCATCTATGCTGCAATTCTATGAAGTAGATCAAAGTGTTGGGAGAAACATTGTGTAGGCAAAAAGGTTGATGAATGTTGTAATGAAGATGTGTTATAATACACAAGTTAGAAACTTTTAGCTTCTCATGAATTTTTGACGATATAGACACACAGACACACACACACCTTCCATTTGAGGTCAAATGCTCCTTTCTTCCCCATTGCTTTTTTCACTCTGTTTGAAGTGAAAATGAGAGAATTCAAATTTGTTGCCACAAAGGATTTGCCTTAAGAATTCAAATTTGCTGGTCTGATTCAAAGTCATCTGGAATGTTCACATACAAAGAACTATTAGAGGCAATGGGTGGATTTTCAGAAGCAAACCTTTTGGGAGAAGGTGGATTCAGTTACGTTCACAAGGGAGTGCAGGAGAAGAAGAATTTTATGATAGTAGCAGTGATGGTGATCATGGTGGACATATTCCATATGAGCCGACCGGTGATAGAGCGATGGAAGCTTTGTGTGACACCATTGTTGGAGGTGAGTTTATCACTCCCCGGTTTAACCCAGTTTGAATTAAGATCAGCCCAACTACCAGTCTCAAGCCCATTAAGGCCGACATACTAAATAAAAGGAAGATTTTTTTTATTTGATAAAGGCAATCCTTAAGAAAATAGGATGTTATCCTTATCGACTTTGGGAAATAAGGATAATCGCTAATATCAATTGTATTGAAAATCTTCTTTGTGAAAAGCCGGTATCCGAGATCGGAGACATATGGGCAGCTCGGTATCCGAGATCGGAGAAAATCTTCTTTTTTACCTCAATTTTATTGGAAATATTCTTTGTGAAAAGCGACAATCTTATCTGGCGATTGACCTTAGTTCCAGCTCGTTCGCTGCCAAATTCTCTAATATCATTCGTTCCAGCTTGTTTATCATTACGGCGCCAATATGACGTAGGTAAGGATAAAGAGAGCAACCTTGTCGAATGCCTCTTCACTCCTACAAAACCAGATAATTCTCCATTCACTTACCCTGAGAACAAGGCTGTTGTAGTACATAATGATATCCAATGACTGAATTTCGTCGAGAAGTTCATTCTCGTGAACGTGTTTGGTAAGAAAGACCACTGTACGGAGTCAAAGGCTTTTAAGATATCAATTTTGATAGCACATCGGGTAAAAATCGTGTCTTTATGATAAACTTTGACCAATTAAGTAGCAAGTAGGAAATTCTCAATCAATAACTTGTTTTTGACAAATGCCGATTGGTTTGAAGTGATGAAGATGGACATAATTTCTTTCAACATGTTTGCAATGATCTTTGTATATCACATTGCAACATGAGATAGGCCTATAATATTTCATTTTAGTTATTATTGTCTTCTTTGAAATGAGAGCTAAAATCATGGAGTTTATGTTTTTGGGAAGGCCTTTCATGAAAAAACATGGACAACAATGATAAAATCTTTCCGATAATGGGTAAAACCGCGTTATAGAACTCCGAGATATAGCCATATGAATTCGGAGACTTGCTACTTGCCATTGAAAATATGATCCATTTAATCTTTTCTTCCGAAATATCTCTAGTGAGCAGTGCCCTTTCAACTTACGCTTTTATTTTTTCTCTTGAACTTTTTAGATTTTTGGAATTATTTTTGTTTGAGTTGATGTTGTCTGAACTCCTTCAAAATATTTTTCGCTAGTATTATAATTTGGCAACGCTTATGCAATAATTTGTTACTAACGTAGTTAAATCTAAACCCTAAAGCAAAAAAACTAAAGAAAGTAAAAGCCCTTGCCTAGTGGTCAAAGGGTTCAAAGGTTTTTACATCAAATCTGGAGTTTGATTCTTAGAAGATGTATGTTTTGCAGATTAATTGACACAAAGTTTATTAGAGGTTTCATAATGCTGCATGTATAGTCGTTATTGGTGAAACTCTTCATCATAATTGCAAATGATGCAGATAGTAGAATTTGATAGATTAATTAACATTTGTAATATGATTAGATCATTATGATGTAACCGTTTAACAAAAAAGGAAAAAAAAGAAAAACAAAATCTACTTATTCACAGCCTAGTTTGAATCCGTGTTTAAAAACGTATGGGCCCCAAATTCCTAAGCATAGGAGGACACAAATCTTTGGGCTGTTGAAGACGAAATAGAGGATCAGATCCACAGATTAAAAAAAGTACGAAAAATCAATTAACAAATCAGATTAGCCTCATTTTTCTGGAATCAGAGAAGAAGAAGTTCATCGCCATGGGACAGGTTTTTGACAAGCTCCGAGGTTAATTATCTCCCTTTCGTTTTTAATATGATTTCAGTTTGTAATAATTCTCTTATGTCCTCATAGTAAGAAGTAGTTAACACCGAAAGTAAGACATATCGGTTTGATGGTCAATAAATTGTTCATACATGATGAAATTGGTTCTTCTGAAATGTAAATTATCGAATCGCGATTGGTAATTACAGGTAAGCAGTGGAGGCAGAAGCAGGTACAGGCGATATGTGATCGGGTTTTCGATCGGTTCAAGCTTCAAACCGGAAAAGCCAATCTTACGTTTGAAGAGCTATACATCGCCGTGCTTCTCGTCTACAAGTAAGATCTTCGGTTCTTTAAGGGTTTTACAGATTCAGAACTTCAATATATATTTTTTGCAGTTTTTTACAATTTTTTTCTCTTGTTGGGATGTTTTCTCAGTGACATAAACAAGCGATTGCCTGGTCCTCATTTCGATCCGCCTTCTAAGGATCTAGTCAAAAGCATGATGACGGTAATTTCTAGAGACTCTGTCAAAACGCAAAAGCCCAAAGTTTGGCCTTTACGTTCGTGTTTAAAATGTTTATAGAAAAATCAAAACAATTTAACACTTTTTTTGTCAAAAAAAAAATCATACTTTAAATTTATCATTTTTTTTTTAACAAAATCAAAAAGGCAGAAACCCAAACAACTAAATTTTGTGGTTCATTTGGAAAGCATACAGGCTAAAAGCGATTAAGGGTAAGGATGTCAATCGGACTGGTCCGGCTTGGTTCGGCCCAAAATCCATAAATTCCGTATATATTTGAATTCGTTCTGGTCCGGTTAAAAAAAAAATCGGGCTTATATTCTAAAGTCCGGTCCGGTCCGGACAGAGTTTTAGTGTTTTTTTCCGGATATGTTTTACAAACACAAAAATTCATAATTTTTAAATGAAAAATAATAAAAACAAAATATTTATCAAAATAAATCTAAATTAAAATGTATTATATCAAATAAAATTAAATTTAAAAGCAAAAGTTTGACAAAAAAAAAAATTCAAATAAACTGTATTACCAAATAAAACATAAAACCAAAACACTTCAAATCTAGGTAGTAGAGTTTAGATTAGAATCTCATTCATCGTCTTCTAAATCCTAATCACCATCAAGAGCTACAGATAAAAAAAGGTAAAATAATATTAAGTTTTTAGAGGTATAAATCATATAGAAATATTATTAAAAATCTATAGATAAATATTTTAAAAATATGAAGTAAATATGGATGAATGATAATGGTACCTGGATCACGAAATGTAAACTCATCCAACCAAGTGCATGTACAAATCAGTGCTTCAACGTTTCTTTGTAAAAGACGATTTCTATATTTATCCAAGACATGTGCACCAATACTAAATGTAAACTCTGATGCCACTGTAGTTATCGGAATGCTTACTTAGAACATCATGCCATACGAGCTAACTCACCATAACGATGTGACTGACACTTCCACTATTATAAAACATACATGTCTTCATAAAAAGTCAGTTCCAACATATCGTCTTCTAAGTATAGAGTCAATTTAGATTTTCCTTCTTCTATAATGGTACGTTTTTCATACGCTTTGAAATCATATGATAAGCGAATCCAAATTTAATAAAACATAGGTAATCAAATAATTTTGGACATTTCGGACTAACCCGAAATGTCCAATTTTTTTTTAGACTTTTATTTTTATGCCTAAACCCGCTGTTTTTCAAGATCGGGCCGGCCCTCAGAGTTTTGCCCTGATTGACACCCCTAAGTAAGGGTCGAGTGAGAGTGTTTAGGGAATCGAAAGACATATTATTCGAAGTGTACCCTTAGAAAAAACGGGCCCGGATAATGCATATAGCGGGTAGGATAAGGGCCAAATTCGGATTTGGATATTTCCGGTAGTTACGGGCAAAATTGTATAATATATTAATATTAGAAAATGCTAAATAATTTTGGATAATTTTTAAGAAATTTTCGATACTAATAACTTACAATTATTTTTAGAATAATTAAAAAAATGTTAGCCGGTTAATTAGCTGACGTGTTTCCTTCCCACATGTAATTTCGGTTATCCTTACCGGAAGAGTTTGGGTAATTCGGGTAGGACATCAATGAGGCCGGGTGACCCGACCCGAAATGCAAAGGGCTATTAAAATCCAAGTGTTTAGGAAAATATGGTTGTTTTAAGTGCTCATATCGTTTGTTTGATGTTCTTGTAATAGGACTGCGATATCAACTTCGATGGAGAAATTGATCGGGAGGAGTTCGTGAAATTTATTGAGCTGCTTACGGCTGATACGTTCGCGGTGGTAAGTCAGGGTTTGATCATATCGTTGATTGTGGCTCCGACTGTGGCTATTGCTACAAAGAAGGCTACGGAAGGTGTCCCAGGAGTTGGAAAAGTGGTGCAGAAGCTGCCAACTTCAGTGTATGCTTCTCTTGTGACTCTTGCAGTAGTGTGGGTGAATTCTGATACAGGTTAAGCTTCTCAGATTGCAAAAGCTTGCTACCACAGGTCCACAATAAATGAGTTTATAGTCAACTGCATGAACAAGTTCTTTTAGCACGAAACTGTAGAAACAACGCAAGGTTTGATTGAAATAGTAGTTTATTTCACAGTTGGATGATCCTTTATGATTTTAGTCTTACTCGATAGCTACCTCCATTTTCCTATTCAAACTTTGACGAATTGACCACAAAAGCAAACAGTTTTTGTGAAATTAAAACGTTAAAATATATTTTCCGTTATTTTACTATCTTATTATATAAAGTTGAACATCTTTATTGCCAAAAGTAAACATGATATCTATGATAATTATAACTTACCAGATTCTAATATATGTTATTGTAATTTAGATCGTGATATGTGTTAATATAATAATATAAAATCTAAACTTTTCTATGGTTCATTATTTAATTATTAACTAAAATATTAATAAATTTTTAGAGAAAATATAAAATATAAAACAAAAAAATTAAAAAGAGTATTATCACTATATATACTTCATTAATAATAAAATTAGTTTTTAGGATAAGTTAATTGTAAAATTAGGTAAGTAAAAAGAGAAATAAAATTACAACAATGCCACTGATTGAAAATTGTTAAAAACTGTGTTAGCAACTGTTCATCAACCATCTCGTCGATACTGTTCATCATGTCGACACTGTTCATTTACTACAATAATATATGGTACTTGTTAAATTGCTATCCGACACTTGTTATCGCGCTAACAATAATAACAAGTATCATATATTATTGTTAGCACGTTACAAATATCATATATTATTGTTAATACGTTAACATACTATGTTAACACATTACAAGTATTTGATATTATTGTTAGCACGTTAACAAGTATCGGATAGCACGTTAACAAGTATCGGATATTATTGTTAACACGTTAACAAGTATTAGATATTTTTGTTAGCACGTTACAAGTATCATATATTATTGTTAATACGTTAACATACTATGTTAACACATTACAAATATTTGATATTATTGTTGGCACGTTAACGAGTATCGGATAGCACGTTAACAATTATCAGATATTATTGTTTAACACGTTAACAAGTATCAGATATTTTTGTTAGCACGTTAACAAGCATCATATATTATTGTTAACACGCTAACAAGTATTGGATATTATGTTTTTCGGTGATGAATAGTATCAGCAATTTCGGATGAACAGTGCCAATCGGGGGCGATGAACAGTACCACTCGTATATTCTCCTGTTTCATCTTCACCTAATTTTCAAATTAACTTTACCATATACTTAATTTTTTGGTCAACCAAGTATATATACTAAATTCACCCAAATAAAAATGTAAACTATAAAAACTATATAAGATTCATAATATATATATGAAATAAGAAGAATAATAGTTTGTAATGATTATTTATCAAATAGATTCGGTTTTAAGTTACAAGATTTGAAATCAGTTTTTGGAAGTTTCTTGTTCATTTAGAAGGATTCATGTTTATGAGTAATCTAAGTCAATTTCATATTTTCTTAATTGCATTAAACAAAACGCAATTTCACGACAACTTATCGCATGTCTTAATTTAGAATCTAATTAAACGAGTTATAATTACGCCGATTATCAATTTCATAGTATATATATTATTTTTTTCAATCTAAGTATCGCGCGGATCTTAGTCTAGTTTTAATAGAAAAGCGAGAAGACTATATTGTTTTTAGCGATAATACCAAAATATACGTGACATTTAGATGAAGATATATCACACAACCAAATAAAAAAGAAAAAAAAAGCTCTCTCTTTTTTTTAATCATATGAGTTTATTATTACTAAAATTGAAACTCCATAACAGAGCAAACAAAGTTCGAAGAAAATAAAGAACAAAAAGGGGGAAATGCAACGCATCAGGCCTAAACAAAAGGACTTAAGGATACGATCCCCCAAAAAAGCTCTCTTTAGAAATTGAATTATATAGCAGGCTTCCGTAGAAAACAAAATAACTATGTGTCCACAGAGGTGGTTTCACTGTCAAGAATTCTGTCAAGGGGTCAAGATAATATTCATGGTCTTTATTGGTGCTGAATTTTCCCATGTGAGATAAGCTTGGAAGTCAAGTCGTCTTATTATCATTTCAAGAGTTACGTTAGAGTTTTGGATGCAGAAGCGGTTTGATGATTGAATGGTCGATGGCTTGTCAAAGATGGTAAATAATCCAAGACTTGCTGAACAGAGACTACGATGCTGACATGAAGTTTAATAGCTGATATGGACTAGTGGGTTAAGATGGAATCAAAGCAAATGAGATTGATTATATCGCCGACCTTAAAGGTTTTATCTTGGTGAGAGAAAAGGGAAAAATGATTTAGAAGGAAGGAAATTGTCTTTATTCTAGTGTGGGTAGAATTAGGGTTAGGTATCAGATCTATCATTTTAAATAGAGCCCGGTTACCTCTTAGAACTTATAGATTGAGAGTTTAAAGTTTCTTAGGCAAAAAAGGTACGTTTTCTTGTTAGGAGCTTGAAAGCATTGTTTGTCTTGCCAAGCTTGAAGAGAATTAGATTTTCTAAGAGATACTTGTAAGTTCTTTAATATGGTATACTTGTAAGTTACCTTTAAAAAGTAATTTAGTTGAAAAGTTTTTTGAGAAACTTCTGTCGAAATATATGTTGCATCAATACATCCCTATAGTTTTCACATTTTCAATTGGTAAAAATGTTTGCTACTTGTTCCTAGGATCCAAAATGCTCCAGTCGTATCACTCCTTCATGTACCAAATCACTCATGAAATGAAATCGAAAACCAATATGCTTACATTTTCCATGAAAAACTGGATTTTTAGAAAGCTTGATTTGGATCTATTATCGCACATAATAACCGTGCTTTCCTTCACGTCATATCCTAATTCTTCCAAGACCCTTTTGAACCAGACAACTTGGCGAGCACAGGCTGATGCATCCACATATTCTGCTTTGGTGGTGGAAAGTGTAACTATTAGTTTTTTCTTTGAGGACAAGGCTACTGTTGCGTTATCCATGAGAAATACCTGAAGTGCTTTTCTTATTGTCAGCATCTCCAGCAAAATTACTATTGGTATAAACCAGCAACTCACTTGTTCCTCTATGTACCATATACCATAATCTATAATACCCTTTGCCTTTAGATACCTCAACACTCTCTTGGCTGCTTGCAAGTGTAACTTTATTGGTTTAGACATGTATCTGCTCATTAGACTTACTTTAAATTGCAGATCAGGTCTTACTATAGTGATGTACATGAGACTTCCTATGATATGTTTATAGAGAGTCTCATCAATATGTTCTCCTCCCTCATCCATGTCAAGTTTGCTTCCAGGCACCATTGTATTGCACATATATAGCGTTGGAATTCTCCATCTCAAAACGCTTCAGAACCCTTAGATGACGAAAATCCCCGAAAGACATACATGAGGTCTTCTCTGTTTTTTTTTTTAATTTATCTTCTTTGTGAAAAAGAGTTCTGAGAACAAACGTAGCAAAGCTGAAAACCTTTTTTCTCATACCTAATGAAACGAAAACCTACATTTCACTCTTTGGTTTTGATTTCCGTTTTGTTCCAACCAAGGCTCGTTATTTTTGTACAGATTTAAGGGTAAAGAAGTTGTGAAAAATACCACCAATGTTCCAAAGTTTTAAAGATTTTCTCTCTAGAAAACAAATCGAAGCTATTACTCCATACTATATGTTTGAGAGAATAAGTCTACTTGCCTATAGTCTTGGGTTTCAGTTAAAGAAGGAAAAGTGTAACTTGGCTCTAGTCTTGTATTGAAATATGTTTTTTTCATGGAATAAATGTTGTCTGATCGGATCTCCTTAGGACAGTTAATGGATGAGAACAATTGCGTAATGCAATTGGCAAATCAATTTTTTATTGTTCAAGACCGCACTACTAGAACATTGATTGGGACGGATAAAAGACAAGGCGGAACCTATACTTTAGTAGTATGGAGATCGCAGCGTCAGTCACAACAAAGAAAGAGGATCCGTATAAGTTGTGGCACAATCGGATGGGACATCCATATGCTAGAGTTTTTTACTAGATTTGTCATCTTTGGTTTCTTTGAATATTTTGAATAAGGTATATGATGTATGTCTCCGCGCCAAGCAGACAAAACTTCTTTTCCAATTAGTTTGAATAAACAATGAGGATTTTTGAAATCATACATGCGATCTTTAGGGACCTTATCGAACACCATCACATTCGGGTTCAAGCTATTTTCTTACGATAGTAGACAACTTCTCCTGAGGGGTTTAAATCTACTTGTTGAATAATAAAACAGAAGCTCCACAACACTTAAAGAATTTCATAGCTATGATTGTTCAACAATTTCAAAAAGAGTCCAGATTGTAAGAAATAACGAGTCAGGTTTTATTTGTTTGAGCGATTTTTTTTTCAAGTCAGTGAATTTTACATGAGGCTTCATGTGTTGGGACGCCTCAACAAAATGGACAAGTAGAAAAAAGCACCGAAATTTTTTTGGTGAATATAAAATTGGGGATTTCTTTTGGTAAATAAAAAGTTGGAGATTTTTTTTGGTAAATGTTTTTTACCCAAATAGTTAAATTTTCAAACTTTTGGATAAAAGTAGTTAAAATAATTATAGCATTAAGTAAGATGGTAGAGTAGTAAAAACGATTGTGGATGAAAAAATATTCAAAAAAAAAATTTAATTCGTTGGTTTTGAAAACAAAAATAGGATCAAAAGATGAAATTACCATTTTATTTTCACCTGAAATCTATTTTAAAGTTTTTTTAATTAAAAGAGAAATTCATAAAATTGTGTGAATTTTCGATAATAAAACCAATTTCTGCGAAAGATTACCCAAATATAATTATTTATTGATTTGTAAATAATTACTAAAATTATTGGCATATTTACTAACTATTTAATAATATAATTGAAAAAACTATATAAATTTTGCTTTGAAAAATAATGAAAATGGAAAATGGCATAGCACACAATGAAAATGTTGGTAAATTTTATGACTATTTACAAAACAATTGTGAGTTAATTTTCCACAAATTTTACCAATACAAAATTGATCATATTCGGGTTATCTTTCGCAAAACAATTGTGAGTTAAGCCAATTTACCAACATTTTCATTGGCAAGACCTAAATTCCATTGGAAAGAAACTTGATCGAGCACTCATAAACTCAAATTGGTGAAGCATATTTTCCAACTCTCACGCCATATTCGAAGTTGGTGGAATCTTGGATCACTCGCGTTGTCTAGTACATCTGTCTATCATCAACGCGAAACACCGAAAGCCATTCTGATTCTTAAACTTCCTAGTGAGTCATCCTCTGTTTCTTCCTACAGTAGCGCATACATGGTCGGAGTCGGCTCCTCTCTATCACCCACGCGTTGCGCTATCCCTCTTTAACAAAAAACTCAAATCACTAAAGTACCCATTACGGGAACTAAACATAACTAGATTTGGCGATCTCCCTCGCAAAACATCTGAAGCTTACGCCCTGCTCTGCTCTCTCCAAAAAATAGCTCTCTCGGATCCATCAACAGAAAATCTAGCTGCTGTATCTGTAGCATCTAAACATTGGCAAAAACTGGCTACTATGGAGGAGAAGTTTTTCATGCAGAAGTCTGGTGTTCAATGGTTACGCTGTGGAGATCAAAACAATTCTTTTTACCACCAGGTGGCTCAAGCTCGGGCATCGCAAAACTCTATTCTACGGTTAATAACGGAATCTGGTGATGTGGTAACACAACCTGAGGACATCAAAGCTGAGGCGGCAAATTATTTCAGGAGCTTTCTACAGCACATTCCTGCCGATTTTCAGCCAATCTCACCAGAATATCTATCTGATCTTTTCGAATATCGCTGCTCTGACGAAAGTTGTGCTCTTCTAGTCTCACCAGTCACAAGTCAGGAAATTCGCAAGGCTCTATTCTCGATGCCCTCAGGTAAAGCTCAGGAACCCGATGGGTTTACGAAGGAATTCTATATTGGTGCTTGGAACATTATCGGGCCTGATTTCATTGTGGCGGTCTAGTCATTTTTTCTTTACGGGTTTATGCCGAAAGCAAAAAACGCCACTCTCCTAGCTCTCATTCCAAAACGATTGGACGGTGATATCATCATATTTTACATCATTCTAGCATCCGTTTCACTTAGGTTTCGATTCATTTGCATATAGTTCATGTTATCTCTTTAGCATTTTAATCATTTTAGGGGTCTAATGTGTCCACATTTAGTCCTAGAGAGTCCTTGCATGTTTTGGATCGTATTTCAGGTGCTAAGGAGGAGATTCGAGACCCGAGGAGAGAAGACAGAGACTGTACCGACGTCACTGGTCGGTATTGGTCCTCGGTATGGAAGGTAGAAGGATTGCACCGAGGTCACTGCTCGGTGCAACTGATCGGTATAGAAGACGGAGGAAGGCAGCCCCAGTACCGACGTGCAACACCGAGGAGTGACGTCGGTATCGAAGCTTCAGGGGATTGTACCGAGGTCACTGCTCGGTGCAACTGATCGGTGCTACTCTCGGAAGAAACCCGGGGGAAAAATCCCTTAATAACGAGCAACGATACCGAGGAGTGACCTCAGTATCCATCGAAGAAACATCAAGCATCTCCCCTCAATACCGATGTCACTGCTCGGTACCCCTCGTCGGTGCACAAACACAGGCTCAATACCGAGGTGTTGTACCGACGAGTGACCTCGGTATTGGCCGACCAGAATTTTTTATCCATCTAAACCGGGTCGGTACCCGGTTTGTCCCGGGTCGACCCGGTTCGTTACTATTCACTATTTATGCCCAAAAACCTAATTTTGATGGGCTAAGTCTTTTCTTAAGCAAAAACCCTCTCTAAGAGTGATTTTATAAGAGACTGATCCTTTTGATTTATGCAATTTGAGTATTGTTTTCTTGACTGAATCCATCCACTTTCTACTTTCTAATCATCCAATCATCTTGATCATGAGTCATAACTCTTCTTTCATTGGATTTGTTGAACCCATGATGATTAGTGAGTAGTCTTAAGGATCTTGAGATAGGGTAGATTAGGGTGATCCAAGGTTTGATTAGTGGTGTTTAGGGTTAGATAATCTTGTGTTCCTTCTTGTCTAGTGTCCCTAATGCTAGATTCAGCTTGAAAGAGTGGATCTAGATCATAGGACATTTCATGAACACCAAGTATTTGATGAAATGCCTTGATGAACTAGACAAGAGATTTATGCTCATAGCCTATGATAATAGATGTCTAGGGTGTATTTTTGGTTGATCTTGTTTGTATTCTTAATGCTTGGTAATCAATGATTCACAAATGAAAGTTTGTTAATGAATTAGGTGATTAGCATAATGATTAGTTGCTTGAAAGAGAATTAGTCAAGATTAATGATCTTATGCCTATGAATTAGCTTCTTGAATGAATGAACACCACCAATTGGATTTGGATCACCTCACATCAATAACCCTATCTCTTGCTCCGCTTTTGTTTATTGATTTACTATCTTGTTTAGTGCTTTTGCTTGCTTAATTAGAATTGGATACTTAACAACAACCACACTTGTTTAGCTTAACTTGCTTTAAGTACCTTGCATTCTTAGTGCTTAGAATGATCCCAATTATGGATTGATAACCTCCTTACTACATCATATTGGGGATATTGATACTCCTTAGAGACTAAAAAGTCTTGTATCAATTTGGCGCCGTTGCCATATTGGGATTTGTTTTAACATTGAGATTTAGGCTCTTTGTGAGATTAAGATTTATTTGCTACAAAGTTACTAATCTTGTTTGCTTTCTATTGCTATCTCTAAACCTATAGGTGCATGCATACGCGATCTCGAGGCAACGACAATCTAGTTGAACCAAGAGACGACATACATCGCTCATACCGAGGGGTTAGAGCAAGGGAAGCACGTGTGAGACAAGAAGACGTTGAGAACGACATGGATCACTATGAAAATGTTCCACTTGAGGACATTCAAGTCAATGTGGACAACCTACCACATCATCAACAAGGTGTTAATGGAAACCACCCCGCACAAGGTGGTAATGGAAACCACCCCGCACAAGGTGGTAATGGAAACCACCACGCACAAGAAGGCCACGCCCACAACGCCCCACATCCACCCGACCGGCCAATGAGAGGCCCTAACCATCCCCTAAGGGCTCAAAACGTGGTTGGTGCGGGTGATGCCGCCAATGCCCATCAAAACCGTCAAGGGATACAAGCTCCGCCGGTTGAGACCAACAACTTCGAGGTGAAGCCGGGATTGATCAACATGGTTCAAAGTAACAAATTCCACGGTCTATCTATGGAGGATCCATTGGATCATATCGATCCATTGGATCATATCGATCCATTTGATAAGATATGTGGGTTAACCAAGATGAAGGGTGTTTCGGAAGACGGTTTCAAGTTAAGACTTTTCCCATTCTCTCTTGGAGACAAAGCTCATCAATGGGAAAAGAGTTTTCCTCAAGGTTCAATCACGCCTTGGGACGATTGCAAGAGAGCTTTCCTTGCAAAGTTCTTTTCTCCTTCAAGGACCGCCAAGTTGAGGAACGAAATCTCGGGGTTCACACAACGCGGAAACGAATCCTTCAACGAAGCTTGGGAACAGTTTAGAAGCTACAACTCTCAATGCCCGCATCATGGCTTCTCCAATGCCTCTCTTTTGAGTACTCTCTATCGCGGTGCTCTACCAAAGATAAGGATGTTATTAGACACGGCTTCTAATGGGAACTTCTTAGCCAAAGATGTCGACGAAGCCATGGAAATAGTTTAGAACTTGGCCCAAAGTGACGGGACCTATGGCGAAGATTATGACCGCGCCACAAGGACACAAGCGAATTTGATGAGAACAAGCGGGCCAAGGACATGAAAGCGCTTAACGAAAAATTGGACAAGCAAGCCAATTTGATTGATAAACTCCTAGTGTCTTCTCAAAAGACGGTCAACTTTGTGGATGCTTATGATGAGAACCAAGGTTGTTATCAAGAGGAGAACGTGGACATGAACACTCAAGAGGAGGTGAACTACGTGGGAAATCAAGGGAACTACCAAAACCAAGGAAACTACCAAAGACAAGGGTTCAACCAAAACTATAGGAACCACCCCAACTTCTCTTACCGGAACACAAATGTGGAGAACCCACAAGACCAAGTATACCCTCCGCAACCTAATCAAGCTCAAGGAGCCCCACAAAAGCAATTCCAACCTCAAGGCCAATCTTCTAATACCAACCAACAAGGTTTTGTCCCAAGGAACCAATTCCAAGGGAACCAAAGTGGATTTCAACCCAAAGCTCCACCCGGTTTTCAAGGCCAACAACAAGGGTTTGTGCCTCAAGGTCAAGTAACTACGTCTAAACCGCAAGAGCTTGATTTGAGCTCCATATTCCAACAATTACTCAAGGGACAAGCGGAGATCAATACGCGGGTGAATTGCTCTTACAACGACCTCAACACAAAGATTGAGGCTTTAAACTCCAAGGTAAAACACATGGAGAACAAAGGTGTTGCTTCTTCTTCACAACCACAAGGTCAACTCCCGGGCAAATCCGAAACTAATCCTAAGGAGTATGTAAACGCCATCACCTTGAGAAGTGGTACGATTTTGCCTCCAAGAGAAGCTCCTTCTACTCTCAATGAGGACATTGAGAAGCAAAGTGGGGGGGGGGGTGGAACTTCAAGAAGATGACGAGTTGGTTGAAGATGAGGTAGTGAGAGAGCAAAACAAGGTTGAAGAAGTAGAGAAGGTTAACCCTAGGGTTGTTGTTGCTCAAGAGAAACCAAAGAAGAATGTGTTTGTCCCTAAGCCATACGTTCCTAAGCTACCTTTTCCTGGGCGGTTCAAGAAGCAACTTATGGACAAGTATAAAGCCATCTTTGATAGGCAAATGGAGAAGGTAGAACTCACAATGCCTTTGGTTGATGCCTTCTTGCTTGTCCCTCAATACGCCAAATTCTTGAAAGATGCCGTGAATGAGAGAGCTAAGGAAATAGAGTCCATGGCCATTCTAACTCACGAGTGTAGTGCCATCATAAAAAAGAAGATGGTGCCAAAGAAGCTAGGAGATCCGGGATCATTTACTCTACCTTGTGCACTTGGTCCTCTAGCTTTCAACCATTGTTTGTGTGATCTTGGAGCGAGTGTAAGCCTCATGCCGTTCTGGGTAGCCAAGAGACTAGGCTTCACACGCTATAAGGCATGCAACATCTCCCTAATATTGGCGGATAGGAGCGTTAGGGTTCCTATAGGTTTGCTTGAGGATGTTCCTATCGTGGTGAAGGATTTCATTGTCCCCACGGATTTAGTGGTACTTGAGATGGATGAAGAACCAAAAGACCCTCTTATCTTTGGTAGGCCATTCCTAGAAACCGCGGGAGCGATAATCGATGTAAGGAAAGGCAAAATAGATCTCCATTTGGGTAAAGGAGAAGTCCTTGAGTTTGATATCAACAAGGTGATGAAGAAGCCCACCATAGATGGCCAATGTTTCTACATAGAGACCATGGATGAGCTAGCCGACGAATTGCTTGAGGAAATGTGAGTAAAAGACGGTTTGGAAGTGGTCTTGACTAAGGAGCGTGGTGATCATGGGTTCTTGAGCAAAGAGAGTCAAGGGTATGAGCTACTCATGGATTTGCACAAGCCGATTGAAATGGATACACCATTTGTTGAGATGTGTGTTCGTGATACCGAGGTTCAAGAATGTTTAAGGGTTGGCACGGTTCAAGAGGAGTTTGTTCTAGCCGTTGAAGAGACTAGCAAGGGTAAGTCTAGTCTTGAGGAGGACGATTGGAGCGAACTCAAAGCCCCAAAGGTGGACTGATATGCTCAATTTAATACCCTAAGATACTAAAGCAGTTGTTGTAGTAAGTGTAGGGGTCGAACCACAAAGACTCACAGAGATCACACAATAAATTATGAAGTGTCGAATTACGCTAAGCCAGATAGATGTAATTAAAAACAGTGCAGAAATTAAACGAGATGTAAATCAATTGGGAAATATAGGCTCAGGGTTTTTCTCAGAAAATCAGTGAATGCAGACTAACTAACTAACATGATTCAGATTTAGCGCAGTTCTTGAACTCAAATCACTAAAATATAGCTAACCAACTCTCGTTGCGAAAACTATCTAAATCTAAATCCTAGGAATTCCAAATCTCTTTGCGAATCCTAAAGTCTAAATCAGCTTTAACAACAGGTTTGATATGTTCACAAATCAATTAAACCAAATCTCTTTGCGAATAATCAATTTGCTCACCTAGGTTCTATCAGGTAATTAATTGCACTCTCGTACCTAATCAATTATCCTAAGATTTATATTCTAGGTAGCTAATCTAGAACAAGATATGAACACAACCTAAGCGAAGAACTATAATTCAGATGGTGAATCCTAAAAGATATTTAACCTAGCATTCAAAGAAAACCCTTATGAGAAAACCCTAAACCTAAGGTGGATCTACTCAGACATGGAGAATGAAACAATCAACATGTTTGAATAAATCATCAATAGAATAGAAAGAAGGGTTTAGAGATCTGATCTCGGACGAAGGGAGATTCAGACTTGTCTCTCTAAAACCAAAGTAAAATCAAACACAGAAAATAAAAGCATAAAAAGGCATAGCCTAAACAGGTGGCTGAAAACCCTAAATATAGGCTAAAAACACGATCTGGGGTCTTCTTGTAATTATTAAAGACTTCTGGGCACTTTTGCAATTCCTCAAGTCTTGGAAAACTCGAGGGTCGTGTCTTGCTGCGCTGAGTGTCGATCGATACCAAGGGGTATCGATCGATGCTTGACGTGAATTCAGGTTCTCAGCGACACGATCTTTAGCTCTGCTACAAACTGCTCCAGAAAGCTCCAATATGCTCCAAACGTACCTAAACCTGTAAAAGACTCTAAAAGACTCCAAAATACTATAAAGACTCTATAAAAAGGACTTATATCATGGCTTAAATAGGGTAAAAACCATGATATATCAACTCCCCCAGACTTAGCCTTTTGCTTGCCCTCAAGCAAATAGAAGACTAAACCAGAAAAAGAGGTTTGAAAACGTAGAGACTCACCTTTTCCTGAACCATCGAAAAGACCCTTTTCCCAAGTACCCAAATGTCACCTGATCAGCTTTCGATCTAACCACCATGTACTTCTCCGTAGACATTTGCAGCTTTTCCAGACTCCACACAAAATCCCACAGCATTGTTCAAGTAAAGCCCTCATCGCCAGTTTCATCTCTGCAGCTAATTTTTAAGAACCTTCTAGACTCTTTACCAGACAATATCTTGACAAAGGAACCACCCTTTTCACACTTCTTTTGTATCAATTTCTCTCCTCCAGACTTATTTCTTATTATATCCTTATTATTATTTTTTTATTTTCAGCTTAGCATATACATATCAAGGTAGGAGACGCGAGTATTGATGGTGTTTGCCACCAAATCCCCGGTTCTTCCCTCTCTATGTATCAAAGGATGTAGGCGAATAATGGCATCATAGGAAAATCCTAGCCTCGCTTCCAATCCTTTGTGTGATCATCCCCTCTTAAGTAGAATAATGGGATCGCTGGAAATTTTCCTAACCCTCTACTCAGAAGAAAATCATTTCAATCTTTTATGCTCTTAATCTATCAACTTATTTCAGGGGAGAGAGATACCATAATTCTAAACACACGGGTTCCTTTATCAGATATGAATGATGAATCAAGCTCTATGAACACTAACCACATTGATGAAGTGCAAAAATTTGGCTCAGGCTTCAGAAGAACTCTGCTGGAGACATGGATGTTTTCTAGTCAACTGGTCAGCCTTTGGATTTTTCATTAGTCGATCTAGAACTGATCCTGTAACACTGTGCACTCAAAAACAAAATCAAATCAATAGGTTCAAGCACAGGATCATCATCTCCAACAAATTTTGACTCAATAAAACAGTTTTGACTCGATAAAACGACTGACTCTAAGAAAAACGAAAACAATGTCAGCAGACACCTCCCCCAGACTTGAACAACACTGTCCTCAGTGTTATCTAGCCTAGAGTCAGTGAAAGAAACAAAGAAAAAGGATAGAACGAAGAGAAACAAGAAATTACCATTCTGGAACAGTCGGTGTCGATCGACACACGGCATGGTATCGATCGATACCATGCTTAGATCGACTTTGTGAATTTTCATCCGCGATTGGTGTCGATCGATACCATAGGGGTATCGATCGATGCTTAGGCGATTTCGAGTTGCTCCTTGTTCATCCTGACACAGACTCAAAACAAACGAAAATAAAAATAAAAACGAATCAAAAACAGACTCACCAGTGGGTTGCCTCCCACCAAGCGCTCGTTTAACGTCAATAGCTTGACTATAACGCCCTTCAGGCTGGATAAGAGTGAGAGCTTGCACCAAAACAGGCTCCATCACTTGACATTACTAGCTTCAAAGTTCTGCTTAGCATGCTGTCCACAAACTCCTGCCCTTTCTCTTTCAGCTCAGAAGTAAGAAGGACTCTGGCCTTGGAGAATGGCTTCAAGGCTCCCTTGCATTTGACCTTGTAATCAATCGAATTCCCATCACACTTCTGAGGAATCAGAGTGACATGGGGATTCTCGACCTTTTTGTTCTTGGCCTTCTTCTTCTTTGTTGCCTTAGTCTTCTTCTTGGGGATGTTGGGCGGTTCAGCTGGAACGTCTGTGACAGTAGGCTCATCAGGAGGCTCTTCCAGAAGATCAATTGCTAGCGACTCTCCTGTGATAACCTTGATGCTAGAGGCACGTGTGGGAATACTCCTAGGTGGAATGACATCATAGTAGACATCACCGTCAATGTAAGAGAAAGATAGTCTCTTATTAGGTGATTCATGCTCTCTGCAAATCCACCCATCTCAGATCTTGAAAGAGTTAAACAAATGATGTGAAGACTCGAAGCCTCTCGCAGGAAAGACGCGGATGAATTGAGTGCCAAAATGGACAAGATGTACGAGGATTTGAATGGAAAAATCATAAGTCTCTCTCCTTAAGTCGAGGAGACAAAAACTGAATGGTCAAAGGCGAGCTAAACCTTAAAGGAGCTGAATGAATTATCCTCCGAGGATATAGAAAACTTGCATGCAATCATGTTTAGAAGTGGCACGACTTACAAAGAGCCGGAATTCCCAAAAAATCACGAAGAGACGGGAAGGGAAGAAAACACGGTTAGGAAAGAGGGAGAGAAGGTAGTTGAGGTAGAAGAAAACTATGAAAGAGAAGAAGCAACCCGAGAAATCCTCGGGGAAAACTTGATAACTCGACCACCAGCCCGTGCCTATAAACCAAAACCACCCTATCTGGAAGCCTTGGAGGCGCCAAAGAAAAAGATAAACTAAAGAAAATAATTGAGCAGCTAACGGTTAGACTACCTTTTGTCAAAACTTGCGCAATGATCCCGCCTCTGAGAAAATTTATGAAAATCATCCTGACCAACTCCCTGGCACTTGAAGAAGGAGTTATGATGATCACTCATGAATGTAGTTCAATCTTGCAAAACCATTCCCCTCGAAAAAGAGGTGACCCAGGAAGCTTCGTTCTCTCGTGCACCATAAAAGGTATAACAGTTTAGCGTTATCTATGCGACTTGGGATCAAGCGTAAACATGATACCACTGTCAAATGCTAAACGTTTAGGGTACCACACTTTTTGGCTGACTAAGATTTCACTAATACTAGCGGATCGTTCGGTTCAACGACCGATAGGCGTCCTCGTCGACGTATCCATCGTGATCGGAGAATGCTGCATTCATACCGATTTCGTGGTACTCGAGTTAGAGAAGGAACCTACGGATCCCCTTATACTTGGGCGACCGTTCATATCCACCGCATGGGCGATGATCAACGTCCCATAGGGGAAAATAGACTTACACTTAGGTGACCTCGTGATGCACTTCAATATGAGAGAAAGCCTTAGTAAACCAACCCTAGACGACTAAGCTTTCTGGCTTGATGAGGTCGACAAGGTCACTGAGGAATTCTATGAAAAATTACTCCTGAGTGACCCATTTAAAGTCGTAATCTCGGACGCAAAAGATGGGGGCAACACTCTCGAAGAAACCTTGAGGGATTGTTTGAAAGTGCTCGATAAGGCTGAAATCTAGAAAAAGGTTGTGAGCTACCTTGATTTAAAGAACGAAATAGATATTCTAACAATGCCGAAAGACATTCTGCAGCAATAAATGACCCGTGAGGCGAGCTGAAAGCTCATAAAGTGGAGCTAAAATCCTTTCCTGTCGGTCTCAAGTACGCTTTCCTTGGACCAAATTCGACTTACCCGGTCATTAAAAATTCTGGCCTGAGTAAAGCCGAGACAACAATGTTACTATGCGACTTGAAAAAGCACATAAAGGCTATAGGATACTCGCTTGATGACGTACCAGGAATCTCTTCGGATCTCTGTATGCACAAGATCCATCTCGAAGATGACGCCAAAAATTCAGTGGAGCACCAAAGGAGGTTGAACCCTAACTTGATGAGCATCTTCAAGAAGGAAATTATAAAACTTTTAGAAGCCGGGATCATCTTCCCAATTTCGAACAACCCTTGGGTTAGCCCAGTTCACGTTGTCCCGAAAAAAGGAGGGATCACTGTGATCAAGAACGAGAAAGACGAAATGATTGCCACAAGGACCGTCACCGGACACCGCATGTGCATCGACTACAGAAAGCTGAACGCTGCAACTAGGAAAGACCATTTCCCTTTACCATTTATAGACCAAATGCTGGAGAGATTGGCTAACCATCAGTACTACTGCTTCCTCGATGGATATTCTGGATTTTTCTAGATTCCCATCCGACCGGAAGACCAAGAGAAGACAAATTTCACTTGTCCGTACGGAACATTTGCTTACCGACGAATGCCTTTTGGATTGTGTAACGCACCCGCGACTTTCCAGAGGTGCATGATGTCGATATTTATTGAATATATCGAGGACTTTATGGAAGTCTTCATGGACGACGTTTCCGTCCACGGGTCCTCATTCCAAACGTGCTTGGCGAATATGGGGAAAGTTCTACAAAGATGCGAAGACAAACATCTAGTCCTGAACTGGGAAAAATGTTATTTTATGGTGCGAGACGAAATCGTGCTTGGGCATAGAATTTCAGAAAAAGGAATCGAAGTGGATAAAGAAAAAATTGAGGTCATGACAAGCCTACAACCTCCTACAAATGTTAAAGGTATCCGAAGTTTTCTCGGGCACGCCGGATTCTATAGGAGGTTCATAAAAGATTTTTCCCAAATAGCTAGGCCCCTCACGCGTCTATTGTGCAAAGAAGCGAGCTTCGAATTCAACGACGAATGCCTAGCTGTATTCCATAAACTCAAAGACACCCTTGTCTCCGCTCCAGTGTTGCAGCCACCTGATTGGGAACAACCATTCGAAATCATGTGTGGTGCAAGCGACTTTGAAATTGGAGCAGTACTCGGGCAGCGGAAGGATAAGAAGTTGCATGCGTTCTATTACGCAAGCAGAACAATGGACGATGCTCAATGCAATCATGCGACGACGGAGAAGGAACTTATGGTTATTTTGTCATGATATTGTATGGGAAAAAATCTAGAAGGTTCTTGAACATTGGCTGCAGCGATGAAACTGGCGATTAGGGATTTATTGGACAATGCTGCGAAATTATGTGTGGAGTCTGGGACGCTGCGAATGTCTACGGAGAAGTACATGGTGGTTAGATCTGGAGCTGGTTAGGTGATATGTGGAGCACTAAGAAAAAGGGTCATTGCAATGTTTCAAGAACAAGTGAGTCTCCGTATTTTTCAAACCTCTTTCTCTCTTGTTTAGCTTTATGTTTGCTTGAGGACAAGCAAAAGCTAAGTCTGTGGGAATTGATATATCATGGTTTTTACCCGTTTTAGCCATGATATAGGTCTTATTTATAGAGTCTTTCTAGTATTTTGGAGTCTTTTTGAGTCTTTTCAGGTTTTAGGTGATTTTGGGAGAAAATGAGTCGTTTTTGGTGAAAATGAGCGTATGGAAATGCATAGTCATGCAGAGACGTCAGAAGTTTGGCATTCGTTGAAGAACTTTTCACCGATGGATTGAGCTCAAATTTGGATACAAGTCAGATCAATGGATTAGATTTCATTTGGAAGTGGTTTGAGGTCATTCCAACGGTGCGATCAAAGGTTATGCCAGTTTTGGTGAAGACAGTCCAGTCTGGCGAGCAGAAGAGTCGACACAGAGGATGTGTATCGATCGATACCAATAGGGTATCGATCAATACTGCTCGGGAGAAAAGGGAAAACGTGACTTTTTTGAAGTCTGGAGATTCTGCACTTTGGTCCAGAAGACTTTAATAATTACAATTAGCCCCAATTCGTGTTTTAACCTATTTATTAGGTTTTTCAGCCACCTGTTTAGGTAAACTTTATTTTATTCTTGATACTTCGAGAGAGATTTGTTCAAGGGTTTTTGGGAGACAACTCTGAACCCTTGATTCTTATTGATTTCTTTTATGAAATTCTATTCATCTATGATTTCTGTTCCATTGATCATGTCTGAGTAGATCTCCTGTTAGGCTTAGGGTTCTCATAAAGGATCTCTTTGAATGTTAGGTTAATTGTTTGATTAGGGTTCATAATCTGAATTAGTCCTTCACCATATGTTGTTCTCAAAGCTAATTCTAGGTTGACGAATCTGGAACTTAGATCTTAGGTTAATCGATTAGGCACGACAGTGCAATTGATAATCTGACAGAACTTAGGGTGAGAAAAATAGCTATCTGCAAAGAGATTTGGTTTAGTTGTTTTGTGAACATATCAAACCTGAACTTTAAAACTGGTTTAGATCTTTAGGATTTGCAAAGAGATTTGAGATTCTGGGATTTAGACTTAGATAATTCTCGCAACGACAGTTGGTTAATTATAGCTTAGTGATTTGAGTTCAACAACCGTGCATAACCTAAATCATGATTGATTGATTTGCATGCATTCTCTGATTTCCTGAAAAATACCCTGAACCTATCTTTCCTCCACTGAACTTACAACCTTTAATTTACGTTATTGCTTTCAATTCCGTTGATCTGCTTAGCTTAATTCAAACCTATTTAATCTATTGTGTTATTTCTTGAGTCTCTGTGGATTCGACCCCTAAATACTACAATCGACAATGTTTTAGTACTTTTAGGGTATTAATTTGAGTTTATCATTGGTCAAAAAAAATTAGAGATTAAACGGCTTAATGAATAAAAGTTGAAAAAAATTTTGTTTCATGAAAAAATTGGTTCTTTTATTGGCCGAAATGTATAGGTTGAGGATTTGTTTGACAATTTTTCGAATAGAAATTGGTGTTTAAGCGTCAATAAAACTTGGGACATCACAAATTTGTTACAAAGAAAGCTATCGGGTGCAAATGGATCTATAAATTTACAAGGCCAGACTAGTAGTTCTTGGAAATCGACATATTGAAGGAGAAGACTTTGACAAAATATTTGCTCCGGTAGCAAAAAATGTGTACGCTTTGATCATTCCTTCAAGTCAATGCTGGTAAAAGGTAGGATGTACATCAAATGGATATACATAATGCTTTTTTACATGGAGACATAGATGATGAAGTTTATATGAAGCTTCCACCGATATTTCATGCGATGGATCCTAACAAAGTTTGTCGGTTGCGCAAATATTTATACGCCTTGAAGCAAGCTCCGAGATGCTTGTTTGCAAAGCTAACATCAGCTCCCAAGGTGTATGGTTTTAAACAGTCTCTCTCTGATTACTCACTTTTCACACATGAGCAGGGTGTGACTCGGTTAGACGTGTTAATCTATGTGGATGATCTGATTATTTACGGCACCTCATGTAAAGCTATGACAACGTTCAAAAACTACCTGTCCTCATGCTTTCACATGAACGACTTGGAAACTTTGAAATATTGTTTAAGTATTGGGGTTGCACAAAATTCTTTTGGAATATATATTTGCCAACGGAAGTATGCATGAGATATAATTGCGGAGGCTAGATTGTTGGGAGCAAAACCAGCGATTTTTCCTCTTGAACAGAACCATCAATTGGCTTTATGTACCTCACCATTCTTGACACATCCAGAGAAATATCCTAAAATAATTGGGCGCCTCATCTACTTAGCGGCCAGAAAACGGATTTAGCATATATTCTGCACACAGTTTGGCACAGTTCATGCAAACACCTAGAGAAGATCATTGGACATCAGCTCTCCGAGTCATAAAGTATCTTAAAAGCAATTCGGGTCAAGAAATATTACTATGGGCAGATAATGATTTCGAATTTGGGGATGTGCGATTTAGATTAGGCAAGTTATCCAATTACTAGACGATCTCTCACATGTTATTTTATCCAGCTTGGAGACTCTCCAATCAGTTGGAAGACTAAGAAGTAAGAAACCATTTGATGTTGTTCTTCCGCTGAAGCCGAGTACCACGCAATGGCATTCATGACGAATTAACTTATATGGCTGAAGCGCATATTACAGTTTTGGGAAGTTTAACATGATCAGCCTATGCTAGTCTATTGTGATAGCAAAGCAACAATTCACACTAGTATTTTGCTCTATCCGTAAACTTGAATTTTTTTGAATAAGCTACCAAATAACTGATCACGAACGTCTCGTCTCTCTCCTTAGAGGCGATCAAAATAACTGCTCTACGAAATCGTTCATTCCGACGGTGATTCTGGCAGGTGACCGACACATCTCCGGTGTCGGCATTGTGCCCTTGTTTTTCCATATATTTCTATGTACTTTTATATATATTTATGTCTCGTCTTTCATCTAGTTTCATCACAAGTTCATGGTGGTTTGTTCATGTGACGCCGATGGTCGTGGTACGGTTAAGAGTGATCGTTTGTGTTGAAGTTTATCGGTGGTTGATGCGTACAGATTTTAACTAAGCTTCAGGTTTTATATTTGTAACCATAAATGTCTGCAAGTGCACATATGTGCGTTGTAGTACTTAGGGGTCGAACCACAGAGATTTTATTGTTTTGGTACGAATCAATCAGATACTTAAATCAAACTAGAACATAAATAATTTGGATTTGGTTTTGTGTCACTAAAGTCTAAACTAAAAAATAAAATAAACGAGGTTGTAAACAATGAAACGGAACACTAGGCATTCGGGTACTCCTTAGGGATTATGATCGATTATAATAAGCGATTGACTAAGATTTTTAAGACGACTTTTTATCGTCTTTGGATTCTTGAAGTTGGAGCACGGACACTGTGTGTAGTCTACTTTCGTACACCCTACATATCGATAACTTTAGTACTTGAACGGTAGTTTTTGTCTCCGGCCGTGCAAAAAGTTATGATTATACTCAAAAGTCGTTAACGCTCACAATCCCTACACAAGTATACTTTCATATCTTGTGACGATTTTGCTCGTGTACCTTAGGTCAAGCATATGGATCCAATATTTTCGTAGTTCTAAAAATATCTAAGTTCAATTGCAAAGATGAATAATCAAGCAAAAACATTAACAATAAGGATAGAACGAAGAACCCTAATCGAAGTCTTAATCCAATAGCTTAATAATAAATCGATCCATGAAAGCCCCTTGGGATCCCTATGCCCAACGAGGGAACTACTCAATCATAATGTAACAAAACACCATAAAAGTAATAAAGTATAACAAAATTAAAGGAGTAGAAAAGTGAAGAACGAAGAACATAGATGAAGACGGAGATCGATGATGATCCCCTTGCGCTTCCTCTCTCTCTCAGTGACAGCTCCTTCTCTCCCTGCTTCTAAAACGAGTTCTCTCTTTAGAATTACCTAAAACGAGCTTATATAGCCTCCCCATTCGTTGGGAAACGTTTAGGGCTTAATTAATGAGTAACATGATTAGCTCGGGCCTCGGGATCGAAACAGAAGTCTGCCGCGGGTCGGGCCCTTCTGGCCGCGGCAAAATGGGGTTTGGCTGAAGGTCGAGCCTTCTTGGCCGCGGTAAAGTGGTAGTTGGCCGCGGAACGAGCCCTCCTGGCCGCGGTGAACTTCTCTCTGAGGCAGCTTTATCTGCCTTTGGTGCTTCGAGTATATTTGATGATCCAACCATTGGAATGTCTCCAAACCAATTGCATTTGAAAGCTGGTTGTGTCTTCTTTGTTGTGTCCAAATTTGGTGATGATCAGAAGGTGAGAAGGTCTTCTTCAATTGCAAGACTTATGACGGTCCGAGTTTATCCAAAAACGTACTTTTGTTCCGAAATGCACTCTTTTATCCCAACTTACCTGAAATGTCTTTTAAAACACTAAAACATGGAAATCACTTGAAAACCAATGAAAACAGAGTTAAAAAACCTGCAAAAGATATTAAAGTGATCCATAAAAATGGTCAAAACCGGTGTTATCAGTGGTCTATCTTCGATTCCTTCAAGCGTGGTCGGTTCCAGGTAATCGTTTTCTCTCTCTCATGTAGAGTTTATTTCCGATTCAATCGGTTTTGTGTTGGATTGTTGCCAAAACCAACAATCCATCTTCTCGAAGAACATGTTGGTGCATTGGTCGGAGAATATGAGATCCTGGAAAACGGAAACCACCATGGAAGGAACGATGTTTCGGTGATGAAGATGTATCATCTTTGTTGTATGGCGATATTCGTACAATCGTTGAAAATTTGCAGTCCCAAATTTTATTTCTTTTGGAAGAATCAGTACATTAGATTCTCAACCAAAGAATATCTATAGATCTAATTTGGGAATTGGTCAATGTAATACAAAAAAAAAAAATTTGTGTTTAAATTGGTTATGTGGATAATCAACGATAAAATCGCATCAGATCGTATTCGAGAATGAAAACGAGTAAAACTTTTCTTTGAAAAACATCATCATATTTGTTTCTTTTGTTTTATTAATGTTTTCTAAACATTTTGTATTTTATTATTTTTATACTTTCATTAGCTTGAATTTATATATAAATAAAGATAGATGATAAAAAAAAATACTAAAAATATTGCAGTTAGGAAATATTTTTTGTTTTGTTTTTTTCCCCGTTTTCTTTGAAGATGAAGATGTTAAAATATAAAAGTCCCTGAGATAAGATTCGTAATTTAGAAATTGACTTCTTTTTTTGGCTTTTTGAGATTTTGTCTTTTTGACTTTGTTCTCCTGATTTTTTTTTTAATCATGGACATAATACTAAGATATTAATTAATAATTTAATATGTACCAAAATTTTGAAAACAGTAAATCTGACCAAAATATCGCAATAATGATAAGTTCGTTGCATATCTTACCATAATAATAAAAAAAAAATTAAATAGTCAAAGAACATTACATCCTTAATTAATTCGTTGCATATCTTACCATAATTACATTTAGCATTTAATTTCAACAGATTCTAAAACAATACAAATAAACAAACTCATTCAGGTAGTCTACAATAACGTCATTCAAATATCTTCACAACGTGCTCTCAAAATGGCTTCTTTCATTTATGCAACTCTCTTCTCCTTTTTGTTATTTTCAAATGTTAACGCCCATCCGAAACATGGCTTCACCGTCGATCTTATCCATCGTGATTCTCCCAAATCGCCGTCCTACAATCCTGCCGAAACCTTTTCACAACGTATGAGAAATGCAATCCACCGTTCGCCTCACATTGCACTAAAATTCAATAATGATGTTTCCTCACCAAATTCAGTACAATCTGTTATCACGTCAAACCATGGTGAGTATCTTATGAACATATCGATTGGAACTCCCCCGTTCCCTATACTAGCGATTGCGGACACGGGAAGCGACTTGATTTGGACTCAGTGCACTCCTTGCCAAGATTATTTCAAACAGAAGGCTCCATTCTTTGATCCTAAAAAATCTTCCACATACAAAAAAGTTCCTTGCTCGTCAAGCCAATATCGTGCCCTAGAAGAGTCTTCTTGTTCCGCAGAAGAAGACACTTGTTCCTACTTGATTTCATATGGTGACAAGTCATACACGATAGGTGACGCTGCTGTTGAGACCGTGACGCTGGGATCTACAGATCGCTTCCCTGTGTTGCTCAGTAACGTAATCATTGGATGCGGCCATGAAAACGCTGGAACCTTTGATGAAATGGCCTCAGGGATCATAGGGTTGGGAGGAGGATCTACCTCACTGGTCTCACAACTCGGGGAATCTATAGACGGTAAATTCTCTTACTGTTTGGTACCTTTAACGTCTGAAACCGGACTAACTAGCAAAATCAACTTTGGAACAAATGGAATCGTCTCGGGTGATGGAGTTGTGTCAACCCCTTTAGTCAAGAAAGATCCATACACGTTTTATTTCCTAACCCTATAAGCCATTAGCGTGGGGCACAAGAAAATTCAGTTCCCAGGCTCAATTGTTGGAATTGAAGAAGGAAACATTATTATAGACTCGGGTACGACTTTAACTTTGTTGCCCTCCGGGTTTTATTCTGAGCTGGAGTCTGCAGTGGCTTCTACAATCGAAGCAGAGCGAGTGCAAGATCCTATGGGAATTTTGAGTCTATGTTACAGCGAGAGCTCGAGTCTTGATGTTCCAGACATAATTGTTCATTTTAAAGGAGGTGATGTGAAACTTGACAAGGTGAATACGTTTGTGGCAGTGTCTGAAGATTTGTATTGCTTTGCATTTGCTGCGAATGACCAACTCCCAATCTATGGGAACTTGGCGCAGATGAACTTCCTTGTTGGATACGATACAGTTTCTGGAACTGTGTCGTTTAAGATGACTAATTGTGTCCAGATGTAGTTCCCAAAATCACTCTTATAATATAATTTCCCTTTTTTTAGCAGAAGTGTTTCTTATTTCTCCTAATTTTATTTCCTTTTTTGGGTTAAGAACCCCACTTTTTGGGTTAACCTTGCAATAATGATGTTCTTATTATCCTAATTACATTAAACATGAAGAATTTGCAGGCCAAGTTTCAATCCCATAATTGTTTTTCAGCATTTACTTATTTAATTAATTTTGTTTTTTTCCTACTGCTATTTCTATTGCCAAACACTATTTTCAGTGACACATAACCATTTTGTCACATGTCAACCATTATTAATTGATTTTTTTAAGCAGAAAAGTATTTCATTCAAATATATTTGTTTGAATAACAAACTAATTTTCATATCAAATTTTAAAATTAATCACATACAAATTCTTCATGTAAATATAAAATTAAAATCGACAATTTTTTTTAAAAAGATTATATCATTCCTGTGTTTTATTTAAGCAACATTATAAACCATAAAACTATAGTATTACAGTAATTGTGTATAGACATTGACATTAAACTCAATATAATTAGAATAGTATATTTCAATATTATATTTATCTAAATAGATAAATTTGTAAATGTCACAGCCATATTTAAGAACTTAACCAATTCATTTTATATTTATCTAAATAAATTTGTAAAACTATTTGTAAATTTGGGAATTATTTAATTAATTAATATTTCAATAAAAAGTATTAAGTCACACAATCATTCTTTCGAAAAGTAGTTAATGATATCAATTAGTGACCTATAATTTAGGAAATATTTAATTAATTAAAAAGTTTGAAATCTTTATGGTATTGATTAAGTTAATCAAAATTGATTATGGAAGGTTATGTAAAACAAATATCCGAAAAAATTTGAAATATAATATATGGAAGATTTGCTCAATAAGTAAAATTTCTAACATCAATTTTTCTCAACATTTCTATTTTGTATTTTAATTCATTACACTACAAGAAAATAAAGCGCTTTCCGACGGATGTTCGACGGAATTCGGACGAAAATAACATCCGTCAAAAATCCGTCGAAAATTTCCGACGGATTTCCGACGATGTGTGTCCGTCGGAATATTTTCGACGGAATTTAGACGGATGTTGTAGCCGTTTGAAAGAATATACACGTTACATAGCCGTTTGAATATTATCGGTAACCGTTTGAATATTGTCGAAAATCCGTCGGAAATCGCGCACAATTTCCTTATAAAAACGTTTCCACCCCTCTCATTTACAATCACAAAAAACCACTCATCTACAATTCTGTACCAAAATGTCTTCTTCAGATCCTTATAATTATTTTCGATCATGGATGGGCAAGCCTCATCAAATTCCGGACACATGCCTAGTTACGGAGGAATTCATGGCATTTGCGGGTACGCAGAAGAAAGAAAAAAAAAACAGTAAAATCTACTGTCCTTGTACCAATTGTCGGAATCGTAGATTTATCGTGATAGTTGAAGTATGGTCGCACATGTATTGTCATGGGTTTGTTCCGAGTTACAAGATTTGGTATTATCATAGAGAAAATGATACATTGGTAGATAATTATGCTAGTACTTGTTACTGGTATAGGATTGTCGTATCATATGATAAATGTAATCTTCGACAACTATATGCTCTACTGGAGAGAGGACGCAGACCGTTCAACATGCCGTTTTTTTTGCAAACCTCGGTATAAGGAAACATGTGGAATAATGTCAGTGCCATATAAAAAGATGTGGTATTTGCCGTTAACAGAGAGATTGGAGCGGTTATATCAGCCAGAGCGCACAGCGGGAGCAATGAGATGGCATACAACGGATGGAGAAATCGCTCATCCGTCAGACGCAGGAGCATGGAAACATTTTCAATCAATGTATCCTAGTTTTGCATATGAGGCGAGGAATGTATACCTTGGATTATGTACCGATAGTTTCAACCTTTTTGGGAAGCACGACATACAATTCTTTGTGGCCAGTAATTGTAACACCTTACAATTTGTCGCCATCTTTGTTCATTATTTTCGATAATATTATGAACACCGTTCTCAATGTTCAAAGGAAGACAAATGAAGAAGTTAAAAAAGGAAGACGTTTTGGATTGTCACCAAAATCACAAAAGAGTTTCGATTATGAAAATAGAAAAGAAGGAGAGTTGTTTTTCAACTCTCGAAGGTTAGGTAATCCCAAAATCTCATTACAACACTTATATAGAAAAGAAAATTACAAAGAAAACCTAGTTGCACATGAGCTTATGTTGAGCTAATTGTGTGGGCTTCACTAGAACCGTCGCCGTTTTCTTCCTCTTGAGTGTGTGAAAGAGGTGAACCCATTTAATTTTAATTTAATCATATAGTTGCTCCATTCGAGTTTGATTGTGTGAAAGAGATTCACCCATTTAAATTTGACTGCCATATCTGAGTAAATATTCTTATGCTTCGAAGAAATATAGAAAACATCTAGCAAAACTCTGGAAATGATTGTATCAGATGAAACTGTAAGTTTTTTTTTTCTTTACAAGTAATACTATCGTGTTTTTTTTTATAAAAAATTCATAGCAATCAATAACAAAACACAGATTAAATAAACTGGAGTAATACATGTGCTTTCGTTTCTGCTATTTAACTAATTATAACTAGGATTTAACACGCGCTAATTATAGCGCAGAGTAATTTTTTAAAAAAAATTTGTTTTCAAAATTAAGAAAATTGATTTTATCTGAATTTTACAATATAGTTAACTAATGATTATAGATAAAACTGTCAATTTGTAATAATTTGTCTATTTAACCAATTTTGCAGTGAACTAAAATATTATTCGGACTAACCCTCAAAATCATATAATCTTGAAAACATAACTCTAATATGCACCATTAAATGACTCTAGTTTTTGTGGTTAGTGTACGAACTCTTACACATGGCCTGTTACACATTACTTGGCCTGTTACAAATGTCTTCTTAAATAATATTATAGAGATTTTCATGGCCTGTTACACATTACTTTTCTAATCATTCTTTGTTTATTTCACAACAGATTGCAAATCCAGAAGCAAAGAGTCAAAGACTGTTGATGAATCACATAAGACAACATGGAAGAAAACCTCAACCATGTTTCTGGGTACCATATTATACGAAGTTTTGATATATTTCACATATAGTGTTTAACTATAAACTATTTTCATTTTTTATTGATACATTTCTAACAATGTACTGAAGGAGAGAGCAAACATCAATTCGGCCATCCTCATTGAATTATAAAAGTCAAGATGCTGAACGAGAGCAAACATTATTCCTTCATTCTTCGAAGCAATATATGATAAAATCCGAGGAAACCACAGAAATGATTGTATCAAATGAGAGTGTAAGCTTTTTGTCTCTGAGTACTATCGTTTAATGTTTTTTAAATCCATATAAAAATGAAATATTAATATTTGAATAAAATGCAGTAACATAAATATCTTATTTATTGACATTGATGATATATTTGACCCGTTATTTAACCAGAAATCTGTATTGATATTTTTATTTTAATATCAATCTAACTTATGTGTTTTTGTAACTGCTATTTAAATAATTAGAATTTCTATCATCTATCGGAGAATATGGACGCCGCAGCAAAGACCATGGAGACAGAGAAGAAGAAGAAGAGGAAAGGAAAACAAAGAGATGGAAATCCCAATCCCGACGAGAATCGAAAAGTGTTCGAAACGCCGCTGAGGAAATAGCCGTTTATTAGCATTTTTTGTATTTTTGTCTTTAGAATTCTTGGACTATTTTGGAATATTTTTGGTCTCAATATATGACTTCCACATTTGGATTGTATTTTGTTGCTTCGTTAGTTTGGGGATTTGGTTTGTTTTGTTTCGAAGAGCAATATATTATTTTCTTAGCATACACTTCGATTAGTATCTCATAATCCATATTGTACTCATCAAAGTTTTTACTTTTTTTAATGCTTAAATACTATAATCAGTTGTTATAGAGCTAATGAATTAATCATACGGTTTTCTCACTACAAATACATTTGAGAAGAAGAAGATCAATTTTTTTCATTAGAACTAGGAAACTGAGTAAAAAGGTAACATAATATCTGAATTTTAACATTGACTATCTTTTTCTGAATTTAGAGGAAAATGCATAGAGACTGATGATGAAAAATGCATGCCTTGAATTCAGATATGATGTTACCTTTAGAATTGCTACTGCGATGTGGTTGCCTACATTTGTGAATACGGGAGTTTATCGATATGGGAGGAAGTGTCTAAAAGTAACTCTCTGTAAAAATCTTCATGAATTTGTTGTTAAGCGTTTTACATATAAAATGGATTGTTGTTTGAAAATTTAAAATCATTTTGATGTTTTGAGTAATTTTGTTAAGAATCCATTGTCACATAATCTGTTCCGTACAAGTCATATTGGACCTCTCCTCGGCTATCAAGGAGCTTTTTGAAAACAGTCTCGACACCGGAGCCACCAGTATAAAGATTAACCTCCAAGGCTACGGCTAAGACTACGTCAGTTCATCGACAACAGTTGTGGCATTCCCCAACCAATTTCAAGATACTATATTTAATCTCTCAGAGTTACGGCATGATCAATTTTTTCCCTTTTACAAGTAGTTGCTGGCTGATATTTTTATCCTCACAGAGTTACCCATTTTCTCTATATCTGCTTCATGTTCTTACACTCAAGCACCATACTTCTAAATTGGAGGATTTTACGGATCTTCAGACTTTGACTACGTGTGGTTTTAGGGGAGAAGCTAAAACAAGGTCGATCTCTGCTCTAACTCTACCTTAAGCTTTATATAGCATAGCACATTAGCGCCACCATTTCTTTTACCAAACAATATGCCAAAAACACTGTAAGAAATTGTTGATTTGTCTATGAAACCCTAAATGAGTAAAACGAAGGAACTACTACGTTTATCATTTGTTTGAAAGTCATGCCTCCATAATCATCTTACATATAATCATTTAAAAGCTTAGTTAACTCAAAACAATGGAATGAGAAGAAAAATGTAACTCTTAGTTTAGAAGGAATACAATACCAAGAGAATACTTGGCATATTGTCGATATAACGATGAAACACATGACACGATAATATTTTCTAAGATTTGTTCTAAATCGGCCAAAGGAATAAGAAGAAAACATGTATAAAAAGAAGTGGTGGTAGAGAAACAAGAACAAATATGAAAATACAATTTTTTGTAAAGAAAAACGAATTCTCGAAATTTTTCATCACAAATTTGCCAAAACAAGTCTAATCTCTGCTCTAACTCTGCCTAGATCTCTATGTATACTATCTTACGTTTGCGCTGCCTTTTGTCAGACAGCGCCGCCATTTGTTTTACCAAACAATATGCCAAATCACTGCATGGAATTATCTATTTGTCTGCGAAACCCTAAACGTGTAAAAATATAGGAACAACTACGTTTATCATTTGTTTGGACGTCATGCCTCCATAGTCATCTTATATATCATCATTTGAAAGCTTAGTTAACTCAAAACAATTGAATGAGAGGAAAAATGTAACTCTTAGTTTAGAAGGAATACAATACCAAGGGAATACTTGACATATTGTCGAGATAACGATAAAACACATGACACGATACTATTTTCAAAGATTTGTTCTAAATATGCAAAAGAAATAAGAAAAAACCATGTATAAAAAAAGTGGTGGTAGAGAAACAAGAACAAATATAAAAACAAAGTTTTTTTGTTTAGAAAAACGAATTCTTAAATTTTTTCATCACAAATCTACCAAAACAAGTACGATCTCTGCTCTAACTCTGCCTAGATCTCTATATACCATCACACGTTAGCACCGCCTTTTGTCAGACATCACCGCCAGTTGTTTTACCAAACAATCTGCCAAAACACTGCATGAAATTGTCGATTTGTCTACGAAACACTAAACGATTAAAAACGTAGGAACAACTACGTTTATCATTTGTATGGACGTCATGCCTCCATAATCATCTTATATATCATAGTTTGAAATCTTATTTGACTCAAAATAATGGAATGTGAGGAAGAATGTAAGTCTTAATTTATAATGAATACAATACCAAGGGTATACTTGGCATATTGTCGATATAACAATGAAAGAACATGACACGATAATATTTTTTAAGATTTGTTCTAAATCTTCCAAATGAATAAGAAGAACCATATATAAAAAGAAGTGGTGGTAGAGAAACAAGAACAAATATGAAAACAGAATTTTTTTTTAAAGAAAAACGAATTCTCAAAATTTTTCATCACAAATTTGCCAAAACAAGTCTGATCTCTGCTCTAACTCTGCCTAGATTTCTATGTATTGTCTTACTTTTGCGCTGCCTTTTGTCAGACAGCGCCGCCATTTGTTTTACCAAACAATATGCCAATACACTGCATGGAATTGTCTATTTGTCTGCGAAACCCTAAACGAGTAAAAATGTAAGAACAACTACGTTTATCATTTGTTTGGACATCATGCCTCCATATTCATCTTATATATCATCGTTTGAAAGCTTAGTTAACTCAAAACAATGGAATGAGAGGAAAAATGTAACTCTTAGTTTAGAAGGAATACAATACCAAGGGAATACTTGACATATTGTCGATATAACGATGAAACACAGGAGACGATAATATTTTCTAAGTTTTGATCTAAATCTGCCAAAAGAATAAGAAGAAACCATGTATAAAAAGAATTGGTGGTAGAGAAACAAGAACAAATATGAAAATATAATTTTTTGTAAAGAAAAACGAATTCTCAAAAATTTTCATCACAAATTTGCCAAAACAAGTCTGATCTGTGCTCTAACTCTGCCTAGATCTCTATGTACTGTCTTACGTTTGCGCAGCGTTTTGTCAGACATCGTCGCCATTTGTTTTACCAAACAATCTACCAATACACTACATGGAATTGTCTATTTGTCTGCGAAACCCTAAACGAGTAAAAATGTAGGAACAACTACGTTTATCATTTGTTTGGACGCCATGCTTCCATAGTCATCTTATATATCATTATTTGAAAGCTTAGTTGACTCAAAACAATGGAATGAGAGGAAAAATGTAACTCTTAGTTTAGAAGGAATACAATGCCAAAAGAATACTTGGCATATTGTCGATATAACAATGAAACACATGACATTATAATATTTTCTAAGATTTGTTCTAAATCTGCCAAAGGAATAAGAAGAAACCATGTATAAAAAGAAGTGGTAGTAGAGAAACAAGTACAAATGTGAAAACACAATTTGTTTTAAAAAGAAAAACGAATTCTCCAAAATTTTCATCACAATTCTGCCAAAACAAGGCCGATCTCTGCTCTAACGATGTCTTCAGCTTTATATACAGTCGCACGCTAGCGCCGCCTTTTGTCAGACAGCGCCGTCATTTCTTTTACCTAACAATCTGCCAAAACAGTGCAAGGAATTGTCGAGTTATCTGCGAAACCCTAAACGAGTAGAAACGAAAGAACAACTACATTTATCATTTTTTTGGACGTCATGCCGCCATAATCATTTTATATATCATCGTTTAAAATCTTAGTTAACTCAAAACATTGGAATAAGAGGAAAAATGTAACTCTTAGTTTAGAAGGAATACAATACCAAGGGAATACTTGACATATTGTTGAGATAACGATAAAACAAATGACACGATACTATTTTCTAAGATTTGTTCTAAATATGCAAAAGAAATAAGAAAAAACCATGCATAAAAAGAAGTGGTGGTAGAGAAACAAGAACAAATATGAAAATACAATTTTTTTTGTAAAGAAAACCGAATTCTCGAAATTTTTCATTACAAATCTACCAAAACAAGTACGATCTCTTCTCTAACTCTGCCTAGATCTCTATATACCATCACACGTTAGCGCCGCCTTTTGTTAGACTGCGCCGCTAGTTGTTTTACCAAACAATCAGCCAAAACACTGCAAGAAATTATCGATTTGTCTGCAAAACACTAAACGATTCAAAACGTAGGAACAACTACGTTTATCATTTGTATTGACGTCATGCCTCCATATTCATATTATATATCATCGTTTGAAAGCTTATTTGACTCAAAACAATGGAATGGGAGGAAAAATCTAACTCTTAATTTAGAAGGAATACAATACCAAGGGAATACTTGTCATATTATCGATATAACAATGAAAGACATGACACGATAATATTTTCTAAATTTTGTTCTAAATCTGCCAAATGAATAAGAAGAACCATATATAAAAAGAAGTGGTGGTAGAGAAATAAGAACAAATATGAAAACACAATTTTTTTTAAAGAAAAACAAAACTCGAAATTTTTCATCACAAATCTGCCAAAACAAAGCCGATCTCTGCTCTAACTCTGTCTTCAGCTTAATATACCATCGCACGTTAGCGCCACCTTTTGTCAGACAGCTCCGTCATTTCTTTTACCTAACAATCTGCCAAAACAGTGCAAGGAATTGTTGATTTATTTGCGAAACGCTAAACTAGTAAAAACGTAGGAACAACTACGTTTATCATTTTTTTGGACGTCATGCCTCCATAGTCATCTTATATATAATCGTTTGAAAGCTTATTTAACTCAAAACAATGGAATGAGAGGAAAAATGTAACTCTTAGTTTAGAAGTAATACAATACCAAGTGAATACTTGGCATATTGTCCATATAACAATGAAACACATGACACGATAATATTTTCTAAGATTTGTTCTAAATCTGCCAAAGGAATAAGAAGAAACCATGTATAAAAAGAAGTGGTAGTAGAGAAACAAGAACAAATATGAAAACACAATTTGATTTAAAAAGAAAAACGAATTCTCCAAAATTTTCATCACAATTCTGCCAAAACAAGGCCGATCTCTGCTCTAACTCTGCCTTCAGCTTTATATATAGTCGCACGCTAGCGCCGCCTTTTTTCAGACAGCGCCGTCATTTCTTTTACCTAACAATCAGCAAAAATAGTGCAATGAATTGTCGAGTTATCTGCGAAACCCTAAACGAGTAGAAACAAAAGAACAACTATATTTATCATTTTTTGGAAGTCATGCCTCCATAATCATCTTATATATCATCGTTTAAAAGCTTAGTTAACTCAAAACATTGGAATGAGAGGAAAAATGTAACTCTTAGTTTAGAAGGAATACAATACCAAGGGAATACTTGACATATTGTTGAGATAACAATAAAACAAATGACACGATACTATTTTCTAAGATTTGTTCTAAATCTGCAAAAGAAATAAGAAAAAAACCATGTATAAAAAGAAGTGGTGGTAGAGAAACAAGAACAAATATGAAAATACAATTTTTTTTGTAAAGAAAACCGAATTATCGAAATTTTTCATTACAAATCTACGAAAACAAGTAAGATCTCTTCTCTAACTCTGCCTAGATCTATATATACCGTCACACATTAGCGCCGCCTTTTGTTAGACTGGGCCGCTAGTTGTTTTACCAAACAATCTGCCAAAACACTGCATGGAATTATCGATTTGTCAGCGAAACACTAAACGATTCAAAACGTAGGAACAACTACGTTTATCATTTGTATTGACGTCATGCCTCCATATTCATATTATATATCATCGTTTGAAAGCTTATTTGACTCAAAAAAATGGAATGGGAGGGAAAATCTAACTCTTAATTTAGAAGGAATACAATACCAAGGGAATACTTGTCATATTATCGATATAACAATGAAAGACATGACACGATAATATTTTCTAAATTTTGTTCTAAATCTGCCAAATGAATAAGAAGAACCATATATAAAAAGAAGTGGTGGTAGAGAAATAAGAACAAATATAAAAACACAATTTTTATTAAAGAAAAACAATACTCAAAATTTTTCATCACAAATCTGCCAAAACAAAGCCGATCTCTGCTCTAACTCTGTCTTCAGCTTAATATACCATCGCACGTTAGCGCCACCTTTTGTCAGACAGCTCCGTCATTTCTTTTACCTAACAATCTGCCAAAACAGTGCAAGGAATTATCGATTTATTTGCGAAACGCTAAACTAGTAAAAACGTAGGAACAACTACGTTTATCATTTTTTTGGACGTCATGCCTCCATAGTCATCTTATATATAATCGTTTGAAAGCTTATTTAACTCAAAACAATGGAATGAGAGGAAAAATGTAACTCTTAGTTTAGAAGTAATACAATACCAAGTGAATACTTGGCATATTGTCGATATAACAATGAAACACATGACATTATAATATTTTCTAAGATTTGTTCTAAATCTGCCAAAGGAATAAGAAGAAACCATGTATAAAAAGAAGTGGTAGTAGAGAAACAAGAACAAATATGAAAACACAATTTGTTTTAAAAAGAAAAACGAATTTTCCAAAATTTTCATCACAATTCTGCCAAAACAAGGCCGATCTCTGCTCTAACTCTACCTTCAGATTTATATACAGTCGCACGCTAGCGCCGCCTTTTGTCAGACAGTGCCGTCATTTCTTTTACCTAACAATCTGCCAAAACAGTGCAAGGAATTGTCGAGTTATCTGCGAAACCCTAAACGAGTAGAAACGAAAGAACAACTACATTTATCATTTGTTTGGACGTCATGCCGCCATAATCATTTTATATATCATCGTTTAAAATCTTAGTTAACTCAAAACATTGGAATAAGAGGAAAAATGTAACTCTTAGTTTAGAAGGAATACAATACCAAGGGAATACTTGACATATTGTTGAGATAACGATAAAACAAATGACACGATACTATTTTCTAAGATTTGTTCTAAATCTGCAAAAGAAATAAGAAAAAACCATGCATAAAAAGAAGTGGTGGTAGAGAAACAAGAACAAATATGAAAATACAATTTTTTTTGTAAAGAAAACAGAATTCTCGAAATTTTTCATTACAAATCTACCAAAACAAGTAAGATCTCTTCTCTAACTCTGCCTAGATCTCTATATACCATCACACGTTAGCGCCGCCTTTTGTTAGACTGCGCCGCTAGTTGTTTTACCAAACAATCAGCCAAAACACTGCATGAAATTATCGATTTGTCTGCAAAACACTAAACGATTCAAAACGTAGGAACAACTACGTTTATCATTTGTATTGACGTCATGCCTCCATATTCATATTATATATCATCGTTTGAAAGCTTATTTGACTCAAAACAATGGAATGGGAGGAAAAATATAACTCTTAATTTAGAAGGAATACAATACCAAGGGAATACTTGTCATATTATCGATATAACAATGAAAGACATGACACGATAATATTTTCTAAATTTTGTTCTAAATCTGCCAAATGAATAAGAAGAACCATATATAAAAAGAAGTGGTGGTAGAGAAATAAGAACAAATATGAAAACACAATTTTTTTTAAAGAAAAACAATACTCGAAATTTTTCATCACAAATCTGCCAAAACAAAGCCGATATACCATCGCACGTTAGCGCCACCTTTTGTCAGACAGCTCCGTCATTTCTTTTACCTAACAATCTGCCAAAACAGTGCAAGGAATTATCGATTTATTTGCGAAACGCTAAACTAGTAAAAACGTAGGAACAACTACGTTTATCATTTTTTTGGACGTCATGCCTCCATAGTCATCTTATATATAATCGTTTGAAAGCTTATTTAACTCAAAACAATGGAATGAGAGGAAAAATGTAACTCTTAGTTTAGAAGTAATACAATACCAAGTGAATACTTGGCATATTGTCGATATAACAATGAAACACATGACATTATAATATTTTCTAAGATTTGTTCTAAATCTGCCAAAGGAATAAGAAGAAACCATGTATAAAAAGAAGTGGTAGTAGAGAAACAAGAACAAATATGAAAACACAATTTGTTTTAAAAAGAAAAACGAATTTTCCAAAATTTTCATCAAAATTCTGCCAAAACAAGGCCGATCTCTGCTCTAACTCTACCTTCAGCTTTATATACAGTCGCACGCTAGCGCCGCCTTTTGTCAGACAGTGCCGTCATTTCTTTTACCTAACAATCTGCCAAAACAGTGCAAGGAATTGTCGAGTTATCTGCGAAACCCTAAACGAGTAGAAACGAAAGAACAACTACATTTATCATTTGTTTGGACGTCATGCCGCCATAATCATTTTATATATCATCGTTTAAAATCTTAGTTAACTCAAAACATTGGAATAAGAGGAAAAATGTAACTCTTAGTTTAGAAGGAATACAATACCAAGGGAATACTTGACATATTGTTGAGATAACGATAAAACAAATGACACGATACTATTTTCTAAGATTTGTTCTAAATCTGCAAAAGAAATAAGAAAAAACCATGCATAAAAAGAAGTGGTGGTAGAGAAACAAGAACAAATATGAAAATACAATTTTTTTTGTAAAGAAAACCGAATTCTCGAAATTTTTCATTACAAATCTACCAAAACAAGTAAGATCTCTTCTCTAACTCTGCCTAGATCTCTATATACCATCACACGTTAGCGCCGCCTTTTGTTAGACTGCGCCGCTAGTTGTTTTACCAAACAATCAGCCAAAACACTGCATGAAATTATCGATTTGTCTGCAAAACACTAAACGATTCAAAACGTAGGAACAACTACGTTTATCATTTGTATTGACGTCATGCCTCCATATTCATATTATATATCATCGTTTGAAAGCTTATTTGACTCAAAAAAATGGAATGGGAGGGAAAATCTAACTCTTAATTTAGAAGGAATACAATACCAAGGGAATACTTGTCATATTATCGATATAACAATGAAAGACATGACACGATAATATTTTCTAAATTTTGTTCTAAATCTGCCAAATGAATAAGAAGAACCATATATAAAAAGAAGTGGTGGTAGAGAAATAAGAACAAATATAAAAACACAATTTTTATTAAAGAAAAACAATACTCGAAATTTTTCATCACAAATCTGCCAAAACAAAGCCGATCTCTGCTCTAACTCTGTCTTCAGCTTAATATACCATCGCACGTTAGCGCCACCTTTTGTCAGACAGCTCCGTCATTTCTTTTACCTAACAATCTGCCAAAACAGTGCAAGGAATTATCGATTTATTTGCGAAACGCTAAACTAGTAAAAACGTAGGAACAACTACGTTTATCATTTTTTTGGACGTCATGCCTCCATAGTCATCTTATATATAATCGTTTGAAAGCTTATTTAACTCAAAACAATGGAATGAGAGGAAAAATGTAACTCTTAGTTTAGAAGTAATACAATACCAAGTGAATACTTGGCATATTGTCGATATAACAATGAAACACATGACATTATAATATTTTCTAAGATTTGTTCTAAATCTGCCAAAGGAATAAGAAGAAACCATGTATAAAAAGAAGTGGTAGTAGAGAAACAAGAACAAATATGAAAACACAATTTGTTTTAAAAAGAAAAACGAATTTTCCAAAATTTTCATCACAATTCTGCCAAAACAAGGCCAATCTCTGCTCTAACTCTACCTTCAGCTTTATATACAGTCGCACGCTAGCGCCGCCTTTTGTCAGACAGTGCCGTCATTTCTTTTACCTAACAATCTGCCAAAACAGTGCAAGGAATTGTCGAGTTATCTGCGAAACCCTAAACGAGTAGAAACGAAAGAACAACTACATTTATCATTTGTTTGGACGTCATGCCGCCATAATCATTTTATATATCATCGTTTAAAATCTTAGTTAAATCAAAACATTGGAATAAGAGGAAAAATGTAACTCTTAGTTTAGAAGGAATACAATACCAAGGGAATACTTGACATATTGTTGAGATAACGATAAAACAAATGACACGATACTATTTTCTAAGATTTGTTCTAAATCTGCAAAAGAAATAAGAAAAAACCATGCATAAAAAGAAGTGGTGGTAGAGAAACAAGAACAAATATGAAAATACAATTTTTTTTGTAAAGAAAACAGAATTCTCGAAATTTTTCATTACAAATCTACCAAAACAAGTAAGATCTCTTCTCTAACTCTGCCTAGATCTCTATATACCATCACACGTTAGCGCCGCCTTTTGTTAGACTGCGCCGCTAGTTGTTTTACCAAACAATCAGCCAAAACACTGCATGAAATTATCGATTTGTCTGCAAAACACTAAACGATTCAAAACGTAGGAACAACTACGTTTATCATTTGTATTGACGTCATGCCTCCATATTCATATTATATATCATCGTTTGAAAGCTTATTTGACTCAAAACAATGGAATGGGAGGAAAAATATAACTCTTAATTTAGAAGGAATACAATACCAAGGGAATACTTGTCATATTATCGATATAACAATGAAAGACATGACACGATAATATTTTCTAAATTTTGTTCTAAATCTGCCAAATGAATAAGAAGAACCATATATAAAAAGAAGTGGTGGTAGAGAAATAAGAACAAATATGAAAACACAATTTTTTTTAAAGAAAAACAATACTCGAAATTTTTCATCACAAATCTGCCAAAACAAAGCCGATATACCATCGCACGTTAGCGCCACCTTTTGTCAGACAGCTCCGTCATTTCTTTTACCTAACAATCTGCCAAAACAGTGCAAGGAATTGTCGATTTATTTGCGAAACGCTAAACTAGTAAAAACGTAGGAACAACTACGTTTATCATTTTTTTGGACGTCATGCCTCCATAGTCATCTTATATATAATCGTTTGAAAGCTTATTTAACTCAAAACAATGGAATGAGAGGAAAAATGTAACTCTTAGTTTAGAAGTAATACAATACCAGGTGAATACTTGGCATATTGTCCATATAACAATGAAACACATGACACGATAATATTTTCTAAGATTTGTTCTAAATCTGCCAAAGGAATAAGAAGAAACCATGTATAAAAAGAAGTGGTAGTAGAGAAACAAGAACAAATATGAAAACACAATTTGATTTAAAAAGAAAAACGAATTCTCCAAAATTTTCATCACAATTCTGCCAAAACAAGGCCGATCTCTGCTCTAACTCTGCCTTCAGCTTTATATATAGTCGCACGCTAGCGCCGCCTTTTTTCAGACAGCGCCGTCATTTCTTTTACCTAACAATCAGCAAAAATAGTGCAATGAATTGTCGAGTTATCTGCGAAACCCTAAACGAGTAGAAACAAAAGAACAACTATATTTATCATTTTTTGGAAGTCATGCCTCCATAATCATCTTATATATCATCGTTTAAAAGCTTAGTTAACTCAAAACATTGGAATGAGAGGAAAAATGTAACTCTTAGTTTAGAAGGAATACAATACCAAGGGAATACTTGACATATTGTTGAGATAACAATAAAACAAATGACACGATACTATTTTCTAAGATTTGTTCTAAATCTGCAAAAGAAATAAGAAAAAAACCATGTATAAAAAGAAGTGGTGGTAGAGAAACAAGAACAAATATGAAAATACAATTTTTTTTGTAAAGAAAACCGAATTATCGAAATTTTTCATTACAAATCTACGAAAACAAGTAAGATCTCTTCTCTAACTCTGCCTAGATCTATATATACCGTCACACATTAGCGCCGCCTTTTGTTCGACTGGGCCGCTAGTTGTTTTACCAAACAATCTGCCAAAACACTGCATGGAATTATCGATTTGTCTGCGAAACACTAAACGATTCAAAACGTAGGAACAACTACGTTTATCATTTGTATTGACGTCATGCCTCCATATTCATATTATATATCATCGTTTGAAAGCTTATTTGACTCAAAACAATGGAATGGGAGGGAAAATCTAACTCTTAATTTAGAAGGAATACAATACCAAGGGAATACTTGTCATATTATCGATATAACAATGAAAGACATGACACGATAATATTTTCTAAATTTTGTTCTAAATCTGCCAAATGAATAAGAAGAACCATATATAAAAAGAAGTGGTGGTAGAGAAATAAGAACAAATATGAAAACACAATTTTTTTTAAAGAAAAACAATACTCGAAATTTTTCATCACAAATCTGCCAAAACAAAGCCGATCTCTGCTCTAACTCTGTCTTCAGCTTAATATACCATCGCACGTTAGCGCCACCTTTTGTCAGACAGCTCCGTCATTTCTTTTACCTAACAATCTGCCAAAACAGTGCAAGGAATTGTCGATTTATTTGCGAAATGCTAAACTAGTAAAAACGTAGGAACAACTACGTTTATCATTTTTTTGGACGTCATGCCTCCATAGTCATCTTATATATAATCGTTTGAAAGCTTATTTAACTCAAAACAATGGAATGAGAGGAAAAATGTAGCTCTTAGTTTAGAAGTAATACAATACCAAGTGAATACTTGGCATATTGTCCATATAACAATGAAACACATGACACGATAATATTTTCTAAGATTTGTTCTAAATCTGCCAAAGGAATAAGAAGAAACCATGTATAAAAAGAAGTGGTAGTAGAGAAACAAGAACAAATATGAAAACACAATTTGATTTAAAAAGAAAAACGAATTCTCCAAAATTTTCATCACAATTCTGCCAAAACAAGGCCGATCTCTGCTCTAACTCTACCTTCAGCTTTATATATAGTCGCACGCTAGCGCAGCCTTTTTTCAGACAGCGCCGTCATTTCTTTTACCTAACAATCTGCAAAAACAGTGCAAGGAATTTTCGAGTTATCTGCGAAACCCTAAACGAGTAGAAACAAAAGAACAACTATATTTATCATTTGTTTAGAAGTCATGCCTCTATAATCATCTTATATATCATCGTTTAAAAGTTTAGTTAACTCAAAACATTGGAATGAGAGGAAAAATGTAACTCTTAGTTTAGAAGGAATACAATACCAAGGGAATACTTGACATATTGTTGAGATAACAATAAAACAAATGACACGATACTATTTTATAAGATTTGTTCTAAATCTGCAAAAGAAATAAGAAAAAACCATGTATAAAAAGAAGTGCTGGTAGAGAAACAAGAACAAATATGAAAATACAATTTTTTTTGTAAAGAAAACCGAATTCTCAAAAATTTTCATTACAAGTCTACAAAAACAAGTACGTTCTCTTCTCTAACTCTGCCTAGATCTCTATATACCATCACACGTTAGCGGCGCCTTTTGATAGACTGCGCCGCTAGTTTATTTACCAAACAATCTGCCAAAACACTACATGGAATTGTCAATTTATCTGCGAAACACTAGACGATTCAAAACGTAGGAACAACTACGTTTATCATTTGTATTGACGTCATGCCTTCATATTCATATTATATATCATCGTTTGAAAGCTTATTTGACTCAAAACAATGGAATGGGAGGAAAAATATAACTCTTAATTTAGAAGGAATACAATACCAAGGGAATACTTGGCATATTATCGATATAACAATGAAAGACATGACACGATAATATTTTCTAAATTTTGTTCTAAATCTGCCAAATGAATAAGAATATCCATATATAAAAAGAAGTGGCGGTAGAGAAATAAGAACAAATATGAAAACACAATTTTTTTAAAAGAAAAACGAATACTCGAAATTTTTCATCACAAATCTGCCAAAACAAGGCCGATCTCTGCTCTAACTCTGTCTTCAGCTTAATATACCGTCGCACGTTAGCACCACCTTTTGTCAGACAGCTCCGTCATTATTTTACCTAACAATCTGCTAAAACAGTGCAAGGAATCGTCAATTTATTTGTGAAACCCTAAACGAGTAAAAACGTAAGAACAACTACGTTTATCATGTTTTTGGACGTCATGCCTCCATAGTCATCTTATATATCATCGTTTGAAAGCTTATTTAACTCAAAACAATGGAATGAGAGGAAAAATGTAACTCTTAGTTTAGAAGTAATACAATACCAAGGGAATACTTGGCATATTGTCCATATAACAATGAAACACATGACACAATAATATTTTCTAAGATTTGTTCTAAATCTGCCAAAGGAATAAGAAGAAACCATGTATAAAAAGAAGTGGTGGTAGAGAAACAAGAACAAATATGAAAACATAATTTTTTTTTAAACAAAAACGAAATCTCGAAATTTTTCATCACAAATCTGCCAAAACAAGGCCGATCTCTACTCTAACTTTGCCTTCAGCTTTATATACCATCGCACGTTAGCGCCGCCTTTTGTCAGATAGCGCCGTCATTTCTTTTACCTAACAATCTGTCAAAACAGTGCAATGAATTGTCGATTTATCTGCGAAACCCTAAATGAGTAAAAACGAAAGAACAACTAGGTTTATCATTTGTTTGGACGTCATGCCTCCATAGTCATCTTATATATCATCGTTTAAAAGCTTAGTTAACTCAAAACAATGGAATGAGAGGAACAATGTAACTCTTAGTTTAGAAAGAATACAATACCAAGGGAATACTTGGCATATTGTCGATATAACAATGAAACACATGACACAATAATATTTTCTAAGATTTGTTCTAAATAAGCCAAAAGAATAAGAAGAAACCATGTATAAAAAGAACTGGTTGTAGAGAAACAAGAACAAATATGAAAACATAAATTTTTTTTAAACAAAAATGAATTCTCGAAATTTTTCTTCACAAATCTGCCAAAACAAGGCTGATCTCTACTCTAACTTTGCCTTCAGCTTTATATACCGTCGCACGTTAGCGCCGCCTTTTATCAGACAGCGCCGTCATTACTTTTACCTAACAATCTGCAAAAACAGTGCAAGGAATAAGAAGAAACCATGTATAAAAAGAAGTGGTGGTAGAGAAACATGAACAAATATGAAAACACAGTTTTTTTAAAAGAAAAAAGAATTCTCCAAAATTTTCATCACAAATCTGCCAAAACAAGGGCAATCTCTGCTCTAACTCTGCCTTCAGCTTTATATAGAATCGCACGCTAGCGCAGCCTTTTTTCAGACAGCGCCGTCATTTCTTTTACCTAACAATATGCCAAAAACTGGAAGAAATTATCGATTTATCTGCGAAACCCTAAACGAGTAAAAACGAAGGAACAACTACGTTTATCATTTGTTTGGACGTCATGCCTCCATAATCATCTTATATATCATCCTTTAAAAGCTTAGTTAACTCAAAACAATGAAATGGGAGGAAAAATGTAGCTCTTAGTTTAGAAAGAATACAATACCAAGGGAATACTTAACATATTGTCGATATAACGATAAAACACATGACACAATAATATTTTCTAAGATTTGTTCTAAATCTGCCAAAGGAATAAGAAGAAACCGTGTATAAAAAGAAGTGGTAGTAGAGAAACAAGAACAAATATGAAAACACAAATTTTTTTAAAAGAAAAACGAATTCTCCAAAATTTTCATCACAAATCTGCCGAAACAAGGGCGATCTCTGCTCTAACTCTGCCTTCAGCTTTATATACAATCGCACGTTAGCGCCGCATTTTGTCAGACTGCACCGTCATTTCTTTTACCTAACAATATGTCAAAAACTGGAAGAAATTATCGATTTATCTGCGAAACCCTAAACGAGTAAAAACGAAGGAACAACTACGTTTATCATTTGTTTGGACGTCATGCTTCCATAATCATCTTATATATCATCGTTTAAAAGCTTAGTTAACTCAAAACGATGGAATGGGAGGAAAAATGTAGCTCTTAGTTTAGAAAGAATACAATACCAAGGGAATACTTGACATATTGTCGATATAACGATAAAACACATGGCACGATACTATTTTCTAAGATTTGTTCCAAATCTGAAAAACGAATAAGAAAAAACCATGTTTAAAAAGAATTGGTGGTAGAAAAACAAGAACATATATGAAAACATAATTTTTTGTAAAGCAAAACGAATTCTCGAAATTATTCATCACAAATCTGCCAAAACAAGTACGATCTCTAATCTAGCTTTGCCTAGATCTTTATATACCATCGCACGTTAGCGCCGCCATTTGTCAGACAGCGCCGCTAGTTATTTTACCAAACAATCTGCCAAAACACTGCATGGAATAGTTGATTTGTCTGCGAAACACTAAACTAGTAAAAACTTATGAACAACTACGTTTATCATTTGTATGGACATCATGCCTCCATAATCATCTTATATATCATCGTTTGAAAGCTTAGTTGACTCAAAACAATGGAATGGAAGAAAAAATGAAACTCTTAATTTAGAAGGAATACAATACCAAGGAATCCTTGGTATATTTTCGATATAACAATGAAAAACATGACACTTTAATATTTTCTAAGATTTGTTCTAAATCTGCCAAATAAATAAGAAAAAACCATGTATAAAAAGAAGTGGTGGTAGAGAAACAAGAACAAATTTGAAAAACAATTTGTTTTTTAAAAGAAAAACGAAATCTCGGAATTTTTCATCACAAATATGCCAAAACAAGGCCGGTCTCTGCTCTAACTCTGCCTTCAGCTTTATATACCATCACACGTTAGCGCCGCCTTTTGTCACACAGCGCCGTAATTTCTTTTACCAAACAATCTGCCAAAAACTGCAAGAAATTGTCGATTTGTCAGCGAAACCCTAAACGAGTAAAAACGAAGGAACAACTACATTTATCATTTGTTTGGATGTCATACCTCCATAGTCATCTTATATATCATCATTTGAAAGCTTAGTGAACTCAAAAAATTGGAATGAGAGGAAAAATGTAACTCTTAGTTTAGAAGGAATACAATACCAAGAGAATACTTGGCATATTGTCGATATAACAACGAAACACATGACACGATAATATTTTCTAAGATTTGGTCAAAATCTGCCATAATAATAAGAAAAAACCATGTATAAAAAGAAGTGGTGGTAGAGAAACGAGAATAAATATGAAAACACAATATTTTTTAAAGAAAAACGAATTCTCGAAATTTTTCATTACAAATATGCCAAAACAAGGCCGATCTCTGCTCTCACTCCACCTTGATCTTTAAATACCGTCGCACGTTAGCGTCGCCTTTTGTCAGACAACGCCGCCATTTCTTTTACCAAACAATCTGCCAAAAACTAGAAGGAATAATCGATTTTTCTGCGAAACCATAAACGAGTAAAATCGAAGGAACAACTACGTTTATCATTTTTTTGGACGTCATGCCTCCATAATCATCGTTTAAAAGCTTAGTTAACTCAAAACAATGGAATGGAAGGAAAAATGTAACTCTTAGTTTATAAGGAATACAATACCAAGGGAATACTTGACATATTGTTGATATAACGATAAAAAACATGACACGATAATATTTTCTAAGATTTATTCTAAATCTACCAAAGGAATAAGAAGAAACCATGTATAAAAAGAAATGGTGTTAGAGAAATAAAAAAAATATGAAAAACATAATTTTTTGTGAAGAAAACCGAATTCTCGAAATTTTTCATCACAAAATTATCAAAACAAGTCTTATCTCTGCTCTAACTCTGACAAGATTTCTATATAATGTCGCACGTTTGCACCGCTTTTAGTCAGACAGCGCCGTCATTTGTTTTAATAAACAATATGCCAAAATGCTGCATGGAATTGTCGATTTGTCTGCGAAACCCTGAACGAGTAAAAACGTAGGAACAACTACGTTTATCATTTGTTTGGAGGTCATGCCTCCATAGTCATCTTATATATCATCGTTTGAAAGCTTATTTAACTCAAAACAATAGAATGAGAGAAAAAATGTAACTCTTAGTTTAGAAGGAATACAATACCAAGGGAATATTTGACAGATTGTCGATATAACAATGAAACACATGACACGATAATATTTTCTAAGATTTGTTCTAAATCTGACAAAGGAATAAGAAGAAACCATGTATAAAAAGAAGTGGTGGTAGAGAATCAAGAACAAATATAAAACACAATTTGTTTTTAAGAAAAACGAATTCTCGAATTTTTTCATCACAAATCTGCCAAAACAAGGCCGATCTCTTCTCTAACTCTGCCATGATCTTTAAATACCGTCGCACGTTAGCGTCACCTTTTGTCAGACAGTGCCGCCTTTTCTCAGACAGCGCCGCCATTTCTTTTACCAAACAATATGCCAAAAACTGCAAGAATTTGTCGGTTTGTCTGCGATACCCTACATTAGTAAAACCGAAAGAAAAACTACGTTTATCATTTGTTTGGACGTCAACCCTCCATAATCATTTTATATATCATCGTTTAAAGCTTATTTAACTCATAACAAGGGAATGGGAGGAAAAATGTAACTCTTAGTTTAGAAGGAATACATTACCAAGGGAATACTTGACATATTGTCGATATAACGATAAAACACATGACACGATACTATTTTCTAAGATTTGTTCTAAATCTGAAAATAGAATAAGAAAAAACCATGTTTAAAAAGAATTGGTGGTAGAAAAAAAAGAACAAATATGAAAACATAATTTTTTGTAAAGCAAAACGAATTCTCGAAATTATTCATCACAAATCTGCCGAAACAAGTACGATCTCTAATCTAACTATGCCTAGATCTCTATATACCATCGCACGTTAGCACCGCCATTTGTCAGATAGCGCCGCCAGTTATTTTACCAAACAATCTGCCAAAACACTGAATGGAATTAACGATTTGTCTGCGAAACACTAAACAAGTAAAAACTTATCAACAACTACGTTTATAATTTGTATGGACGTCATGCCTCCATAATCATCTTATATATCATCGTTTGGTAGCTTTGTTGACTCAAAACAATGAAACACATGACACGATAATATTTTCTAAGATTTGTTCAAAATCTGCCAAAGGAATAAGAAGAAACCACGTATAAGAAGAAATTGTGGCTAAGATTTGTCAGACAGCGCTGCCTTTTGTCAGACAGCGCCGCCTTTTGTCAGACAGCGCCGCCATTTCTTTTACCAAAAAATCTGCCAAAAACTGGAAGGAATTATCGATTTTTCTGCGAAACCATAAACGAGTAAAACCGAAGGAACAACTACGTTTATCATTTGCTTGGACGTTATGCCTCCATAATCATCTTATATATCATCGTTTAAAAGCTTATTTAACTCAAAACAATGGAATAGGAGGAAAAATGTAACTCTTAGTTTAGAAAGAATACAATACCAAGGGAATACTAGACATATTGTCGATATAACGATAAAACACATGACACGATAATATTTTCTAAGATTTGTTCTAAATCTACCAAAGGAATAAGAAGAAACCATGTATAAAAAGAAGTGGAAGAGAAATAAGAACAAATATGAAAACATAATTTTTTTGTGAAGAAATCCGAATTCTCGAAATTTTTCATCACAAAATTATCAAAACAAGTCTTATCTATGCTCTAACTCTGACAAGATCTCTATATACTATCGCACGTTAGCGCCGCCTTTTTTTAGACAAAACCACCATTTGTTTTACCAAACAATATGCCAAAATACTGCATGGAATTATTAATTTGTTTGCGAAACCCTGAACGAGTAAAAACGTAGGAACAACTACGTTTATCATTTGTTTGGATGTCATGCCTCCATAGTCATCTTATATATCATCGTTTGAAAGCTTAGTTAACTCAAAACAATAGAATGAGAGAAAAAAATGTAACTCTTATTTTAGATGGAATACAATACCAAGGGAATACTTGGAAGATTGTCGATATAACAATCAAACACATGACACGATAATATTTTTTAAGATTTGTTCTAAATCTGCCAAAGGAATAAGAAGAAACTATGTATAAAAAGAAGTTGTGGTAGAGAAACAAGAACAAATATGAAAACACAATTTTTTTTTTAAAGAAAAACGAATTCTCAAATGTTTTCATCACAAATCTGCCAAAACAAGGCCGATCTCTGCTCTAACTCTGCATTGAGCTTTAATTACCATCGCACGTTAGCGCCGCCTTTTGTCAGACAGTGCCGCCATTTATTATACCAAACAATCTGCCAAAAAATGCATGAAATTGTCGATTTGTCTACGAAACTCTAAACGAGTAAAAACGAAGGAACAACTACGTTTATCATTTGTTTGGACGTCATCCCTCAATAGTCGTTTGAAAGCTTAGTTAACTCAAAATAATGCAATGAGAGGACAAATGTAACTCTTAGTTTAGAAGGAATAAAATACCAAGGAAATACTTGGCATATTGTCGATATAACAATGAAACACATGACACGAAAATATTTTCTAAGATTTGTTCTAAATCTACCAAAGGAATAAGAAGAAACCATGTATAAAAAGAAGTGGTGGTAGAGAAACAAGAACAAATATAAAAACACAATTTGTTTTTCAGAAAAACGAATTCTTGAATTTTTTCATCATAAATCTGCCAAAACAAGGCTGATCTCTTCTCTAACTCTGCCATGATATTTAAATACCGTCGCACGTTAGCGCCGCCTTTTGTCAGATAGCGCCGTCATTTCTTTTACCTAACAATCTGCCAAAACAGTGCAAGGAATTGTCGATTTATCTGCGAAACCTTAAATGAGTAAAAACGAAAGAACAACTAGGTTTATCATTTGTTTGGACGTCATGCCTCCATAGTCAACTTATATATCATCGTTTAAAAGCTTAGTTAACTCAAAACAATGGAATGAGAGGAACAATGTAACTCTTAGTTTAGAAAGAATACAATACCAAGGGAATACTTGGCATATTGTCGATATAACAATGAAACACATGACACAATAATATTTTCTAAGATTTGTTCTAAATCAGCAAAACGAATAAGAAGAAACCATGTATAAAAAGAAGTGGTTGTAGAGAAACAAGAACAAATATGAAAACATAATTTTTTGTAAACAAAAATGAATTCTCGAAATTTTTCTTCACAAATCTGCCAAAACAAGGCCGATCTCTACTCTAACTTTGCCTTCAGCTTTATATACCGTCGCACGTTAGCGCCGCCTTTTATCAGACAGCGCCATCATTACTTTGACCTAACAATATGCAAAAACAGTGCAAGGAATTGTAGATTTATCTGCGAAATCCTAAACGAGTAAAAATGAAAGAACAACTACGTTTATCATTTGTTTGGACGTCATGCCCCCATAATCGTCTTACATATCATCGTTTAAAAGCTTAGTTAACTAAAAAAAATGGAATAGGAGGAAAAATTTAACTCTTAATTTAGAAAGAATACAATACCAAGGGAATACTTGGCATATTGTCGATATAACAATGAAAAACATGACAAGATAATATTTTCTAAGATTTGTTCTAAATCTGCCAAAGGAATAAGAAGATATTCTAAGATTTTTTCTAAATCTGCCAAAAGATTAAGAAGAAACCATGTATAAAAAGAAGTGGTGGTAGAGAAACAAGAACAAATATGAAAACATTAAAAATTTTAAACAAAAACAAATTCTCGAGATTTTTCATCACAAATCTTCCAAACACAAGCCCGATCTCTACTCTAACATTGCCTTCAGCTTTATATACCGTCGAAGGTTAGCGCCGCATTTTGTCAGACAGCGCCGTCATTTCTTTTACCTAACAATCTGCCAAAACAGTGCAAGGAATTGTCAATTTATCTGCGAAACCCTAAATGAGTAAAAACGAAAGAACAACTAGGTTTATCATTTGTTTGGACGTCATACCTCCATAGTCATCTTATATATCATCGTTTGAAAGCTTAGTTAACTCAAAATAATGGAATGAGAGGAACAATGTAACTCTTAGTTTAGAAAGAATACAATACCAAGGGAATACTTGGCATATTGTCTATATAACAATGAAACACATTACACAATAATATTTTCTAAGATTTGTTCTAAATCTGCCAAAGGAATAAGAAGAAACCATGTATAAAAAGAAGTGGTGGTAGAGAAACAAAAACAAATATGAAAACATAAATTTTTTTTAAACAAAAACGAATTCTCGAAATTTTTCATCACAAATCTGCCAAAACAAGGCCGATCTCTACTCTAACTTTTCCTTCAGCTTTATATACCGTCGCACGTTAGCGCCGCCTTTTACCAGACAGCGCCGTCTTTACTTTTACCTAACAATCTACAAAAATAGTGCAAGGAATTGTAGATGTATCTGCGAAACCCTAAACGAGTAAAAATGAAAGAACAACTACGTTTATCATTTGTTTGGACGTCATGCCCCCATAATCATCGTATATATCATCGTTTAAAAGCTTAGTTAACTCAAAAGAATGGAATAGGAGGAAAAATGTAACTCTTAATTTACAATACCAAGGGAATACTTGGCATATTGTCGATATAACAATGAAAAACATGACACGATAATATTTTCTAAGATTTGTTCTAAATTTGCCAAATAAATAAGAAGAAACCATGTATAAAAGAAGTGGTGGTAGAGAAACAAGAGCAAATATGAAAACACAATTTTTTGTAAAGAAAAACGAATTCTCAAAAAATTTCATAACAAATTTGCCAAAACAAGTCTTATCTCTGCTCTAACTCTGCCTAGATCTCTATATAAAGTCGCACGTTTTTGCGCCTCCTTTTGTAGATCAGCGCCGCCATTTGTTTTACCAATTAATCTGCCAAAACACATCAAGGAATTGCCAATTTGTCTGCGAAACCCTAAACGAGTAAAAACATATGAACAACTACGTTTATCATTTGTATGGACGCCAGGCCTCTATAGTCATCTTATATATCATCGTTTGAAATCTTAGTTAACTCTAAACAGTGGAATGAGAGGAAAAATGTAACTCTTAGTTTAGAAGAAATACAATACCAAGGGAATACTTGACATATTGTCAATATAACGATAAAACACATGACACGATAATATTTTCTAAGATTTGTTCTAAATCTGCAAAAGAAGTAAGAAAAAACCATGTATAAAAAGAAGTGGTAGTAGAGAAATAAGAACAAATATGAAAACATAATTTTTGGTAAAGAAAAACGAATTCTCGAAAAATTTCATCTCAAATTTGCCAAAACAAGTCTTATCTCTGCTCTAACTCTGCCTAGATCTCTATATACTGTCGCACGTTTGCGCCGCCTTTTTTTAGAACAGCGCCGCCATTTGTTTTACCAAATAATATGCCAAAACACTGCATGGAATTGTCGATTGGTCTGCGAAACACTAAAAGAGTAAAAACGTAGGAACAGCTACGTTTATCATTTGTTTGGACGCCATGCCTCCATAATTATCTTATATATCATCGTTTGAAAGCTTAGTTAACTCAAAACAATTAAATGAGAGGAAAAATGAAACTCTTAATTTAGAACGAATACAATACCAAAGGAATACTTGGCATATTGTCGATATAACAATGAAAAACATGACACGATAATATTTTCTAAGATTTGTTCTAAATCTACCAAAGGAATAAGAAGAAACCATGTATAAAAAGAAGTGGTGGTAGAGAAAAAAGAACAAATATGAAAACACAATTTTTTTAATACGAAAAACGAATTTTCAAAAAATTTCATCACAAATATGCCAAAACAAAGCCGATCTCTGCTCTAACTCTGCCTTGAGTTTTAAATACCGTAGCACGTTAGCGCCGCCTTTTGTCAGACAGCGCCACCATTTATTTTACAAAACAATCTCCCAAAAACTGCAAGGAATTGTCGATTTGTCTGCAAAACCTTAAACAAGTAAAAACGAAGGAACAACTACGTTTATCATTTGTTTGGACGTCATGCCTCCACAGTCATCTTATATATCATCCTTTGAAAGCTTACTTAACACAAAACAATGGAATGAGAGGAACAATGTAACTCTTAGTTTAGAAAGAATACAATACCAAGGGAATACTTGGCATATTGTCGATATAACAATGAAAAACATGACACGATAATATTTTCTAAGATTTGTTCTAAATCTGCCAAATAAATAAGAAGAAACCATGTATAAAAAGAAGTGGTGGTAGAGAAACAAGAATAAATATGAAAACACAATATTTTGTAAAGAAAAACGAATTCTCAAAACATTTCATCACAAATTTGCCAAAACAAGTCTTATCTCTGCTCTAACTCTGCCTAGATCTCTATATACAGTCGCACGTTTTTGCGCCTCATTTTGTAGATCAGCGCCGCCATTTGTTTTACCAATTAATCTGCCAAAACACATCATGGAATTGCCAATTTGTCTACGAAACCCTAAACGAGTAAAAACGTAGGAACAACTACGTTTATCATTTGTTTGGACGCAAGACCTCTATAGTCATCTTATATATCATCGTTTGAAAGCTTAGTTAACTCTAAACAATGGAATGAGAGGAAAAATGTAACTCTTAGTTTAGAAGAAATACAATACCAAGGGAATACTTGACATATTGTCAATATAATGATAAAACACATGACACGATAATATTTTCTAACATTTGTTCTAAATCAGCAAAAGAAGTAAGAAAAAACCATGTATAAAAAGAAGTGGTGGTAGAGAAATAAGAATAAATATGAAAACATAATTTTTGGTAAAGAAAAACAAATTCTCGAAAAATTTCATCACAAATTTGCCAAAACAAGTCTTATCTCTGCTCTAACTCTGCCTAGATCTCTATATACTGTCGCACGTTTGCGCCGCCTTTTGTAGAACAGCACCGCCATTTGTTTTACCAAACAATCTGCCAAAATACTGCATGAAATTGTCGATTTGTCTGTAAAACACTAAATGAGTAAAAACGTAGGAACATTTACTTTTATCATTTGTTTGGACGTCATGCCTCCATAATCATATTATATATCATCTTTTGAAAGCTTAGTTAACTCAAAACAATGGAATGGGAGGAAAAATGTAACTCTTAGTTTAGAAGGAATACAATACCAAGGGAATACTTGGCCTATTGTCGATATAACAATGAAACACATGACACGATAATATTTTCTAAGATTTGTTCTAAATATACCAAATGAATAAGAAGAAACCTTGTATAAAAAGAAGTGGTGGTAGAGAAAGAAGAACAAATATGAAAACACAATTTTTTTTAAGAAAACGAATTCTCAAAAATTTTCATTACAAATCTGCAAAAACAAGGTCGATCTCTGCTCTAACTCTGCCTTGAGCTTTAAATACCGTAGCACGTTAGCGCCGCCTTTTGTCAGACAGCGCTACCATTTATTTTACAAAACAATCTGCCAAAAACTGCAAGGAATTGTCGATTTGTCTGCAAAACCCTAAACGAGTAAAAACAAGGAACCTACAATTATCATTTGTTTGGACATCATACCTCCATTGTCATCTTATATATCATCGTTTGAAAGCTTAGTTAACTCCAAACAATGGAATGAGAGGAAAAATGTAACTCTTAGTTTCGAAGGAATACAATACCAAGGGAATACTTGGCATGTTGTCGATATAACAATGAAACACATGACACGATAATATTTTCTCAGATTTGTTCTAAATTTGCCAAAGGAATAAGAAGAAACCATGTATAAAAAGAAGTGGTGGTAGAGAAATAAGAACAAATATGAAAACACAGTTTGTTTTTAAAGAAAAAACGAATTCTCGAAATTTTTCATCACAAATTTGTCAAAACATGTCTGATCTCTGCTATAACTCTGCCAAAATCTCTATATACTGTCGCACATTTGCGCCGCCTTTTGTCAGACAGCGCCGTCATTTGTTTTACTAAACAATCTGCCAAAACACTGCATGAAATTATCGATTTGTCTGCGAAACCCTAAACGAGGAAAAACGTAGGAACAACTACGTTCATTATTTGTTTGGACGTCATGCCTTAATAGTCATCTTATATTTCATCGTTTGAAAGTTTAGTTAACTCAAAACAATGGAATGAGAGGAAAAAGTAACTCTTAGTTTAGAATGAATATAATACTAAGAGAATCCTTGGCATATTGTCGATATAACAATGAAACACATGACACGATAATATTTTCTAAGATTTTTTCTAAATCTCCCAAAGGAATAAGAAGAAACCATGTATAAAGAGAAGTGGTGGTAGAGAAACAAGAACAAATATGAAAACACAATTTTTTGTAAAGAAAAACGAATTCTCGAAAATTTTCATCACAAATCTGCCAAAAGAAGTACGATCTCTGCTCTAACTCTGCCTAGATCTCTATATACCGTCACACGTTAGTGCCGCCTTTTGTCAGACAGCGCCGCCAGTTGTTTTACCAAACAATCTGCCAAAATACTGCATTAAATTGTCGATTTGTCTACAAAACACTATATGAGTAAAAACGTAGGAACAACTACATTTATCATTTGTTTGGACGTCATGCCTCCATAATCATCTTATATATCATCTTTTGAAAGCTTATTTAACTCAAAACAATGGAATGAGAGGAAAAATGTAACTCTTAGTTTAGAAGAAATACAATACCAAGGGAATACTTGGCCTATTGTCGATATAACAATGAAACACATGACACGATAATATTTTCTAAGATTTGTTCTAAATCTGCCAAATGAATAAGAAGAAACCATGTATAAAAAGAAGTGGTGGTAGAGAAACAAGAACAAATATGAAACCACAATTTTTTTAAAAGAAAAACTAATTCTCGAATTTTTTTATCACAAATCTGCCAACACAAGGCCGATCTCTTCTCTAACTCTACCTTGATCTTTAAATACCGTCGCACCTTGGCGCCGGCTTTGGTCAGACAGCGCCGCCTTTTTTCAGACAGCGCCGCCATTTCTTTTACCAGACAATCTGCCAAAAACTGCAAGGAATTGTCGATTTGTCTATGAAACCCTAAACGAGTAAATATGAAGGAACAACTACGTTTATCATTTGTTTGGACGTCATGCGTCCATAATCATCTTATATATCATCGTTTAAAAGCTTAGTTAACTCAAAACAATGAAATGAGAGGAAAAATATAACTCTTAGTTTAGAAGGAATACAATACCAAGGGAATGCTTGACATATTGTCGATATAATGATAAAACACATGGCACGGTAATATTTTCTAAGATTTGTTCTAAATCTGCAAAAGGAATAAGAAAAAAAATATGTATAAAAAGAAGTGGTGGTAGAGAAACAAGAACAAATATGAAAACACAAAAACGAATTTCGAAATCTTTTTATCACAAATCTGCCAAAACAAGTACGATCTCTGCTCTAACTCTACCTACATCTCTATATACCGTCGAACGTTAGTGCCGCCTTTTGTCAGACAGCGCCGCCAATTATGTTACCAAACAATCTGCCAAAACACTGCATGGAATTGTCGATTTGTCTGCGAAACACTAAACGATTAAAAACATATGAACAACTACGTTTATCATTTGCATGGACGTCATGCCTCCATAATCATCTTATATATCATCGTTTAAATGCTTAGTTAACTCAAAACAATGTAATGGGAGGAAAAATGTAACTCTTAGTTTAAAGGAATACAATACCAAGGGAATACTTGACATATTGTCGATATAACGATAAAACACATGACACGATAATATTTTCTAAGATTTGTTATAAATCTGCAAAAGGAATAATAAAAAACCATGTATAAAAAGAAGTGGTGGTAGAGAAACAAGAACAAATATGAAAACACAATTTTTTGTGAAGAAAAATGAACTCTCGAAAATTTTCATCACAAATCTGCCAAAACAAGTACGATCTCTGCTCTAACTCTGCCTAGATCTCTATATACCGTCACACGTTAGTACCACCTATTGTCTGACAGCGCCACCAGTTGTTTTACCAAACAATCTGCCAAAATACTGCATGAAATTGTCGATTTGTCTGTAAAACACTAAATGAGTAAAAACGTAGGAACATTTACTTTTATCATTTGTTTGGACGTCATGCCTCCATAATCATATTATATATCATCTTTTGAAAGCTTAGTTAACTCAAAACAATGGAATGGGAGGAAAAATGTAACTCTTAGTTTAGAAGGAATACAATACCAAGGGAATACTTGGCCTATTGTCGATATAACAATGAAACACATGACACGATAATATTTTCTAAGATTTGTTCTAAATATACCAAATGAATAAGAAGAAACCTTGTATAAAAAGAAGTGGTGGTAGAGAAAGAAGAACAAATATGAAAACACAATTTTTTTTAAGAAAACGAATTCTCAAAAATTTTCATTACAAATCTGCAAAAACAAGGTCGATCTCTGCTCTAACTCTGCCTTGAGCTTTAAATACTGTCGCACGTTAGCGCTGCATTTTGCCGCCTTTTCTTTTACCAAACAATCTGCCAAAACATGCAAGGAATTGTCGATTTGTCTGCGAAACCCTAAACGAGTAAAAACGAAGGAACACCTACGTTTATCATTTGTTTGGACGTCATGCCTGCATAGTCATCTTATATATCATCATTTGAAAACTTATTTAACTAAAAAAATGGAATGAGAGGAAAAATGTAACTCTTAGTTTAGAAGAAATACAATACCAAGGGAATACTTGGCATATTGTCGATATAACAATAAAACACATGACACGATAATATTTTCTAAGATTTGTTCTAAATCTGCCAAAGGAATTAGAAGAAACCATGTATAAAAGAAGTGGTGGTAGAGAAACAAGAACAAATATGAAAACACAATTTTTTTAAAAGAAAAACGAATTCTCGAAATTTTTCATTTGCCATATTGTGGTCTGCGAACCCCTAACTCTAAATTTAAAATGCAGAGTTTACTATTTATGTTTACGACCATATCATTCATATACACATGCTCCAAAATATTATGAGGCACAAATTTATGGGTTTTATTCTTTAAGTGCATAAGGAATGAAAAGTTAGGCTTTTTTATTTGCACGAACGACTATATCAAACATCGAACTGTTTATGAGTTTAAAGTTTGAATAAAGGAGCCAATGAAGAAGAGAGTCCATTTCCATGGAAACCATAGACCAAATAAAACTGTATGAGTTTAATGTTTCTTTTATCTTCTTTTAAGTGCAGAAAGAGTTAAAAGTTTGGCTTGTTATTGGTACGGAAGACTATATCAAATATGAATTGTATTATTTTTACAATTTTGCGTTATGTCTGCGTAGGCATAAAGGTGGACCAAATACTCATATACCTCTGTCGAAGTTAATAAAGGCTCATATGCCTTTGTTATAAAAAAGATTTTCTTTTTAATCGAAAACATTAAAATTACTACATAACCTTAACAATATAAGTTATTTACAGACCCAACCATACTATAATGGGTTATCCAGTAAAACCAATCAAAATCGGGTTGAATCCAGATCCATTCTTTGCGATCTAACTCTTAGTCTCTCTAAAAAAAACCTAATTTCTTTTATTTTTCCCTTTCCTTCTTCTCCTTCATCGCGATTTACAGCATCGTCTCTTTCCTTCCCCTTCTTATCTCGTCGCCATCGCTATTGTTTCTTTGGACTTTTGGTAAGTTTCTGGACTCTCTCGTTTTCTTCTTCGCTGTCGAGATTCAACAGCGCTGATGGTTTTTGTTTCCCAAGTTTCAAAGATTATTTTTTGGATTCATAACGGAATTCAAAATTTCCTGTCTTTAGAGACTTCTTTTTCTTCTTATTCTTTAGAGACTCTTCTCACATGGTTTCTCCTTCATATTAGGCATTAGGGTTTGTATTGAAATCCATGAATTTTGATTCTAAAAATCTAAATTATTTTGTGTTTTCTTTTGTTAATGCAGGAGCACAATGCCGTGTACGAAAAATGCTTCGTATAGAAGCCCTCCTTGGCCACATCCGATTGAAGGAGAAACCATGGGCCACATCCGATTAGTTTATGAAGATGAAACCGCTTCAGAAAATGACTCAGCGTCTTTTCATTCAAAGGTAATTACATTTAAACTGAGATTTTGAATATGTTAGTTCTTTTTATACAACTAAGTGTTTTTGGTAGCACTAAGTAGTTTTGGTAATGTTTGATACAACTAAGTACTACTAGGTACAATTATGGTCTATTGTGTTTGGATTGCAGGATACTGAGGAGGATACAGAGGAGGATAATGCGGAGGATACAGAGGAGGATAATGAACCACTTCAACCTCTGAGATTTTATTTCAGCCCCGTAAAGTTTTCACAGACTTGTAAGATACAATCGAGGTGTAAAGTTTGGTCGATGGTGAAGCTCTTAGATGGTTTACTTTCAGTGATAGAGAAGCAATGGTTTATAAACCATCCTCAATTCAAGCGTATTTGGCACTTGTATAAGGAGCCAAACCCTAAGGTTATCAGCATGTGTATATTACTGATGCGTACTGCTTGCATGGAGAAGAAGAGGGTAGCTTGGTTTATGGTTAATGGCATTCCAATCTGATACTCGATGAAAGAGCATGCCATAATCTCTGGATTGGACTGCCATGATTTCCCACCGAGATATGAGAGTTTCGGCAGCCTTAGCTTTGTTGAGTGGTGTTTTGGGGAGAAAAAAAAATACAACACTCAAACAGGTGAAAGATACGCTGCAGTCAATGAATGGTGAATGCGATGGGGACATGTTAAATATGACAGTCTTGTTCTTCTTGTGTACGATAATTAAAGGAAAGAAAAAAGAATATGGAGGGGGGAATAGACTCATTCATACTCCAAATTGTGAATGATTTGGATGTATGTCAAACGTTTCCGTGGGGTCGGTACACGTTTGAAGACTGTATGGAATCGCTTTCTAGTATGATGCAAAGTTTTAATGGCAATGTGAAACCAAGTTGGGGATTTCCAGGATTCATCCTTCCTTTGGAGGTAAATTGTCTTTGTGAACACATATGTAAATTTCTTTGTTTTATGATTTAATGCATACTAGGATTTAACCCGCGCTAATTATAGCGCAGAGTAATTTTTTATAGAAATTATATTGAAATTTAAAAAAATTATTTTTATCTGAATTTTATAATATGGCTAACTAATAATTATAGATAAAGCTGTCAATTTGTAATAATTTGCCTATTTAACCCGTTTTGCAGTGAACTAAAATATTATTCGTGTTAACACGTAAAAACTTATAATCTTTAAAACATAACTCTAATATGCACCGTTAAATGACTCTAATTTTTGTGGTTAGTCTACGAACTCTTTTAAAAAAATAGTTTTCTTGTATCTAACTTTTTATAAAATTAGTAAAATAATTTTTAACTTTTGTCTTGATATATATTCAAATAAAATATAATAAATTATAGTGACGATACGTAAAGCGATTATTCTACGGTTATTTTTCCGTATTTTCTTCACCACCCCGGTGACAGTTTCTCAACATCCCACCGGCGAGATAGGACATTATGCTCCCAACCCTCGTTTGTTGACGGTTAATCCCACTAGGAATCCCACGATTCATAGTGATGCCCATTTCCCCATGATTTCGGCGTTATTGTACGAGTATAAAGCAAGGATCTATCAATGGTTTTCATCACAATTTCTTCTAAAATCTACAGCAAAAATTCGTTTTCCATTTCGTTACTACTCTACGATTTCTAAGATGGCACACAATCTGAGAAGAGCGATTCAGGATATGGATTTGGGTGTTGAAGATGAACCTTTCGCCTTACCTATGGATGTGGTAAACCAAGCGGCGAATGAAAATCGATTCGTTATAATGGGCCGACCCACAATCCCCTGCCGGCAAAACCTCCGTTCGATAATTGCTAATCTCCCACGTATATGGGGCCTTGTTGGTTTGGTTTTTGGTCACATTGTGGACAATCATCGTTTTCAATTCATCTTCCCTTCGGAGGAGTCAATGGAAAATGTGGTTCTGCAGAGATGGGCACCTATGATGGATGTTGCAATGTTGGATTTTATCCCTTTCGGGATTCAAATCCGAGGGATCCCATTGCAATATATGATTCAAGATGTCATCACCCACATCGGAAGGGCAATGGCAATGTTGATGGACATGGATTACAATCCGGAAACAGCGGCCAGAGTTGAATACGCTCGGGTTCGTCTCAATTGGGATATCACTCAACCTCTGTGATTTCAGAGGAATTTTCAATTCTCTCCTGGTGTGAATTCCCTCTTGCATTTCTGATATGAACGGTTACGCAGATTTTGTGAGGTTTGCGGAATGCTAACTCATGATTCCGGAAACTGTCTTGTGCAAAATGGAGGTTTTGTTCACGTATCTATTGATGAGGATGAAGATGCTAATCAATACCAGGAGCAGCATCACAACCAAGGTGTTCAAATCCGCAAGTTGAATGAGATGGATATGCATGAAGATAATCAAGGTAACGATATTCATCAAGTTCAAAATGGATATGATCAACAGGAAGAAGGTGATGATGACAATGAAGACATTCTCTCACTTGGAGAAGTTCAACGTTTGGAAGAAGAGGAAGATATGTTGATCGATGTTGATGTGTACGAGAGTAACGCTATGCAGAGAGGAGAACTCGACATGAGTGAGTTGTTCAACCCCGTTCCCATCTTTGCAAATGCAACTGGTGATGTGCCATGTACGGATTTAATGCATGGTGAACTTACAATTGCTGAGAAGGAGTTGATTCAATTTGGTGCTGATCTTGACGAGAATTTGATGGATAAGACAACACGGAAAAGAAAGCTGGCAGAGATTGATGAATCTGAGACATGAAACAAAATATTGCCGAGAGAGTTGGGAGAGAACTGTGGTAAGGACATGTCGATTACCACGATTCAAACCGTTGAAGGTGCGGTGGACCCTGAACCACCTCTTCCTCCATGAGGACACTCTGGTGGAACTTTCAGGGTATTGGCAATGACCGGACAGTTCGACGTCTCAAAGAGATACACAAAAGTATCTTTTGGACATCATATGCCTTTCAGAAACAAAGAAACAAGACAACTACATAAGAAATTTGTGTTGCGATTCGGACTTTCAGCATTATGTAACAGTTCCACCAGTAGGTCTTAGCGGTGGTTTAGTAATTTTATGGAAGCATTCAATAGATCTTTCTGTTTATTTTCAATCTCCCAATCTTGTAGATTGTTTTATCAAAATTAATGGCATTGGTTTCTATTTGTCCTTTGTCTATGGACATCCAGATCCAAATCTTAGAAACAATCTATGGGAACGATTAGAGAGATTGGCAATAAACAGAAAAGATCCCTGGCTCATCATGGGAGATTTTAATGAATTATTGAGTAACAAGGAGAAGCAAAGAGGATCTATAAGACCAGAAATTTCTTTTCGGGATTTTCGACAAATGATTCGTCACTGTGATTTCTCATACTTAAAGACTGTTGGAGATAGATTCTCCTGGGCTGGACAACGTGGTATTCATTATATACTGAGCTATTTGGATAGGACAATGGAAAATTCAGATTGGCACACTCAATTTCCGGACTCAGAAACTCATTTTTTGAAGTTTGAAGAATCAGATCATCGACCTTTAGTGACTTTTATAGCGGATACTCTACAAGAACGATGAGGGAGATTTATGTATGATGATCGAATGGCTTCAAAGGATGGATTTCACCAGGCTATTCAACGAGGTTAGGTAATGATTTGAATCCGGAAACATCATTGGTGAATCGGATTTCCTCGTGCCGAAAGTACATATCAAGATGGAAACAAAAAAAACAGATGTAATGCAAAAGAAAAGATCTCGTTATTACGTCATCAACTGGATAAAGCCATATCCTCAAGAAATACCACAAGTTTTAATAGAAGACAACTGAAAACAGATCTTCATCAAGCTTATGCCGAGGAGGAAGTCTGTTGGAAAAGGAAAAGTCGTAATACATGGCTCAAAGAAGGAGATAAAAACACAAAGTTTTATCATTCGGTTACGAAAACTAGAAAAATTCGTAACATATTAAGCTCGATACAAGATGATTCAGTATCATCAAAATAGGTGATTCAACTATAGGAGAGGTTGCGGAAAAATACTTCACCAACCTATTTGATTCTCAAGGAGTGTCAGAAACGATACTGGAACAAGTTTTTCAGGATTTCTCACCGAGGGTATCAAGAGAAATCAATGAAGATCTTTGTCGACCGATGACATTGGAGGAAATAAATACAGCTGTATTTTTGATTGGGGCTCATAAGACACCAGGACCATATGGTTTTTCAGCAACCTTTTATCAGAAATTTTGGATTGAAACACACTCTGCTTTATTCAAAGAAGTTCAAGCTTGCTTCGACAATGGACATTTGGATAATAGACACAATCATATGAATTTATGTCTAATTCCAAAGATTTTGCCACCTACAACTATGGCTGATTTCTGTCCAATTGCCTTATGTAATTCAGTTACAAAATCATCTCCAAAATTCTTGTGAATCGACTGAAGAATCATCTCAATGGGATAGTTTTTGAGAATCAAGCAGTATTTGTACCAGGAAGAATGATAACAGATAATATAATCATTGCTCACGAGATTTACCATGCTCTCAAAGCTCGAAAGAGACAATCCAAATCGTACATGGCTTTGAAAACTGATATCACGAAGGCTTATGATCGTTTGGAATGGAAAATTTTAGAGGAAATGATGAAGAGAATGGGTTTTGATGAAAGATGGATACGCTGGATTATGACCTGTGTACAAACCGTGAGTTTCTCGATTCAAACTAATGGTAGTTCAATAGGCTACATTCAACCGAAAAGAGGGATTCGACAAGGAGATCCGCTATCACCGTATCTTTTCATTCTCTGTGCCAAAGCGTTATCACATTTAATGTCTAAGGCAATGAGAGATAGATAAATACAAGGTCTAATGGTTAGTCATCATAGCCCGGCAATAAATCATCTTTTATTTGCAGATAATTCACTCTTCTTCTCGCTTGCAAACCCAAAATCAGGAAGAGCAATCAATAATGTTTTATCTCTTTATGAAACTGCATCTGGACAATTTGTAAATCTCAGAAAATCAGCAATAACATTTGGTAGCCGGGTTAAAGATGGTGTGAAAATACAAATGAGAAATCTACTTGGCATTCACAATGAAGGAGGCGGAGGCAAATAATTAGGAATGCCAGAACAAGTTGCGAGTAAGAAGGCAGATATGTTTCAATATATTCTCGATAATGTGAAAGCTCGTACACAAGGTTGGGATAAGAAATTCTTATCACATGGTGGGAAGGAAATTCTACTAAAGGCTGCCGCAACTTCTATGCCAATTTACTCGATGAATGTTTTCAAGCTTCCCAAAAGTATTTGTGAGGAAATTAACGGAATTTTGGCTCGATTTTGGTGGGGTAAAGGTGATGACACTAAATGAATGCATTGGTTTGCCTGGGATTGATTATGTTTACCGAAAAAGAGGGAGGACTTGGCTTTAGAGATTTTGAAAGTTTCAATTTTGCTATTATGGGCAAGAAAGTATGGAGAATACTTCAATTCCCAGAATGTTTGATGGCCAGAGTTTTAAAAGGAAGATATTTTTCCGAGAAAAATATCTTAACTACGGGAGAAAGTAAGAAAAGCTTATATATTTGGAAATCATTATTACAAGGCCGAGATTTATTGAAACAAGGATTGCGTTTCAATATCGGTAATGGTTGGACAGTAAGTACGTGGATCGATCCTTGGCTACCTACATATCCACCCAGACCACCTAGACCATTGGATCAAGAAGTGGATCATTGACTAGTAAGCGATTTGATGGAAGTGAATCAGGGATGGAATGAAGATAAGATCATAAACTTAGTCATGGAAGAAGATGCATATTTAATAATGACAATAAGAGTGTGATCACGATCGACAAAAGATTTTCTAGGATGGCACTACAACAAATCTGGAATCTATACAGTTAAATCGACGTATTGGCTAGCTACACATATGCCCAACCTTGAAAGACGAGCAAACCCTCCACCAGGAAACCCACTTCTAAAGACGAAGATATGGAAACTACAAACAACACCAAAATTAAAACACTTTTATGGAAGATGGTATCTAATTCCTTGCCGATTGGAGAATGTCTTAAGAAGAGACATATTACAAGAGTTTCTGGTTGCCCGAGATGTCATAACAGTGAAGAATCAATTGCTCATCTCTTCTTTGAATGCCAATACGCTCAATATATATGGAGGGCTTCTGGATTTACTAATCACTCCATCTTGGATTCAACTGGGTTATGGGAAGCAAAATTGGATATTTTGATCACAAAAATTACAGCAATACCACCGCATATTCAACACCTTGATATATGGATCATTTGGCAAATATGAAAAAGTTGTAAACTATTGTTGTATCAGAGAAAGCAGGTCTCTTGGAGACAAGCTTTAAGATGGGCAAGAGATGATACGAAGGAATGGCTGGATACACAAGAGTATGTCGATAGGAATATACAGTTAAGTTCTCGAGTTAATGACGAAATGGAATCGAGACAGATCAATACATGGAGAAGACCTAATGTTGGATGGTTCAAATGTAATTATGATGGATCGTTTGCTCCAACTAGAATAAATACAAAAGCCGAATGGTTGATACGAGATGATGTGGGTGTCTTTATAGGAGCGGGTCAAGCGGAACATCGAGCTCCTAATAATATTTTGGAAGGTGAATTTCAGGCTTTACTAATGGCTATGCAGAGTTGTTGGGTACGAGGATGTAAACGAGTGATATTGGAAGGAGATTGCAAAGCTCTTATTAATCTACTCAACAATGAGACACTAAATTTTAGAGTCTATAATTGGATCCAAGAAGTGTGGGATTGGAGTACAAGGTTTGAGGAAATCAGATTTGAATGGATTTCAAGAAATGGAAACATGGAGGCATATATATTATCAAAAGCAGAGATCCCAGAGAATTTTACATATGTTTTATATCCATTTGTACCTTATGTAATAACTAACGCTTTACATGCCGATTACATTTGCTCATCTTAATAAACCTAGAAGTTAAAAAAAAAAAATATAGTAAAAAATATAGCCTGATTTTGAATAGATTTTTTTTCTTTAAATATATATGAATTGATTATTATTTTAAAATCTATAGTATTAAAAATAATTAAGAAATTATATAATAAATAACCTTTTTAATGCAAAATATATATACTTTCCATACTCTAATCAATAATTTTAAAAGACTATTATATCCTTTCCTATTTCAATTATTTTTTATTATTTGTAATGACATTTCATGTAATAACTTACAAAACAAAGTTCATTTATAAAAATGTATTCTTAAATAATATGATAGAGATTGTATTCTATGTGTAGGTTCTTGCGTTTGAGTGTATTCCAGATCTGTGCAAAAAATTTAGAGTAGATGTGAGAGAGGCAGATAAGAGTTGTCCAAGGATGTGCAGGATGCGGTTCAAAAAGGTGGTATGAAAGGTTTTCCATTGGAAGACATTAATGAAAAACTTGGAACTACAAAGGTTTGTTGAAATTTGTTTATATGTAATTTCTAAACATTAAACCTTATAGTCATTTCTAAACATTAAACCTTATAGTTACTTACATGATATTAATAGCTGCTTGGAACCTGATTCTGATGAGGAGCAAGCTCTTTTGCTTCGTCTCATGGAACGCGTTCCAGATGATGAGAGAAATCATTGTGACCCAATCGCTGATGCTTGGAACAAGCGTGTGTATTTCGATCAGAAGACAATATGCTGGGAAAAGCTATGTTGAAAGTTGTTCAACATAGATGTTGCAACAAGGGGAATTTTGGTAGAAGAAGAGCAACCAGAGCATCAACAGTAGCAACCAGAGCATCAACAGCAGCAACAAGAGCCGCAACAAGACCATCAACAAGAGAATCAACAGCAGCAACAAGAGCATCCATCGGGAAACATGATGATGATGAAAGATTTTGAAGAGGTGATTTTGAAAGCAATGAAAAAACAGTTTAAAGAAGTGAAGGATATGATTGCTGGCATGGATACAGAACTGAAATATGTTGAAAAAGTGTGTTTGGTGCACATGAGCATGAAGATGGTATGGATTTCCACTATGAAAGTGGTTGGGAGGACTGTGGTGGTGATGGAAATGTGACATTCCAAAAAAAATAAAGCTCAAGAAAAAGGAGACAAAACCAGAGAAGAAGAAGCTCAAGAAAAAGGAGACGAAACCAAAGAAGCAGAAAAAGAAAAAGCTCAAGAAAAAAGGAGACGAAACTTGTGAAGAAGAAGCTCAAGAACACTGAGTGGAGGAAGAAAACAGAGAAGAAGAAGCTCAAGAAAACATAGTGGGGGAAGAATAAATTAGAGTGGAAGAAGAAGGAACTAGAGAGAAAGAAAAATAAACTAGAGAGGAAGAAGACGAAACCAGAGAAGAAGAAGCTCAAGAAAACAAAGTGGAGGAAGAAGAAATCAGAGTGGAAGAAGAAGGAACTAAAGCAGAAGACGATGAAACCATAGAGGAAGAAGAAACCATAGAGGAAGAAGAAGAAACTAGAGAGAAAGAAAAAGGAACCGGAGAAGAAGGGAAGAAGGGGATAAAAAGGAACCGGAGAAGAAAAATAAACCCTTCTAGGCACGTCACGAGTCCTTATACCCAGCCAAAAAGGAAATCCACGAGAATGGTGAAGAAATCTCGAAAAGATTGATGATTGTGCTTGAACTTGGATGTGTGTGTTTGCTTTAACGTTTAGGTTTATGTTTCATTGAACTTGAATGTTTGTCAAAGTTTGGAACTTGGATGTTTGTGTGTTTTGTTGTTTTTAGGTACAACTTGGATGTATTTTGGTTTTTAGCTAAATGTTATATGTTTTTTTAGTGATTTTGTGGTTTTAGGTACAATTGTGTGTACTAGAGACAACTAAGTGTTTTTACCGATTGTATTTTAGCCAAGTGGTTTTGTGTTTTTGTGGTTTTAGGTCCAACTGGTTGTACTAGAGACAACTAAATGAAACCATCGTATTAAAAAAAACGGCACCTTTTTCACATGGCGCCGCCAAATTTGTACATAGTTGCACCTAGTTGTCCTAAAATGAACATAGTTGTACTTTTCTTATAATTAGTTGTATCATATTCTAAGTCAATATTTTATAGTTGTACTCTTTCTATTAGGTAACCATAACACATTTCTCATACATTCATGTAATAAAATTTGTGAAAATAAGTTATTTGTAAATTTTACCTTATAAGTTGTTCATATTTACTAAGTAACCATATCACTACAAGAAAACAGGCAATTTGCAACGAACGATATCGTTGTAACATCGTTGCAAAAGAGGGTTTGCATCGAATTTGCGACGAAAATGATATCGTTGTTAACTGATCGTCGCAAACAACAAATCGTCGTAAATTCGTCGCAAAAGTACGAGGGAAAATACTTCGTCGCTAAATCGTCGCTAAATGTTCGTCGTAAAATCGTCGTAAATGTTACATTGAAATTACGACGAATATGAATACGTCGTAAAATCGTTGCTATTTCGAAGGAAAATATGTCATTGTAAAATCGATGGAAAAAATTATCGTCGTTAATTCGTTGCAAAGAAATCGTCGTAAAATCGGGGCTAAATAATCGTCATTAATTCGTTGCAAAGAAATCGTCGTATAATCGTGGCTAAATAATCGTCGCAACATCGTTGCGAACAAATCGTCCTAAAATCGTGGCTAAATAATCGTCGCAATATCGTTGCTAATAAATCGTCGTATAATCGTTGTAAATAGCCACGATTTTATAACGATTTTTTAGCAACGGATTACCATCGAATCACCGACTATTCTATATATGATTTTTATTATTATTAATTTTAAAATTTTATTAATTTCGAAATTTTAAAATAAAAATTTTAAAAATATTATATAATATAATTTTATTAAAAAGAAAATATAATAATCTGTTACAAAAAAAAAAAAACCAAAATTAGAATTCGAAATCCTAAATCTAAATAACTATATCGTAATCGTCGAGATTGACATCGTCTTCGGGACGTCTCGACGAACCGGATGTGCCTGCCGCTGCCTCTGCCTCTGCCGTTGCCGCTGCATCTCTCTCTGCTCGGAGTCTTCGCTTTTCCCGTAGCATAGCCTGCATTGTTGGGTTCCCTGTTGCCAAGATGTCGAAGAGTTCGTCATTCTGCGTAGCATCCAGGTGAAACTGCTGCTGAAGACTCGCAATCTTCGCCTGATATGCCTGAGACCGAGTAGCCTCGGTCTCAACCCGCTCCTGAAGACTCGTAATCGTGGCACGTAACACGACTGGATCATCTTCTGGCAATCGGCGTCGCGGAGCATATGAAGAAGCAGCCGAGACATCTCGAATAGATCCCATCCCGACAACCTTCCCCTTTCTCTTAGGAGCAACCTATATTTAAATTTTTCATTTAGAAATTTTTAAAAAATCAAAAACTAAAAATTAATAAAGAGTAACTATTCTATATATATACCTGCTCGAAGATCCGGTCAATATCGGGTGTGGTCAACCCTCCAGACATGACCGACGAACTACCGGGAGAGAGCTGTTGAGAGAGTTGTGTCTCTCGATCGGTGACTCTGGAAGTCACCTCATTGAAGATGTGCTCGGCAGTCTCGGAAACAAAGGAACCATCCTTCTTCCGGTGCGTCCGCTCAAAAACCCTGGTCAACGGAGGGAGTACACCTCCTTCTTCGGCGGCCTAAAGAAAAAAACTATGTTATTGGCAACGTAAATTAAATAAATTAATTTAAATAAATTTAATTACCATCTGTAGACGAACACCCGCAAAAGGTGTTTGCCCAGCTGTATGAGGCAGAGCCTTGAGTCGCCCGGCCGAATCAACGGTGTTGCGGGAAGCCGAACACTTCTCAGCAATGATGATGGACTTCGGTTCCAGCCAATACCGCACCAAGCCGTCCCAAACGGCTTTATCCATGTAGAGGGGCTTTGCTTCATCGCCATCTTTCTTCCATGCTTTCTTCCACTCTCCAACCACGCCTTGGATACGAAACTTTACCCTCTCGAGAAATAAAGTTTTAACCTCCTCATGAATAGAAATATCCCAATGATATTTTTGCTGCACGAAAAACAAAAATAATTACACATTTTATAAAGTAAAATTAAATATATATTTAAATATAATTAAAATAATTAAGAGAAAAAAAAAAAAATTTCCATACGTACCGCAAACATCTTGAACCATGTGTCCTTGACGTGTTGAGGAAGCTGGGAAAAATTGGTATGCGGCTCGACAAAATAAGACTTGATGATGTCGGAAACGGTGCGTCCAACTTTGGATTCAACTCCAAACCTGAAACAAAAAATTGTAAAATTTTGAATTGTTAGAAATAAATATAAATATGTAATAATAAATGTAAAAAATAAATATTTATATATATTACCATTCCGACCCGTCAGTATGATCCGGATCTAATCTTTTAAGCCTATGACGCCCCGGCTGTGCAAGCAAATCATGAACCGTCATGTGTGCATACGGGGCCGGGGCATGTCCTCCAGATTGCGGAATCTGAGGTGGTTGTAGAGGCGGCGGAGGTTGCGTCACAGGGACGAAATCCGTCTCTGTAGCCTCAGAAGACGGAGGCAACCCGGGACCCGTAGAATCACCAATATCTCTCAAAAACTGAGCGTAATGTGCACGACGCTGGCCCATCTGCATAAAAATGAAAAAACATTACTATCTATAAACATCCGGGCAGTCTGCTATTTTTCCTAATTTGATTCCGTTTCTACCGACCTAAATTATTTCATTTTTATCTATACTAATTAATTAAAAACATAAAAAAAAAATATTTACCTTTTTTCGCAAAGAATTCGCAAAGAAGCTGTAAGCAGTTTTTTTTTAATTTGTTTGCAAATGAATTGGCAAGGAATTCGCGTGTATATATAAGATTACTTGTCGTCGCGAAATCGTCGCTAATCAGCGACGATTTCGCGACGAATCGTGGCTATATCGAGGCAAATTAACCGTAGCTAATTCGTCGCTAATTTTGCAACGATTTTGTGACATTCGGAGTTTGCGACGATTTAGCCAAGATTTGTCAATATTCGTTGCCAAATCGTCGCGGATTTGGATCGATTTTGTGACGATTTCTTTAAAAATCGGTTTTAGGATTTAGGGTTTAGGTACGAAATTGTAACGTAATGTCATTTTGGGTTTAGGAGTTGAAAGTTGTTTACCTGCTTCTGATGTTCCGGCTAACAAATAATTCTGGGAATCAAGTTTTTACTTGAAAACAAGATCTTACAGAATTATTTATTGGCCAGAGCATCAGACAAGCAGGTATACAATGATCAACATAAAAACTTAAAGAAAAGTGGATATGAATTTATTTTTTGAGTTTGCAATGAAGGTGTGAAAGGTATTTATAGAAATTTTTTACAAATTACCAACGGATTTGCAACGAAATATTACAACGAATTTACGTCGTCGCAAAGTAGCATCGAATTTGCAACCTTCGGAGTTAGCGACGATTTAGCCACGATTTGTCAATATTCGTTGCCAAATCGTCGCAAATTTGGATCGAATTAGTGAGGATAGTTGTAAAATCGGTTTTAGGGTTTAGGGTATAGGTACGGAATTGTAACGTCGATTGCAACGTTTCAAAAACAACTTGACTTGTTTACCGTAAATCCAAATTCATCGATATTGAAAAATAAGTAAAACATATAGTTTGCGTATACGTTAGAGATTAGTAATACAATGATTCAGTTTGTGGATATTACTGTGATTGACCAAGTTTTCATTTCCGGACAATTCTCTAAAGTCACGATCAATTTCATTGAAAGATGCATAATACAATGCGATGGTAATACGTTAGGGTTTAGGGTTTAGGGCAAAGGGTTTAGGGTTTAGGGTTTATGACAAATCGTCGCTAAATCGTCGCAAATTGGCATCGAATTTGCAACCTTCGGAGTTAGCCACGATTTGTCAATATTCGTTGCCAAATCGTCGCAAATTTGGATCGAATTAGTGAGGATAGTTGTAAAATCGGTTTTAGGGTTTAGGGTATAGGTACGGAATTGTAACGTCGATTGCAACGTTTCAAAAACAACTTGACTTGTTTACCGTAAATCCAAATTCATGAAATTATCAATAAGTTCATCGATATTGAAAAATAAGTAAAACATATAGTTTGCGTATACGTTAGAGATTAGTAATACAATGATTCAGTTTGTGGATATTACTGTGATTGACCAAGTTTTCATTTCCGGACAATTCTCTAAAGTCACGATCAATTTCATTGAAAGATGCATAATACAATGCGATGGTAATACGTTAGGGTTTAGGGTTTAGGGCAAAGGGTTTAGGGTTTAGGGTTTATGACAAATCGTCGCTAAATCGTCGCAAATTGGCATCGAATTTGCAACCTTTAGTGTTTGCGACGATTTAGCCACGATTAGTTCAAGTCGTTGCCAAATCGTCGCCAATTTGCATCGATTTTGTGACTATCACAATTAGCGACGATTTAGCGACGATTTCTTTGAAATCCCTTAAACCCCAAACTAAATCCCATTTCCGATCACCACTCATTTCCCACCGTTGTTGGGGAAATTAATAAATTACATGACACATAAACACATATATATGTCTCGTAATTTATTAATCGCCACACCTACGGCGGAAAATGAGTGGAGATCGGAGATGGGATTTAGTTTGGGGTTTAAGGGATTTCATAGAAATCATATCACTTAAATTTCACAATAACTACTCGATCACAATATTATATTAATACATTAAATTCACAATAATTACTAGCTAGCGCGGTCACTCTGATTCATTTTCGGACGAAGAGTAGTTCACATCCGTTTCTTGATCATCTGGTTCATCACTTTCTTCGAACTCATCTTCCTCATCTTCTTCCTCTGTATCGTCTGGGAGATATTCAACTTCCCTGTTTTGAGGATCTATCAAAAGGATGTCTTCATTGCTCTCATTTAGTTCTGGCATATCAGAGCAATGATCTTGCTGCATTGGTAGTTCCTCATCAACCCCCACAATTCGACCCCTCGGAGAAACTTTTATAACTGATAACCATGAGATACGGGTGGTACGAACTCGCGGATATGGAACAAAGCTGACTTGTTCTGCTTGTGATGCTAGGATAAATGGCTCATACTTATTGTAACGTCGTGATTGGTTGACATCTACTGCCCCAAATTTATTTTTACGGACGCCTCGATCAACTGTTGGATCGAACCAGTCGCATTTGAACAGAACGCATTTCAAACCTAAGCAACCAGGGTACTCAACTTCAATTATGTCTTGCAACACTCCATAAAAATCTATTTCGCCCCACACACATACCCCGTAGTTGGCAGTAGCTCTTTGATTGCCGTATTTGAATGTATGAAAGATATATCCGCGTGTGCAATACATGGGTGCACTCGTTATCTTTGATATGGGGCCTTTTATTAACTCATGGAACCAGAGTGGATATGCGGTATCCCCATACTCGACCTATATCATTAATTAATTTAATTACAAAGTAATCAAAATATGTATTAGGTTAATTGTCCAAGTTAGTAATATTACTTAAATTTTTACGTACTTGCGTCTTCAACCACGGGGCAAAATGTTGATCTTTACGCTTGTTGATTTCATCGTCTGAGATTACTTCAATGACTTCTCGGACTTGTCTAACAAATTCTCTGCATACATAAGTATTTGTAATTGGTATAAAGCTAGCATATATATAATTTAGCCATATATATAAGACGTATGTTTATACACTTACGTCTCAAATGGACTAACTTCTTCGCAATTTAAGAGGATATACGTTTGTGCACTATGATGGTCTTTTTCATTGGCAAACCAAACTGACTTCACTCTTCCACATAATCGACCGATTGAAGAAAAGATATCTGGGACACCTTCATTAGCATATGTTCGGCCTACACCTCCATCATCATATCGCCGTGCTGCCCTTTTCCGTGTGCGAACCTTCGAGCCAAAATAGTACCCGGTGAAGTGAGAAGTTTCTTCTGTTAAACTTCCTGCTACTATTGAGCCTTCAACTTTGGCTAGATTTTTAGCCTTCCGCTTCAAATGTCCCATGAATCGCTCGAATGGGTACATCCATCGATACTGCACAGGTCCCCCAAGTTCTGCTTCGTGAGGTAGATGAATAGGTAGATGTTCCATAACATCAAAAAAGGCTGGGGGAAATATTTTCTCCATGTTGCACAACAAAATAGGAATACTAGCATCAAGTTGTGCAATAACATCTTCTGACAAAGTACGGGTACAAAGATCCCGAAAAAACCCTCCAATGCCTGCAATTGCTTCGTGTACATTTCCTGGTAGAAGTTCAGCAAATGCAAAAGGAAGTAGTCGTTGCATAAAGACGTGACAGTCATGACTCTTCATCCCAGAAAACTTTTGGCCATTCTCAACACATTTAGATAAATTAGATACGTACCCGTCCGGGAACTTCACATCAGATGTCGCCCATTTGAACAAAGCTGACTTTTCTTCCGCACCAACTCGAAATATGGGGACAGGTGCTTTCCCATTGCTTGTAATATGTAACTCATTCCGACAACAAAGATCAGGCAAGTCTAACCTTGACTTACCGCTGTCTTTAGTCCTTCCACGCACGTTTAACAATGTATGCATGATGTTATCAAAAAAGTTTTTCTCAATGTGCATGACATCCAAATTGTGTCTAAGCAAATGATCCTTCCAATACGGAAGCTTCCAGAATATGCTTTTCTTATGCCAATTGTGATGCTCCCCATATCCATCCGGCATATTAGCTGGAGTGTGCCAATTTCCACCACGATTGACTGTTTCCAATGCACCATAATGATCAATTTCTGCTTCTAGATCTTCCCCAGAAATATAAACCGAGGAGGAACACGAACAGTTTTGTTCTTTCTAAACAACCGCTTATTTCTTCGATATGCATGATGAATCGGTAGAAATCGGCGGTGACAATCAAACCAACTTGTTTTCCGACCATGTTTCAATTGAAACGCATCTGTGCGATTGAGACAATATGGACAAGACAATCGCCCATGCGTAGTCCAACCTGACAACATCCCGTAAGCAGGGAAGTCGCTTATTGTCCACATAAGCACCGCACGCATTGTAAAATTTTTTTTCCTTGCAAAATCATATGTCCGAACCCCGGTATACCACAACTGCTCCAATTCCTGTATCAGAGGCTGCAAAAACACATCAAGGGAACGCTTCGGATGCTTCGGACCTGGTATTAAAATACTCATGAATAAAAATTCCCTTTGCATGCACATATCTGGGGGTAGGTTGTAAGGCGTTAGGATTATTGGCCATAAAGAATATTGCCTACCAGACATACCAAACGGACTAAATCCATCTGTGCAAAGACCAAGATACACATTACGTTTCTCTCTAGCAAAGTCTGGATGTACCGTATTAAAGTGTTTCCACGCTTTTGCATCTGAAGGATGAGTAACCTCCTCATCTGTTTGCAAATGATCTGCATGCCATCTCATCGATGCAGCTGTCCTCTCGGACTGATACATTCTTTTTAATCTATCAGTTATAGGAAGGTACCACATCCGCTGGAACGGTACCTTACTACGACCAGAACCTTGCGGCTTATATCTTGGCTTATGGCAAAATCGACATTCCAGCAACTTATCATCATCTTTCCAAAAAAGCATGCAATTGTCAACACAGACATCTATCATCTCAGAAGGCAACCCAAGACTATAAACCAGCTTCTGTATCTCATAGTAAGTTTCAGCTGCTAAATTGTCCTCTGGCAAATACTCTTTAAGCAAATCAGCCCAATCATCCATGCAAACCTCAGCTAAGTTATGATCAGTTTTAATAGTCATCATCCTAGCCGCCAACGACAATTTAGAATGTCCTTCTCTACATCCATCGTAGAGTGGCTGATTTGCAGCATCTAGCATATCATAAAATTTTTTTGCATCTAGATTGGGTTCCTCATCATCATGATGATCATGTGCAAATGTACTTACGGTTTCATGAAATGCATCCGTAACCATGTCATGAATCCTATCATTATCTTCACCATGCTGCTCCGCATGCTCATTAAATTGATTAAAATTATTTGATTCATCAAAATTCGATGCTTGATAATTGCTACTACTACTAGCTGTATTTCCCCCATGACCCTCTCCATGATAATACCATATATAGTAATGCGGCATAAACCCTCTATTTAATATATGCGACCACACCTTCGAGATAATGATAAATTTCCTATTCAAGCATCTGGCACAAGGACAGTACATCTTACCACTGATAATCGTATTATGTATACTTCCTGCCTGATGCATGAATCCCTCCACCCCATCACTGAACTCCTTTGTTAGCGATCCATCTGAATCAAGACGATTATACATCCATCTTCTAATTTCGTATATTGACATTTTTTTTTTGTCAGAAGGAAGTAAATATTGTTTTTGAATATGAAATTTTAATTATGAAGTTGGCCACTATATATAGATTTTTATTTTCACTACCATCGAATTACCTACGATTTTACATCGATTTCACATCGATTTTACAACGAATCTAAAAATGTTTACATCGACTTTACAACGATATTAAACATGTTTACCTAACTAAACACCGTGAATTTAAAACGTGCTCACCTAACTGATTAATCGTTGGGAAATCGATGTAAAGTTCAAATTATACAAATCATTGCTAATTCGTGGGTAATTTTACGACGATATTACAACGTTTTATATAAACGTCGTAAAATCGTCGCTACGTTACAACGATTTTACGACGATTTTGATAATCGTCGTAATGTCGTCGGTAATCGTTGTATAATCGTCGCTAATTAGCGACGATTTGACAACGAAAATTATCGTCCCAATTTTGCGACGACTTTACGACGTTTTCAAGAATCGTCGTAAAGTCGTCGCGAAAACGATGGAAATTTGCAACGAATTAAAATCGTCGCAAAAATTCGTTGCAAATTGCCTGTTTTCTTGTAGTGTATAAGTATAAGGTAAATGATGTAAAAATAAAATATAATTGAATTAGATTTTGATAGATTTCAACTACTATAAGAATATTTATTTATTATAAGAATATGGATAACAAAGAACATTTATTTTTCTCTAAAATTTGTTTTTGTTTCTTTTTTGTAAAGTCACTTAAACATAGTTGCACCAGTTATACCTAGTTGTACTCCGACAGAAAAAATTGCAAAGAAAATTATTAGTTAAACATAATTGCACAAAATACACCTAGTTGTACAATGACAGAAAGACGAAGTTTTGCAAAGGCAATTAAACATAGTACATAATAAAAAGTTGTACACAGTTGTTATCATTCACTACTATCATCCGCCAAATAGCTATATAAGGGTCCTCGCACGGTCCTTTTTTTCCTTCGTCCATGTTTTCCGATTGATGAGAATCTTGTTACTTGAGTTCTCCCCTTTCTTTCGACATAAAGGCAAACAAAGTTTGTATGTCGTCAGTTGATATTCATATATATTACATGTTATACCTTGCATTTTAGTTACCAGCATGCGTCTTTCATAGTTTTGATAGCATTTTGGTTTAACTTAGAGTATTAGGTATTTGCATTAGGTTCTATTGAGTCTTGCATGCATTTGGAGTGTTTTATAGGTGTTTGAAGTCATTTTGGAGAAGTTTAGAGTAATGGAGCAAAATGACCATTCCATAGCGTCTGAAAGAACCGGCAGGACGAAGGATCCCCAATCTGATTCAGCTTAAATAGCCTTGATGAAAGTTGTAGCCAGGAGCGTTAGCTGACTACAGAAAGTGGTTTCAGATGATTCAGACATATGGTTCGTGAGATATAGCCGATTTACCGAGAGCATGTCGGACATGCTGGATCCACCGTCCGGGGTCCCCCCGTCCGGTATGCGGTCCAAGCCCAATGCTGGATGGGATTCGTTCCACGCCGACCAAGCATCTGGCTTGCGTCTTCAGGGCATCATACAGGATTCACCGTCCGGCATTCCCCGTCCGGTATGCGGTCCGAACCCAGAGCCGGATGGGATTCGTTCCACGCCGCTCCAAGCATCTGGTGTGCGTAGCCAATTTTCGGGTGAGAAAACTTCATACCGGATCCGCCGTCCGGTATCCCATCCGGTATGCATCCTGAAACCTATGCCGACCCAGACCCGGCCGGGTCAAAATCCGGTTTGTTCCGGGTTGACCCGGTCCGCCCAGCAACAATATTTTAGCTCAAAAACCTAATTTTCTTAGATCTATCCTATTTTCTAAGGCAAAAATCCTTTTTGGATTTGCTAAGTAATTTTGTAAGATGATCTTGGTGTTATTTATGCAATCTAAGTTTTATTAATCTAGTTTCATATTTCTTTCCTTAATCTTTCATTTCCCTAATTATTTTAATCATGGGATCTTTAACTTCTCCTATGAGATTTGAGGGTCTTATGATGATTAGTGAGTAACTTGTTCTAAAGCTCATGGGTGAGGTAGATTAGGTGTCTTCTTGAATGGTTAAGGATGTTTAGGACCTATATCATCTTCTCCCTCTCTTATCTAAGGCTCTTAATGCTAGATTAAGCTTGGAAAAGCTAGTTTAGACCTTAGGGTATTTCATGCACATAAGGTGTTTAATGAAATTCTCATACAAGTTAGATAATAGATTTTACTTGTTTAGCCTAATGGATTAGTTGTCTAAAGAGTATTATGGCCATTGGAATTGGATATTCATGCTTGTTAATTAGTTTTTCACAAATAAAAATTTGTTCTTGATTTGCTAATAACAAAGTGATTAAGACCATAAAAGTGGGTTAGTCTTGTTTTGACATTATAAGCCTAGGGAGAAATACTTGTTTGTATTATTTAGCATCCTTGATCAATCAATGAATTCACCTAAGTCAATAACCTCACTCTAGAGCTTGCTTTAATCATTTGTTAAATCTGGATTAGTACTTGTTTACTTATTTGCTTTGCTTGAATTGAATTAGGATTGCTAGAATTGAAACTAAAACCAACTTTGTTCCTTAACTTAAGTAGTTATATGTATTCTTGGTGTTTTGGACCTTAACCCATTGGATTCGATACCTCTTATTCTACCTAGTATCTAGAGAATTGATATCTAGAAAGACCAAAAAGTCTACTATCAATTTGGCGCCATTGCCAATTGGGTTTAGCTTTCAACATTGAGATTTTAGATCTTATTGAGATTAATCTTTCTTTCTATTTTCGGTTATTAATCCCCTTCAATCTCTATTGATATCTCTTTATTCTAGGTGTATGCATACGCGTTCTCGAGGTAAAGACAACCTAGTTGAGCCAATAGATGACATCCACCTTCTAGACCGAGGTCATAGAGCTAGGAGAGCAAGAGACCGAGTTCAAGAGGTTGCCAATTTGGGTATGGAAGACATTGACGATATTCCGATCGGTGACATACGTGAAAACGTGCAATCGCGACAAGGTGGCAATGAAAACCACCCCGCACAAAGTGGAAATGGAAACCACCACGCTCAAGGTGGCCAAGCTCACCATGTCCCACCACCACCTGCCCGGCCAATGAGAGCCCCTAACCATCCCCCAAGGGCTCAAAACGTGGTTGGTGCGGGCGATGCCGCCAATGCTCATCAAAACCGTCAAGGGATCCGAGCCCCTCCGGTTGAGAAAAATAACTTTGAAGTGAAGCCGGGATTGATCAACATGGTCCAAAGTACCAAATTCCATAGCCTATCTATGGAGGATCTATTGGATCATATCGATCAATTCGATAGGATATGTGGGTTAACTAGGATGAACGGTGTTTCGGAGGACGGTTTCAAACTAAGACTTTTCTCATTCTCCCCTGGAGATAAGGCTCACCAATGGGAAAATAGTCTTCCTCAAGGTTCAATCACGTCATGGGACGATTGCAAGCGAACTTTTCTTGCCAAGTTCTTTTCTCCTTCAAGGACCGCCAAGTTGAGGAACGACATCTCGAGTTTCACACAACGCGGAAATGAATTCTTCAACGAAACTTGGGAACGGTTTAGAAGCTACACCTCTTAATGCCCGCATCATGGCTTCTCTAACGCCTCTCTTTGAGTACCCTCTATTGAGGTGCTTTACCCAAGATAAGGATGCTCTTAGACACAGCTTCTAATGGGAACTTCTTAGCCAAAGATGTAGATGAGGCCATGGAGCTCGTGAAGAACTTAGCTCAAAGCGATGGAACTTATGGGGATGATTATGACCGGGCGACGAGGACGACTACCGATTTTGATGAACAAAAGCGGTATAAAGAAATGAAGATTCTCACCGAGAAGATGGACAAGCAATCTTTGATGATTGACAAGCTCCTTAGCGCTTCTCTAAAGCCGTTTCACTTTGTTGGCGACTTTGAGGACACACAAGGTTAACAAGCGGAAGAAAGAGACGTGGATACACAAGAAGAGATGAATTACGTGGGTAATCAAGGCTACCAAAGAGGCGGTTTCAACAACAACCACCCAAACTTCTCATATCTCAACCCAAACATCGAAAACCCTCAAGATCAAGTTTATCCGCAACAAAAAACCTTCGTGCCGTCCAACCAAGATCAAGGTTCGAACTTCCAACAACAAGCTTTCGCTTTAAAGAACACTTTTAATGGAAACCAATGTGGTTATCAACCTAAGCAATCGTTTCCACCACCCGGTTTCACGCAACAAGTCCAAGGGACCACGAGCACAACTCAAGGCATTGAATTGAAAGCCATGCTTCAAAAAATTGTTCAAGGTCAAGCAAATGGGGCAATGGACATGAGCAAGAAGATCCAGGAGATCCACAACAAATTGGACTGCTCCTACAACGATCTTAACTCCAAGTTTGAGACATTGAGCTCCAAGGTTAAGCACCTAGAAGCCAAGAGTGCTCCCTCCTCATCTCAAACTCAAAGTTCCTTACCCAGAAAAGCAATACAAAACCCCAAGGAGTATTGTAACGCTATATCCTCCAATAATGATCATCGAGCCACTGTTAGAGAAATTGAGTTTCTACTTTATTGTCCACAAGTCGAAGAACCACCCCCTAGAGATGTTCCCTTAAAGCTCACTGAGGACATTGAGGAACAAGATGGGGGTGACCTTTGGGAGTGATGATGACGTGATTTTGAATGAGGAACAAGCAATTCCAACGCAAATGAAAGTTGAGAAAGCTCCTTGCATTAGACCTTCTCCATATGAGCCTCCACTTCTATTTTCCGGTCGTATTCTAACAAAGACACAAAAGAAAGTGCTCTTAAACTTCAAGGCCAACATGGACAATATTGGAGCGCCTTTGCCTAGTGTGAGTGGTTTGTCTCAAGTTCCACAACATCAAAAGTTCATCAAAAGCATACTTGAGAACCGAGAGAAAGTGGAAGAGCTTATGGCGGTCTTTGATTCACCAAGCACAACAAGGATTGAGCCTAAGTCTCTCCCCAAGCTTGGGAATCCCGGTAAGTTCTCCATCACTTGTTCTCTTGAAAACTTGAAGATAGATGATGCCTTGTGTGACTCGGGATCAACCGTGAACGTCATATCCTTGGAAATGACCAAGAGTCTTGGGATTACTAGAATGGAAGAATATCCCTCCACCATCACATTTGGAGACTCATCTTCAGAGAAACCGTTCGGCATTGTTAAAGATTATCCTCTAAAGGTTGGAGAGTGTCTTGTACCAACGGACTTCATTGTCATGGAGATGGAACAAACCAAAAAACTTCATTTCCTTCTCGGGACTCCATTCCTTAATACCGCCAGTGCAACCATCGACTTTACGAGCAAAAAGGTAGTACTCAAGAAGGTGAATGACACGGTCTTCTACCCAATCGTGCCTTCTTCTACCGCGGTTTGTGGCACGATTACTTGTGAGATAAATGGGGATGAAGCTCCAAGAGTCGAGTATGTTAGTGTTTGTGCAACGGTGAGGTATGGTGATGATGAAGAAGCCTGTGCATTGGACGGTTATTGCCTAGGATTTCTCTTCCAAACCACGATGGAGAATGAGGCTCAAAGTTGCACGGTTGCTAAGAAGAGGGAAAAGACCAAGGCAAAGGTGAAAAACGGGCTAAGTATGCTTAATGGGTCTAAATCCGAGCTAAGCCAACCTTCCACCATGACTCTCACCCCTTGGAAACATCACGACGGGGTGATTGAGTACAAAGTTAAGTGTGAGGGACGGTCCAATCCCTTTGCCTCTGTTAAGGCAATCCTCACACTGGAGCTTAAGGAGAAAGGGGAACCCGGTCTTCAAGAGATCATGAACAAGGTGCTCAAACTTGAGCTCAAGGATCCACCTAGGAGTTCCACCACTCCTCCTCTCTCATCCGCCTAAAAGGGTAACAAACGTCAAGCTTAGTGATGTTAAACAAAGCGCACTTGGGAGACATTCCCATGTCTATCTTTGTAAATACTTTCTCTCTTTTTAAATGCTTTTTAATGTGTTTGCTAAGCGGTTTCAAGGTTCTTGACGGTCTCACGGTCTTGGCAAGCAACAACGACGTTCAAATGTAGGAGCTCAAGTGCCTCTCCTAATAGGTCACTCCACAATTCCATTTTCTCCATTCCAAGGTTTGAACTATACTCCATTGCATTGTACACATCTTTTGTGTTTTGTTTGCTCTCTCTTTGACTTTTGTTGCACCGAGATGGTGCAATTCAAGTTTGGGGGAGGGGTTTGTGTTATTTGACTTTGTGTTTTGTTTTCTTACTTTTCTCTTTGCATACTTGAGTCTCATGCATAGAAAAAACACAAAAATATGAAATTTTGCATTCATATAAGTCATCTATTTGCATCTCATGTTAAAATTGAGTCTAGAGTTCTTATAGGATTTGCATTCATACGCATGGGTGCAATGATGAAATTGTCCTTGTAAAATGTCAACTTAAGCTTTAGTAGTTAAATGCATTTGAACAACTTGAAAGTAAGGACTCACCATACTTGGATCATATGCATTGATGCTTTCGTCTTGGTTGAAACAAGCTTTGAATTGAACCCGATACTAACTATTTGAACCCTTAATTTTGACTTGAAATTATCATATTTATGCATTGAAAAGTGGACTCATGGTTACCATAGACATACTTGGGCTATCTTCTTCCTTTTCACCACTCTTGCTAGTCCAAGTAGTTGTTCCCTACCTTTGGGACGGTTATCCACACCCTTAACTTACCCTCCTTTCAAGCCTAATCATTTTGTGAGTGTTGTGAGGCCGATATTTTTCGAATGAACTTAGCAAAAAAGTGTTTGGTTTAGAGCGACAAGGAAAGGCTTTCATGTAGATTTAGCTCGCACATCATCGGGATAAGCATAGGTTATTCTAGATAGATGGGGAGTTTGGAGTGGAATGAAAAGAGGAAGTCTTGGGCGTGCAAAGCACTAGGAAAGGTGGAAACAAGTAAAAGAGATGGAGAAGATGAAGGGGAAAAGCTAATGATTGAAATATTTGGCAAGAAATATTTGATATAGCTCTAAGTGATAAAGAAAAGATAGTCTGTAGCTACAAAAAGAAGAAAAGAAGCCAAAAATGGCTAGAGCATCCAAAGGATGAAGAAAGAGACCAAGTAAGAAATGCAAAAGATTAGCTAAAGAAGAAAAAGAAATGAGCCAAACTGTTTGTTGATTGAAGGTGAGGAAGAAATTTCCCCCAATTGCTTAAACGAAGAAGTATTTATGAGATAGTGTGGTTTATGAAAGGAGAATTTCATTGGAAGAAAGTGTAGTTTAGGAGTGATATTAATGGGATTTAGAGGTAGGGGTTTAAATCATTTGGGATATTGGGTAGGTGGAAGTCTATCCTTGTATGCATCAATTACTTTTTACCCTTAACATTTTGCCGAGTTCATTCATTCGTTGAGAGATCCTTTGCTATGGAATTGCCACATCTATTGAGATCATTTTTATCTCAAAACCCTTGTCCCTTAGCCAAGTAAGTTCATTTGATTGGCATAAATATGATTCATGGTTTCGTTTAATGAATGTTAAAGGATTGTGGGATACGAACGATTGTGTAGGCTAATTCTTGAACTTGATTCATATTATGATGAGTATAGTAAAATCTTTTGGAGTAGAGATTGTTCAACTGCATTTTAGAATAACAATTGAATGGTTTTATTTTGTTGACATTTTTGGACTCTATCTTCATTGCTCTCTCTCTCCCTTTTCTTGTTTGTTTTCTTGGGGACAAGCAAATGAATAAGTTTGGGGAGTTGATATTCATATATTTTGCACGTTCTAGCTTGTATTTTAGTTATCATTTTTAGTTACCAGCATGCGTCTTTCATAGTTTTGATAGCATTTTGGTTTAAATTAGAGTATTAAGTATTTGTATTAGGCCCAAGTGAGTCTTGCATGCATTTGGAGTGTTTTATAGGTGCTTGGAGTCATTTTGGAGAAGTTTAGAGTAATGGAGCAAAAGGACCATTTCATAGCGTCTGAAAGAACCGGCAGGACGAAGGATCCCCGATTTGATTCAGCTTCAATGACCTTCATAAAAGTTGTATCTAGGAGAGTTAGCTGTTTTATTCTCAACTCTTATTTATTCTATTGATGATTTATTCAGTTATGTTGATTGTTTCAATTTCCATGTCTGAGTAGATCTCTTGTTAGGTTCAGGGTTCTAAATAGGGTTTTCTCTGAATGCTAAATTGATTTGTTATTAGGATTCACTATCTGAATTGATTCTTCGCCATAGGTTGTTTGCAAAGCTAATTCTAGATTGATCACCTAGAACTTAGATCTTAGGATAATTGATTAGGCGCGAGAGTGCGATTAATTACCTGACATAACCTAGGGTGAGCAAAATAACTATTCACAAAGAGATTTGGTTTAGTTTTTTTGTGAACAAATCAAACTTGATAATAAAAGCTGGTTTAGACTTTAGGATTCGCAAAGAGATTTGGAATTCCTAGGATTTAGACTTAGATAGTTTTCGCAACGAGAGTTGGTTAGCTATATCTTAGTGATTTGAGTTCAAGAACCGTACTAAATCTGAATCATTTTAGTTAATTTATCTGCATTCAGTGATTCCCTGAGAAATACCCTGAACCTATCTTTCTCCAATTGATTTCACAACCGTTTTAACTTGCATTCTGTTTTCAATACCATTAATCATTTAGCGTAATTCTCACATCTTTAATCTATTGCGTGTTTCTGTGAGTCTTTGTGTTCGACCCCTAGCTATACTATAACTACTGCTTTAGTATCTAAATAGGGTATTAATTTGAGCATATCACCAGTGCCGGATGAGATTCGTTCCACACCGATCCAAACATCCAGCATGCATTTTCAGGGCATCATACCGGATCCACCGTCCGGCGTCCCTCATCCGGTATGCGGTCCGAGCCAAGTGCCGGATGGGATTCGTTACACGCCGCTCCAAGCATTCGATGTGCGTAGCCAATCTTCGGGTGAGAAAAATTCATACCGGATCCGCCGTCTGGTATCCTGTCCGGTATACAGCCTGAAACCCGTGACGATCCAGACCCGGTTTGTTCCGTGTTGACCCGGTCCGCCCATCAACAATATTTAAGCTCAAAAGCTTAATTTTCGTAGATCTATCCTATTTTCTAAGGCAAAACCCCTTTTTGGATTTGCTAAGTAATTTTGTAAGAAGATCTTGGTTTTATTTATGCAATCTAAGTTTTATTAATCTAGTTTCATCTTTCTTTCCTTAATCTTTCATTTCCCTGATCATTTTAATCATGGGATCTTTAACTTCTCCTATGAGATTTGAGGGTCTTATGATGATTAGTGAGTAGCTTGTTTCTAAAGCTCATCGGTGAGGTAGATTAGGTGTCTTCTTGAATGGTTAAGGATGTTTAGGACCTAGATCATCTTCTCCCTCTCTTATCTAAGGCTCTTAATACTAGATTAAGCTTGAAAAAGCTAGTTTAGACCTTAGGGCATTTCATGCACATAAGGTGTCTGATGAAATTGCCATACAAGTTAGATAAGAGATTTTACTTGTTTAGCATAAGGGATTAGTTCTCTAAAGAGTATTATGGCCATTGGAATTGGATATTCATGCTTGTTAATTAGTTTTCACAAATATAATTTTGTTCTTGATTTGCTAATTAACAAAGTGATTAAGACCATGGAAGTGGGTTAGTCTTGTTTTGACATTCTAAGCCTAGGGAGAAATGCTTGTTTGTGTTATTTAGAATCCTTGATCAATCAATGAATTCACCTAAGTCAATAACCTCACTCTAGAGGTTTCTTTAATCATTTGTTAAATCTCGATTAGTACTTGTTTACTTATTTGATTTGCTTGAATTGAATTAGGATTGCTAGAATTGAAACTAAAACCAACTTTGTTGCTTAACTTAAGTAGTTCTATGTATTCTTGGTGTTTTGGAACTTAACTCATTGGATTCGAGACCTCTTATACTACCTAGTATCTAGAGAATTGATATATAGAAAGACCAAAAAGTCTGCTATCATCGGGAACATTCCAATGAGACTTATGGGGAACTAGATAAATCGTCCTGCAATATGCCAATGAAAATTGCTCCATCCAGTAGTATTTAGAGCACAAATCATGTATCTGGATATAAAGTAAGAAAATTTGCAAAAAACAATTAAACGTAGTTGTACTAGTTACACTTAGTTGTACCACGACAGAATGTGAGCTAAATTTAAAAATTTAGCTGGATCTCCTTATCTACGCATGAAGCGGTCACATATGCTACTGCATGGACACAAGGAAATTAGTCTATATCAAAATGCTTGCAACTGCAAGTGAAACTTCTTAAATCAACCAAGTAAATATTGTCATCTCATCTAATCACATTGTATTCGAGCGTCAAACTATTTAGGTCAATCACCGTTAACAGTTTTGCTTCCTTACATCTTTCGTACATTATCATCTGAACACGAGGCACCAGTTTTTGTGTCATTGATGTTTCTGCGACCAGCTTCCTATATTTGTTAAATCATTCACTCACTTTTCCAACAATTGCATCAACCATTGATGGATTCAACACAATTGGTGGTGTCTATGTTGTATCTTTCTCCTGGAAAATAACATCTTGTCCATTTTCCCACTTCAACTCTTGTATCCAGATACGCGCCTGCAGCAGGATACATTTTCCTAAAAGATCCATAAAGTTTTAAGAACTCAACCTCTGTATAAGCCTTAACGCAGTCCAAAAACTTATTTGCAACTGTTTTTTTGTGGGCGTGGAAAATGCTTCATTTCACATTTTGAGCCAAGTGGAATACGCAATACCCATGCTGAGACAATGGGTATACCTCACGTATTGACTTGATGAGGCTTTGGTTTCTATCAGAAAGAAACACCATTCTAGGAACATTCGGTACAACTGATTTCAACTTATTTAAAAACCAACTCCAACTTGCATATTTCTCACTATCAACAACACCAAAAGCAATTGGATAATGGTGACAATCAGGATCCTGAACTGTAGCAAAAATAAGTACATAAACATGTACAATCTTAAGGTGGGTTCCATCCACAACGATCACTTTTCTCATGGCTTGGAAACCTTCAATGCAAGCTCCCAACGCGAAGAATAAATACTTAAACTTGTGTCCCTCATCCACTTCCACATGTGTAACTGTTGATATTCCCATATTTTACATCTCTTACCATGCATTCTTGTTATTGTTTTGTGTCTCATGCATGTGTCTTGCATAGTTTTTATGGAATTTTGGTCTAAATTAGAGTAATAGGTGTTTGCACTAAGTTTTAGTGAGTCTAGCATGCATATGTAGTTTTTTTAGGTGATTCGGAGAAAATTAATGATATTTGGAGAAATGAGCCAAAGTAGAATACAAAGTCCATCCGAGACGCTAGAAAGATGTGGCTGGACGGAGGCTTTCTGATCTAACGCAGCTTCAATCGTCTTCATGGAAGTTGTAGAGGAAGAAGTTAGCTGCCCACAGGAACTGGAATCAAGTCATTCGAACATGTGGTTTGAGAGATATGGCTGATTTACCAGAGACATGTCTGCCTAGCCGAGACGGTTTCTTCAACACCGAGGTCACAAGTCGGTGCAACAAATCGGTGTCGAAACAGAGGAAAATTTCCCTTAATACCGATGTGCAATACCGATTTGTGACAAAAACCTCTCTTTTTATTTTGTTCTTGGATTTTTGCAAGAGACCTTTTGATTTTATTGCAATCTTAAGCTTAATTCTTCTTAATCTATCTAATCTTTCTTTCATTTTAATCTTTCTAATCTCTAATCATGGATTCAATCATCTTCCTTGTGGGATTTGAGGGTTTCTCCATAATTAGTGAGTAGGTTCTTTTAGGGCTCTTGGATGAGGTTGATTAGGGGTTTTCTTGTTTGATCTATGATGTCTAGTGATTAGATTACATGTTTTCTCTCTTATTTAGGGTTCATAATGCTAGATTAGGCTTGAGAAAGCTAATCTAGACAATAGGGCATTTCATGCACACAAGGTGTTCGATGAAATGCCCCAAGAACTAAATAAGAGATTTTACTTGCTTAACCTATGAGAGTAGTTGTTTAAGGACTCTTATGGCCATATGAACATGTAATTAATGCTTGGTAATCAACTTTTCACAAATGAGAGTTTGTTCTTGATTAGTTGATTAGCAAAGTGATTAGTACCATGAGAGTGGATTAGTATTGTTTAAGTGTTCTAGGCTAAGGAAAACATGTTTGATTGTTTGTTTAGACATCATAGGTTAATCATAGAAATCCCCAAAGTCCATAACCTCATCCAAGAGCTTGCATTTATTAATTTATAAATCTCGTTTAAGCTATTTAATCTTGTTTACTTGTTCAAATTGAATTAGGTTGCTAGAACTAAAACTCAAACCACTTTATTTGCTTGAAATAGAGAGTGTCTTGTATTCTTGTTGCATTGAACTAGACCCTAGATTTGATTGACACCTAAAACACTACAATGACATGTGTATTTAGGATTGATTCTTAAGTAGGTAAAATCATATTTATCAATTTGCGCCGTTGCCGATTTGGGGTTCTAGTTTAGTCAATAGGATTTAGATTCTTTTTGAGATCAAGCTTTTTATTTTCTTGTTTACTAATCTCTCTATCTAGTTTTCTCTTTTCATATAGGTACAACATTCATCTCTTGAACCATGGGAATAGAGCAAGAAGGAAAGAAAACATTAGAGAGTTGTGCGTCAAGCGAGGTTGTGAATCACTATGGATCAAGCACCTAGAGCACGGAGACCAATAAGGGCTAGTGATGCACCAAACCGGTATGGGAATAGGAATGGTATACATCCACCACTCTTGGAGAATGTCGATTTTGAAATCAAGGCAAGCTTGATATCCATGCTCCAAGGAGACAAGTATCATGGACTTCCCGTGGAGGATCCACTTGATCATCTCGATAAATTTGACCGTATGTGTGACTTGGTAAAGATGAACGGTGTCTCGGAGGATGCACTTAAGCTTAGGTTTTTCCCTTTCTCTCTTGGCGACAAGGCTCGCCATTGGGAAAAGACATTGCCTCACGGAACCGTCAACTCTTGGGATAAGTGCAAGGATGTCTTTTTAGCCAAGTTCTTCTCCACTTCAAGGACAACAAAGATAAGAAACCAGATTTCTAGCTTCACTCAAAGAGGAAATGAGAGCTTTTGTGAAGCATGGGAGAGATTCAAGGGCTATACAATGGCATGCCCACACCATGGGTTCTTCGATGAATCTCTATTGAGTACTCTATACCGAGGTGTATTGCAAAAGATGAGAATGATTCTTGACACCGCAAGCAATGGAAATTTCATGGGGAAAGACGTTGAAGAAGGACAAAAGCTTGTTGACAACCTTGCCCAAAGTGATGGGACTTAGTGAGGGGTTAAAGATTATGAAGACCAAAGTAGAAGAACTATTAAAGCCCTCAATGAAAAGATGGACAAGCTTATACAAACAACCCAAAAGTCCATCAAATTCGTGGGAGAGTTCGATAGAAACAAAGAAGAGGTTCACTTTGTGAGAGGACAAGGCGGTTACAACAAGATTGTCTACCCCAATCACCAAAGCTTTCAAGACCAACAACCTCAAGGCCAAGAGTATAACTTCCAACCTCAAGGGTATGTTTCCAAGAACACTTTCCAAGGAAGCCAAGACTTTGATGTGATTGAGATGTTTTAACAATTACTCAAGGGTCAAGCCGAGATTCACACGAAGGTCGATTACTCTTACGATGACCTCTACAAAAAGCTTGAATCCATGTCTTCAAAGATCAAACACTTGGAGGAACAAAAGGCTAAAAAATGTTCACTCACTTGTAAGCCCATGGAGAAACTTAAAGGAAACGTCGATGAGAGCCAATGGGAGTATTGCAACGCTATATACTCAAATGATGAGAATGAAACCGCTATTAGAGAAATTGAGTTTCTACTATATGGTTCACAAGCCGAAGAACTTTGCCCTAACCACATTCCTTTGAAGCTCAATGTGGACATTGAGGAGCAAGGTGAGGGAATCACCATTGAGAAGGATGAGGATGTGACCATGGTTGATGATGACAAGGGTATTGTTAATTTGGTTGATTCACCAAGCAAAACAAGGTTGAGCATAAGTCTCTCCCCAAGCTTGGGTATCCCGGTAAGTTCTCCATCACTTGCTCTCTTGGTGATTTAGAAGGTGAGGATGCTTTGTGTGACTCCGGTTCAAGTATGAATGTCATGTCCCGTGAGATGCTCAAGAGTCTAGGGATAAGAAACCTCACCTATCAGCCATCACCTATCACTTTTGGAGATGCCTCCTCACGGAAGCCACTAGGTCTCCTTGAAGATTATCCGCTTAAGGTTGAGGATTGCATAGTCCCAACGGAATTTATTGTCATGGAGATGAAGAAGGCCAACAAACTGCCACTCCTCCTTGGAACTCCATTCCTACTTACTACCGGTGCTAGAATGGATTTCAAAAATCAAAAGGTAGTTCTCTTGAATGTGGACGACAAGGTATACTACCCAATGAGGACTTCTCCCAACAAGCTTTGTAGCACAATAATCATTGAAGATGATGGGTTTTGTGTTGAGGAAGTGAAATATGCGCGTCGTTGTGAGATGGTTGTTGAAGCTCCGCCTCCAAAGGGTTATGAATAGAGAGAGAAGTCTCTTGAGAAAAAAGGTTTAGAGTGTGGTGATGGTAAAGGAGATCCAAGAGTTGAAAACGTGGGCATTTGTGCAACAATGGCTTATGATGATAATGAGGAAGCCCTTGATTTATATGGTGATTGCTTAGCATCCTCTTTTCACGCCACAATGGGGAATGATGGTGAGCGTAGCAAGAACGCAAAGAAGAAGACAAGAGCCAAGGCTAAGATGAAAAACGGACCGAGCAAGCTTCATGGGTCTAGGTCCGAGCCAATCCAACCTTCTATGATGACTCTCACTCCTTGGAAGTAAAAAGATGGAGTATTGAGTACAATATTAAATGCAAGGGCCGATCCAAGCCATTTGCTTCGGTCAAGGCGATCCTAACAACCGAGCTCAAAGAGAAAGGGGAAGCCGGTCTTCAAGAGGTCATGAGCAAGGTCCTCAAACTTGAGCTCAAGGATTCACCATGGAGTGCTCATACTCCTCTCTCACCTGCCTAAAAAAGGTAATCAAAGTCAAACTTAGTGACTTTAAACAAACAAAGTACACTTGGGAGACAATCCCATGTCTATCATTGTATATATTTTTTTGCTTTTTAGTTTGATCTTTTGTTGAGTGGTTGCAAGGTTATTAATGGTAGCAAGGTCGTGGCAAGGAACATTGGTGTTGATGTCGAAGGCTATTCATTCTCTCCATTCACATAGTCTCACTCCTCGTTTGTAAGTAATTATTTTCTTTTTGAGTCTTTGCATTTCATCTTTTGTTTTTGGTCTCTCTCTCTTCATCTTATTTCACACCGAGACGTTGTGATTTAAGTTTTGGGGAGAGGCCGGTGTCTAATCATGTGTTTAGTGATCTTATGTTCTATCTTGCATATTTGAGTCTCATGAATTTTCAATAATCTTAAAAACTTTTGAAATTTTGTGCATTTCATGTAGGATTGAGTCTAGATGCATAGCATATAGGGTTACACTCACTTGCATTGGGAGAATTATCCATGTAGAATATGAACTTAAGAGCTTGATTTAATGCCCTCGTTAGGAGTTATTTGATGCATTTGAACGATCACGAAGTTAAGGATGATTCATGCTTTGATCTCGCGTTTTGAATGTTTATGTCTTGGTTGAAGCGTACTTTGATTTGATTCCAACTCTATCTATTATTTGAACTCTAATCTTGACTTGGAATTATCATGCTCATACTTTGAAAAGTTGAACTCATGGATATCATACACATATTTGAGCTATCTTCTTCCTTTTACCACTCTCTTGTTAGCTCAAATAGCCATTTCCCACCTTTGGAATGGTTCACCTCGCCTTAACCATAACCTTCTTTCAAGCCTACACTACTAGTGTGTGTCGTGAGGCCTAATTTCGAATGAACTTAGCAAAAAGTGTTGAGTTTGGAACGACAAGGAGAAGCTTCCATGGAAAACTAGCTCACACATCATTGAGCTAGACATAGGCTAGGGTAGATAGGTTTGGGTTTTGGGCGATTGATTGAAAGAAAAGAGGGTATGGAGAGATGGAAAGAGATAAGGAGAAGGAGATGGGGATAAACAATTAATTGAGATGGTTGGCAAAAGAAAGTTGGTTTGTCTCTAAGTGATGAGAAAATAGTCTCTAGCTTTGAAAAGAAAGAAAAAAAGCCAAAATGGCTCAAGCTAGAAAAGAAATGAAAGATACTATAGAAAGCAAAAGAAGAGCTAAGGAAAGAAACTTGTGAAAGCCAAACCATTTGCTCATAAGGCGAAGAAGAGAATCCCCTAAGTGTTCGAAAGGAAAAGAAGTGATGAAACATTGTGGTCTATGAAGGCAAACGACCTTGAGGAAAAGGTATCTAAGGAAAGGTCACTTTGGATACAGAAATAGGAGTGAAGTTCATATCGGGGCATTGGGTAGATGGAAGTCATCCTTGTATGCATCTGTTGTTCCTTACTCTTAGCATTTTGCCAAAGTTCGTTCTTTCATGAGAGATCCCTTGCATCGGAATACCCACGTCGTTTGAGATCACTTTTATCGCAAGATCTCTCCCTTAGCCAAATGAGTTCACTTGATGTGTATAAGCATGATTCACCATTTGCACTTAATGAATGTTAAAGAGTTGGATGATAGGAATGTTTATGGATGCTAAGGCCTAGACCCATTTCGTGTTGCAAAGAGTATGGCCAAATCTTTTGAAGTAGAGGTTGTTTGTGTATCATATAACTCCTCTCAAGGGAATTGATTCGAATTCTTTTGTTGATATTCTCGGATTTAAATTCCCACTATCAAACCTCTCTCTCTATACTTGTTTGGAGTGTTTTTAGGTGATTTGGAGAAAACTGATGATATTTGGAGAAATTGGCCAAAGTAGAATGCAAAGTCCATCCGAGACGCCGGAACGATGTGGCTGGACGGAGGCTTTCCGATCTGATGTAGCTTCAATGGTCTTCATGGAAGTTGTAGAGAAAGGAGTTAGCTGCCCACATGAGCTGGAATTAAGTCATTCGGACGTGTGGTTTGAGAGATGTGGCTGATTTACAAGAGACAGGACGCCTAGCCGAGACAGTTTCTTCAACACCGAGGTCACAAGTCGGTGTAACAAATCGGTGTCGAAACAGAGGGAAATTTCCCTTAGTACCGATGTGCAATACCGATTTGTGACATCGGTATTGAAGCGTCGGGGGTCCAAATTAGCCTCGGTGGTCTTCACAAAAGTTGTAGCCCAGTGAGTTAGTTGTCCACAGGAGGTGGTTGAGACCATTCGGACATGTATTCCAGGAGATATCATGGTTTTACCAACCGGTGCTCTTCTCACCTCGATCCACTTTTAACCGGGTTAGACGAATGGTCTCCAATCCGAATTAGCCTCGGTGGTCTTCACAAAAGTTGTAGCCCGGTGCGTTAGCTATCCACATGAGGTGGTTTGAGACAATTTAGACATGTATTCCAGGAGATATCACGGTTTTACCAACCGGTGCTCTTCTCACCTCGACCCACTTTCAAATCCGGTTTGTCCCGGGTTGACCCTGTCCGCCCAACTTCCTATGAATTGCAAAAAGACCCAAATTTCATTCGAAGTCTTTTTCCCTAAATTTTCCCAAGGCAAAACTCTTTTTATTTTGTTCTTGAATTTTTGCAAGAGCCCTTTTGATTTTAATGCAATCTTAAGCTTAATTCTTCTTAATCTATCTAATCTTTCTTTCATTTTAATATTTTTAATCTCTAATCATGGATTCAATTATCTTCTTTGTGGGATTTGAGGGTTTCTCCATGATTAGTGAGTAGGTTCTTTTAGGGCTCATGGATGAGGTTGATTAGGGGTTTTCTTTTTTGATATATGATGTCTAGTGATTAGATTACATGTTTTCTCTCTTATTTAGGGTTCATAATGCTAGATTAGGCTTGAGAAAGTTAATCTAGACCATATGGCATTTCATGCACACAAGGTGTTCGATGAAATACCCCAAGAACTAAATAAGAGATTTTACTTGCTTAACCTATGAGAGTAGTTGTTTAAGGACTCTTATGGCCATATGAACATGTAATTAATGCTTGGTAATCAACTTTTCACAAATGAGAGGTTGTTCTTTATTAGTTGATTAGTAAAGTGATTAGTGTCATGAGAGTGGATTAGTATTGTTTAAGTGTTCTAGGCTAAGGAAAACATGTTTGATTGTTTGTTTAGACATCATAGGTTAATCATAGAACTCTCCAAAGTCCATAACCTCATCCAAGAGCTTGCCTTTATTAATTTCTAAAACTCGTTTAAGCTATTTCATCATGTTTACTTGTTCAAATTGAATTAGGTTGCTAGAATTTAAACTCAAACCACTTTGTTTGCTTGAATTAGAGAGTGTCTTGTATTCTTGTTGCATTGAACTAGACCCTAGATTGGATTGACACCTAAAATACTACAATGACATGTGTATTTAGGATTGATTCTTAAGTAGGTAAAATCCTATTTATTAACTGTACCAGGATTTATCTTCTCTAGCATGTACATATAAGCATACAACATGCTGAAACTTTCTTCTGGATTTCCCTGAACATCACTAGCAGCTTTTTTTTTCCCTCTCAATGAAGTAGAGTATGACACTTTAACACTAAGTTTTCCATTAACCATACCGATGATATTTTTTGGAGATGGAGTGTCAAATAAACATGGATGAACGTCATGCAGAAAAGATGCAACCAAACCTCGTGTGCCTCTCCTTTTACTTTTACTTGTACTCATAATTGCTCGAGAGCACGTATGCATATTGTTATAAGTCCTAACAGAGAAGGAATCAGAATTTCCAGTCTTTGCAGACCGTAAAGACCACTTGCAACCGTTTTTTCTATCACACCATTTTACCACGTACAAGTTGGTATCCGACTTGATTATGTCAAACTCAAAACAATTATGATGTGAACCCTTTTCAACTAAATATCCTACTTCCTTCTTACTTCCAATCTCTTGACCTACAGCCACATATATACCATCTTCCCATTCATGACGTAGAAACTCATCAGAATTATCCATGTTAGGTGCAGCCTCAATGTCTTCACACATACCAACATTTTCATCATATGTAACATAGTCCACTAGCTCATTTTCTTCATGTGGCTCCCTTGTGTAATAGAAAGAGGGTATGTAGACTCAACAAAGGGTATGGAGCCTTTTTTGTCTTCATTAAAGGCATCCCAGCATTTGGGCCGCATAAAGGTAGCGCTGGTATTTTGAAAACTAATACTCTGCCTTTAATCTTCGTTTATGTCTGCAAGGGCATAAGGGTAGCGCTGGTATTTTGAAAACTAATACTCTGCCTTTAGTCTTTGTTTTTGTCTTCAAGGGCATAAGGGTGGGGCTGTATTTTAAGTCTACATCTAAAAAGTATGCGTTAAGTCTGCGTAGGCATAAGTGTAACGCTGGTATTTTGAAAACTAATACTCTGCCTTTAGTCTCTGTTTATACCTGCAAGGGGATAAGAGTAGCAATGGTATTTTAATGTGTTAAGTCTGAGTGGGCATAAGGGTAGCACTGGTATTTTAAAAAAGGTGTACTAATTTTACAATTTTCCCAGTTTCAAATTAGTTCGTCATTTTTGTACTATTTTGGACCATTTTCACTAAACAATATGGCACTATAATATGTTAAAGAATGATGCGTTTGTGTTGCATCAAAACATAACATAAAACCATTGTTCTTTGATTTTTTGTAAAAGGTAAATGAAGCTTGTGGTAAAGGAACCATATCCCAAACATTGGAAAGAAAACCAATGAGAACTAGTCATGCAATTAGTGATTTAGGGTCAATAGTCCAAAAGCCATATGAACATACCCATATGAGGATTTAGAAAGGGTCGTTTACTTTCATTCAACAAATTGACTAATGTGAGCCAATCAATCTTTTCTCATAACATTAGCGTAATATACCATTGGAGAAACCAAAGAAAAATGGTGTTCACGTGAGCAATATCTCCTCCCTAAGCATGGGTAGCGGAGAGTGCGGAAAAAATGATACAGCTCAAAAGTGGCATGATCAATCTGACCCATCCAACCTGAAATCGGTCGGACCAGAATTTTGTTCGGCCGATCGAATTCGAAATTAGTTCTATAGTGGAATATTATCGAGATTAATGACTAGATGGGCATTTATTTCAAAGAACCCACATTGGAAATTGAAAATAACCTAAATAATATATAAGAAACATGAGAGAGTCCACTCAGACTAATTAAATTTGAGTTGGTAATCGATCAATTTTAATATGTTTTAACATATTTGGAAGATTATAAATCGAAAAGGCCATTAACCAATTTGTACATATTAGAAATAAATGTAAGAGAAATTGGGTGCTGTGTCTAATTCTCTTACAAAATTTGTTATGTTGAATCGCTTTGGGATACAAAGACCTTTGTGTGTCGCCTTTCAAATTGTTTTTTTTAATACACTTGAAATTCTCGAAAATGATATCGTTCAAAATAGTACACACGGTAGCTGGAAGCCTGGAACGATTCTCATATATTAAAATAGTGGTAATAGTCCAAAATAATACAAAATAACAAAAAATTGTTAGAATAGTACAAAGTTTGAGAAAATTGTTAGAATAGTCTTTTCAAACAAAATTAAAACTTTGTTTTGGGTTTAGGGTTGGGTTATTTAGAGTGTAGGGTTTACTTTTAAGGGTGTAGGGTTTAGGGTGAAGGGTTTAAGGCCCTAAACCCTAAAAACTTTTCCCAAAAAGACTATTTTTACAATTTTCACAAATTTTGTACTATTCTAACAATTAGTTTCCCATTTTATACTATTTTAAAAATTCTCTCTATTGTTTATGTTTCACGGTTGAACGGAACAATATATGTGTCTTACATATTACTGATAAGTTTTGCATCCAGGACCACATTACCAATATGCTGACTTAAATGGTTGAACAGTTGCATGGTCTCTATATTCTACAAGGGGTGGAGTTTGGGACCAATGCATTAGGTTCAGCCTATTTCTCACGTTGGAATCATTGCATGGGGCATTTCTCACCTAAAGTTATAGATTTATTATACATATTTCAAACTTTTCTAGTGACAAAGCGTCTGTAGAATAAAGCGTGTGATATTTGTTTATTCGCTAAACAAACTCAATATTCTTAAGGTAAAATTTGCAATAAAGCTACCATATTATTTGAACCAGTGCATATGATTTGTGAGACCTATCGACCATCTCGCGGATGAACTATCCAAGGACCAATTCGAGGTGGAATAAGTTAATCCGCCTGAGAAAAAGGCAAAGACAATGGCGAGTGCTCCGGCCCAATTTCTTATAAGAGAATCAACGTAATAATGGGAGGATCTAAAATTTTCCGTGATTCGATCAACACAATCAAATCACACCAACGAAAAGTGGCATCTCAAATCCTGAAACTCAGAAGTCGCTTCGACTGATGAGGCTATTACTTTTGATGAGGATGGAAAACCACTCACCTCGACAAACCACATGGAGCACGGTAGACTTGATCTTCCTCGATACCTCAGCCCGCATGGGGATAAGGAGGAGTGATATCCAAGGACCGCCAACCCCGCTTGTAGCATTCACATGTGAACCTACAATTTCTTTAGGAACAGTTAAATTACTGTTTTTTACTGAAGGCGTTAACGTATTTATGACATTCACGGTTTTTGACCGGCCTGCATCATATAATGTAATATTGGGCACCCCATGGTTATATCAGAGTGACAGTCGTTCCATCGACCTATCAGCAATGCATAAAGTTCCCAACTTCAAATGGATTAAAAGAAATCTTGGTGACCCAATGACTTTCTCTTGCCTGCTATATGACTAGTAAAAAGATGAAGTCGCAATAGCAATTACAGATCACGAACAGTACTCAACCTAATACCACATATGAGCTCTTGATCAAAAATGACGAGTGGGTTGATTCAGAAAAATTTGCATCGACGACGAACAACCAGAACGATGTGTATTAGAGTCATCATTTGCGACGATATCAAAGCCAATCTTGTTATTTTTTTCATTGAAAATAAACATACCTTTGCATGATCGATTAATGATATGCCTAAGATTGATTTTTAAAAAATCTCTCATGACCTTATCATCGATCCTACTTTTAAACCAATCAAATAGAAAAGAAACAAACTTGGTCCTGGCCGGGCTCAAGCAGTAAACGAAAAGGTCAATCGACTACTAGAAGCCGGCTCAATCCACGAGGTGAAATATCCCGATTGGCTCACCAATCTAGTGATTGTAAAGAAAAATAATGGAAAATATAGGGTTTGTGTAGATTTCACCAACCTCAACAAAGCTTGTTCTAAGTATAGTTTTGCATTACTTAATATCAACCGTTTAGTCGAATCGACATCTGAAAATGTGGGGGCAAATCCCACATTTTCATTCCAATGTGGGCTTTGCGCCCACATTGATTTGAGAACAATCCAAAGGTTTAATAAAAAGTTACATGAAGATCAAGAAGTCCCGTCAATGCCGTCTCGGAAGCTCCCAGACACGGCCAGAAGACCTCCGGCCACTCCTGGAGTAGCTCCAACCGCGGCCAAAAGACAGTTCTCCGCGGCTAGAAGCTCCACACCCGCATCCAGCTCCTGTTTCGACCTGAAAGCCCAATCAAGTCCAACTTTAGAGAAAACCCTAACTATAAATATGTGTTTTTAGGAACTCTAATTTGTGTGCTTCATTTGTGCCACTTTTAGATTACTTTTTTGCACCAAACTTTTGTTCTTAGGTTTTTGTTTAGGAGATAGAGATTTCTCTTGAACCCTTTTTGTTTATTTCTTATTCTATTGATTATGCAATTCAAAAACTCAATTTTGTCTTTTATGATTAAGTCCTATTATATTAGTCGTTGGGTTTAAAGGTATCATCGAAGGGGGTCGATATGTTCGATAAGGATTTCACGAGATAAACTTAGTTGTATTCTAGAACTATTTCCAATAGAATTGTTATTACTGCATAGATTTAGCATCATGAACTAGAGACTGATCCAAGGTAGATTAGAGCCACGAAAGTGATGAATCTAAATATCGGAACTAGTCTATAGGGAGCGGAATTTGCTATAAGATACAAAAGTATACTTATAGAGTGTCGTTAATATTTACGAACTTGATTTTATCGCATAATTTTCTGCGTGGCTAGCAACAAAAGCTGGCTAGTTAAGTGGTTAAGTTATAGGTGTGTTGTGCTACACCAATAGGATATACATAATTCCGTGTTCCAGTTCGTGGAGTTTGCTAGAATCGATTTTTTTAAGAGCTTTGTTACCGTGCTTTGAATCGAACATTCCCCAGAGATATCCATGTCGACCCAACTTCGTTTTGTTATTGTCTTACAACCGATTTTCATTATTGCTTTACAATCCGATTTTTCGTTTTTATGTTCTTTACAAATTCATGACACTAAAACCCCCTTTTCGTTTTAAACTTCCTTACTAATTCTTTGTCTAAGGTTTCACAGAAAAGCGTGCTATCCCTGTAGATCGACACCCTAAGTACTACTTCGCACTAGTGTGCACTTGCAGACGCCTAGGGTCTTACAAATTATATTACCTGAAGCTGACGGCAACGCGTCAGCCATCAAGTTTTTGGCGCCGTTTATAGGGAGGCAATCGTTCTTGTTCTGCCAAACCTTAGAGGTTAGTAAATCGACTCTAAAACAAACAATTTAAAAAAAAATTCGGTTTTGTTTTTCTTCGCCATTGGAGCAAAATCACTACTACGAGCAGGGTTACTACGACCCATCTACTGCTCACTACTCTCACGATTTTCACCGCTACCGTCACTCGTTCTACATGGATCGGAATTTGGCACCAACCAACTACTCTCGAGGAGGCTACGAGCATCCTTGCTTTCAAGGTGATGATTTTGAAACTCCTTTACTCAACTACCAACCTCGCAGCCACAACTACTCAAATCCCGAGGCCCTGGACTTGTTGAAATCGCTTGGCAAAACACGTATCCCTGGTTTTGATGAAAAATTGTTTGACCACCACAAGGAGCACGTGGTATAAGGATGCTACAAGTGCCACGACTCCTACTCAACTTGCAAATCCCAAAGCGCCACCCACGAGCCTCTCCATGTCGAGGAGAACACGAGATATTGCAATGCTATGATTGCATCAAGACGAAAAAGCTTACATCTGCGATAAAGAAATATTAAAAAAATGTGCAATATACCACGGAAGCTTCCCAAGCAATATACTTGCTCTAATTGCAAACAACCATGCCACAAAAAAAACAAATTGTGTAAGCTAAATCACTTTACACTCACCTGTTTTATAGTTGTTTTCATCTATCTACTGTATATGAGAATCTGCTGTCTTTTTCGGTGGAGACATGTAACCAAACCTGAGAATGATTAGATTTGATGGAAGTCTGATGTATTGACGAATGCAATTTAGAAGTTTGATAGAGAAGTCTGAAGAAAGTCTGAGAGGAGTCTGTTGGTGTCTTTCCAGTACAATATTTCATTTCCAAGTCGTTTTTTAAGTTGTCTAAGTCTAAGAACTTGTTGTGTTAATCGTTGGTTGTTTTTGTTGGCTTAAACTTAATTTGTAGTACTTATGTGTTTGTTGCATCTCGTCAAGTCTAAATAAGTATTAAGAAAATCACACCCTTTCCAAACTGCAATATAAGTCTAATAACAGAAATTAATTACAAAAGATTGAAATAGAAGTCTGACACCAGACTTCTATAGAAGTCTTAAACCAATTACCCTAGAAATATCCTACCTATGCCCAACACGCTTTTGACATCACAATTGGCATGGCACAAAAAATTCCCACAGAAAGTAAGCCAAAAGATGGATGAGTTGTTCTTACATCTACAAAAGATAAATATATTCAAGAATTCATTGTTCTCGGGAATCCAAAAGTTAAAGAGGAACTCTACTTCACCTATTTGTAGACGTCTAGCAATTCATTCTCGTTGTCGGTACGAGCCTCTTCATCTGTTCGGCAGAGCTTAGTTAATATCTCATACGCAAGCTTCTAACTGCAAGTCTTCATGTTCTTATCACACAGCCACTTCAGAAACGGCATCCCAAGATAATGTAACTCAATGAACTTCAAACAAAACACCCCACAATCACCTGTCTGGATGTTTTGGAGAAGTTCCGGGCTCCTTACAATCGTGTAGTTGTATCGCTCAAAGGGATAATTCCACCTATTATCTATTGGGGCCAAACAATGCATCACGAAGGGAAAGATCTCACATATAGGTGCCACTGCCGCTCCTACCACCTCATCGGTTTTCGGTCTAATGTTGCTGTCCCATATGGTTACGTGCCTATCCGGGATATAAATCATAATAGCTATCCAATTATTTCCCCCAAAGTGCAAGGCAGTGTAGATGTAATCAATTTCCAGCCCCCAAGTCTTGTTTGATTTCAGGAATAAGGGTAGTTCACCAGTATGGTAATCCCATACACCAGCTGGCAGCCTCCTTGCCGTGGGCATCACATTTTCTCCTTCGCCGCTCTTCACAAAATGATCATAATGTTTCTTTCATAAATTACCCATCTGTGTGTCAATGAAGCTCAGCCTCTCGGACCTGAACCATTCCGGGTGTTCGTGTTGTCGAAGCCTCATCAGATCAATCCCATCATATATTTGCTGCATTCAGTCAACATTGTGAAAAAATTGTCAGACTTAAACAGAAGTCTAAAGAAACTTTAAAAGAGAGAACACCAATGTCAGACTGCAAAAGAAAAGAAATTCTTTCACCAGACTTGAAAAGAAGTCTGACACCAGACCTCTAAAGAAGTCTGAAGGAAGTCTAAAAGAGATAACAACAATGTCAAACTGCAAATCAAGTCTGAGAACAAAAAATCATTAAACCCGACCAGATTATATACTAACCGTGTCATGCAGCCATTCCTTGGGGGTGCGCAGATCGTAGTACCAAGATAGGGATGTGTTCACCTCCCTCTTCGGATAACCCCTACAGAATATATTACGCGTGTTAGACATCGAGCTAATTATTCTAGAATATAGGTAGAGTGTGACGAGATACGGCAGTTTTTTGACGTGATCATTAAGTGTCTTCACTTCCGTCCTGGTTGCCGGAGCACAAGGATCATATGTCGGTGTGATCTGCACTTGGGTTGAGCTCTTTCTCTCCTTATCCTGCTCTTTCTGTTTGAGTTCTTGAGCCTTCGCCTTTACATAAGCTCCAGCAGCGGCATGCTTAGTGTCTTGTTTCGACATATATGTAGCATCAAAGTTTACGCCCGTGGCCGCCTTATCGACGATAAAAACACTATGTTCGCTGCCCACGACACTACTCTGCATTTACAAAATTAAAAAAACCCACCTCCGTCAGACTGCAATAAAAGTCTAAGACAAATAATCTAACACTATCCACGCCACCTACAAACTACAATATAAATCCAAAACACAATCAGACTTCTTTAGAAGTCTGACAGAGATTAAAATAACACCAAAATCATACCTAAATCTCAGTTTAATACCAGATAACCATTTTCACATCAAACACAACAACAAAGCGAAATAACTAGTTTTTAGTTGCACATACGTTCAGGTTTTTACAAACAACTATCACACTTATACTGCATATTAAGCAACGGCTTTGTCTTTAAGTCTTCGACTACTTCTCCTTTCTTGAACATTTTTTGGTAGAGGGTTTGGGACACTAATCCCATCATCCACCACAGTCTGAATCTTGGCCTCAGATGGTTGGGCAGGGTTGTCTTCAGCCAGGGCTTCCTTTGCATCCTCTACCGCTGAAGCTTCTTTTTCGGGTCCTTTTTGCTCTGTAGCTTCAACAACCGCGCCAGGCATAGGAGGCTTCACAACAATTTTTTTGGGTGTAATATTTTTCCACGGAGCCTTTTTGCGTTTCCCCGCCCCAGCCTCACCACCATCATCAACCTTACCGCCATCATCAGACTTCTTCTCAACACCACCATCAGACTTCTCAACACCATATTTCCTCCTCTTTTCTCCCCTTAACAACCTAACTTCCTTCTCAAGTTCATTAATCTTCTCACCCACCTGCTTAAAACCTTCTTTAACAAGACTAAAAAGTTCATTCATCTGAGAACCCACCGACTTGATCAAGTAAACAACCTCACCACCATCATTACCGCCTGATTTTGCTCGCTTCTTATCATCATCAACATCCTCACCATCATCATCAACGACCTTCCTCTTAACACCCTTTCCCTTGGCCTTCTTCAGACCACCCTCAGACTTAACCACTTCGGACTTAATAAGGGGCACCTCTTTCTTGACAATGGCGAACACACCTTCAGACTTCCAGTGTTTAAAACTCCACCTCCGAGGGCGCTCAAACTCACCCAACATTGCTTTCACAATGTTCACAACTTTATCATCATCCTCACCATCGTCCCACCGGGGGAACATGCCCTCAAACTCCTTGATGACGAAGTTGTTGACGCGGGTCTGCAAGTACAAGTCAACGAGCAAAATGTATATTAGTATGTAAAAAATAAATAAAATCTACCAGACTGCATATCCCGTATGGTATAAAGTTTCAGACTTCAAAAAAGGTCTGACTTCAATATTTCAGACTGCAAATTCAGTTTGACAACAATTTTCAGACTGCAAATTAAGTATGGGAAAAATTCAGACTTCAAAATTAGTCTGATAACTTATCAGACTGAATTTGCAGTCTGACAGAGAGCAATCAAAGGTGAATTTTAAGGAAACAATGTCAGTAAAATACCTGCTTGCGCAACTCTAAATCGACTTTTTCCGATTCCTTGATCCTTTGTAAGCCAAGAGCGGTGGGGCTGGGTTATCTTGCAAGTGCATTCCATAAAGTGTAGCAATCCCGGGATAGGCCCAATATACCCATACGTTCAAGACCTCAGTGAAGCCCTCAACCTGATAGTTTTTGTCATCTTGGAGTTTTTTGTTTGCCTCTGTTTTGACAGAGTCTACCAAGATTTTGAAGGCCAGTCTTCCCCATGGGTATGCTTCTAACGCCCCTGGAGACAGCAGTAACTTAGTCATGTCAGCCCTTGCAGAAACTGACCAGTGCTGAGCCTCAATGAAGCTCGTGTAGATGACTAGGTAGCCCAACCAAATCCTATCTTGCCGTTCCCAGGCTCGAAATCTGTTGCAAGCGTCCAGTAACTGAAAATACCTTGGCCCTACCTCGAAATCCAGCCCAAGAAACTCCCACATTGCTCTCATATCGGTTGTATACTCAACCTCCGGGTATAGAAGATTCTCAACATAGTCGCAATTGAGTCCGGTTATCTGTTGAAACTCATGGAGGGAAAACCTCACCGGTTGAAGGCCAAGAAGACACCAAAGCTCATGCTTCTGATCTACCTCTAGTTCCATAGTAATGATAAGCTCAAATTAATACCCTAAAAGTACTAAACCTTTGTCGGTTGTAATACTTAGGGATCGAATCCACAGAGACTCACGGAAACACACAATAGATTATATAGATGAAAATTAAGCTAAGTGATCAATGTAATTGAAAGCAAATACGTAAATTAAACTGTTGTAAATTCAATTGGAGAAATATAGGTTCACAGAATTTCTCAGGAAATAAATGAATGCAGATAAACTAACTAATCAGGGTTCAGGTTATGCACGATTCTTGAACTCAAATCACTAAAGTATAATTAACCACCTATCGTTGCGAGAATTATCTAAGTCTAAATCCTAGAATTCCAAATTTCTTTGTGAATCCTAAAGTCTAAACCAACTTTTAGTTCAAGTTTGATTTGTTCACAAAACAACTAAACCAAATCTCTTTGCGAATAGTTATTTTGCGCACGCTAAGTTCTATCATGTAATTAATCGCACTCTCGTACCTAATCAATTATCCTAAGATCGAAGTTCTAGGTGATCAATCTAGAATTAGCTATGAGAACAACCTATGGTGAAGAACTAATTTGGATTATGAACCCTAAACATCTAATCAACCTAGTATTCAAAGAAATCCCTAATGAGAACCCCTAAACCTAACAGGAGATCTACTCAGACATGGAAATTGCAACAATAAACATGACTGAATAAATACTTGAATAAATAAGAAAGAGTAACAAGAGGGTTCGAAATCTTCTCTCGGACGAACAGAGTTCCAGACTTGGCTCCCTTCCAAAGCTCTCTCACAAAACCAAAGTAAAATAAAGCATAGCCATCAAAGTGGCTGTAAAATCCTATTAAATAACCTAAATCACGTTTTGGGGCTTCTTGTAAATAATAAAGTCTTCTGGGCAATTTTGCAATTCTTCAATTCTTCATTTAAGTCGCGGCTCATGTCTTACTGCAGTGAGTATCGACCGATACTAGTCAATATCGATCGACACTGAAGCTTCAAATCGGATACTCAGCTACACGAACTTCAGCTTTGCTCCAAAATACTCCAGAAAACTCAAGTATTTCCTGTTATGCTCCGTACGTGCTAAAACCTGTAAAAGACTCTAGACCACTACAAAATAGTAGAAAGACTCTATAAAATGGACTTATAATATGACTTAAAATGGGTAAAAACCATGATATATATCAACTCCCCTAAACTTAGCATTTGCTTGCCCTCAAGGAAATAGAAGACTAAACCACAGAAAGAGGTTTGAAAACATAGAGACTCACTTGTTCTTGAAACATTGCAATGACCCTTTTCCTTAGTGCTCCACGTATCAAATAACCAGTTTCAAATCTAACCACCATGTACTTCTCCATAGACATTCGCAGCTTCCCAGACTACACACATTATCTCACAGCATTGCTCAATAAAGCCTTCATTGCCAGTTTCATTGCTGTGGTTAATACCAAGAACCTTCTAGATTATTTCCCATACAATATCATGACAAGGAACCATCCAATTTCACACTTTTTGGTATTATTTTCTCTCCCCCAGACTTATTTCTTATTATATTCTCGCATATGCTTATTAAGGTTCGAGACGCGAGTATTGATGGTGTTTGCCACCGAATCCCCGGTTCTTCCCTTAAAAAGTAATCAAAAGTGTAGGCGAATAATGGTATCACAGGAAATTTTCCTAACCTTGCTTCCACCTTTGTGTGATCATTCCCTCTGGAATAGAATAATGGGATCGCTGGAAATTTTCCTAACCCTCTACTCAGAAGAAAATCATTTCATCTTTTAATGCATCTTATTTATTAACTTGTAACAGGGAGAGAAATACCATTACTTTAAACACGTGGGTTCCTTTGTCAGATAACGAATGAGGAATCAAGCTCTATGGACATCAATCACATCAATGAAGTGCAATAATTTGGCTCAGGGTTTAAAGAACTTTGCTGGAAACATGAGTATCTTCTAGTTAACTGGTCAGCTTTTGGATTTTTCATTAGTTGATCTAATACTGATTCTGTAACAATGGTCACTTAAAATCAAAATTAGATCAATAGATTCAAGAAAAAGATCACAGTCTCCAACAGATTTTGACTCAATAAAACAACGAATGACTCAAAGAAAAACAATGTCAGCGACTACCTCCCCCAGACTTGAACAACACTGTCCCCAGTGTTATCTAGCCTTGAGTTGGTGAAAGAAAGCAAAAGAACAGAGTGAAATTATGAAAAACGAAAAATTACTGAAATGTGGTACGAGTGTCGACCGACACCCAACTTGGTATCGATCGATACCAAGTATTGGTCGACACAGGTAATTCGTTTTTAACGTCTAAGGTCAGATGTAAATCCAAAAATGTGTCAAACGATCCAAGTGTTAAATGTAAGCACTATTAGACCACTCAAACACAAGTTAGGTGCAACAAAATATCATAGAAGCATAAATCCACAGGTACAAAAGCATAAAAGACACAAAAGTTCAAACGAAAATAAAAAGAAAAGGGAAAAGAAACAGCATACGTGAGAATCATATAGAAAGAGGACTAATCATCCTCAGTGGCGTCAGAGTCATCGCCAGCAGTGCCAGATGGACCAGCGTCAGTAGGCGTCCGCGGTGAACGTGGTGAAACAGGACGCTGAGATGCCATGCAGCTACAATGGGAAATGGTGGTCCAGATCGTCTGCAGACTCGCGACTACATATAGATGAAAAGGATCCATCTCCATCTTAGGTAGTGGAGGAAGAGAAAGCGCATCAGCAATGGGAGATTGCTCGTGTCGCGGTTGACCCCCAGCAAGGCCAGGTGCAGGTGGATGTGCTCTAGTAGCTGAGCCTCGACGTCGAGTGACCGGTGGAGGCTCAATGTCAGCAGGAGCAGGTGCGAAAAGCAGCTGAGCAGGGTCACCGCCTATGTCCGTTAGATCGGTGTTGGGGAGCTGAACCAGATAGTCCCCAACAGAAGTGCTGAAAACCCAACGCCTGTGAGGCTTCAGCCAGCGCAGGTGCTCCAAGTGCGCCTCGTCCATAAGCTCGCGGGAAGTCACGATCGAGCAACTAACAGTGCTGATTCCTAGGTGCAGGAAGATGGGAGTGAGAAGACTGCCCACCGTCTCGGTCTTCGGGTGACCTGCAGTCCTAGAAGTCTTGCCGCGTCCTGTAAAAGGCTTAACCTTCAGCGACTCCAAGTGGTGTGCGAATACAGCACCTAAGTTGACCGCGAGATCCATCTCAGGCCACTCATATTTCTCATCAGAAATGAGGTCTCCAATCCCAATAGACATAACGATCAGCTCAGCAACTCTCATCTTGTTTGGCTCCATCTTACACAACAACGTGTTCCTCAGGATCCGCACAAGGGAGCGCAGGACAGGATGGCGCACATCCATCTGTGTAGTGGTCTTGCTATTATAGACCCCATGCCCAAAGTGAGACCAGAACGCCTCAATATCCAAGAACTTGCGAGGAAACTCGCACCTCGAAAAATCCTGGTGAAACCCATATATGTTGCAAAGCTCCTGAAAATATATCGTATACCGCACACCGCGAATCAGAAAATTCAGAACACCATGCTGTGCAGTCACTAGAGGTGCACCAGTGTAGTAGACGCGAACATAAGCAAGGAACTGGCGAACCAAGTCAGGGTACAGGTCATATTGCCGCATAGGCATTGTCCCTAATCCGATCTTGCGGATCAGTCCATGAAGCTCCCTGTCAAAACTGAAGTGCCTCATAGTGTGCGTATCAATAAACCGAGTGGTACGCACATCAACCTCCTGCCATGCGTTGTAGAAGATCGAGTCGTAATTGTCCCACTCCTCGGAAATAGGCATGTGGGTGCAAGCTCTGCTCTCTGTAATCTCCTTATCCGAACCCTCGTAATCATCCCTCACACGTATCCTAGCCTTCTCACTGATCTTAGGCCATGGAAACCAAACTGTTGAGTGAGGAGGCAATGGTGATGCGTCTCGAGTGATGCGTCGCGTAAGTTTGTACCGAAAACCACTGTAAAGTCGGTAGAATTTGCGCTCTGAACCTTGTAGTGGTTCCTGGTAAGACATGCGATAACCGATCCTAGTGTCCAAACCCCTTCATGTAAGAACTCGACTCGAGCACCCAACTGGTACTCTTTCTCTGGTGGGTTAGAGTTGGATGCGGTATCAGTGCATGCTTTCGTCTTAGGTGCCATCTGCATCATCAACAAACACATAACACAACATAAATCCAACATCTCACTCAAGTACAGCAATCTCGGCCAAGTTAAATAGTGAGCATCGACCGATACCAATGTGGTATCGATCGATACTCATACTGGTATCGAGCACCACGAAGAACACAAATCCGAAAATTCCAAAAGTGCAAACCAAAGGTAATTAACTGTAAGGTAAGGTTGGACTAGACCTAGAAAACACTAATCAAGTGATAATCATCCAGCAAAACTAGTTCTAAGAGCCTAAAAGTCGAAACTCCAACATTGGTTCATGGATTGGAAAGATGAAAATTCGTGTTTCATACCTTGTGGATCGAATAAAAGAGTGAGGGAATGTGAAAGAGCACCGAAATCCGAGCAGGATAGACACAAAAATCACTCAAATCCGTTGAGTAACGAAGATTTGGTGATTTTGGGGAGAGTGGGTTCGTGTATCGTTCGATGGAGGCTATGAGGAGGAAAAGAAAAACCGTAGGGTTTATAGGAAAACTTACGTGCGCATGGAGTATCGATCGATACTAGTGGGTGTCGATCGATACTGAGGGTATGGAATGATTTGCTCGCCACACGGAGGTCGGTCCAGATTGTGTACGTGACGGGCATTGATCGATACGGGACCTCCGAGTCTGATTCACGTAACACAACGAAACACAAAATAAAAACTAGAAAAGACTCATATGTACAGACTTACCAGTGGGTTGCCTCCCACCAAGCCCTTGTTTCACGTCACGAGCTTGATGTTACGGACGATCATACATGATAAGAATGAGAACTTGTTCCAAAACAAGCTCCACACTTTGACATTTAGAGCTTCAGAGTTCTGCTCAACATGCTCTCCACAATCTCCTGTCCTTTTTCTTTTAGCTCCGGAGTAAGAATAACTCTAGCCTTAGAGAATGGCTTCGAGGTTCCTTTGCACCTCACCTTGTATTCAATCGAGTTTCCTTCGCACTTCTGAGGAATTAAGGTCACATGTGTAGCACTCTCGACTCTTTTGTTCTTCACCTCCTTCTTTGCCTTAGTCTTTTTTATGACTTTCTCGGTGATGATAGGAGGACGATCTGAAACGTCTATGACAGTTGGCTCATCATAAGGCTCGTCCAAAATATCGACCATCAGTGTCTCTCCTGTGACAACAGTGATGCAAGAGATATGCTTGGGAGCTCTTCCAGCAGGAATGGCTTTGTATGAGACATGTTCGTCAATGTATGAGAACGAGATCTCTTACTGGGCGTGTCCATAATTTCACCAGCAGTAGCCATGAATGGTCTTCCAAGAATCAAAGGTGTACTAGACCTTGCATGTATCTCCACAACCTCAAAATCGGTAGGAACCAGGCAGTCTCCTACTTTAACCATCAAATCAGGGATTGTACCGTATGGAACCGATGTGAAAGAGTTAGCGAATGTGATAGATGTCTTGGGAGATCAAATATCAGTTCCCGATCTCTCTGCAATTGCCCTTAACATGACATTGACCCTAGCTCTCGAGTCAACGAGAGACTCTTTGAATTCAACTCAAGAGATATAGCATGGAACTGAGAATATTCCTGGGTCTTCCCTCTTAATCAGCTGCTTCATTGGTGGTGGTGTGTTTCTTGCATTGATGAATATTGCCTTAATTTCTTCCTCAGTTTCTCTGCAATCTCGGAAGTAACAATCCAAAGGGTGATTTTCAAAGGCTTCGTCAAAAGACATCTTCTTACCATCTTCTCAAAAGCGAGCAACTTCTCAAAATGAATTCTCCTTACCATCTTCTCAAAAGCGAGCAACTTCTCTGCAGTGATGGGTTTCATGAGATGTCTAGGTGGTCTAGGATATGGCACCTTAGGCTTGTAAACACGTTCCTCAATCACTTCCGGCTTCTTCACAATCTCTGGTCCAATCTGCAAGGAGTGTCGATCGACACAAGTAGTGGTGTCGATCGACACAAGTAGTGGTGTCGACCTTAGAATGGGTATCGATCGATACAGGAGGGGTATCGATCGATACTCGGGCGATTTCAGGATCCTCATCGTCATCTTCTATAGGGGTTTCGAAATTTCCTGCACTCCTTAAGGTGATTGCATTGACGTATTCATTCTGTGAATGGACTAGCTTTCACATGACAGTTGCTGCAGTTTGAGCTATTTGAGTTTCTAGCATCTTCTGATGAGTACTGAGAGTATCTATCCTTCCACTCAGGTATTTGTACAAAACATCTATCTTTCCATTGAAATCTACTGTTAGCTGCTGTTGTCCTTGAACCAACTGTTCAAACATAGATTCAATCTTGCTATCTGGAAGCTTAGCAGGTATAGGCTGATAAAATGAATTCCCATAGTTCCTGGTATACCCACTGTTCTGAGATGGTTTCTGAACAAACTGATTCGAACCTCCTTGCTGAGAATTGTTGTTGAAGTTTCGGTTGTTGTTGAATTGATTCCTCTGACCTTGAAAACCAGAACCACCAATATAGTTAACATCCTCTGCTTCATCCTCGTTGATAACCTCAACATCTTCAGCAAAGTGCACAACTTTTGTTGTCTTGCCCATCAGAAGACTGTGCATGGAATCCAACTTGGCTTGAACATCAGCAACCTGTGAACCGTCCATGCTACCAGCTTGCTTCTTGCGCTCAAAATCTGCATTCTTGGTGCTATTGCTAGACGCCAAGTTCTCAATCAGCACATAAGCATCTTCAGGATACATGGTGTTGAAGTTTCCATTGCTCGAAGCATCCAAGGTCATCTGATACCTCCAATCAAGTCCTCTGAAGAAGAACCCCATCAGCTGAACATCAGAGTACCCGTGGTGTGGACAATCTCTCTGATATGATATGAATCTCGTCCAAGCAGCCTTGAACGCCTCATTAGGGCATTGAGAAAACTGGGAGATCTTGTTCCTAAGATCTTTGGATCGTGCATCATCATAGAAGTTATTCAGGAAAGCAATATTAGTCTCTTCCCAGGTAGTCAGTGATCCAGGAGGTAACTGCTTCAGTAAGTAAGTCGCATCTCCACCTAAAGAGTATGGAAAGAGCTTGCAGAAAAGGTAATCATAGGACACTCCATTGCTCTTGATGCTAGTGACCAAATCCTCGAACCTCTCAATATGATCCATGGGATGTTCATTGGAAATACCATGAAAAGTGTGTTGACCCACAAGAGTGTATTATGCAGGTTTCAGCTCAAAGTCATTCTTCTGAAAAGCAGGAGTGCGAATCGCTGATCGATTTGCATAAAACTGATCATGCCTGTTTTACTCACCAATCGTTCTACCACGATTAACCACAACGTTCCCTGCATTCGCATTCCCAGCGACAACAGGAGCAGGTAGGATGATGTTCCCCTCTCCATCCAGTCGTTGCCCTCTCTCATTGCACAATTGACCCTCTTGGTCTCTGTAAGCACCAGCTTCATCTTGAACCAACTCCACTTGATTGTTGTTCATCTCTGCTGGCTTCTTTACTCTTCTGTTTGTGCGTTCCAAAAGTGCTAGCTGCTCGTTTGACAGATCAACTAGATGAGTACTCTTGTTCCTTCTGGTTTCATGAATAGGCATACACCTGAAATCAAAAAGTCAAGCACGTAAGTAACGGAAATACGATGAGTATTGACCGACATTGGGTGGTGTCGATCGATATCAACAAAAAATAAATGACGAGTATCGACCGACACTGAGTAGTATCTATCGATACCGACGAACTTAGTCGCAATTCTCAATCTAAAATCTAATGGCGAAATTGAATCCCCGGCAAGGACGCCAAATTTGATAAGCTCAAATTAATACCGTAAAAGTACTAAAGCTTTGTCGGTTGTAATACTTAGGGATCGAATCCACAGAGACTCACAGAAACACACAATAGATTATATAGATGAAAATTAAGCTAAGTGATCAATGTAATTGAAAGCAAATATGTAAATTAAACTGTTGTAAATTCAATTGGAGAAATATAGGTTCACAGAATTTCTCAGGAAATCAATGAATGCAGATAAACTAAATAATCAGGGTTCAGGTTATGCACGGTTCTTGAACTCAAATCACTTAAGTATAATTAACCAACTCTCGTTGCGAGAATTATATAAGTCTAAATCCTAGAATTATAAATCTCTTTGCGAATCCTATAGTCTAAACCAGCTTTTAGTTCAAGTTTGATTTGTTCACAAAACAACTAAATCAAATCTCTTTGCGAAATAGTTATTTTGCTCACCCTAAGTTCTATCAGGTAATTAATCGCACTCTCGTGCCTAATCAATTATTCTAAGATCTAAGTTCTAGGTGATCAATCCAGAATTAGCTATGAGAACAACCTATGGTGAACCCTAAACAACTAATCAACCTAGCATTCAAAGAAATCCCTAATGAGAACCTCTAAACCTAACAGGAGATCTACTCAGACATGGAAAATGCAACAATAAACATGACTGAATAAATACTTGAATAAATAATAAAGAGTAACAAGAGGGTTCGAAATCTTCTCTCGAACGAACAGAGTTTCAGACTTGTCTCCCTTCCAAAGTTCTCTCACAAAACCAAAGTAAAATAAAGCATAGCCATCAAAGTGGCTGTAAAATCCTATTAAAAAACTTAAATCACGTTTTGGGGCTTCTTGTAAATAATAAAGTCTTCTGGGCAGTTTTGCAATTCTTCAATTCTTCATTTAAGTCGCGGCTCGTACTTGCTGCAGTGAGTATCGACCGATACTAGTCAGTATCTATCGACACTGGGGCTTCAAATCTGGTACTCAGCTACACAAACTTCTGCTTTGCTCCAAAATGCTCCAGAAAGCTCCAGTATTTCCAGTTATGCTCCAAACGTGCTAAAACCTGTAAAAGACTCTAAACCACTACAAAATAGTAGAAAGAATCTATAAAACGGACTTATATCATGGCTTAAAAGGGGTAAAAACCATGATATATCAAGTAAGCATGTAGTGCACCATCCTTAAACACCTTACGAAGTTCAGCTCATGCCACTTCACAAAAACCCCAAAGGCTGAGTTGCTAAGCTCTTCCCACTCATCATCATCCAGCGCTTCTTGGAGAGCGTCCATGAGATCTCTCTTACCGCTGAAGTAGTGTATGCTTTTGTCTGGTTGAGGCTCATACCCGGTTGTGAACATCCTTGGAGGGAATTCACGATCTGCCATTATGTTTAAAACCTGCATCAACCACAACCAGACTCCATTAGCAGTCTGAAAACTTAAAGTCAGACGTCATATGCAGTCTGACTACTCAAATTCAGACTCTATTTTCAGTCTGACGAAATATAGTCAGAGTTAACTACGAAGGCTATTCATGAAGTAATCGGACGAATCCCAAAAATCCACAGAACACAATACAACTCAAACCCAAAGATCTAAACATTATTGCTCAATTTGAATCTTTTACCCTATATGGAAGACTTGAAGGAGCGGTGACAACGGCGAGGAGAGAGAAACCAGATCTGGAAATCAAAAAAGATAAGAGTTCAGAGCTGAGTTCTAGAAATCAGTATCGAGAAGGTGACGGTTTCGGCGAAGAGAGGAGTAGAAGAATCTTACCGTCGAAGGCACATGAGACGATGTAAGCGACGAATTCCGGCAGCGACAACAAAGATGTCGGTTCAGTTTCTCCGAGAGAGAATCGGTGTTTTTTTTGTTTTTTGTTATTTGCTTCGGTAACTGTAAAAATGAGGGGATAAAAACCCTTTTATATGTGTCCTAAACGGCGGTTAAAAAAAACGATTTTACCACATAAAAATACCACTTTCGCAATCTGATGTCAGACTTCTTAACGCAGTCTGATATCAGACTCTCTTAGCAGTCTGATAGTGATGAGATAATTGAGCGAGAAGTCTGGAAATTTTGGGCGGCAAAATTCTAGCTTTTTCTGCGGTTTTTCTAATATTTTTAATTGCCGCTTGGAAGTATTTTTCAAATACTTCTACTGCCACACTCGTTTTGCAGTCTGAAATGGTGATATTTTCAGGACCAGACTTGTGTAAGTTTTCAAAAGTTTAAGTTTTTCAGACTTCGAAAGAAGTCTAATAAATTCAGACTTCATAAACAATCTGACATAGTAAAGAAGGACACAGATAAATTAAATATCTTGTTCCATGGAAAAATAGAAATTTTGGTTACAAATTATCACATATTACAAGAAACCAAAACAGATAAACATGATCAGGACGATAATAATAGCACCAGCGAATGTCAGACTCTTCAACTCGACGCCATGCATTATCTGGCCACATGGTTTCTCCGTCAACCGCTCCTTCAATTGAGCTATCTCTGCCTTCGTTACCTTGACGTCATCGAGCAACGTGGACAAATACTTGTCGCTTTGAGCATTAGAAACGAACATGCCATCAATTAGTTGACCATGTTGGTCAACATACAGCTTTACATCGTTAAACTCCTCAGTCATAGCCTCATTCCACCACTTCATTATATGGTAACCACAATCCTACACATCCACATTTATACAATCATATTAAGATCTCAAATTATAATAAGCAAAAAAAAAAACAAACGAAGCACATGACATATAGAGGCCATTACATCATAGTTACGACATCCGAAGAATCTTCTTCCCGGATTATCGGCAGTTGTGGATGTTTGCATGACGGGCTCCAGACTGCAGAAGCATTTCTTGGGGAATCCGTAGGATGATCCGGATCGACATCGACCTGTTGAACATGAACTACTCGACGTTGGAAGGTGACTGAATCGCCCCATTCTGTGTACCAGAAAACAGTCATAAAAATTAAAACAAGTCTAAAGCCAGACTTCTAATAAAGTCTAATTTAAAATCAAGTCAAAATTCAGACTTCTAAAAGAGTTTAATTCGGAAAAGTCTAATTTCAGACTTCTTCTCAAGTCTAATTCGTACAAACTCAAATTTTAGACTTCTAACAGAGTCTAATTAAATGAAAGTATAACTTCAGACTTCTAATCGAGTCTAATTCAGATCAGGTCAAGTATCAGACTTCGTATCGAGTCTAATTCACTTTCAGATTTCTAATATAGTAATTTTCAAAAAAAATTTGGACTGAATACAACCAAGCATAAAAATACATACTAGACCTAGAACTTTTGTTTGACATAGAAAAATGGACTTCTATCTTGTAGATCTAAAACGGAATTAATTAAAAATCCATCTGTTTGTTTAGATCTAGGCAAAGAACATGGAAAAATTGTCTTATTTCGTATAGATCTAAAAATTTTGCAGAAAAAAGTAGAGTGGAAGGCGAAAAACTTGTTTCTATGAAGCTTAACTGAGTTGCAAAGGCGAAGTTGACGAGGGCGAGGGCGGTGGCGGTGGCAATTCGACCTACAAGAAAATGGAGTTGTGATGAAAAGATGAAGAGAGATAGATGGAGGGACTGGTAAGGTGACACGAAAAAGGATAGGTAATTACCAGATTGAAGAAGCTGACGACGGCGGTGGCGGTGGCGGTGGCGGTGGCGACGAGGGTTTCCGGAGAGATGTTTGAGAGAGTTTAGAGAGAGAGAGATTCTTCCTGTTTTAGAGAGAGAGAGAGTCAATAATGACTTTTACAGATTAGGGTTGGCAACTTTAGTTTATATATGGGGTAAAATCACAAGTAGGGTAAATTATTTCAGGTTAATTCACAGGTTTCCATCAAGAAGTCTGATAAACCATGGACATGATCAGACTGAAATGACATTCTGATAAACCATAAACTTGATAATTACTACTTAAATACCATCATATTATATAGAAAATTTACAACAAACATCAAACTCGTTTAACTTAGTCAAAAACTAACCAGTATATGTAAAAAAAACATTATGAATTAAAAATTTAGAAACTCTGAATCTAACCCTACATATAAGAACATGAAATCCAACTTCATATGTCGAACATAGACAAAACTCTTGTTTTCTTTGTTATTTGCACAATGCAATATATAACTCGATATTCACACTCTTTTATAGTTAATTACACTCCAACGGCAAACTTTGAACCCTAATCCAATAAATATTGAGCCCGTAAACCGTAAACTCTTACCTACATGATGTTTAGATCCAAATTTATCTCATACTCACTCATTTTGACTAAATTTTATGTAATTTAAATATATATACATCTACAATGATTATGTTTAATTTATGTATCAAAACTTTGTATGAAATTTTTTTAAATTATTTTTTAATTTAAATTTTCATATTAAATACAATTCAGACTTCTCGGAGAAGTCTGAGAAACCGCAAACTTGTGTTTAGATCCAAATTCTGAGGGGGTCGAAGGTGCCATCATGGGATCACGGAACCTGCGAAGAAGTCTATCCCCGCTACACGTAGAATTAGAGGCTCTCATTTGGGAACAGACTGCTCAGAGTTGGTGAAGATGGTGTCTACACCCAAGGAGTAGCCGGCTTTTACACTAAATTTGGAGGAGTTCGCGAGGAGTAAGGAGAATTTCAGCTTTTTTCTCTCACATATACCCACGCGCAAACAACACAGTGGCAGACAAGCTAGCACGAGGTGCTCGAGTCTACCCATCCGATTTTATCTATGTAAACTCGATACCCCCGGTTTGGTTTACTGAATTAGTGTAAGTATTTAGGCTGTTAACAAACAAAAAAATCCAAATTCATCTCCAATGATTCAATTTGATTAAATTTTATGTACTTTTAATTTATATACAGCAACAATGAGTATGTGTAATTTGTGTAGTATAAATTTCTAAAAACTAAAATTTTAATATTTTTTTAAATTTAATTTTTCAAATTAAATACGTCTCATACTTCTCAGAGAAGTCTGAGAAACCCCGATTCTCTGAAAAGTTTGAGAAACCACGACAACCACCATCGTCGACGAGTTAATGCAGTAACTAACCCGTTTTTCCGCCATTAAAGCTCAAGAATAGAGCTCGTAAACACTTTTCGCGACTTCTCTCTCAGATTTCTCCCATTTTCCCACTGATTTTCCGATTCAAACGTACTGAAATAGGAAATTATGGCATAAAAACGGCAAAACATGACTGGGCTTGCGGGATTTCGGTGATATTAGACGTTCTGGGCGCTCGAGGAGGGTGAAAACAAACTCTAAACGGATATAGGTACGAATTTTTGCATATCGTCGATTTTCAGATCTGAGTTGTATACTCAGACAGCTTTAGAAGTCTGATGAAACCCATATGGTCAACGAGAGGGTAGTTTTGCAATTGACTTTTAAAAACTCAGATTAAAATTGAAGTCTGGTAATCTCTGAGAAGTCTGAGAAATCCCGATTCTCTCAGACTTCTCCGATAAGTCCGAGTAACCCTAAATCTAATATTTAGCACTTATGAGTGACAATTTTAAAATATAACTTCTATGAAGCATCAAATTCGTGAAATATATGCACATTACAACACATATGTGCAAATTTAAAATTTCAAATGTAAATTTGGTAAACCATGAATCTAACCCTAAAGTTATATGTAAATGTTTCCATTACAAAGCATGTTTTGAGGTTTACAACCTACTTTGCCTTACATGTTTTTAATTTGATTCAATTTTACGAAATTTAATTTTAATATTTCGAAATCGTCTATATTTAATTTATGTATAAGAAATTTTTAACAAAATAATTTCTTACAATTTTTAAATTTAAATTTACTAATTAAATATGTATCAGACTTCTTCGAGAAATAATTTTGTTTAATTTGATTCAATTTTATGAAATATTAATTTCTATACATCAAAATCATCTATATTTAATTATTGTAATAAAAGTTTTAACAATTTTTTTTTTTAATTTTTAAATTTAAATTTACTATTTTAATCTGTATCAGACTTCTCGAATACGTCTGAGAGAAGTCTGGTAAGAGAAATCAATCAGACTTCTATTAGAGTCTAAATGTCAGACCTCTATAGAAGTCTGACATGTCGCGAAGGTTAAAATGGTAATAGCAGTTTTGCGTTTTTTGTTTGGTCATAAGGGGGTAACTGTAATTTTCCACCCCCGAAAGTATAGCGCAGCATTTGATTGAAAGGACGATGTATTTTTGTCATAAAAACAAAATTTTAGGGTAAAAACAGCAATTTGCCTGTTTTATTTTTGACTATTTATGTGCAAAACTAAAAAAATAGTTAGAAAACTATAACAATAAAAAGAAAAGGAAAATTATCTTTAGTTACAAAGAAAATAAGATTTTGTAACATTTTTTTGTTGACAACATTTCTTTTATAATATATATTTTTTATTTGATAAAGACTATATTCCTTATTAGATAAGGAATATTTTATTTTATATTTTCAACGAGAATATAAATATATTTTTGGGTTGTTCTGTCATTTCTTCGAATTTTCTTTTTAATGAAGTTGTACTCTTTTCAGAATAATATTGGTTTAAGCTTTTGATCATACAATTTTGGAATCCCAGCTTTTATTTGTCATTTGGTTTTGAAGAAAATAACTCATTTGTGTATCTTGTATATTTCTAGATTACACCTCGATCACATCTCAAATTAGATGCTCAATTCTTGTAATGTATATTTGTGTATCAAGGTCTTGTCTAAGTTATCTGGATATGTTTTTCTTTGATAAAAAGTTGTCTTGGATATGTTAATATACAAATATTGATCCAAGTTATCAGGAATATACTCTCTGATCAGTCTTATTTTGTATAGCAAACGAAGCAACTGCATCAGATGATCAATCTGTACCGTAGATATGTAAACAATCTCTACGATCCCTTTTTCTCTATTTTTAATCTGAGGATAGTGGTAGAGAACAAAAGAAAAGGGTAGAGAAGGCTCAAAAAGAGAGGGACGATTGACTTATCATCATTCTGAATGGAAGGAATTTTAATTTTTGTTTTTAGTACATTCGATTACTTATTTTTTTTACAAAAATAATAAAAATAATTTTTTTGCGTAAATCAAATATAAATTTCCAAAAATGTTAGGCAACAGAGGCGGCAATCTAAATAGTATGTACCGCTTTAAAATTTGCCAAAAGCCAGTAAAAAATGAGAATTTTGGGTTGTGACCAATTATATCCACTGAAAACGTTATAAACTAACCCTAAAATTTTACCTCAACATGTAAATACCTTCATAACTCTCTATCAAAATTAACCCTAAAACACTTTCACGGGAACCGTTTCTATGTGTCTAACTTTTCATCGGATCTGTTGCAGCTTCAAGGTTTGTTTGCCATAGCCCTTAATCCCTTAGATTTCTGGATTTCTGATTTACAATAAATCATTAAAATTGTATAGGTTTAAGTTAATTGAAGCTCTCTGTTACAATCTCTTGTTGCTCTTTATCGTGTACTTGGTCACTTTTAAAACATTTATTTTCTGAATCGTCTGCTGGGTCATTTCTAACACAATTTACAATGATCTTTATATTTACAATAAATCATGAAAATTGTCTAGGTTTATTTGAAGCACTCTGTTACAATCTCTTGTTGCTCTGAACCGTGTGTGTAACATTTCGATTTCTGGTATATACAGAGAGGCTTATAATAATTGATTTGGCTATCTATGTCACCAAAGTGCACTTATCTTTTCAGTCACTTTTCCAGAGAGAACTCCAGAGTTAAGCGTGCTCTCTCGGCTCGTGGGCCCCACCCTCGTCCGACGGCTGGTGCGCTAGTCCGGGAGGCTCGTAAAACTTGTTTACTGACCCTGCAATCACCACATGATATTTCCCCGTGTTTTATCCTCACTCGCACAGTACCGCGAATCACTTCCCGGTAGGTCACCCATCCTTAAATTTCTCCAGCTCAAGCACGCTTAACTCTGGAGTTCTCTCTAGATAAGTGACCGAAAAGATAAATGCATTTTGGTGACATATGTAGCCAAATCAATTCTTATAAGCCTCTCCGCATATACCAGAAATCGGGATGTTACAATCACCCCCACTCACAGAGCGCAACGTCCTCGTTGCGCACCATGACTGTTACCCGTGATGGTGTGAGCCTACATGACTCCACACACATTTTTGGGTTACTTGTCCAGAGATAACTCCAGAATTAAGCGTGCTTGAGCTGGAGAAATTTAAGGATGGGTGACCTACCGGGAAGTGATTCACGGTATTGTGCGAGTGAGAACAAAACACGGGGAAATATCATGTGGTGATTGCAGGGTCAGTAAACAAGTCTTACGAGCCTCCCGGACTAGCGCACCGGCCGTCGGACGAGGGTGGGGCCCACGGGCCGAGAGAGGGCGTGGGGCCCACAGTTAGGGGCGGTCGGGGCATTATAAGTGGTATCAGAGCCGAACCCAAAAACGAGTGTGGAGTCATGTCTAAAACTAATCTTAAAATAGAATAATTAGATATAATAAAAAAAAAGTTTAATTAAGGTATCATTTTGTTTTCAAATTTTCATTAATTAGGAGTCTATAGCATACGCCATGCGTGGGTCAAGTCACTAGTTTTTCAAGTATTTTTCTAAAGCTACAAAGATGTGGAGAAGATAGCTGGTTTTCTTTTCTTTTTTTTTAGCTAGTTTTCTTTATGTACTAATATATCCTTTAATTTTAATAAATATTTATTTTTGGTTTCCGGATCATCTATTTTATCAACTATGTCTACTAGGAATTGTTTATCTACATCTTTGGTAATTACATTTTTTTCTTACACTTTCAAATTTTTTCTGAGTAATCCTGAGAATTTTCTGATGATGAATCACTTTGGTCTTCTATAATGTCTATGGAATGTTCACTACTAAATTCTTCCAAGTTTTATGATTCTGAAAGTATTAGTTTATCTAATTTTTTCGTAATATCTTGTTGATTATGAAAATTTTTGTTAATTTTATTTTTCATTTTTGTTAATTTTCGTTAATAGTGTGTGGGCCCTCACGCCCTCTATCGGGCTGTGGGCCCCACCTTTGTCTGACGGTCAGTGCGTTACTCTGGGAGGTTCAAAAGTCCTGTTTACTGACCCTGCAAATCATTATGTGATATTTCCCCGTATTTTTTCCTCACTCACACGATACCGAAAATCACTTTATGATATGTCACCCATCCTCAAATTGCTCCAGCTCAAGCACGCTTAACTTTAGAGTTCTCTCCAGACAAGTGACCGAAAAGATAATTGAACTTCGGTGACATAGGTAGCCAAATCAATTATTATAAACCTCTTCACATGCACCACTCAAAAAGCGCAACGTCTTGTTGCGTATACCAAGATCGTCACCTCTGACGGTGTGAGTCCACATGACTCCACACTCATCTGGATTTGGCTCTAATACTATTTATAACGCTCCGACCGCCACCGTCCATAGGCTTCACCAACAGCCAGTGCGTTCCTCTGGGAGGCTTGATAGACTTGTTTACTGACCCTGCAAATCACCACATAATTTTTTCCCGTGTTTTGTCCTTACTCACACGGTATTGGAAATCACTTTCCGGTAGGTCACCTATACTTAATTTCTCTAGCTCAAACACGCTTAACTCTGGATTTCTCCAGGGATAAGTGACCAAAAATATATATGCACTTTGGTGACATAGGTAGCCACATTAATTCTTATTGTTGAATGCCGATTTCACCTATCTCGTAGATAGATGAAATCAGTTTGGGTTTAGGAGAATATCTTTTGATTTTATAGATGTGCCTTGTGAAGGTTGCCTACGTACCCTTAAAACAGGGATCAATCCATTGGTAGTTAATGTTACATATAGAATTAGGTCTTTTGTGAAAGTTGTGGATGTGTTGTGAATCTCAGATGATCTTGAATGAAGAGAGGGTCTTCTTATTTATAAGTATTCAAGTCGGTTTCGAAATAGGAGTTTTCCTTTTTCCCATCGAGTTCGGTTTAGGAAAACTTCCTTGTTCCTCCGAGATTATAAAATATTCCGTAAATCTCGGAGGTCGGCGCCAACTATGACGAGCTGGGCTTTATGGGCCTTGAGGCTGGTAACCGTGATTGTGGGCTTAATCTCTTCCGAGTCTGAACCATCGTAGACCGAGATCAATTGGGCCGATCTCAGTTCAAACTGAGTTAAATCGGAGAATGCTAAATTCACCACCAACAATGAGTCCCCCCCAGTTCGGCGAATTAATCTTCAGATGATTTCGGCGATGTTCATGAGGAATTATTTAGCTCGGTATGAATTGAGATCGGCGAATTTGCGAGAAATGTAAACTCGGCGAAATAATGAACAGAGTTTGGCAGATTCTGCGAGGTCTTTAGTTCGGCTTTTGTTGCGAGGCTGGTTGTAACTTGACTGAAATTTTCCCTTTTACCAGTTGTTAAACATGGGGATCAATAGTCTATGTGAATAGACATAAAGTACTGGGCAGAGAATCTCATTCTGTTTAGTTTCAACTCGACAATGACAAGGAAAGAAGTCGGCTCGGGAGACTCAGGAGATCGATGAGCTGCTTCAGAAAGAATGTCCTTTGGGTTTTCTTTGGTTTTATAGATGCGCCTTGGGAAAGGCTGCCTACGTACCCTTTGCAGGGATCAAGCCATTCGTAATTCGGGTCATAAGGGTTTTGCGAGAGCTTGGCTTAAGAGTTTTTCGAACTATGAGAGCTCGGCTTAAGAGTTTTGCGAACTATGAGAGCTCGGCTTAAGAGTTTTGTGAACTACGTGAACTTGGCTTAAGAGTTTGTGATCGTTGTGAGATCGATTCTATAGTCTGAGTAAGGTCGTAAAATAATAAGATCCTTTCGAGTTCTCAATGTACAAAATTGGTGCCGTACATGATACACTCTTAGGTTGGGTACATAAGGTGAACTCGATTCTGCGATCCATATAGGATCGGCGATCGTTGAGAGATCGACTTATTTTACTTCCTAGATCGAATCGAAGTGTGCGAGATGTGCTCGGCTTATTTTACTCGGATGATATGAGAACGAATCTAATGCGGGACTGGCCCCGAATTTTAAGATGTGGATTATTTCACCATGGCACCATGTGGATGCATGCGAGACGGATCTCGGTTTTTTATTTTTGCATTCATGAGGAATGCTATCGATCATCTGGACATGATGTCGATGTGTGAACCATGAAGGTTTGGTTTCAAGTACGAACTATGTGAGTTTGGTTTTGAGAGTACGAACTATACGAGTTCGGTTTTGAAATACGAACTATGTGGCGCTGAAGGTGACGAGATGAATTTGTCGAGCTCAAATTTACAGACTGAAACCGACGGGCTAAAGCAGATGAGCTGAAACTGAAAAACTGAAAACTGAAACTTTGAATCAAAATTGACGAATTGAAATTCTGAACCAAAACTGACGAAATGAAATTCTGAACCAAAACTGACGAACTGAAATTCTGAACCGAAACTGACGAATTGAAAATCTGAACCGAAATTGACGAACTGAAATTCTTAACCGAAACTGACGAACTGAAATTTTGAACCAAAACTGACAAACTGAAATAGCTAAACTGACGAGTTGAAGTTGACTGAACCGAAACTGACGTAGTCTAGTTCGGCAGCGTAGCGTAGTAGCTAGATGATCATAACTCAGTAGAAAGTGTGTCGTAGCTCGGTAGAAGATGTAGCTCGCTGGACGAGCGTATTTATATATATATATAGAGATAGTGTTTTGTTTTTGTTTTTTTTTAAACGATTTCACGATGGCGAGGAAAGACCACTAGAAGTCTTAGAACGGAAAACCGAGCAAACTTGTTTCTCGTGTAGAGATAGTTAACTATCGAACACTATTGGACAAAAAGCTTCTCCAAAAGAAATATTAATGATAAAAGTACAAAGGTTAGCATGATACCTATTTACGTGTGTCCTCTTCTCATCAAGCGGAGGTAGTGTAGAATTTTTGTTGAGAAGTACCGAGTTAATGGAACTGGACGCTGTATCGGTCTTACCATTCGAGGTGATTGATATGTCAAAATGTTGTTGAGAAGTGCTTATCCAGGATGGATTGACGAGCTGGAGCTCTTGGTCGCATGTCGCTATAATGGTTTTTGCGTTGCTGAATCGCTCTAGCCAGAGCGACAATTTTTGTAAATCATGCGATATTTTGAATAAAGCTCTTGGTCGCATGTCCTTATAATGGTTTTTCCTTGAGATTTTGAATCATATATTTTAGCAAAGAAAGTGATACTTATCTTTTTGTTGCTGGTGCGTAATTGTTGAACTCGTTTCTTTGAGCGAAGACGACGGTCAATTGTGGAAAACGTAGACGATGTCAATTGTAAAGCTCATTATTTGCCCAAGTTCTACACAAGGTATATGTAAAGACATACCATCTTGTATTCAAGCATTAAGCGATTGACCGATCTGGCGAAATCCGGGAGAAGAACATTGATGAACTTTGAAGTGGATGAGCTCGTTGAGATAATATCAAAGGCTTGGATATTCTGTCAAAAGCTTGATCCATATTGCAGCAAATGAGTTTGCGGACAGACTTAGTCTTGTTTTCGCAACCTTATTACTTCGGTTTCAAGCTTGGCGGTGCAGGTTGTGGAGGAATCTCTCTTATAAACACTACGGAGTTAAAACGGAGATTGAATCAACATCCAGAGTTTGATGTGAGAATTCCCAAACAGGTTTCCCGAATCGGTTTTTGAAACCAAAGGAGGTTAGCAATCAACCGACCCGTGGCGAGCATGCAATAGGTTGCGGTCGTGCCCCTCCGACCCGCGGCGAGCAATCACTTGGCCGCGGTCGCGCCCCTTTGACCCGTGGCGAGCTCCCATTTGGCCGCGGTCGCATCCCTTCGACCCGCGGCTAACCTGTGAGAGCAGAATCTCACAACCTCAATCCTTAGCTTTTTAGGTTGTATTTTTTGAAGAAATAACAGAGAATTTGAGAGTAAAATGGTGTATATTATTATATTCGCTAAGAATTTGGTCCTTTTCTGATAGCTCTCGCCTTTATCTTATACATGCTGAAATTGTAAATGTCTAGACCTATTAATTCATATTAAATACAAACTTAAATTTACAATCTAAAACTTTAATGCTGAGCTTGATCCTGGGGTTTTGAATTAGCATGTTTTGACTTGGTGAAACGCAAGCTTATTCTCCTAGCGACCTCGCCCCTTCCTGCGTGCCCGGCTTCTTCCAGCTTGCGGGCTCGCTCCATGAGGTCTCATCGTGAACTGAGCTTCTTTGTTAGGCATGTTCAATCAGGTTGGGCATTGAGCGTGGAATTTGGGCCCAACAATTGCCCCCAGCATCCTTAATGATTTATCACTGAGGATACGATGCTGCGATATCGGGTCTTGATTGATTTCATAGTCGATACGATCTTGCAATCTCGGGTTTCTGATTGATTTCTTGCTTACTCAGATGCCGAGTTTGCAGGGATACTGTAATATATGTGCGACTTTTAAGGAATACGACATGGCGAGTGGGTGAGTGGGTAGTGGGTATAAATGAGCGGTTCACGCTGGTTCAACTTCCCACGCCGCCTCGACTCCCACTTGCCAAGGTAATGATGTCTTTTTACTTTTTCCCCATTTTTTTTTATCACTTCTACTTCTTTAATTGAACTGTCTTCGCCTCAGTTTTATTTTTATATGAGATATTATCTTCTGTAAAAGCTCATCCTCCATTGTTTCCGGCCAAATTTCTTCTTTCACCCTCGATTTTTTGCTCTTTCTGCAATGGCTTCTTCCTCTCAGCCGGGTGCTTCTCTCCCCCTCGCCGATCGGTTCGAATATCACTCAAGGAGTACGATTTCGTCTGTCGAGCTCGCAAATATCTTTGCCTTATGCAGACTCGATACCTGCGACCTACTTATTCCGTCGGCTGATAGCTCTCCAGAAAGTCCTCCGGAGGGTTACACATGCGGTTATGCTGCGCTCTTCTTGAGATGCCGCCTCAATTTTCCCATCCCGACGGCTATCTCTAACATTATCAGCGACCTCGGGCTCGCCCTTCCACAGCTTATGCCCAGCGCGATGAGATCTCTTGTCACACTATGGGTGCGTTCTAAAGAATCTGGGGTCGTGTTCGACACTGAGGTCTTTCGCTTTCTCTTCAATGTCAAGGGGAACTCACATCTTCGTGGGACCTACTATTTTCCGGCGAAGGTTAACCGGTCCGTTTTCAGGTTTAATGTGAGGGATGATAAGTGGTGGGAGCAGTGGTTGTATTTCAAAATCTCCAACAAATCTGTTGAGGGTGAGTCAGTACTTCGACATTCCTGGGCTCAGATTACTGGTCAGCATGATCCCTAGGATGCCGATTTCGAGTGCCTTTTCTAGGGATTTCTTAATCGCTATTTCCTTCTGTTCTTATTTGATTTTCTTTTTTGCATAGTCAATTGATTTTTCAAAAATAGTGACGACTGAGGTTCAACAGCTCATCGATCTTGTCAAGGAGGAGAGCTCTGACTGGAAGTGTTTCACCCTCGATAGGATTCAACAAGCTCGCGAGCGCTGAGCTCTCGGGCTATCCGTTGCAACTGCTCTCTGGCTCATAGGTTTATATGCATGTATATTTATATTTCAGTTTTTGGGTCATGAGTTTTTCCTCATTCAAATCACCCTTGTTTGGTTTCGCAGATTCTCGGTCTCCGTCTCCCCCGCCTCAAGTTCAAGTTTTGGCCCCGGTTATATCCATTATCCCGAGACTCGAGGCTATTGTTAAAGATTTAGCTCGCGTTGATGTTGATCCTCCGGCCAGTTCCCAGGTGCCGGATACTGCCCTTGTTACCTCCCAGGTTGACCTGACTCGCAGCGACAGCTCCACCGAATCCAACAAGATGGTTCCTCCTAAGAAAGCACAGCGCCTTTCATACAGGGAGAGGATGCGACTGCACCCTGCCCCGACGCCAGCTGGTGCTCTTGACAAGAAGGTCATGGCGGCAGCTTGCCAACGGGTGGTGAGATTGAGATTGCCCAGCATGATGTGCGAGCTAGAGGCTCTCAAAGGTCTACCTCTAGGGTATCTTCTAAGGGGCCCAGTTACTCTGCCGAGCATCAATCTCGCTCTAAGCGGTCTCGCGATGATGGATTTGAGGGTGAGAAAACATCAAGGAGGCATGTTGCACCTTTCTCACAAGGTGGTGGAGGAAGTTCTCTAAATGCTTTTAGGTTCGACTTTGATGGACCTGAGGCATTCGTAGAGAACAACTCCCATCTAGTGAATCTTTTCAGGCGTGTTAGGCTTTCCTCCTGCTTTCCGCCGTCCCTGACGAATATGAAGAAGTCTGAAAGCGATACCAAGTTCGCGAGTGTGATTGGTCAGGTAGCTTCGATTTCCTCTTCTTTTTTATTATTTATTTATGACTTCCTTGCTAAAGAAATTTTAACATTTCTTTTCAGGTAATTTCTGCTGCGAATGAGTTAGTTCACTCGTTTGAGCAAGATCTCCGCTCTGCTACTCAGTCAGATGAGGTTGAGAGGGCGGCTAAAACCATTGCTGACCAGGTCGCCGAACGGAACGAGGAGGAGATGGCTAAGATTACCCTTCTGCAAAGTCAGGTTAAAGATCAGGCCGTTTTGGCCAAGAGATGGGAAGACTCTACTCGAGAGGCTCAAGCTCGTGCTGACACTCTTCAAGCTCGGATCTTTGCATTGGAGAAATCTGGTGAAGATTTGAGGGTGGACCTCCGAGTCGCCGAAGGGCGAGCTGGGACTGTTGAGGAAGGCTTACGCTTTGCCAGCGAGAGTATAGTAGGCTTAAGAGTCCAGGTTGAGAAATTCAAGGAAGATTCGAAGAAGCTCCCCAGGAAGCAGAAGGAGATGGTGAAAAGGGCTTAGAAGGCTGCGAGGAGGGAGATGTCCAAACAATATTGCACCATTCTTTTGGGGATAAAGGATAAATTCGAGAAGAAGAAGATCGAGGTTGACACCGGGACTCAGATTATGGAGTGTAAGTCCATCATCCTTCTTCTCGATGATATTATTAATCAGACCATCAACGACTTTGAGGCTGAGAGAAAGGATATTGAGGCTGGGAAGCTGAGGTTGGATGCGAAGCTTGCCATCGTCCAGGTATCAGATTTTTCCTTAGGTAAACTTGACATTCCGCAGGTATCCGATGATTCGGTTACGCTGCATGCTGGGCCAAGTGCACAACCATTAAGTGATCAGTTGGACCTTGGTTCTCAGGAGCTTAGGAAGGATTTCCCATTGCTCTTGGATCAGCCTGTCTCGGCGGATAAACAAGATGAACCTGCCTGCTAGAGACCCTTCTATTCTTTTCATCATTTTTCTGTTTTTTGAACTTGGTACCGGGGGGAGGCCTTTAAACCCATTTCTGTTTATTGTTGAACTAGTTATGCCCTGATGGGCCTTTTGGTTTGAACTTATGCTCCTTTGAGGAGGCTTTAATTATTTTGATTTTGCTTTAAAGATCCTCTTTTTGTGTGTTTTTTTATGATAATTTTTGCCATTTAGAGGCTGACACTTTTCATCAGATCAGAGGCAGTTTTTCAGCCAAAGATCCAGGTCGTTCAGAGACCTTGCTCCCAGGTCGTTTAGATACCTCGGGAGCTTACCATACGGTTTTAAGACGCAAGGTCGAAGCCGTTTAGAGGCATGCATGTAACCTAAATAGTTTAGACGTAGAGGTTGTTGTCATTTAGAGACTAGAAAGGTTGTGACCTTGCAATTTAGACGCAAAGTCGAGCCATGCTAGTTGGTAGCATGCTCTAGCTCGTAAGGCTGTTCATTTATGTAGTAAAGCTTTTAGCTTGTAAATAGAAGTTGAGAGTCCTCTAGCTGCATTTAACAGGCTTGAGGCTAGGGAAGATTTTGTTTTTATTTTAATAGATGCACCCTTATGAGGTTGCCTACGTACCCTTAGGAGGGATCAAGCCTTTTCGTAGTTCGATTTTTACAAGTGTCTTTTTAGTGATCTTCTTCAAATTCATGGCATTCCACGAGTTCCTCTCGGGTGTGTTGTCGTGCACCCTGGTGAGCTTGTATACACCGTTCTTTACTACCTTGAAAATTCGGTATGGACCTTCCCAGTTGGTACCCAATTTTCCAGCATTCCTTTCTCTTGTGTTTTCATAGACTTTTCGTAGGACGAGCTCGCCAATTTGAAATCTTCACTGTTTGACCTTTGAATTGTAGTAGCGTGCTGCTGCGTGTTGGTAGTTTTGAAGATTAACGAATGCTCGATCTCGACGCTCATTGATGACATCGAGTTGGTCGAGGAGCATTTGGTTATTTAGCTCTTCGTTTATGGGACACATATCTAACCTCAGGCTGGGGACTGCGACCTCAGCGGAGACCACGACCTCCATCCCATAAGCCAAGGATAATGGTGTTTCTGAGGTTGCTTTGCGAGATGAGGTCCGATAGGCCCATAGTACTCCATGGAGTTCTTCAGACCATTTTTGCTTATTAGCATCCTGTCAATTTTTGAGATTATTCAATATTAGCTTATTTGCTGCCTCGGCCTGCCCGTTGCCTTGATGGTAACGTGGAGTCGAGGTTTTTAGCCTAATTTCGTGATCTTCACAAAACTCGAGGAACTGATTTGAGATGAACTGTGAACCATTATCGGTTATAATCTCGTATGGGACTCCGTGCTGGCATACTACATTTTTCCATACGAATTCATGTACGTGGTTTGCTTTAACCTGCTGGAAAGCTTATACCTCTACCCATTTGGTGAAGTAGTCAGTGATGACGAGTATGAAGCGACACCTCCTTCTTCCCGAGGTTACCATGGGTCATACTATGTCCATATATCACCTCATAAAGGGGTATGGAGATGAGATGGAAGTTAAATTTTCAGTAGGCTGATGCAATGTGGGAGCATGCCATTGGCATTTGTCGCATGCTTAAGAGTGTTCTTCACAGTCAGCGACCAAGGTGGGCCAAAAATACTCTTGCCTTTTGATCCTGATGGCTAACGCCCTTCCTCCTGAATGGCTGCAACACGAGCCTCCGTGCACTTCCAACAATATCGTAACAACTTCGAGCCCGTGGAAATATACCAGGTAGGGGCCATTCATACTTCGCTTATAAAGGTGGTAGCTGATTATACAATATCTTGAAGCTATGGTTTATAGTTTCCAAGCTTCCCACTTGCTGGGGGGAACCTGTTGCCCTCAATGTATTGTATAATCGCTGCTCACCAGTTAACTCTTGCAATCATTTTTTCGCGGAGAGTAACATGTATGGCGTCGAGCGGAGCTTGTTCCGGGTCCTCAACTTCTCCTATTTTGGGAGGGAGGTCGTCCTCTATTGGGGCTAGTACTATTTCCAACTCCATATTGTCATCATCTATATTCATTAAATCCTCGACATCTTTATTGATTTTAATGCTTGACTTTTCAATTCTTTCCACTGGAATCACTCTTTTTACACGTGGATTCGAGGTTAATGCCAGAGCTACCAGTGCGTCTGCGATCGTGTTCTCACCTCGCGGTATTCGCGTCAGGCTGAAGACTTCTAATCGCTTAACTAGCTCGTAGACTATTGCTAGATAGGATTCCATCCTGCTATCTCTGGTTTCGTATTCTCCATGAAACTGACTTGTAATGAGCTGGAAATGGCTGAACGCATTCAGGTTGCGTATTCCTATCCCAACTGCGAGTCGGAGACCTGATTTTAAAGCCTTGTACTCGGCTTCGTTATTCGACGCTGAGAATCCGAGTCTGAAATACTGTTCCACGACCTCATTAGTCGGGGATACGAGGTGGATTCTAACACCTGTCCCCTGTTTCGAGGATGCTCAATCAACATAGAGCTGCCAGGTTCCAGAACATGTCTCGGTCATCTCGCTATTAGCTGTAAGCTCGATGATGAAATCAGCTAGTACATGTGCTTTGGCGCTAGTACGAGGTCGATATTCGATATCGTATTCGCTAAGCTCGATAGCCTATTTGGCTAGCCTGCTAGACTGGCTGGGACTGTGCAATACTGTGCGTAATGGCTGTGTCGTCATCACTATGATAGGGTGTGACTGAAAATAAGGTCTAAGCTTGCGAGCTGAGACTACTACTGCCAAAGCTAGCTTTTCCACTAGTGGATACCAGGTTTCAGCGTCCACTAGGGATTTTCTCACGTAGTAGATTGGTTTCTGCTCAGCTCGCTCCTCTCTTATGATGACGCCACTTACTGCGGCCTCAGAGATCGCTACGTATAGGTAAAACGGCTCTCCCTCTATTGGTTTTGACAGAATGGGGGCTCGGAGAGGTACGCTTTTAATTGCTTAAAGGCTTCCCCGCACTTGTCATTCCAAATGAACTTTTTGTTTCCTTTTAGCAGTTGGTAAAAAAGGAGACATTTATCAGTCGACCTGGAAATAAATCGATTCAGGGCAGCAATGCGGCCTGTCAGCCATTGCACCTCCTTTACCGAGCTCGGAGATTGCATTTCCAAGATCGCACTAATTTTTTTGGGGTATGCTTCTATTCCTCTTTGAGTCACTATGTAACCTAGGAATTCACCTGAAGCAACCCCAAAAATACACTTTGAGGGATTCAGTTTCATCCCATACTTGTTTAGTAAGGTGAAACATTCCCCAGCTGACTTATGTGGTCTTCCTCTTTCAACGATTTAACCAACATGTCGTCAATGTAGACCTCCATTGACTTGCCCAGGAGGATGGCAAACATCCTGTTCATAAGTCTTTGTTGGGATGCTCCCGCGTTTTTAAGGCCAAATGGAATCACTTTATAATAGCACGTTCCTCGTTCTGTTATGAAGGATGTCTTATCTTGGTCCTCCTAGTTCATTACTATTTGATTATACCCTGAGAACACATCCATAAAGCTGAGGAGCTGGTGCCCTGCGGTAGCTTCCACCAGCTGGTCGATGTGAGGTAGTGAGAAGCTATCTTTAAGACATGCTTTGTTTAGATCTGTAAAATCCACACACACTCGCCAAGTGCCATTTTTTTTTTTACCACGACCGGATTCGCTAGCCAGTCGGGATATTTCACCTCCTTGATGAATCTAACGCTTAGCAACCTGGTGACCTCGCTTTTAACAGCCTCGGTCTTGTCAGGTCCAAATTTCCGACGCTTTTGACGTACTGGTTTGTGATTTTGATCCACATTGAGCTCGTGCGAGATGATTCTTAGATCGATTCTGGGCATATCAGCTGTTGTCCATGCGAATGAGCCGGTATTTTTTTTGAGGAATGTTATTAGTTGATCCTTTTGAGCCTTGGAGAGCTCGGATCCAATTCCTACCTTCTGGTCAGGATGAGACTCGTTGACCACAACTTTCTCGATAAAGTCTTTGCGAGGTCTGATAGAGCCTGGACCGCTCTTCTTTTTGGCAAGGCGGTATGCGAGCTCATCCTTACGTTGTAGTTGATATATGGCGCTTTCCTTTGCTATCTGGAAACCTGCCATATAACATACTCTCGAAGCCTTCTGGCTTCCCTTTATTGTTGCGATTACATGCTGAGTAGAGAATTTTACACACTGGTGGTAGGTTGAAGAAACATCCCTCAAAGAGTGTATCCACGTTCTGCCAATGATGGCATTGAACAGGCTGGCCTATCTATAACAGCGAATTCAACCATCCTCCTTACTCCAGCTGCTATTACAGGAAGCCTTATTGTTCCAAGGGGTAGCGTGGTTTCCCTAGAGAAGCTGGTTAACACCATCTTATCCCCTTTGATTTCGTAACTTGGTATACCCATTTCCCTAAGAACACTTAGGAGGATGAGTTCCACGGAGCTGCCAGTATCTACAAGCATCATGGTGAGCTCGCATCCACCCATTTCCAGCTTGATTAGGAGGGCGTCATCGTGTGGAGAGTCTAGCTCGAGAGCTTCGCTTTCCCAGAATGAGATTTGCGTGTCAGGTCCTTTGAACGGGATTCTATCACGTAAATCAGTATTTACCCTCTGCTGATGCTTCTTGATTGAATTCACGGAGTTGCGACACAACTGATATCCTCCGTGGATGAAATTAATCCTCTTCTTCACGCTAGGAGGAGGTAGCTCTACTTCCCTGTCATCGTGGCGTTCTCGCCTCGTTGCGTCCTCGGAAGAGCGTTCTCGCTTCTGATCATCCTCAGATGGGCGATCTCGCCTCATTGCATCCTCGGAAGAGCGTTTTCTCTTGCGATCATCCTCAGATGGGCGATCTCGCCTTTCGTCATCTCGAGTTGGGTAGTAGTTCCTCCTCGAAAGAGGTTTTCCAGCTCGACGTTGCCCAATTTTCATGCTGCGAATTTTGCAGCAAGCTGCTTTTTCACCTCATAGCATTCCTCAGTCGAATGACCTTTTATTTTATGAAAATCACACCACTTGCTGGGGTCATACGACTTGAACTTGTTATGAGGTGGGCTTCCTACTGAATATGAATGCAACCCCTGATTCTGTGTTTGGTCTTGGGACTCTTTCCTCCCGAGTTTTTTTGGCTCCCTGGGATTTTGTCGTGTGAGCTGGCTTAGTCGGGGTTGCGGGTGCATGCTACTTTGACTGAGCTGCACTCGCCTCCTCAAGAATAATCCAGCGCGAAGCTCGGTGTAGCGCATCATCTAGCGACACCAGCTCCCGAACTGTGAGCTCCTCAAAGAATTTTGAGGTTTTTAGTAGTCCGTGTTGAAGGGCTTTCAGGGCCGTTGGGTTATGTAGATCGGCGATTTTTGCCTTGACGGTTTTAAAACTGGCAATGTACTTCCACAACGAGTCACCTGGCTTTTTAGTAAGTACCCATAGATCGGCCTCCGAGGTCTCGAATTGGATAAATACCGAATATTGCTTCAAGAATGCGGCTTGAAGTTGGGTGAAGATGTCAATCGAGTTCAGTTTCATGGAGGTGAACCATTCCAGGGCTGAATCTGTTAGATTTTCGGCGAAGAAACGGCGGCGTGCTGACTCGAGGTCGCCCCCGAGTAGTCGCACCCTCGAAAAGGCGAATTTGAAACTTCTCATAAATGCCTTGGGCTCGGTTTCTCCGTTATATCAGGGAAATCGGATGTTCCCGACATCGCCGAGCTGGGGGCTCGCGATCCGCGAGGTGAATGGGATATGATTGACTTAATCAATTACCCTATCTATTTCGGGTGCTGAGCTTAGAGCAGCATGGACATGCGATCTCATCCGCTGAAGTTCGGCACTAGTTTTTTTATAATATTTCTTGATCGATTCAAATCCATGTGAGGTGCCGGGTCCTAGATTGTTTTTGTTATTGCACGGGAACCGGAGAAGGGATTCTCCAGCGGGCTGGGCATGGTTGCTGACCCCATTTTCAGGTCGCGCATCGACCTCGGGATTATCCCGAGTCTCAACTTCGTTAGCGTTCCCAGAGCGATCTTGACCGATTAAACGATTTGAGGTCGGATTTACTCCCGGGAGGGTCGCAATTGGTGTAGTTCCTCCTTCCGCAGTCTGGATCGTGGATAGAGTGAATATGGGTCCAATATCATCGAGCTGAACCGCGAGGTGGTGGCTGACCCGACCATTCTGTTGGTCGAGGCACGATATCGGAAAAGTTTAGCCTCGTTACCGGTGGAGACGAGAATAGTAATCATCCCTGTCCAGGGGCGAACGGGGATTGTGTCCCAGGTGGGAGGGCGAACCGCCCGATGGCGCCTGCCCCAGCAGTTCTTTCGAGATCATCTTAGCGAGCTGCCATTAGGCGATTCTGTTCTATGAGAACCGATATCAAGTTCCAGATCTCAGCTATTTGATCCGGAGCCGGCTGGTTTAAGGCTGCAGATCCCGAAGGATCAGCAGTTTCGTTAGTCCCAGTCGTGACACTCGCTCCCGAGGTGGTAATGAGAACGTTTGTCGTTCCATCCAGGTTTGCCAGAGCGATGGCGTCAGGCTGGGTTGGTGGGATGGAGGTGTTTATAACTCCGGATGAGGCAGTGGCTGCTGCGCTTGTTGTGTCTGACATTATCTTCTTTCAAGTGATTGGTTTCGTAGGTTACAAGAAGGAAGTTGTTTTGCTCATTCCCCACAGACGGCGCCAAATTGTGAGACCATTATCTCACAACCTCAATCCTTAGCTTTTTAGGTTGTATTTTTTGAAGAAATAATAGAGAATTTGAGATTAAAATGGTGTATATTATTATATTCGCTAAGAATTAGGTCCATTTCTGATAGCTCTCGTCTTTATCTTATACATGCTGAAATTGTAACTGTCTATACCTATTAATTCATATTAAATACATACTTAAATTTACAATCTAAGACTTTAATGCTGAGCTTGATCATAGGGTTTTGAATTAGCCTGTTTTGACTTGGTGAAACGCAAGCTCATTCTCCTAGCGACCTCGCCCCTTCATGCGTGCTCGACTCCTTCTAGCGTGCGGGCTCGCTCCATGAGGTCTCATCGTGAAATGGGCTTCTTTGTTAGGCTTGTTCAATCAGGCTGGGCCTTGAGCGTGGAATTTGGGCCCAACACAACCCCCTGTCGTTTGCGATCGATTCCCTTCGAAACCCTTTGATCCCCATCCATTCTTAATCACCCCCATTCCCATTCCCAATCACCACAACACCATCTACCATCCCCTATCCACCAACATTCCATTCCCACATCCATTCCCCACCACTTCCAGTTAAGTTTTCTTTTTCTCTTAAACTTTTTCAATTATTAGATACTCTATTTCTCGTCCTTGCTCAATTTATTTTACATTGGGGACAGTGTAATTTAAGTCTGGGGAAGGATTACATCCCTTACTAACCAACTTTTCTTTCATTAGTCTTTACATTTTGCATTTTTCGCGTTTAAAAAAAAAAATTCAAAATTTTCAATAATTAAGAATACGTTTTGAGGGAATGATAAAAGAAATCCTTGAAGATAACCGACCAGTGTGCTTCTACGCTATTTCCTAGTAACATCCTCTTTCGTAATTTGGTTCTAGACTAGGCGGTAGTTAGAGTTTCTGTTAATGAGAAATACCCTGAGGAGTTTAGACCGTAGATATTCTTTAGGATGGAATATACTTGCTTTATTATACTTGGACTGTAACTTGACTTAATTTTCTCATCAAAGGTTTATGCAAAGATAACGAATCATACATTCAAGACGTTCTTTTATCTTTTACCACTCTTTGTCGTACCTAAATGGCCAGCTCATCTTTAGTTGGTATCCCACACGAACCTCAGCCATTTTTCAAACCTCATGCATTCTCCCTTTGTGTCTCATGTGTAGATATGTGCAAAAACGCTGGAAAGGGAGGAAAGACAAAATTTTCAGTCACTAAAGACGAAGAATATACGCGATATGTGGAGGTTAAATCAACAAAGACCAGAGCTTGGTTCTGTCTTGGAAAACTCAAAATCATGGTATATTTTTGTGCCCCTAAGACTCTATTTCAATAAAAAGCGTTTTCCCCTTTCAAAAACAAAAATCGAAAGGGAAAGGAAACAAGAACTTAAAGATAGTCTCGATTGGTCGAAATATATATGAGATATCCATGGTTTGTTTGTGAGAAGTTTGTCATTCCGAGCCCACAGAAAAATCTAAGTCTGGGAGAATGACATAAAACTTATGTTTCTGGAGAAAGGAGGAAGTGTAACATTTTTACGCAAGAAGAAGTGAATGGAAGCTGTGGTTCTCAATAGGTCATTCTTCTCTTGCTGTTTTGCATAATATTTCGCACCCTCCGGTGAAATTACGGTAACCCAAAATACTTTTAACCTCACCTCTAAATGTCTTTAATACCGAGCATCGATTATCTTGGTTTGATCCTTTTGATGAAAATTTCACATTTGCACTTAATGAATTTAGAGAACTAGTTGACCAGAATTTTTGATTTTGAAAGTTTAAATTTTGTATGACGGATACCGTTGACTAGTGTTTCGAAAACTTTTGGTGAGAATTTTCTAGGCTAGATTGAGATTAATGTAGTTCGATTGTCATGGTTTAGAATGACGGTCTCCGAGATTTCGAGTTCTCTATGATTTTTGTTTGATCTTTCCAAGCTTGGGTTTTGTTTTGTTAGAAGACAAACAAAGTCTAAGTCTGGGGGAGTTGATAACACCGTATTTTTACCCATTTTATCACTTATTTTTGAACTTTTTAATAAGTGTTTCACTTGATTTTATATTTTTTTATCATGGTTTTCGCATATTTGTGGTTTCAAAACTCTTTTCAGGTTACTTAGGCAAAAGCATTAAAAATTGGAGAAAACCCAGAATTTCGGCTTAAAGTCATACCGTCAGAAGTTCAAATGCCAAAGAGGTTCTTATCACCGTCTGATCCAGACCAATTTTGGCGATATTCAAGAAAGACCAACTATCTTTCCATTCCAATTGATTTAAGGACGATCCAACGGTTCTATCAACCTATACATGAAGATCAATAAGTCCCATTCGGCCACTCCCGGAGCAGCTCCACCTGTGGCCATGAGACAGTTCACCGCGGGCAGAAGTTTTCTCCCGACTTTGGTCTTAAAATTGAGAAACGTCATCTTCATTCTCTTGTTCTTTATTTAATTATGTCTTCGTTTTCAATTATGTCCGAGTAGTTTAGTCGTTGGGTTTAAAAGGATTATCGAAGGGTATTTCTATGTTCGATAAGGATTTCATAAGGTAAACCTAGCCGTATTCTAGAATTCTTTCCCATAGATCGTTGTTAATGCATCAAAAGTGCATAATCATGAACTAGAGGTTGATTTCTAGGTGTTATAAAAACCACCAAAAGGGCTGAATTTAACCACCCGAATCATTAATCTATAGGAACGTGTCGCGCTATAAGATACGAAAGTATACGTACAGAGTGCCGTGAGTGTAAACGAACATGTTTGTTCATCATAACTTTCTGCACGGCCAGAGACGAAAGCTACTGGTCGAGTATATAAGTCATTGATGCGTAGGATGTACGAAAGTAGGCTACGTCATTTAATATGTTCCAATTCGTGGATTTTACTAGAATCAATGTTACTAAGATCTTAGGTACCGTGTTTGAATCGAACATTCTCCAAAGATATCCATGTCGAACCAACATCATTTTATTATAGTTTACAACCGATTTTTCTCTTTTATTTTATTGCCAACGATTTCATACTTCAATTTAGAAGCAACTTTACTTTTTATGTACTTTACAATTTTCGTTACCAAAAATCTTATAAAAACTTATTCTCGTTTTGGATTTCCTTACTAATTCTCTTTTTTAAGGTCTCACATAAAAGCATTCCCTCCATGTGGATCGATACATTAAGTCCTACAACGCATATATGTGCACCTGAAGACTTTTAAGGTTTATAAATTTAAAACCTGAAGTTAGGATAACAATCCGCTCGCATCAGAGGCTCGATAACCGCGACGAGATTTCTCCAGCAAAGGAACTGCAACTCATATTCAGAGAGATTGAAAGACATGGAATTCCAACTAATTCATTTGGGAATTCTCCGGTGATGGAATTGTTTCTGAGATTGAGAAGTTGAAGACTCCGACGGGACAAGATTTCCCTAGGGATTTCTCTGGAGAGCTCGATTAAATTGAGCTTTGTGAGCTCGATTAACGACCCGATTCGAGACGGCAGAGAACCGGTTATGGAAGTCTTCACCAGAGTCGTAGAGTCTCTCATCTGACAAAGGAGGAGTTTTGCTTCGCCTGCCATTGGAGGAAGAGATGTGTAAAGAAGAAGGCCATATAACTTGATTTTTTTTATAAAGTATGAATCAATTTCCGACTAAGTGATATCAGTTGACGATATATGAGATAATTAAACATGATTATGTAAAACTTAGCTTCTTTGTATTTGACGAAAACGTTCTCGATGACGTTGTCAACATGTTGGTGATTAGTGATTGGAGATCTCAATCGATAAACACGACAAGATAGATTTAAAACTTCGTCGGACAACGTAGATGTCACCGACTAAGGAGTTTGGTTTTTGTTATCGCAAGGTCTCGGTGGTGGCGTTCAAGTCATCCTCGAGTTTCAGATTTCTAGGGTTTAATAATTCTCCATTTCACACAGACGGCGCCAATTGTTGAATACAGATTTCACCTATCTCGTAGATAGTCGAAATCTGTTTGGGTTTAGGAGAATTTCTTTTGATTTTATAGTTGTGACTTGTGAAAGCTGCATACGTACCCTTAGAAAAGGGATTAAACCATTCGTAGTTCATGTTACATAGAGAATTATGTCTTTTGTGAAAGTTGTGGATGTGTTGTGAATCTCAGATAATCTTGAATGAAGAGAGGGTCTTCTAATTTATAAGTATTCGAGTCGGTTTCGAAATAAGAGTTTTCTTTTTTCCCCTCAAGTTCGGTTTAGGAAAACTTCCTTGTTCCTCCGAGAACGGGGTCTTTTTTGCTTTTTTAATATTGGATTTTGTAAATATCCATGCAATGAATTATTTTACTTGAAATTGCCTACCACATAAAAATAGAACGAAATTGATTTGATTTAATCTAATCGAATCCTAAACCAACGAGTCACACACTAAGAGCGGATCAGGTCCTTTTAGGCGATCCCGCGAAGCAGGTCTCCGGTGTCTAAGATCTTATCTGACTATTGGGAGATCCCTCATGTGATCAAAAACAACATATCACCGAAGTCCCACCTATTCAAAAAAATGATGCCTGAACCGACGGGAAGCTCTTTTTCGCAGGGTGCGGAAAAACTATGAAAAAACGACGATTGTTCGTGAAGGTTTCAGAGGTGGAATAGAATAACCCGGTTGAAACGTAATGATCATACGTCTGTAATGCATTGTATGTCCCAGAATAGGTCCCATTCTTTTAACCTTTCCGGGGAGTCGATGACTATTCATAGCTATTACCTGACACCAAAGAAGAGTTCGACTAATGGATTCGTATCGATACAGAAGAAAAGGTTCTCTATCGATTCAACAAGTGATGTACTTATGGTTAGGAAATTTTCTGTAAATCTCGGAGGTCGGTGCCAACTATGACGAGTTAGGCTTAAATGGGCACTGTGGCCAGTAACCGTGATTGTAGGCTTAATCTCTTTTGAGTATGAACCGACGTCTACCAGGATCAATTGAGCCGATCTCGATTCAAACCGGAGAATGATAAATTCACACCAACATTTATAAGCCTTTTTATATGCACAACCATATACTAGAATTCGAGATATTACAGATCTCTAGAATACTACATCCTTTGTTGTGCACTTGCAGTAGCTTTATAAAGTTAAAATATGTGTTATCACAACTCTTGTGAGGCACTACCGACATCCGGGCTTGCTGATTCCAGGGTTGTTAGAATTACTTATGATTTTTTAGATCCTTGGTCACGTATATAAATATTCTTTAGTAAATGTGTTTCCACCTCTTTTCATCCGACTGAAGGCACAACGACTTTTAATTTAGGTGATTACCGAGCACAACCATACAGACGGTTTTTATGAAAGAATATTGAAGATTTCCTCCTCCTAGAACGAATTGTCTAAAGATTTTTTAAACAAAATCCCCGAGCACATTGCTCCGCTAAAAGAATTCAAACTCCTTAAAGGGGAGAACTTTCAATATGTCAAGAGAGCCAACAAGCGTTATTCTAAATTTATAAGTGTTATAACATCCCGATTTCTATTATATGTAGAGAGATTTATAAAAAATGATTTGGTTACCTATGTCACTAAAGTACACTTATTTTTTCGGTCATTTGTCAAGAGAGAACTCCATAGTTAAGCGTGATTGAGCTAGAGCAATTTAAGGATGGGTGACCTACCGGAAAATGATTCGCGGTACCGTACAAGTGAGGACAAAACATGAAGAAAGATCATGTGTTGATTGCTGGGTCAGTAAACAAGACTTGCTAGCCACCCGGACTAGTGCACCGACCGCCGAACAAGGGTGGGGCCCACGGGCCGAGAGAGGGCATGGAGGCCCACAGACGGTGGCAGGCCGAGGCGTTATAAGTGGTATCAGAGCCGAACCCAAAAACGAGTGTGGAGTCATGAGGGCTCACACCGTCAAAGGTAACGGTCTTGGTGCGCAACGAGGACGTTGCGCTCTGTGAGTGGGGGTGATTGTAACATTCTGATTTCTGTAATATGGTGGTGCATGCGGATAGGTTTATAAGAATTGATTTGGCTAACGCCCTCGTTGCGCACCAGGACCGTTACCCTTGACGGTTTGAGCCCACATGACTCCACACTCGTTTTTGGGTTCGGCTCTGATACCACTTATAACGCCCCGACCGCCACCGTCTGTGGGCCCCCACGCCCGGTGATTATAAAATCATGATTTCTGGTATATGGTGGTGCATGCGGAGAGGCCTATAAGAATTGATTTGGTTACCTATGTCACCAAAGTGCACTTATCATTTGGTCCAGACGGAACTCCAGAGTTAAGCGTGCTTGAGCTGGAGAATTCTAAGGATGGGTGACCTACCGGGAAGTGATTCACGGTATCGTGTGAGTGAGGACAAAACACAAAAAAGATCACGTGGTGATTGCAGGGTAAGTAAAAAAGTCGTACGAGCCACCCATACAAGCGCACCGGTCGTTGGACGACGGTGGGGCCCACGGGACGAGAGAGGGCGGGGGGCCCACGAATGGTGATGGTCGGGGTGTTATAAGTGGTATCAGAGCCGAACCTAAAAATGAGTATGGAGTCATGTTGGCTCACACAGTCAAGGGTAACGATCCTGGTGCGAAATGAGGGCATTGCGTTCTGTGAGTGGGGGTGATTGTAAAATCCTGATTTCTAGTATATGCGGAGAGACTTATAAGAATTTATTTGGCTACCTATGTCACCAAAATACACTTATCTTTTTGGTCACTTGTTCACAGAGAACTCTAGAGTTAAGCGTGCTTGAGCTGGAGCAATTTAAGGGGTGGTGACCTACAGGGAAGTGATTCGTGGTACCGTGCGAGTGAGGACAAAACATGGAAAAATATCACGTGGTGATTTGATAACACCGGTTTTTGACCATTTTTATGGATCACTTTCATATTGTTTTGCAGGTGTTTTAACTCCGTTTTCAAATATTTTCAAGTGATTTTCATATTTTAGAGATTTGAAAGACATTTCAGGTAACTCAGAATAAAAGAGTGCATTTCAGAGCAAAAGTACGTTTTTGGATAAACTTGGACCATCAAGAAATCTTGCAGCTTATAATGGAGACATTTTCACCGTCTGATCATCCCCAAATTTGGACACAACAAAGTAGACACAACCATCTTTCAAATGCAATTGGATTGGAAGCAATCCAATGGTTGGATCCTTAAATATATCTGAAGCACTGAAGGCAGATGAAGCTGCCCCGAAGAGAAGTCCACCGCACCTGGAGGAGCTGGAGATGCGGCCAAGAGGCATTTCGCCACTCCTGGAGAGTCTCAACCCGCGGCTAAGAGGCGTTTCGCCACTCCCAGAAGGCCCGCACTCACGACCAGGACCATGCGCGACCAAATCGACTCGTTTCTTCACCGAGGCCAAAACAGTCATTTCACACAAAACCCTAAACAAAGATTGGCTCTATAAATACTTATTTTATACCTCTTAGACAGACACGTTACATTCTTATTACGCTTGAAGGCAGAAGCGAATCTCTTGTGACTTGTGCACCTGTTTTCTTTGGTTTGGAGCAAAGGATTCTCGATTCGTGTTCTTCGATAGAGAAGCTTTCTTCATCCCTTTTTACTTACTGTTTTTATTTGATTTATTGAATATGATTACCTCAGCTATGGCTGATTAAACTCCTTGTTGGGCATAGGGGTTTGAAAGGGCTCTCATGGTTCGATTCTTATTAGGTTATTAGTCTAGGATACCGATAGGGTTCTTCGTTCTATCCTTGTTGTTAATGCGTTGTTTGACTAACCGTCTTAGCAACTGATATTAGGTATTTTAGAGCCACGACAGTGCTGTATCTAATCGCTTGAACTAGGGTAGACGAGCAAAGCCGTCGTAAGATTTCAAAAGTATACTTACGGAGGAATTGTGGGCGTAAACGACCTTTGAGAGTATCATTAACTACTTGCGCAGACGGAGACGAAAGCTACCGTCCGAATACTGAAGTGAGTAGGTGTGTAGGATTATGGGAGTATACTACACGCAGCGTACGTGTTCCAAGTTCAAGAATTCGAAGTCGACAAAAGTCGCTTTAGAAATCCTAGAAGTTTCCTTGTAAAAATCGGCCATAAACCCTAGAAAATTTCCGATTGCTCAACGGTTCGTTTAATTGATTCACAACCTCAATAAAATATTTAGTTAGCTACTGCCCTTCTTAGTTTAGTTTAGATTCCATAGATACGACCGTAACAAAACCCTAAATATAATTTACGTCTAGACATAAGTTAGAACTCGTTAGAAATCGACAACGTCTAACCCTGTGGATTCGATCCCTATATACTACTTCGTGTGCTGTGAACTTGTGATATATCATGGTTTTTACCCATTTTTAACCATGATATAGGTCTCATTTATAGTGTCTTTCTAGTATTTTTGGAGTCTTTTTTAGTATTTTCAGGTTTAGGTACGGTTGGAGCTAAATTGGAGATATTGAAATATTCTGGAGCATTTTTGTGCTAAACAAGGATCATGTAGCTGTGAGGGTCGATTTGGGGTCCTTATGTCGAGCGACACCACTACTTGTGTCAATCGACACCAACCTGAAGAGACGACACATAAGCCTTGTGTCGAGCGATACCCCCTGGTGTCGGTCGATACCGACTGCATAAAGAAAGGAAACGTGACTTTTTCCTTATCTGAAGAAAATGCACTTTGGTCCAGAAGTCTTTTTTATTTACAAAAAGCCCCAAAACGTGTTTTTAGCTTATAATTAGATTTTTCAGCCACCGTTTGAGAGGTGATTATTATTTCTTCATACTTTGAGAGAGATTTGTTTTGAGGGCTTTTGGGGAGACAATTCTAAACCCCTTTGTTTTTGTATTGATTTCTTTTATGCATTCTATTCATCTATGATTTCTGTTCCATTGATCATGTCTGAGTAGTTTGCTAGTTAAGTTTAGGGTTTTTCAAAGAGCTCTTCATGAATTGTTAAATTAGTTAAACTATCTAGAGATTCATCTTATTGAGTTCTTCATCTAAGTAGTTCTTAAAACTTGTTCTAGATTAGCTACCTAGAATTAAGATCATAGGTTAGTTCTCTCAGCGAAAGTTGGTTAATTAACTTGAAAGACTTAGATGAGCAATTCTGTTTAGTGCAAATAACTAGGGAGAATTGTGAACAAGTCAGGCCTGAGTTTATTGCATGTTTAGTCATCTAGGTTTCGCAAATAAATTTAGTTTCTTAACTTCTTAAACATAGTAATCAGTGCAGCGAAAGTTGGTTGACTTGGTGTAGTGTTCAGAGTTCTGGAACCGTGCTTAATTAGAATCTCTACGTTATATACATGTGCTTTACTTGAATCTCTGCGAAATTCCTTAAGTTTAGCTTTTACCTCCATCGAATTCTCACTAGATCTGTTTGCTTTGTTTTATTTCTTATTCTCTCATTGATTTTACTTAGCCTAATTCAAATCTATATAATCTATTGTGTGATTCTTGAGTCTCTATGGTTTGACCCCTACATACTGCAACTGCAAAGCTGTTAGTACTTTAGGGTATTACATTTTGAGCTTATCAAAATTTGGCGCCATTGCCGGGGACTCTTAATTCGCCATTAGATTTTAGTCTAGAATTTTGACTAAATTTGGTAGTGTCGATTGACACCACCTAGTGTCGGTCGATACTCATCGTTTTATTTTACTCTTTTTCTTATTTTAGTTACTTACGTGCCTTGTCTTTTGTGTTTCAGGTGTATGCCTACTCGCGAAACCAAGAGGAACAAGAGCACTCATGTAGTTAATCTTTCCAACAAGGAGCTAGCAAATTTGAAACGTACAAACATGACAACATAGAAGCCAGCAGAGATGAATAATCCAGTGGTATTGACTCATGATGATGTTGGAGCTTTGAGAGACCAAGAGGTTCATTTGTGCAATGAGAGAGGGCAACGACTTGATGGAGATGGAAACGTCATTATCCCTCCAGCTGTTGTTGATGAGATTGTCGCGCCAGCTGCGCGCGACAACGAAGAGAATTTTGGGAATGCTGCTGTTGATCGTGGTAGGATAATTAGTGAGTACAATAGGCCTGATCAGTTCTATGCCAATCGATCAGCGATTCGCCCTCCTGCTTTTCAGAGGAATGACTTTGAGCTGAAACCTGCATACTACACTCTTGTGGGTCAGCACCCTTTTCATAGTCTTTCTCATGAACACCACATGGATCACATTGAAAGGTTTGAGGACTTGGTTACTAAAATTAAGTACAATGGAATGTCCAATGATTTCCTTTTCTGTAAGCTCTTCCCATACTCTCTTTGTGGAGATGCAGCTTATTGGCTTAAGCAGTCGCCGCCTGGATTACTGGCTACATGGGAGGAGACTAAGAATGCCTTCTTGAACAATTTCTATGATGATGCAAGATCTGAAGAGCTAAGAAATAAAATCTCCCAATTTTCTCAAGGATCAACTGAGGCATTCAAGGCATCTTGGGTGAGATTCATATCAGATCAGAGGGATTGTCCACATCACGGTTTCAGTAAGGTTCAATTGTTGGGTATTTTCTTCAGAGGGATTGATTGGAGGTACCAGATGACTTTGGATGCTGCGAGTAATGGGAATTTAAACACCAGATATCCTGAAGATGCTTATGTGCTTATCGAAAACTTGGCTTCTAGCAATAGTACCAAGAATACAGACATGGAGCGCAAGAAGCAAGCTGGTAACTTGGATGGCAGTCAAATCGCAGAGGTGAAGGCTAAGCTGGATTCGATGCACAATATGTTGATGGGAAAGACAAAGAAGGATGTCCTCTTTGCTACTGATGTCAAGAATTTCGAAAAATATGAAGTGGAAGATGTTAACTACATTGGTGGAGCTGGATTTCAAGGTCAAAGGTATCAATACCAGCAAAACAGCGACCGAAACTTCACCAGCAATGCTCAGCAAGGAGGGTACAAGTCTGAAGTCAACCCATCTGGCTTTGTAACAAATCAGTATCTACAGAAACCAATTCAGAGCAGTTGCTACAATAGAACCTATGGGAATTCGTCCTACCAATATCCACTACCCAAAACTCTTGAAAGCAAAGTTGAATCTATGTTGGAACAGATTCTTGAGGGACAGCAGAAGATGACAGTAGACTTTAATGGGAAGATGGAAGACATGTATACATATCTGAATGGGAAAATTGAGTCTCTCAACACTCATCAGAAGATGCTGGAAACTCAAATAGCTCAGACTGCAGCATCTGTCAAGGGAAAGATGGTTCATTCACAGAATGAATACGTCAATGCAATCAACTTAAAAAGTGCTAAAGAGGTCACTGCAGTGGTATAAAAGGGTTTGAATGCAGAAAAATTCGTGGAGTTATAAGAGGTTGAAGGTGATTTTGAGCCTGATACGGCTGTGTCGAGCGACACCACTACTTGTGTCGATCGACACCAACCTGAAGAGACGACACAGAAGCCTTGTGTCGAACGACACCAATCTGGTGTCGGTCGACACCCCTCGCAGACTAAGCTAGATATTGCGAAAACACCGAAGATTGTTGAGGAGAATATTTACAAGCCTAAGGTGTCATATCCTAAACCACCTAGACATCTCTGAGATCCCATTACTGAAGAGAAGTTACTCGCTTTTGAGAAGATGGTAGGGAGGACTCCCCATACGATGTCTTTTGAAGAAGTTTTGGAAAATCGCCCTTTGCTTGGTTACTTCCGAGATTGCAGAGAAACTCTGGAAGAAATCAAGGAACTCTTCATCAAAGTAAGAAGCACACCACCACCAATGAAGCAGTTGACTAAGAGAGAAGACCCAGGAAAATTTTTGGTTCCATGCTCTATCTCTGGAGTTGAATTCAAAGAATCTCTCGTTGATTCAGGGTCTAGTGTCAATATCATGTCAAAGGCAATTGCAGAGAGGTTGAGAATTGGTGATATTAGATATGCTAAGATGACTCTCGCATTCGCGAACTCTTCAACCTCAATTTCATATGGTACCATCCCTGATTTGCTTGTTAAAGTAGGAGATTGTCTGGTTCCTACTGATTTTCAGGTTGTGGAGATGAGCGAAAGTTCTAATATGCCTTTGATTCTTGGAAGACCGTTCATGGCTACAGTTGGTGCAGTTATAGACACACCCAGTAAGAGAATCTCGTTCTCATACATTGACAAAGAGGTCTCCTACAAAGCCATTCCTTCTTTAGGAGCTCCCAAACATGTCTCTTGCATCACCGTTGTTACAGGAGAGGCGTTGATGGTTGATCTTTTGGAAGAGCCTTATGATGAGCCAAATGTCATAGACGTTTTATATGGTCCTTCTATCATCACGAAGAGACACATCAAAACGGCTAAGGCAAAGAAGAAGGTGAAGAGCAAAAGAGTCAAGGGTGATGCCTATATGACTTTAACCCCTCAGAAGTGTGATGGAGATTCGATTGAATATGAGGTGAAGTGCAAGGGAACTTCAAAACCATTCTCTAAGGTTAGAGCTATTCTCACTTCAGAGTTGAAAGAGAAAAGAAAGGATGTTGTGAAGGGTATGTTGAGTAGAATTCTGAAGCTGTAGATGTCTAGTTGTGGAGCTTGTTTTGGAGCAAGTTCTCATTCTTATCCTGACTAATACATGGGCGTAAAGTCAAGCTAGTGACGTAAAACAAGCGCTTGGTGGGAGGCAACACACTGGTAAGTATGTATATAAGTTCTTTTGATTTACGTGTTTTTGGTTTTGTGTCTTGTGTTTTGCGTGAATCAGTTACAAAGGCGCCGTGTCGAGCAATACTAGTAATGGTATCGATCGACACCACTTGCGCAACAAAGGAGCTGGGTATTTATTACGGGACAGAGACAAACAGATCGAACGATGCAAAATTGCATCGGTCGATGAAATGAAGTTTCTGTGTCGACTTAAGCGTGGTATCGCTCGATACCAGTGCTGTGTGTCGGTCGACACTCCTACACCAATCCGGTAACTTCTTTTATTTTCACGCCTCCACTCAGTTCTTATGATTTCTTTTACCGACTCTAGATTAGATAACACTGGGGATAGTGTTGTTTAAGTGTGGGGGAGGTGGTCGCTGACAGTGTGTTTGTTTTTCTTAGAGTCAGTCGTTTTTTAGTCAAAAATCGTATTATTGAGTCAAAACTTGTTGGAGATTATGATCTAGTTATTGAATCTATTGTTCTGACCTTGATTATGGTCTTTTACAACGGACATAATCGATGTAAAATCGATGTGAAACAGGCTTTGGGATGATTTAGCGACGATTGTCAATTCGTCGTAAATCGTTCGTCGTTAATCCCAAAACGTCGTAACATCGTCGTAACTGTTGGGACGTTTACAAATCGTCGTTAAATCGTCGTTAAACATTCGTCGTAAAAGCGTCGTAATATTACGACGCTTTTACGACGTTTATACCAATGAGGTGTTACGACGATCATACGACGGTTTGTGTTACGACGATGTAATGACGGTTTGTGTTACGACGATGTAACGACGATATGTGTTACGACGATTTTACGACGATTATACCAATGAGGTGTTACGACGATCATACGACGGTTTGTGTTACGACGATATTACGACGATTACGATGGATGAGTTACGACGCTTTGACGACGGATTAAGTACGACGAGTTTACGACGGATGGTGTTACGATGATGTTACGACTGATGGTTTACGACGAATTTACGACGGTTTATCAAATTAGCAATTTAATAATTTAATTAATAAATTTAATTTAATTATTAAATAATAATTTAAATTATTAATATTAAAATTAAAAATAAATAATTATAAAATACAAATTAAAGTTTGAATTACAAATTACAAAACTCTAATTAATATCAAACTGTCCAAAAAGCTCTTCGTCGGTTCGCTGCAACAATTCGTCTCGCTGTGCAGCGAGCGGATCCACATCCTGATCCGCATCCCTCGGTCCCGATGTCGATGCTTGCTGCGCTTTCATGGCCTTCGCCAATGCGGGATTATCCACCGCATGAAGCTCGAACAGAGAATCGTATCCTTGGATCGTCTTATCTAATCCAAGGATCTTCTGTTCGGATTCCGCTTGCTTCGCCCGTAAAGTGTGGATCTCAGTATGGGCGGTGTTCAACTCGTTCCTCAACCCAACCGGATCGTCGTGCGGATGATGTGCAGAAGACGAGGCAACAATACTACCTCGAATCGATCCCATCCCTAAAACTATGCCCTTCTTCTTCGGGGCAACCTAAAAAAAATGTTAAAATTAATAAACTAAATACGAAATAATTACGTAAAAATATAATATGATTATTATTACCTCTTTAAATATCTCGTCCATTTGGGTTGTGGTCAAAGCCGCGTTGGACTGAACCGAGCTACCTCCAGGTGATAGCTGCTGAGAGAGCTGAGTTTGACGCTCCTCAATCCGTGCTTGGGCGGTATTGTAGAGCTACTCCGCTCGAGGATCCACAAAAGAACCGTCTTTCTTTTTGTGAGTTTCCTCAAAAACTCTAGTCATCGGAGGAAGTTCGCCTCCGTTTGCCTAAACAAATGACATTCGAAAAAAAAACGGTTAAAAATTAAATTTAATTAATTAAAAACTAGGAAAAAAAATATTACAAAAAATCATACCATTTGAAGACGCCTTCCCGCAAATGACTTCTGACCTGAAGTATGTGGCGACACTGCCGGACGACCGTCTGGACCGACAGTGTTCCGAGAAGCCGAACACTTAGCAGCCACTTGCTGCGAATGCGGATCCATCCAGTATATCTTCAAGCCTTTCCAGACTTCGGAAGACATGTACGAGGGCTTCGCTGCATCGCCCTCAACCTCCCACTTCCGCTTCCAATCGGAGACGGTATTGTTGAGCCGCAATTTTCCCTTCGCCTTAAACTCCGTCTTCACCGTCTCGTTGATCGCAAAATCCCAGTGCCATTTTTGCTATAAAAACAAAAAAATAATTAGAAACGATTAAATAAAATTAAATAATTAAATAAAAAAAGTAAAACGACTATTACCGCGAAACATTGAACCACATATCAACGACATCGCCCGGAACGGTAGACCTATTGCGGTGAGGCTCCTCGAAGTAGGCTTTGATGGTGCTAGACACACTCCGCCCGACTTTGTTGTCCTCCTTAAACCTGAAATATAAAAATGTAATTATAAGTAAAAACAAAATATTAATGGAAAAAACAAATTAGCTTACATACTAAAAAGTATTGGTCGGCCGGAGCGGATCTAACCGGGGTAAAGGATCATGACCCGGCGAATGCAAAATGTCCTCGACCGTCAATCCCGCATATAGCAAAGCGGGTCGAGGTGCAGGTGCAGGTGTAGGTGGCGGAGGCGCCTGTGGGGCGGGACCGGAGACCGGAACCACAAACGGTGTGGCAGACGATGATGGGGCATCCGAATTAACATTCGGTCCCGAAGCGCCACCCATAAACGCGGAATAGTGAGTCCTACGTCGCCCCATATCTAAAAAAAAAATAAACGTCTATCAAAATTATAATTCAATATAATTCCAATCCTATATAATTCAAATCCTATCTAATTCAAATCCTATCTAATAATTCAATTCCTATCTAATATTAACAATCATAAATACTTATCTAAAATATTTATAAAACAAAAAAAAATTACCTTTTAGAGAGAGAAAGTTCCGATTGATTTTAGAGAGAGAAAGTGATTGTGAGTTGTGAGGGATCTGGGCTCGCGTATATATAGAATTTGTGGCCGTCGTAATTTCGATCCGTCGTAAAATAGTCGTAACCCATGAAACCAATAAGAATAATTTACCTACGCGGGAAATTTTTCATTCCACGCGGCAAAAGTAATTCCCGGTTACGTCGGATTTACTACAGATCCGTCGTAAACTCGTCGTAATATACCAACGCCATTACGATGAATCCGTCGTAACATCGTCGTAATATTAGAAATGTAAACCCTAAACCCTAAAACACATAACCGTCTTTTATTAACGAAATATATTTGTACATCATAAACTTTTCAATGTACACAATACAATCAATAATGACGATTGAATCTGACAAATATCAAATTTCCTTATATCTTCTTACTTCTCTATAACATTCGTTGTATAAGTTTCTTCGTAACATGCATGATGTATAAATTGTTAATAATTTTTGTATTCTGTCAAACAACGAATCGAGAACTTATGTAAAACAATAGAATTGATGATATACCAATCATTTACAACCTATACTCAACCTTAAAACCCTAAACCCTAAACCCTACATATTCGTCGTAATTGACAAATCGTCGTAAATTCGTCGTAATTTTACGACGATGTTACGACGTAAATAGTGACATCGGTATCACGATTATTTCACATCGACTCTGAGAGTTTGGTAATTTCCGTCGTAAATTCGTCATAATTGACAAATCATCGTAAATTCGTCGTAGTTACATCAAATATTTTCGACGTAATGTCGTCGTATATTCGATGTAAAATTGTTGTAATGCTATTCGATGTAAAACCGTTGTAAATTTTCGTTGCAAATCCGTTGGTAATTTCTAGAAAATTTCTATAAATACCTTCCACACCTTCAATGGTAACTCAAAAAAAACAAATAACACACTAAATATATACATACCTACGTTTCCTTGGGTTCTTATGCTGATCATTGTGTTTCCACTTCTTGATGATCTTGGCAACAAAGAATCATGTGGGATATTTTTTTCATGTAAAGACAGTCTTCATAACTACCATAGGTGAATGATTCATAGAATTGGACATCTATGTAAATCGTAATATAAGGATGTCCAATTCTATGTATCTTTCACTTATGGTGGTTGGTCTTTGTGAATGTAGAAAACTAGACTCCCAGATAGTTCTTTGTTGGCCAGATCATCAGAAGTGGGAATACAACGGCCTGCTCCTTAACCCAAGACGACATTACGACGAATTTATTCGAACTACACACTTCGGGAATCCTTACGATCCCATCTCCGATTAGCTCCGGTCATATGCCGAGATAAATCTCCGGTAAAGTTATATTATACACTTTAAAATAAGAGCAATTACCTATATAAATCAATCAGAATCATCATCTCCGCTCGGTTCATCATCTTCATTGGGTTCATCATCTTCAGGTTGCGAATTATCGTTACTCTCATCAAACTCATCGAAATCGCCTTCTTCTTCTGTGTCGTCAGGTAGATATTCAAGTTCCCTGTTGCGGGGATCAATTAAAAGAACGTTCTCTGTAATCTCTGGTTCTGTAATGTCACAGCAAGAATCTTGTTGCATTGGAAGATCGTCAACACCAACAATTTTACCCCTTGGAGCTATTTTAATTATCGATAACCATGTGGGCCCAGTGGTTCGAACTCGCGGATATGGCACGAACGTTACTTGTTCTGCTTGTGATGCTAGGATAAATGGTTCAAACTTGTTTTATCGCCGTACTTTGTTGACGTCGACCACACCAAATTTGTTTATTCGAACCCCTCGACCGACTGTTGGATCGAACCAATCACATTTGAAGATAACACATTTCATACTAACCAAGCCGGGGTACTCCACTTCGATTATTTCCTGCAACACCCCATAAAAATCTATTTCACCCCTAACACAAACTCCGTAGTTGGTAGTTGCCCGCCGAACGCCGTATTTGTATGTATGAAACACATAACCACGGGTGAAATACATGGGTGCAGTCGTTATCTTCCCGAGGGGGCCTAGTAGTAACTCATGAAACCATATTGGATATTCGGGGTCACCATGATCCACCTATGAAATTTGGGAATGTTAGATCAAGCATCAATATATATACTTAATGAAAAAAAATTATTACGTATACTTACTTGCATCTTCAACCACTTAGCAAAGTGACGATCTTTACGATCATTTATTTCATCATCTGAAATGCTTTCAATGCATTCTCGTAGCTGACTAACAAATAAACTGCAAAATATATATATATATACATTGAAATTAACACCTTTATCTATATATATAATAAATTAGGAGTGACTAATTAAATTGTAACGTTACCTCTCCAAAGGTTCCACTTCCTCGCAATTTAAGAGGATGTACGTATGTGAGTTGTGCCTGTCATTCTCTTTAGACCACCAAACTTCCTTCACTTTTCCACCAAGATGACCGATTGGTGAGAAGATGTCTGAGACACCCTCTACTGCATAAGTTCTACCCACACCACCATCATCATATCGTCGGGGTTTCCGTTTGCGTGTGCGAACTTTTGTAGCGAAATAGTATGAAGTGAAGTGTGAAGTTTCTTCGGTCAAACTTCCCGCAACAATTGATCCTTCAACCCTTGCTAGATTTTTAGCATTTCCCTTTAAATGTTTCATGAACCGCTCGAATGGGTACATCCACCTAAACTGAATAGGCCCGCCTAGTTCTGCTTCGTGAGGGAGATGAATGGGAAGATGTTCGATGACATCAAAAAACGCCGGCGGGAATATCTTCTCCAGATTGCACAACAATATTGGAATATTAGCATGCAACTGTGCAATTACATCTTCTGACAACGTCCGTGTACTAAGATCCCGGAAAAACCCTTTGATGCCTGCAACACCCAACAATTATATAGTGCAATATTTGAACAAATTATATGTGATTTGATGATGTCTCTTACCTCCAATTGCTTCATGAACATTTCCTGGAAGGAGTTCGGCAAATGGGAAAGGAAGTAATCGTTGCATAAACACGTGGCAGTCATGACTCTTCATCCCGGAAAACTTTTGTCCTTTCTCAACAGATTTAGCCAGATTGGATACATACCCATCAGGAAACTTCACATCAGATGAAACCCATTTGAACAACGCTGCCTTTTGTTTGGTACCCAACCGAAATATAGGAACTGGTGATTTCTCATTGCTCATAATATGCAACTCATTTCTGTTGAAAATATCAGGCAAGTCCAACCTTGAATTTCCGATGTCTTTGGTTCTTCCTTTCACGTTTAACACCGTATGCATGATGTTATCAAAAAAAATTTCTCAATATGCATGACATCAAGATTGTGTCGCAGCAGATGATCTTTCTAGTACAGAAATTCTCAAAAAATGCTTTTCTTGTGCCAATTGTGATTCTCCCTGTATCCATCAGGCATATTAGCTGGAGTGTGCCAATTTCCCCCACGATTTACAGTTTCTAGTCCCCCAAAATGATCTATTTGCGCTTCTAGGTTTTCCCCAGATAGATTCACTGGTGGGGGGACATGCACGATTTTATTCTTCCTAAACAATCGCTTGTTTCTCCGATATTGATGGTTGATTGGTAGAAACCGACGGTGACAATCAAACCAGCATGTTTTTCGACCATTTTTCAGCTGAAACGCATCTGTCCGATCGAGGCAATACGGACAAGATAACCTCCCATGCGTCGTCCAACCTGATAGCATCCCGTATGCAGGGAAGTCGCTTATTGTCCACATAAGCACAACACGCATCGTAAAAATTTTGTACGATGTCCTGTAGACCACAACTGTTTCAACTCATGTATGAGAGGCTGCAAAAACACATCAAGGGAACGCTTCGGATATTTTGGACCAGGTACTAATATACTAAAGAATAAAAATTCTCTTTGCATGCACATATCTGGAGGAAGGTTGTATGTCGTTAGGATTACTGGCCATAAAGAATATTGCCTACCAGACATACCGAATGGACTAAATCCATCTGTGCAGAGGCCAAGATACACATTTCGCTTAAATTTAGCAAATTCCGGGTGTACCGTGTTAAAGTGTTTCCAAGCTTTTGCATCTGACGGGTGAGTCACTTCTCCTTCTCTCTGCGAATGTTCTGCATGCCACCTCATCGATCCAGCTGTCCTTTCAGATTGATACAATCGTTTCAACCTATCAGTTATAGGAGGATACCACATCCGTTGGTACGGTATCTTACTACGCCCAGAAGTTTGTGGTCTGAATCTCGGCTTTTAGCAAAATCGACATTCATGTAGCTTATCATTATCTTTCCAAAACAGCATACAATTGTCAACACATACATCTATCATCTCAGATGGCAACCCAAGACTAAACACCAACTTCTGTATCTCATAGTATGTTTCGGCAGCCAAATTATCATCTGGCAAATACTCTTTAATAAGATCAGCCCAATCATCCATGCAAACCTCAGCTAAGTTATGATCAGTTTTAATTGCATCATCCTAGCTGCTAACGACAATTTAGACTGACCTTCTCTACACCCATCGTAGAGTGGCTGATTTACAGCGGCTAACATATCATAAAACCGCTTCGCATCTACATTGGGTTCCTCAACACTATTATCAACATTTGTTACATGAAATGCATCATTGACCATTTCATGCATCCTATCATGATCTTGACCCTGCTGATCAAATTGATTTTCATGACCATGATGATAACTACTATCCTGATCAAAATCTACATGACCTTGATAATTACTACTACAATCAGCTTGATCAGTAGTACTCCTTTCAAAACCCTCTCCATGTTGATACCAAACATAATATTGCGGCATAAAAATCAGCTTGATCAGTAGTAAATGCTTCCACACCGTCTCAATAAAAATATATCTCGTATTCTTGCATTTACGACAAGGACAGAACATCTTACCGCTTTCGAGGGTTGTTTGCATATTTTCGGCCTGATACATGAATATTTTAAGCCCCTCTTGGAATTATTTCATCAATGATCCCTCCGAATCCTTTTGCGTATACATCTATCTTCGTAGTTCGTATATGGACATTTTATAAAAATAGTTTTTGAAGTTTTTTTTTTATAAGAGTTTTTTTTTTTTGGTAACTTTCGTTCGAAGTACGCAAGTATTTATAGAAATTTTTAGGATTTACCAACGGATTTACATCGAAAGTTTACATCGAATTTACATCCAAATAAAATTTACAACGATTTTACATCGCATATACGACGGATTTACGACGAATATATTAGATGTAAATAATTAGGTAACCCTGCTTAAAAACGTGCTCACCTACCTAGACACAATCAACATAAACTCGTCGTAATTTACATCGAATATATGTCGTCGTAATATCGTCGTAATTGCGACGTACAGTTACGACGATATTACGACGACCAATATTTACGACGACATTACTTCGAATTTAAAATGAGTCATAATGTCGTCGTAAACTCGATGTAAATTTACGACGGCTAATATTCGATGTAAAATTTCGTTGGTAATCGCCTGTTTTCTTGTAGTGTACCCATGTTTCCAGCAGAGTTCATTCAAGCCTGAGCTAATTCTTTGCACTTCATCGATGTGATTGATGTTCACAGAACTTGATTCCTCATTCATATCTGACAAAGGAACCCATGTGTAGAAAGTAATGGTATTCCTCTCTTTTGTTATAAGTTAAAAAAGGCATGAAAAGATGAAATGATTTTCTTCATAGTAGAGGGTTAGGAAAATTTCCAACGATCCCATTACTCTACTTGGAAAGGAATGATCACACAAAGGTTGGAAGCGAGGTTAGGAAAATTTCCTGTGATATCATTATTCGCCTACGCATTTGATACATAGAGAGGGGAAGAACAGGGGATTCGGTGGCGAACACCATCAATACTCGCGTCTCAAACCTTAATATGTATATGCAAATATAAAAAATAAAAAAAAGAACATGATGTTAAATAAGTCTGGGGGAGAGGAAACAATACCAAAAAGTGTGAAAATTGGATGGTTCTTTTGTCATGATATTGTATGGGAAAGAGTCTTGAAGGTTCTTGGCATTGATTACAGTGATGAAACTGGCGATGAAGGTTTTGATGGATAATGCTGCGAAATTATGTGTGGAGTCTGGGAAGCTACGAATGTCTACGGGGAAGTACATGGTGGTTAGATTTGGATCTGGTTAAGTAATATGTGGAGCACCAAGAAAAAAGGTCATTGCAGTGTTTCAAGAACATGTGAGTCTCCCTGTTTTTCAAACCTCTTTCTCTTGTTTAGCTTTCTGTTTGCTTGAGGGCAAGCAAATGCTAAGTCTGGAGGAGTTGATATATCATCATTTTTACCCGTTTTAAACCATGATATAAGGTCTCGTTTATAGAGTCTTTCTAGTATTTTTGGAGTTTTTTTAGTCTTTTCAGGTTTAGGTACGGTTGGAGCTAAATTGGAGATATTGAAGCATTCTGGAGCATTTTTGAGCTAAGCAAGGATCATGTAGCTGTGAGGGTCGATTTGAGGTCCTTGTGTCGAGCGACACCACTACTTGTGTCGACCGACACCAACCTGAAGAGACGACACAAAAGCCTTGTGTCGAGCGATACCACCTGGTGTCGGTCGATACCGACTGCATGAAGAAAGGAAACGTGACTTTTTCCTTATCTGAAAAAATTGCATTTTGGTCCAGAAGTCTTTATTATTTACAAAAGCCCCAAAACGTGTTTTAGCTTATAATTAGGTTTTTCAGCCACCGGTTGGGAGGTGATTATTATTTCTTCATACTTTGAGAGAGATTTGTTTTGAGGGCTTTTGGGGAGACAATTCTGAACCCCTTTGTTTTCTTATTGATTTCTTTTATGAAATTCTATTCATCTATGATTTCTGTTCCATTGATCATGTCTTAGTAGTTTGCTTGTTAAGTTTAGGGTTTTTCAAAGAGCTCTTCATGAATTGTTAAATTGGTTAAACTATCTAGAGATTCATCTTATTGAGTTCTTCATCTAAGTAGTTCTTAAACCTTGTTCTAGATTAGCTACCTAGAATTAAGATCATAGGTTAGTTCTCTCAGCGAAAGTTGGTTTAATTAACTTGAAAGACTTAGATGAGCAATTCTGTTTATTGCAAAAAAAATTTGGCTGGAGAGAATTGTGAACAAGTCAGACCTGAGCTTATTGCATGTTTAGTTGTCTAGGTTTCACAAAGAAATTTGGTTTCTTAACTTCTTAAACATAGTAATCAGTGCAGCGAAAGTTGGTTGACTTGGTGTTGTGTTCTGAGTTCTGGAACTGTGCTTAATTAGAATCTCTACGTTCTATCCATGTGCTTTACTTGAATCTCTGCGAAATTCCTTAAGCTTAGCTTTTACCTCCTTCGAATTCTCACTAGATCTGTTTGCTTTGTTTTATTTCTTATTCTCATTGATTTTACTTAGCTTAATTCGAAACTATATAATCTAATGTTTGATTCTTGAGTCTCTGTTGTTCGACCCCTACATACTGCAACTGCATAAATGTTAGTACTTTAAGGTATTACATTTTGAGCTTATCAACTTGCGGCTTAGACATAAAGGGTAAAATCCCACGCCGGGGTTAATTCCCGGTGTGTCTAGTTTTTGGCGCCGTTGTCGGGGATAGTTTAGCTTGTTTGATTTAGTATTCTAATTTCTGCTCTAGACACTTTTGATTTTCAAGTTCTTTGTTGTTCTTTTGACTTTCTCCTTTTTCTTTGTATTTTGTTCTAAGGTGCATGCCCACTAGGAGAACTCCTAGAGGAACCGTACCGCTACTAGACGATATCGACAAACACGAGAGAGAACGACGAAGACTCAAAAAAAACTTAAGGATGGCCAAAAACGACCACCCGAAAGATCAACTAAACCGCGATCAACTAGATCACGAGGATGACCGTGATTTTTCGGATCAAGAAGGAGATCAAGGGGCTATCCATGGTGCTAATGACCAGCCACTCCGAGACCGCCCTTCAACGCTCAAGCCGCTCCTTATAACAACTCAAACACGCAGCAAAAAGGTATCTCAACTCTCAACTTGCTGCCCAAATAACGAAGCTCGAGCAATCAATTCAACTCCTCGCTTAAAGCAACGAGAAGACGACGAAAGATTTTAACGTCAAGGTCGATTGTATGTACAACAACTTGAATAGGAAATTTGAATCTCTTTCAACCCATGTCAAGAAGTTGGATATGCAAGTCTCTCAAATCGCGGACTCCACTAAGAGACCGAGCGGAATTTTACCCGGAAGAGTGGAAGATAATCCGAAGAGATTTTGCAACGTGATTTTCAACATACCCGAGAAGGAAGTCGATGCAAAGATGGAGCCTAGAGAAGTTCCAAACTTCGTCCCACTCTATGGACGAGTCGTTTCCGAATCCAATCTGATCCAAAACTCACCATTCGAGGTACCGAAACTAATCCCGCTTCAAAGGCTTAGAAAAGTCGATGATCCGGGACGTTTTTATTTTTCTTGTTGGATTTCGGGAATTTATTTTGCAGATTGTTTGTGTGATTCCGGAGACAAAATCAACATCATGTCTAAGGCATTTGCCGAGAAACTCGGTATAATGAATCTCACGCCATCTACCTTGAGCATAATTTTTGGGGACTCATCACAAAAGAAACCCGAAGGAGCGATCCATGATCTTCAAATACTCATTGGAAACAAGATCGTCCCCGCTAATTTTTGGTCGACTCTTCTTAACTACCGTTGGCGCCATCCTTGATCACGCCAACCGTCAAGCCGTCTTCTTGAATGTGGATCGAATGAGGCTTTATCCTACTGTCCCGGATGAAATTCCAAACCTGAGGGACGAACAAAAGATGAAAAACTCAATTTTACCTAAAGGAAAAGAGAAAGATGAGTCGACTAAGACGGAACCCCCAAAGGTAAGTCCACCATTCAGTTCTAAACCATTTGGTAACACCGGTTTTTGACCATTTTGATTGTTGAGTCTCTGTGGTTCGACCCCTATATACTGCAACTGCAAAGCTGTTAGTACTTTAGGGTATTACATTTTGAGCTTATCAACTTGCGGCTTAGACATAAAGGGTAAAATCCCACGCCGGGGTTAATTCCCGGTGTGTCTAGTTTTTGGCGCCGTTGTCGGGGATAGTTTAGCTTGTTTGATTTAGTATTCTAATTTCTGCTCTAGACACTTTTGATTTTCAAGTTCTTTGTTGTTCTTTTGACTTTCTCCTTTTTCTTTGTATTTTGTTCTAAGGTGCATGCCCACTAGGAGAACTCCTAGAGGAACCGTACCGCTACTAGACGATATCGACAAACACGAGAGAGAACGACGAAGACTCAAAAAAAACTTAAGGATGGCCGAAAACGACCACCCGAAAGATCAACTAAACCGCCATCAACTAGATCACGAGGATGACCATGATTTTTCGGATCAAGAAGGAGATCAAGGGGCTATCCATGGTGCTAATGACCAGCCACATCTCGATCCCGAAGAAAACCACAACCAAAACCGAAATGCTGAAAATCCGATGGGACAACTTCCCGTCGATTGTGATGCACCGATGAACGATGCTCCAGCGAATACACCAATTCCTCCTAACGACGTAAACGCCAACCATCTCGTACTGGCCGCTAATTCTCCGAGGAGATAAGTGCGTAACCGCATCATTGCTGATTTTGATGCACCGTATCAACACTTCCAAAACCGAGCAGCCATAAAACTTTCTATACCGAACGGAAATAATTTTGAGATAAACCCTCAAATCATTGCTTTGGTAAAGCAAAATCAGTTTCATGGAGTTGCAACCGAGCATCCGATGGAGCACATCGAGTTTTTCGAAGAGATATGCGGAACGACGAGAATGAACCAAGTTTCCGCCTACTATTTGAAGTGTATGCTTTTTTCTTTTTCTTTGGCCGATAAAGCTCACTGTTGGTTGAAATCTTTTCCCGCATGATCTATTACTAATTGGGAAGAGTGCAAAGCCGTCTTCTTAAACCACTTCTACACGAAGTCGAGATCCAACGCGCTAAGAAACAAAGTCCAAAGTTTTCATCAACAATCGGTGGAGTCTTTCTATGAAGCGTGGGAACGTTTCAAGGTGTACGAGAGAGATTGCCCTCATCATGGTTTCTCTGGTTCGAATGTTCTTAACACTTTCTAACGAGGATTACTACAAAAATATCAACTTTCTCTCGACACGGCCAGCAATGGAGACTTCTCCATGAATACCATAAACCAAAGAAGATCTCTCATCGAAAATCTTGCTATGTCAGATGGAAACAATTCTCCCGACTACGATAGATCGACTAGATCGAATGTGTCGGAATCCAAGGAGATAGCCGAGCTAAAGAACATGATGAACCGACTTCTCAACAACCAAAATCGCCAAGTGCATGTTTGTGAAGCTACAGTTGGAGGCGAAGACGATGCTTACTACGAACCCGTCAACAACAGTTCGTATTTTCAAGAAGAAGAAGGTAACTATGTGGGAGCACAAAACTCCTACCAAAGTCGTTTCAACAACAAATTCAACAACAACTTCCGCAACGCCAACTTCAACAATCTCTCGTATCGAAACCCAAACGTGGAGAACCCTCAAGATCAGCCTAATCCACAACAATCGAAGCCGTACCAAAACCGGTTCCAAAACGGAAACTATGGAGGAAATGGGAACTTCCAACCGAGACCGCCCTTCAACGCTCAAGCCGCTCCTTATAACAACTCAAACACGCAGCAAAAAGGTATCTCAACTCTCAACTTGATGCCCAAATAGCGAAGCTCGAGCAATCAATTCAACTCCTCGCTTAAAGCAACGAGAAGACGACGAAAGATTTTAACGGCAAGGTCGATTGTATGTACAACAACTTGAATATGAAATTTGAATCTCTTTCAACCCATGTCAAGAAGTTGGATATGCAAGTCTCTCAAATTGCGGACTCCACTAAGAGACCGAGCGGAATTTTACCCGGAAGAGTGGAAGATAATCCGAAGAGATTTTGCAACGTGATTTTCAACATACCCGAGAAGGAAGTCGATGCTACGATGGAGCCTAGAGAAGTTCCAAACTTCGTCCCACTCTATGGACGAGTCGTTTCCGAATCCAATCTGATCCAAAACTCACCATTCGAGGTACCGAAACTAATCCCGCTTCAAAGGCTTAGAAAAGTCGATGATCCGGGACGTTTTTCTTTTTCTTGTTGGATTTCGGGAATTTATTTTGCAGATTGTTTGTGTGATTCCGGAGCCAACATCAACATCATGTCTAAGGCATTTGCCGAGAAACTCGGTATAATGAATCTCACGCCATCTACCGTGAGCATAATTTTTGGGGACTCATCACAAAAGGAACCCGAAGGAGCGATCCATGATCTTAAAATACTCATTGGAAACAAGATCGTCCCCGCTGATTTTCAAGTTCTCGAAATGGAACAAGACAAGGATAGACCGTTTATTTTTGGTCGACCCTTCTTAGCTACCGTTGGCGCCATCCTTGATCACGCCAACCGTCAAGCCGCCTTCTTGAATGTGGATAGAATAAGGCTTTATCCTACTGTCCCGGACGAAATTCCAAACCTGAGGGACGAACAAAAGATGAAAAACTCAATTTTCCCTAAAGGAAAAGAGAAAGATGAGTCGACTAAGACGGAACCCCCAAAGGTAAGTCCACCATTCACTTCTAAACCATTTGGTAACACCGGTTTTTGACCATTTTTATGGATCACTTTCATATTATTTTGCAGGTGTTTTAACTCCATTTTCAAAAGTTTTAAAGTGATTTTCATATTTTAGAGATTTGAAAGACGTTTCAGGTAACTCAGAATAAAAGAGTACATTTCGGAGCAAAAGTACGTTTTGGATAAATTTGGACCGTCAAGAAGTCTTGCATCTTATAATGGAGACCTTTTGACCGTCTGATCATCCCCAAATTTGGACACTACAAAGAAAAGACAATCAGCTTTCAAATGCAATTGGATTGGAAGCAATCCAATGGTTGGATCCTTAAATATACCCGAAGCACTGAAGGCAGATGAAGCTGCCCCGAGGAGAAGCCCACCGCGCCTGGGAAGCTGTAGCCACGGTGATGTGGACATCGGTACCGAGAAAGCGATTGGAACAACTACCACCTCAGGAAGAGACTGTACTGTGCGTACGGCAGGCTTAGACCCTGATCCTATTGGCGACAGCAGGACCTTTCTTGTTGTTGGGACAGTTGCGCCTAAGCTACTAACTGAGGGATCACACTTTCATCGACAAAGTGACTATAGCCAGCACTTTGATCAAATCCCTCAGCCCCAATTCAAGAAAACCGACGATGAAGACATTTCCCCCAAAACTGAGGGAAATCTTACCGGAGTCGAACTGAGGAAACCGTGCATCAAATCAACCCCGGGAAACCATTTCTCTCGACCAACCAACCATGCTGAAGACCATGGTCGAGTCCCTCAGTTGCATTTCAACCGATTCCAAAACTTCCACTTGCAAGCCTTAGCCGAGAGAAGAAAGCGCATGCCGGATGACCGTCCGGACGACCTAACCTTCACTGCGGGAAGTAAGTTCTCTCGTCCAAGTGACCATGATAAGACTAACAGGACGAGTGGTTTTAGCCCTACAGCCACGAAGCCAGTTCTAGCCGAGGAACTTTACTCGGAGACAGTTTTAGCCGAGACAAAGGAGTCAAATCCAAACGACGGCCCAAACGACCTGATCTCCACTGAGGGAAACTACTTTCACCGACCTAAATCACCTCCTAGAACCAATGGTCGAAGCAGAATCCCATTCGAACGAGCCAATTCTTCTATGGCCCCTAGAGCCGCATCGGGGCCATCCTACGAGCTCAAATCACAACCCAACTTCATCTTTGATGAAACAGGCCATTTCAGCTTCAAGATTCATCGACAAACCATCTACAATAGTATGATTGAACGTGGACAAATGCCTTTTGAACAAGCTCAACCAGAAGTTCCCCGAAGCACTCCATTCGGACCCTACCGGGGGTCGTATCATGAGTTCAAAGATGAACTCCATTATTTTAGAGTTACTGCAGGATCTCAAGTCATTAGAGATCACCTTAGACGTGCATGGAAGAGGGAATCAAGCTCATATCATATTTGGAGCGTTCACACTAAAGAAAAGCCACATGGACCAAAACTTGCCTTAAACGGACCCGTTCACACTTGGGTTCACACTGGTCGAAATTTAGGGAATCAAATCCGTGGCCCCACTTGGAAGAAGCGCCCTCCAAGGCTTCTAGAAGATCAATCAAGACCGCATCAAGTTTCCCTTTTCTACGCCCAAGGCATTAACATGCAACGGCTATTTTTCAATTCAATTCGTAATCTTTGCTTTCCTTATTTTCTTTATGACCGTTTGTACGAGCTACTATAAAGCTCATTCTCTGCTCTTTGTAGAACTCACGCTTTTTCCCAAGATTAATCAAACTTTTAGTTTCTCTCCAAAGAATCGTCTTTGTGGGCTTTCATTTCAAGTCTAGTGTGGATTCACTTTTCTTGTGTGACTTGCGAGTCTAATAACTTGTGGATTCAAGTTATTCTATTCGTGGTTGAGTGTGGATTCATTCAACAAATTCCCATCTCCATCTCTACCTTCGGCCATCTTCCGCGAAAAGCTTGGAATCTCTCGATCATCGTGTGATCATAAGTTTGGTGGATTCCGAGGCTTATATCACACGGCCAGGAGGCATTTTGCCACTCCTGGAGAGTCTCCACCTGCGGATAAGAGGCGTTTTGCCACTCCCAGAAGGCCAGGACCCTGCGCGACCAAATCGGCTTGTTTCCTCACCGAGGCCAAAACCGTCATTTCACACCAAACCCTAAACGAAGATTAGCTCTATAAATACTTAATTTATGCCTCTTAGACAGACACGTTACATTCTTATTACGTTTGAAGGCATAAGCAAAGCTCTTGTGACTTGTGCACTTGTTTTCTTTGGTTTGGAGCAAAGGATTCTCGATTCGTGTTCTTAGATAGAGAAGCTTTCTTCATCCCTTTTTACTTACTGTTTTTATTTGATTTATTGAATATGATTACCTCAGCGATGGCTGATTAATCTCCTTGTTGGGCATAGGGGTTTGAAAGGGCTCTCATGGTTCGATTCTTATTAGGTTTTTAGTCTAGGATACCGATTAGTGTTCTTCGCTCTATCCTTGTTGTTACTGCGTTGCTTGACTAACCATCTTAGCAACTGATATTAGGTATTTTAGAGCCACGACAGTGCTGTATCTAATCGATTGACCTAGGGTGGACGAGCAAAGCCGTCGTAAGATTTTGAAAGTATACTTACGGAGGAATTGAGGGCGTAAACGACCTTTGAGAGTATCATTCACTACTTGTGCGGGCGGAGACGAAAGCTACCGTCCGAGTAATGAAGTGAGTAGGTGTGTAGGATTACAGGAGTAGACTACACGCAGCGTACGTGTTCCAATTTCAAGAACCCAAAGTCGACAAAAGTCGCTTTAGAAATCCTAGAAAATTCCCTATTGCCCAACGCTTCGTTTAATTGATTCACAACCTCGATAAGATAATTAGTAAGCTATTGCCCTTCTTAGTTTAGTTTAGATTTCATAGATACGCCCGTAACAAAACCCAAAATATAATTTGCGTCTAGACATAAGTTAGAACTCGTTAGAAATCGACAACGTCTACCCCTGTGGATTCTATCCCTAAATACTACTTCGTGTGTTGTGCACTTGCGGCTTAGATATAAAGGGTAAAACCCCACGCCGGGGTTAATTTCCGGTGTGTCATGATTACAATGTCTGTAAACAAGACTTGTTAGCCTCCCGGACTAGCGCACCGGCCGCCAGACGAGAGTGGAGCCCACTGGTCGAGAGAGGACGTGAGGGCCCACAGACTGTGGCAGGCCGGGGCTTTATAAGTGTTATGCTTGACTCGGCTCCTGAGACTGTTTTTATATTTCGGGGTCGAGTTAGATATAGGAGACTGACGGTCGTCTGCTATTAGTGGTTGTGAAATGCTTTGACTATCTCATGCTCTATAGTCTGCATGTGTGATGCAAAAGTCTTCTGGCATGGATCCATTAAATGATTTGTCGACTTCTATCGAAGTACAAACATAAATACCATTCATCTACTCTTCCTGCAAAAGTAGGAGAAGTTAATTTAACATCAGTAGGTTGTCTATTGCGGTCCTCCTCTTTTATCATGTTGCGGTAGAGTGGATCATGTCGCTTGTGGACCTGCTCGTGTATTATTGGGTCGGTGGATTATCTTGTGGATCTACATCCCGAATGGGGTTGTCGCGTCCCTTGATGCGACTTGTCGAGGGTTGTTTTTGGTTGCTGGTGCAGCCGGTAGAGGAATGAGATTCTTTATAACGCTAATCCTTTGTTGTTGTTGTGGTTGCTCTAAACGGCTTATCCATTCTCCAAGTTGGACCCCCATATTGTTCATGTTTGTCCTTATGGCATACATACTGTCTTTTACAACTTGAGGATTTGTGCCATAACATCTTGTTGATTTTCATTACTGCCTCCTATGGTACCTTGTCAAACAAACAGAAAAAGCATTCAAAGTGTATGACAAAAAAAGGAACAAAATTGACTTTTATGGTTATTCTATGGTCTTAAGAGCATCTTCAATGGTTGAGACACCCACCATTAACAAAAAAAAAAAAAGAGCATGTGCTTTGGACACTCAACCAAATAATATTAATAATTTAATATAATTTAGTTAGTTTTATAATTAAATTTTAAATTAAAAAAAAAACAAAATTGAACCAATTAGAAAGTGACACATGTGAGGAGAGTGTCTCAACATTGGTGAGACACCCATAGGAAAGTGTCTCAAATGAGACATTCTCTACACTCTCTCTCTCTTCTCTTTTTTTTTTTTATGGTGGGTGTCTAACCCAAAAAAATATTAAATTTTTTTTTAATTAGGTATTTTTGCAAAAATACCCTACAATTTGAAGTCAAAGCTAAAAATGCCCCCTTCCTCCCCTCTTTTTCAGAATCCCACGAATTACCCTTTAAGAATCTGGGTATTCACGCAAATGCCATTCCTCATACTGCTGTTAGAGTCTAACGTTTTTTTCAAAAGACAAAATAAAATTCCAGATCTAACTTAATTACGGAAATGCCATTGCCATCAATTCTCAACCTCCACGACAACCACCATCGTCGACGAGTTAATGCAGTAACTAACCCATTTTTCGCCATTAAAGCCCAAGAATAGAGCTCGGACTTCCTTTTCGCGAGTTCTCCTCTCCGATTTCTCCCATTTTCCCTCGATTTTCCGATTCAAACTTACTGAAATCATTTTTTATGGCATAAAAACGGCAAAATACGACTGGGCTTGCGGGATTTCGGTGATATTAGACGTTCTGTGAGCTCGACGAGGGTGAAAACAAACTCTAAACGGATATAGGTACAAATTTTTGCATATCGGCGATTTTCAGATCTGAGTTGTATACTCAAACTGCTTTAGAAGTCTGATGAAACCCACATGGTCAACGGGAGGGTAGTTTTGCAATTGACTTTTAAATACTCAGAATAAAATTGAAATCTGGTAATTTCCTTTGAAAACAAAAAAATCAAGAAAAATCCTCTAATCGAAAGGTAGTTTTGCAATTGACCGAAAACTTGACTTTTTATTCAGACTTCATATCCAGTATGAAGGAAAAATGAGCGACTTTGACCGGAAGTTGACTGTTTTTCAGAAGAAATCAGAAGTCTGAAAAAAAAACAGGGTACTGGTAGTAATTGACCGAAATTTTTCAAAAGTTGACCAAAATGGGGGAAAATGTATCAGACTTCTTTGGTAGTCTGAATAGGAGGGAAAAATTTTCAGACTTCTATGGCAGTCTGAAAATGATGAAATCTTTCAGACTGCTAAAGAAGTCTGATATCGAAGATTTTGGTCAACGCAAAAAATACACCAATTTCTGTCAGACTTCTATCGCAGTCTGATGGATTTCTTCAGACTGCCCTGGAAGTCTGGGAACGAAAGTCAAACTTCGGTCAATTGCAAAACTACCCCATAATTTTTTTAGACTGCAGGAGAAGTCTGACAAACGTCAGACTTCTCCGTGAAGTCTAACAAAAAATTCAAAATTTTGGTCAATTGCAGAAATACCTTTTTCTTTTTCTCAGACATCTAATGCAGTCTGACAAAAAGTCAAAGTTTGGGTCAATTGCAAAAATATCATTTTTGTCAGGCTGCGATAGAAGTCTGCTTTGATAACTTTTTGTCAGACGGCATCCACAGTATGCTTTGTAACATTCTAATAGCAAAATACCCTCTTTTTCATACTGCCATAGAGGTCTGACGTACTATTTGTCATACATCTGTGGCAGTCTGGATTGAGAAGTTTTTTAAAACCATTTTTTTGTATATTTGTGATGAATTTCGTTGATTTAAAAAAATTTATATGTGTGTTAGCTGTATATGTTCCTCCTGCGTTAGTTTTACATGCTTATGTTCGGTAATTATTTTTAAATAATTTTCTTAATAATTATGGCAATGTAGCTAATAGAATCAGACTTCGCGAGGAAGTCTGATATTTCCATTAAGATCGCTAATTTTGTTTTTCCATGATTGTTTTTACAGATAATGGTGCATCTACCTGTTAATTTTGGTGAATGGGTTGTGAGAGACCAGATTTGGCATTTTGTGGTGGATACTCTCAAAGGAGGGCGGTTTATCACTTTGGGCGATCGTTCTACATATTGTGAACTTGTTGAGATGGTACAAGATGATTATATGCTGGACAAAAAAAACGAGTTGGTGGAGTTCTCATATCCGTTACCGGAACCACTCTTGCAACAGATCGGTCCGGATAGCCCTCTTATTTATGTCACAAATGATAGGCAAGTAAGGAGAATGATCGAGTTAGCTAGTGCGCATTTAATCTGTCTTTGTGTCTCGACCCGATCCTGTTTAGCATATCAAGATGCGGGGAATCATGATGTAAAAGATGAAGATGAAGAAGACGAAGACAAAGACTGAGAAGCCGAAGATGTGGGCTCAATATCAGATGATTCTATTTGTGGTGGTGGTGGTGTTGGTGGTGGTGGTGATGGGCCAGAGCAAGTTTTCAAGAAACACGCTGAGTCTTACTATGATGGTGTATATTATAGCATGTATGGGAAAGTGGGAGATGAAGATGAAGATGATAAAGAAGATGAAGATAATAAGACTTACGAGTTGCAGCGTGTGGCTGAACGATTTGCTGGTCGAGGAAGAAATTGGTCCGACGGCATCTTTCTCGGAAAGTGTTTTGATAGCAAACAAGATCTTATATCAGAGCTGCGTTTGACGGCGATAATGAGGAAATACGCCTTTACAATAGATAAGTATGACAAGAGCCTGTTTGTCGCTAAATATCTTGTGGAATGATGCAACGGGAAGCTTCGAGCGTCTGTCAAGAACGAACCAAAAAGGTTTTGGGTGATGATCTACAATATAACCCACACATGTTCAACACTGGACCGGAAGGCTAAGAATAAACGTCATACTCCGCGTTATATTGGTTGGTTGTTTCTAGAATGTTTTGGAATAATTGAGAAGATTACACCAAAGCATGTCTTAGTATCAATGAACAAGCAGTATGGGATTAAGATGAGCTACACAACCGCATACAGAGCGTTGTCACATGCTCAAAAGTTGGTGAGAGGATCAGCGGAAGATGGCTATGAGAGACTGCCTGCTTTATTGCATGGAATCGAGAAAACCAACCCGGGAACACATACTGCTCTAGAACTAGATGAGGAGAATAGATTTAAATATCTATTTCTAGCATTTGGAGCTTCCATAGAGGGATTTAAGTATCTTAGAAGAGTCATTGTGGTAGATGGGCCGTATGGAGGTGTTATGCTAGTGGCGGCCTTACAAGACGCCAATTTTCAAATATTTCCGTTGGCTTTTGGCATTGTAAACTCTGAGAATAATGCCTCGTGGGAGTAGTTTTTCACAAAGCTTAGATACTGCATTTCAGACCAATATCCTCTGGTCATAGTCTCATATAGGCACACCTCCATCAAGAATGCTATTGAAAAGGTTCTTCCTTGGGCAAAGCGAGGGATTTGTTATTACCATCTACAAAATAACGTAGTCATAAAGTTCAGGGGAAAACATCTTTTGTACTTGGTGAAAAACGCGGCGTACGCATATACGATGTACGATTTTAACCGATATATGGCCTCCTTACAAGCGGTAAATCCTGACCTTGCTAGATACTTGGAGGAGGCGGATCCGAGTCTATGGTCACGCGTTCATTTCGATGGAGACAGGTATAATCTGAAAATGCATTTTTCTTATCAAACTTCTTGTGCAGTCTGATTCGTCTTTATCAGACTTCTATTGCAGTCTGATTTTTATCAAACCTCTATTGCAGTCTTGTTTTCACTTGTGTTAACCGTGTTCACTTTGTTGGAGAAATGTACAACATAAAGACGAGCAACATTGCCGAAACTATAAACTCCGTAGTCAAGAAGGCAAAAGGATATCCTATCTCTTTCCTTTTGGAGTTCATACAAGAGAAGCTAGGGACGTGGTTTTGTAAAAGGCGGCTAGATGAATTGAGTCTCACAACAAAATTTAGCCGAGGAGTTGAATATTTGATGGCTATTCGTGAATATTATGCAGACTTCATGACGGCGAAATGCGTTGATGGGTATCGATTCGTTGTTAAGGGAGGACATAGGGATTGTGTGGTCGACTTGCACAACCGAAAGTGTGAATGTGGTGTGTGGGATTACGAAAAGATACCTTGCTCACATGCAATCTGCGCTGCACCAGAACTTGAGCTACACCCATATACGCTGACATGCCCATCATACGGTAGGGACTATCTGTTTCAGGCATACACAATGAACATCCTTCCGAAGAACTGTACTATGAAAGCTCCTAACACCGTACGTGTCCTTCCCCCGCATAATCCTCGTCCTCCTGGAAGACCTCAGAAGTCGAGGAGGCAAACTTGGCTAGAAATTGCCAAGACAAAGGGCAATAAACCACGGAAGCTTCCCAAGAAATATACTTGTTCTAATTTCAAAAAACCAGGCCACAAAAAACCAAATTGTGTAAGCTAAATCACCTTACACTCACCTGTTTTATAGTTGTTTTCATCTATCTACGGTATATGAGAAGCTGGTGTCTTTTTCGGTGGGGACAGGTAACCAAACCTGAGAAGGATTAGATCTGGTGGAAGTCTGATGTACTGACGAATGCAATTTAGAAGTCTGATAGAGAAGTCTGAAGAAAGTCTGAGAGGAGTCTGTTGGTGTCTTTCCAGTACAATATTTCGTTTCCAAGTCGTTTTTTAAGTTGTCTAAGTGTAAGAACTTGTTGTGTTAATCGTTGGTTGTTGTTGTTGGCTTAAACTTAATTTGTAGTACTTATGTGTTTGCTGCATCTCGTCAAGTCTAAATAAGTCTTAAGAAAATCACACCCTTTCCAAACTGCAATATAAGTCTAATAACAGAAATTCATTACAAAAGATAGAAATAGAAGTCTGACACCATACTTCTATAGAAGTCTAAAACCAATTACCCTAGAAATACCCTACCTATGCCCAACACGCTTTTGACATCACAATTGGCATAGCACAAAAAAATCCCGCAGAAAGTAAGCCAAAAGATGGATGAGTTTTTCTTACATCTACAAAAGATAAATATATGCAAGAATCCATTGTTCGTAGACATCTAGCAATTCATTCTCGGTGTCGGTACGAGCCTCTTCACCTGTTCGGCAGAGCTTAGTTAATATCTCATACGCAAGCTTCTCTCTACAAGTCTTCATGTTCTTATCACACAGCCACTTCGGAAACGGCATCCCAAGAGAATGGAACTCAATGAACTTCAAACAAAACACCCCACAATCACCTGTCTGAATGTTTTGGGGAAGTTCTGGACTCCTTAAAATCGTGTAGGTGTATCGCTCAAGGGGATAATTCCACCTATCATCTACTGGGCCAAACAATGCATCACGAAGGGAAAGATCTCACATATAGGTGCCACTTACGCTCCTACCACCTCATCGGTTTTCGATCCAATGATGATGTCCCATATGGTTACGTGCCTAACCGGGATAGAAATCATAATAGCTATCCAATGATTTCCCCCATCATGCAAGGCAGTGTAGATGTAATCAATTTCGAGCCCCCAAGTCTTGTTTGATTTCAGGAATAAGGGTAGTTCACCAGTATGGTAATCCCATACATCAGGTGGCAGCCTCCTTGCCGTGGGCATCACATTTTCTCCTTCGCCGCTCTTCACAAAATGATCATAATGTTTCTTCCACAAATCACCCAGCTGTGTGTCAATGAATGTCAGCCTCTCGGACTAGAACCATTCCGGGTGTTCGTGTTGTCGAAGCCTCATCAGATCAATACCAACATCTATTTGCTGCATTCAGTCAACATTGTGCAAAAAATGTCAGACTTAAACAAAAGTCTAAAGAAACTCTAAAAGAGAGAACACCAATGTCAGACTGCAAAACAAGTCTGAGAAAATAAATTCTTTCACCAGACTTGAAAAGAAGTCTGACACCAGACTTCTAAAGAAGTCTGAAGGAAGTCTAAAAGAGATAACAACAATGTCAAACTGCAAATCAAGTCTGAGAACAGAAAATCATTAAATCCGACCAGATTATATACTAACCGTGTCATGCAGCCATTCATTGGGGGTGCGCAGATCGTAGTACCAAGATAGGGATGTGTTCGCCTCCCTCTTCGGATAACCCCTACAGAATATATTACGTGTGTTAGACATTGAGCTAATTATTCTAGAATATAGGTAGAGTGCGACGAGATACGGCAGTTTTTTGATGTGATCATTAAGTGTCTTCACTTCCTTCCTGGTTGCCGGAGCACAAGGATCATATGTCGGTGTGATCTGCACTTGGGTTGAGCTCTTTCTCTCCTTCTTATCATGCTCTTTCTGTTTGAGTTCTTGAGCCTTCGCCTTTACATAAGCTCCAGCAGCTGCCTGCTTAGTGTCTTATTTCGACATATATGCAGCATCGAAGTTTACGCCCGTGGCCGCCTTATCGACGATAAGAACACTCTGTTCGCTGCCCACGACACTACTCTGCATTTACAAAATAAAAAAACCCACCTCCGTCAGATTGCAATAAAAGTCTAGGACAAATAATCTAACACTATCCACGCCACTTACAGACTGCAATATAAATCCAAAACACAATCAGACTTCTTTAGAAGTCTGACAGAGATTAAAATAACACCAAAATCAGACCAAAATTTTAGTTTAATACCAGATAACCATGTTCAAATCAAACAAAACAACAAAACGAAATAACTAGTTTTTAGTTGCACATAGGTTCAGGTTTTTACAAACAACTATCACACTTATACTGCATATTAAGCAACGGCTTTGTCCTTAAGTCTTCGACTACTTCTCCTTTCCTGAACATTTTTTGGTAGAGTGTTTGGGACACTAACCCCAACATCCACCACAGTCTGAATCTTGGCATCAGACGGTTGGGCATAGTTGTCTTCAGCCAGGGCTTCCTTTGCATCCTCTACCGCTGAAGCTTCTTTTCAGGTCCTTTTTGGTCTGCAGCTTCAACAACCGCGGCAGGAGGCTTCACAACAATTCTTTTGGGTGTAATATTCTTCCGCATAGCCTTTTTTCGTTTCCCCGCCCCAGCCTCACCACCATCATCAACCTTACCAACATCATCAGACTTTTTCTCAACACCACCACCAGACTTCTCAACACCAGATTTCCTCATCTTTTCTCCCCTTAACAACCTAACTTCCTTCTCAAGTTCATTCATCTTCTCACCCACATGCTTAAAACCTTTTTAACAAGACTAAAAAGTTCATTCATCTGAGAACCCACCGACTTGATCAAGTAAACAACCTCACCACCATCATCACCGCCTGATTTTGCTCGCTTCTTATCATCATCAACATCCTCACCATCATCATCAACAACCTTCCTCTTAACACCCTTTCCCTTGGCCTTCTTTAGACCACCCTCAGACTTAACCACCTCGGACTTAGTAAGGGGCACCTCTTTCTTGAAAATGGCGAACACACCTTCAGACTTCCAGTGTTTAAAACTCCACCTCCAAGGGCGCTCAAACTCACCCAACATTGCTTTCACAATGTTCACAACTTTCTCATCATCCTCACCATCGTCCCACCGGAGGAACATGTCCTCAAACTCCTTGATGGCGAAGTTGGTGACGCGGATCTGCAAGTACAAGTCAACGAGCAAAATGTATATTAGTATATAAAAAATAAATAAAATCTACCAGACTGCATTTCCCATATGGTACAAAGTTTCAGACTTCAAAAAAGGTCTGACTTCAATATTTCAAACTGCAAATTCAGTCTGGCAACAACTTTTAGACTGCAAATTAAGTCTGGGAAAAATTCAGACTTCAAAATTAGTCTGATAACTTATCAGACTGAATTTACAGTCTGACATAGAGCAATCAAAGGTGAATTTTAAGGAAAACATGTCAGTAAAATACCTGCTTACGCAACTCTAAATCGACTTTCTTCCGATTCTTTGATCCTTTGTAAGCCAAGAGCGGTGGGGCTGGGTTATCTTCCAAGTGCATTCCATAAAGCGTAGCAATCCCGGGACAGGCCCAATATACCCATACGTTCAAGACCTCAGCGAAGCCCTTAACCTGATAGTTTTTGTCATCTTGGAGTTTTTTGTTTGCCTCTGTTTTGACAGAGTCTACTAAGATTTTGAAGGCCAGTTTTCCCCATGGGTATGCTTCTAACGCCCCTGGAGACAGCAGTAGCTTAGTCATGTCAGCCCTTGCGGAAACTGACCAGTGTTGAGCCTCAATGAAGCTCGTGTAGATGGCTAGGTAGCCCAACCAAATCCTATCTTGCCGTTCCAAGCCTCGACATATGTTGCAAGCGTCCAGTAACTGAAAATAACTTGGCCCTACCTCGAAATCCAGCCCAAGAAGCTCCCACATTGCTCTCATATCGGTTGTATACTCAACCTCTGGGTACTCCAGATTCTGAATATAGTCGCAATTGAGTCTGGTTATCTGTTGAAACTCATGGAGGGAAAACCTCACCGGTTGAAGGCCAAGAAGACACCAAAGCTCATGCTTCTGATCTACCTCTAGTTGTATAGTAAGCATGTATTGCACCATCCTTGAACACCATACGAAGTTCAGCTCATGCCACTTCACAAAAACCCCAAAGGCTGAGTTGCGAAGCTCTTCCCACTCATCATCATCCAGCACTTCTTGGAGAGCGTCCATGAGATCTCTCTTACCGCTGAAGTAGTGTATGATTTTGTCTGGTTGAGGCTCATACCCGGTTGTGAACATCCTTGGAGGGAATTCACGATATGCCATTATGTCTAAAACCTGCATCAACCACAACCAGACTCCATTAGCAGTCTGAAAACTTAAAGTCAGACGTCATATGCAGTCTGACTACTCAAATTCAGACTCTATTTGCAGTCTGACGAAATATAGTCAGAGTTAACTACGAAGGCTATTCATGAAGTAATCGGACGAATCCCAAAAATCCACAAAACACAATACAACTCAAACCCAAAGATCTAAACATTATTGTTCAATTTGAATCTTTTACCCTCTGTGGAAGACTTGAAGGAGCGGTGACAACGGCGAGGAGAGAGAAACCAGATCTGGAAATAAAAAAAGACAAGAGTTCAGCGCTGAGTTCTAGAAATCAGTATCGAGAAGCTGACGGTTTGCGGCGAAGAGAGGAGTAGAAGAATCTTACCATCGAAGGCACATGAGACGATGTAAGCGACGAATTCCAACAGCGACAACGAGAATCAGTATTTTTTTTTTGTTATTTGCTTCGGTAACTGTAAAAATGAGGGGATAAAAAACACTTTTATATGTGTCCTAAGCGGCGGTTAAAAAAAACGGTTTTACCACATAAAAATACAGCTTTCGCAATCTGATGTCAGACTTCTTAACGCAGTCTGATATCAGACTCTTTTAGCAATCTGATATTGATGAGATAATTGAGCGAGAAGTCTGAAACTTTTGGGCGGCAAAATTCCCGCCTTTTCTGCGGTTTTTTTTAATATTTTTAATTGCCGCTTAGAAGTATTTGAAAAATACTTCTACTGCCAGACTCGTTTTGCAGTCTAAAATGGTGATATTTTCAGGACAAGACTTGTGAAAGTTTTCAAAAGTTTAAGTTTTTCAAACTTCGAAAGAAGTCTAATAAATTCAGACTTCATAAACAGTCTGACATAGTAAAGAAGGACACAAATAAATTAAACCGACTTCATAATCAAATATCTCGTTCCATGGAAAAATAGAAATTTTGGTTACAAATTGTCACATATTACAAGAAACCAAAACAGATAAACATGATCAGGACGATAATAATAGCACCAACAAACGTCAGACTCTTCAACTCAACACCACGCATTGTCTGGCCACATGGCTTCTCCGTCAACCGCTCCTTCAATTGAGCTATCTCTGCCTTCGTTACCTTGACATCACCAAGCAACGTGGACAAATACTTGTCGCTTTGAACATTAGAAATGAACATGCCATCAATTAGTTGACCATGTTGGTCAACATACAGCTTTACATCGTTAAACTCCTCAGTCATAGCCTCATCCCACCACTTCATTATATGGTAACCACCATCCTACACAGCCACATTTATACAATCATATTAAGATCCCAAATTATAAGAAGCAGAAAAAAAACGAACCACATGACATATAGAGGCCATTACATCATAGTTACGACATCCTAAGAATCTTCTTCCCGGATTATCGGCAGTAGTGGATGTTCGCATGACGGGCTCCAGACCGCAGAATCATTTCTTAGCGAATACGTAGGATGATCCGGATCGACGTCGACCTGTTGAACATGAACTACTCGACGTTGGAATGTGACTGAATCGCCCCATCCTGTGTACCAGAAAACAGTCGCAAAAATTAAAACAAGTCTAAAGCCAGACTTCTAATAAAGTCTAATTTAAAATCAAGTCGAAATTCAGACTTCTAAAAGAGTCTAATTCGGAAAAGTCTAATTTCAGACATCTTCTCAAGTCTAATTCGTACAAACTCAAATTTCAGACTTCTAACAGAGTCTAATTAAATGAAAGTATAATTTCAGACTTCTAATCAAGTTTAATTCAGATCAGGTTACGTATCAGACTTCGTATTGAGTCTAATTCACTTTCAGACTTCTAATATAGTAATTTTCAAGTTAGTTTTGGACTGAATACAACCAACCATCAAAATACATACCAGGCCTAGAACTTTTATTTGACATAGAAAAATGGACTTGTATATTGTAGATCTAAAACGAAATTAATTAAAAACCCATCTGTTTGTTTATATCTAGGCAAAGAACATGGAAAAATGGTCTTATTTCGTATAGATCTAAAATTTTTGCATAAAAGGTAACGTAGAAGGCGAAAAACTTGTTTCGAGGAAGCTTAACTCAGTTGCAAAGACGAAGTTGACGACAGCGAGGGCGGTGGCGGCGGCGGTGGCGGTCGCGATTCGACCTACAAGAAAATGGAGTTGTGATGAAAAGATGAAGAGAGATAGATGGAGGGACTGTTAAGGTGACACGAAAAATGAGAGGTAATTACCAGACTGAAGAAGCTTTGGATGGCGGTGGCGGTGGCGGTGGCGAGGAGGGTTTCCCGAAATTATGTTTGAGAGAGTTTAGAGAGAGAGAGAGATTCTTCCTGTTTTAGAGAGAGAGTCGATAATGACTTTTACAGATTAGGGTTCGTAACTTTAGTTTATATATGGGGTAAAATCACAAGTAGGGTAACTTATTTCAGGTTAATTCACAGGTTTCCATCAAGAAGTTTGATAAACCATGGACATGATCGACTGAAATGGCAGTCTGATAAACCCTAAACTTGATAATTACTACTTAAATACCATCATATTATATAGAAAACTTATAACAAACATCAAACTCGTTTAACTTAGTCACAAACTAACCAATATATGTAAAAAACATTATGAATTAAAAATTTAGAAACTCTCAATCTAACCCTACATATAAGAACAGGATATCCAACTTCATATGTCGAACATAGAAAAAACTCTTGTTTTCTTCGTTATTTGCACAATGCAATATATAACTCGATATTCACACTCTTTTATAGTTAATTACACTCCAAGGGCAAACTTTGAACCCTAATCCAACAAATATTGAGCCCGTAAACCGTAAACTCTTACCTACATAGTGTTTAGATCCAAATTTATCTCATACTCACTCATTTTGACTAACTTTTATGTAATTTAAATTTATATACATCTACAATGATTATGTTTAATTTATGTATCAAAAATTTGTATGAAATTTTTTTTAATTATTATTTTAATTTAAATTTTCATATTAAATACAAATCAGACTTCTCGGAGAAGTCTGAGAAACCGCAAACTTGTGTTTAGATCCAAATTCATCTCCAATGATTCAATTTGATTAAATTTTATGTACTTTTAATTTATATACATCAACAATGAGAATGTGTAATTTATGTAGTAAAAATTTCTAAAAACTAAATTTTTAATATTTTTTTTAATTTAAATTTTCAAATTAAATACGTTTCAGACTTCTCTGAGAAGTCTGAGAAACCCCGATTCTCTGAGAAGTCTGAGAAACCACGACAACCACCATCGTCGACGAGTTAATGCAGTAACTAACCCGTTTTTCCACCATTAAAGTTCAAGAATAGAGCTCGTAAACACTTTTCGCGACTTCTCTCTCTGATTTCTCCCATTTTCCCACTGATTTTCCGATTCAAACGTACCGAAATCTGAAATTATGGCATAAAACGGCAAAACACGTCTGTGCTTGCGGGATTTTGGTGATATTAGACGTTATGGGCGCTCGACGAGGGTGAAAACAAACTCTAAACGGATATATGTACGAATTTTTGCATATCGTCGATTTTCAGATCTGAGTTGTATACTCAGACTGCTTTAGAAGTCTGATGAAACCCATATGGTCAACGAGAGGGTAGTTTTGCAATTGACTTTTAAAAAATCAGATTAAAATTGAAGTCTGGTAATCTCTGAGAAGTCTAAGAAACCCTGATTCTCTCAGACTTCTCCGATAAATCCGAGTAACCCTAAATGTAATATTTAGCACTTATGAGTGACAATATTAAAACATAACTTCTAGGAAGCATCAAATTCGTGAAATATATGCACATTACAACACATATGTGCAAATTTAAAATTTCAAATGTAAATTTGGTAAACCATTAATCTAACCCTAAAGTTATATGTAAATGTTTCCATTACAAAGCATGTTTTGAGGTTTACAACCTACTTTGCCTTACATGTTTTTCATTTGATTCAATTTTACGAAATTTAATTTTAATACTTCGAAATCGTTTATATTTAATTTATGTATAAGAAATTTTTAGCAAAATAATTTTTTACAATTTTTAAATTTAAATTCACTAATTAAATCTGTATCAGACTTCTCGAAGTCTGATATTTATTGAGGTATAGGCATAATTAACTAACCTTGTTTAATTTGATTCAATTTTATGAAATATTAATTTATATACATCAAAATCGTCTATATTTAATTATTGTAGAAAACAATTTTAACAAAAATTTTTTTTTTAATATTTAAATTTAAATTTACTATTTTAATCTGTATCAGACTTGTCGAATACGTCTGAGAGAAGTCTGGTAAGAGAAATCAATCAGACTTCTATTAGAGTCTAAATGTCAGACCTGTATAGAAGTCTGACATGTCGCGAAGGTTAAAATGGTAATAGCGGTTTCGCGTTTTTTGTTTGGTCATAAAGGGGTAACTGTAATTTTCTACCCCCACAAGTGTAGCGCATCATTTTATTGAAAGAACGGTGTATTTTTGTCATAAAATGAAATTTTGGGGTAAAAACAGCAATTTGCCCTAAATTAATACTTATGAACAATTTTAAGCATTGAAGACAATTCGATTTTCTACTTAAAACATTTTATGGTTAATATGTTTATGATCTCAATCATAATTAATATACCTTACTCGATTTTTTTAACATATTCTTACATTTGCACACTTTGATTTTGCGAATTTTTAATTATAGTTCATCGGAGTAATAATTGCATCTTGAACAACAATGTGGAATTTCTAACTTTTCATAGTCGATTAGCTCGAGTAAAAAGTCTATCCGTAGCCGATATATTACATTTGTAGAAAGGTAAATATTACAATGAGACTGACTAATATATGTAAAGAAAATACGGAAGCGAAATTGACAATACCAACTATAATAAAAAAACTTTGAACAAAAATGAGGAATGCAGAGGCGAGACGTCGGATCTATTTTCTTAATTCCTTAGACGCTTGTAATGTAACTGTTTGATGGCAATAAAAATCTCAAGATACAACTATGGTATTGTTTCTGGCTTCCAATGGTGAATAACAGAATCTAGCATATACTGTTTCCATGAGTTAGTACGCCTGTAATATATGTTGATCCCGGGGATCACTAAGTATGTTTAAAGAGTGATTAGGAGATGAGAGGTGAGATTTTCGTTAATTAGAGCAGTTTAACCACTATTAAAGCAGGTCGCAGAGAGAGATGAGTAGGCCGGGGGCCGTGTTTCGTTTTATTGATGGTGAGAGAAATGAACACTTTAGAATTACGAACTGGTTCCGAAGGACGTCCAGTTCGGCGTTCTAAAATGTTGCCTTGTTACAAAGAGAGAAAGAGAGAGGCCGGGTAGCTAGTTACAGGTCGGAAATTGCCCAAATCAGAAGTCCCCCTCATTAATGACATTGAGGGGTATATATAGCCGAGGTTGGCTTCCTGCTCCCCGGGATCTCGGGGCCACGTGGCGCCTTCGGCCTCTTTCGCGGGTAAGGTGGCCTAGGAGGCGTGTTCCGGCTTTCGAGGATAGAGGTCATGATGAGCTCGGCGTGGCGTGTTGCAGAGCAGCGTACTGTTTGACCAACTCTTCCACGTGTCTTCTTCTCCTTTGTCAAGTCTGCAGGGTTGGTGAGACGTCGAGGTCGGCCCATACTCCTGCTCAGACAATACACTGTTCGACCAACTCCCACTTGCCTTCTGCTCTTCTGACATTCCTGCCTTGAAGTGTCAGACCGGGGCCGAGGTCCTTCGCTTTCAGGTCGGCGACCGAGCTGGAGAGGGGACTTGCGGGTCGGTGCTTTCAGGTCGGCGACCGAGCTGAAGAGGGGACTTGCAGGTCGGTGCTTTTAGGCCGGCGACCGAGCTGAAGAGGGGTCTTTCCTAAGATGGGCCTAACTAATTGGGGGTGCTAGGCCCACCTCCAACAATAGGCCCTCCCCCAGTTCGGTATCGCGAGGCGAAGTGAGCATGCCGAAGTTGATATGATGTTAGTTCGGCACATCTTAGGACGGGGAGTCCGTGCTCGTACGTGTTGATCTTCCCGGGAATCCGTAGACGGCTGGCGCGTGCCCATCGCGTGGGAGAGTGAAGGGTCGCCTCGTTTTTAGCGTGGGACGCCCACGCGCGGCGTGTGATAGACGCTTCGCGTTTACCGAGGCGTCCTTTGCTTTTTTGGCGTGGGGATAGCGAAGAGGCGTCATCATTAGGTTTCTGGGCGGCCGTGAATTTTTCGACACGTGGCCGGGCGTCGCTTCACTGTCCCCCTTCTTCTATTTAAACCATCCTTCCTCCTCCTGTTAAAACCTTCTGCGCATAACCCTAAGGTAACCTCCTTTCTCCGATTTCCTCCTTTCCCTTCTTGCTTTCTCTGTATTTTTCGATCTCCTCCTCTCCGTGCAATGGCGCCGGTGTTAGACGGTATTAGGGCTGAGTCGAGCGAAGAGTCGGCGTCCCGTGGTGGCGGTAGCGATTCTCCGAGTTCTTCCTCCGGTGGTTCCGACCGTGCCTCCTCTCCGTGTCGAGGCGCAGACAGTGGGGGACAGTCTGCTCCTTCGACTTCGGGGGCCGCCCCGACGCTCCCGGGGACCCATCTCCGGAAGAAGACGGTGGTTGGGTCTTTCTCTGGCGGTCGCGGCGTTGGCCAAGCTGGGGGTAGAACCGGGCATCTGGGCAACCGCGGGGGTCGTCAGGGCGGCCGCGGCGGCGGAGTACGAGTGGCCAGGGTGAGGTCTCCCCTGGTTCCTTTCGAGCAGGGAGGGTCACCGAACTGGAGCACAGCGGAATCGGTGACCCTGCTGAGGGATTTGTGCGACTTCCCTGCTGGCGTCGAGCTCCGGCTTCCTAGGGCGGAGGAGCGCCCGTGGACTCCTCGGCTGGGCTTCGTCTGCCTGTACGAGTCGTTCTTCCAGAAGTGCGGCTTGCGCCTTCCTCTCCCCGAGCTGTTCGTCCAGTATTGCCGGGCGCGGGGCTTGGCCTTCTCGCAGGTATGCCCGTCCACGATCCAGGGGATGATCGTGCTGCTGACCTTGGGGCACGAATGCGACGTGGAGGTGACGGTGCCTATGTTCGAGGCGCTCACCCAGCAGAAGGCGAATCCTGGGATTCCTGGGACCTTCTATGCCGCTTTCAAGCCCGCGGCGAACGTCCTGGAGGCACCCAGCTCGGGGTCCAAGGCCAGCAAGCTGTCGAAGGTCGAGGACTGGTCTCGCAGCTACTTCTACGTCCGAGCCACCGAGGTGGCTGGACTCGACCCGTTGGCGCGATACACCCGGGATTGGAATTTTTCCCCGGGTAGGGGTTTGTAGATCGGGCTGCTTTTCTTTTGCTTTAGTTTGGCCTGACTGATGTTATTTGCTCTTCTTTCAGGTCCTCACTCTTCCAGGTTTAAGCTGCCGGACTACGCGGGTATCGTTGCTGTGCTTAGGACGGTGCACGACAGAGAGTGGAAGTCATTCACCTCGGGGAGAATTGAAGCTGCGATGGCCGGAGGTCGGTTGTTGTTGTTGTTTTTTTTTTTTTTTTTTTTTTTTTTTTTTTTTTTTGAACCGGGCTGACGGTTGCCACCAATGTAGGTCGAGCACGGTTTGCCAATCCGCTGTACGCGGACTCCTTTGTGGCGCCGCCGCCGCCGATGCGTGAGGTGCCGGTCCGGCGAGACCCGGTGCCGCAGACTGGGGGGGAGGCCTCCGAGGCGGCTCTCTCGAAGAAGAGGGGGGCCGACGCTGCCAGTGCTAGGGCTGGCAGGAAGAAGAAGAGGACCGAGGTTGTGGCTGATAGAGATGCCACAGGAACGCAAGAGGGGTCCTCGACTTCGGGTCGGGAGCCTGTCCGGCCTGAAGAGGCTGGTTGCGAGCCCGAGGGCTCCCGAGGTGCTCCAGTCGGGGAGGCCGAGACACCTGCGGCCGAGGTGCCTGCGGGGGAGGTCGAAGAGACCCGGCCCCTCGCGATTGAAGATGTCGCTGGTCGGGCGACGGAGGGCGGCGATGCAGCCGTCGTTGTGGAAGAAGGGCGGGAGGCCGCCGGTGACCGGAGTGATGGGGCTCCGGAGGTTTCCGAGGACGGGCCTCGGGACTACAGCTTCAATTTCTGCCACGAAGATGGCAGTACCCAGGTCATCGTGGACCCGGACGAGTGCGCCGAGCTGGCGCAGGCCATGATGTTCGGGCAGAAGCACCCGCACTTCGTCCCGCTGGAGATGGCGGAGGGCGATACCTTTCGCCAGGTGGCGCGATCCGCAGCGCGGGTAAGTTTTGTTCCGACCTCACTGTTTTTAGCTGGATTTGTTGTGCGTCTTTGCTAACAACTGTTTCGATGCAGACGATGGCCCTTACTGCCTTTCTGGCGGAGGCCTATGAGAAGCGACTCGCCGAGAAGGACGCGTCGCTTGGCTTTCTGCAGGCGACCCGGGAAGCCAGTTCGCAGGGCCAGTCCCTTCTCCTCCGCGGGCTCGAGAAGGAGCTGAAGAATGAGAGGGCCCGGGCAGCGGGGCTGGAGGAGGAGGCGGCGCGGACGCGGGCCCGGGCTGGAGAGGTGGGCAGGCTTCAGGCCGAGGTGGAGGCTGAGAGGTCCCGGTCTACCGCTGAGCGGGCCCGGTCGGCTTCTCTGGAGGAGGAGGTCGGGCTCCTGAATGGGGAGAGGGAGACGCTCCGCTCCAAGGTCAAGGGGCTGGAGGAGGTGGAGGCGCGGGCGCGGGCCCGGGCTGACGAGGTGGGCAGACTTCAGGCCGAGATGGAGGCTGAGAGGGCCCGGTCTGCCGCTGAGCGGGCCCGGCCGGCTGTTCTGGAGGAGGAGGTCGGGCTCCTGAAGTGGGAGAGGGAGACGCTCCGCTCCAGGGTTAAGGGGCTGGAGTCCGCCATAGGCCGGGCGAAGGTGGCCGTGGCCGCGGAAAGCGAGCGGGTAACGGCCCGGTGGGATGCGCGGAACCGGAAGTGGTCCGTCAAGATGGAGAAAATCCGCGCTCACCTCGATGGGCGCCAGAGGGCCTTAGAGCCTCACCTTATGTACAATCAGGTGATCGGCATGAAGGCATGCCTCAGGAGGATGGAGGCCGAGGACAGTCTGGTGGTGCCGTGGTACCGGTACCAGAAGCTGGACGAGGACGAGGAGGCATTCGGTGCCGTGCTGGATGGGATGGATTTTCCCGACTTGACCCCGGAGGATCTGGACATCCCTCTCGATCGCGATCATGGCGTCCAGCTCGAGCGGCTCATGCCCGTCGCTTCTTCGGAGGCGCCCTATGTGGATCTGACTGAGGACGCTCCCTCGGCCGCTGAGACCATCCAAGTAGATCCCTCGGTCCTGTTTGCTGATGAGGCCGGGACCGACGCGCCATCCGGTGAGACCGGAACCGAAGCGTCATCAGGCGAGGCCGGTACCGAGGTGCCAGCCGGCGAGGCCTGTAAAGAGGCGCCAGCCGGGGAGGCCGGTATTGAGGCGCCGTCCGGGGAGGCCGTGGTTGGGGAAGAGGTGGCTGAGCAGTCCTTCCTTGGTGAGTACGGCACCAATGCGAGGATGGTGGGCCCGGGTGATTTAAATGGTACCCGTGCTGACGGGGGCGAAGACCGACCGGCCGATGCGGCCTTGTAAAAACTTTTTGTTTTTTCCTTTTTGTTTTCTTCTCTTTGTAAAGACCGGGCCGTAGGCCGTTTATGTAAGGACCAGGCCGTTGGCCCCTCTTTTTATGATAACAAGGCCGTTGGCCCCTTTTTCTCTTTTTTTTTTTTTGTAAGTGCCGCTTCGAGGCATTGTAATGACTAGGCCGTGGGCCCTTTTGTATAATCGAGGCCGTTGGCCCTTGCCGTTTCGAGGCTTTTGTAATGACTAGGCCGTGGGCCCTTTTGTGATAATCGAGGCCGTTGGCCCTCTCTCTCTTTTTTTTGTAAGTGCCGTTTCGAGGCTTTTGTAATGACTAGGCCGTGGGCCCTTTTGTGATAATCGAGGCCGTTGGCCCTCTTTTTTTTTTTGTAAGTGCCGTTTCGAGGCTTTTGTAATGACTAGGCCGTGGGCCCTTTTGTGATAATCGAGGCCGTTGGCCCTTTCCTTCTTTTTTTTTTTGTAAGTGCCGTTTCGAGGCTTTTTTGATTGGTAGGGTAGGTCGTAGACCGTACCCTGTCATGTATGCAGGTCGTGGACCGTGCTCTTGTATTGGGTGCGAGGTACGACTCGGCTTGAGATACTTATTGCTTGTGTATCTTTAATATTTTTAGTGGGTGCGAGGTGATCTCGGCTTAAGGTACTTATTGCTTGTGTACCTTGTTTTTTTGGTGCGGGTAGCGAGCCCGGCTTAGAGACACTTAATGCTTGTGTGTCTAGTAGAGGTGCGAGCCCTGGGGCCCGGCTTTAGTACTTATTGCTTGTGTACTATGGGGGTGCGAGCATTGGAACTCGGCTTTGGCACTTATAACTTGTGTGCTGGGGAGAGCGAGCACCGGAGCTCGGTCCCCTTTTTTTTTTGTAGTGCGAGCGTTTGGAGCTCGGCTTTTTTTTTTTTTTGTAGTGCGAGCGTTTGGAGCTCGGCTTTTTTTTTTTTTTTTTTTGTAGTGCGAGCGTTTGGGGCTCGGCTTTTTTTTTTTTTTTTTTTTTTTTTGTAGTGCGAGCGTTTGGAGCTCGGCTTTTTCTTCTTTTTTTTTTGTAGTGCGAGCGTTTGGAGCTCGGCATTTTTTTTTTTTTTTTTTTTTTTTTTTTTTTTTGTAGTGCGAGCGTTTGGAGCTCGGCTTTTGTGCACAGGTCGGGGACCTTATTCCTTTGTCGAAAAGGTTTTATTAGATTAATAGCTGAGCCCTGGTTAGGGGTTGCCTACGTACCCTTTAGTGGAAGGGATCAAGCCAATCGTAGTTCGTTTGTTTACAAAGGCGGAGAGCGGAATGGAGCCCGGGGGCTTAGTAGTAGAACCGTTTGAGGTTGATCGAATTCCATGAGCGCGGGATTGCGTTGCCGGTCAATGTGACTAGCTCGTAGACGCCGGGCTTACGACCTTGGAGATAAGGTAAGGGCCCTCCCAATGTGCGCCGAGCTTGCCTGCGTTTAGCTCGGCGGTGTTTTCGAAGACTTTGCGGAGGACCAGGTTGCCTTCGGTAAAGAACCTGCCTCGAACCCTCTTGTTGTAGTACTTGGAGGCGAGCTGCTGGTAGTTCTGGATTCGGAGGAGGGAGTGGTCCCGTTGTTCCTCAAGGAAATCCAGCTCGCTGAGTAGGACGGTGTCGTTAAGGTCGGGCTGCTGGGTGAGCATAGCGCGGCGAGGAGTGGGGAGGCCGACCTCGGAGGGGGCCATTGCTTCCATTCCGTGAGAGAGGCTGAACGGTGTGCGCCCTGTCGACGTCTTCGGCGTTGTGCGATGGGACCAGAGGACTCCATCGAGCTCGTCGGCCCAGGACCCCTTCTTGTCGTCTAGTCGCTTTTTGAGGCCGTCGAGGATGGTTTTGTTGGTGGCCTCGGCTTGTCCGTTCCCTTGTGGATATCTCGGGGTCGACTTACTCAGCCTGATTTTCCACTTCGCACAGAAGTCTTCGAAGAGGGCCGACGTGAATTGGGCACCGTTGTCAGTTACGATCTCGTAGGGCAGCCCGTGACGGCAGATGATGAACTTCCAGACGAATTTTCGGACGTCCTCTGCCGTGATCTTGGCGTAAGCTTCGGCCTCGACCCATTTGGTGAAGTAGTCGGTCATGACCAGGAGGAAGCGCTTTTGGCGAGATCGGGGAAGGGGCCCGACTATGTCCATGGCCCATCGCATAAAGGGGTAGGGCGCGACCGCAGTGGTAAGGAGCTCGGTAGGACAGTGAATGCGCGGGCCGTGACGCTGGCACTTCTCGCACCGGGCTGCGAATCTTTCGCAGTCTTGCAGCATCGTTGGCCAGTAGTGTCCCTGGTTCCGTATTCTCAGGGCGAGAGCCCGGCCGCTGGAGTGGTTTCCGTCAGCGCCCTCGTGCATTTCCTTCATCACGTCAATGGTTTCCTGCCCGTGGAGGCAGCCGAGCAGGGTTCCCGAGGCGCTCCACTGGAATAGATTGTCGTCCAGCATCGTGTACCGGGCACACTTCTTTCTTAGCCGTCGGGCGGCCCACCGTTCTGGGGGATGAACGCCGTCTGCGATGTATAGTAGTATGGCGATTCGCCAGTCCGGTAGTTCGGGCTCGGCCGGGGGTGGCGGCAGGACTTCGGGAGGTGGCGCCTCTTCGCCAGGATCCGCGGCCTGGGGGTTGATCAAGTAGGCCCCCTTCGGCAGCTCGATGCTAGGGAAGTCGATGCTCTAGACCGGGATCACCCGTCGTTGGGCTGGGGCCGAGGTGGAGGCCAGCGCGGCGAGGGCGTCTGCGGAAGTGTTATCGCCTCGGGGGATCTTCGTCAGGGTGAATTCGGAGAATTCTGCGGCCAAGCCTTGGGTTACCATGAGGTAGGCGTCCATGCGATCGTTCTTGGCCTCGTACTCCCCGCTGAATTGATTGGCGACGAGCTGGGAGTCACAGTAAGCTCGGATTTTCTTCGCGCCGACCTCCCTTGCCAGACGCAGGCCGGCAATCAGAGCTTCGTACTCTGCCTCGTTATTTGACGCCGGGAAGGCCAGACGGAAAGACTGCTGAGTCGAGCGAAGTTGGTCGGGGACTCAAGGCGTATGCCGACGCCGGACCCGTGCTTGGAGGCCGATCCGTCGACATGCAGGCTCCATACTTCGGGGACCGCGCTGACTACCAGCTCGGGCGCCAACTCAACTAGGAAATCAGCCAGGGCCTGAGATTTGATCGCGGTCCGTCCTCGGTACTCGATCTCGTACTCGCTCAGCTCAACAGCCCATTTCATTATCCGGCCCGATCGGCTCGGGCTGTGGAGGATGGTTCTGAGGGGGTAGGTGCTTAGGACGGCAATCGCATGGGATTGAAAGTAAGGCCGGAGCTTTCTAGCTGCGACGACCACTGCCAAGGCGAGCTTCTCCAGGGTCGGGTACCTGCTCTCCGCGTCGTCGAGGGATTTGCTGATGTAGGAGATGGGTTTTTGGTCACCCCGGTCTTCCCGTACCAGCACTCCGCTGACCGCGGACGCGGAGATGGCGACGTAGAGGTAGAGGATTTCGCCTTCTTCTGGCTTGGACAGGACGGGAGGAGTGGATATGTACTCCTTCAGCTGTCGGAGGGCGTCTTCGCATTTGTCGTCCCACTCGAACCGCTTGTTGGCTCGGAGCAGCTGGTAGAACGGGAGGCACTTGTCGGTAGAGCGGGAGATGAATCGGTTCAGTGCGGCGATTCTCCCGGTGAGTCGTTGTACTTGACGCGTGCTCTCCGGGGATTTGAGCTCGATGATGGCCCGGATTTGCTTGGGGTCGGCCTCGATCCCGCGTTGGGTGATGATGTACCCGAGAAATTCGCCCGACGTGACGCCGAAGGAGCACTTGGCCGGGTTCAACTTCATGTTGTATTCGTTCAACGTCCGGAAGCAGGACCGGAGGTGAGTGACGTGGTCGGCCGCCACTAGAGACTTCACCAACATGTCATCTATGTATACCTCCATGGTGCGGCCTATTTGGTCGGCGAACATCCGGTTGACGAGGCGCTGGTAGGTTGCCCCGACGTTCTTGAGTCCGAAGGGCATTACCTTATAGCAGTAAATCCTTCGGTCCGTGATGAACGCGGTTTTCTCCTGATCATCGGGGTGCATGGGGATCTGATTATACCCCGAGAAAGCATCCATGAAGGAGAGTAGCTCGTTCCCCGCGGTGGCTTCGACGACCTGGTCGATTCGAGGGAGGGGAAAGCTGTCCTTCGGGCACGCTTTATTTAGGTCGGTGAAATCCACACAGACCCTCCATTTCCCGCTCTTCTTCTTGACAACCACCGGGTTAGCCAACCAGTCCGGGTATTTGACCTCGATGATCGACCCGGCCGCGGTGAGCCTTTCGACCTCGTCGTTGACTGCCTGGGCGCGCTCCGGACCCAGCTTTCGCCGTTTTTGCTTGACCGGTCTGCAGGTCGGATCCACGTTGAGCTCGTGGCTACACGTGGCCGGGTCAATGCCGGGCATGTCGCCGGTTGACCAGGCGAAGGTGGAGACGTTCTGCCCTATGAACTCAACCAGCTCTCGCTTGATGCCCTCGTCGAGATCGGTACCGATGCCGACGCAGCGGGCGGGGTCGCGCGGATCGATGTTGACCTGGGCGACAAGGTCCCGCCCTGGGAGGTCCTGGGCGTCGGGCTCGCCGGGCTGAAGCGCGTTGATGGCCAAGCAGGCCGGCGCGGCGCGGCGCAGCTTATGCTCGATGGCGAAGCAGGCGCGGGAGATCCTCTGGTTACTCCTAAGAGTATACGTACCGGCCTGGTTTGGGAACTTGAGGCATTGGTGGTACGTCGACGTGACTGCCTTCATCGAGTGCAGCCAAGGGGTTCCAAGGATGATATTGTAGATCGGGGTGGTATCGAAGACCACGAACTTGACGATTTTCGTCACCCGACCTACGTAGACCGGCAATTCGATGGTGCCGATTCCGTTGACGGTGTCCCCGGCGAAGCCGGTCAGCGGGATGGAGTGCGGCTTGATTTCGACCCCGTTCAGGTTCATCCTGGCCAGGGTATCCTTGAATATGAGATCGACCGAGCTGCCCGTATCGACGAGGACTCGGTTAACATCGCAGTCGGCTACGCGGACTTGTACGACGAGGGGGTCGTTGTGGGGCTGGTGGACCCCGACCGCGTCGGCCTCGGTGAAACATATTCCCCTCTTGCTCGTGTCCTGAGCGTCGATCTCCGGCCCGGAGTGCCACTTCAGGGAGGCGTCGGTCTTCCTTTCATGACGCTTGATGGACCGTACCGAGTCGTTGCACTAGAGGAGGCCTCCCATGATCATCCCTATCAGAGTCCGGGCCGGGGGAGGCGATCTGCCTGTATCCCGGTCTCGCGAGGGAGATCGTCGCCGCCGGTCGTCGTTTTGGGCGCGGTTGTAAGGCCTAGCCCGGTTATCCTCGCGACCTCGGTTGTCGCGGGGTTGCACTCGATCGTCGTCCCGGGCATGCGGACGCAGCCGCTCTGGGACGCTGATTTCTCCCCTTTGAAATTGGTTCAGCAGGACCTCCTGAAGGGCGCGGCAGTGAGAGGTCGGGTGCCCCTTTCGCCGGTGGAAGTCGCAGAAGGCCGTCCTGTCGTAAGGCTCGTCTGGTCGGGGTTCCCTATCGCTCGGCTCGTCGGGACGCCGATCCTGCTGGCGGGGATCCCGTACGTACTTGTTCCAAGGCAACCCTGGCGCGGGGTTGGGGGGAAGTACGGGATCGTGCAGACGGAGGCCGGAGGGCGGTCCGTTGACAGGGAATGCAGCGGCCTGCTTTCCCTTGCTGCGCTGGTACTCGTCGTCGCAGTGTTGACGAGGCTCCTGATACCTTTCCTGGGGCTGCTCCTTCGGGACCGGGGCCTTGTGAGAGGCGCTGTTTCTCGATTCAGCCGCCTTCTCTTCCTCGAGTTCGACGAAGAGTCCAGCGCGGTGCAAGGCGTCTTCCAGCGAGCACGGCCTGTTGAGCTTCATATCGTCCTTGAAGGCCGAATCGGCCCGCAGTCCTTTTCTCAGAGCGGGGAGCGCTGACTCGTCGGTCACGTTGCTTTGGGAGGCCGTGGCCTTGAAGCGCTCTATGAAGGACCTGAGCGACTCCTTCGCTCCTTGGTTCATCGCCCAGAGGTCCGCGCTGGATGCAGACTGCCGGATGTAGATGGAGTAGTGCTCGAGGAAGGTGGTCGACAGGTCTCTGAAGCTGTCTATGGAGTGCGTTTTCAGCCGAGAGAACCACGTGAGAGCCGGGCCGGTGAGGTTCTCTACGAAGAGCTGGCAGTGGGCAGCTTCGCGCTCATCCGGTGAGAAGTGGGCGCGGCCCATGGCGATGGTGAACGCCGTAAGATACTGGGCCGGGTCGGTGGTGCCCGCGTAGGGCTGGAGCTTGAGCTTCCCGAGGTGCTGGAGCGGGACAGAGGCGATCCGGGGGGTGAACGGCGTGTTTTGCGTCTCTCTGAGGACGCGATCGATTTCCGGGGCCGCGCTGGTGGCCTGATGGATTTTGGAGGACATCGCGCGGATAGTCTCCTTCATGGCCTCGAATTCGGCGTCCCTGGAACGCTCCGCGCTGGATCGGAGATGGTGGGCCTCGTCGCCTGGGTGGCTGCCTACGGCCGGGGCGAAACGTCCGCCCGGCCCTTCTGACCCTGACGGCGAGTCGCCAGGTCGGCTTGTCCGGACACGGGGGGTTTCTTCCCGAGAGGCCGGCTCCCTGAGATGGACGTCGGGGGACCCGGTATTGTCCGATCGGTCACGGGAGGCCCCTAGCATGGCGAACCGTTGGTCGGTGGCTCGCGTCAGCTCGTCTATCCTGGCGAGCATGGTCTGCATCACGGCGGACAGCGTGGGCTGATCCTCCGACGCTCGAGGCGCGTTGTGGGCGGCGGAGCCGTCGGGATGAGCAGATGCCGAAGCCGGGGGCGGGGCCCTGAAGAACTGCTCCCGAGGAATTGTCTGGTTGGCAGCTGCTTGGGCTGACGACGGGATGGTCGCCGTCGTTTGAGTCGTTTGCGGGGCCGTTGTAGGGGCCTGGGCCGTTGTTCGGGCCGGGGTCTCGTGGTCTGACAACACTCTTGGGGGCGGAATTGCCATCGTTGCTGCGGTTGCGGTGGTGGTTGAACTGCTCCTTGCGTATAGAAGAATCTCTGCCCTCCTTCTAGCGCCAATTGTTGATCCCGGGGATCACTAAGTATGTTTAAAGAGTGATTAGGAGATGAGAGGTGAGATTTTCGTTAATTAGAGCAGTTTAACCACTATTAAAGCAGGTCGCAGAGAGAGATGAGTAGGCCGGGGGCCGTGTTTCGTTTTATTGATGGTGAGAGAAATGAACACTTTAGAATTACGAACTGGTTCCGAAGGACGTCCAGTTCGGCGTTCTAAAATGTTGCCTTGTTACAAAGAGAGAAAGAGAGAGGCCGGGTAGCTAGTTACAGGTCGGAAATTGCCCAAATCAGAAGTCCCCCTCATTAATGACATTGAGGGGTATATATAGCCGAGGTTGGCTTCCTGCTCCCCGGGATCTCGGGGCCACGTGGCGCCTTCGGCCTCTTTCGCGGGTAAGGTGGCCTAGGAGGCGTGTTCCGGCTTTCGAGGATAGAGGTCATGATGAGCTCGGCGTGGCATGTTGCAGAGCAGCGTACTGTTTGACCAACTCTTCCACGTGTCTTCTTCTCCTTTGTCAAGTCTGCAGGGTTGGTGAGACGTCGAGGTCGGCCCATACTCCTGCTCAGACAATACACTGTTCGACCAACTCCCACTTGCCTTCTGCTCTTCTGACATTCCTGCCTTGGAGTGTCAGACCGGGGCCGAGGTGCGTCGCTTTCAGGTCGGCGACCGAGCTGGAGAGGGGACTTGCGGGTCGGTGCTTTCAGGTCGGCGACCGAGCTGAAGAGGGGACTTGCAGGTCGGTGCTTTTAGGCCGGCGACCGAGCTGAAGAGGGGTCTTTCCTAAGATGGGCCTAACTAATTGGGGGTGCTAGGCCCACCTCCAACAATATACAAGTGATATATCATGGTTTTTACTCATTTTAAGCCATGATATAAGTCTGTTTTATAGAGTATTTCTACTATTTTGTAGTGGTTTAGAGTCTTTTAAAAGTTTTAGCACGTTTGGAGTATAATTGGAGATATTAGAGCTTTCTAGAGCATTTTAGAGCGAAGCTGAAGTTCATGCAGCTGAGTACCCGATTTGAAACCTCAGTGTCGATCGATACTGACTAGTATCGGTCGATACTTACTGCAGCAAGACACGATTCGCGACTTAAATGAAGAGTTTAAGAATTACAAAATTGCCCAGAAGGCTTTATTATTTACAATAAGCCCAAAAACGTGATTTAGGTTATTTAATAGGATTTTACAGCCACTTTCATGGCTATGCTTTATTTTACTTTGGTTTTGTGAGAGAGCTTTGGAAGGGAGACAAGTCTGAAACTCTGTTCGTCCGAGAGAAGATTTCGAACCCTCTTGTTACTCTTTCTTATTTATTCAAATATTTATTAAGTCATGTTTATTGTTGCAATTTCCATGTCTGAGTAGATCTCCTGTTAGGTTTAGGGATTCTCAATAGGGATTTCTTTGAATGCTAGGTTGATTAGTTGTTTAGGGTTCACCATCTGAATTAATTCTTCACCATAGGTTGTTCTCATAGCTAATTCTGGATTGATCACCCAGAACTTAGATCTTAGGATAATTGATTAGGCACGAGAGTGCTATTAATTACCTGATAGAACCTAGGGTGAGCAAAATAACTATTCGCAAAGAGATTTGGTTTAGTTGTTTTGTGAACAAATCAAACTTGAACTAAAAAATGGTTTAGACTTTAGGATTCGCAAAGAGATTTGGAATTCTAGGATTTAGACTTAGATAATTCTCGCAACGAGAATTGGTTAATTATACCTTAGTGATTTGAGTTCAAAAACCGTGCATAACCTGAACCCTGATTAGTTAGTTTATCTGCATTCATTGATTTCCTGAGAAATTCCATGAACATATTTTTCTCCAATTGAATTTACAACAATTTAATTTACGTATATGCTTTCAATTACATTGATCACTTAGCTTGATTTTCTTCTATATAATATATTGTGTGATTCCTTGAGTCTATGTGGATTCGATCCCTAAGTATTACAATCGACAAAGCTTTAGTACTTTTAGGGTATTAATTTGAGCTTATCAAATTTGGCGCCGTTGCCGGGACACAATTTCGCCATTAGATTTTAGATTGAGAATTTCGACTAAGTTCGTCGGTATCGATCGATACTACTCAGTGTCGGTCGATACTACTCAGTGTCGGTCGATACTACTCAGTGTCGGTCGATACTCGTCATTTCCTTTTTGTTGATATTGATCGACACCACCTAGTGTCGGTCGATACTCATCGTATTTTCGTTACTCACGTGCCTTGCCTTTGTTTTCAGGTGTATGCATATTCGCGAAACTAGAAGGAACAAGAGCACTCAGCTAGTTGATATGTCACTCCAGCAGCTAGCACTTTTGGAATGCACAAACAGAATAGCAAAGAAGCTAGCAGAGATGAACAACAATCCAGTGGAGTTGGTTCAAGATGAAGATGGTGCTTACAGAGACCAAGAGGGTCAGTTGTGCAATGAGAGATGGCAACGATTGGATGGAGAGGTGAACATCATCCTATCTGCTCTTGTTGTCACTGGGAATGTTGCTGGGAATGTCGCTGGGAATGCGAATGCAGGGAACGTTGTGGTTAATCGTGGTAGAATGATTGGTGAGTTCAACAGGCCTAATCAGATTTATGCAAATCGATCAGCGATTCGCCCTCCTACTTTTCAGAGGAATGACTTTGAGATGAAACCTACATACTACACTCTTGTGGGTCAACACCCTTTTCATGGTCTATCCAGAGAACATCCCATGGATCATACTGAGAGGTTCAAAGATTTGGTCACTAGCATCAAGAGCAATAGAGTGTCCTACGATTAACTCTTCTGCAAGCTCTTTCCATACTCTTTAGGTGGAGATGCGACTTACTGGCTGAAACAGTTACATCCTGGATCACTGACTACCTGGGAAGAGACTAAGACTGTTTTCCTGAATAACTTCTATGATGATGCTCGATCCGAAGATCTTAGGAACAAGATCTCCCAGTTTTCTCAAGGCCCTACTGAGGCGTTCAAGGCTGCTTGGACGAGATTCAGATCATATCAGAGAGATTGTCCACATCACGGGTACTCTGATGTTCAGCTGATGGGGTTCTTCTTCAGAGGACTTGATTGGAGGTATCAGATGACTTTGGATGCTTCGAGCAATGGAAACTTCAACACTAGGTATCTTGAAGATGCTTATGTGCTGATTGAGAACTTGGCGTCTAGCAATAGCACTAAGAATGCAGACTTTGAGCGCAAGAAGCAAGCTGGTAGCATGGACGGTACACAGGTTGCTGATGTTCAAGCCAAGTTAGATTCCATGCACAGTCTTCTGATGGGCAAGACAACGAAAGATGTGCACTTTGCTGAAGATGTTGAGGTTTTCAATGAGGATGAAGCAGAGGATGTTAACTATATTGGTGGTTATGGTTGTCAAGGTCAAAGGAATCAATTCAGCAACAACCGAAACTTCAACAACAACTCTCAGCAAGGAGGCTCGAATGAATTCGTCTAGAAACCATCTCAGAGCAGTGGGTATACCAGGAACTATGGGAACTCATTTTATCAACATGTCCCTGCTAAGCTCCCAGATAGCAAGATCGAGTCTATGTTCGAACAGCTTATTCAAGGACAGCAGAAGCTCACTGTGGATTTCAATGGGAAGATTGATGTCATGTACAATGATCTGAGTGGAAGGATCGATGCTATTAATCTCCAGCAGAAGAAGCTGGAACTCCAGGTTGCTCAGACTTCAGAGGCTGTGAAAAGGCAAGAAAGTTTTCTTCCAGGGAAAGGAGAGAACCCAAGGGCTCACATCAAGGCCATCACCTTAAGGAGTGGGAAAGAGGTCACTCCATGAGTGAAAATTGGCCAAACTGCAGATATTTTCGTCGATCTTGACGATGAGGATACTGATGCCGCTCCAGTATCGATCGACACCAGTCAGCATCGATCGACACCTATCAAGATTCTCTCACGGGACACATCAAAACCCCGTGTATCGATTGATACCACTTCTGTATCGATCGACACTAATCCTGCTGTCGAGTCAACACCTAAGGTTTCGAAGGAAGCACCTAATATTGTTGCCGAGAGAGTTTACACACCGAGGATACCTTATCCCAGGGCTAATGGGAAGACTAAGAAGGAGGTAGAAGACTCTAGATGCAAAGCAATCATGGATAAGTTGATTGTGTAACTTCCTTTCATCAATGTTATCAAGACTTCTCTCCAGCTTTCAGAAGATACGTCAAGAGGATGGTGTCCAGCAATGTGAACCTTGAAGAAGGATGCTTGACGATTACTCATGAGTGCAGTACAATCCTGACTAACAGGATCCCAAAGAAGCTACCAGATCCAGGGAGTTTTGTGTTGGATTGTACAATATTCACAGATAGATTTGAGCATTCTCTTTGTGATCTTGGCTCAAGTTTCAACCTCATACCATACTAAGTCGCTAAAAGGATGGGGATAACAGACTTCACAGCCACAAGAATCTCCCTGATACTTGCTGATCGCTCAGTTAGACTTCCAGAGGGTTTACTCGAAGATGTTCCTATTAAGATTGGAAATTGCTTGATCCCAACTGATTTCATCGTCCTGGAGTATGATGCTGAGCTTAAGGATCCTTTTATCCAAGGCAGACCATTCCTTGCAACAGCTGGTGCTTTGATTGATTGCAGGAATGGGAAGATCGCTTTCAACATCGGTGATTTGGTCATGACTTTCAATATGGATAAGATGATGAAGAGACCAACCATCGATGGGCAGACCTTCTTTGTCGACACTCTCTGTGACATAGCTGTAGAGTACTTCCTGGAGATGCATCCTGAGGATCCACTGGAGAGAGCATTGGTCTGTTCAGCCACTTCAGAGATCCATTCGTGTGAAGATACTGCTGGATACTCAAAGATGCTCGATTCAGCAGCACCGGTATCGATCGATACTCCCTTAGTATCGGTCGATACCCTGCGACCAAAAGGGGTCGGCCGATGGTTCTAAGCAAGCTGATGGGCTTGGAGATTGGAGTGAGGAGAACGCTCCTAAAGTGGAACTCAAGCCACTTCCTGCGAATCTGAGGTATGGTTTTCTTGGTCCTAATTCCACATACCCAGTAATTATTAATGCTTCTTTGAACAACGCAGAGATTACCTTACTACTGAGCAAGCTGCGCAAGTATCGCAAAGCTTTTGGCTATTCTCTTGATGATATTCCAGGTATAGCACCGGACATGTGCATGCATAGGATTCATCTCAAGGACGAGTCAAAAGCTTCAGTTGAGCATCAGAGGAGACTGAATCCGAACCTGAAGGAAGTAGTCAAAAAGGAGGTGATGAAGCTTTTGAAAGCTGGTGTCATCTATGCTATTTCGGATAGCTCTTGGGTCAGTCCAGTGCACGTTGTTCCTAAGAAAGGAGGAATAACTGTGGTGAAGAATGAGAAGGATGAGATGATTCCTACTAGGATTATCACTGGGCATCGAATATGCATTGACTACAGGAAGTTGAATGCAGCTACGAGGAAAGATCACTTCCTATTACCATTCATTGATCAGATGTTGGAGAGGTTGGCTAGTCATCCCTACTACTGTTTTCTCGATGGATATTAAGGTTTCTTCCAGATTCCTATACATCCAGATGACCAAGGGAAGACGACTTTCACATGTTCCTACGGCACATTCGCATACAGGAGAATGCCATTTGGATTGTGTAATGCCCCAGCCACCTTCCAGAGATGCATGATGTCTATATTTACAGACATGATTGAGAATTTTATGGAGGTATTCAATTATGATTTTTCGGTGTACGGATCATCATTCAAGGACTGTCTGGCTAATTTGTGCAAGGTGCTACAGAGATGTGAGGAGAAACACTTGGTCCTTAATTGGGAAAAGTGTCACTTTATGGTTAGTAGGGCATCGTACTTGGGCATAAGATTTCTGAAGCTGGGATCGAAGTTGACAAAGCCAAAATTCAGGTCATGACAAGCCTCCAACCACCAACTTCTGTGAAGGATATTCAGAGTTTCCTTGGTCATGCTGGGTTTTACAGAAGGTTCATCAAGGATTTCTCCAAGCTAACACGCTGACTCACAGCTCTATTATGCAAGGAGATCACATTCGATTTCACACCTGAGTGTCTTGCAGCTTTTGAGGAGATTAAAAAGGCCTTGGTGAGTGCTCCTATTGTGCAACCTCCTGATTGGACTCTGCCTTTTGAGATCATGTGCGATGCTAGCGACTTTGCTGTTGGATCGGTTTTGGGTCAGAGGATGGATAAGAAGCTACATGTTATCTACTATGCCAGCATGACATTGGATGATACTCAGAGGAATTACAGCACCATAGAGAAAGAACTACTTGCAGTTGTTTTCTCCTTTGCGAAATTTCGATCCTACCTGATTGGGAGCAAAGTGATTGTCCATATTGATCATGCTGCTCTCAAATATCTGATGGAGAATAAGGATCTCAAGCCTCGCCTTTGTCGTTGGGTTCTTTTATTACAGGGTTTCGACATCGAGGTAAAGGACAAGAAAGGAATAGAGAATGGAGTAGCTGACCATCTTTCAAGGATCCGAATTGATACAGACGTGCCCATCAATGACCAACTACCAGAAGAGTCCGTTTACTTCATTGAAACTGAGTTTCAGATGGGTTTTACCGAAACTTTTCACTTCCCACGGATTGCAGGTCTCGGTATCGATCGACACTCACCTAGTGTCGGTCGATACCCTGCGATTTCCGAACCTATTTTGATTGTTGAACACCTTTGTGCTTCTGAAGACTATCTAGTTGCTGCAGCTGACTCTGATCTACTGTGGTACGCTGATATTGCCAACTATCTCGCTGCAGATAAGGAGCCAAAGCACCTCAAGAAATATGACAAGAAGAAGTTTCTGCGTGACATAAGGCGATTCTTTTGGGATGACCCTTACCTGTACAAGCACTGTTCTGATGGTGTCTATCAGAGATGCATTGCTGAATCAGAGGTACCTAGTGTTCTGTTTCATTGTCATGGATCTGAGTATGCTGGACACTTTGCTACTTTCAAGACAGTGTCCAAGGTCCTTCAGGCAGGTTTCTGGTGGTCTACTATGTTTAAGGATGCTCACATCTTCATTTCCCAGTGCGATGTTTTTCAGAGGAGAGGGAAAATCAGTAAGAGACATGAGATGCCACAAAATTTCATCCTCGAGGTTGAGATTTTTTATTGTTGGGGTATCGATTTTATGGGTCATTTCCCTTCGTCATACAAGAACAGGTACATCTTGGTTGATGTAGACTATGTCTCCAAGTGGGTTGAAGCGATTGCTAGTCCTACCAACGATTCTTCATTGGTGCTTAAGCTGTTTAAGACCATAATTTTTCCTCGATTTGGAGTACCTCGGATTGTTAGAAGTGATGGTGGCTCTCACTTTATTAACAAGGTTTTCGAGAGGATGCTGAAGAAGCATGGTGTAAATCATCGCGTAGCTACTCCTTATCATCCTCAGACTAGTCGGCAAGTTGAGGTCTCTAACTGGCAAATCAAGGAGATTTTGGAGAAGACTGTGGGTACCACTAGAAAAGATTGGTCTACAAAGTTGGATGATGCACTGTGGGCTTACATGACCGCTTTCAAGACACCCATTGGGACTACACCGTTTCACTTGCTATATGGGAAAGCGTGTCATCTTCCGGTTGAAATCGAGCATAAGGCAGCCTGGGCTACAAAGCTGATGAATTTCGACGTCAAGACTGCTGCTGACAAGCGATTGATTCAGCTGAATGAGCTGGATGAGATTAGGCACAATGCCTATGAGAACTCGAAGCTTTACAAGGAGAGGACCAAGGCGTATCACGACAGAAAGATCCTCACCAGACACTTTGAACCCAATGATTAGGTACTTCTGTATAACTCTCGTTTGCATTTGTTTCCTGGTAAACTGCGTTCTCGTTGCTCATGTCCTTTCACAATCAAGGAGGTTAGACCACATGGTGCAATTGTCCTGACAAATCCTTCAGGCAAAGAGTTAACTTTCAATGGACAAAGGGTGAAACACTATTTTTAGAGCACCGAGATTCCAGACGGACACATAATGCCTCTGGATGATGCACCCAATGCCTGAACGGCGGTACAGTCAAGCTAATGACATTAAACGAGCGCTTGGTGGGAGGCAACCCACTGGTGAGTTTGTTTATGAGTCTTTTTCTTTTTATTTTTCGTTTTGTGTTTGTATCAGGATAAACAAGGAGCAAAACACGAAATCGCCCGTGTGTCGATCGATACCCTATTGGTATCGGTCAACACCCTATGCGAATGAGAAAAGTTCATCGTGTCGACTTAAGCTCGGTATCGATCGATACCAGGCCGTGTGTCGGTCGATACTCGATGGTCTAGTACAGTAACTCCTTGTTTTTCATACATTCACTCTGTTCTTTTGTTTTCTTTCACCAACTCTAGGCTAGATAACACTGGGGAAAGTGTTTTTCAAGTCTGGGGGAGGTAGTCGCTGACATTGTTTTTGTTTTTCTTAGAGTTAGTCGTTTTTGAGTCATTCGTTGTTTTATTGAGTCAAATTTTGTTGGAGACTGTGATCTTTTTCTTGACTCTGTTGATCTAACCTTGATTCTAAGTGACCATTGTTAAAGAATCAGTTACAGATCGACTAATGAAAAATCCAAAGGCTGGCCAGTTAACTAGAAGACACTCATGTTTCCAACAAAGTTCTTTAAAGCCTGCGCCAAATTTTTGCACTTCATTGATGTGATTGATGTCCATAGAGCTTGATTCCTCATTCGTATCTGACAAAGGAACCCACGTGTTTAAAGTAATGGTATTTCTCTCCATGTTACAAGTTAATAAATAAGATGCATTAAAAGATGAAATAATTTTCTTCTGAGTAGAGGGTTAGGAAAATTTCCAACGATCCCATTATTCTACTTCAGAGGGAATGATCACACAAAGGTGGAAGCGAGGTTAGGAAAATTTCCTGTGATACCATTATTCGCCTACACCTTTGATCACTTTTTAAGGGAAGAACCGGGGATTCGGTGGTAAACACCATCAATACTCGCATCTCAAATCTTAATAAGCATATGCGAGAATATAATAAGAAATAAGTCTGGGGGAGAGAAAATAATACCAGAAAGTGTGAAATTGGATGGTTCTTTGTCATGATATTGTATGGGAAAGAATCTAGAAGGTTCTTGGTATTAATCACAACAATGAAACTGGCGATGAGGGCTTTATCGAGTAATGCTGTGAGATAATGTGTGTAGTTTGGGAAGCTGTGAATGTCTACGGAGAAGTACATGGTGGTTGGATTTGAAACTGGTTATGTGATATGTGGAGCACTAAGGAAAATGGTCATTGCAATGTTCCGAGAATAGGTGAGTCTCTATGTTTTCAAACCTCTTTCTCTGGTTTAGTCTTATATTGTCTTGAGGGCAAGCAAATGCTAAGTCTGGAGGAGTTGATATATCATGGTTTTGACCCCTTTTAAGCCATAATATAAGTCCATTTTATAGAGTTTTTCTACTATTTTGTACTGGTTTAGAGTCTTTTACAGGTTTTAGCACGTTCGGAGCATAATTGGAGATATTAGAGCTTTCTAGAGCATTTTAGAGCGAAGCTGAAGTTCATGCAGCTGAGTACCCGATTTGAAGCCTCAGTGTCGATCGATAATGACTAGTATCGGTCGATACTGACTAGTATCGGTCGATACTGACTAGTATCGGTCGATACTCACTGCAGTAAGACACGATTCGCGACTTAAATGAAGAGTTGGAGAATTGCAAAATTGCCCATAAGTCTTTATTATTTACAAGAAGCCCCAAAAGTGATTTAGGTTATTTAATAGGATTTTACAGCCACTTTCATGGCTATGCTTTATTTTACTTTGGTTTTGTGAGAGAGGTTTGGAAGGGAGACAAGTCTGAAACTCTGTTCGTCCGAGAGAAGATTTCGAACCCTCTTGTTACTTTTTCTTATGTATTCAAGTATTTATTCAGTCATGTTTATTGTTGCAATTTCCATGTATGAGTAGATCTCCTGTTAGGTTTAGGGATTCTCAATAGGGATTTCTTTGAATGCTAGGTTTATTAGTTGTTTAGGGTTCACCATCTGAATTAATTATACACCATAGGTTGTTCTCATAGCTAATTTTGGATTGATCACCTAGAACTTAGATCTTAGGATAATTGATTAGGCACGAGAGTACGATTAATTACCAGATAGAACCTAGGGTGAGCAAAATAACTATTCGCAAAGAGATTTGGTTTAGTTGTTTTGTGAACAAATCAAACTTGAACTAAAAACTGGTTTAAACTTTAGGATTCGCAAAGAGATTTGGAATTCTAGGATTTAGACTTAGATAATTCTCGCACCGAGAGTTGGTTAATTATACCTTAGTGATTTGAGTTCAAGAACCGTGCATAACATGAACCCTGATTAGTTAGTTTATCTGCATTCATTGATTTCCTGAGAAATTCCATGAACCTATTTTTCTCCAATTGAATTTACAACAGTTTAATTTACGTATCTGCTTTCAATTACATTGATCACTTAGCTTGATTTTCTTTTATATAATCTATTGTGTGATTCCTTAAGTCTCTGTGGATTCGATCCCTAAGTATTACAATCGACAAAATTTTAGTACTTTTATGGTATATATTAATTTGAACTTATCTCCAAGTCTCATAATATTGTTTAATAAATCCGAGATATAATGGAGAAACGCGGATATTACAGAATTCACATTGATTCTCAATCAATTACAAATTAATCAGACAAGCAATCCTAATTAATTTGCTTGGTTGAGATTTGATTCGAGAACAAACATGAACTAGGAAAAACAAACTAGGAAAAACAATGTATCAGATACATAATAAAAATCTACAGCAAAAATAATAGGATTATGTGCCGAAAGACCAATTGTAAAAGTCCAAGCCCAACTCAACAAGGCTCGACGCTAATAACATAATTGTGTATCCAAAACTCTTAAACCTTCGAATTAGTTATCCACTATATACAAAAGTATCTCACCTCAAGTTTCTAGTGTGTGACTTTTGCAACATCTTACACTGTTAAATTCGGAAGTTTGTTAAGTTTCCAAGTTATCCATTTTGGACTTTTATTTCTTATTCAAAATAACTCTGTTTTTAACATATGAGTATAACAAGTTGTAGTTCTCACTGCAATGTATCCATACTACTTATAATCGTGTCATTCCGGTAAAAGAATTAGCTAGAAACATGACCGAAAAATTGGCTGGAGTCAGTTATCAAAAACGAATTCCAACAACATCATCATTAAACGATATAACCACGTGTTGAAGTTCCATTCCGAAAAAAGGTATGATTCCAAGCTCGAGATTCAGGAAACCTTGAAGAGACGCAAGAGAGCTCATCTTTGACAAAAATGTTTTCATCCACGAATATAATAATGCAAAATTCAAGAAGAAATGTTGTTCTTATTATTTTTTCCAAAAGAAATGTATCCACTTATTTGTATCTAAATCACCAAATCCTACTTCTTCCCCTCTACGCTCTAGTACATCGCAATAAACACAAAAAAAGGAAAAAAAAAAAAAAATAAGTACAAAATGTTTCCTTGGAATTCTTGTTTCGTCCTAGACTCTGTCTCAAATTCTCACTGTAATTCTCAGTACAACGCTAACAAAATTTCCGATCTAATCCGAAATAGAAGTCCAAATGCATTCAAAGGCCTCAAACTCAAACCTATCAGTACTAACCGTTTTCACTGGCCATCTCACTTCACTAATCTCTTCAAACATCTCATTTCCGTTATCAATGACAGGAAAAAGAGATCCTGGTAGACTCCAATCTAGGGAGTTTGAGATCATGCTCTCTTTCATCCACGGGAACTCAAAAACTCCGAAACTCCCCTGCCCGCATTTCTCAATACTCCCGCTTGATTTCTTTTCGTCCATCATGTTTCCCTCAAGCTTCACATTAATAATGTTGTTGATCACATGTCTCTTTTTGTTCTTCTTCATAGGCTTGTCTATTTTCTTTCGTTTATTGCTTTTAGACGAACCCTCCATTGATGATCAAAAATGCGAGATGATGAGATTTGGAGTGAATTGAAATTAAATATATAAATGGAAAATCAAAAGAGGAAGGGATGAGAGGGAGTCACGCCTTCTTACCCGTATGCATCTGTCATTTAGCATTTTAAAAGCAAACCAACCAAATACTTTTGTGTTGTTTTCGTGTCTTCCTTCTTTTACGTTCTCCTTTCTCTCTCTCCCAACCACACAAGCAAATAATAAACGTTTTGAGATATCAAAGGATGAGGTGGAACATTAAGAAGCAAACGGCTATTTTTAGCGTTCTTTTATTTCACTCACTACTCATCAAATGCTCATGATCATTTTTGTAGATATCTATATATATAAAGTTAGTTTTGCTCTCTTCTCATGATGACACCTCACCTTCCACCTAAGTAACAAGCATTAAAAAAAAACACAAACACACTAGGGTGTTCAACAAATAGATTTTAGATTAAATAAAAGAAAAAATAAAATTATGCAAAAAAAACTTTAAATTGTTAAGATCTTCCTTAAAAAAACCAACTAATTGCATGAAATTGACCAACAAAGGAAAAAAATAAGTAAAAATATGTACTATCCACTAAAAAAATACATATAAAATCATAAATTTAAGAAATTAAGAAAATAAACCAATAAATAAAAAATACACATATTTTAAGCTGATAGAGACAATTCAATTATCTACCATATTCAAAAAATAAAATAATAGACAATAAAAACTGTTTAGAAAAATTGTTTACAACGTCCGTGCGTAGTGCGGATCACACCCTAGTACCTAAATAAAAACTGAACACACATTATTCTTAGTTAATATCAAATTAAGTTATTTTATAGCAATTTATGTTTGTTCCATTTACTACAAAATGAAAAGAAATACAAACTGAAAATATATTCCAAAAGAACAACAAAACAAAGTAGAGAAATACCCCAAAAATAACATAAAAACTAATTTGGTTTCAAACTTATTAAACCAAATTTCAATTCCGAAAATAGCACAAATACTAATGTGAAAATACTTGTTTACCCTAAATTTATTAAAAATAAAATTAAAACACTATGGTTGGGTTCTTTATTTTCCATTTAGGGTTTAGTTTTCAGCATTATGAAAAGATTTTGAGTCATTTTAATATTAAATTTGTGTTATTATTGAAAATTTAAACTAGTGATTGCTAAGTTTGGAACAAAAACTTAAATGTGTGAAACTTTAGACAATTGTCCTTCCAAGTACGGTAATATTTTCGTAGGATCCAACGAGATAGTCAAATCTATTGACATTTTTGTAACATCCATATCTCGGACCTCTGAAGAAACCGGGGAACTCGAGCATGTTTGGTTGGCAAACTAAACCGTGTGGGTTAAGTCGCCAGGTTTGGACCCTTGGTGAGAAACATGATCGCCAGGAAAACTCCCAGGTCACACAACATTATAAGACATATCCGAGCCTCGCTAACCTGTACAAAACAAAGGGAAGAGGAGGGGTGAGTAATGGAGATTATTCAGTGAGGATGAGCCTGGTGGAAACTCACAGTTCACTTCCAGACAAATACGCAAATTATTATTCATGAAATTCTACTGTTGCTTGTTCTTATTACATTATTCTATTGTTGCTTGCTCTTATTACATTATTCTACTGTTGTATCAAGACTCACAATTCTACTGTTGCTTGTTCTTTTTACATTATGTAATGTAATTGTATCTATATAATAAATGTTTAAATTATATAAAATCGTAATTTTGTTGAACAATTGCTATAAATAAAATAAGTAGGTGAGAGTTTATAAAACTGAAAAGTAAAAGGTCTTATTAACAATTATTATTAAAATGGAGATAGAATATACTTGAAATATTATTTTTGAAGACAAAAATAAAGCAAGATGTTGGAGAAAGCCCTTCTTCATTTTTTTCTTCATTTTTAAGAAACTTCATTTTTGAAGAAAAATTTGAAGGAAATCATTGGAGATGCTCTAATCCTAAAACAAGCACACACAAATGTGATCCACACAATATACACTTTGATCTCCAAATTCATCACAACGAGCCCATTGCTCCACCATAACACTGCGACGCAGTCATAACGAGCCCATTGCTCTGCCATAATATTAACATGTGACACCGACCCCGCCTTCCCGTAGGAACCAGACGAATCGGCCTGCCACCTTCAAACCCGCCTCTTACATTCCTTAAAGAAGTCGTGTTGGCTAAACATAGGTGTCACAAAGACTATCCGGAGGGCTCCCCAAAACCCTCACAGCGGTGAGAACTGATGACCCCTATAGGCATCCCTCAGCCCCAACAATCAATATCCGAACCTTAAGGGTTGCTTATGACGGACACCTAACAATTCTAAGTAGAACTCCACACAATACCGAATTAAATTCTCGTCATTCTCATCCTTTTAAATTCATGACTCACAAGCATAACTCAACAAAGTTGTAACAATGGGATCTCCACAACAACTCTCATCAATCAATTCACCAGGTTATTAGGGTTCATTAATCATTTGTCCATATTCAACATTCCTTGTGAAATAAGCAACAATCATTCATCATAAAACCCTAGAAACAGATCTAGAACAGCCTAATAACATATCTAATAATAATATATATGATATACAGTGTAATATAAACACTATAGCCAATTGACAAACAACATGAAACACTAAACGAATAAAATAGCTCGCTTAGAGGAAAGCTAGGTTTAAGAAAAGACTTATTAAAAACAATATAACACGTTTTGAAAGCAAGTAAGGGGCAACGAGTCCTCACCTTGGCATATATGGAGGAGACAGAAAGGAGAAAGGAGAAGGCTCGCCATCAGAATCCGAGGAGGAGCTCGACGACGGAGAAAGAGGTGGCGTGAAGGACATCACGGCGGCGGCTAGGGTTTCGCGGAGGAGAGTGGCGTCGAGGAGAGAGAATTAATGGAGGAGGAGAGAGAGAGAGTTGGTTGCGAGAGAGAAAGAGAGGAGAGAAAAAGAGAGCTAGGGTTTTGGAAAAGAGAGAATGAAAAGATTAGCTAGGTATTTATAGAGAAAATGTTTCCCGAAAAAAAAAGAAAAAACAAAAGAAAAAAAAGATTTGAGATTATCTAAAATAAATATATAATATTTGGTTGAAAATAAAATAAAAGGAAATATTTAATTGAGAATATTCCGGAAGTATCTAGAAAATCAACTTAAACCGGAAATAAGAAAACAGAAACATACCGACTTTCGAGTGCCGAAGGTCGGGATGTTACAACCTCCTCTCCTTGCAGAGGATTCGTCTGCGAATCCTAGGGAGGAAGACTGTGGAAAGAAATGAAAGGCCTAAAGTCGAAAGAGAAGGAAAATTCGGAAATGAGTCGAACGCCAAAGCTGGAAACACCAATGTTAAAAATGCCAGAACGAGGACGCCAAAGTCGAGTTGCTAGATCAGATGAGGGTAGATTAGGAACCTAGAGTGGATGTAGACAGAAACGTGGAAGAGTGAGAGAGTTTAAGGGATGTTGCCAAAAAAAAGTTTAAGTTAAAATCAAAACACCTTTTATTAATGTAGAAATAAAAAACGTATTCTATTATAAAAATGTTTTTTTTTTAAAAACGTTTTTTATTTCTACATAATCCTAAATGCAATATGAATTAAAAAAACGTTTGACACTACAAGAAAAGTGGGCATTGATAGCACATTACCATAGCATGATTTCTGTAACTGCTATTAAAGAGGGTATGCCGGGTTAGTGTATTCTATTATAGCATTTTAAAAACGCTAAAAGCCGAAATTTCACTAAGCGAAAACAAAAAATGACTTTTGGAGCCTATTTTTTGTCATAAGCGGCAACACTTATGCTAAAAAAACACAATAGGCCATTTATGATTTTTTTTCCTTTACACTATTTGGAGACAAAAAAAAGAGCTCTTTGAACAAAAAAAAAAAAAGAGTATCTCTCGAGAGAGCGACCTTCTTCTCCTCCCTCTATCCTCACTGTCTCCGATCTACTCCTCCACCGTCTCTGCCGCTATGGATGAACTGTCTCTCCCTACTTCCCCTCAGCCTCCTCCTCCACCTCCCGTTACCCCGACCTAGCTCACCCAAACCCTAACTCACCTATGATTGAACCCACCTCTCCCCACCCGCCGCCGCCTCTTCCAACTCCATCCTCCTCGAATTTTATTCTCAGATCTTGGCCATCAACCACATCGACCGCACCTTGTCCACAGCGTTTTAACTCCGGTCATCTTCTCCATCAGCTAGATTCGGTGCAGTTCCTTGTTCAGTTAAGAATCGCGGTTTCTCAATCGGTCAGATTTGGCCATCTTCTCCATATTTTTATCGCATTTGAACATACCCTAGTTCAGGTAAAAATCGCGGTTTCGAAATGTGAATTCCTTTTGTTGATTCCGATCTCACTCAAGTTCTGATATTGAATTCGACTAAGCTGTGCATAACATTCTTGTGTCAAGTCATGTTTGGGTATTACAGACTTTACAGTCCAAGTTGGTTAAGTATTTAGTTAACTTTTATGTGTTTTTTTTAGGAGATCTTTAACTAAGAAAAAAGAGAGTGATGAACTTCCTCAGGTACCAGATGTTTTGCTTCTTCTGAAGTCACCGATGTTGACACAGTTAAGCGGCTGTGACCATGCTTCCGTTGTTGCAGCTACAATGGCCGAGAGTGCATTACGGAAAAGATACTTAAATGTTAAATCTTCTTCTTTTCCTCCTCGTCCAAAGCTACCAAGAGGAAATTTGCCTCATTCCAAGAATATTCCAGAAACTTTGGGTAATGTGCGTGTGCCTACTCAACTTAAGGGAATGTTAGTTGATATATGGCTTGTTTCATCTCTTTTTCACTTTTTTCTCAAACCTAGAAAACTATGGAGAAGGCTATATGAGTGTTGTCAATAATCATTCGAAAAGTTGGTTATGAAAAGAATAAATGCTCCCTGAAATGTGTTTTCAGGCAGTTACAGAATTGTTGACATTCCGGGCATATGCGTGAGAACTAGTACCTAAATTATATGCAATATCTTATTGAAAACACTTGTGATCCCATAACGTGAGATTATATATCTACAGGTGCAATGATGCCACATAAGATATGAGCATGCTTTTTGTGAAAAAACGGCAAGAGTCCTCCAAGGCAAGATATCCAAATCAGGAATAGTTTCGTTAAATTTGAATGGTTTTGTTGCACTACTAGAAAACATGCGGATTTCCTACGGAAAAATGTTGTAGTAAAACTCCGACAGAATTCAGACCATTTTACGAGGAAAAGAGAATTCGTCGGAAAGCTGTCGGAAATTTTCTATGGATCCATGTCTGTCAAAAATTCGGTAGGAAACCCGTCAGTTTCTCATAGGAAAATCTTGCCGTAAGAAATCCAAAAGAAAGTTCTGACCGATTTCCGAGGAAAGTAGTCGTTTACAAATTCCGACGGATTTCCTACAGCATAAATGAAGCCGTTGTTGTAGCCGTTGAGAATTTGAAATTCGGTAGGAAATCCGTAGGAAAAATACGAAACATTTTTCTTTAAAACCACTCTCCCCCATTCACCTATTCACACAATAAAATGTCTTCTTCAAATAACACTGATTATGTTCGATCTTGGATGGATAAACCTCGGGATGACCCAGTTACCGGGCAACTTACATCGGACTTTGCAGATGGTGTTAGACAGTTCATGAAATTTGCGTCAGACCAAGCCGCGACATTGGAATCCGATAATATGTATTGTCCATGTCCTAAATGTAAGAATCATAGATAATTTTTCTCTATCTACAGTATGAGGTCACTTGTTTAGAAGAGGGTTTATACCGGGTTTTAAATTTAGTATTCACATGGAGAAACATATTCGATGGTAGACTATGCTAGTACTAGTGAACCTTATACTGCGTATAGGTTTGAGGAACCAACAACATAAGTAGATGTAAATGTAGGCACTTCTCAGATGGTGAATGATGCATTTCGTGAAAACATATCGTTGTTTGTTAATGAGGATGGAGTTAGAATAAAAGAACCTAATTTATAAGCTTGGAGGTTTTTTGATATGCTAGACGCATCTAAACAATCGTTGTACAAAGGCTGTAGAGAAGGGCATTCGTCTTTATCAACAACAATGAGGTTAATGACCATAAAGACGAATTTTAATTTGGCCGAGAATTGCGTCGATGCGATAGCTAAATTTGTGAAGGAAATTTTGCATGAAGATAATCTTGCACCCGAGTCGTACTGTGCGGTCCAGAAGTTTGTTGCTGGTCTTGGTTTATCATATCAGATGATAGATGTCTGCATGGACAATTGTATGATCTACTGGAGGAGCAACCCAGATTGCACGATATGTCGCTTTTGTCGTAAGCCTCGCTATCAAAAGAGAAGTGGAAGAGTTCCAGTTCCATATAAACGGATGTGGTATTTACCGTTAACGGAGAGTTTGAAGAGATTCTATCAATCCGAGCAGACAACAGGGCCTATGAGATGGCATGCATAGCATACTAAGGGAGAAAAAATTGCGCATCCCTCAGATTTAGAAGCATGTAAACATTTTCAATTGGTGTATCCTGGTTTTTCATATGAGCCAAGGAACATGTATCTCGGATTATGTACAGATGGTTTCAACCCTTTCGGTAAGCATGAGAGACAATATTCATTGTGGCCGGTTATCGTGACTCCTTATAATTTGCCGTCATCGTTGTGCATGAAACGAGAGTTTTTGATTCTAACGATTCTCGTTCCCGGTACTGAGCATCCTAAGAGATCACTTGATCTATTTCTACATCCACTGATTTAAGAGTTGCAAATGTTATGGAAGAATGGTGTGCGCACATTCGATGTTTCATGCCAACAAGATTTTCTTATGCGTGATGTGCTAATGTGGACCATCAGCGATTTTTCAACTTATGGTATGTTATCTGGTTGGTCAACGCATGGAAGATTAGCTTGCCGTATTGTCAAGATAACACTGATGCGTTCCAACTGAAGCATGGACGTAAATCTTGTTGTTTTGATTGTCATAGATGATTTTTACCTGATGACCATCCATATCGCCGGGGCACCACCTTGTTTAGGAAGAACATAAAAGTGTTTGATGGTCCACCTCCACAGTTAGCCGGAGATTATTTATTGAATTAGTTTCGAGATTTTGGGGCAGAGAGGTCAGTCGATTTTGGTAGTAATGGGCATTATCCGGTTGATGGTTGTGGTGGGTACACAATTGGCACAAAAGAGTATTTTTTGGGAGTTGCCATATTGGAAGGATCATTTGTTGATGCACAACCTAGACGTCATGCACATTGAGAAAAACTTTTTTGACAACATCATGGATACCGTTTTGAATGTACAAGGGAAAACAAAAGACAATTGAAAGTCTAGGTTGGATTTGCCAGATATTTATTCTCGTAAGCCACTTCAGGTTATGACGAATGGTAGAGCTCTGATACCTGCTTTCTGATTGGATGCGGCTTCCAAGAAAGAGTTCTTCGATTGGATCATCCATAGTGTCAAATTCCCTGATGGATATGTATCTACTCTGCGTAATTTTGTTGATAGCAATGAAGGGAAGTTTATCCGGATGAAGAGTCATGATTGCCATATTTTCATGCAACGCCTCCTTTCTTTTGCCTTCGCTGAACTTCTACCTAGAAACGTCCATGGAGAAAATGCAAGTAAATACCAAAGAAATTTATGGTATTTCATTATTAATTTAATTATTTTTCTAATCATTATATATTCATGTGTCTCGTGAACTATGCAGGGATAAGTGCGTTTTTTGGGATATTTGCACGAGATCGCTTACGGAAGACGGTATCCAAAACCTTAAGGCGAAGATTCTTGTGATCCTTTGCAATCTCGAAAAAATATTTCCCCCGTCCTTCTTTGATGTTATGGAACACCTACCGATCCATCTCCCTCGAGAAGCAGCACTTGGTGGCCCATTTCAATACCGATGGATGTATCTTTTCGAGCGTTATATGTTCCATTTGAAGAAGAAGGTGAAAATTTAAAAAAAAGTCGAGGGTTTAATTGTTGCACATTGTATTAAAAAGGAGACCGCCAACTTCTCCGCATACTACATCCCGCCCCCACCCCCACCGCCCCCCCTCCAACATTTTTATACATGTAAATACATACCAATAATTAATATATGTTGTACTTAATTATATAGTATGTAATTACTATAGTATGTCCTTAACATGAGCGATTGCATTGATATAGGTCGGACGATTAATAGGAAAATCCCTCAATCGAAGGCTATCAGAGCGTGAAAGAGATCATTTGCAAATGTATATTCTCACAAATTGCGAGGATATGCTCCCATATGAGAGGGAATTAATTAACTAATCTTTTGAATTTGTTATATTTCCAATTTGGTAATTATTGGCTTAATTAATTTATATATATATGTGCAATTATAGGATTTTTATGGCACAAGTAAGACTCGAATATCCAGATTATACCGAAGATCAAGTTTGTGACATCAGACATAGGGAGTTCGCTCGTTGGTTGCTTTATTACGTGAGTATTGTTATATGAATATATTCTTCATTTAGCTAATTAATTAATAAACATTAATTGTTAAATTTTTAATTTTGTAATATAGGTTAGGACAATGTCTTCAAGAGGTGAATCGTTTCCAACGTGGTTACAAGAGTTGGCTAACGGGCCACTCTTTATTGCAAAGGTGTATCCGATGTATTGTACTCGTGGATTTGCGTTTAAGATTCTTCGAGAAGGAAAGACGAGACCCACATGTGATTATGGTATATCTTCCCAATCCGGAGACATTGTATACTACGGAGTCCTACAGGAGATTTCGGAAGTTCATTATCCGGGAATGATTAACTTTCGGTTCATTGCATTTACATGCAATAGGTATGACCCATATGACGGTCGAGGGGTAAGACATGACAAATTCGGTGTTACGTCGATCCATTCAAGAAGGAGTCCTCAGAAGTACGATCCATTCATCCTTGCTTCACAAACAGACTAAATTTGCTACATACGTTACCCTCGGACTACACACCGGCAGGACCCTTGGCTCATAGTCATATCCATTAATCCGAGAGCAAGGCTATTTGGGATTTCAGATCACGACCCAATGCAACAAACCACAAGTGGGTTTTTAGGACCGATTGATCATTCCTTTCTAGTCGACCTTGTGGTCGATTTCACCGCCGACGGAGATGATGAGGTTTTTAAAGATTCAGAGGATGAGCTAGGAGAATTCGAGGAAGATTCATTTTCAGCACCTTCGGACTACTCATCTGATTCAGATTCAAATTGACATTTTTATTTCATGTATAAAGATGAGTTTGAATAAATTATTTCGATTTCGATTCAAAATATTTGTGGAATAAATTAATTTTTATTTAAAAATATTCATAAAATTTTATTTAATTATATTTCTCATTATTATATTTCCTACAAATTATCCGTCGGAAAATTGTAGGAATTTTCCTACCGATTTTCGACGGCCCAGTTAATTTCCTACCGATTTTCGACGGCCGTGTACTTTTCCTACCGATTTCTGACGGGTTCTGTACTTTTCCTACTGATTTACGACAACTTGGGGTTTATGGTTATGTTTTTGTGTGAGACTTAAAAAAAACCATAATAACCATCGGTTTTACAAATTTTTTAACACATGAGACTTTAAATTCACAATTAAAAATAATTTTTTTCAGATTGTAGAACAATATGTTATGAAATATGTAAGTTGTAATATAAGTTAAGTGTTTCACTACAAGAAAACAGGCAATTTGCAACGAATTTTTGCGACGATTTTAATTCGTTGCAAATTTCCATCGTTTTCGCGACGACTTTACGACGATTCTTGAAAACGTCGTAAAGTCGTCGCAAAATTGGGACGATAATTTTCGTTGTCAAATCGTCGCTAATTAGCGACGATTATACAACGATTACCGACGACATTACGACGATTATCAAAATCGTCGTAAAATCGTTGTAACGTAGCGACGATTTTACGACGTTTATATAAAACGTTGTAATATCGTCGTAAAATTACCCACGAATTAGCAATGATTTGTATAATTTGAACTTTACATCGATTTCCCAACGATTAATCAGTTAGGTGAGCACGTTTTAAATTCACGGTGTTTAGTTAGGTAAACATGTTTAATATCGTTGTAAAGTCGATGTAAACATTTTTAGATTCGTTGTAAAATCGATGTGAAATCGATGTAAAATCGTAGGTAATTCGATGGTAGTGAAAATAAAAATCTATATATAGTGGCCAACTTCATAATTAAAATTTCATATTCAAAAACAATATTTACTTCCTTCTGACAAAAAAAAAATGTCAATATACGAAATTAGAAGATGGATGTATAATCGTCTTGATTCAGATGGATCGCTAACAAAGGAGTTCAGTGATGGGGTGGAGGGATTCATGCATCAGGCAGGAAGTATACATAATACGATTATCAGTGGTAAGATGTACTGTCCTTGTGCCAGATGCTTGAATAGGAAATTTATCATTATCTCGAAGGTGTGGTCGCATATATTAAATAGAGGGTTTATGCCGCATTACTATATATGGTATTATCATGGAGAGGGTCATGGGGGAAATGCAGCTAGTAGTAGTAGCAATTATCAAGCATCGAATTTTGATGAATCAAATAATTTTAATCAATTTAATGAGCATGCGGAGCACCATGGTGAAGATAATGATAGGATTCATGACATGGTTACGGATGCATTTCATGAAACCGTAAGTACATTTGCACATGATCATCATGATGATGAGGAACCCAATCTAGATGCAAAAAAATTTTATGATATGCTAGATGCTGCAAATCAGCCACTCTACGATGGATGTAGAGAAGGACATTCTAAATTGTCGTTGGCGGCTAGGATGATGACTATTAAAACTGATCATAACTTAGCTGAGGTTTGCATGGATGATTGGGCTGATTTGCTTAAAGAGTATTTGCCAGAGGACAATTTAGCAGCTGAAACTTACTATGAGATACAGAAGCTGGTTTATAGTCTTGGGTTGCCTTCTGAGATGATAGATGTCTGTGTTGACAATTGCATGCTTTTTTGGAAAGATGATGATAAGTTGCTGGAATGTCGATTTTGCCATAAGCCAAGATATAAGCCGCAAGGTTCTGGTCGTAGTAAGGTACCGTTCCAGCGGATGTGGTACCTTCCTATAACTGATAGATTAAAAAGAATGTATCAGTCCGAGAGGACAGCTGCATCGATGAGATGGCATGCAGATCATTTGCAAACAGATGAGGAGGTTACTCATCCTTCAGATGCAAAAGCGTGGAAACACTTTAATACGGTACATCCAGACTTTGCTAGAGAGAAACGTAATGTGTATCTTGGTCTTTGCACAGATGGATTTAGTCCGTTTGGTATGTCTGGTAGGCAATATTCTTTATGGCCAATAATCCTAACGCCTTACAACCTACCCCCAGATATGTGCATGCAAAGGGAATTTTTATTCATGAGTATTTTAATACCAGGTCCGAAGCATCCGAAGCGTTCCCTTGATGTGTTTTTGCAGCCTCTGATACAGGAATTGGAGCAGTTGTGGTATACCGGGGTTCGGACATATGATTTTGCAAGGAAAAAAAATTTTACAATGCATGCGGTGCTTATGTGGACAATAAGCGACTTCCCTGCTTACGGGATGTTGTCAGGTTGGACTACGCATGGGCGATTGTCTTGTCCATATTGTCTCAATCGGACAGATGCGTTTCAATTGAAACATGGTCGGAAAACAAGTTGGTTTGATTGTCACCGCCGATTTCTACCGATTCATCATGCATATCGAAGAAATAAGCGGTTGTTTAGAAAGAACAAAACTGTTCGTGTTCCTCCTCCGGTTTATATTTCTGGGGAAGATCTAGAAGCAGAAATTGATCATTATGGTGCATTGGAAACAGTCAATCGTGGTGGAAATTGGCACACTCCAGCTAATATGCCGGATGGATATGGGGAGCATCACAATTGGCATAAGAAAAGCATATTCTGGAAGCTTCCGTATTGGAAGGATCATTTGCTTAGACACAATTTGGATGTCATGCACATTGAGAAAAACTTTTTTGATAACATCATGCATACATTGTTAAACGTGCGTGGAAGGACTAAAGACAGCGGTAAGTCAAGGTTAGACTTGCCTGATCTTTGTTGTCGGAATGAGTTACATATTACAAGCAATGGGAAAGCACCTGTCCCCATATTTCGAGTTGGTGCGGAAGAAAAGTCAGCTTTGTTCAAATGGGCGACATCTGATGTGAAGTTCCCGGACGGGTACGTATCTAATTTATCTAAATGTGTTGAGAATGGCCAAAAGTTTTCTGGGATGAAGAGTCATGACTGTCACGTCTTTATGCAACGACTACTTCCTTTTGCATTTGCTGAACTTCTACCAGGAAATGTACACGAAGCAATTGCAGGCATTGGAGGGTTTTTTCGGGATCTTTGTACCCGTACTTTGTCAGAAGATGGCGATGAAGCAAAGCCCCTCTACATGGATAAAGCCGTTTGGGACGGCTTGGTGCGGTATTGGCTGGAACCGAAGTCCATCATCATTGCTGAGAAGTGTTCGGCTTCCCGCAACACCGTTGATTCGGCCGGGCGACTCAAGGCTCTGCCTCATACAGCTGGGCAAACACCTTTTGCGGGTGTTCGTCTACAGATGGTAATTAAATTTATTTAAATTAATTTATTTAATTTACGTTGCCAATAACATAGTTTTTTTCTTTAGGCCGCCGAAGAAGGAGGTGTACTCCCTCCGTTGACCAGGGTTTTTGAGCGGACGCACCGGAAGAAGGATGGTTCCTTTGTTTCCGAGACTGCCGAGCACATCTTCAATGAGGTGACTTCCAGAGTCACCGATCGAGAGACACAACTCTCTCAACAGCTCTCTCCCGGTAGTTCGTCGGTCATGTCTGGAGGGTTGACCACACCCGATATTGACCGGATCTTCGAGCAGGTATATATATAGAATAGTTACTCTTTATTAATTTTTAGTTTTTGATTTTTTAAAAATTTCTAAATGAAAAATTTAAATATAGGTAGCTCCTAAGAGAAAGGGGAAGGTTGTCGGGATGGGATCTATTCGAGATGTCTCGGCTGCTTCTTCATATGCTCCGCGACGCCGATTGCCAGAAGATGATCCAGTCGTGTTACGTGCCACGATTACGAGTCTTCAGGAGCGGGTTGAGACCGAGGCTACTCGGTCTCAGGCATATCAGGCGAAGATTGCGAGTCTTCAGCAGCAGTTTCACCTGGATGCTACGCAGAATGACGAACTCTTCGACATCTTGGCAACAGGGAACCCAACAATGCAGGCTATGCTACGGGAAAAGCGAAGACTCCGAGCAGAGAGAGATGCAGCGGCAACGGCAGAGGCAGAGGCAGCGGCAGGCACATCCGGTTCGTCGAGACGTCCCGAAGACGATGTCAATCTCGACGATTACGATATAGTTATTTAGATTTAGGATTTCGAATTCTAATTTTGGTTTTTTTTTTTTTGTAACAGATTATTATATTTTCTTTTTAATAAAATTATATTATATAATATTTTTAAAATTTTTATTTTAAAATTTCGAAATTAATAAAATTTTAAAATTAATAATAATAAAAATCATATATAGAATAGTCGGTGATTCGATGGTAATCCGTTGCTAAAAAATCGTTATAAAATCGTGGCTATTTACAACGATTATACGACGATTTATTAGCAACGATATTGCGACGATTATTTAGCCACGATTTTAGGACGATTTGTTCGCAACGATGTTGCGACGATTATTTAGCCACGATTATACGACGATTTCTTTGCAACGAATTAATGACGATTATTTAGCCCCGATTTTACGACGATTTCTTTGCAACGAATTAACGACGATAATTTTTTCCATCGATTTTACAATGACATATTTTCCTTCGAAATAGCAACGATTTTACGACGTATTCATATTCGTCGTAATTTCAATGTAACATTTACGACGATTTTACGACGAACATTTAGCGACGATTTAGCGACGAAGTATTTTCCCTCGTACTTTTGCGACGAATTTACGACGATTTGTTGTTTGCGACGATCAGTTAACAACGATATCATTTTCGTCGCAAATTCGATGCAAACCCTCTTTTGCAACGATGTTACAACGATATCGTTCGTTGCAAATTGCATGTTTTCTTGTAGTGTTTGTTAAGATGAAGTATAAGGAGAGTTGTGTTAAAGTTAGATATTGGTTTCAAAACTCAGTATAAGTGAGTATTTGTTGATAATTGGAATTGTATTAGTGTTCAATTGGGTATGGAACCAACAAAGGTTACAAATCGATACCCTATACCCTGGCCCGTTGAAAATCGGTAGGAAAATTCCTAAGGATTTCCTACGGTTCTTAAATTAATAAATATTTTTTTATCCGTCGGAAATCCGTAGGAACTTTCTTACCGATTTCCGACGGACCACGGTTAATGCACATTTGACCAACCAATAGTAAGACATGCAAAAAAATTAATATTGTTTTCCATCAGAAATCCGTAGGAAATTTCCTACGAATTTCCGAGGGATCAATATTTTTGACCGACACATTTTGGAATACACAGTAATTTAAAGCGGTATTTAATTGGAAAATTTTGAAACCCACAGATTTTCCGTCGAAAATTATTTTATATAAACCAATAGATTATTCTTTTCCTTCTCTCTCCCTTCCTCCGACAATCGTCTATCTCCTCCGACCTTCTCTTCCTTAATCATGTAAGTAAATCTTGTTCTTTAGTTGTATAGTTTGTTAGAAATTAAATTTTGTTGTTAGATGTTATGAAATTTTAGATGTTAGATGTTATGTTGTTAGATGTTAAATTTTAGAAATTTTGTAAGATGTTATGAAATTTTAGAAATTTTAGATTGTTAGAAATGAGAAATTAAATTAGATATTAGAAATTATAAATTAAATTAGGTTGTTAGAAAAGAGAAATTTAGAATTAGGTTGGTAGCAAACCTAATTAAATTAGAACTTTAGAATTTAATTTCTAAAAACCTAATTAAATTAGAAATTAGGTTGTTAGAAATTAAATTAGATATTAGAAATTAGGTTGTTAGAAATTAGAAATTGTTGAAAATTTTGAAGTTTTTGAAAATTTTGGAATTTTTTGAAATTAATAAAAATTTTGAGTTTGAAATTTTTGTAATAATGAAATTTTTGAAATTTAGAAATTTTTGAAATTTTTGAAATAATAAAAAAACTTTGATATTTTTGTAGTTAGAAATGTTTTATGAAATACGGTTTTTTATATATTTTCTAATAATAAAACTTTTTGTTTATTTCAGATCGTCTTTCCAGGATTATGAGACCGCATAGGCTGCGAGGAGAATGCAAACAAATCAAGATGCAGCAACCGGGGTCCGCGGCACCACCGGCCCGGAATTCGGATAGTCATGCATCCGCTACAAGGCAAGCACGGATAGAAATGTTGATTGAGGAGTTTGTGTTGGAACCGGGGTGTGGTCATATTCGAAACCTCAATCCTCAAAAACTTGATGGTGAAGCAGAAAGGATGCAGACACTGGGTAAATATCTCCAGAATTAGATCCACCTACACGAACAAAAACTCAAATTAGTCGGCCTTCTAGCAACAAAGAACAATGAACAACACAAACAATATCATTTAAAACAGATCAAAATCAACAAAGAAGTAGATAATTAGATCGAGACAGACGATAAAAAGCAATAAAACTAATTGCATAGAGAATAAAGTTAAACAACTTGGTAATAATGTCTTTTTCCTTTATATTTTTTAATATTTTCATACTACAATATTTATTTTAATAATGTTTTATTATTATTTTTTTGTAGGTTTAGAGCTAAAAATAGTAAAATCAGTAAATCGATTTTAAAGATGCTCCACTCGCAACTCGACGAAGTATGGAAAAACTATGGAGACATTCCAAGTGCTAAACGTGAGACATGGTTCCGTTCATTTGCGGTAGTACATTTACTTAGTAATTTTATTTTTATCGTAATTTTGGATTTTTAGAAATAATATTAACGCACTAATATAATTTGTTTATTTCTTTCACAGCAAGATTACACTTGGGCACCAGAACATTCGACCATGTTCGTGATACATTCGATATCCAAGCTGTTTTCCAGTACTCATACATGAACGCGTGGAAGGACAAATGACGTGCTGGGGAAGTAGATAAGCCGAAGAACTTGTCGGACGACGTCTGGAAAGCTTTGCAGGTCTATTGATCCCAACCGAATACTAAAGCCACATCATCGAGAAACTCAGTGAACCATCATTGCCGATGGGGTGGCACGCACAACGCGGGTGCGAAGACTTTCGAGGCTCCGGAAGAGGAGCTGGTACGTTAAAAACAAGTTCTTAGATTATATTTCTGTTTACTATGTTGTTAATTTAATGTTAAATTTTTCTTACATGTTAGATAATTGAAAAGGGCGGAAATCTGGTGGATTGGTTGACCGTGATGGAAGATACACACACCAACAAGAAGACCGGCAAAATTTATGACCCGAAGACGCTCACAATCGTTAACAACATCAAGAAGAAGAAGCATGAGACATTTACGCAAATGTCTCAGGATGGCTCAACGTCTTCAAATGACTTGTCCATACAAGTGGTCAACGATATAGTATTTCAAGTAAGTTTCAATTATTGTATTTTAATTGAAACTAAGAATAGGAAACTTTGTTTTTAAATTATTTCAATTATTTAATTATTTAATTATTTAATTATTTAATTATTTCAGCGATATGTTTTTTAATTATTTCACTCTTTATAAATTATTTTTCTCTTTCCCGCAAGAAACTTTGGTTCGAAAAGGACATCATTATGGTTTGGGAAAACTTCCCGAGCATTACGTGGCTACTTCTTCAATGCACCATCCTCAAAGTCACGAGCTCCTTGAGAAAATCGAGAATCTGAACCGAGAAAATGCGGAAATACGCTTGGAGATGAATTCCCTCAGAGCTTTATTGATCACACATATTGGAAGTCAGTCGAACCCGCAATAACCATCCCCGAACCTGTCGCAAACCGAGAACCCGCATCAATCTCATAACCCGCAATAAATCTGATTACATATATATATATTTTTTTGAACAATTATTTTTAGTATTTTATAAAAAATAATTATTATTTTATGTTTTGTCTTTTTGTTTAATAATAATAATTTTTTAAAAAAGTTTAGGTTTATCATTTTATTTTTATTTCATATTTATTAATTTTCCTATTTTTTTTTTAAATATTTACATTTACCATAGGAAAACGGTCGGAAAATATCCCGTAGGAAAATGGTTGAAAAATATACCCTAGGAAATCGGTCGAAAAACGGTTGGAAACACATCCGTAAGAAATCGGTCAGAAATTCTCCTGTAGGAAAATGGTTGGAAAATATAGCTTAGGAAATCGGTCGGAAATTATCCCATAGGAAAACGGTAGGAAAATTACTGAAGATTTACCAACGATTTACCGACGACACTCTTCTGACGGTATTTCCGACGAATGTCTTTCCTCCAAAAACCGTCGAAAAAACGTGGTTGGAAATCGGTAGAAATTTTCCAATCGATTTCCGACGGATCCACATTTTCGACCACTTCAAACCGACGACAAATATCGGTAGGAAATCGGTCGGAAATAGCCGATTCCGCCGAATTTCCTACCGTTTTAGCTGTCGGTTTCAAACAGTTTTCTTGTAGTGAATTCCTCTGTTACACTGATACATATATTTTGTCTCCTGAATCATTAGCTTTTAAACTAAAACAAGCTTCAAGTTACACTGATACATATATTTTGTCTCCTGAATCATTATGCTTTTACCTTTCTTAGTGTTTAGAGCAGTGGAATTTGGCGTTGGAAGATGAAGAAGAAAACATTAGCGAATTTGGTGTTGGAAGATGAAGAAGAAGTACTCATTAGAGCTATCATTGTGATCCTTGGCTCTGTTGCTAACAAAGAGCTACAAAATAAATTATTAACTCAATTTCTTTCTTCAAAGTTATGGAGTTCTCTCAAAACTTGTAAGTGTTTATATTGCTCAGTTACAAAGAGTTATTCTTCAGGGTTCTTCATCATCCTTTTTTTGATGATTGAGTCGTTTGGATGCTGCGATTGATGATGGGCTGATAAACAAGGTATGTAGGAATTATTTGTAGGTAGGAATTATTTGTCTTTTTCTTTTGCCAAATAGTAAAAAACACTGATACTTATACTTCTTTTGGACAGTCTTTCTACAATTTTTTTCCTTAACTCTCACACATGGTTTTATTTATTATGTGTTTTTTTTTCTATCCTGCAGCATTCGTATTTTCTTTATTATATTGCTGTTATTTGCATTGCTTTTGTGCTGCCTGTTACCGAAGTGTTCACAATCGAAAATCTTAAAGAAGGCTCAAAATGGTAAATGTGATATTTCTTTATGATATGTGTAGCTTTTTGTTGGAATGAGTTTAGCACTCCCCGGTTTAACCCAGTTTGAATTAAGATAAGCCCAATTACCAGTCTCAAACCTATCAAAGCCGACTTATGAAATAAAAATAAGATTTCCTTTTATATGATAAAGGCAAATCCCAAAAAAAACAAAAGTTATCCTTATCGACTCCGGAAAATAAGGATAATCGCCAATATCAATTCAAGAAGGAAAAGGAAAATCGACCGACCTGAAGACTTATAAATAGAAGAGCTCTTCATTCAGAATAATCATCTACCACCTTCGTAGTTATGTAACAAGAACTACGAATGTCTTGATCCCTTTCGAGGGTACATAGATAACCCACCTCGGGTCCAGTTATGATTATAATAAAATAATTCTCCTAAACCCCAAACTGATTTCACCGATCTACGATATGCGTGAAATCTGGTTCTCAATCAGACGTATCGCCGACCTCGCAGTTAGGTAGCTCGCAGTCGCAGCTCGCCAACCTCGCTGTTAGGCAGCTCGCAGTCACAGCTCGCCGACCTTGCAAATCGAACTCGCAGTTCGCCAACCTCGCAATTAGGCAGTTCGCACTCGCAGCTCGCTGACCTCGCAGTTAGGCAGCTCGCTGTCACAACTCACATACCTCGCAGTTAGGTACTTCGATGACCTCGCAGAAGCTGCCGAACTCCGTTCATTGCATATGAAACTCTACCTCGCCGAGCTCAGCCTCGAGCTCAATCCATCATTTGCAAGATTAAGCCAAGCTCAGTCTCGCACGAACTATCAAGACCGAGCTTAAACTTTGCTCGTAGGATATGCCGAGCCCGACTTCGCACCTAGCTAACAACGCAGAGCTCAGCCCCAAGCACAATCTAACATTTGCAGGATCAAAAGCCGAGTTCAAGCTCGCGTCTTTGGTCATTTTTGCAGGAACGACGCCGAGTCAAATCTCAAGTCAACCACTGACGCCAAAATCATTTATCTCACTGAAGTCGAACGTCCGATATCCACCTTAACATTGGAAACAAGATATAACGGATCTCAGCCTCGTATTCATGCAATATCTAATCTACCAATGAAGTTCATTCATCAAAGGACATGAGCTTGAACAATCAAGACAAGAAGCTGATCTCAATTCCAATCGAGCTAAAGAATTCTTCATGAACTTTTCTGAACTCAAGGGACTCCTTCGCCGAACTAGGGGGGGCTTATTGTTGGTGGTGAGTTTAGCACTCTCCGGTTTAACCCAATTTGAATTAATATCAGCTCAACTACCAGTCTCAAACCCATCAAGCCCGACCTACGAAATAAAAGAAAGATTTCCTTTTATTTGATAAAAGCAAATTCCAAAGAAAATATGAAGTTATCCTTATCGACTCCGGGAAATAAGGATAATTGCCAATATCAATTCAAGAATGAAAAAAAAAATCGACCGCCTTGAAGAATTTTAAATAGAAGAGCTCCTCATTCAGAATAATCATCTACCACTTTCTATGTAACAAGAACTACGGATGTCTTGATCTTTTTCGGGGGTACGTAGGCAACCCACCTCTGGTTCAGCTATGATTCTAATAAAATAATTATCCTAAACCCCTAACTTATTTCACCGATCTACGATATGTGTGCAATCTGGTTCCCATACTTTTATTTCTACCTATTTTCTGTGAGGAATTATAAGCATTCAAGTGCTGATCCTTTTTTTGATAGCTTTTATTACTCTCAAGGATGTGGGTTCATTATCTTGAACCTGATTATGGAAACGAGACTGTTCCTCAATCATTTATGCCTGATCAAGCAGGGCATGGATCATCTCTTCGGATTTCCTTTTGTCCAACTTGTAATATTACTTCCATTGAAACTTGTAGTGTATGTTGAGGATTGACACTTGTTGAGACTTGGATTCAGAATTATAAATTTTTAATATAGATTGTATTTTTTCATATGGATTGTATTTTCTTTCGAATGTGGATTGTATTTTCTGCGAAAGTAGGTTTCTTTCGAATGGGGAATACAATGTTGCAAAACAATAGATCATAGCCTAAAAAAGGAGCTAAAAAACACTAGATCATAGCCTGAAAAAAAAGCTAGAGAACACTAGATCATAGCATGAAAAAAAAGCTACAACATGAATTAGTATATCATTTAAATTAGCAATCAGAGCATAAATCAAAACGTTGAAATAACACTATAATAGAATAACATATAATCGCACAAAGAAAAATGATATCGTATAGGGTCACCTTATTATAGCTCCGGCATACATAGCGTTTATCGAAACGCTATTAAACCCATATGATAGCATTAATTGTGTGCTAAGAATGTCCATTTTCTTGTAGTGTAAGTTCTACTCCTATGAAAACAGTTCTCCTTGGATGACACGGCTAGGTTCCTCGCTACTGCTAGATCGAAACCACATGGCTTCCCACGGCCTGATAAATTCTGGGGGCTCTTGAGATGCCTACCCTTTGAAACCATTATATGTGTAGACCGGGCCAAAACCCAATCAGACACATTGAATGGCTGTTATAAAACCAAATATTACCTAGTCAGGACTGCCGTTATCACGGCGTGGTGGTCCCGTAACTACCGTCCTTTTAACGTCCGAACCACACACGGTTGACCAGTCTCGCCTAGCGGCAACTTTGTTGCAACTCCAAGGGCGGGACTTAAACTACCACATGGTCAAGGGCGTACGTAACCCTCTTCCGTGCGGTTTGTTCGCGTCATGTTAACCCTAAACCTTTAACCCTTAATCATAAACTCTAAATCTAAAATTGTAAACTAGATATTACACATAAACATCAAATAATATACAAAATATATAACACTTACAAAATTTTCAATATAATCATAACATGTACTAAGTGTTACATGTGTTTGATAAGGAATGAATTTGAAAGATAAAAGTTCTCTCAAAATTTACTTATTTTTTAAGGTTTAACATATTTTTGAACTGCTATATACACAAAATCATTGTAAAAATCATATTCAAACCTTCTAGGCTCTTAACGTTTAGGGTTTAGAGTAAATGTTTTTGATTGTCACAAAATGACCACAAATTTGCGACCGTTTTGCAACTCCAATCGATTTTTAATAGTTATCACAAAATAGTCCCAAATTTACAATTAATTTTCGGCAAAGTGACCAAAATAATGAAAGCTTCTCATTGGCTAGTTCATTGAGACAAGGATTGAGATCCTCCAACGTTGATTGGTTTAATCCAACGGTCCAAATCTTTTTTTTTAATTGAGTTTATCTTCCCTCTCTCTCTCTCTCTCTCCTTCCTGCGATTTTCTTCTTCTTCCTTCTCTTCGACATCTAAGTCTCTCGTTTTTGTTTTCTCTCTGTATCTTCTTCCTTCGATCTAACTCTCTTTTTTCAGATGCTCACCGAGGAGGCGGCGGTCGTGTGGTTGGTCCGAGGAGGCGGCGGTTTCTTCTTCTTCTTTTTCCAGATCCAGCTGCCGGCGTCTATCAATGGCGATGAAGGAGATGATGGTGAAGAGGCGGATACCTACGGGGTGTATCGTTTTTTTTTTTTTTCATTTTGTATAATTAATTAATTTAATAAATAAGATAAAAAAAATTTGAATTTTTTTTTTGGTTTATTTTTTAATTTTGAATTTATAATTAGTGGCAAATTAGGACTGATAAGTCACATATTAGTTACAAAAGAGCCACTGTTTTGCGACCACTTTATTACGAAATGACCCGAGTTATGGCTGCTTCTTCGTGCTGAGCCACTCCTTTTTGCGACCACTTTATTTAGTCCCAAAATGGTTGCAAATGAGTCATTTACGACTATTTTGGGACTCTTTTAGGAGTCGCAAAAGCTGTGTTTTCTTGTAGTGTATTGGAACTTTTCTATGGTGTGTGTGTATCGTCAGGAGTTAACACAGGTGAGACAGAGACGACGGTTGTGGCGGCAACGGATTCGTCGTTTTCATGGTCATGGTGTAGAGGAGTCGTGGAGGTGCTGAATGGCTTGTGATGCGTTTTCTCAAAGATTTGCACACTCGAGATCGGTAGGAGAACGGATAGATCCTTGACTCCAAACTTACGGTGAAGAATTGGAACCGAGGCGGGGGAATGAACGGCTACGTCGAGTGCAATGATCGGCACTTGATAAACCATGTTTATCTGTTGGCTAACCACCTTCGGAATCGGTGATCTAAAGGCTAACAACCTAGAGATCGGTTTGTGATCTAGAGGCTAACCACCTAGAGATCGAAGTGATTTGTTGGCTAACCACCAAGAAAGCGATAAGTTCACAAAAGAACAAAAGAGAGAATTTTCTAAAATATTTGTTGATAAAAAGTTGGATGATTTCGACAATGGGGGGGAGAAGAGTTTAAATAGAAAAAGCAAGAGATGTAGTCAACAAGACTAATCTCGAAAATGAAAGAGAATGTGAGGAAAACAAGGCCTCGAAAAAGAAAACAAAGACTAAAATTAAATAGAGTTTGAATAAAAGTTTGAATGACCCTTCATATGCCTTGACTTGCTTTCCACCAAAAATATCCCTCGGAAAAGGTCCCTCGGGAAAGTCCCTCGGAAAAGTCCCTCGAAAGTCTCTCGGAAGAGTCCCTCGGAAAGTCCCCTGGAAGAGTCCCTCGGAAAAGTCCCCAGGAATTCAACTTGAGATTAGACCGAAAAACGTAAGTGCAAGCCGTTGTCTCGTTAAAACCTCCACTCGGAAAACCCATTGGGACAAAACCGAGTACAGGAAAAATAGTACAACAACTTACACTTGCGGCCAACCTCAAGAAGAATCCACGAATGATAAAGAGGTTAGGACGAAGTGTGTAAGCTGATCCTCATTAATCCGAACTTCATTTAGCAAACTCCGAACAGCTCCGGCTAGCTTCTTAGACTTGGACCGAGTAATAGGACCTTCGGGAATGACCAATGCTGCCTCTGAAACCTCATCCAAAGCATCAGTATCCATGATCATATCATCCCCCTCCTCTTGAAAAGGATTTGTCCTCAAATCGGCTTCATCTGCAATAAAGGGAATAATATCAGCAATGTTGAAGCTAGAGCTAACGGAATACTTACCTTGGAGATCAATTTTGTAGGCATTATTGTTGATCTTCTCCAAAACAGTGAACGGTCCATCAACTCTCGGCAAGAGTTTAGATTTCTTTTCATCCGGGAACCGTTCCTTTCTCAAATAAATCCAAACAAGGTCGCCGGGTATAAATGTCTTCTTGCTCCGACCTTTGTTGGCATGCTTGCGGTATTGCTCAGTTTTATGCTCGATGTTTTGCTTCGCCTTTTCATGCATCTGTTCGACCAGCTCGGCCTTTTTCTTTCCGTCCATGCTTACACGCTCACTCAATGGTAAAGGGGTTAGATTAAGAGGCGTAAGTAGATTAAAACCATAAACAAGTTGAAAAGGATAAAAAGAAGTAGTAGAATTCACGGCATGGTTATAAGCAAACTCTACATGAGGTAAGCAATCCTCCCCCGACTTAAGGTTCTTTTTCAATTACGGTTTGCAAAAGGGTTCCTAAAGTCCTATTAACCACCTCGGTTTGGCCATCGTTTTGCGAATGACAAGTAGTAGAGAAACAAAGTTTGGTTCCTAGCTTAGTCCATAAGGTCTTCCAAAATTAACTCAAAAACTTTGTATCCCTATCCGAGACTATAGTCCTAGGCATTCCATGCAAACGAACGATTTCGCTAAAGAATAAGTCGGCAATATTTGACGCATCATCGGTTTTTATGGCAAGGTATGAAATGCGCCATCATAGAAAATCTATCAACCATGACAAAAATCGAATCACTTCCTTTCCTAGTCCTAGGCAAACCTAACACAAAGTCCATTGATATATCGGTCCAAGGTGTACTAGGAATCGGCAAAGGAGTGTACATACCTTGGCTTTGGCTTTTAGACTTAGACAACTTACAAGTCGAGCATCGGCTGCAAATTCTTTCCACATCACGCTTCATGTGCGGCCAAAAGAAATGGTCTTGCACAATAAAAAGAGTCTTGGCCACGCCAAAATGTCCCATCAAGCCACCACCGTGTGCTTCCCTAACAAGAAGATCTCGCAAAGAAGTGTTAGGAATGCAAGGACGGTTCTCGTAAAACAAAAAAACCATCACTCCTAAAATATTTTCCCGAAGCAATTTTTTCACAAGTTAGAAATACTTCCTAGAAATCGGAATCGGTTGCGTATGCTCCTTTGATCATCTCAAATCCGAGTATCTTGGCATCAAGAGTCGAGATCAAAGTGTATCTCCGAGATAGAGCATCGGCCACTACATTCTCCTTGCCTTGCTTGTAGTGGATCACGTATGAAAATGTTTCCACGAATTCCATCCACCGAGCATGCCTCTTGTTTAGCTTTTGCTGACTCTTCAAATGTTTGAGCGATTGATGATCGGTGTGGATCACAAACTCCTTAGGCCAAAGGTAGTGTTGCTAAGTTTGGAGTGCACGGACTAAGGCATAGAGCTCTTTGTCGTATGTCGGGTAGTTGAGAGTAGCACCTCCAAGTTTCTCACTAAAGAAGGTAAACGGCTTCTTCTCTTGCATCAACACGACTCCTATACCTACACCAGAAGCATCGTATTCAATTTCAAACGTTTTCAAGAAATTGGGTAAAACAAGAAGAGGGACGTGAGTAAGCTTGTGTTTTAGGAGTTGGAAAGCATCCTCTTGTGCTTTTTCCCACTGGAAGCCCATGTCCTTCTTAATGACTTCGGTTAGTGGCGCGGAAATGGAGCTGAAGTCTCTGACAAATCGTCGATAAAAACCGGCTAAGCCGTGAAAGCTACAGACTTCTCCAACCGTCTTAGGACTCGGCCAATCTCGGATCGCCTTGATCTTTTCTTCGTCGACCTGTATGCCCTGTGAACTCACCAAAAAACCTAAAAAGACCACGTTATCTGAACAAAAAGAACACTTCTTCAAATTACCAAAACGATGTTTCTTTCCTAAGCACCTCTAGAACCTTCCGCAAATGATCTACGTGTTCGTCTAATGTCTTGCTGTAAATCAATATGTCATCGAAATACACAACAACAAAGACACCTATAAACGACCTAAGAACATAATTCATTAAGCGCATGAAAGTACTTGGTACATTAGTAAGACCAAATGGCATAACAAGCCACTCGTACAAACCGTGTTTGGTTTTGAAAGCGGTTTTCCACTCATCACCTTCCTTCATCCGGATTTGGTGATAACCACTTTTCAAATCAACTTTTGAGAATACACTAGACCCATGTAGCTCGTCTAACATGTCATCTAGCCTAGGAATTGGATGGAGATACTTTACCGTGATATTATTGATGGCTCGGCAATCAACGCACATCCGCCAAGTGTCGTCCTTCTTAGGCACTAGCAAAACAGGAACCGCGCATGGACTCATACTTTCCCGGATATGACCTTTCTCCATAAGTTCACCCACTTGTCTTTGGAGCTCCTTGGTCTCAACCGGATTTGTTCTATAAGTGGGCCGGTTTGGAAGTGTGGCTTCGGGAACAAAATCAATATGATGCTCGATCCCGCGGATCGGTGGTAAGCTGTTTGGGCTTTCTTCCGGAAAGACATCAGAATTTTCCTGCAGAAGAGAAAACACACTGCTCGGAATATCCGGCTTGAGGTTAGTCATGCTTGTGAGAGCATCCTTGAAGACAAGCAAAATGAGTGGTTGCTTGGTGATAAGCGCATGCTTAATCTCACTCGGTCTCACGAAAAGAGTTTCATACCTCACAGGTTTACTCTCAAAGGCCTTTGACTTGTCTTTTCTCAAACTCTCACTCTCGGATTTAGTAGATAAAGTGTTTGGGGGTTCACTCACATTGATCTTGCCTTGGTTTTTATCAAGCTTGAGCTGATCTAGATAAACTTCGTGTGGTGATAAAGGTGCACGAGTGATCTTCTGACCCTTGTGCTCAAAGGAATGCTTGTTGGTGTAGCCATCATGAACGGATATTCGATCTTATTGCCATGGTCTTCCAAGTAGTATATGACCGGCCTCCATAGGTAGCATATCGCACATATTCTCGTCCTCATATCGCCCAATCGCCAAAGGTACCGTGACTTGCTGGGTAACTTTGAGTGGCCTTTGGTTATTCAACCACCTAAGGCTATAAGGTTGCGGATGTTTCCTAGTCTGAAAATTCAGTTTATCCACCAAAGTCGTGCTAGCAACATTAGTACAGCTGCCTCCGTCGATGATTAGGCTGCACACTTTGCTTCTCACAATGCATCGGGTATGGAACAAGTTCTCCCGCTGCTCATCCTCTACGACATACTCTTGAGAAAGAAGAAAACGTCTGGCTACAAGTAGCTATCCCTCAGCCGCATACTCATCATCATCATCATCGTCATAGATAATCAAATTCCTTCTCATCATCTGTCACGATCTCGCCATTGTCCAACATTATCATGACACGTTGATTTGGACACTTGTTGGCATAATGGCCCTTTCCCCTACACTTGAAACACTCAATGTCATGATTACGGACAGTAGAAGTAGCCTCGGCCTTACCCTTGTAGTCATGCCCGGATGAACTCGGTTTGAAATCCGTCTTGGGCTTGGAATAGATACGGGCCGGGTAGCTTGATTTCTTGCCTTTGGCATAGCTCGGCCTAGAAGTGTAAGATGGTTGTGCGAGACATTTTCTCTTGAGTTGCTGCTCCACTATAATGGCTTTATGCAACATCTCCTCCATGGTATCATAAGTTTGCATTTCCATCCGGTCTTGCAAATCGCGACTCATTCCGCTTAGGAATCTTGCCATCGTTGCATCACCGGGCTCATCAACATCAGCTTTGGGCATGAGCTTCTCCATCTCCTGGAAGTAATCCTTAACACCTCTACTCCCTTGTGACAACCTTCGTAATTTTTGGTGTAGCTCACGTAGATAGTGAATCGGCACAAAATGCTTCCTCATGATCAAAGACATCTATTCCCACGTCTCCATTGTTTCTCCTTCTAGTCACAAATTGATACCACCAATCAATAGCATAATTATGGAACTCAGTAGCGGCTAACCTAACCTTCTTTTGCTCGGAAAATTTTTGGCAATCAAAGACCGAATCAATCTTCTTTTCCCATTCAAGGAAAACATCGGGATCGTTCGTCCCGTAGAACGGGGGAATTCGAAGTTTCAATCCGCCGAGATCATTATTGTTTCGTCCTCGGGCTAGTTGACGTCTAGCGTGATTCCCACCGGATAAGTATCCTTGATCGTAGAACAGGTTGTCGTGTTGCTTGTTTTGCCGTGATCGGGCTCTCATTCTCCTAGGCGGCATACGATTACTCCCTTGGCCAACGCTTTGTTCGGATCTTTGATCCTCGTCCCGATTAACTCTTTGGTTAACGCCGGCACCGTGATTTCTTTCCTCCCTTCTCGGCGTCCTCACCTCGAGAGCGATCATGCGATCCCTCATCTCATTTAACATTAGAGTTATGTCGTCCACCTTGCGATTCATCGCGGCATCTCTTTCCCTTCTCGTCCGTGAAGTAGCGGTTTCACTTTCCTTAGACATTGTACCTCGCAAAAAGAAATAAACACGTTAGTAAAAATCCTCACAAGTGTTTCCCTAGATTTGTTTCCCTCAACTCTCGTAATGTCCTCACACACACACTAGAATTTCTCCTCGGTTCTTAAGGAACTAAATCGAAAACTCGATGCTAGTCTCAACAACCAAATCGACAAACAATTGTATAAGATAGATAGAAAGGAGTTTCACAACCAAATCGTTTTTTTTTTTTTGTCTTTTCCTTTTTTTTTTTTTTTTTATTACTATTATTATTATTATTTTTTTTTTTTTTGGTTTAATACAAAAGATAGAAAGAAAAAAAAAAGAATATCAAGAGATAGAAAATGGATAGATGTTACTGATAATCAAGAGCGTGGCTCTGATACCACTTGATACGTTTTCCCAAAGATTTGCACACTCGAGATCGGTAGAAGAACGGATAGATCCTTGACTCTAAACTTTTGGTGAAGAATTGGAATCGAGGCGGGGGAATGAATGGCTGTGTCGAGTGCAATGATCGGCACTTGATAAACCAGGTTGATCTGTTGGCTAACCACCTTCGGAATCGGTGATCTAAAGGCTAACCACCTAGAGATCGGTTTGTGATCTAGAGGCTAACCACCTAGAGATCGAATTGATTTGTTGGCTAACCACCAAGAAATCGATAAGTTCACAAAGGAACAAAAGAGAGAATTCTCTAAAATATTTGTTGATAAAAAGTTGGATGATTTCGAAAATGGGTGGAGAAGAGTTTAAATAGAAAAAGCAAGAGGTAGTCAACAAGACTAATCTCGAAAATGTAAGAGAATGTGAGGAAAACAAGGCCTCGAAAAAGAAAACAAAGACTAAAATTAAATAGAATTTGAATAGAAGTTTGAATGACCCTTCATATGCCTTGACTTGCTTTTCACTGAAAATATCCCTCGGAAAAGGTCCCTCGGGAAAGTTCCTAGGAAACGTCCCTCGGGAAGTCCCTCGGAAAGTCCCTCGGAAGATTCCCTCGGAAAAGTCCCCCGGAATTCAACTTGAGATTAGACCGAAAAACGTAAGTGCAAGCCGTTGCCTCGTTAAAACCTCCACTCGGAAAACCCATTTGGACAAAACCGAGTACTGGAAAAAGAGTACAACAACCTATATTTGCGGCCAACCTCAAGAAGAATCCACGAATGATAAAGAGGTTAGGACGAAGTGTGTAAACTGATCCTCGTTGATTCGAACTTCATTTAGCAAACTCTGAACAGCTCCGGCTAGCTTCTTAGACTTGGACCGAGTAATATGACATTCGGGAATGACCAATGCTGCCTCCGAAACCTCATCCAAAGCATGTGTATCCATGATAATATCAGCTTGGGCATAAGAGGAGATATCAAAGAATGTGAATTAAATACATGACACAATATGAATGGTGAAGTTGGAACGATCGGCAATTAGGATTCGGATAAAGATGAAGAAGAGGGATGAATCCAAAGAAAATAAATAATACTCTACTTTTCAAGAATACACAAATCTATATATATTAAGATAGCTTTGCTATCTTCTCATGATGCCACCTCACCCTACACCTAAGCAATAAACATTAAAACAAAAATAAAACACACACACACATAAAACAAAATAATCAAAAAAAAAACCTAAACTTAAAACAAAAATTCCAAAACATACATAAATCGGTGCTGTCAATTTGAGTCATTATCCACGGGTCTCGCTCCGTTTAACCCGCCACCAGTCGGGTGCGGGTCAGGTGAGGGTCGAAAAATTTTAAGTTTTTTTATTTTTTATTATTTAAATATTTGCGGGTTATCCGCGGGTACCTGCGAATTCAAGCGGAGCGGGTGCGGGTCGAACAAAAAAATTAACCCGCGCGGGGTGGATCTAGAGGGGCAAGTTTGAACCGCTTGACTTGCCTAATTAGAATCCAACATGAAACACGATAAAAAAAAGAATGATGTTAAAAAAAACACGATTAAAAATAATATAAAAATGGAAAATAAAATAAAATTAGGAACCACCCAATATGAAACTGTTAGAAACAGTTCCATTAACTCTAAAACCAAGAAAATAAAATACTATTACACAATCAAAAAAAAGAAAATTTAAATGTGGACCACGTCCGCGCATTGTATCTATACATCCAACATATTTTTTAAAAAAAACAGAAAATTATCTTAAAACAAAAATTTTAAAAGTAGCTCAAATTCCTTCCTTCCTTAATATTAAAGGAAAACATATTCTACAAGGGTTTCAACAAATAGGTTTTAAATGAAACAAAAGAAAAAACAAAAATTAAGCAAAGAAAACTTTAAATTGTTAAGATCTTCCCTAAAAAAAATCAACTAATTGCATGATATTGACCACCAAATTCTAAAAATAAAATAATAGACAATAAAAAATGTTTAGAAAAATTGTTTACGACGCCCGCGCGTATCGCGGATCACATCCTAGTATATATATAAAATAATCAATTTGGTTGATGTTGTAGGACCAAAAATTCACACAATAGACAGGATTGGATTTAATCACAAATACATAAATAAACGGTAATGAAATATGAGATTTATAAAACGATGACATATAAATAAATCAATGGAGGCGAGATGAATTTCTTTCCTTAACTCAAAGAATCTTCCGTAGTGCGACGGTTTATAATAGATCCATGAGTCCCATGATACAACCAAAGGAATCTGTTATCGCAGACACTCGATAACAGATCTGTCGAACATTATAACTACGATACTCTCGAATAAAGACTTACTCTAAGCAGTAGGGAATTGAAGGAAATTTTGCTAGAACTTTTAGGACGTGTTTTTTATGTTTCAGATGATGATTTTTCTGGTGAAAATCGGGTTGTATATATAGGAGAGAGGCTAGGGTTTTCGCAGACTTGATTACCAAGTACAGAATATTCCGTAGAATATTCTAGACGGCTGCGACTTACAATCGGCCAAAAATTCAATTGCTCGAATTAAAGCCCAATGTCCGTCGAGCATCGATCGATACCAAGGGGTATCGATTGACACCCATACGATCACACAGCCACTCCATATATACAAGAGATAACATTATTCAACTAGCAATGTGGGACTTTTGCTCTTCCCACAAATAGTTAAAGCCAATGAAAACATTTCATTTGAATGGGCTTAACTCATTTCTTTTCACACAAACACAATTTTATCAAGCCCGCAAGCTTTGATAAAAAATTTGTTCCAACAATCCCCCACATGAATAGAAATGACTCTAAACATATGAAAATTGTACATACTAGACTTTACTAGACATACTTGACTAGACTCGACTAGACGTAGACAGACTTTCGAGAGTATACGAAAATGTAACTGTATCTGAGAGGTATCATTTTTCAGCTTTGAACCAATTATTTTTAATACCTGTCGGGTTTACTCGACCAGGAGGTGAACATGATGTCTTGAACCACCCGGACTTTGATGTAAACCGAGACAACAGATATCGCGCAGCGACATGTTCTCGTACAACTTTGTTCTCTATTGTGTTCATTTTGGCTTTGAACATTCCTGGTTTTTCATGAGTGAACTTGGAGAATATAGCCTTCTATTTCATTCTCCTAGAAACGGCCCTCATTTCACACTCACTAGGTGATCTGCCATCAACTTGTTTTCAGAAGTATCATGTCATACTATTACAAAGCTATAGAATCATTAAAAGTCAACGCTTATCCTCAAAATTCACAGGTAGCACTGTTTTTATCATCCTAGGAACTGGGCAGAGACATAGTCTCACAGTGCTCAATTTCGAATCAGTTCAACTTTGTTTTCCCTTTGAACCTAGATCTTGGGATCTCTAGTCACATAGGTGGGGTATCTGTCAAACGTCATCTTTGTATATAGGCTTTAAACCCATTCCTTTTGATGATTTAACAAACTCGATCTCGAGGCTAACTTTTGCGAAACGGATCCGCTAAGTTATCAGCCGTTTTGAAATCAGTTGTCTAATGGTCTTATGTCATTCTCGAGATTTGCCATTCTATAACTTACTCAGTGCCCGAGAGATAGCTCAGTAACTATCACAGTGTACACATTTTTTGCACTGGTTTTTATCCACATCGGGATATCTTCCAGAAAGTTTCGAAGCCATTCTGCTTCCTCTGCAGCTTTGTCTAAAGCTATAAACTTTGACTCCATGGTTGATCTGGCCAAGAGTGTTTGTTTGGAAGATTTCCAGGATATTGCTGCACCAGCAAGAGTAAATACATATCCACTCGTGGATTTGGAGTTTCTGGAATCTGAAATCCAATTGGCATTACTATACCCTTCCAGAACTGCTGGTTCTTTACCGAAGTGCAGCCCATAATTTTTAGTGTATCGTAGATAATTTAATACCCTAGTTATGGCCTTCCAATGAGTATGTCCTGGATTACTCGTGTAGCGACTTAGTACATTTACTGAGTGCGCTAAATCGGGTCTAGTACAATTCGTCAAGTACATGAGACTTCCGATGACTCTTGCCTACTCCACTTGTAACACGGCTTCACCTGAAATCTTTGTCAAATGAAGTTGAGGATCAAGCGGAGTTTTTGCAGTCCCATTTGAGTAGATTTTGAATCTATCAAACATCTTTTCAGCATAATGAATTTGAGACAAGATTATTCATCCGGAAGTTCTAGTGATCTTAATCCCTAGAATGACATCCGTTAATCTCATGTCTTTCATATCAAACTTGCTACCAATAATGATCATGTTATCAACGTACAAACAGAGCAAAACGTATCCGTGTGGAGTACTTTTGATGTATATGCACTTATAACATTCATTAATGCTAAAATCATTTGACATCATTATGTTGTCAAATTTTTCATGCCATTGTTTTGGAGCTTGTTTAGGTCCATACAATGACTTCACAAGTCGACAGACTTTGTGTTCTTGTTCTGGGATAACAAACCCTTCGGGTTGTTTCATATAAATCTCCTCTTCTAAATCACCATTTAGAAAGGCAGTTTTCACATCCATTTCATGGATTTCTAGGTATCTTAATGTTGTAATTCCAATCAACATTTGAATTGAAGTTATTCTCGTTACCGGAGAATAGGTGTCAACTAAATCCATGCCTTCTTTTTGCCGGAATTCTTGCACCACAAGCCTAGCCTTGTATCTTTTCGAGCGTTATATGTTCCATTTGAAGAAGAAGGTGAAAAATTTAAACAAAGTCGAAGGTTTAATTGTTGCACATAGTATTAAAAAGGAGACCGCCAACTTCTCCCCATCTCCCCCCCCCCCCCCCCCCCCCCCCCCCCCGACAAGATGACAGAGGCCTTTTCCCAAGTTATCCAGTTTACGTCCCCAACATTTTTATACATGTAAATACATACCAATAATTAATATATGTTGTACTTAATTATATAGTATGTAATTACTATAGTATGTCCTTAACATGAGCGATTGCATTGATATAGGTCGGACGATTAATCGGAAAATCCCTCAATCGAAGGCTATCAGAGCGTGAGCGAGATCATTTGCAAATGTATATTCTCACAAATTGCGAGGATGTGCTCCCATATTAGAGGGAATTAATTAACTAATATTTTGAATTTGTTATATTTCCAATTTGGTAATTATTGGCTTAATTAATTTATATATATATGTGCAATTATAGGATTTTTATGGCACAAGTAAGATTCGAATATCCAGATTATACCGAAGATCAAGTTTGTGACATCATACATAGGGAGTTCGCTCGTTGGTTGCTTTTTTACGTGAGTATTGTTATATGAATATATTCTTCATTTAGCTAATTAATTAATAAACATTAATTGTTAAATTTTTAATTTTGTAATATAGGTTAGGACAATGTCTTCAAGAGGTGAATCGTTTCCAACGTGGTTACAAGAGTTGGCTAACGGGCCACTCTTTATTGCAAAGGTGTATCCGATGTATTGTACTCGTGGAATTGCGTTTAAGATTCTTCGAGAAGGAAAGACGAGACCCACATGTGATTATGGTATATCTTCGCAATCCGGAGACATTGTATACTATGGAGTCCTACAGGAGATTTCGGAAGTTCATTATCCGGGAATGATTAACTTGCGGTGCATTGCATTTACATGCAATAGGTGACCCATATGACGGTCGAGGGGTAAGACATGACAAATTCGGTGTTACGTCGATCCATTCAAGAAGGAGTCCTCAGAAGTACGATCCATTCATCCTTGCTTCACAAGCAGACTAAATTTGCTACATAAGTTACCCTCGGACTACACACCGGCAGGACCCTTGGCTCACAGTCATATCCATTAATCCGAGAGCAAGGCTATTTGGGATTTCAGATCACGACCCAATGAAACAAACCACAAGTGGGTTATTAGGACCGATTGATCATTCCCTTCTAGTCGACCTTGTGGTCGATTTCACCGCCGACGGAGATGATGAGGTTTTTAAAGATTCAGAGGATGAGCTTGGAGAATTCGAGGAAGATTCATATTCAGCACCTTCGGACTACTCATCTGATTCAGATTCAGATTGACATTTTTATTTCATGTATAAAGATGAGTTTGAATAAATTATTTCGATTTCGATTCAAAATGGTTGTGGAATAAATTAATTTTTATTTAAAAATATTTATAAAATTTTATTTAATTATATTTCTCATTATTATATTTCCTACAAATTATCCGTCGGAAAATTGTAGGAATTTTCCTACCGATTTTCGACGGCCCTGTTAATTTCCTACCGATTTTCGACGGCCGTGTACTTTTCCTACGGATTTCCGACGGTTTCTGTACTTTTTCTACTGATTTCCGACAACTTGGGGTTTAGGGTTATTTTTTTGTGCGAGACTTAAAAAAAACCATAATAACCATCGGTTTTACAAAATTTTTAACACATGAGACTTTAAATTCACATTTAAAAATAATTTTTTCAGATTGTAGAACAATATGTTATGAAATATGTTAGTTGTAATATAAGTTAAGTGTTTTTTAAGATGAAGTATAAGGAGAGTTGTGTTAAAGTTAGGTATTGGTTTCAAAACTCAGTATAAGTGAGTATTTGATGATAATTGTAACTGTATTAGTGTTCAATTGGGTATGGAACCAACAAAGGTTACAAATCGATACCCTATACCCTGGCCCGTCGAAAATCGGTAGAAAAATTCCTAAGGATTTCCTACGGTTCTTAAATTAATTAAAAAAAATGTATCCGTCGGAAATCCGTAGGAACTTTCTTACCGATTTCCGACGGACCACGGTTAAAGCACCTTTGACCAACCAATAGTAAGACATGCAAAAAAAATTAAATTGTTTTCCATCAGAAATCCGTAGGAAATTTTGTAAGATGTTATGATATTTTAGAAATTTTAGATTGTTAGAAATGAGAAATTAAATTAGATATTATAAATTATAAATTAAATTTGGTTGTTAGAAAATAGAAATTTAGAATTAGGTTGGTAGCAAACCTAATTAAATTAGAACTTTATAATTTAATTTCTAAAACCCTAATTAAATTAGAAATTAGGTTGTTAGAAATTAAATTAGATATTAGAAATTAGGTTGTTAGAAATTAGAAATTGTTGAAAATTTTGAAGTTTTTGAAAATTTTGAAAATTATGAAATTTTTTGAAATTAATAAAATTTTTGAGTTTGAAATTTTTGTAATAATGAAATTTTTAAATTTTTTGAAATTATAAAAAACTTTGATATTTTGTAGTAAAGAAATGTTTTATGAAATACCGTTTTTTATATTTTCTAATAATAAAACTTTTTGTTTATTTCAGATCGTCTTTCCAGCATTATGAGACCGCATAGGCTGGGAGTAGAATGCAAACAAATCAAGATTCAGCAAGCGGGGTCCGCGGCACCACCGGCCCGGAATTCGGATAGTCATGCATCCGCTACAAGGCAAGCGCGGATAGAAATTTTGATTGAGGAGTTTGTGTTGGAACCGGGGCGTGATCATATTTGAAACCTCAATCCTCAAAAACTTGATGGTGAAGCAGAAAGGATGCACACACCGGGTAAATATCTCCAGAATTAGATCCACCTACACGAACAAAAACTCAAATTAATCGGCCTTCTAGCAACAAAGAACAATGAACAACACAAACAATATAATTTAAAACAGATCAAAATCAACAAAGAAGTAGATAATTAGATCGAGACAGACGATAAAAAGCAATAAAACTAATCGCATAGAGAATAAAGTTAAACAACTTGGTAATAATGTCTTTTTCCTTTATATTTTTTAATATTTTCATACTACAATATTTATTTTAATAATGTTTTATTATTATGTTTTTGTAGGTTTAGAGTTAAAAATAGTAAAATCAGTAAATCGATTTTAAAGATGCTCCACTCGCAACTCGACGAAGTATGGAAAAACTATGGAGACATTCCAAGTGCTAAGCGTGAGACATGGTTCCGTTCATTTGCGGTAATACATTTACTTAGTAATTTTATTTTTATCGTAATTTTGAATTTTTATAAATAATATTAACGCACTAATATAATTTGTTTATTTCTTTCACAGCAAGATTACACTTGGGCACCAGAACATTCGACCATGGTTCGTGATACATTCGATATCCAAGCCGTTTTCCAGTACTCATACATGAACGCGTGGAAGGACAAATGGCGTGCTGGGGAAGTAGATAAGCCGAAGAACTTGTCGGACGACGTCTGGAAAGACTTGCAGGTCTATTGATCCCAACCTAATACTAAAGCCACATCATCGAGAAACTTAGTGAACCATCATTGCCGATAAACTCTGGGACTCTTGATAAACTCTGGGACTCTTGAGATGCCTACCCTTTGAAACCATTATATGTGTAGACCGGGCCGAAACCCAATCACACACATTGAATGGCTGTTATAAAACCAAATATTACCTAGTCAGGACTGCCGTTATCACGGCGTGGTGGTATTTTTGAGACTTGGATTCAGAATTATATTTTTTTAATATAGATTGTATTTTTTTCATATGGATTGTATTTTCTTTCGAATGTGGATTGTATTTTCTGCGAAAATAGGTTTCTTTCGAATGGGGAATACAATGTTGCAAAACAATAGATCATAGCCTAAAAAATGAGCTAAAAAACACTAGATCATAGCCTGAAAAAAAATCTAGAGAACACTAGATCATAGCATGAAAAAAGAGCTACAACATGAATTAGTATATCATTTAAATTAGCAATCAGAGCATAAATCAAAGCGTTGAAATAACACTATAATAGAATAACATATAATCGCAAAGAAAAAATGATATCGTATAGGGTCACCTTATTATAGCTCCGGCATACATAGCGTTTATCGAAACGCTATTAAACCCATATGATAGCATTAATTGTGTGCTAAGAATGTCCATTTTCTTGTAGTGTAAGTTCTACTCCTATGAAAACAGTTCTCCTTGGATGACACGGCTAGGTTCCTCGCTACTGCTAGATCAAAACCACATGGCTTCCCACGGCCTGATAAACTCTGGGGGCTCTTGAGATGCCTACCCTTTGAAACCATTATATGTGTAGACCCAGCCAAAACCCAATCAGACACATTGAATGGCTGTTATAAAACCAAATATTACCTAGTCAGGACTGCCATTATCACGGCGTGGTGGTCCCGTAACTACCGTCATGTTAACGTCCGAACCACACACGGTTGACCAGTCTCGCCTAGCGGCAACTTTGTTGCAACTCCAAGGGCGGGACTTAAACTACCACATGGTCAAGGGCGTACGTAACCATAAACCTCTAACCCTTAATCATAAACATCAAATAATATACAAAAAAAATTCAACACTTACAAATTTTAAAAAATATAATCAATTTATAAATCCTAAACCCTAAACCCTAAACCTATAACCCTTAATCATAAAATCTAAATCTAAAATTGTAAACTAGATATTACACATAAACATCAAATAATATACAAAATATATACCACTTACAAAATTTTCAATATAATCATAACATGTACTAAGTGTTACATGTGTTTGATAAGGAATGAATTTGAAAGATAAAAGTACTCTCAAAATTTACTTATTTTTAAGTTTTAACATATTTTTGAACTGCTTTATACACAAAATCATTGTAAAAATCATATTCAAACCTTCTAGGCTCTTAACGTTTAGGGTTTAGAGTAAATGTTTTTGATTGTCACAAAATGATCACAAATTTGCGAACGTTTTGCAACTCCAATCGATTTTTAATAGTTATCACAAAATAGTTCCAAATTTATAATTAATTTTCGACAAAGTGACCAAAATAATGAAAGCTTCTCATTGGCTAGTTCATTGAGACAAGGATTGAGATCCTCCAACGTTGATTGGTTTAATCCAACGGTCAAAATCTTTTTTTTTTAATTGAGTTTATCTTCCCTCTCTCTCTCTCTCTCTCTCTCTCTCTCTCTCTCTCTCTCTCTCTCTCTCTCTCTCTCTCTTCTTCCTGCGATTTTCTTCTTCTTCCTTCTCTTCGACATCTAAGTCTCTCGTTTTTGTTTTCTCTATGTATCTTCTTCCTTCGATCTAACTCTCTTTTTTCAGATGCTCACCGAGGAGGCGGCGGTCGTGTGGTTGGTCCGAGGAGGCGGCGGTTTCTTCTTCTTCTTTTTCCAGATCCAGCTGCCGGCGTCTATCAATGGCGATGAAGGAGAGGATGGTGAAGAGGCGAATACCTACGGGGTGTATTGTTTTTTTTTTTTTTTTTCATTTTGTATAATTAATTAATTTAATAAATAAAATAAAAAATTTGAATTTTTTTTTTGGTTTATTTGTTAATTTTGAATTTATAATTAGTGGCAAATTAGGACTGATAAGTCACATATTAGTTACAAAAGAACGACTGTTTTGCGACCACTTTATTTAGCGACCAAATTTTTACGACTAATTTTGTTAGTCCCAAAATGGTTGCAAATGAGTAATTTACGACTATTTTGGGACTCTTTTAGGAGTCGCAAAAGTTGTGTTTTCTTGTAGTGTATTGGAACTTTTCTATGGTGCGTGTGTATCGTCAGGAGTTAACACAGGTGAGACAGAGACGACGGTTGTGGCGGCAACGGATTCGTCGTTTTCATGGTCATGGTGTAGAGGAGTCGTGGAGGTGGTGAATGGCTTGTGATGCGTTTTCCCAAAGATTTGCACACTCGAGATCGGTAGAAGAACGGATAGATCCTTGACTCCAAACTTACGGTGAAGAATTGGAATCGAGGCGGGGGAATGAAAGGCTACGTCGAGTGCAATGATCGGCACTTGATAAACCAGGTTGATCCGTTGGCTAACCACCTTCGGAATCGGTGATCTAAAGGCTAACCACCTAGAGATCGGTTTGTGATCTAGAGGCTAACCACCTAGAGATCGAAGTGATTTGTTGGCTAACCACCAAGAAATCGATAAGTTCACAAAAGAACAAAAGAGAGAATTCTATAAAAAATTTGTTGATAAAAAGTTGGATGATTTCGACAATGGGGGGAGAAGACTTTAAATAGAAAAAGCAAGAGATGTATTCAACAAGACTAATCTCGAAAATGAAAGAGAATGTGAAGAAAACAAGGCCTCGAAAAAGAAAACAAATACTAAAATTAAATAGAGTTTGAATAAAAGTTTGAATGACCCTTCATATGCTTTGACTTGCTTTCTACCAAAAATATCCCTCGGAAAAGGTCCCTCGGGAAAGTCCCTCGGAAAACTCCCTCGAAAGTCTCTCGGAAGAGTCCCTCGGAAAGTCCCTCGGAAGAGTCCCTCGGAAAAGTCCCCAGGAATTCAACTTGAGATTAGACCGAAAAACGTAAGTGCAAGCCGTTGCCTCGTTAAAACCTCCACTCGGAAAACCCATTGGGACAAAACTGAGTACAGGAAAAATAGTACAACAACTTACACTTGCGGCCAACCTCAAGAAGAATCCATGAATGATAAAGAGGTTAGGACGAAGTGTGTAAGCTGATCCTCATTAATCCGAACTTCATTTAGCAAACTCCGAACAGCTCCGGCTAGCTTCTTATACTTGGACCGAGTAATAGGACCTTCGGGAATGACCAATGCTGCCTCTGAAACCTCATCTAAAGCATCCGTATCTATGATCATATCATCCCCCTCCTCTTGAAAACGATTTGTCCTCAAATCGGCTTCATCTGCAATAAAGGGAATAATATCAGCAATGTTGAAGCTAGAGCTAACGGAATACTTACCTTGGAGATCAATTTTGTAGGCATTATTGTTGATTTTCTCCAAAACAGTGAACGGTCCATCAACTCTCGGCAAGAGTTTAGATTTCTTTTCATCCGGGAATCGTTCCTTTCTCAAATAAATCCAAACAAGGTCGCCGGGTTTAAATGGCTTCTTGCTCCGACCTTTGTTGGAATGCTTGCGGTATTGCTCGGTTTTATGCTCGATGTTTTGCTTCGCCTTTTCATGCATCTGTTTAACCAGCTCGGCCTTTTTCTTTCCGTCCATGCTTACACGTTCACTCAATGGTAAAGGGGTTAGATTAAGAGGCGTAAGTAGATTAAAACCATAAACAAGTTGAAAAGGATAAAAAGAAGTAGTAGAATGCAAGACATGGTTATAAGCAAACTCTACATGAGGTAAGCAATCCTCCCCCGACTTAAGGTTCTTTTTCAATTACGGTTCGCAAAAGGGTTCCTAAAGTCCTATTAACCACCTCGGTTTGGCCATCGTTTTGCGGATGACAAGTAGTAGAGAAACAAAGTTTGGTTTCTAGCTTAGTCCATAAGGTCTTCCAAAATTAACTCAAAAACTTTGTATCCCTATCCGAGACTATAGTCCTAGGCATTCCATGCAAACGAACGATTTCGCTAAAGAATAAGTCGGCAATATTTGACGCATCATCGGTTTTTATGGCAAGGTATGAAATGCGCCATCTTAGAAATCTATCAACCATGACAAAAATCGAATCACTTCCTTTCCTAGTCCTAGGCAAACCTAACTCAAAGTCCATTGAAATATCGGTCCAAGGTGTACTAGGAATCGGCAAAGGAGTGTACATACCTTGGCTTTGGCTTTCAGACTTAGACAACTTACAAATCGAGCATCGGCTGCAAATTCTTTCCACATCACGCTTCATTTGCGGCCAAAAGAAGTGGTCTTGCACAATAAAAAGAGTCTTGGCCACGCCATAATGTCCCATCAAGCCACCACTGTGTGCTTCCCTAACAAGAAGATCTCGCAAAGAACAGTTAGGAATGCAAGGACGGTTCTCATAAAACAAAAAACCATCACTCCTAAAATATATTCCCGAAACAATTTTTTCACAAGTTAGAAATACTTCCTAGAAATCGGAATCGGTTGCGTATGCTCCTTTGATCATCTCAAATCCGAGTATCTTGGCATCAAGAGTCGAGATCAAAGTGTATCTCCGAGATAGAGCAGCGGCCACTACATTCTCCTTGCCTTGCTTGTAGTGGATCACGTATGAAAATGTTTCCACGAATTCCATCCACCGAGCATGCCTCTTGTTTAGCTTTTGCTGGCTCTTCAAATGTTTGAGTGATTGATGATCGGTGTGGATCACAAACTCCTTAGGCCAAAGGTAGTGTTGCTAAGTTTGGAGTGCACGGACTAAGGCATAGAGCTCTTTGTCGTATGTCGGGTAGTTGAGAGTAGCTCCTCCAAGTTTCTCACTAAAGAAGGCAATCGGCTTCTTCTCTTGCATCAACACGACTCCTATACCTACACCAGAAGCATCGCATTCAATTTCAAACGTTTTCAAGAAATCGGGTAAAACAAGAAGAGGGGCGTGAGTAAGCTTGTGTTTTAGGAGTTGGAAAGCATCCTCTTGTGCTTGTTCCCACTGGAAGCTCACGTCCTTCTTAATGACTTCGGTTAGTGGCGCGGAAATGGAGCTGAAGTCTCGGACAAATCGTCGATAAAAACCGGCTAAGCCGTGAAAGCTACGGACTTCTCCAACCGTCTTAGGACTCGGCCAATATCGGATCGCCTTGATCTTTTCTTCGTCGACCTGTATGCCCTGTGAACTCACCAAAAAACCTAAAAAGACCACGTTATCTGAACAAAAATAACACTTCTTCAAATTACCAAAACGATGTTTCTTTCCTAAGCACCTCTAGAACCTTCCGCAAATGATCTACGTGTTCGTCTAAGGTCTTGCTGTAAATCAATATTTCATCGAAATACACAACAACAAAGACACCTATAAACGACCTAAGAACATAATTCATTAAGCGCATGAAAGTACTTGGTGCATTAGTAAGACCAAATGGCATAACAAGCCACTCGTACAAACCGTGTTTGGTTTTGAAAGCGGTTTTCTACTCATCACCTTCCTTCATCCGGATTTGGTGATAACCACTTTTCAAATCAACTTTTGAGAATACACTAGACCCATGTATCTCGTCTAACATGTCATCTAGCCTAGGAATTGGATGGAGATACTTTACCGTTATATTATTGATGGTTGGGCAATCAACGCACACCCACCAAGTGTTGTCCTTCTTAGGCACTAGCAAAACAGGAACCGCGCATGGACTCATGCTTTCCCGGATATGACCTTTCTCCATAAGTTCACCCACTTGTCTTTGGAGCTCCTTGGTCTCAACCGGATTGGTTCTATAAGTGGGCCGGTTCGGAAGTGTGGCTCCGGGAACAAAATCAATCTGATGCTCGATCCCGCGGATCGGTGGTAAGCTGTTTGGGCTTTCTTCCGGAAAGACATCAGAATTTTCCTGCATAAGAGAAAACACACTGCTCGGAATATCCGGCTTGGGGTTAGTCATGCTTGTGAGAGCATCCTTGAAGACAAGCAAAATGAGTGGTTGCTTGGTGATAAGTGCATGCTTAATCTCACTCTGTCTCACGAAAAGAGTTTCATACCTCACAGGTTTACTCTCAAAGGCCTTTGACTTGTCTTTTCTCAAACGCTCACTCTCGGATTTAGTAGATAAAGTGTTTGGGGGTTCACTCACATTGATCTTGCCTTGGTTTTTCTCAAGCTTGAGCTGATCTAGATAGACTTCGTGTGGTGATAAAGGTGCACGAGTGATCTTCCGACCCTTGTGCTCAAAGGAATGCTTGTTGGTGTAGCCATCATGAATGGCTCTTCGATCTTATTTCCATGGTCTTCCAAGTAGGATATGACCGGCCACCATAGGTATCATATCGCACATATTCTCGTCCTCATATCGCCCAATCGCCAAAGGTACCGTGACTTGCTGGGTAACTTTGAGTGGCCTTTGGTTATTCAACCACCTAAGGCTATAAGGTTGCGGATGTTTCCTAGTCTCAAAATTCAGTTTATCCACCAAAGTCGAGCTAGCAACATTAGTACAGCTGCCTCCGTCGATGATTAGGCTGCACACTTTGCTTCCCACAATGCATCGGGTATGGAACAAGTTCTCCCGCTGCTCATCCTCTACGACCTACTCTTGAGAAAGAAGAAAATGTTTGGCTACAAGTAGCTCTCCCTCAGCCGCATGCTCATCATCATCATCATCGTCATAGATAATCAAATTCCTTCTCATCATCGGTCACGATCTCGCCATTGTCCAACATTATCATGACACGTTGATTTGGACACTTGTTGGCATAATGGCCCTTTCCCCTACACTTGAAACACTCAATGTCATGATTACGGACAGTAGAAGTATCCTCGGCCTTACCCTTGTAGTCATGCCCGGATGAACTCGGTTTGAAATCCGGCTTGGACTTGGAATCGATACGGGCCGGGTAGCTTGATTTCTTGCCTTTGGCATAGCTCGTCTTAGAAGTGTAAGATGGTTGTGCGAGACATTTCCTCTTGAGTTGCTGCTCCACTATAATGGCTTTATGCAACATCTCCTCCATGGTATCATAAGTTTGCATTTCCATCCGGTCTTGCAAATCGCGACTCATTCCGCTTAGGAATCTTGCCATCGTTGCATCACCGGGCTCATCAACATCAGCTTTGAGCATGAGCTTCTCCATCTCCTGGAAGTAATCCTTAACACCTCTACTCCCTTGTGACAACCTTCGTAATTTTTGGTGTAGCTCACGTAGATAGTGAATCGGCACAAAACGCTTCCTCATGATCAAAGACATCTCTTCCCACGTCTCAACGGGGTTCTCTCCATTGTGTCTCCTGCTAGTCACCAATTGATCCCACCAATCAATAGCATAATTATGGAACTCAGTAGCGGCTAACCTGACCTTCTTTTGCTCGGAAAAATTTTGGCAATCAAAGACCAAATCAATCTTCTTTTCCCATTCAAGGAAAACATCGGGATCGTTCGTCCCGTAGAACGGGGGAATTCGAAGTTTCAATCCGCCGAGATCATTATCGTTTCGTCCTCGGGCTGGTTGACATCTAGCGTGATTCCCACCGGATAAGTATCCTTTATCGTAGAACAGGTTGTCGTGTTGCTTGTTTTGCCGTGATCGGGCTCTCCTTCTCCTAGGCGGCATACGATTACTCCCTTGGCCAACGCTTTGTTCGGATCTTTGATCCTCGTCCCGATTAACTCTTTGGTTAACGCCGGCACCGTGATTTCTTTCCTCCCTTCTCGGCGTCCTCACCTCGAGAGCGATCATGCGATCCCTCATCTCATTTAACAATAGAGTTATGTCGTCCACCTTGCGATTCATCGCGGCATCTCTTTCCCTTCTCGTCCGTGAAGTAGCGGTTTCACTTTCCTTAGACATTGTACCTCGCAAAAAGAAATAAACACGTTAGTAAAAATCCTCACAAGTGTTTCCCTAGATTTGTTTCCCTCAACTCTCGTAATGTCCTCACACACACACTAGAATTTCTAGTCTCAATCGAAAACTCGATGCTAGTCTCAACAACCAAATCGACAAACAATTGTATAAGATAGATAGAGAAGAGTTTCACAACCAAATCATTTTTTTTATTGTCTTTTCCTTCTTTTTTTTATTACGATTATTATTATTATTATCATTATTATTTTGGTTTAATACAAAAAATAGAAAGAAAAAAAAAAGAATATCAAGAGATAGAAAATGGATAGATGTTTTTGAAAATGGATACCACTTGATACATTTTCCCAAAGATTTTCACACTAGAGATCGGTAGAAGAACGGATAGATCCTTGACTCCAAACTTACGGTGAAGAATTGGAATCGAGGCGGGGGAACGAATGGCTGCGTCGAGTGCAATGATCGGCACTTGATAAACCAGGTTGATCTGTTGGCTAACCACCTTCGGAATCGGTGATCTAAAGGCTAACCACCTAGAGATCGGTTTGTGATCTAGAGGCTAACCACCTAGAGATCGAATTGATTTGTTGGCTAACCACCAAGAAATCGATAAGTTCACAAAGGAACAAAAGAGAGAATTCTCTAAAATATTTGTTAATAAAAAGTTGGATGATTTCGAAAATGGGGGGAGAAGAGTTTAAATAGAAAAAGCAAGAGGTAGTCAACAAGACTAATCTCGAAAATGTAAGAGAATGTGAGGAAAACAAGGCCTCGAAAAAGAAAACAAAGACTAAAATTAAATAGAATTTGAATAAAAGTTTGAATGACCCTTCATATGCCTTGACTTGCTTTCCACTGAAAATATCCCTCGGAAAAGGTCCCTCGGGAAAGTTCCTCGGAAACGTCCCTCGGGAAGTCCCTCAGAAGAGTCCCTCGGAAAGTCCCTCGGAAGATTCCCTCGGAAAAGTCCCCCGGAATTCAACTTGAGATTAGACCAAAAAACGTAAGTGCAAGCAGTTGCCTCGTTAAAACCTCCACTCGGAAAACCCATTGGGACAAAACCGAGTACTGAAAAAAGAGTACAACAACCTACATTTGCGGCCAACCTCAAGAAGAATCCACGAATGATAAAGAGGTTAGGACGAAGTGTGTAAACTGATCCTCGTTGATCCGAACTTCATTTAGCAAACTCTGAACAGCTCCGGCTAGCTTCTTAGACTCGGACCGAGTAATAGGACATTCGGTAATGACCAATGCCGCCTCCGAAACCTCATCCAAAGCATGTGTATCCATGATCATATCAGCTTGGGCATAAGAGGAGATATCAAAGAATGTGAATTAAATACATGAAACAATATGAATGGTGAAGTTGGAACGATCGGCAATTAGGATTCGGATAAAGATGAAGAAGAGGGATGAATCCAAAGAAAATAAAGAATACTATACTTTTCAAGAATACACAAATCTATATATATTAAGTTAGCTTTGCTATCTTCTCATGATGCCACCTCACCCTCCACCTAAGCAATAAACATTAAAACTAAAATAAAACACACACACACATAAAACAAAATAATCAAAAAAAAACCTAAACTTAAAACAAAAATTCCAAAATATACATAAGTCAATTTGAGTCATTATCCGCGTGTCCCGCTCCATTTAACACGCCGCCAGTCGGGTGCGGGTCAGGTGCGGATCGAAAAATTTTAAGTTTTTTTGTTATTTATTATTTAAATATTTACGGGTTATCGGCGGGTACCTGCGAATTCAAGCGGAGCGGGTGCTGGTCGAACAAAAAAATTAACCCGCGCGGGGTGGATCTAGAGGGGCAAGTTTGAACCGCTTGACATGCCTAATTAGAATCCTACATGAAACACGATTAAAAAGAATGATGTTAAAAAAAACACGATTAAAAATAATATAAAAATGGAAAATAAAATAAAATTAGGAACCACCCAATATGAAACTGTTAGAAACAGTTCCATTAACTCCAAAACCAAGAAAATAAAATACTATTACACAATCAAAAAAAAAAATTTAAAATGTGGACCACGCCCGCGCATTGTATCTATACATCCAACATATTTTTTTTTAAAACAGAAAATTATCTTAAAACAAAAATTTTAAAAGTAGCTCAAATTCTTTCCTTCCTTAATATTAAAGGAAAACATATTCTACAAGGGTTTCAACAAATAGGTTTTAAATGAAACAAAAGAAAAAACAAAAATTATGCAAAGAAAACTTTAAATTGTTAAGATCTTCCCTAAAACAAATCAACTAATTGCATGAAATTGACCACCAAAGAAAACAAAAAGTAAAAAAGTGTACTATTCACTAAACAAATACATATAAAATCATAAATTTAAGAAATTAAGAAAAGAAACAAAAAAATAAAAAATACACATATTTTAAGTTGATAGAGACAATTCAATTAACTACCAGATTCCTAAAATAAAATAATAGACAATAAAAAATGTTTAGAAACATTGTTTACGACGCCCGCGCGTAGCGCGGATCACATCCTAGTATATATATAAAATAATCAATTTGGTTGTTGTTGTAGGATCAAAAATTCGCACAATAGACATGATTGGATTTAATCACAAATACATAAATAAACGGTAAGGAAATAGGAGATTTATAAAACGATGACATATAAATAAATCAATGGAGGCGAAATGAATCTCTTTCCTTAACTCAAAAATCTTCCGTAGTGCGACGGTTTATAATAGATCCATGAGTCCCATGATACAACCAAAGGAATCTGTTATCGCAGACACTCGATAACAGATCTGTCGAACATTATAACTACGATACTCTCGAATAAAGACTTACTCTAAGCAGTAGGGAATTGAATGAACTTTTGCTAGAACTTTTAGGATGTGTTTTTTGTGTTTCAGAGGATGACTTTTCTGGTGAAAATCGGGTTGTATATATAGGAGAGAGGCTAGGGTTTTCGCAGACTTGATTAACAAGTACAGAATATTCCGCAGAATATTCTAGACGGCTGCGACTTAAAATCGGCCCAAAAAATCAATTGCTCGAATTAAAGACCAATGTCCGTCGAGCATCGATCGATACCAAGGGGTATCGATTGACACCCATACGATCACACAGCCACTCCATATATACAAGAGAAAACATTTCTCAACTAGCAATGTGGGACTTTTGCTCTTCCCACAAATAGTTAAAGCCAATGAAAACATTTTATTTGAATGGGCTTAACTCATTTCTTTTCACACAAACACAATTTTATCAAGCCCGCAAGCTTTGATAAAATATTTGTTCCAACAATCCCCCACATGAATAGAAATGATTCTAAACATATGAAAATTGTACATACTAGACTTTACTAGACATACTAGACTTTACTAGACTCGGCTAGACGTAGACAGACTTTCGAGAGTATACGAAAATGTAACTGTATCTGAGAGGTAGCGTTTTTCAGCTTTGAACCAATCATTTTTAATACCTGTCGGGTTTACTCGACCAGGAGGTGAACATGATGTCTTGAACCACCCGGACTTTGATGTAAACCGAGACAACAGATATCGCGCAGCTATCGCGCAGCGACATTTTCTCGTAGAACTTTGTTCTCTATTGTGTTCATTTTGGCTTTGAACATTCCTGCTTTTTCATGAGTGAACTTGGAGAATATAGCCTTCTCTTTCATTCTCCTAGAAACGGCCCTCATTTCACACTCATTAGGTGATCTGCCATCAACTTGTTTTCATAAGTATCATGTCATACTATTACAAAGCTATAGAATCATTAAAAGTCAACGCTTATCCTCAAAATTCACAGGTAGCACTGTTTTATCATCCTAGGAACTAGGCAGAGACATAGTCTCACAGTGCTCAATTTCGAATCAGTTCAACTTTGTTTTCCCTTTGAACCTAGATCTTGGGATCTCCAGTCACATAGGTGGGGTATCTGTCAAACGTCATCTTTTTCTATAGGCTTTAAACCCATTCCTTTTGATGATTTAACAAACTCGATCTCGAGGCTAACTTTTGCGAAACGGATCCGCTAAGTTATCATACGTTTTGAGATCAGTTGTCTAATGGTCTTATGTCATTCTCGAGATTTTCCATTTTATAACTTACTCAGTGCCCGATAGATAGCTCAGTAACTATCGCAGTGTACACATTTTTAGCACTGGTTTTTATCCACATCGGGATATCTTCCAGAAATTCGCGAAGCCATTCTGCTTCCTCTGCAACTTTGTCTAAAGCTATAAACTTTGACTCCATGGTTGATCTGGCTAAGAGTGTTTGTTTGGAAGATTTCCAGGATATTGCTGCACCAGCAAGAGTAAATACATATCCACTCGTGGATTTGGAGTTTCTGGAATCTGAAATCCAATTGGCATTACTATACCCTTCCAGAACTGCTGGCTCTTTACCAAAGTGCAGCCCATAATTTTTAGTGTATCGTAGATAATTTAATACCCTAGTTATGGCCTTCCACTGAGTATGTCATGGATTACTCGTGTAGCGACTTAGTACATTTACTATGCGCTAAATCGGGTCTAGTACAATTCGTCAAGTACATGAGACTTCCGATGACTCTTGCCTACTCCACTTGTAACACGGCTTCACCTGAATTCTTTGTCAAATGAAGTTGAGGATCAAGCGGAGTTTTTGCAGTCCCATTTGAGTAGATTTTGAATATATCAAACATCTTTTCAGCATAATGAATTTGAGACAAGATTATTCATCTGGAAGCTCTAGTGATCTTAATCCCTAGAATGACATCCGTTAATCTCATGTCTTTCATATCAAACTTGCTACCAATAATGAGCATGTTATCAACGTACAAACAGAGCAAAACGTATCCGTGTGGAGTACTTTTGATGTATATGCACTTATAACATTCATTAATGCTGAAATCATTTGACATCATTATGTTGTCAAATTTTTCATGCCATTGTTTTGGAGCTTGTTTAGGTCCATACAATGACTTCACAAGTCGACAGACTTTGTGTTCTTGTTCTCGGATAACAAACCCTTCGAGTTGTTTCATATAAATCTCCTCTTCTAAATCACCATTTAGAAATGCAGTTTTCACATCCATTTCATGGATTTCTAGGTATCTTAATGTTGTAATTCCAATCAACATTCGAATTGAAGTTATTCTCGTTACCGGAGAATAGGTGTCAACTAAATCCGGAGACATTGTATACTATGGAGTCCTACAGGAGATTTCGGAAGTTCATTATCCGGGAATGATTAACTTGCGGTGCATTGCATTTACATGCAATAGGTGACCCATATGACGGTCGAGGGGTAAGACATGACAAATTCGGTGTTACATCGATCCATTCAAGAAGGAGTCCTCAGAAGTACGATCCATTCATCCTTGCTTTACAAGCAGACTAAATTTGCTACATAAGTTACCCTCGGACTACACACCGGCATGACCCTTGGCTCACCGTCATATCCATTAATCCGAGAGCAAGGCTATTTGGGATTTCAGATCACGACCCAATGCAACAAACCACAAGTGGGTTATTAGGACCGATTGATCATTCCCTTCAAGTCGACTTTGTGGTCGATTTCACCGCCGACGGAGATGATGAGGTTTTTAAAGATTCAGAGGATGAGCTTGGAGAATTCGAGGAAGATTCATATTCAGCACCTTCGGACTACTCATCTGATTCAGATTCAGATTAACATTTTTATTTCATGTAGAAAGATGAGTTTGAATAAATTATTTCGATTTCGATTCAAAATATTTGTGGAATAAATTAATTTTTATTTAAAAATATTCATAAAATTTTATTTAATTATATTTCTCATTATTATATTTCCTACAAATTATCCGTCGGAAAATTTTAGGAATTTTCCTACTGATTTTCGACGGCCCTGTTAATTTCCTACCGATTTTCGACGGCCGTGTACTTTTCCTACCGATTTCCGACGGTTTCTGTACTTTTCCTACTGATTTCCGACAACTTGGGATTTAGGGATATTTTTTGTGCGAGACTTAAAAAAAAACCATAATAACCATCGGTTTTACAAATTTTTTAACACATGAGACTTTAAATTCACATTTAAAAATAATTTTTTCAGATTGTAGAATAATATGTTATGAAATATGGAAGTTGTAGTATAAGTTAAGTGTTTGTTAAGATGAAGTATAAGGAGAGTTGTGTTAAAGTTAGATATTGGTTTCAAAACTCTGTATAAGTGAGTATTTGATGATAATTGGAATTGTAAGGTGTTCAATTGGGTATGGAACCAACAAAGGTTACAAATCGATACCCTATACCCTGGCCCGTCGAAAATCGGTAGGAAAATTCCTAAGGATTTCCTACAGTTCTTAAATTAATTAAAAAAAATTTATCCATCAGAAATCACTTAGGAACTTTCTTACCGATTTCCGACGGACCACGGTTAATGCACCTTTGACCAACCAATAGTAAGACATGCAAAAAATTTTAAATTGTTTTCCATCAGAAATCCGTAGGAAATTTCCTACGAATTTCTGAGGGATCAATATTTTTGACCGACACATTTTGGAATACGCAGTAATTTAAAGCGGTAATTAATTGGAAAATTTTGAAACCCACAGATTTTCCGTCGGAAATTATTTTATATAAACCAATAGATTATTCTTTCCCTTCTCTCTCCCTTCCTCCGACCTTCTCTTCCTTAATCATGTAAGTAAATCTTGTTCTTTAGTTGTATAGTTTGTTAGAAATTAAATTTTGTTGTTAGATGTTATGAAATTTTAGATGTTAGATGTTATGTTGTTAGATGTTAAATTTTAGAAATTTTGTAAGATGTTATGATATTTTAGAAATTTTAGATTGTTAGAAATGAGAAATTAAATTAGATATTATAAATTATAAATTAAATTTGGTTGTTAGAAAATAGAAATTTAGAATTAGGTTGGTAGCAAACCTAATTAAATTAGAACTTTAGAATTTAATTTCTAAAACCCTTATTAAATTAGAAATTAGGTTGTTAGAAATTAAATTAGATATTAGAAATTAGGTTGTTAGAAATTAGAAATTGTTGAATATTTTGGAATTTTTGAAAATTTTGAAAATTTTGAAATTTTTTGAAATTAATAAAAATTTTGAGTTTGAAATTTTTGTAATAATGAAATTTTTGAAATTTAGAAATTTTTAAAATTTTTGAAATTATAAAAAACTTTGATATTTTTGGAGTAAAGAAATGTTTTATGAAATACGGTTTTTTTATATTTTGTAATAATAAAACTTTTTGTTTATTTCATATCGTCTTTCGAGGATTATGAGACCGCATAGGCTGGGAGGAGAATGCAAACAAATCAAGATGCAGCAAGCGGGGTCCGCGGCACCACCGGCCCGGAATTCGGATAGTCATGCATCCGCTACAGGGCAAGCGCGGATAGAAATGTTGATTGAGGAGTTTGTGTTGGAACCGGGGTGTGGCCATATTTGAAACCTCAATCCTCAAAAACTTGATGGTGAAGCAGAAAGGATGCACACACCGGGTAAATATCTCCAGAATTAGATCCACCTACACGAACAAAAACTCAAATTAGTCGGCCTTCTAGAAACAAAGAACAATGAACAACACAAACAATATAATTTAAAACAGATCAAAATCAACAAAGAAGTAGATAATTAGATCGAGACAGACGATAAAAAGCAATAAAACTAATCGCATAGAGAATAAAGTTAAACAACTTGGTAATAATGTCTTTTTCCTTTATATTTTTTAATATTTTCATACTACAATATTTATTTTAATAATGTTTTATTATTATTTTTTTGTAGGTTTAGAGCTAAAAATAGCAAAATCAGTAAATCGATTTTACAGATGCTCCACTCGCAACTCGACGAAGTATGGAAAAACTATGGAGACATTCCAAGTGCTAAACGTGAGACATGGTTCCGTTCATTTGCGGTAATATATTTACTTAGTAATTTTATTTTTATCGTAATTTTGAATTTTTAGAAATAATATTAACGCACTAATATAATTTGTTTATTTCTTTCACAGCAAGATTACACTTGGGCACCAGAACATTCGACCATGGTTCGTGATACATTCGATATCCAAGCCGTTTTCCAGTACTCATACATGAACGCGTGGAAGGACAAATGGCGTGCTGGGGAAGTAGATAAGCCGAAGAACTTGTCGGACGACGTCTGGAAAGCCTTGCATGTATATTGATCCCAACCGAATAATAAAGCCACATCATCGAGAAACTCAGTGAACCATCATTGCCGATAAACTCTGGGACTCTTGATAAACTATGTGACTCTTGAGATGCCTACCCTTTGAAACCATTATATGTGTAGACCGGGCCGAAACCCAATCAGACACATTGAATGGCTGTTATAAAAGCAAATATTACCTAGTCAGGACTGCCGTTATCACGGCGTGGTGGTCCCGTAACTACCGTCCTGGTAACGTCCGAACCACACACTGTTGACCAGTCTCGCCTAGCGGCAACTTTGTTGCAACTCCAAGGACGGGACTTAAACTACCACATGGTCAAGGGCGTACGTAACCCTCTTCCGTGCGGTTTTTCGCGTCATGTTAACTATAAACCTCTAACCCTTAATCATAAACATCAAATAATATACAAAAAAAATTCAACACTTACAAATTTTAAAAAATATAATCAATTTATAAATCCTAAATTATAAACCCAAAACCTATAACCCTTAATCATAAATTCTAAATCTAAAATTGTAAACTAGATATTACACATAAACATCAAATAATATACAAAATATATACCACTTACAAAATTTTCAATATAATCATAACATGTACTAAGTGTTACATGTGTTTGATAAGGAATGAATTTGAAAGATAAAAGTTCTCTCAAAATTTACTTATTTTTAAGTTTTAACATATTTTTGAACTGCTATATACACAAAATCATTGTAAATATCATATTCAAACCTTCTAGGCTCTTAACGTTTAGGGTTTAGAGTAAATGTTTTTGATTGTCACAAAATGATCACTAATTTGCGACCGTGTTGCAACTACAATCGATTTTTAATAATTATCACAAAATAGTCCCAAATTTACAATTAATTTTTGACAAAGTGACCAAAATAATGAAAGCTTCTCATTGGCTAGTTCATTGAGACAAGGATTTAGATCCTCCAACGTTGATTGGTTTAATCCAACGGTCAAAATATTTTTTTTAATTGAGTTTATCTTCCCTCTCTCTCTCTCTCTCCTTCCTGCGATTTTCTTCTTCTTCCTTCTCTTCGACATCTAAGTCTCTCGTTTTTGTTTTCTCTCTGTATCTTCTTCCTTCGATCTAACTCTCTTTTTTCAGATTCTCACCGAGGAGGCGGCGGTCGTGTGGTTGGTCCGAGGAGGCGGCGGTTTCTTCTTCTTCTTTTTCCAGATCCAGCTGCCGGCGTCTATCAATGGCGATGAAGGAGAGGATGGTGAAGAGGCGGATACCTACTGGGTGTATCGTTTTTTTTTTCATTTTGTATAATTAATTAATTTAATAAATAAAATAAAAAAAATTTGAATTTTTTTTTTGGTTTATTTGTTAATTTTGAATTTATAATTAGTGGCAAATTAGGACTGATAAGTCACATATTAGTTACAAAAGAGCGACTGTTTTGCGACCACTTTATTTAGCGACCAAATATTTACGACTAATTTTGTTAGTCCCAAAATGGTTGCAAATGAGTCATTTATGACTATTTTGGGACTCTTTTAGGAGTCGCAAAAGCTGTGTTTTCTTGTAGTGTATTGGAACTTTTCTATGGTGTGTGTGTATCGTCAGGAGTTAACACATGTGAGACAGAGACGACGGTTGTGGCGGCAACAGATTCGTCGTTTTCATGGTCATGGTGTAGAGGAGTCGTGGAGGTGGTGAATGGCTTGTGATGCGTTTTCCAAAAGATTTGCACACTCGAGATCGGTAGAAGAACGGATAGATCCTTGACTCCAAACTTACGGTGAAGAATTGGAATCGAGGCGGGGGAATGAACGGCTACGTCGAGTGCAATGATCGGCACTTGATAAACCAGGTTGATCCGTTGGCTAACCACCTTCGGAATCGGTGATCTAAAGGCTAACCACCTAGAGATCGGTTTGTGATCTAGAGACTAACCACCTAGAGATCGAAGTGATTTGTTGGCTAACCACCAAGAAATCGATAAGTTCACAAAAGAACAAAAGAGAGAATTCTCTAAAATATTTGTTGATAAAAAGTTGGATGATTTCGACAATGGGGGGAGAAGAGTTTAAATAGAAAAAGCAAGAGATGTAGTCAACAAGACTAATCTCGAAAATGAAAGAGAATGTGAGGAAAACAAGGCCTCGAAAAAGAAAACAAAGACTAAAATTAAATAGAGTTTGAATGACCCTTCATATGCCTTGACTTGCTTTCCACCGAAAATATCCCTCGGAAAAGGTCCCTCGGGAAAGTCCCTCGGAAATATCCCTGGGAAAGTCTCTCGGAAGAGTCCCTCGGAAAATCCCTCGGAAAAGTCCCTCGGAAAAGTCCCCAGGAATTCAACTTGAGATTAGACCGAAAAACGTAAGTACAAGTCGTTGCCTCGTTAAAACCTCCACTCGGAAACCCATTGGGACAAAACCGAGTACAGGAAAAATAGTACAACAACTTACACTTGCGGCCAACCTCAAGAAGAATCCACGAATGATAAAGAGGTTAGGACGAAGTGTGTAAACTGATCCTAATTAATCCAAACTTTATTTAGCAATCTCCGAACAGCTCCGGCTAGCTTCTTAGACTTGGACCGAGTAATAGGACCTTCGGGAATGACCAATGCTGCCTCTGAAACCTCATCCAAAGCATCCGTATCCATGATCATATCATGCCCCTCCTCTTGAAAATGATTTGTTCTCAAATCGGCTTCCTCTGCAACAAAGGGAATAATATCAGCAATGTTGAAACTAGAGCTAACGGAATACTTACCTTGGAGATCAATTTTGTAGGCATTATTGTTGATCTTCTCCAAAACAGTGAACGGTCCATCAACTCTCGGCAAGAGTTTAGATTTCTTTTCATCCGGGAACCGTTCCTTTCTCAAATAAAACCAAACAAGATCACCGGGTTTAAATATCTTCTTGCTCCGACCTTTGTTGGCATGCTTGCGGTATTGCTCAGTTTTATACTCGATGTTTTGCTTCGCCTTTTCATGCATCTGTTTGACCAGCTCGGCCTTTTTCCTTCCGTCCATGCTTACACGCTCACTCAATGGTAAAGGGGTTAGATTAAGAGGCGTAAGTAGATTAAAACCATAAACAAGTTGAAAAGGATAAAAAGAAGTAGTAGAATGCACGGCATGGTTATAAGCAAACTCTACATGAGGTAAGCAATCCTCCCCCGACTTAAGGTTCTTTTTCAATTACGGTTCGCAAAAGGGTTCCTAAAGTCCTATTAACCACCTCGGTTTGGCAATCGTTTTGCGGATGACAAGTAGTAGAGAAACAAAGTTTGGTACCTAGCTTAGTCCATAAGGTCTTCCAAAATTAACTCAAAAACATTGTATCCCTATCCGAGACTATAGTCCTAGGAATTCCATGCAAACGAACGATTTCGCTAAAGAATAAGTCGGCAATATTTGACGCATCATCGGTTTTTATGGCAAGGTATGAAATGCGCCATCTTAGAAAATCTATCAACCATGACAAAAATCGAAGCAATTCCTTTCCTAGTCCTAGGCAAACCTAACACAAAGTCCATTGAAATATCGGTCCAAGGTATACAAGGAATCGGCAAAGGAGTGTACATACATTGGCTTTGGCTTTTAGACTTAGACAACTTACAAGTCGAGCATCGGCTGCAAATTCTTTCCACATCACACTTCATGTGCGGCCAAAAGAAATGGTCTTGCACAATAAAAAGAGTCTTGGCCACGCCAAAATGTCCCATCAAGCCACCACAGTGTGCTTCCCTAACAAGAAGATCTCTCAAAGAAGTGTTAGGAATGCAAGGACGGTTCTCGTAAAACAAAAAACCATTACTCCTAAAATATTTTCCCGAAGCAACTTTTTCACAAGTTAGAAATACTTCTTGGAAATCGGAATCGGTTGCGTATGCTCCTTTGATCATCTCAAATCCGAGTATCTTGGCATCAAGAGTCGAGATCAAAGTGTATCTCCGAGATAGAGCATCGGCCACTACATTCTCCTTGCGTTGCTTGTAGTGGATCACGTATGAAAATGTTTCCTCGAATTCCATCCACCGAGCATGCCTCTTGTTTAGCTTTTGTTGGCTCTTCAAATGTTTGAGTGATTGATGATCGGTGTGGATCACAAACTCCTTAGGCCAAAGGTAGTGTTGCTAAGTTTGGAGTGCACGGACTAAGGCATAGAGATCTTTGTCGTATGTCGGGTAGTTGAGAGTAGCTCCTCCAAGTTTCTCACTAAAGAAGGCAATCGGCTTCTTCTCTTGCATCAACACGACTCCTATACCTACACTAGAAGCATCGCATTCAATTTCAAACGTTTTCAAGAAATCGGGTAAAACAAGAAGAGGGGCTTGAGTAAGCTTGTGTTTTAGGAATTGGAAAGCATCCTCTTGTGCTTGTTCCCACTGGAAGCTCACGTCCTTCTTAATGACTTCGGTTAGTGGCGCGGAAATGGAGCTGAAGTCTCGGACAAATCGTCGATAAAAACCGGTTAAGCCGTGAAAGCTACGGACTTCCCCAACCGTCTTAGGACTCGGCCAATCTCGGATCGCCTTGATCTTTTCTTCGTCGACCTGTATGCCCTGTGAACTGACCAAAAAACCTAAAAAGACCACGTTATCTGAACAAAAAGAACACTTCTTCAAATTACCAAAACGATGTTTCTTTCCTAAGCACCTCTAGAACCTTCCGCAAATGATCTACGTGTTCGTCTAAGGTCTTGCTGTAAATCAATATGTCATCGAAATACACAACAAAAAGACACCTATAAACGACCTAAGAACATAATTCATTAAGCGCATGAAAGTACTTGGTGCATTAGTAAGACCAAATGGCATAACAAGCCACTCGTACAAACCGTGTTTGGTTTTGAAAGAGGTTTTCCACTCATCACCTTCCTTCATCCGGATTTGGTGATAACCACTTTTCAAATCAACTTTTGAGAATACACTAGACCCATGTAGCTCGTCTATCATGTCATCTAGCCTAGGAATTGGATGGAGATACTTTACCGTGATATTATTGATGGCTCGGCAATCAACGCACATCCGCCAAGTGTCGTCCTTCTTAGGCACTAGCAAAACAGGAACCGCCCATGGACTTATGCTTTCCCGGATATGACCTTTCTCCAAAAGTTCACCCACTTGTCTTTGGAGCTCCTTGGTCTCAACCGGATTGGTTCTATAAGTGGGCCGGTTCGGAAGTGTGGCTCCGGGAACAAAATCAATCTGATGCTCGATCCCGCGGATCCGTGGTAAGCTTTTTGGGCTTTCTTCCGGAAAGACATCAGAATTTTCCTGCAGAAGAGAAAACACACTGCTCGGAATATCCGGCTTGGGGTTAGTTATGCTTGTGAGAGGAGTCGTGGTTGCTCGGTGATAAGCGCATGCTTAATCTCACTCGGTCTCACGAAAAGAGTTTCATACCTCACAGGTTTACTCTCAAAGGCCTTTGACTTGTCTTTTCTCAAACTCTCACTCTCATATTTAGTAGATAAAGTGTTTGGGGGTTCACTCACATTGATCTTGCCTTGGTTTTTCTTAAGCTTGAGCTGATCTAGATAGACTTCGTGTGGTGATAAAGGTGCACGAGTGATCTTCCGACCCTTGTGCTCAAAGGAATGCTTGTTGGTGTAGCCATCATGAACAGCTCTTCGATCTTATTGCCATGGTCTTCCAAGTAGGATATGACCGGCCTCCATAGGTAGCATATCGCACATATTCTCGTCCTCATATCGCCCAATCGCCAAAGGTACCGTGACTTGCTGGGTAACTTTGAGTGGCCTTTGGTTATTCAACCACCTAAGGCTATAAGGTTGCGGATGTTTCCTAGTCTCAAAATTCAGTTTATCCACCAAAGTCGTGCTAGCAACATTATTACAGCTGCCTCCGTCGATGATTAGGCTGCACACTTTGCTTCTCACAATGCATCGGGTATGGAACAAGTTCTCCCGCTGCTCATCCTCTACGACCTACTCTTGAGAAAGAAGAAAACGTCTGGCTACAAGTAGCTCTCCCTCAGCCGCATGCTCATCATCATCATCATCGTCATAGATAATAAAATTCCTTATCATCATCGGTCACGATCTCGCCATTGTCCAACATTATCATGACACGTTGATTTGGACACTTGTTGGCATAATGGCCCTTTCCCCTACACTTGAAACACTCAATGTCATGATTACGGACAGTATAAGTAGCCTCGGCCTTACCCTTGTAGTCATGCCCGGATGAACTCGGTTTGAAATCCGGCTTGGGCTTGGAATCGATACGGGCCGGGTAGGTTGATTTCTTGCCTTTGGCATAGCTCGGCTTAGAAGTTTAAGATGGTTGTGCGAGACATTTCCTCTTGAGTTGCTGCTCCACTATAATGGCTTTATGCAACATCTCCTCCATGGTATCATAAGTTTGCATTTCCATCCGGTCTTGCAAATCACGACTCATTACGCTTAGGAATCTTGCCATCGTTGCATCACCGGGCTCATCAACATCAGCTTTGAGAATGAGTTTCTCCATCTCCTGGAAGTAATCCTAAACACCTCTACTCCCTTGTGACAACCTTCATAATTTTTGGTGTAGCTCACGTAGATAGTGAATCGGCACAAAACGCTTCCTCATGATCAAAAACATCTCTTGCCACGTCTCAACGGGGTTCTCTCCATTGTGTCTCCTGCTAGTCACCAATTAATCTCACCAATCAATAGCATAATTATGGAACTCAGTAGCGGCTAACCTGACCTTCTTTTGCTCGGAAACATTTTGGCAATCAAAGACCAAATCAATCTTCTTTTCCCATTCAAGGAAAACATCGGGATCGTTCGTCCCGTAGAACGGGGGAATTCGAAGTTTCAATCGGCCGAGATCATTATCGTTTCGTCCTCGGGATGGTTGACATCTAGCGTGATTCCCATCGGATAAGTATCCTTTATCGTAGAACAGGTTGTCGTGTTGCTTGTTTTGCCGTGATCGGGCTCTCCTTCTCCGAGGCGGCATACGATTACTCCCTTGGCCAACGCTTTGTTCGGATCTTTGATCCTCGTCCCGATTAACTCTTTGGTTAACGCCGGCACCGTGATTTCTTTCCTCCCTTCTCGGCGTCCTCACCTCGAGAGCGATCATGCGATCCCTCATCTCATTTAACAATAGAGTTATGTCGTCCACCTTGCGATTCATCGCGGCATCTCTTTCCCTTCTCGTCCGTGAAGTAGCGGTTTCACTTTCCTTAGATATTGTACCTCGCAAAAAGAAATAAACACGTTAGTAAAAATCCTCACAACTGTTTCCCTAGATTTGTTTCCCTCAACTCTCGTAATGTCCTCACACACACACTAGAATTTCTCCTCAGTTCTTAAGGAACTAAATCGAAAACTCGATGCTAGTCTCAACAACCAAATCGACAAACAATTGTATAAGATAGATAGAGAAGAGTTTCACAACCAAATCGTTTTTTTTTTTTGTCTTTTCCTTTTTTTTTTTTATTACGATTATTATTATTATTATTATTATTATTATTATTATTATTATTATTATTATTATTATTATTATTATTATTTTTGGTTTAATACAAAAGATAGAAAGAAAAAATAATAATATCAAGAGATAGAAAATGGATAGATGTTACCGATAATCAAGAGCGTGGCTCTGATACCACTTGATACGTTTTCCCAAAGATTTTCACACTCGAGATCGGTAGAAGAACGGATAGATCCTTGACTCCAAACTTACGGTGAAGAATTGGAATCGAGGCGGGGGAATGAATGGCTGCGTCGAGTGCAATGATCGGCACTTGATAAACCAGGTTGATCTGTTGGCTAACCACCTTGGGAATCGGTGATCTAAAGGCTAACCACCTAGAGATCGGTTTGTGATCTAGAGGCTAACCACCTAGAGATCGAATTGATTTGTTGGCTAACCACCAAGAAATCGATAAGTTCACAAAGGAACAAAAGAGAGAATTCTCTAAAATATTTGTTGATAAAAAGTTGGATGATTTCGAAAATGGGGGGAGAAGAGTTTAAATAGAAAAAGCAAGAGGTAGTCAACAAGACTAATCCCAAAAATGTAAGAGAATGTGAGGAAAACAAGGCCTCGAAAAAGAAAACAAAGACTAAAATTAAATAGAACTTGAATAAAAGTTTGAATGACCCTTCATATGCCTTGACTTGCTTTCCACTGAAAATATCCCTCGGAAAAGGTCCCTCGGGAAAGTTCCTCGGAAATATCCCTCGGGAAGTCCCTCAGAAGAGTCCCTCGGAAAGTCCCTCGGAAGATTCCCTCGGAAAAGTCCCCCGGAATTCAACTTGAGATAAGACCGAAAAACGTAAGTGCAAGCCGTTGCCTCGTTAAAACCTCCACTCGGAAAACCCATTGGGACAAAACCGAGTACTGGAAAAAGAGTACAACAACCTACATTTGCGGCCAACCTCAAGAAGAATCCACGAATGATAAAGAGGTTAGGACGAAGTGTGTAAAATGATCCTCGTTGATCCGAACTTCATTTAGCAAACTCTGAACAGCTCCGGCTAGCTTCTTAGACTTGGACCGAGTAATAGGAAATTCGGGAATGACCAATGCTACCTCCGAAACCTCATCCAAAGCATGTGTATCCATGATCATATCAGCTTGGGCATAAGAGGAGATATCAAAGAATGTGAATTAAATACATGACACAATATGAATGGTGAAGTTGGAACGATCGGCAATTAGGATTCGGATAAAGATGAAGAAGAGGGATGAATCCAAAGAAAATAAAGAATACTCTACTTTTCAAGAATACACAAATCTATATATATTAAGATAGCTTTGCTATCTTCTCATGATGCCACCTCACCCTCCACCTAAGCAATAAACATTAAAACAAAAATAAAACACACACACACATAAAACAAAATAATCAAAAAAACACCTACACTTAAAACAAAAATTCCAAAACATACATAAATCGGTGCTGTCAATTTGAGTCATTATCCGCGGGTCCCGCTCTGTTTAACCCGCCGCCAGTCGGGTGCGGGTCAGGAGCGGGTCGAAAAATTTTAAGTTTTTTTATTATTTATTATTTAAATATGTGCGGGTTATCCGCGGGTACCTGCGAATTCAAGCGGAGCGGGTGCGGGTCGAACAAAAAAATTAACCCGCGCGGGGTGGATCTAGAGGGGCAAGTTTGAACCGCTTGACATGCCTAATTAGAATCCAACATGAAACACGATTAAAAAGAATGATGTTAAAAAAAACACGATTAAAAATAATATAAAAATGGAAAATAAAATAAAATTAGGAACCACCCAATATGAAACTGTTAGAAACAGTTCCATTAACTCCAAAACCAAGAAAATAAAATAATATTACACAATCAAAAAAAAAAAATTTTAATGTGGACCACGCCCGCGCATTGTATCTATACATCCAACATATGTTTTAAAAAAAATAGAAATTTATCTTAAAACAAAAAATTTTAAAGTAGCTCAAATTCCTTCTTTCCTTAATATTAAAAGAAAACATATTCTACAAGGGTTTCAACAAATAGGTTTTAAATGAAACAAAATAAAAAACAAAAAACTATGCAAAGAAACTTTAAATTGTTAAGATCTTCCCTAAGAAAAATCAACTAATTGCATGAAATTGACCACCAAAGAAAACAAAAAGTAAAAATGTGTACTATTCACTAATCAAATACATATAAAATCATAAATTTAAGAAATCAAGAAAATAAACAAAAAAAATAAAAAATACACATATTTTAAGTTGATAGAGACAATTCAATTAACTACTAGATTCCAAAAATAAAATAATAGACAATAAACAATGTTTAGAAAAATTGTTTACGACGCCCGCGCGGATCACACCCTAGTATATATATAAAATAATCAATTTGGTTGATGTTGTAGGACCAAAAATTCGCACAATAGACAGGATTGGATTTAATCACAAATACATAAATAAACGGTAAGGAAATAGGAGATTTATAAAACGATGACATATAAATAAATCAATGCAGGCGAGATGAATCTCTTTCCTTAACTCAAAGAATCTTCCGTAGTGCGACGGTTTATAATAGATACATGAGTCCCATGATACAACCAAAGGAATCTGTTATCGCAGACACTCGATAACAGATCTGTCGAACATTATAACTACGATACTCTCGAATAAAGACTTACTCTAAGCAGTAGGGAATTGAAGGAACTTTTGCTAGAACTTTTAGGACGTGTTTTTATGTTTCATAGGATGATTTTTTTGGTGAAAATCGGGTTGTATATATAGGAGAGAGGCTAGGGTTTTCGCAGACTTGATTAACAAGTAAAGAATATTCTAGACGGCTGCGACTTAAAATCGGCCCAAAAATTCAATTGCTCGAATTAAAGTCCAATGTCCGTCGAGCATCGATCGATACCAAGGGGTATCGATTGACACCCATACGATCACACAGCCACTCCATATATACAAGAGAAAACATTTCTCAACTAACAATGTGGGACTTTTGCTCTTCCCACAAATAGTTAAAGCCAATGAAAACATTTTATTTGAATGGGCTTAACTCATTTCTTTTCACACAAACACAATTTTATCAAGCCCACAAGCTTTGATAAAACATTTGTTCCAACAATCCCCCACATGAATAGAAATGACTCTAAACATATGAAAATTGTACATACTAGACTTTACTAGACATACTTGACTAGACTCGGCTAGACGTAGACAGACTTTCGAGAGTATACAAAAATGTAATTGTATCTGAGAGGTAGCGTTTTTCAGCTTTGAACCAATCATTTTTAATACCTGTCGGGTTTACTCGACCAGGAGGTGAACATGATGTCTTGAACCACCCGGACTTTGATGTAAACCGAGACAACAGATATCGCGCAGCGACATTTTCTCGTAGAACTTTGTTCTCTATTGTGTTCATTTTGGTTTTGAACATTCCTGGTTTTTCATGAGTGAACTTGGAGAATATAGTCTTCTCTTTCATTCTCCTAGAAACGGCCCTCATTTCAAACTTACTAGGTGATCTGCCATCAACTTGTTTTCAGAAGTATCATGTCATACTATTACAAAGCTATAGAATCATTAAAAGTCAACGCTTATCCTCAAAATTCACAGGTAGCACTATTTTATCATCCTAGGAACTGGGCAGAGACATAGTCTCATAGTGCTCAATTTCGAATCAGTTCAAATTTGTATTCCCTTTGAACCTAGATCTTGGGATCTCCAGTCACATAGGTGGGGTATCTGTCAAACGTCATCTTTGTCTATAGGCTTTAAACCCATTCCTTTTGATTATTTAACAAACTCGATCTCCAGGCTAACTTTTACGAAACGGATCCGCTAAGTTATCAGCCGTTTTGAGATCAGTTGTCTAATGGTGTTATGTCATTCTAGAGATTTGCTATTTTATAACTTACTCAGTGCCCGAGAGATAGCTCAGTAACTATCGCAGTGTACACATTTTTAGCACTGGTTTTTATCCACATAGGGATATCTTCCAGAAAGTTGCGAAGCCATTCTGCTTCCTCTGCAACTTTGGCTAAAGCTATAAACTTTGACTCCATGGTTGATTTGGCTAAGAGTGTTTGTTTGGAAGATTTCCAGGATATTGCTGCACCAGCAAGAGTAAATACATATCCACTCGTGGATTTGGAGTTTCTGGAATCTGAAATCCAATTGGCATTACTATACCCTTCCAGAACTGCTGGTTATTTACCGAAGTGCAGCCCTTAATTTTTAGTGTATCGTAGATAATTTAATACACTAGTTATGGCCTTCCAATGAGTATGTCATGGATTACTCGTGTAGCGACTTAGTACATTTACTGAGTGCGCTAAATCGGGTCTAGTACAATTCGTCAAGTACATGAGACTTCCGATGACTCTTGCCTACTCCACTTGTAACACGGCTTCACCTGAATTCTCTGTCAAATGAAGTTGAGGATCAAGCGGAGTTTTTGCAGTCCCATTTGAGTAGATTTTGAATCTATCAAACATCTTTTCAGCATAATGAATTTGAGACAAGATTATTCATCCGGAAGTTCTAGTGATCTTAATCCCTAGAATGACATCCGTTAATCTCATGTCTTTCATATCAAACTTGCTACCAATAATGAGCATGTTATCAACGTACAAACAAAGCAAAACGTATCCGTGTGGAGTACTTTTGATGTATATGCACTTATAACATTCATTAATGCTGAAATCATTTGACATCATTATGTTGTCAAATTTTTCATGCCATTGTTTTGGAGCTTGTTTAGGTCCATACAATGACTTCACAAGTCGACAAACTTTGTGTTCTTGTTCTGGGATAACAAACCCTTCGGGTTGTTTCATATAAATCTCTTCTTCTAAATCACCATTTAGAAAGGCAGTTTTCACATCCATTTCATGGATTTCTAGGTATCTTAATGTTGTAATTCCAATCAACATTCGAATTGAAGTTATTCTCGTTACCGGAGAATAGGTGTCAACTAAATCCATGCCTTCTTTTTGCCGGAATTCTTGCACCACAAGCCTAGCCTTGTATCTTTTCGAGCGTTATATGTTCCATTTGAAGAAGAAGGTGAAAATTTTAAACAAAATCGAGGATTTAATTGTTGCACATTGTATTAAAAAGGAGACCGCCAACTTCTCCGCATACTACATCCCCCCCCCCCCCCCCCCCCGACAAGATGACAGAGGCCTTTTCCCAAGTTATCCAGTTTACGTCCCCAACATTTTTATACATGTAAATACATACCAATAATTAATATATGTTGTACTTAATTATATAGTATGTAATTACTATAGTATGTCCTAAAATTATAGGAATTTTCCTACCGATTTTCGACGGCCCTGTTAATTTCCTACCGATTTTCGACGGCCGTGTACTTTTCCTACCGATTTCCGACGGTTTCTGTACTTTTCCTACTGATTTCCGACAACTTGGGGTTTAGGGTTATTTTTTGTGCGAGACTTAAAAAAAACCATAATAACCATCGGTTTTACAAATTTTTTAACACATGAGACTTTAAATTCACATTTAAAAATAATTTTTTCAGATTGTAGAACAATATGTTATGAAATATGTAAGTTGTAATATAAGTTAAGTGTTTGTTAAGATGAAGTATAAGGAGAGTTGTGTTAAAGTTAGATATTGGTTTCAAAACTCATAAGTGAGTACTTGATGATAATTGGAATTGTAAGGTGTTCAATTGGGTATGGAACCAACAAAGGTTACAAATCGATACACTATAAACTGGCCCGTCGAAAATCGGTAGGAAAATTCCTAAGGATTTCCTACAGTTCTTAAATTAATTAAAAAAAAATTATCCGTAAGAACTTTCTTACCGATTTCCGACGGACCACGGTTAATGCACCTTTGACCAACCAATAGTAAGACATGCAAAAAAAAAAATATTGTTTTCCATCATAAATCCGTAGGAAATTTCCTACGAATTTCCGAGGGATCAATATTTTTGACTGACACATTTTGGAATACGCAGTAATTTAAAGCGGTAATTAATTGGAAAATTTTTAAACCCACAGATTTTCCGTCGGAAATTATTTTATATAAACCAATAGATTATTCTTTCCCTTCTCTCTCCCTTCCTCCGACGATCCTTCTCTATCCCTTCCTCCGACAATCGTCTATCTCCTCCGACCTTCTCTTCCTTAATCTTGTAAGTAAATCTTGTTCTTTAGTTGTATAGTTTGTTAGAAATTAAATTTTGTTGTTAGATGTTATGAAATTTTAGATGTTAGATGTTATGTTGTTAGATGTTAAATTTTAGAAATTTTTTAAGATGTTATGAAATTTTAGAAATTTTAGATTGTTAGAAATGAGAAATTAAATTAGATATTAGAAATTATAAATCAAATTTGGTTGTTAGAAAATAGAAATTTAGAATTAGGTTGGTAGCAAACCTAATTAAATTAGAACTTTAGAATTTAATTTCTAAAACCCTAATTAAATTAGAAATTAGGTTGTTAGAAATTAAATTAGATATTAGAAATTAGGTTGTTAGAAATTAGAAATTGTTGAAAATTTTGAAGTTTTTGAAAATTTTGAAATTTTTGAAATTTTTTGAAATAAATAAAATTTTTGAGTTTGAAATTTTTGTAATAATGAAATTTTTGAAATTTAGATATTTTAAAAATTTTGAAATTATAAAAAACTTTGATATTTTTGTAGTAAAGAAATATTTTATGAAATACGGTTTTTTTATATTTTGTAATAATAAAACTTTTTGTTTATTTCAGATCGTCTTTCCAGGATTATGAGACCGCATAGGCTGGGAGGAGAATGCAAACAAATCAAGATGCAGCAAGCGGGGTCCGCGGCACCACCGGCCCGGAATTCGGATAGTCATGCATCCGCTACAAGGCAAGCGCGGATAGAAATGTTGATTGAGGAGTTTGTGTTGGAACCGGGGCGTGGTCATATTTGAAACCTCAATCCTCAAAAACTTGATGGTGAAGCAGAAAGGATGCACACACCGGGTAAATATCTCCAGAATTAGATCCACCTACACGAACAAAAACTCAAATTAGTCGGCCTTCTAGCAACAAAGAACAATGAACAACACAAACAATATAATTTAAAACAGATCAAAATCAACAAAGAAGTAGATAATTAGATCGAGACAGACGATAAAAAGCAATAAAACTAATCGCATAGAGAATAAAGTTAAACAACTTGGTAATAATGTCTTTTTCCTTTATATTTTTTAATATTTTCATACTACAATATTTATTTTAATAATGTTTTATTATTATTTTTTTGTAGGTTTAGAGCTAAAAATAGTAAAATCAGTAAATCGAGTTTACAGATGCTCCACTAGCAACTCGGCGAAGTATGGAAAAACTATGGAGACATTCCAAGTGCTAAACGTGAGACATGGTTCCGTTCATTTGCGGTAATACATTTACTTAGTAATTTTATTTTTATCGTAATTTTGAATTTTTAGAAATAATATTAACGCACTAATATAATTTATTTCTTTCTTTCACAGCAAGATTACACTTGGGCACCAGAACATTCGACCATGGTTCGTGATACATTCGATATCCAAGCCGTTTTCCAGTACTCATACATGAACGCGTGGAAGGACAAATGGCGTGCTGGGGAAGTAGATAAGCCGAAGAACTTGTCGGACGACGTCTGGAAAGCCTTGCATGTCTATTGATCCCAACCGAATAATAAAGCCACATCATCGAGAAACTCAGTGAACCATCATTGCCGATAAACTCTGGGACTCTTGATAAACTCTGGGACTCTTGAGATGCCTACCCTTTGAAACCATTATATGTGTAGACCGGGCCGAAACCCAATCAGACACATTGAATGGCTGTTATAAAAGCAAATATTACCTAGTCAGGACTGCCGTTATCACGGCGTGGTGGTCCCGTAACTACCGTCCTGGTAACATCCGAACCACACACTGTTGACCAGTCTCGCCTAGCGGCAACTTTGTTGCAACTCCAAGGGCGGGACTTAAACTACCACATGGTCAAGGGCGTACGTAACCCTCTTCCGTGCGGTTTTTCGCGTCATGTTAAGTATAAACCTTTAACCCTTAATCATAAACATCAAATAATATACAAAAACAATTCAACACTTACAAATTTTAAAAAATATAATCAATTTATAAATCCTAAATTATAAATCCTAAACCTATAACCCTTAATCATAAACTCTAAATCTAAAATTGTAAACTAGATATTACACATAAACATCAAATAATATACAAAATATATACCACTTACAAAATTTTCAATATAATCATAACATGTACTAAGTGTTACATGTGTTTGATATGGAATGAATTTGAAAGATAAAAGTTCTCTCAAAATTTACTTATTTTTAAGTTTTAACATATTTTTGAACTGCTATATACACAAAATCATTGTAAAAATCATATTCAAACCTTCTAGGCTCTTAACGTTTAGGGTTTAGAGTAAATGTTTTTGATTGTCACAAAATGATCACAAATTTGCGACCGTTTTGCAACTCCAATCGATTTTTAATAGTTATCCCAAAATAGTCCCAAATTTACAATTAATTTTCGACAAAGTGACCAAAATAATGAAATCTTCTCATTGGCTAGTTCATTGAGACAAGGATTGAGATCCTCCAACGTTGATTGGTTTAATCCAACGGTCCAAATCTTTTTTTTTAATTGAGTTTATCTTCCCTCTCTCTCTCTCTCTCTCCTTCCTGCGATTTTCTTCTTCTTCCTTCTCTTCGACATCTAAGTCTCTCGTTTTTGTTTTCTCTCTGTATCTTCTTCCTTCGATCTAACTCTCTTTTTTCAGATTCTCACCGAGGAGGCGGCGGTCGTGTGGTTGGTCCGAGGAGGCGACGGTTTCTTCTTCTTCTATTTCCAGATCCAGCTGCCGGCGTCTATCAATGGCGATGAAGGATAGGATGGTGAAGAGGCGGATACCTACTGGGTGTATAGTTTTTTTTTTTCATTTTGTATAATTAATTAATTTAATAAATAAAATAAAAAAAATTGTATTTTTTTTTTGGTTTATTTGTTAATTTTGAATTTATAATTAGTGGCAAATTAGGACTGATAAGTCACATATTAGTTACAAAAGAGCGACTGTTTTGCGACCACTTTATTTAGCGACCAAATATTTACGACTAATTTTGTTAGTCCCAAAATGGTTGCAAATGAGTCATTTACAACTATTTTGGGACTCTTTTAGGAGTCGCAAAAGCTGTGTTTTCTTGTAGTGTATTGGAACTTTTCTATGGTGTGTGTGTATCGTCAGGAGTTAACACAGGTGAGACAGAGACGACGGTTGTGGCGGCAACAGATTCGTCGTTTTCATGGTCATGGTGTAGAGGAGTCGTGGAGGTGGTGAATGGCTTGTGATGCGTTTTCCAAAAGATTTGCACACTCGAGATCGGTAGAAGAACGGATAGATCCTTGACTCCAAACTTACAGTGAAGAATTGAAATCGAGGCGGGGGAATGAACCGCTGCGTCGAGTGCAATGATCGGCACTTGATAAACCAGGTTGATCTGTTGGCTAACCACCTTCGGAATCGGTGATATAAAGGCTAACCACCTAGAGATCGGTTTGTGATCTAGAGGCTAACCACCTAGAGATCGAAGTGATTTGTTGGCTAACCACCAAGAAATCGATAAGTTCACAAAAGAACAAAAGAGAGAATTTTCTAAAATATTTGTTGATAAAAAGTTGGATGATTTCGACAATGGGGGGAGAAGAGTTTAAATAGAAAAAGCAAGAGATGTAGTCAACAAGACTAATCTCGAAAATGAAAGAGAATGTGAAGAAAACAAGGCCTCGAAAAAGAAAACAAAGACTAAAATTAAATAGAGTTTGAATAAAAGTTTGAATGACCCTTCATATGCCTTGACTTGCTTTCCACCGAAAATATCCCTCGGAAAAGGTCCCTCGGGAAAGTCCCTCGGAAAAATCCCTCGGAAAGTCTCTCGGAAGAGTCCCTCAGAAAGTCCCTCAGAAAAGTCCCTCGGAAAAGTCCCCAGGAATTCAACTTGAGATTAGACCGAAAAACGTAAGTACAAGTCGTTGCCTCGTTAAAACCTCCACTCGGAAAACCCATTGGGACAAAACCGAGTACAGGAAAAATAGTACAACAACTTACACTTGCGGCCAACCTCAAGAAGAATCCGCGAATGATAAAGAGGTTAGGACGAAGTGTGTAAGCTGATCCTAATTAATCCAAACTTTATTTAGCAAACTCCGAACAGCTCCGGCTAGCTTCTTAGACTTGGACCGAGTAATAGGACCTTCGGGAATGACCAATGCTGCCTCTGAAACCTCATCCAAAGCATCCGTATCCATGATCATATCATCCCCCTCCTCTTGAAAAGAATTTGTCCTCAAATCGGCTTCATCTGCAATAAAGGGAATAATATCAGCAATGTTGAAGCTAGAGCTAACGGAATACTAACCTTGGAGATCAATTTTGTAGGCATTATTGTTGATCTTCTCCAATACAGTGAACGGTCCATCAACTCTCGGCAAGAGTTTAGATTTCTTTTCATCCGGGAACCATTCCTTTCTCAAATAAATCCAAACAAGATCACCGGGTTTAAATATCTTCTTGCTCCGACCTTTGTTGGCATGCTTGCGGTATTGCTCAGTTTTATGCTCGATGTTTTGCTTCGCCTTTTCATGCATCTGTTTGACCAGCTCGGCCTTTTTCTTTCCGTCCATGCTTACACGCTCACTCAATGGTAAAGGGGTTGGATTAAGAGGCGTAAGTAGATTAAAACCATAAACAAGTTGAAAAGGAGAAAAAGAAGTAGTAGAATGCACGGCATGGTTATAAGCAAACTCTACATGAGGTAAGCAATCCTCCCCCGACTTAAGGTTCGTTTTCAATTACGGTTCGCAAAAGGGTTCCTAAAGTCCTATTAACCACCTCGATTTGGCCATCGTTTTGCAGATGACAAGTAGTAGAGAAACAAAGTTTGGTTCCTAGCTTAGTCCATAAGGTCTTCCAAAATTAACTCAAAAATTTTGTATCCCTATCCGAGACTATAGTCCTAGGCATTCCATGCAAACGACCGATTTCTCTAAAGAATAAGTCGGCAATATTTGACGCATCATCGGTTTTTATGGCAAGGTATGAAATGCGCCATCTTAGAAAATCTATCAACCATGACAAAAATCGAATCACTTCCTTTCCTAGTCCTAGGCAAACCTAACACAAAGTCCATTGAAATATCGGTCCAAGTTGTACTAGGAATCGGCAAAGGAGTGTACATGCCTTGGCTTTGGCTTTTAGACTTAGACAACTTACAAGTCGAGCATCGGCAGCAAATTCTTTCCACATCACGCTTCATGTGCGGCCAAAAGAAATGGTCTTGCACAATAAAAAGAGTCTTGGCCACGCCAAAATATCCCATCAAGCCACCACCGTGTGCTTCCCTAACAAGAAGATCTCGCAAAGAAGTGTTAGGAATGCAAGGACGGTTCTCGTAAAACAAAAAACCATCACTCCTAAAATATTTTCCCGAAGCAACTTTTTCACAAGTTAGAAATACTTCCTGGAAATCGGAATCGGTTGCGTATGCTCCTTTGATCATCTCAAATCCGAATATCTTGGCATCAAGAGTCGAGATCAAAGTGTATCTCCGAGATAGAGCATCAGCCACTACATTCTCCTTGCCTTGCTTGTAGTGGATCACGTATGAAAATGTTTCCACGAATTCCATCCACCGAGCATGCCTCTTGTTTAGCTTTTGCTGGGTCTTCAAATGTTTGAGTGATTGGTGATCGGTGTGGATCACAAACTCCTTAGGCCAAAGGTAGTGTTGCCAAGTTTGGAGTGCACGGACTAAGGCATAGAGCTCTTTGTCGTATGTCGGTAGTTGAGAGTAGCTCCTCCAAGTTTCTCACTAAAGAAGGCAATCGGCTTCTTCTCTTGCATCAACACGGCTCCTATACCTACACCAGAAGCATCGCATTCAATTTCAAACGTTTTCAAGAAATCGGGTAAAACAAGAAGAAGGGCGTGAGTAAGCTTGTGTTTTAGGAGTTCGAAAGCATCCTCTTGTGCTTGTTACCACTGGAAGCCCACGTCCTTCTTAATGACTTCGGTTAGTGGCGCGGCAATGGAGCTGAAGTCTCGGACAAATCGTCGATAATAACCGGCTAAGCCGTGAAAGCTACGGACTTCTCCAACCGTCTTAGGACTCGGCCAATCTCGGTTCGCCTTGATCTTTTCTTCGTCGACCTGTATGCCCTGTGAACTCACCAAAAAACCTAAAAAGACCACGTTATCTGAACAAAAAAAACACTTCTTCAAATTACCAAAAAGATGTTTCTTTCCTAAGCACCTCTAGAACTTTCCGCAAATGATCTACGTGTTCGTCTAAGGTCTTGCTGTAAATCAATATGTCATCGAAATACACAACAACAAAGACACCTATAAACGACCTAAGAACATAATTCATTAAGCGCATGAAAGTACTTGGTGCATTAGTAAGACCAAATGGCATAACAAGCCACTCGTACAAACCGTGTTTGGTTTTGAAAGCGGTTTTCCACTCATCACCTTCCTTCATCCGGATTTGGTGATAACCACTTTTCAAATCAACTTTTGAGAATACACTAGACCCATGTAGCTCGTCTAACATGTCATCTAGCCTAGGAATTGGATGGAGATACTTTACCGTGATATTATTGATGGCTCGGCAATCAACGCACATCCGCCAAGTGTCGTCCTTCTTAGGCACTAGCAAAACAGGAACCGCGCATGGACTCATGCTTTCCCGGATATGACCCTTCTCCATAAGTTCACCCACTTGTCTTTGGAGCTCCTCGGTCTCAATCGGATTGGTTCTATAAGCGGGCCGGTTCGGAAGTGTGGCTCCGGGAACAAAATCAATCTGATGCTCGATCCCGCGGATCGGTGGTAAGCCGTTTGGGCTTTCTTCCAGAAAGACATCAGAATTTTCCTGCAGAAGAGAAAACACACTGCTCGGAATATTCGGCTTGGGGCTAGTCATGCTTGTGAGAGAATCCTTGAAGACAAGCAAAATGAGTGGTTTCTTGGTGATAAGCGCATGCTTAATCTCACTCGGTCTCACGAAAAGAGTTTCATACCTCACAGGTTTACTCTCAAAGGCCTTTGACTTGTCTTTTCTCAAACTCTCACTCTCGGATTTAGGAGATAAAGTGTTTGGGGGTTCACTCACATTGATCTTGCCTTGGTTTTTCTCAAGCTTGAGCTGATCTAGATAGACTTCGTGTGGTGACAAAGGTGCAAGAGTGATCTTCCGACCCTTGTGCTCAAAAGAATGCTTGTTGGTGTAGCCATCATGAACGGCTCTTCGATCGTATTTCCATGGTCTTCCAAGTAGGATATGACCGGCCTCCATAGGTAGCATATCGCACATATTCTCGTCCTCATATCGCCCAATCGCCAAAGGTACCGTGACTTGCTGGGTAACTTTAAGTTGCCTTTGGTTATTCAACCACCTAAGGCTATAAGGTTGCGGATGTTTCCTAGTCTCAAAATTCAGTTTATCCACCAAATTCGTGCTAGCAACATTAGTACAGCTGCCTCCGTCGATGATTAGGCTGCAAACTTTGCTTCTCACAATGCATCGGGTATGGAACAAGTTCTCCCGCTGCTCATCCTCTACGACCTACTCTTGAGAAAGAAGAACACGTATGGCTACAAGTATCTCTCCCTCAGCCGCATGCTCATTATCATCATCATCGTCATAGATAATCAAATTCCTTCTCATCATCGGTCACGATCTCGCCATTGTCCAACATTATCATGACATGTTGATTTGGACACTTGTTGGCATAATGGCCCTTTCCCCTACACTTGAAACTCTCAATGTCATGATTATGGATAGTAGAAGTAGCCTCGGCCTTACCCTTGTAGTCATGCCCGGATGAACTCGGTTTGAAATCCGGCTTGGGCTTGGAATCGATACGGGCCGGGTAGATTGATTTCTTGCCTTTGGCATAGCTCGGCTTAGAAGTGTAAGATGGTTGTGCGAGACATTTCCTCTTGAGTTGCTGCTCCACTAGAATGGCTTTATGCAACATCTCCTCCACGGTATCATAAGTTTACATTTCCATCCGGTCTTGCAAATCGCGACTTATTCCGCTTAGGAATCTTGCCATCGTTGCATCACCGGGCTCATCAACATCAGCTTTGAGCATGAGCTTCTCCATCTCCTGGAAGTAATCCTTAACACCTCTACTCCCTTGTGACAACCTTCGTAATTTTTGGTGTAGCTCACGTAGATAGTGAATCGGCACAAAACGCTTCCTCATGATCAAAGGCATCTCTTCCCACGTCTCAACGGGGTTCTCTCCATTGTGTCTCCTGCTAGTCACCAATTGATCCCACCAATCAATAGCATAATTATGGAACTCAGTAGCGGCTAACCTGGCCTTCTTTTGTTCGGAAAAGTTTTGGCAATCAAATACCAAATCGATTTTCTTTTCCCATTCAAGGAAAACATCGGGATCGTTCGTCCCGTAGAACGGGGGAATTCGAAGTTTCAATCCGCCGAGATCATTATCGTTTCGTCCTCGGGCTGGTTGACGTCTCGCGTGATTCCCACCGGATAAGTATCCTTGATCGTAGAACGGGTTGTCGTGTTGCTTGTTTTGCCGTGATCGGGCTCTCCTTCTCCTAGGCGGCATACGATTACTCCCTTAGCCAACGCTTTGTTCGGATCTTTGATCCTCGTCCCGATTAACTCTTTGGTTAACGCCGGCACCGTGATTTCTTTCCTCCCTTCTCGGCGTCCTCACCTCGAGAGCGATCATGCGGTCCCTCATCTCATTTAACAATAGAGTTATGTCGTCCACCTTGCGATTCATCGCGGCATCTCTTTCCCTTCTCGTCCGTGAAGTAGCGGTTTCACTTTTCTTAGACATTGTACCTCGCAAAAAGAAATAAACACGTTACTAAAAATCCTCACAAGTGTTTCCCTAGATTTGTTTCCCTCAACTCTCGTAATGTCCTCACACACACACTAGAATTTCTCCTCGGTTCTTAAGGAACTAAATCGAAAACTCGATGCTAGTCTCAACAACCAAATCGACAAACAATTGTATAAGATAGATAGAGAAGAGTTTCACAACCAAATCATTTTTTTTTTTTGATTGTCTTTTCGTTTTTTTTTTTTATTATTACGATTATTATTATTATTATTTTTTATTTTTTTTTTGGTTTAATACAAAAGATAGAAAGAAAAAAAAAAGAATATCAAGAGATAGAAAATGGATAGATGTTACCGATAATCAAGAGCATGGCTCTGATACCACTTGATACGTTTTCTCAAAGATTTGCACACTCGAGATCGGTAGAAGAACGGATAGATCCTTGACTCCAAACTTACAGTGAAGAATTGAAATCGAGGCGGGGGAATGAACGGCTGCGTCGAGTGCAATGATCGGCACTTGATAAACCAGGTTGATCTGTTGGCTAACCACCTTCGGAATCGGTGATATAAAGGCTAACCACCTAGAGATCGGTTTGTGATCTAGAGGCTAACCACCTAGAGATCGAATTGATTTGTTGGCTAACCACCAAGAAATCGATAAGTTCACAAAAGAACAAAAGAGAGAATTCTCTAAAATATTTGTTGATAAAAAGTTGGATGATTTCAAAAATGGGGGGAGAAGAGTTTAAATAGAAAAAGCAAGAGATGTAGTAAACAAGACTAATCTCGAAAATGTAAAAGAATGTGAGGAAAACAAGGCCTCGAAAAAGAAAACAAAGACTAAAATTAAATAGAGTTTGAATAAAAGTTTGAATGACCCTTCATATGCCTTGACTTGCTTTCCACTGAAAATATCCCTCGGAAAAGGTCCCTCGGGAAAGTTCCTCGGAAAAGTCCCTCGGGAAGTCCCTCAGAAGAGTCCCTCGGAAAGTCCCTCGGAAGATTCCCTCGGAAAAGTCCCCCGGAATTCAACTTGAGATTAGACCGAAAAACGTAAGTGCAAGCCGTTGCCTCGTTAAAACCTCCACTCGGAAAACCCATTGGGACAAAACCGAGTATTGGAAAAAGAGTACAACAACCTACACTTGCGGCCAACCTCAAGAAGAATCCACCAATGATAAAGAGGTTAGGACGAAGTGTGTAAACTGATCCTCGTTGATCCGAACTTCATTTAGCAAACTCCGAACAGCTCCGGCTAGCTTCTTAGACTTGGACCGAGTAATAGGACATTCGAGAATGACCAATGCTGCCTCCGAAACCTCATCCAAAACATGTGTATCCATGATCATATCAGCTTGGGCATAAGAGGAGATATCAAAGAATGTGAATTAAATACATGACACAATATGAATGGTGAAGTTGGAACGATCGGCAATTAGGATTCAGATAAAGATGAAGAAGAGGGATGAATCCAAAGAAAATAAAGAATACTCTACTTTTCAAGAATACACAAATCTATATATATTAAGATAGCTTTGCTATCTTCTCATGATGCCACCTCACCCTCCACCTAAGCAATAAACATTAAAACAAAAATAAAACACACACACACATAAAACAAAATAATCAAAAAAAAACCTAAACTTAAAACAAAAATTCCAAAACATACATAAATCGGTGCTGTCAATTTGAGTCATTATCCGCGGGTCCCGCTCCGTTTAACCCGCCGCCAGTCGGGTGCGGGTCAGGTGCGGGTCGAAAAATTTTAAGTTTTTTTATTATTTATTATTTAAATATGTGCGGGTTATCCGCGGGTACCTGCGAATTCAAGCGGAGCGGGTGCGGGTCGAACAAAAAAATTAACCCGCGCGGGGTGGATCTAGAGGGGCAAGTTTAAACCGCTTGACATGCCTAATTAGAATCCAACATGAAACACGATTAAAAAGAATGATGCTAAAAAAAACACGATTAAAAATAATATAAAAATGGAAAATAAAATAAAATTAGGAACCACCCAATATGAAACTGTTAGAAACAGTTCCATTAACTCCAAAACCAAGAAAATAAAATACTATTACACAATCAAAAAAAAAAATTTAATGTGGACCACGCCCGCGCATTGTATCTATACATCCAACATATTTTTAAAAAAAAACAGAAAATTATCTTAAAACAAAAATTTTAAAAGTAACCCAAATTCCTTCCTTCCTTAATATTAAAGGGAAACATATTCTACAAGGGTTTCAATAAATAGGTTTTAAATGAAACAAAAGAAAAAAACAAAAATTATGCAAAGAAAACTTTAAATTGTTAAGATCTTCCCTAAAAAAATCAACTAATTGCATGAAATTGAGCACCAAAGGAAAACAAAAAGGTAAAAATGTGAAAAAGTGTTCTATTCACTAAACAAATACATATAAAATCATAAATTTAAGAAATTAAGAAAATAAAAAAATAAAAAAATACACATATTTTAAGTTGATAGAGACAATTCAATTAACTACCAGATTCCAAAAATAAAATAATAGACAATAAAAAATGTTTAGAAAAATTGTTTACGACGCCCGCGCGTAGCGCGGATCACATCCTAGTATATATATAAAATAATCAATTTGGTTGATGTTGTAGGACCAAAAATTCTCACAATAGACATGATTGGATTTAATCACAAATACATAAATAAACGGTAAGGAAACAGGAGATTTATAAAACGATGACATATAAATATGATGCGTCCCTGCTTGATCAACTCCGGAGGGAGGCTGATGAAGACGAGCCTGCAACAAGTTGGTTGCGATTGGGAATGATCGGCGACGAAGGTGAAGGAGTGTGGCCGGTGATTTGCGATGATAAGGTGTTTGTTAGGAGTGATTTCGTGGGTAGATTGTAAGTGATTAAATGGAAGAACAGATAGTAGAGTTTCTGGATCACACAGGTGTTTAGAAACTCGAATTCACTGAGATATCTTGATGAACCAGATTGAGAGAAGAACTCTGAAACTTGCAATTGCATTAATGATCTTCGCTCAAAAAAAACAAAGGAGGCGTGATTGGGTTTTATAAATCAACCCAATCTCGACAAAGCCCTAAACTACAGAGCGTCTGAAATAAAACAACAAGGCGTCTAAAATTTAAATAAAACAGCGAGGCGTCCCAACCATAAGGTTCCTAATCGGTGCACCTCAAAACAACTAAATACTAAGTCAGTGTGACTTGTACATTATTACCCATTGGTCATAACTCCTAAGTAACTCGCTGTAGTGAATCATCTGCCTCGTTAAAAACCATGCTGATAAAACCCTGTGGGATAAAACCCAACATGGAAAAGAGTACAGACTCCTCACCTAAGTTACTTAGTCTTCATGACCGGGAGTAGTCTTCAAGGTGGAAATGTTGAAGACTTGAATCCTTGGTAGAGTGAGTGAGTCAGTGAGTGAGTGAGCTAAGAGTGAGTGAGCTTCCTTTGCCATCTCCTTAGCTCTGGATCGAGTGATCACTCCAACTGGCTCCTGCTCCTTGTCTGCTTCTGCTTCCTCAGCTTCCTTGCTTTCCATGATCATATCAAAATAAATCAATGGAGGCGAGATGAATCTCTTTCCTTAACTCAAAGAATCTTCCGTAGTGCGACGGTTTATAATAGATCCATGAGTCCCAGGATACAACCAAAGGAATATGTTATCGCAGACACTCGATAATTGATCTGTCGAACATTATAACTACGATACTCTCGAATAAAGACTTACTCTAAGCAGTAGGGAATTGAAGGAACTTTTGCTAGAACTTTTAGGATGTGCTTTTTGTGTTTCAGAGGATGATTTTTCTGGTGAAAATCGGGTTGTATATATAGGAGAGAGGCTAGGGCTTTCGCAGACTTGATTAACAAGTACATAATATTTTAGACGGCTGCGACTTAAAATCGGCCCAAAAATTCAATTGCTCGAATTAAAGCCCAATGTCCGTCGAGCATCGATCGATACCAAGGGGTATCGATTGACACCCATACGATCACACAGCCACTCCATATATACAAGAGAAAACATTTCTCAACTAGCAATGTGGGACTTTTGCTCTTCCCACAAATAGTTAAAGTCAATGAAAACATTTCATTTGAATGGGCTTAACTCATTTCTTTTCACACAAAAACAATTTTATCAAGCCTGCAAGCTTTGATAAAAAATTTGTTCCAACAATCCCCCATATGAATAGAAATGACTCTAAACATATGAAAATTGTACATACTAGACTTTACTAGACATACTTGACTAGACTCGACTAGACGTAGACAGACTTTCGAGAGTATACAAAAATGTAACTGTATCTGAGAGGTAGCGTTTTCAGCTTTGAACCAATCATTTTTAATACCTGTCGGGTTTACTCGACCAGGAGGTGAACATGATGTCTTGAACCACCCGGACTTTGATGTAAACCGAGACAACAGATATCGCGCAGCGACATTTTCTCATAGAACTTTGTTCTCTATTGTGTTCATTTTGGCTTTGAACATTCCTGGTTTTTCATGAGTGAACTTGGAGAATATAGCCTTCTCTTTCATTCTCCTAGAAACGGCCCTCATTTCACACTCACTAGGTGATCTGCCATCAATTTGTTTTCAGAAGTATCATGTCATACTATTACAAAGCTATAGAATCATTAAAAGTCAACTCTTATCCTCAAAATTCACAGGTAGCATTGTTTTATCATCCTAGGAACTGGGCAGAGACATAGTCTCACAGTGCTCAATTTCGAATCAGTTCAACTTTGTTTTCCCTTTGAACCTAGATCTTGGGATCTCCAGTCACATAGGTGGTGTATCTGTCAAACGTCATCTTTGTCTATAGGCTTTAAACCCATTCCTTTTGATGATTTAACAAACTCGATCTCGAGGCTAACTTTTGCGAAACGGATCCACTAAGTTATCAGCCGTTTTGAGATCAGTTGTCTAATGGTCTTATGTCATTCTCGAGATTTGCCATTTTATAACTTACTCAGTGCCCTAGAGATAGCTCAGTAACTTACTCAGTAACTATCGCAGTGTACACATTTTTAGCACTGGTTTTTATCCACATCGGGATATCTTCCAGAAAGTTTCGAAGCCATTCTGATTCCTCTGCAGCTTTGTCTAAAGCTATAAACTTTGACTCCATGGTTGATATGGCCAAGAGTGTTTGTTTGGAAGATTTCCAGGATATTGCTGCACCAGCAAGAGTAAATACATATCCACTCGTGGATTTGGAGTTTCTGGAATCTGAAATCCAATTGGCATTACTATACCCTTCCAGAACTGCTGGTTCTTTACCGAAGTGCAGCCCATAATTTTTAGTGTATCGTAGATAATTTAATACCCTAGTTATGGCCTTCCAATGAGTATGTCCTGGATTACTCGTGTAGCGACTTAGTACATTTACTGAGTGCGCTAAATCGGGTCTAGTACAATTCGTCAAGTACATGAGACTTCCGATGACTCTTGCATACTCCACTTGTAATACGGCTTCACCTGAATTCTTTGTCAAATGAAGTTGAGGATCAAGCGGAGTTTTTGCTGTTCCATTTGAGTAGATTTTGAATCTATCAAACATCTTTTCAGCATAATGAATTTGAGACAAGATTATTCATTCGGAAGTTCTAGTGATCTTAATCCCTAGAATGACATCTGTTAATCTCATGTCTTTCATATCAAACTTGCTACCAATAATGAGCATGTTATCAACGTACAAACAGAGCAAAACGTATCTGTGTGGAGTACTTTTGATGTATATGCACTTATAACATTCATTAATGCTGAAATCATTTGACATCATTATGTTGTCAAATTTTTCATGCCATTGTTTTGGAGCTTGTTTAGGTCCATACAATGACTTCACAAGTCGACAGACTTTGTGTTTTTGTTCTGGGATAACAAACCCTTCGGGTTGTTTCATATAATTCTCCTCTTCTAAATCACCATTTAGAAAGGCGGTTTTCACATCCATTTCATGGATTTCTAGGTATCTTAATGTTGTAATTCCAATCAACATTCGAATTGAAGTTATTCTCGTTACCGGAGAATAGGTGTCAACTAAATCCATGCCTTCTTTTTGCCGGAATTCTTGCACCACAAGCCTAGCCTTGTACTTATCGATTGAGCCATTGGTTTTCAACTTTGTTTTGAAAATCCATTTACACCCTAGGGCTATGAACTCTTGTGGTAGATCGGTTATCTCATATGTAATGTTTTGCATAATGGATGCGATCTCACTATTAACGACTTCCTTCCAAAAAAGGAACGTCTGGTGTAGACATGACTTTAGTGAAAATTCTTGGTTCATTCTCTAAAATAATGACCATTAAAATATTTTCACCATAAGATTTTTCCTAACGAGATCTTTTGCTACATCTAGGTTCATCTTCAACCTCTTATGCATCATCTAAAAATGTGCCAGAAGTGCTCGCCTCAATTCATGAGGTACTAGAGCTTATCCTTTACACGGAAACACATGTTCAAAGGAAGACACATTCCTTGGTTACCGTGTTCACTTGGAAGTCTGGTATATCTAATTTATACACCAGAAGACTATCAGAACTACATTGTGTGCATATTCAATGAGGATACAATCCACCGTTTTTTGGTCTGATTGTCACCTTCTTAGGTGGTTGCTAGGCACCCCCACACTTTCATGTATTTGTATCAAAACACTTTACTTTTCCAAAGTTCACATGAAGCATTTCCAGTGACTTTGTGTAGTATTTAGTTCAGGATATAACTTGCGGTAAGCAATGCTTCCCCCCACATTTCTGGACTAACCCAGATTCCTGCAATGATGAGTTCATCAAAGAATTCGGTATTTCGTTATGAAACACAATTAGATTCAAGTGAATATGAATCAATCGTTTGATGGATAATACCATGTTCATGTCCTCTATCACTTCAAACTATATTGATAGTTCTCTCGATTTGGTTTTCAACCTCGAGTTTATACTCCTTGAGTTTTCCAAGGTCTCGTATTTACGTCTTAGCAACTAGACATAACTATATTTCGTACAATCCTCAATGAAAGTCACGAAATATTTCTCACCACTTCTTGTATGAATCAAACCAAGATGTTCGCTCGATGATGGCGTTTTAGTGATTTTGGTTTGAACGCAAGCCTCACATTTATCTTTGCTTATTTTGTATTTCGGGATCTCATTCAATCTACTCATAGATTCGAATATAACATGACCGAAACGTTTGGGTCAAATAGTAAGAGATTCAGCAACATAAGCAACTGTTTCTTTCTCATTAATCTCAATAACATTGGTTACATTAATTTTAAGTAAGACTGTCTCAAAGTTAATTTGGACCAGTCCGTCCTTAACAAAACCTTTGCCTACATAGACACCATTCTTTGTCAATACAAGCTAATCAGCCTCGAAATTGACGGTGAATCCGTGCCTAGTTAGCATTGTGCCATAAATCAGATTTTCCTGCATCACTGCCACATACTTTACATTGGTGAGAGTGAGCTTCTTTCGAGAAGTCAACTTCAGCACCACTTATCCACAACTTGCAACCTTTGAAAGTGCATTGTTGTCTCTGAATAACTTCTTGTCATTCTCACATATATGAACCGTCACACCGGTATCATACCACCACTTATGTGGGTTATACTCAACCACATTGACTCTGAGGATGACATTACACATGTCTATCTCGACTAAATTGGCTTGAGCCATTCCATTGTCTTTTACACCACCGAATCTAACAATTATCACATCGGTGTTGTTAGTCATATTGAAATTTGATTTTGTTAAAGAGAAACAAACCAAATTAATATGTTAATTGGCCCACTAACATAGTGTCTACCAATTAATTAAACCACTTGATCAAGATTCAGTAACTAGACCGACATCTTTAAACCAAGAAAACAATCCAACAGCTTTTGACAAACAAAAGTGATCGTCTTTGCAAATAACCGATTGACAAAATAATCGGAAGTCAAAACTGATACAGTCGGTGAATATCTTTAAATATTGATACGGAATTAGATTCCAATTTAAAAATCCGCTAATCGAACCGACTAGAACCGCATGTGCGCGTTCTAAAGTTTGAACCGCAAACGCGCGTTCAAGTTCGAATCTCCTCAGAGCGTTTGTCAAATGGTTTCTCGAAACGCGTTTGATTAGCGTTTCAGACGTAATTTTAAACCTTTTGAAGGCGTTTATGAGAGACGCGATAAAGCGTTTAACAGTAACCTCCGCAGAGCGTTCTTCAAACCGTTCTCCAATGTGTTTGATGTTAGGCGTTCGCAAACCCTAACCCGGTCGATACACAATTTCAGAGAATCTGAAATCGATCGATGCACACACGGTGTCGATCGATACAAGAAAATTTTGCACAGACTCGATCGATGCGACTGTAGGTGTCGATCGATGCGAGTGAATTTTGCACAGTATCGATCGATGCTCAACTGTGTCGATCGATGCATACACTTTGTCGATCGATACACCCTAGGTGTTGATCGATGCATACCCAGTATCGATCGATACACCCTAGGTGTCGATCGATGCATACCCAGTATCGATCAATACACCCTAGGTGTCGATCGATGCAGGTGAATTATGCACTGGATCGATCGATGCACCACTGTGTCGATCGATACGCCCTAGGTGTCGATCGATGCAAGTGAATTATGCACAGGATCGATCGATGCACCACGGTGTCGATCGATACTTGTGAATTTTACACAGTATCGATCGATATAGACCCAAATCGGTCGATGCATAGTATCGATCGATGCACACGCAGTGTCGACCGATACAAAATTTTCAGAGACTTAAATCGATCGATCCACGCTCGGTGTCAATCGATGTTAGTGAAATTTTGCATAGTATCGATCGATGCCACAGTGGGTGTCGATCGATACTCACATGGTGTCGATCGCAATCGAACCAAACAAGAACCACATCGTGCGTTCGTTATTTATACCGTTTATTAATCGTAATTAATAACGGATGTGAAAGACGTTTAAATGCAATACTGCTTCTACTACACGTTTCAAGTTGCAAAAGATGCAAAAGATGCGTTTTGATAACGTTTGAGTATCACTAGCAGTAGAACGTCTTTTATAAAATAATACAACAAACAGAAAATTGCTTCTACTACACGTTTCAAATTGCTAAATTAGCGTTTGATAACGTATGAGAGCAGTAGAAGAATCGTTTTATAAATCGTTTGAAAACACGTTTATTTACTCGCGATTAAAGATCCGATTGAAGTAATAAAACAGAAATCGGATCTTCTTTGAGTTAAGATTGTAGGACCAAAAATTCGTACAATAGACAGGATTGGATTTAATCACGAATACATAAATAAACGGTAAGGAAATAGGATATTTATAAAACGATGACATATAAATAAATCAATGGAGGCGAGATGAATCTCTTTCCTTAACTCAAAGAATATTCCGTAGTGCGACGGTTTATAATAGATCCATGAGTCCCAGGATACAACCAAAGGAATATGTTATCGCAGACACTCGATAATTGATCTGTCGAACATTATAACTACGATACTCTCGAATAAAGACTTACTCTAAGCAGTAGGGAATTGAAGGAACTTTTGCTAGAACTTTTAGGATGTGTTTTTTGTGTTTCAGAGGATGATTTTTCTGGTGAAAATCGGGTTGTATATATAGGAGAGAGGCTAGGGTTTTCGGAGACTTGATTAACAAATACAGAATATTCCGCAGAATATTCTAGACGGATGCGACTTAAAATCGGCCCAAAAATTCAATTGCTCGAATTAAAGCCCAATGTCCGTCGAGCATCGATCGATACCAAGGGGTATCCATCGACACCCATACGATCACACAGCCACTCCATATATATAAGAGAAAACATTTCTCAACTAGCAATGTGGGACTTTTGCTCTTCCCACAAATAGTTAAAGCCAATGAAAACATTTTATTTGAATGGGTTTAACTCATTTCTTTTCACACAAACACAATTTTATCAAGCCCGCAAGCTTTGATAAAAAATTTGTTCCAATAGATATGTCAAAGCTGATTTGGCCGAAAGAGTGCTGAGGTGCAAAGCTGATTTGGCAGAAGAAAGGGTGCTAGGTGCCATCTCCTTGTGAGTCTTTATATATACTAGCTAGGTTCTATGACACAAGCGAATCTTACTTCTTAATTTCAGTGAGGTATTGTTTACTCGCACAACCTTGCTAGTATATATGAAACGATCCGTGAATTTGTGATAATCAATTGTCAAATAATCCATATAAAATTCACTGATAATTATCAAATCCTAAAATCCTCGTAAAGACATATGTCTTTTGATATAGCTGCGTATAGAATTTACAATAATTATCCGGCATGATTACAGGAAAACAATATATCTCAGATAATTTACAATAACAGTGTATTGAGTCATGAAGTAGTAATGTGTCTCAGTTCTGCATCCAAGTTTTCTTCTCCTTCCTGTCTATATGACTCAATAAGCATAAGAACAACTTGTCGCATCGATGGCCTCGCGACGGGAGATACACTCGTGCAAAGCAATGCAATTTTCAACACAGTGAGCATATGAGAGACGATTTTCTCGTCTTCCAGCTTTAACCGAGCATCAAGAACTCCAGATGACAATGCATCTCTTCTTATGTAACTCCTCACCCAACTCACCACATCCCCACCTTGATCTATCGGCTGAACCGGTGCTTTTCCGGTAAGCAGCTCCAACAGAACCACCCCATAGCTATAAATGTCAGACTTCTCTGTAACTTTCATGGTATATGCATATTCTGCAAAATTATTAAAAGTTTCCGTTTAGTCCCTCTCACCTAGAATAGGCTAAAGCATCGACTATACGGTTCGGTTTGGATCCGTAAATTCATGTTTCAGATTTTTAGATTTTGCAAAAAATAGAATCAAATTTTATTTTGGTTAGGTTTTAAAATTTTCGGTTTTAAATTAAAAACCTGCAAATAGAAATAAAATCATATTTCTCAACAATGAAAAGTTTAAAAAAATATATATATATATATATATATATTTGAATATATTGTTTCCAATATTTTTAACTAAAAATAGTGCTTTTAAATAACTTTCGATTGATTTGGGTAGGTTGCATAAATTCAAATTCAGTTCCGGTTGGTTGGAATAATCTTGCATAGCAATAATTTTTTATACCTTTTTAATGATAAAAAATTGGTTCAAACTGGAATTGATAAATTTTTGTTTGGTTTGGTTCGGTTCAAGAATTTTGTCCACTCTTAACCGTGAAACCAAATTGCACAAATGTAAAGCGAAAATTACCTGGGGCAATGTAGCCATAGGAGCCAGCAATGGCGGACATGGATTTTGAATGTGGCATATCAATCACTTTTGCTAATCCGAAATCACCAACATGAGCTTCAAACTTGTCATCAAGCAGGATATTATTTGATTTTATGTCACGGTGAAAGATTCTCGGCTTGCAATCATGGTGTAAATAAGCAAGACCCTGAGCTGCACCAAGAGCAATTTTAAATCTTTTAGACCAATCCAAGTTCCCCGAAGGATCATGTAGTATTTCTCCAAGGCTTCCTTTGGGCATGTACTCGTACAGAAGCAGATTTGATCCTTGGTGATTGCAGAATCCATGTAGCTTGACGATGTTTCGGTGCCTGATATTCCCAAGAGTTAGTATCTCTGCTCTAAAACTATTATCCACATTGTTGTTGTTACCACCTTCGTTGTTTGATGCTAGCTTCTTGACAGCTAGAGTGTACCCGGCGGGCAAAACTGCCTTGTAAACGGTTCCACAAGCTCCTCTCCCAACTACAAAACTCTCATCGAAATTATCCGTGGCTGCAACTAAATCTTGGAAAGTGAATCCTTCCTTTGGTGGGAAGTAAATGTCCAGAGACGTTTCTGACGGTTTCCCATCTTGGATTGAAGAAGTGACAGTTCTCACCGGGCGTCTGATGAGGTAGACGATGAGAACAATGAGTATAAGAGAGACCCCGCCAATCGCAGCTGCAGTGATGGCTATGATTTTGCTGGAACGGATTCCTGTCTGCTTCGCGGTCGACTGAGAAGGTGAGGAAGGCTGTGTTTGGATACACTGGTTGAGCGGCGGGCCGCAAAGTCCTTCATTACCAATGAAGCTAGAAATGGACATGTTACGGAGAAGTGGAATAGGACCAGTCAAGTTGTTGTATGAGAAATTGTAACCAAACAAGCTGGAGAGATTAGCAAAAGAGCTTGGTATTTCACCAGACAAATTGTTGTTGTTGAGGAGGAGTAACTCAAGCATAGCAAGATTACTTAGCTGAGAAGGTATATCTCCGGTAAACTTGTTGTAACTGAAGTTCAATGCTATCTGCAAACCGGTCAGACTTCCCAACTCTCTTGGAATGCTACCATAGAACAAGTTTCCGCCCATTTGTAGCTCGGTTAAACGAGATAAATTCCCCAGAGCCAAAGGTATCAAACCCGAAAGTTTATTATTTGAGAGCTTCAGAAGCTCAAGCTGGTAAAGAGAACCTACATCTCTTGGTAAAGTTCCAGAAAAATTATTGCAGCACATGTCAAGTCGTTGGAGCATCTTGCAATTGAAGATTTCAGAAGGGATCTCTCCAGTAAGCTTATTAGATGAGACATTCAAGGTCCCAAGCTCTGAAAGTGTGCCAATCTCTTTAGGAAGCTCTCCCGTAAAGCCATTGTTTGCTAGCTGTAGCCTTTGCAAGGCGCTGCAGTTCCCGACTTCCCGAGGAATGGAACCACGAAATCTGTTTTGTCCCAACTCAATGGCTGTGAGATTAACCAGTGTACACAAGTTCAATGGGAACCGACCAATGAGGTTGTTTCTCGCTAGGCGAAGTTGAACCAGAGTTTTGCAAGTGGTGATGCTAGTAGGAATGTTGCCAGAGAGGTTATTTGCACCTAAGTTCAAGATGACCATATTGGAATGAAGGCAGAGGTAGCTTGGGATTCTTCCTCTGAGATGGTTATCTGACAGATCAAGCACCCAGAGATTGCTATACACGCCAAGTTTTGGAGGTATGATCCCACTAAGAGAATTCTGAAACAGCTGCAGCATGAAGATCCCTCTTAAATACTGAAACCCCAAAGGAATAGTACCAGTTAAAGCATTGATGGAGAGATCAAGCTTTGTTAGATTCTTCAAATTAGTAAGCTCCACTGGGATGGTACCTGTGAGTCGGTTCTCAAAAAGATAAAGAAGCTCAAGCCCTTGTATGTTCCCAAACTCCAATGGTATCTCTCCGGTCAAACCGTTCTCTGAGAAATCTATCTCAATTGCACTTGAGAGACTACCAATCTCTCTTGGGATTGTTCCATTCAACCCATTTCTGTAAAGGTAAAGATACTCAAGAGACGCAAGGTTCCCAAGTTCTTTCGGAATCGGCCCAACAAGCTGGTTCTTGTAGAGAGCAAGAGTTTGTAAACTTGTGCAGTTTGTAATCTCCCTTGGGATAAACCCTGACAACTGATTTTCCCAAAGAATCACTTGTGAAAGTTTCTTGAGAATACCAATCTCTTTTGGTATTTCACCACTCAACTGGTTTTGTGCAAGACCAAGCATGGCCAAGCTCTCACATTCACCAATCTCAGAAGGCAAACTTCCAGAAATCATGTTCTGACCAGCTCGAAAGCTTGTCAGTTTCTTTAGCTTGCCGATGGAACGAGGCAGTGATCCACTGATGTTGTTGCTGTAAGTCACTAGTTGAGAGAGAGACAAGAGGTTCCCAATCTCCATAGGAAGAGACCCTGTGATTCGGTTGTTGTATATGATCAGCTTCTCCAAAGACAAAAGCTTTCCTATTTCCACAGGTATCTCACCTTCAAACTGGTTATTGTTTAATCTAAGAATCTCCAAGCTTGAACAATTCCCAATTTCCTTAGGGATATTCCCTGATAACCCATTATATGACAGATCTAGATCCTTGAGATGAACCAATCCACCTATGCTTGGTGATAGATTACCCGAGAGAGCCATCGATGACAGATTCAGTGACAAAACCTCTGGATTGGAATAAGTACTGCAACTCACACCAGTCCATCCACAAGGTACAGAATCATTTGAATTCCAGTTTTTCAAATTCTGCAAATCATCCACAAACTTGCTCTTGATGTCAAGAAGATATTGACCTTCTAAATTCAACCCTCTCGTCTCAGAGATCAAAAGGGAAAGAAAAAGAAGAAAACATCTGGCAACAACAGTAAGCTTCATCATCTCCTTTACGATTCATTCACACACAGAATCCCTTAAATCTTCCTTACAAGACATCAAACAAGATGTTATCATACCATAAGACCATCCAAGAAAAAAAATAAAAATCAATTCATCTAAGCATAGCTAGAATATTGGAAAGAAGAACATAGACCCTAAACCATGGATCTAAATCCAAGACACATACCTCTGAAAATTCTAGGCAAAAAAACGACTTTTGAAAGTGGTTGCTTGATGAGAGAAAGAGAAAAAAAGAAGAGGTGCAGACCTTTTTTCTTTCCAAGAAAACAATATTTAAAGGAAATGGTCAAGCTATGATTAGTTTTTTTTTATCATTGAAAGCTTTGAAGTTTGAAATTCACTTTTTTCCCTCATTACAATAATCTCTATTCGTACTGGCCTGTGTCTTTTAATATTAGTTTCAGAAGCCTTCAAGTGTAATGGACTATCAATTTTGCTTATGTTTATTTCAAGTAAAAAGGAACCTGAATATTCGTTTTGTGTTTGAAAGTTACAACAAAGAAATATAGTTAATCAAAGTTAAAAGTATAATGCTTAAATAATTTCGTCCTTTGTGTAGTTTTGAAGGCTTGAACTTTAAAACCATAGAGAAATTTACACTTTTTAGCACTTTTTGAAATTGGATTTACAAGATATAACACAATCGATAATTCTAGCACATTCATCACATATTTGGTGGAGAAAAGACAGAAATGCCCTTCTGATAAATAAATATTTACAAACCAGTTAACCCTCATATTTTGCCCAAACCGATTCAATCATTAAACCACATCCCTAACGTGACTTGACTTCTCTAACCCGACCACCACCACAATCGCATCTGCCTCAACCGCGACCACAAACTTTCTCCCCGACCACGACCACAATCGCATCTGCCTCAACCGCGCTAGAAGGGCGATAACTCACTCGGCAGATTCCGCTTCCTCCACCGGCGGACGCGGCAACCTATCCTCAACCTCCGATCTCCGTCTACTTTTTGAGTCTCCCACGCGCTTGATGCTTGTTGTTGAACTGCTAGAGTTTCTATCTATAAAATATTCATAACTGTTACATAGATTCGATTTAAAGTTCATAACTTCGAGGGGTACTAATTTCTACCCATTTTTTCAGCTTGTTCTTCCTCAGATCTGTGTTCTCCGATTCGCATTGCTTAGTGATTTGTCCATGGCAACTTATACACACTAACCCATCCATATTTGTTTGTCTCCATGTGTTCGAACTTCAATGGACATCAATTAATTTTGAGTCCAACGTCCATATGGACCCAATATGCATGAAATTGTAAAATGAGGAATGGTGGTGGTCGGGGAGATTTCACATGTACAAACACGATATGGACGAATCCACATGTTTAAATGTGATGCATGTTAAACGCTCATTTTAATATGGTCGTTTCCACGTGGACATGGACATAATGGAAGATTTGGTGTCTATTTGTTTCACATATTAAATTGAGAGATGATTGGTGTCTATTTCTTTAGGATTTTTTTTGTTTTTATTAGTTTGTAGGGATTTTACTTTTTTTTTTATTCTTATTGGTTGGGATTTTTTCTTTACTTGTTTGTCTCCACGTGTTCGATTCATATTGTTGTAAATATGCTATAATACGAGTGAATTACATTACAAACTGTCCACATAGTTGTTCATAATACAATGTCCATTACAAATTGTCCAAAAAAACAAGTCCATAAAGCAATGTGTTTTTTACGATTGTGCCCAAACTATTATGCCCTCTTTCGATGAAATTAAGTTGGTGTGAGTTTTATTGGCATTAACTACTTATCCATATCAATATGTCCATTTCTATCCAAACCTAACCATAGTTTACCTTCTTCGATATATGTCTATTTGTTTCATATTCAATTTAGAGATGATTGGTGTCTTCTTCCATATATATCTATCTGTTTCAAATAATATTTAGGAATTTTAGTTTTTATTAGTTTTTAGGAATTTTAGTTTTTATTGAATTTAGAGTTGATTAGTATTTTTTATTGTTTCTTATTGCTTTGGTTCATATTGCAGAAAATATGCTATAATAGAGGTGAATTACATTACAAATTGTCCACAAAACACCGTCCATAATTCAATGTTCATTACAAAATGACAAAAAAGCATGTCCATAAAGCTTGTGTGGATAAGGCCAACGTAGTTTTCGCCCATTCCGAGGCAGCGTAATGTTACGTTTTACTATTTGTCAAATTTCAAAACAAGCTATCCCGGTCATTTTAATTCTTTGGTTTCCCAAGATAGTTATTTCCGATGGAACACGCTACCACGAAAACGAGGAGTATTGGATGTTTTATTTTGTTCGCTTAATATTTTTTATTAATATTTAGCACTGTAAATCAACTGTGAGCAAACGAAGCGTCCTTTACAAGTACTATATAAACGCTTATGACTTCTTCCCTGTTTCCCAAATCCTCACACACATCCGAAAATATATCTTGCACAGTTACATTTGAAATGTCTAATCGTCCTTCCAAAAAACAACGCATGTCACTCACCTCTCTGCCGAATGATATCCTTTTGGTGATCCTCCTTCACGTTTCCAGGCGATCTATTGTTGATTTTCGCAAGGCCAGAGTTGCAGCAAGGGATTTCAACGAACTTGCAAAGGGGGAGTTCTTTCTCAAACGTGTTGATCTCTCATTAATGGAATTCCTGTGGCGATCGTTTTATCAAGTGGAGGCCTTTCTTGAAGGGTTTACCGCGTTTAGAATACTTTGTCTTGGTCACGGAAACCCAAACGCTTTATTCGAGAATGGATTAGCCGAGTTCTTTCATAACCACAACACCGATTTAGGGATGCGTCTTCTGAAAAACTCTGCAAACGATGGTTACGTGCTTGGAAAATACGGATATACAATGTTGCGTCTTACAATAATATGCGACGAAAATGCCTACAACGCGGTTGCAACTATTACCCGAGATGAGGTTGGCTGCCAAATTTGCCACATGCCAAGTCAACCAACTTAGTTGTTCTGTTGGTCCTCTGGCATGTTGCCTAGAAACGCCTTCACAAAAGTGCTACATGCCCTCTTCTCCATCTTTCATGATTTCACAGCTCCCGCTCCCTCTGTTTCGTCAACTTTGCCATTGCCTCTCCGTTTTTTCGGTTTAGAATGTGTTTTTGGCGGCTGCATTTTGTTTCCACAGAGGCATGCACAACCAAAGCACATGCTGCATCACAACCAGGCCACTCATGTTTGTAAAACAATGGTCTTCCTTGATGAGCTCTAACAAGTATTCCACTTTATGATCCCTCACTTCATCATCTCACTCCCTCGCGCCATCCTCTCTATTCAGCACTGTATCCATCATTGGGCTCACGATCAGCTGCATATATCACAATAAGGTCAATGCCCAAATATTCATTTTTTCCAGTCGTCGCCGGGAAACACTAAAAATGCAAATACTTACATTGCAATCAGATTCACAGTCGAGCACATCGTTTAAGGAAACCGAAGCATTGTTTGGGAAACCTTCAGTCGTTAGGTCTATAATGCGAGGACTATCAGATGGGTCGGGAAGCCGGTCCACAAGCCATGGAAATGACCTGAAAGCTACCAATTGTAGGACAAGAGGGAATCCAATGAGCCTGAGAGATTTTTGTTGGAGCTGTCTACGGAATGTTGCAATGGGATCTTCGTTTTTTTTGTTCATGACCACTCTAGAAGGCCACATCGTTGCATTTGTCTTCAGGAAAGACTCTCTGCCCCATGGAAATTAAGAAAATCATCTAGACTAGTAACCATCTTAACGTACCGAGAAGTTGGTATGTGTGTCTGATGGTTAGCTATTAGCACACAATCAACTATCTGTAACAAACCCAGTCGGATCCGCCGTTTCCCATCCATGTCCTTATCATCTCGGAGCATCCCATCAATATCTGCACATGTTGTTTTAGGGTTATTCCCTATCCACCTCTTCCAGTATTCATCCGGTTCTTTTGCAACAATTTCAGATGCATGCGTTTCATACCCATCTTCAAACAAACCGCAGTTCAACCCCGTAACTTTTTCAAACTCAAAAAGTGAAATTCTGAAAGGTTGTCCATCAAATACCGACCACAACTCATATTTCTGCTTCGTTATCAGTTGTCTGGCCAACATAGCCTGGATGAGTTTGCAAGATATGGGTCCCCGGTTAGCTGGTAAGTGGAAAAGCCGCCCAAATTTAGAATTCAAAATGTGATCCAATTGTAGAGTATCCTTAAGCACATCTCAGACAACAATGAGCGTGTCCGATTTGGAGTCGACATTTAAGCGGCAAATCAGAAATGGTTTGTCGCAGATAACCTAACAAGGAGCCTCGCGTCCGCTTCCATATTATCATCCCCTCCTGGATAACAGTCCATAACGAAACTTAGCAAAACTTAACCCCAACCAAACTAAAAACTGAAAGAAAAAGTTGAATAATCACTAACCTGCCATTTTTCCGGTTGGTTTTGCTTACGTCGATGCTTGGAATATACACCGTGATAACACCGGTTTTTGACCATTTTTATGGATCACTTTCATATTCTTTTGCAGGTGTTCTAACTCCGTTTTCAAAGGTTTTCAAGTGTTTTTCTTATTTTAGAGATTTGAAAGACGTTTCAGGTAACTCGGAATAAAAGAGTGCATTTCGGAGCAAAAGTACGTTTTTAGATAAACTTGGACTGTCAAGAAATCTTGCAGCTAATGGAGACCTTTTCACCGTCTGATCATCCCCAAATTTGGACACAACAAAGTATAAACAACCAGCTTTTAAATGAAATTGGATTGGAGGCAATCCAATGGTTGGATCCTTAAATACACCAGGAGCACTGAAGGCAGATGAAGCTGCCCCGCGGAGAAGCCTGCCGCGCCTAGAGGAGTAGGAGCCGCGGCCAGGAGGCATTTTATCACTCCTGGAGAGTCTCCACCCGTGGTCGAGAGGCGTTTCGCCACTCCCAGAGAGCCCGCACCCACGGCCAGTACCCTGCGAGACCAAATCGACTCGTTTCTTCACCGAGGCCAAAACCATCATTTCACACCAAAGTCTAAACGAGATTAGTTCTTTAAATACTTATTTTATGCCTCTTAGATGGACACAATACATTATTTTTATGCTTGAAGGCAGAAGCGAAACTCTAGTGACTTGTGCATTTGTTTTCTTTGGTTTGGAGCAAATGATTCTCGATTCGTGTTCTTCGATAGAGAAGCTTTCTTCATCCCCTTTTACCTACTGTTTTTATTTTGATTTATTGAATACGATTACATCAGCTATGGCTGAGTAATCTCCTTGTTGGGAATAGGGGTTTGAAGGGGAGCTTATGGTTCGATTTTTTTTAGGTTTTTAGTCTAGGATACCGATTAGGGTTCTTCGTTCTATCCTTGTTGTTAATGTGTTGCTTGATTAACCGTCTTAGCAACTGATATTAGGCGTTTTAGAGCCACAAAAGTGTTGTATCTAATCGTTTGACATAAGGTAGACGATCAAATCCGTCGTAAGATTTCGAAAGTATACTTCTTGCTCGGGCGGAGTCGGAAGCTACCGTCCGAGTACTGAATTGAGTAGTTGTGTAGGATTACGAGAGTACACGCAGCGTACGTGTTCCAAGTTTAAGAACCTAAAGACGACAAAAGGTCGCTTTAGATATCCTAGAAATTTCCTCATAAAAATCGGCCATAAACCCTAGAACATTCCCGATTGCCCAACGCTTCGTTTAATTGATTCACAACCTCGATAAAATAATTAGTTAGCTACTACCCTTCATAGTTTTGTTTAGATTCCATAGATACAACCGTAATAAAACCCAAAATATATTTTACGTCTAGACATAAGTTAGAACTCGTTAGAAATTGGACAACGTCTATCCCTGTGGATTCGATCCCTAAATACTACTTTGTGTGTTGTGCACTTGCGGCTTAGATATAAAGGGTAAAACCCCACGCCGGGGTTAATTCCCAGTGTGTCAAGTATTTGGCGCGGTTGTCGGGGATAGTTTAGCTTGTTTAATATCGTATTCTAATTTCTACTCTAGACACTTTTGATTTTCAAGTTCTTTGTTGTTCTTTTGACTTTCTCCTTCATCTTTGTCTTTTGTTCTAAGGTGGATGCACACTAGGAGAACTCTTAGAGGAATCATACCGCTACTAGACGATATCAACAAACACGAGAAAGAACTCCGAAGACTCAAAAGAAACTTAAGGATGGCCGAAAACGACCACCCGGAAGATCAATTAACCGTGATCAACTAGATCACGAGGATGACCGTGATTTTTTAGATAACGAAGAAGATCAAGAGGCTAATGACCAGCCACATCTCGATCCTGAAGAAAACCACAACCAAAACCGAAATGCTGAATATCCGAGGTGACAACTTCCGTCGATCGTGATGCACCAAGGAACGATTCCTCCTAATGGCGTAAACGCCAACCATCCCGTACTGCTCGATAATCCTCCGAGAAGACAAGTGCGTAACCGCATCATTGCTGATTTTGATGCACCGTATCAACACTTCCAAAACCGAGCGGCCATACAACTTCCTATACCGAACAGAAATAATTTTGAGATCAAACCTCAAATCACTGCTTTGGTAAAGCAAAATCAATTTCATGGAGTTGCAACCGAGCATCCGATGGAGCACATCGAGTTGTTCGAAGAGATATGCGGAACGACGAGAACGAACCAAGTTCCCGCCGACTATTTGAAGTGTAAGCTTTTTCATTTTTCTCTGGCCGATAAAGCTCAACGTTGGTTGAAATCTTTGCCCGCATGATCTATTACTATTGGGAAGAGGGCAAAACCGCATTCTTGAACCACTTCTACACAAAGTCGAGATCCAACGCGCTAAGAAACAAAATCCAAAGTTTTCATCAACAATCGGTGGAGTCTTTCTATGAGGCGTGGGAACGTTTCAAGGAGTACGAGAGAGATTGCCCTCATCACGGTTTCTCCAGTCCGAATGTGCTCGACACTTTCTACCGAGGATTACTACCGAAATATAAACTTTCTCTCGACACGGCCAGCAATGGAGACTTCTCCATGAATACCATCAACCAAGGAAGAGCTCTCAACAAAAATCTTGCTATGTCGGATAGCAACAATTCTTCCGACTACGATAGATCGACTAGATCGAACGTGTCAGAATCGAAAGAGATTTTCGAGCTAAAAGTCATGATGAATCGACTTCTCAATAACCAAAACCGTCAAGTACATGCTTGTGAAGCTACTGTTGGAGTCAACGATGACACTTATTACGAATCCGACAACAACGATTCGTATTTTCAAGAAGAAGAAGTTAACTATGTGGGAGCACAAAACTCCTACCAAAGCTGTTTCAACAACGGATTCAACAACAACTTCCGCAACGCCAACTTCAACAATCTCTCGTATCGAAACCCGAATGTGGAGAACCCTCAAGATCATCCTTATCCACAACAATCGAGGCCATACCAAAACCAGTTCCAAAACGGGAACTATTGAGAAAATGGAAACTTCCAACCAAGACCGCCCTTCAACGCTCAAGCTGCTCCTTACAACAACTCAAACACGCAGCCACAAGGTATCTCTAACTCTCAACGTGCTGCCCAAATAGCGAAGCTCGAGCAATCAATTAAACTCCTCACTCAAAGCAACGAGAAGACGACAAAAGATTTTAACGCCAAGGTCGATTGTATGTACAACGACTTGAATGGGAAATTTGAATCTCTTTCAACCCATGTCAAGAAGTTGGATATGCAAGTCTCTCAAACCGCGGATTCCACTAAAAGACGGAGCGGAATTTTACCCAGAAGAGTGGAAGATAACTCGAAAAGATTTTGCAACGTGATTTCCACCATACCCGCGAAGGAAGTCGATGCTAAGATGGAGCCTAGAGAAGTTCCAAAATTCATCCCACTATATGGACGAGACGTTACCGAATCCAAGATGATCCAAAAACCACCATTCGAGGTACCGAAACTAATCCCGCTTCAAAGGCTTAGAAAAGCCGATGATCCGGGACGTTTTTCTTTTTCTTGTTGGATTTCGGGAATTTATTTTGCAGATTTTTTGTGTGATTCCGGAGCCAACATCAACATCATGTCTAAGCCATTTGCCGAGAAACTCGATATAATGAATCTCACGCCATCTACTATGAGCGTAATTTTTGGGGACTCATCACAAAAGAAACCTGAAGGAGCGATCCATGATCTTCAAATACTCATTGGAAACAAGATCGTTCCCGCTGATTTTCAAGTTCTCGAAATAGAACGAGACAAGGATAGACCGTTGATTTTTGGTCGATCCTACTTAGCTACCGTTGGCGCCATCCTTGATCACGCCAACCGTCAAGCAGTCTTCTTGAATGTGGCTCGAAGGAAGCTCTATCCTACTGTCCCGGACGAAATTCCAAACCCGAGGGGCGAACAAAAGATGAAAAACTCGATTTTCCCTAAGGGAAAAGAGAAAGATGAGTCGACTAAGATGAAACCCCCAAAGGTAAGTCCACCATTCACTTCTAAACCATTTGCAAAAGTTAAGATCAATATTCCACCAGATTTAAGAGACACCAAGGAAGAACGAGTGGAAGAAATGGTTGAGAAGACGAAACAAGCTCTTCGAGAAGTGAAAATTCCGAAAAAACGCGGAAAGTAGAAGGTGAAACCGAAGAAAGACGAAACACGTCATAAACAAGACAATGCCAAAGGAACATTTGTTCCCAAGACGTCTACTGCTCACGCCTAATCACACCAAAAAGTCGAGCTAACGACTTTAACCAAAAGCGCTTAATGGGAGGCAACCCATTTGGTACGCCTTTCTTTCTTTTATTTTTCTTTTTCTATTGACGTTTTTCTTTTTACGATTTCAGGCTTTATATAAAAACCAAAAAACCCAAAAACATTTAAAAAATCAGAAAACACAAAAAAAAATTGAGAAGACATTCGAAACAGATCGTGAAACGACGAAGGAACGAAGAAGAAAACGACCCGAGGCGAAGGCCACTTGGCCGCGGCTGGAAGAGCCTGACCCGCGGCGGAGGAGCCATCGACCGCACCAGCGTTGGCCGGTCACCCAGCGGAGGACCACTTGGCTGCCGTCGCGTGGGCTCGACCCGCGGCCAGCCTCATTCAGTCCCGAACTTCATCCAGTCCATTTCCAATAGTTCCCGATACTAAACTGTGCAATCCCGAACGTGTTCTTGACGTGAAATTGAACCAAACCCGGTTTAATTCCCGTGTCCCGCTAAGGTAAGTAAAAAAAGTCTTTGAAAAATAGAAAACTTATTTTTACATAAAAACAATTTTTTCAAGAACAAAAAGAGAATTCCAAGATTCAAGCTCTCTTTCTTCTTCTCTTCCAAAAGACTTGGAGATTTTGAGCAAGAACAACATTTTTCAATTCAAAAACTTTTTCAAAAATTCTTCGGTCCATTCTCACTATTTTTCGGAGAAAATTTTCAATTCCTCACTCATCCCGTCAATTCCAACAAGGTACGAACCGAAATCTCTACTTTTTCGTATGAACAAGAACCTAGTGTTTTTCTTGAATTCACTAGATCTATGTCTTTAATGGTTAGAAATTGTTAGAGAACTCTAGATTGAACTTCTAGAATGATTAAAACTTCAATTTTAATTCCCTTGGATTTGAGATTTTTTGTGATTTGGAGATTAATTTCAAGCTTAAATAAAAACGAATTTGGAGATTAATTTGAACAAGTCTAGTTATATCGTAAATTAGCAAACGGTAATCTACTAAAATTTGCATAAAGTTAACCCTAAAACCGATATCTAGAAATTTTTATGCAAAAACGTCAAAACCCCGGAATTCACGATTATGAACTCGAAATGTTTAAACTTATGATCAATTTTTCTCGTTTGATTGATTGAATTGATACTAGAATTAATATATTCGCATACTGAAAATTTTCAATCACCACCATATTCATACTTTTTCCGAGAATTGTTTTCTATTTTGTAGGAACAATGGACCACGAGAGAATGAGAATAACTCGCTCAAAGAAGAGCGGTTACATAGGAGAATCATCCCGGAGATTGACCAGTAGTCGAACCGAGGAGAGCGAAGAAAGCTCGGATACACGAAGCGTAGGAGATGACACGAATCTTGGCGAGTTCTTGGCAAGTCAACAACGTTCGACTAGAACTCGTGTGCCACCACCGCGACGTGATCCGATACCTTCTCCTCCTCGCGAACCAACACCACCTCTGGAACGAAGACAAAGGTACGATATATCGGGAAACCTATGGAACCGAATATCGATTACCTTGAGAAGCTCAACAAGATGGTTAACAAATCAACACCTCGCATAGATTACTCGACTCTCGACGCGCTCGGGTTTAGAGAAGACGTGATTTGGTATCTCGACGCACTTAACCTTCGAACTTTCATGGAGCTCAACCTCCCTACCTATGAAGATCTCACCAAAGAATTCTTATCAACCGTCACCATGTGCTACGAGAGACGTTCTAATACGAGAGCGAACGACGGTACACTTACTTTTACCATTCGCGGATATTCTTATGCTCTAACGATCCCGAAACTTTGTGAAGCTTTGAAACTTCAATATCTCGATGAGATTCACCCCGAGGAGAATCCCGATGAAGGTCTATGGAGCATAATGGGACAAGGCGTCTACGACAACGGACGGTCCAAAGCCGCCCTACTCACGCATTCCGTTGTCCGATATACACACAAGCTCTTAGCACACCATATTCTCGAGAGCGAACGTGGGTAGTGTCTTCAAATGTGAGCTTGTCACCCTTCAATTATCTTTTACCGACGACCCGCGCTATGCTTGTATCGTCGTGAAGAACTTGGTGAAGGTGAAACACGACGCGCCCACCACAAAACCCGAGGACGCTACCACCGCCTTCGGAAGCATCATCACGTCAATTCTATAAGACGTGCACTTTGATTTCTCGAACGAGGTTCAACTCCAAGGATGCTGGTTCGACTTGACGCAATTCTCCCGAGACCACACGATCTCTCGCGCTTCACTTGACCCCGACAGATTTGGTTACAAATATTTCACTAATGTCGGTGAGTCCTACTTTGTCTTTTTACCTTCTAACTCTGTCCCTAGACTCCGAGAAGGAGCAGCACCTAGATGGATACCGGAGAAGATGGATTAAATACCTACAGTCCCACGCATACCGTACACGATTGGATAGTTCATAGTGGCCAAGGCCAACCGAGACGCAGAGGCACAGCGTGCTCGACTACTTCAGCAATCACAGGCCCGTGCACCATCCGGGAGTTCGTCTCACGAACACGGACCAGAATACGCAGCCATGGAGAAGAAGATAGCACGACAAGAGAGACGATAAATGCGCATGATGCGTTTCCTCGAAGAGCACCACCAGTTCGATGGTAACACGCCCGACTCCGAGACAAATGGCTCAGGCGACGCCTAGCCATGCACTTCACCACCACGGTTTAATCGATATCTTTCACCTTATCTTTTATTTTATGATTTTACCATCTTTTCACAAACTTTTTCACAGTGTGGACAGTGTGATTTAAGTCTGGGGGAGGATGTAATCCATTACTAATCTATTTTTCTTTTCTTTGGATCTTTTTAATTCTCGCTGAATTTTTAAGACCTCGTGTAATATTTTATTAAGTATTTTTCAGAAACATAAGAACAAAATCTATGATGATTTAGACCAGTGTGCTTCTACGCTATTTCCTCGTGCTAGGTCTTTTGTGGTTTAGTACTAGACTAGGTGGTAGCTAGAGTGCTTTCAATGCGACATCCCCAGAGGATTTCGAGCCATAGAAATTCTTTCTGACATGATATACTAGCTCATTTTATTTGGACTTAATCTATATTTAATTTTCTTATCAATTGTTTTAAGCAAGATAACTAGTCATACATCTAGGACATATTTTTCATTTTAACCACTCTTTGTTGTCCTAGATGGCCGGTTCATCTTTAGCCGGTATCCCACCCGAAACTTAACCTTTGTTCAAACCTCATGCAACTATCTTGTTGTCATATGTGCAAATATGTGCAAAAACGCCAGAGAGGGAGGAACGACACAGTTTTTCAGTCACTCGAAAAGACGAGAGACTAGACGGATTTGGTTGTGGAGGTATTGACAAATGAAGCTAAAAATTTCCCTGGAAATCGTTTGTAACTGGTAATTTTCGTACTCTCTAAGGCTCCCGTTTAAAGGCGCTTCCCCTTTCTAAGAAAAAAAAACCGAAAGGAAAGGAAATAAAAGCCTAAGAGTCTTAGAGTATTCTATATTTTTACCAAGGCAACTATGTTTCAATATGTGAAGAGTAAAAAGCCGTTCGAATTATTACCCGGAGAAAAATCTAAGTTCGGGGGAACGACAAAAAAATTATGTCAAAGGGAGAAGAGTCCCGACGAAGGAGGAGTTTTGCAGCAATACTTATGCGAGCAAGGAGTGACTGAAAACTGTGGTTACCAACAGCTCCATCATCTCTTGCTGTTTTGTATAATATCTAGCATCCTCCGAAGAAAATACGGTAACCCGAAACACTTTTAGCCTCACCTCTAAAATGCCCTTAAATGCGTATTATCGATTGTCTTGTCTAATATTTTTGGTAAGAATCACGCAATCTTTAATGAATGTTAAGGGCTAGTTGACTGAAAGTTAGGATCTATGTGGTTAGATTTTCGCATGACGGATACCGTGGATTAGCGTTGTGATTTAAGCGTTTTCACTCAGTCAATTAAAACTAAAGTTCACACTACCGCAATCATAACGGTTGTCAATGCAGTACTTTAGGATCGAATCCACAGAGACCAAGGTTACACTACTATTCTCACAATTATGAAATTAAGCTAAGACAGAAATATGGTTTGTTTTAGAAAAGTAACAAGAGCAATTTAAACGATGTAAATTCAATAAAGGAAAGACGTTAGGTCGAGGATTTATTCGCATGAATCCAGAGACCATAAATCAGACAACTATTCAGGGAATAATTAAAAGCAAGTTTCAAACTCAAACATAAATATCTAACCAATCCACTTCCGTGCTCATGGTTACTAAATCTAGCAACCTACAATCCTAAATTCCGTGCTCATGGTTACTAAATCCCTTGAAGGCCCTAACCTAACTATGGAACTACTCAGACATAGTAACGAAGAACAAGCAAGGAGATGAAGAAATCATAATATAAATAAAGAGATAAAGGGTTTAGAATTCTTCTCAATAGATGCAGAGATTCTTCTCCAAAGCTTATAATAATTCAATAGCAAAAAGTCTGAATAGAAAAAAAGGTGGCTGCCTCCAAGAGGCTAAAAATAGAGTATATATAGGTCTAGGTCGAATTAGGTCAAAACAGGAAGTTCCTAGGGCAAAATAAGGAAAACAGAAGTTTCCTTTCTTCTTCTCGTCGGCTGGTATCGGTCGATACCATCTTAGCATCGGTCGATGCTGACCTCTCGGGTAGGGGTAGCATCGACCGGCCCATCGATCGACCTCCTTGACATCGGTCGATGCTGACCTCTTAGGTAGGGGTAGCATCGATCGGTTCTATCGACACCTTCACCAGCATCGGTCGATGCCAAGCTCTCGGGTAGGGATGGCAACGACCTGTTCCATCGGTATCGACCGATGCTGGCTCTTTCTTCATGGTTTCGTGCGTTTTTGCCCTTGTAACTCCAATTTCATCCTTGAACGCCTTTTTACCTGAGATATCTAAATAGAAGACTAAAAGACTCTAAAAATGGATTTTGACTCGATAAAACAATTGAAAGAAACATTAAAACATGCGTTAGAAAGCGGTAAAAACCAAGCATATCAATTTCCCCAGACTTAGTCTTTTGCTTGTCCTCAAGCAATCATAAGACTAGCAAGGAAGAAAAGTTTGAAAACCCGGAGATTCACACTACCTTTAAAGTCTTGCAATGAACGTCACCTTATTAATCCATGTATTGCTAGACTAGCTCCTGATTAGACCACCATGTACTTCTCTGCAAGCGTTCGCAGCCTCCCAGATTCAACACATAATCTCACAGAACAATCCCAAAAATATCATCGCTGGGTCTCATCAAAGATCATAGTGCCAAGAACCTTCTAGACTCTTTCCCCTTCGATATCGCGACAAGACAACAACACAACCCTTGGTACCTTTCCCCTCCCCATACTTATTCTTTCCTCATTTCTTTTCCATAGGGCTAATGGCTGATGGAACACGGGTATTGATGGTTTTAGCCACCGAATCCCCTGTTCATTTTAGTGCCACCCTTTCAATCTAAGGCGTAAGCGAATAGTGGTATCTTCGGAAATTTTCCTAACCTCGCTTCCAACCTTAGTGTGATCATCTCCTTCGAAGTAAAATAATGGGATCGTTGGAAATTTTCCTAGCCCTTTACTTGAAAGAAAATCATTTCATCTTTTCTACTTTTAATTAAAAACGAGGGAGATGGGTACCATAATTTAACACAGGTTGTCTTGTCGGATATGAACGAGGAATCAAGCTCTGAAAACACCAATCACGATGATGAAGTAAAAGGAAGAGCGCAAAAACTAGCTCAAATTTTGAAATTTTTCTGGAAATATGGTTGCCTCTGATTAACTGTTTGGCCTTTCGATTTTCCATTAGTCTTATCGGGAGCTAAATCTGTAACAATGGTCACTTAGATGCAAAATCATATCAAAAATTCGAAGGCATTGATCTCAATCTCCAACAAGGTTTAACTCAATAAAAAAAAATAACTGAAGGAAAACAACAAAATGACTCAAAAAGGGAAAACAAAAAAAAGAAATAACATTAGTAACGATAGAGATCCTCCCCCAGACTTACTTCACACCGTCTCGGTGTGAAAATAAACCAAGAAAAAAGCCAAACAGACTCAAGAAAAATATAAAATGAAAGAAAACGTACCGGTGGGTTGCCTCCCACCAAGCGCTTGTTTTAAGTCGTATAGCTTGACTTTAGCTCAGGTATCAGTCAGGGAGAGCGATAGAGGTTGCCCCGAAACAAGTCCCACCATCAAACATCTCCAGCTTCAGAATTTTGCTCATCATCCCCTTTACATCATCTTTTCCTTTCTCCTTTAGCTCTGAAGTGAGAAGTGCTCTAACCTTTGAGAATGGCTTCGATGTTCCCTTGCACTTTACCTTACACTCAATCGAATCTCCATCACACTTATGAGGGATCAAATTTATATAAGCATCCCCTTTGACTCTTTTTCTTTTTACCTTCCCTTGTGCCTTAGTCTTTTTGATGTCGCTCTTGCTGATGATAGGAGGATCATCTAAGACTACTTTGACTGTGTCTTCTTTATAAGGCTCTTTCCTAGGATCAACCACCTGCGTCTCTTCTGCGACAACAGTGAAGCAAGAGACGTGTTTGGGAGCTCCTCTAGTGGGGATGACTTTGTAGAATACCCTTTTGTCGATGATAGAGAGTGAGATTCTCTTATTGGGCATGTCTACAACTGCCCCCACTGTAGCCATGAATGGTCTTCCCATAATCAAAGGCATATCGGAACCTTCACTCATGTCTACAACTGCCCCCACTGGGATTTGTCTCTACTTTTCCCGGAAGATTTCCTGGCTGTCGCTTGATTGCTTCGGCATTTTGAGCAACTTGAGTGTCCAACTTCTTCACATGAGTGCATACAACTTCGTACTTGCTGTTGAGATCGTTGTACATGTTATCAACCTTGACATTGATCTCCTTAGCAGATTGCTGCTGGTTGAGAAGAAGTTGTTGCATGAGAAGTTTAAGCTCATCTTAAGAGCCATTCGCAGAGCTCGCATGAACTTGGAATGGGGCTGGTGATGCTGTCTTGAAGGTGTTGAATGGTTGTTTCTGCTGAAATCTACCTTGGAAATTGTTCTGACCTTGAAAGCCCTGAGAAAAACCTTAGCCGCCAGCGTTTTGCACAAAAGTTTTTTCTTGGGATTGTTGAGCTTGCTGGGGTAGACTTGATCTTGGGAATTTTCGACATTGGTGCTTCTGTAAGACAGATTGGGATGGTTTCGGTAATTCTGGTTGAATCCTCTGTTTTGCACATACCCCTGTTCACTAACGAAGTTCACCTCCTGCATCTCATCACTCTCATCTTTAGCTAATCCCAAATAAAAAACTACATCTCCTGTCTCCTCGCAAGACTGCACACCTCTCTGATTCCCTTTTAGTAGTAGGTTCACCTTTGCAGTCAGCTCGTCTATCTTCTGCGAGTCTACCCCTTTTGGACGTTTAGACCTGTCATACTCGGGACATCGATTTCCAGAACTTGCAGCTAGGTTCTCTATCAATTGGTACGCTCATTCCTTAGTCTTGGTCATGAAATCTCCATTGCTTGCAGCATTAAGGGCGTTCTTGTAGTCCTAGTCAACTCCATCGTAGAAGATGCTTAGAATCTGTTCGTCTGAGTACCCATGATGAGGCCACTCCCTGCGGTACTCTCTAAACCTTTCACAAGCTTCGCAAAAGGACTCCCCTGGATGCTGCTGGAAAGCAGCGATCTTGTTCCGAAGCAAATCCGACTTGGACTTAGTGTAGAAATGATCCAAGAAAAGCAGCCCTGCATTCGTCCCAAGCAGTCAATGACACGGCAGGGAGTGACTTGAGCCACCTCAGTGCCTTATCCGCCAGAGAGAAGGGAAAAAGTTTGCACTTAAGGAAATCTGCAGGGACTCCGTTCGACTTGGTAGTGCTGCAAATCTCTTCAAAATTCTCGATGTGATCCATTGGATGCTCTGCAGGCAAACCATGGAACATGTGCTGCTTCACCAATGCAGTCATCTGAGGTTTGATCTCATAATCTTGCCTCGTAAGAGCTGGCGGATGGATGGCTGCTCTGTTCTGGTAAAAGGCGTGCGGCGTGTCCACGTCACCGATGGCAGGTTGTTGTTGCTGGTGCTGCTGTTGTTGTTGTTGTTGCATCTGATGCACTTACTGTTGCAACCTCTGGAGCTCGGTGGCTGCGGCATTCTGTTGGTTGTCATTCTGATCGTCCATAATGACGGGAGTCGATCTTGCTCGTCTGTTCATTCGTTCTAGCCTTGCTAGCTCTTCGTTGCTGAGCTCGCGAAGGCTTTCAGATCCCTTGCTTATGGTAACTCTATTCAGTTTTTCTGCTGGTTACCTGAACAAGAGAAAAAAGTAGAATACGTTAGTAAATCTTAGAATAAATTTCAAAATCAGAATTGAAGGTAACGCTATTGGTCTCCGGCAATTGATTTAAGCGTTTTTACTCAGTCAATTAAAACTAAAGTTCACACTACCGCAATCATAACGGTTGTCAATGCGGTACTTTAGGACCGAATCCACAGAGACCAAGGTTACACTACTATTCTCACAATTATGAAATTAAGTTAAGACATAAATATGGTTTGTTTTAGAAAAGTTACAAGACCAATTTAAACGATGTAAATTCAATAAAGGAAAGGCGTTAGATCGAGGGTTTATTCGCAGGAATCCAGAGACCATAAATTAGACAACTATTCAGGGAATAATTAAAAGCAAGTTTCAAACTCAAACATAAATATCTAACTAATCCACTTCCGTGCTCATGGTTACTAAATCTAGCAACCTAAAATCCTAATTTCCGTTGGAATAGAATTCTAGATCAGCATTAACGAGCTGGTTCTATATGTTCACGGATCGCCTTAACATCAACTTCCGCAGGCTAAGGACAATTCGCTCACTTATGTTCTTTCTAGCAACTTAAGACACTTCCGCACTCTAAGCAATAAACACAACAATAAGCGAAAACCATAAAATATAAATTCCTATATGTGTCTAATTCAATGACTCATGGATCCCCTTGAAGGCCCTAACCTAACTATGGAACTACTCAGACATAGTAACGAAGAACAAGCAAGAAGATGAAGAAATCATAATATAAATAAAGAGAGAAAGGGTTTAGAATTCTTCTCAATAGATGCAGAGATTCTTCTCCAAAACTTATAATGATTCAATAACAAAAATTCTGAATAGAACAAAAAGGTGGCTGCCTCCAAGAGGCTAAAAATAATGTATATATAGGTCTAGGTCGAATTAGGTCAAAACAGGCAGTTCCCAGGGCAAAATAAAGAAAACATAAGTTTCCTTTCTTCTTCTCGTCGGCTGGTAATGGTCGATACCATCTTAGCATCGGTCGATGCTGGCCTCTCGGGTAGGGGTAGCATCGACCAGCCCATCGATCGACCTCCTTGGCATCAGTCGATGCTGACCTCTCGGGTAGGGGTAGCATCGATCGGTCTTCTTCAGCATCGGTCGATGCTGACCTCTCGGGTAGGGGTAGCATCGACCGGTTCCATCAACACCTTCACCAACATCGGTCGATGCCAACCTCTCGGGTAGGGGTGGCATTGACCTGTTCCACCAGTATTGACCGATGTTGGCTCTTTCTTCACGGTTTCGTGCGTTTTTGTCCTCGTAACTCCAATTTCATCATTGAACGTCTTTTTAACTGAGATATCTAAATAGAAGACTAAAAGACTCTAAAAACGGACTTTGACTCGATAAAACAATTGAAAGAAACATTAAAACATGCGTTAGAAATCGGTAAAAACCAAGCATATCACGTTGTAGTACGTTGGTTATGGTTTACGTTGGTTATGGTTGATGCATTACGTTGGTTATGGTTTAGAAGGACGGTCACTGAAAATTTTGTTAGTTCCTATATTTTCGAAAACCTCTTTCCGAGTTTAGATTTCTGTTTTGTTTGAGGATAAACAAATATCTAAGTCTGGGGGAGTTGATAACACCGGTTTTTGACCGTTTTTATGGATCACTTTCATAATTTTTTGCAGGTGTTTTAACTACGTTTTCAAAGGTTTTCAAGTGGTTTTCATATTTTAGAGATTTGAAAGACGTTTCAGGTAACTCGGAATAAAAGAGTGCATTTCGGAGAAAAAGTACGTTTTTGGATAAACTTGGACCGTCAAGAAGTCTTGCAGATAATGGAGACCTTTTCACCGTCTGATCATCCGCAAATTTAGACACAACAAAGTAGAAACAACCAGCTTTTAAATTCAATTGATTTGGAGGCAATCCAATGGTTGGATCCTTAAATACACCCGAAGCACTGAAGGCAGATGAAGCTGCCCCGAGGAGAAGCCCGCCGCGCCTGGAGGAGTTGGAGCCGCGGCCAGGAGGCATTTCGCCACTCCTGGAGAGTCTCCACCCGCAGCCAAGAGGCGTTTCACCACTCCCAGAGAGCCCGCATCCGCGGCCAGGACCCTGCGCGATCAAATAGACTCGTTTCTTCACCGAGGGCAAAACCGTCATTTCACAACAAACCCTAAACGAGATTAGCTCTATAAATAATTATTTTATGCCTCTTAGACAAACACATTACATTATTTTCACTCTTGAAGGCAGAAGCGAAGCTCTGGTGACTTATGCACTTGTTTGCTTTGGTTTGGAGCAAAGGATTCTCGATTCGTGTTCTTCAATAGAGAAGCTTTCTTCATCCCCTTTTACTTACTGTTTTTATTTGATTTATTGAATATGAATACCTCAGCTATGGCTGAGTAATCTCTTTGTTGGGCATAGGGGTTTGAAGGAGAGCTTATGGTTCGATTCTTATTAGGGTTTTAGTCTAGGAGACCGATTAGGGTTCTTCGTTCTATCCTTGTTGTTAATGCGTTGCTTGACTAACCGTCTTAGCAACTGATATTAGACGTTTTAGAGCCACGAAAGTTCTGTATCTAATCACTTGACCTAGGGTAGACGAGCAAATCCGTCGTAAGATTTCGGAAGTATACTTACGGAGGAATTGTGGGCGTAAACGACATTTGAGAGTATCATTCACTTCTTGCGCGGGCAGAGTCGGAAGCTACCGTCCGAGTACTAAATTGAGTAGGTGTGGTAGGATTACCAGAGTAGACTACACGCAGCGTACGTATTCTAAGTTCAAGAACCCAAAGACGACAAAAAGTCGCTTTAGAAATTCTAGAAATTTCCTCGTAAAAATCGGCCATAAACCCTAGAAAATTCCCGATTGCCCAACGCTTCGTTTAATTAATTCACAACCTCGATAAAATAATTAATTAGCTACTGCCTTTCTTAGTTTAGTTTAGATTCCATAGATACGACCGTAACAAAACCCAAAATATATTTTACGTCTAGACATAAGTTAGAACTCGTTAGAAATTGGACAATGTCTATCCCTGTGGATTCGATCCCTAAATAATACTTCGTGTGCTGTGCACTTGCGGCTTAGATATAAAGGGTAAAACTCCACGCCGGGGTTAATTCCTGGTGTGTCACAGCGCCGCGGGAATCTTAAACGCCACAGAAAGATTTAAGAGCCGCCGAACTCTAAGACGCAGCAGGAAGTGCCTGGAAGCATGAGTGTCGCTGTCCCTGATTCTAAGCTGCAAACGGGAAACCCACCGGGCCAAAATCGCCTCTCGCCGGAAACGGTCACTTAGGGTATTTCTTACTGAAACTGTTGTTTTTTTTCTCTACGCTTTTACAGAAATAGGAAACTAGGCTTGGTTTTCACTAACCAGTTTGTGATTGTAAAGTTTATGAGGAAGGGTAAGTGATATTCTCATATTTTACATGTTCTAGCATGCATTTCACTTAGAGTTTTGTGTCATTTGCATGCATAATCATGGTTTTATTTAGCACTTATGTATTTGTTAGGTTTTAGGCTGTTGCATTAGGTCCTAGAGAGTTTTTGCATGTTTTGGAGTGGTTTCCAGGTAGCATGAAGGAGGAAGCATGAAGTTCAAAGGGTTCTCAGAAGATGCACCGATCCCTCCTGGGTCGGTGCAGTTGATCGGTGCCAGACATCCGAGAGAAGCGCCTCAACAAGGAGAATGCACCGATCCCTCAGCCCGTAGATAGAAGTTCTGGACGAGTGCACCGATCCCTCCTGGATCGGTGCAGTTGATCGATGCAAGCATTCCGAGGGAGACACAAGGCGAGAAGAAGATCAGCACCGATCCCTCCTGGGTCTGTGCAGTTGATCGGTATTGCATCCGAAGGAGGACCGAAGTAGCAGAAGGTTAGCACCGATCGATCCTGGAGCGGTGCCATGGATCGGTGCTAATCCAACGTTCGATCAAACGGTGCCTATCCAGTCGGAACGCGCATCCCCAACACCGACCAGCTCGCATCCGAACATCATACATGCGGAAGACCATTTGCACCGATCCAGGGTCGATCGGTGCAAACCCCCCCCCCCCCCCCCCCATAACCGTTTCTTACCCAATTCAACCGGATCGGTACCCGGTTTGTCCTGGGTCGACCCGATTCGTCACCATTCACTATTTATACCCATAAACCTAATTTTCAGAGATTTATCTTATTTTTCTAAGGCAAAGAACCCCCTTTCGGTGATTTGCTAAGTTTTTGTAAGAGATCTTGTTTTATTTATGCAATCTAAGTTTATTTTATTAAGTTTTCATCTTTCTTTCCTTAATCTTTGATCTCTCTAATCACATAATCATGGGATCATCTATTTCTCTTATGGGATTTAAGGATCTTATGATGATTAGTAAGTAATTTGCTTTAGTGCTCATGGGTGAGGTAGATTAGGTGTTTTCTTGATAGTTTAAGGATGTTTAGGATCTAGATCATCTTCTCCCTCTCTTATCTAAGATTTTTAATGCTAGATTAAGCTTGGAAAAGTTAGTTTAGACCTTAGGGCATTTCATGCACATAAGGTGTTTGATGAAATGCCCCTATAAGTTAGATAAGAGATTTTACCTATTTAGCCTAAGGAATTAGATGCCTAAAGAGTATTATGGCCATTGGAATTGGATATTCATGCTTGTTAATTAGTTCTTCACAATTGGAAGTTTGTTCTTGATTTGCTAATTAACAAAGTGATCAAAACCATGGAGTGGGTTAATCTTGTTTTGATATTCTAAACCTATGGACACTACAAGAATACACTCGATTTCCGACGGGTATATTGGTTGGAAAACTGTCGGAAAACGTCTTTCCCGACGAATTTCCGACCAATATCGCCCGTCGGAACTATCGCGTCGGAAATCAAATATGGTCGGAAATTGGTCGGTAATTCCCGACCGATTCCCGACCAGAGTATTCCCGACCATTTACCGACGCGACATATCACCCGACGATTTCCCGACTAAAGTCCGATGCACCCATTCCCGACCAAATACCGACCAAACTAAGTTCCGACCACATTCCGACCATTATAATACCCGACGATTTACCGACAAAGGTCCGATGACCTTTTTCCGACCAAATACCGACGTTTATAATTTCCGACCATATTCCGACCGTTCTATTGGCCGACCAAATTCCGACCATTCTAATTCCTGACCAAATACCGACCAAACTAAGTTCCGACTAAATTTCGACCATAATACTACCCGACGATTTACCGACAAAATTCCGATGACCGTTGCCGACCAAATACCGACGTTTTTAATTTCTAATTTCCGACCAAATTCCGACAAAATATATTATTTTGAAATTATTTTAAAAATTACGAATATTGATTAATAATTCAATTGAAAATAAATTTATTCGAAAATGAAAATGAAAATTAATATTAAACATTAAAATTAATATTAAACATTAAAATATTTGAAAATAAAATAGTTTAGAAATAAGAAAAAGTGTTTTTAAAACATTAAATATTAACATTATTAACATTTGCATATCCGGATTCGGATCCGGATCACGTTCCCGGGAAATCCGGAAACTTCGCTCTCATCCAAGACGACATGCTAGCGATATCTGACCTCGCCTCCGAAAGCTCATCTTGCGTGGCACCTAACCTGAATTCGGTGTCCGTTTTCGCCGCCTCCAAAGCTTCTACTTTGGACTTGAGCTCTTCATTCTGCTGGATGAGATCTTCAGAGAAAAAAGAACAAGAAGAAGACCCGTCGTCCATAAACGGGATCGTACCCAAACCGCCGCGACGTCGCCCTTTTTTTATCAAGGGGAAATTCCTGTATAAAATATAAATAAATTAGAACATAATAAAATTATAATGTAAAACTATAAGGAAAAAAAAACTTACGTTCATAACGAGTTGGTTGACCGCTTCCCGCGACATCTCGAAGGAGGAGGAGGAGTCACCTTGTGACTGTTGGGTCAGCTCGATGTCGGTCTTCTGCTTCGTCACGTTCTCGTAGATCTCCCTTATGAGGGGATCCTGAATAAGCCCGGTTGTCTTGTTCGTGTGGCACCTCTTCATTAAGTCCAAATGATTCGGACGCACACCTCCGGCCTCATTAGTCTATAAAAACAAATAAATTTAAATATAAATAAATTTTTTAATAATTAATTAAGTAGAGAAAACAATGTAAACAATAAAGGATTACCATTTGAATTTCTCGGGTCTGGAAGCTGCTCGATCCGGAGTTGTGGATGTATTGGCCCTTCCCGTTGCGATCACTCTTTCGGTTTCCCGAATTAGTCTTCGAGAGTTTCTCTGTCGCCGGCTGTTGCCAATATGGTCTGTAGTGATTCCAAACCTCCAAATTCAAGCCTTTCGGCTTGTCTGCCCCTTTCTTCCACTTTTTCTTCCACTCGTTCATGTGTCTCTTGAACTGCGTACTCGCTTCCTTCATAAATAATTTTTCCACCGTGACAGTATGAGAAGGATGCCATGTAAACTCTTGCTACGAAAACATAAATAAAAATGCTTAGTAAAATATTTTAAAAATACATATAAATATAAGAAAAAAATATAGTAATTGACAACTTACCGCAAATTGTCTAAACCAAATTTGCTTCTCATCATACGGGACTTCTGAAAACTTCTTGTACGGTTTGTCGAGGATCGAATGGAACATCCTCATAATGGCCTTGCTAATCCCGTTGTTCGATATACCAAACCTACAAAAAAAGATAAACTATAAACAATTTGCTATTAAATATATATGAAGTAAGGGTTTTTACCATGTCGATCTTCCAACGAGATGTGGATCAAGCCGGATGAGCAAGTCCCGGCCCGGTTGTTGGACTAACTCGTCGATGGTTATGATTCGAGGAACTTGACTCTGCGACTCCGGGATATTCGATGTGGCCGGACTTGGTGGTTCTGCCCCTCGATTCGAACCATCGCTACGTGGAGGTTGTTGCACCCCTTGAGACGAACCACCGATGCACAAGTTTGCGAAACCGTCGTAAGACCTTACCAAAAAACGCAAAATTTGTTAGATATTAAACGCAAACGTAAACTAAAATTAAAACCGACAAGATTGTTGAATCCTTGAAACTATACGAACGAGCATGGAGAGGAATTGAAGGTAAAAAATGAATGATCTAATAATATCTCACTTGCTACTGAGTTATGTATGGTCTATATAACCATCAAAAATATGTTTGTTTCTCTCTAACAGAACATGTGGGCACAAAGACTGCTGTTCAGATTCGAAGCCATGCTCAGAATTTTTTCTCTAAGGTATATACACTTATTTGCCATAATATCTTTTCCCTTGTTCACAGAAAGTACCAAAGACTGCTTAAACATGTACATACATTTGTCTAGAGACTTATGTTCTGACTTAGCTCTGTTCTGTTGTATCATACAGGTTATCTATATACTTAATTTTTCCGATCGATCTAACGAACTATTGTTTTCTGAAAAAACATTGATACATGAAATTTATGTGATTGTCGTGTGTTTGTTTAAGCATATTAGACATACTGAGAATATGTGAAAAATAAATCATAATCCAATAGAATAAAGTTTAGTTTTTATTTTAGCTCTTTCAAGTAATCAAAACCGTGCAAAGAGTTATTAAAAAGGAGTTTGTGTCTATTAAAGAGAAAGAGGCAAAGAGTAAACGACCAAAAAACTTAATATACCGACCAATTCGTCACTTGAAAGACTCCTGGAAAGTTAAAAGTACATAACCGAGATACTAATAACCGGTCAGGTCAAGACAAAAGGAGAGCATCAACAAAAAGAAGACATTTAGGGAGAAGCTCATTACTACTAATGCATATATGTCATTGTCTTAGCATTTGCAATTACCCAACTAACATTGTAGCCGCGGTAACGGTTTTTATCCTCCTAGATACAGTATGTATCGGTATGTATTCACAATCTATCGGTATGTTTTCAAGATATGTATTTTCATTTGTTTTGGTCTCGGTGTATTCACGCAAATCGGATTCACAAAAAAAAATCCCACAAATCTCACAAATCTAACCTCAAATCACAACAATTAACCACAAATCTCAAGCTACAATAACAACCACAAATCTTAAAATTACTTACATGGTTAGAAGTCGGCGGCGGACGGTGAAGAGAATCGGCTCCGGAGGACGGTGAAGAGAATCGGCTCCGGCGGACGGTGAAGAGAATCGGCTCCGGCGGACGGTGAAGAGAATCGGCTCCGGCGGACGGTGAAGAGAATCGGCGGAGAGAGAGAATCGGTTTGAGAGAAGAGAGAACGAACAAACGAAGAAGAAGAGGCGTATGTGGTATTTAGATCTACGAAATTCCGACCACCATATCGGTCGGACTTTGGTCGGGTTTGAAAATATCAAACCACCAAAATATTTCATTTAGCGGTTAATTTCCGCGGGTTTTATTTCGGATTGGTCGGAAATTGGTCGGAAATTCCGACCAATTTCCGACCAATATGAATATTTCTGAAAAATGCTAAGTGTTTATAATTAGAGGACATTTCCTGAGTATTAATATTGGTCGGAAATTGGTCGGAAATTCCGACCAATTTCCGACCAATATGAATATTTCTGAAAAATGCTAAGTGTTTATAATTAGAGGACATTTTCTGAGTATTAATATTGGTCGGAAATTGGTCGGAATTTCTGACCAATTTCCGACCATTTAGGGTTTCGAATATAAAATACTAAATTTTCAAATTGTATACCGTTTAATAAACATGTAAACATCTGATGTCTAAAAAATATGTGGCAAAGTAAACATATAATAAAATATATGATGTTTTTATAAATTGAAAGTATATCGAATTAAACCGTTCATAACGAAACATTCACTTTATATTTATATTTTTCGGTTTCTTTTAGGTTTTATAGGATATGCCCCAAAATTGGTTTAGTTAAGATATATTGACATTGAATTCTTTCAAAAGATCATATCTAACCATATTAAACATAGTGCAAATCAAATTTATGCGGTTTGAGGTTTCGAAACCCCAAATGGTCGGAATTTGGTCGGAAATGTCGAGTAATTCCGACCATTTTCCGACCAACCAATTCGATTTAATCAAGAAACAACGTTGTTGCAATTAAAAAAAAAAGAAGGCATGATCAAAAACTATATATATATGTGTAAAAAAAAGGATGATCAAAACCCCTTTAGCGCACCAAAAAAAAAAAAAAAACTTAGCGGTTAATTTGGTCGGGTTTGAAACCGCCAAAATATTGGTTTTATTTCGGGTTAGTCGGAAATCAGTCGGTATTTCCGACCAATTTCCGACTAACCCATAATATTGCATTTCCTGAGTATTAATATTGGTCGGAAATTGGTCTGAAATATCCGACCAATTTCCGACCAATATGAATATTTCTGAAAAATGCTAAGTGTTTATAATTAGAGGACATTTTCTGAGTATTAATATTGGTCGGAAATCGGTCGGAATTTCCGACCAATTTCCGACCATTTAGGGTTTCGAATATAAAATACTAAATTTTCAAATTGTATACCGTTTAATAAACATGTAAACATCTGATGTCTAAAAAATATGTGGCAAAGTAAACATATAATAAAATATATGATGTTTTTATAAATTGAAAGTATATCGAATTAAACCGTTCATAACGAAACATTCACTTTATATTTATATTTTTCGGTTTCTTTTAGGTTTTATAGGATATGCCCCAAAATTGGTTTAGTTAAGATATATTGACATTGAATTCTTTCAAAAGATCATATCTAACCATATTAAACATAGTGCAAATCAAATTTATGCGGTTTGAGGTTTCGAAACCCCAAATGGTCGGAATTTGGTCGGAAATGTCGAGTAATTCCGACCATTTTCCGACCAACCAATTCGATTTAATCAAGAAACAACGTTGTTGCAATTAAAAAAAAAAGAAGGCATGATCAAAAACTATATATATATATGTGTAAAAAAAAAGGATGATCAAAACCCCTTTAGCGCACCAAAAAAAAAAAAAAAAAAACTTAGCGGTTAATTTGGTCGGGTTTGAAACCGCCAAAATATTGGTTTTATTTCGGGTTAGTCGGAAATCAGTCGGTATTTCCGACCAATTTCCGACTAACCAATAATATTGCATTTTCTGAGTATTATAATATTGGTCGGAAATTGGTCGGAAATTTCCGACCAATTTCCGACCAATATGAATAATTCTGAAAAATGCAAAGTGTTTATAATTATAGGACATTTTCTGAGTATTAATATTGGTCAGAAATTGGTCGCAATATAGAATTAAATGTATTAAAAAATACGTACCAATATGAAAAATTCTGAATAATTCTGAAAAATGCTAAGTGTTTATAATTATAGGACATTTTCTGAGTATTAATATTGGTCAGAAATTGGTCGGAATATAGAATTAAATGTATTAAAAAATACGTACACCATATTTAAAAATTTTTAAAAATTTTGAAAATTTTGTTGCTTTAAAATAGATGCATATGAAAAAACATTGTTACAAATTTGTTACTTAAAAATAATTAAAGTATGTGAAAAAAGATTCATAAATTTGTTACTTAAAAATAAATGCATATAAAATATTTTTTACAAAAACCTATTCTGAGTCCGATGAATAATCTGAAGAAGCTGAATCAGATTCCTCATCAAATTCTCCTCTTTCTTCTTCAGAATCCTCAAATAGTTCGCCCTTGCCGGTGAAGTCAACCACAAGGTCAACCTATAGAGAATGCTCGATTTCACCTAAATTACCAATTGGCATTTCCTGTAAAGGGTCATGCTCGGAAACACCAGATATCATTCCTCTTGGTTGTATCGATGTTACTGCAATCCATGGATCTTGCTTGTTCCTAACCCGGGGGTATCGAATGTAGGAAACCTGGTCTGCTTGTGAAGCAAGAATAAATGGATCGTATTTCCGATGTCGCTTGCCTCCGTGAACAGATGTCACACCGAATTCGTCCTGACGTAGACCTTCCACTGGATCATACCAATCGCAATAGAACACAATGCACTTCAAACCAATCATTCCTGGATATTTGACTTCTAATATTTCGCGGAGTATTCCGTAGTAAACAAATTCTCCGGATGTAGACGAAATACCGTAGTTGCATGTTGTCCTTGAACTCCCTTCACGAAAAGCCTTAAAAGCATACCCGCGAGTGCAATACATCGGATAAACACTTGGAACAAAAGTAGGGCCACGCACCATCTCAACTAACCATGTGGGAATCGATGTCCCGGTAGTATTAATCTGATCAACCTGTACAATTTGTGGACACTCATAAACAATATGTGTAAGTATGTAAAATTTAGTTTAATTGCGGGAAATCGAGCACTTACGTAATATTTCAACCAATCCGCAAATTCCTTCTGTTTACGGACCATAAGCTCATCCTCTGTGCAATTTGGAAACCAATTCCTTATTTGCTCCATGTATATACTGTGAATAAAACAAATACATTATTCAAAATACTACCAAGGATTAATTTTTGGTATTTACTAAACAAATACATTATTCAAAATCAAGTGACGTACCTCTCATATTCGAAAACGTCTTCGCAGTTTGTCAGAAGATATGTATGCAAATGCCTTTGTTCCTCCTCTGTTAGTCGTCTAGACCTCCCTTTTCCACTAAGCCTTCCAATTTCTGCAAAATTTTTTGGGACATAGACCGGATACATCGGTTTTTCTCCTCCATCATCATGACGTGCAGGTCGTCTACTTTTAGTCTTCACCGAAGATGGAAAGTAGTAGCTAGCAAAGTTGGATGCTTCTTCATTCACGCTCTGTGCAACAATAGAACCCTCGACTCTTGCAAGATTTTTCACCTTCTTCTTTAGGTGGAGCATATATCGCTCAAACGGATACATCCATCGATATTGAACTGGCCCACCAAGTCTTGCTTCCCTAGGGAGATGAATAGGAAGATGTTCCATAACATCAAAAAATGCTGGTGGAAATATTTTCTCGAGGTTGCATAGGAGAGCCGGTATCTTTTCCTCCAAATTTTGGTACCGTCTGCTGTAAGTGATCTCGTGCATAAATCCCGGAAGAAAGCACTGATCCCTGCATAAATGATAAATAAAATTAGTAAAATTTAGACAATTTAGATAAATTTAGTAAAATTTAGATATAATTTTGTAAATTATAAATGTACCTGCAATAGCTCCATGGACGTTTCTAGGAAGAAGACCGGCAAAGGCAAATTGAAGGAGGCGTTGCATGATAACGTGACAATCATGAATCTTCAACCCTGAAAACTTCCCTTCTCCAATATTAACGCAATTACGAAGGTTAGATGCGTATCCGTCTGGGAATTGAACACTATGTGTAATCCAGTCGAAGAACACCTCCTTTGAAGGCTCATCCAAACGGAAAGCGGGGGCCAGAGATTTTCCGTTCGCCATTATATGGAGTTCCTTCCGAGAACAAATTTCTGGCAAATCCAATCTGGCCTTCAAATTATCTTTCGTCTTCCCTTGCACATTTAGAACAGTATTCATGATGTTGTCAAAAAAGTTCTTTTCAATGTGCATGACATCTAGATTATGGCGCAGCAGATGGTTCTTCCAATATGGCAAATCCCAAAAAATACTCCTCTTGTTCCAATTGTGGTATTCGCCACAACCATCTACGGGAAAATGACCATTACCACCACATGAAACCGTCTTCTCAGCACCAAAATCTCTCAACTGAGTGATGATGTTATTCCCATCCGGCTCAGGAGGTGGACCATCAAATACTTTTTTGTTCTTCTTAAACAATGTCGTGCTCCGACGATATGGATGATCATGCGGCAGAAATCTTCGATGACAATCGAACCAAGAAGTCTTTCGACCGTGCTTTAATTGGAACGCATCAGTGTTATCTTGACAATACGGGCACGCCAACCTTCCATGAGTCGACCATCCAGATAGCATACCAAATGCTGGAAAATCACTTATGGTCCACATAAGTACCGCACGCATCGTAAAATTCTGTTGGAGAGAAACATCGAACGCTTGAACACCATCTTTCCATAACATTTTCAACTCATAAATTAATGGCTGCAAGAAAATATCAAGGGATCTCTTAGGATGCTCCGGTCCGGGGACAAGAATCGTGAGGAACAAAAACTCTCGTTTCATGCACAAACTAGGCGGCAAATTGTAAGGTGTGACGATTACTGTCCACAATGAATATTGCCTCCCATGTTTCCCAAAAGGGTTGAATCCATCTGTAGATAACCCGAGGTATACGTTACTTGGCTCAGCCGCAAAACTAGGATACACCTCTTGAAAATGTTTCCACGCTTCTGCATCTGAAGGATGCGCAATCTCTCCATATGAGTTATGTTCTGCATGCCATCTCATAGCTCCTGCCGTGCGCTCGGATTGATATAACCTCTTCAACCTATCTGTTAATGGCAAATACCACATCCGTTTATGTGGAACTGGTACTCTTCCACCCGTTTCCTGATACCGAGGTTTCCCACAAAAACGACACTTGCGACGGTTTTCGTCTTTTCTCCAGTATATCATACAATTGTCGATGCACACATCTATCATCTGATACGGCAAACCAAGACCAGCTACAAGTTTCTGAACCTCGTAGTATGAAGCCGGTGAGAGATTATCTTCAGGTAAAATATCTTTCACAAAATCAGCTATCGCATCCACACAATCCTCTACCAAGTTGAAATCGGTCTTTATTGTCATCAACCTGCTTGCAGTTGATAAAGGCGATATTCCCTCTCTACATCCTTCGTATAGTGGATGCTTAGCTGCATCTAACATATCAAAAAACTTCCGAGCTTCTAAATTAGGTTCCTCTATTCTAATACCATCCGGAACATACGATGCTACGTTTTCGCGATACGCATCATTCACCATCTGAACGTTTGCATCTACTTCCGGTGTTGGTTCCTCTATTCTACGCGAATAATTAAAACCACTACAATGATGTTGCACCATTGCATCAGTTTCTCCATGCGTATACCAAATCTTATAACTCGGCATTAACCCATTCCTATAAAGATGCTTCCATACTTCCCCAACAGAGACTAATCTATGATTCCGACATTTAGGACAAGGACAATACAATTTACCGTATTCCGACGTCATCCTATTGTTTGTCGCAAATGTCATGAATTCCTCAACACCTTGTGCATACTCCTCCGTCAATAGATTCGTCGCTGGATCTTGTCGTGGTCTATCCATCCACGATCGAAAATAATCTCTAGTGTTTGGATTTGAAGAAGACATTTTCTATGTTTTTTTTTGGTGTAAATTGTGAATGAGGGTGCTGTTGTATTTATAATTAAAATTTCCGCGGATTTCCGACCAATTTCCGACCAGTCTAAAAATTCAAACGGCTATATAATGGCTACTGCAACAGGCAGATTAACGTGTATATTTCGTCGGAATTTAGTCGGATTCCTTACTGGTCGGAAATTGGTCGGAAATTTCTTCTAATTTCCGACCAATTTCCGACCAGTCAGGAATCCGACTAAATTCCGACGAAATATATACGTTAATATGCCCGTTGCCGTAGCCGTTATATAGCCGTTTGAATTTTTAGACTGGTCGGAAATCGGTCGGAAATCCGCGGAAATTTCCGACCATACTTATAACGAAAATTTCGTCGGAATTTAGTCGGATGTAGTATTGGTCGGAAATTGGTCGGAAAGTTAATCCCAATTCCGACTAATTTCCGACGCTTCTTAGTAGGTCTCCAATACGTCGGAAATCCGTCGGTATTTCCGACCAAATTTCCGACCAACTTAAAATTGTCGGGAATTACCGACCAATTTCCGACGGTTTTGTTTTAATCGGAATGTGGTTGGTATTTGGTCGGAAAATCCCGACCATTTTAAATTGGTCGGAAATGTGGTCGGAAATCGGGATATTTTCTTGTAGTGGGAGAAATGCTTGTTGTGTTATTTAGCATCCTTGATCAATCATTGAATTCACCAAAGTCAATAACCTCACTCTAGAGCTTGCTTTAATTAATTGTTAAACCTCGATTAGTACTTGTTTATTTATTTGTCTTGATTGAATTAAATTAGGATTGCTAGAATTGAAACCAAACCAATCTTGTTGCTTAACTTAAATAGTTCTATGTATTCTTGGTGTTTTGGAACTTAACCAATTGGATTCGATACCTCTTATACTACTTAGTATCTAGAGAATTGATATCTAGAAAGACCGAAAAGTCTATTATCAATTTGGCGCCGTTGCCAATTGGGTTTAGCTTTCAACATTGAGATTTTAGATCTTATTGAAATTAAGCTTTCTTTTTATTTACGGTTACTATTCTCCTTCACTCTCTATTTCTATCTCTCTATCTTAGGTGTATGCATACGCATTCTCGAGGCAAAGACAGCCTAGTTAAGCCAATAGACGACATCCACCTTCTAGACCGAGGTCGTAGAGCTAGGAGAGCAAGAAACCAAGTTCAAGAGGTTGCCGATTTGGGTATGGAAGACATTGATGATATTCCGATCGGTGACATACGTGACAATTGATATTCATGCATTTTACATGTTCTAGCTTGCATTTTAGTTAACACTTTTAGTCATTTGCATGCATGATCATAGCTTCGTTTAGCATTTTGGTTTGAATTAGAGTATAAGGTGTTTGCATTAGGTCCTATGAGTCTTGCATGCATTTGGAGTGTTTTATTGGTGTTTGAGTCATTTTGGAGAAGTTTAGAGAAATAGAGCAAAAAGGACCATTCCATAGCGTCTGAAAGAACTGGCAGGACGAAGGATCCCCGATCTAATTCAGGTTCCATGGCCTTAATGGAAGTTGTAGCTCAGTGAGTTAGCTGTCCATAGGAGCTGAAATTAAGTCATTCGGACGTGTTGTTTGAAAGATATGGCTGTTTGACTGGAGACGTATTCGTCTAGTCGAGAAACTAGTGCCTTGTACAGGTTAACCACACCGCGGGTCTTCCATCCGGTCTGATACATCCAGTCCTAGCACAGGAGAGATAACCGGCCCATTCACAAATCCACGACCGTCCAGAAGCCACACGGTCCAACACAGCAGCATTCACACATCCAAGTTACAACATCAGCCAAAGTGCCTCAAAGATCAGGCCAAATGAAGACCTTCCCGTGCCCAGTTTAATCTGAGGTCTTAATGAAAGTCATAGACAATCGAGCTAAATTTCGTTTAGTGGTGGTTTCATGTCATTCAGATCAGCCGTTCAAGAGATATGGCAAATATATCAAGGACAGGTCTGTCTGGCATCCAAACGAGTTCTGCTCCAAATACGAAGTCTGAAAGATCAACCCAGACGAAGGGTTTTCACTCCGATTCAGCTTCTGCTTTCTTCATAGCAGTTGTATCCCAATGAGTTAGCTATCCACAGGAGGTGGTTTGAGACCATTCAAACATGTATTCCAGGAGATATCGCGGTTTTACCAACTGGTGCTCTTCTCACCTCGACCCACTTTCAACCGGGTCAATACCCGGTTTGTCTCGGGTTGACCCGGTCCGCCCAGCTTCCTATGAATTGAAAAAAAAACCCAAATTTCATTCTAAATCTTTTTCCGAAAATCTTTCATAAGGCAAAAAACTCTCTTTTATTTTGTTCTTGGATTTTTGGAAGAGACCTTTTGATTTTAATGCAATCTTGAGTTTAATTCTTCTTAATCTATCTAATCTTTCTTTCATTTTAATCTTTCTAATCTCTAATCATGGATTCAATCATCTTCCTTATGGGATTTGAGGGTTTCTCCATGATTAGTGAGTAGGTTCTTTTAGGGCTCATGGATGAGGTTGATTAGGGGTTTTCTTGTTTGATCTATGATGTCTATTGATTAGATTACATGTTTCCTCTCTTATTTAGGGTTAATAATGCTAGATTGGGCTTGGGAAAGCTAATCTAGATCATAGGAAATTTCATGCACACAAGATGTTCGATGAAATTCCTCAAGAACTAAATAAGAGATTTTACTTGTTTAGCCTAAGGGATTAGTTGTCTAAAGAGTATTATGGCCATTAGAACTTGATTTTCATGCTTGTTAATTAACTTTTCACAAATGGGAATTTGTTCTTGATTAGTTGATTAGCAAAGTGATTAAAACCATGAGAGTGGATTAGTCTTGTTTAAGTGTTCTAGGCTAAGAAAGACATGTTTGATTGTTTGTTTAGACATCATAGGTTAATCATAGAACTCTCCAAAGTCCATAACCTCATCCAAGAGCTTGCCTTTATTAAGTTATTAATCTCGTTTAAGCTTGTTTAGTCTTGTTTACTTATTTACTTGCTTAAATTTCAATTAGGTTGCTAGATTAAAACCACTTGATTTGCTTAACTTATATAGTTTCTTGGATTCCTATTGTGTTAGCCTCTCACCTCCTTTGTTCGATATCTTAAATACCACAATGACATGAGTGGGATTTGAGTAATTAATTAGTAAAAATCCTACTATCAATTTGGCGCCGTTGCCGGGGAGGTTTAGCGTTAGCCATTAGGATTTAGATTTTTAATAAGACTAGGTTTTTGTTTACACTATGTTAATGCATATAGCTAAGTGCATGCATCTTGTGGACATGATGAATTTTATTTTAGTTATTGTTACTAAATTGTCTTCCTTAGTTCTATTGTGCTTTCAAAGGTACCAAAATCGAAAGAAGAGAAATGGGAAGACAAGATCAATTGAGGTGTTTGAGGTGGTCAATCAAAAAGACATTCTTGAAGTTCTACAACCTCAAGAGATGGATGACCAATGCAACATTTCTCAAACTCCAAAACCTCAAGAAATGCCACAACTTCAAGAAATACCACAACCTCAAGTGTTGGCATCAAATCCGACCCAAGCTCAAAGGGACAAGCCAACGGTTGGAAGCTTTGATACTACTTGTTGTCGTGGATTGAGGTATGGAATCCACCCTCCTCCAATTGAAGCCAATGCCTATGAAATCAAAGCAAGGTTGGTTAGGTTGATTCAAGAGTCTAGGTTCTTGGGGACGAAAAGGGAAAATCTGTATGATCATTTGGACTCCTTTGAGAGGTTGTGTGACACAATTAGCACTACAAGAAATGTAGGTATTAATAGCATCGGAAGATAGCGTTTATTACAGTTATGCTATTGTATACGGAAATGAGTTTTTTCATAGCGTTTGTTATTATAAAACGCTATATTTGTTATCGCGCCAAAATAAAAATTTTAGCCGCGTAAATTTGCTAAATGCCGGCGCCTTAGCATTGCAGATCCAAAATTCAACGCTATCTTACATCAAAAATATCTCAAACTTTTAGGGGACAACACCTGGTTTACCACCCTCAGAAAAAACCAATCCCATATCTCCCTCTATTAATTTTAATTTTGTTTGCAATTATTTTTAATCCTTAAAATTGGTAAATTACTTAAAACCCAAACGATTTTAATTGATTTACCCTTCTTACATGGGTTTCACCCCGCCCATCCAAACAATTCGGATCTAACCCGACGAATATTACATTTAAAAAAAAATCTATCGATTTCCCCGATTTCCTTTCCTTTCCCCAAATCAAATCCCTAATTTTTGATAACGGAACTCTATCGATCTCCTTTCTCTTCGTGAAACTAGGGAAACTACTGTCCGTTTTCGATCGATTCTCCGAAAATCTCAGTCGTGCTTCCGATCCGATCCAAAGATGGGTCCTAAAACAAGATGGACGAGGAAAAAGAAAAAGAGTGCTCCAAAAGATACGGCGGAGAGGAGTACGGATCCGGCGATTGTTGAGGCATCACAAACAAACAATGAGGTTGAAGAAGAAGTAGAGATGGAGCGAACTCTACTTCTGGCGGTTGTTGAGGCATCACAAACGAACAATGAGGTTGAAGAAGAAGAAGAAGAAGAAGAAGAGGACGCGAATGAAGAAGAAGAAGAAGAGGGCGCGAATGAAGAAGAAGAAGAAGATGATGCGAATGAAGAAGAAGAAGAAGAGGGCGCGAATGAAGAAGAAGAAGAAGATGACGCGAATGAAGAAAAAGAAGAAGAAGAGGACGCGAATGAAGAAGAAGAGGACGCGAATGAAGAAAAAGAAGAAGAAGAAAACTCGAGAGAAATCTCAGACATGGATGAAACGGTAAGTACTTGGATTGGATTTGCAGTTAAGTAGAACTAGGGAAAACTAAATTGTGAGTTTTAAGTAATATTGGTATATCTAGGTATAACTATGTTGATTTTCTAAGTAATACTGGTAGAACTATGTAGAACTAGGCATATTTAATATGTAATACTAGCATAACTTGGTACAAATAAATATTTGTTGCAGGATTCCGAGGAGGAAACGACAGCAATACAACCGCGAATGTACTTTCCGGCAACGGAGTATAAGAAGAAAATTAAGATATCGACGAGGTGTTATATCTACGATTTCTTGAAAACGTTAAAGGAGTTGAAGCATCCACTCAATAGTGTTGAGAAGAAATGGTTTGAGAAGCATCCGCAGTTCAAACACATTTTCCACTTGCCATAAGACAAAAACCACAAGCTTATGGGCATGTGGATGCTCCTTCTTCGAACGGCATGCATCGAGAGGGAGAATGAAGTTTGATTCGTCGTAAATGGCGTTCCCATCGGCTATGGTCTAAGGGAACACGCCTTGATTTCGGGATTAGACTGCCGCAACTATCCACTGAATTATATGCAAGCTGGCAGTACGGACTTTGTGATTAAGCATTTTGGGAAATCAACAATTAGACATCAAGACGTGAAAGAAAAGTTAGAGGAAATGGAACCTTCTCGAGATAGGTTAAAGATGTTGGTCCTCTACTTCTTATCCAGCATTGTTATAGGGCAGACAAAGACTGGACCAGATGCTACGCCCGTGTTGTAATTCTTTCAAAGAGCGGTGGATGATCTTAAGTTATGTAAGAGCTTTCCTTGGGGGAGATTGTCATTTGATCACATGCTAAGTGAGATCTCTCACACTATGACGCATTTTGAAGGGGTCGTCAAAGAGGGTGTATTGTGGCCAATTCCAGGTTTCTGTATTCCTTTAGAGGTAAGTAAAATTTGTTTGAGGTATTAGTCATTGTTATTACTTCTTATATTGAAGCTAACTCTAACTATATGTGTGTTGTGTAGCTTTTAGCATTTGAGGCAATTGCAGATTTGGGGATTAGATTCCGAGAAAGTATTCCAGGCGCATACATGAATTGCCCTAGGATGTGCAAGACAAAGTTTAAGAAAAGCAAATTGAAAGGGTTTCCTCTTGAGAAAATAAATGCAGAACTTGGTGAAACCACGGTTAGTTATCTTTTGCATATGTTTACATTGTTCATGTAAATGTTTATATTCATTGTTTACATTCACAGGACATTGAAAGTATCATGGTAGCTAGAGATGAAGAATATTCTCTTCTGGCTCAAATCACAGAAAAAGATGACGACGATGATAAGCATGATATGGTTGTTAACGGTTGGATGCAGCGTCTTCGCCAAGGATATACCGTACTGTTTGAAGAGTTACGCAACCAAGATGTGGCTTCCCGATTAGCACCACCAAACCTGCCTTTAAATGAGAATACCGCAAATGAAAGCCCGGTAAACACGCCTTTAACTGAATTGGTGGAGCTGTTAAACACCATGAAAGCAGATATGGGATAACGGTTGAATGTAATTGAGGGCAAGGTTGGTGGATTGGCCGAAAGAGTCCAACTGTTGGAATCTTTTGTGAATGAGCAAGTAGGAGAAAGAGAAACGTCAAAGGTAACCATCTTGTATTATTAAACTCTGTTGTTTAGTTGGTACTAAAGTATAACTGTATTTGATTGCAGGCTGCTGGAAAGAGGAAGCGGACAAGGTCAAGAAGAAATGAAGAGTAGAAGACTATCTTTGTTTGTTTTTGTATTTTATTTCGTACAACTGGTAATAATGCGTAAAACTATGTTGTTCTAAGTATAACTATTTGAAAACATTAGTGGTAATACTATGTATAACTATTTGAAAACATTAGTGGTAATACTAGGTATAACTATTTGAAAACATTAGTGGTAATACTATTTGAAACAAAGACAGAGAACATTGATTGAAACAAAGACATAGAAACATTAGAAACAAACAAAGACATAGAAATAAACAACATAGTTTTACAAAACATTACAAAAACAAAAACATTGGATAATCTTACAAAACATTAGGAGATCATTCATGGATTCCATGACACGCATTTACTTTTTGTCGAACCTCATTCTTTAACTTATCCATCTCTTCTTCGAAAGCCTCAACCCATTTTTTCCGAATGTGGTAGCCATCATTCTACACATAAATACAGAAATCCTACTGCTTTTATTTATCCTAAACCCAAAAATTAAAAATAGTAAACCATAAAACGAAATTTAGAAACTATACCTCATACACATTGCAGGTGAAGTATATCATTCCTGGTAAAGTGTCTTCACTGGCTTGAGAGGTCTCATGGATGATTCGTCCACCACATGGACAACTTTTCGGAATGCCATAGTCACTGTCGGCTATGAAATAAAGCTTGTCGATTTGCCTCTTGGTTCTCTTGTCGTCGATATAGCTCGGGTCCATAATCAAGAGTTTGAGAGTAATGAAAAAGAGAAGAATCGGAATGAGTCTCGAGAGGGAGAGAAGTGAAAGAGAGAGAAATCGTGGATGAGAGGGAGAGAAGTGAAATGAGAGAGAGAGGAGAAAGAAATAAAAATAGATAATTCCAAAATTTGGGGTATTTTGCTTTTGAGTATTGGGCGCCAAAAAGTTTGGGGAATTTTTGGGTTTGGCGCCAAAACATTTAGACGTAGTTATACAGAATATAGTAGTTGTACGAAAGTTACAAATAGTTTTACTTTGGGTGTTTTCCACTTAAATTAGTATTACTTACCCTAATTTTTTTTTTTGTAGTTTTACGATGATTTTAGTCGATTAGAATCTATTTCTAATTGAACTATGCAGGAATATGTTTAAAATCAATTTTTGTGTAACTTTTGCATCCTATGTTGATTCTTATTTACAAAATGATATTAAAAGTATAAGGAGATATAAGGATAGATTATACAATTAACATTCTAATATGATATTATTTTGTAATTTCCTACTTAATACATTTGATAACATTTTTGGTTTGTACATTAACATCCCAAATATGTAGAGTAATTTTAGCTTTATTACCAGTTGCACGTTCATGGCTTAGTATTACATAAGGAAAATCCAGTTTTACAGAACCAATATATAGTATTACATAAGGAAAACCAGTTCTACAGAACCAATACATAGTATTACATAAGGAAAAACCAGTTCTACAGAACCAATACATAGTATTACATAAGGAAAAACCAAATGTAAAGATACAATCAAACAGTACTACGATTTCCAAATAACAACCATTGGAGTGCTTGTCTTGGTCGCCTTTTATTTTGTGTCCTTGGATGTCGTTCTCCAGCCGATGGAAACCTTTTAAGTCTCTTTCTTCCCTTCTTTTTGAGGAGATCCGGAGGTATGATCTGCATCTTTTCAACACCATATGGGACATTCCATTCAGACCTATTCGGCACTAAATAAATTGTCTTGTGATATGCCAATGCCCACAACTCCGTCCAATAATATTTTGAACACAAATCAGGTAATTCTAATTGGATATCACGAACACTAATACCATCGTTTTTGAATTCAATGAAAGCGGCTATTGCGTGCAGATAAGGATACTTCTCAATATCGAAAAACCTGCAACTACACCTTTTCAATACCAAATTCACCAAATAAAATTTTCCATCAGTACCGGTAACATCGTATTCAAGCTCGAAATGGTTTAACTCCGTCACAGTTAATTTCTCAGCAATAGCCCATAAATCGTGCAAGTAGTTCTCCACTAAAGGTACCAGTTTATTATCAATCGATCCAGATACGGCCTCCTTCCGATGTTCATTAAACCACTGAGAAAATGTTTTAATGATCGTATCGAGCATGGGTATCAAGGAGTACTTCCTTGCATCCTCAAAAACATTGTTCAAAGATTCCACACTGTTGCTTGTGTCTATGTTGTATCTGTCACCTGGAATACAACACCTTGCCCATTTTTCTTTTACGGTACTGTCCTCTAAATAGTTGGCCGCGGAAGGATATCTCATTTTAAAAGACGCATAAACAAAGTTGAACTCAGCCACCGTGTAAATCCTACTGCATTCCATAAATCTCCATGCGACTACGTCTCTGTTGACGTTAGTAGCATGACCTTTCACATTTTGGGACAAATGCCATACACAATATCCATGATGTGCTTGAGGAAACACATTACCTATGGCGTTGATGAGACTTGCATTTCTGTCACTCATAAATACCAATTCAGAAGAGTCCCCTATAACGGTTTTTAGCATCTAAAAAAACCAGGTCCAACTTGCAATATTCTCACCATCGAGTACTCCAAACGCTATGGGATAAATGTGGCGATTAGGATCTTGAGCTGAGGCGAAAACTAGTACACCACCATATCCATTCTTGAGAAAATTTGCATCCACAATTATCACCTTTCTCATGACTTGAAATCCTTCAATGCTAGCTCCCAAAGCTATGAATAGGTACTTGAATTTTCCCTTCTCATCCAATTTCACACTTGTTATTGTACGAAGATTGACCTCCTCTAACATGTAAAAATAACAATACAACATCTTGTAGCTTTCTTCCGGATTACCACGCAAATCACTAGCAGCTAGATATTTCCCTCTCAACGCTGTGGAGTATGATATCTTCACACCGAATTTTGTCTTAACACGCTCCATGATAACTTTAGGACTTGTAGTTTTCATTTGTCCTGGATAATCTTCATGCAAAAGACATGCAGCTAATCGTGGATTGCCTTTCCTCTTAGAGTTGTTGGTACTCTGACTAACCCGAGAGCATGTATGCATCTTCGTGTGTGTTCTAATCGAGAAAATATCTGTTTTTTTAATTCTTGCAGCTCGTAAACCCCATTTACACTTTTCTTGAGAACATTTTACCACGTATCTCGTCTTATCCGACCATTTAATAGCATAACCAAATGAGTTTTCAAATGCGGCTCTATCTACGAACTCTTGCAATGCCTTCTTATTTGGAAATTCATGATGCTGACTTACACCCAAACCGTCTTCCCATGCCACTCTAAACTGACCAGATTCTACAGCAAGGGGAGGCTCAATATATTCATGATGCATATCCGATCTATCCACACATTCATCACGTGATGTATCATCATCATCCTCTATCACCTCATGTTGTTGTTTTGCTTGATCGTTGGCTACGTACAGAGTAATCACATTAGAAACAATTTCATCATCATTCCTATTGTTTGCTCTCGATAATTGCTCGGGCAGTTCCGAAATAATCATGACCTTCACATACAAAATACATCTACGGTTCTCTTTATCAGTGGACGTCAGAAAAACACATAGATCCTCATCATCAGAAATAGTCCACTGTTCCTCAACTCCAACCAACAGTGGAAAGTAGCTCAATTGCAATTTAACCTTACTTTCATCTAACGCAAGGTTCTTGTATATCCTAGCTTCTATCATCGACAGAGTTATCTCCTCCACTGATGTCTTCAACATTAAACTATACATACGATCTTCGCATTTAAAATGTATGCTGACGTTGTTGTTCATTGTATCCTGCCAAAACAATACAAAAACTCTTTCAGTAATACTAGTTATCTACATTTTACATTCTCTTTACTCAGTAATACCATTTGCACCAAATTTTACTCAATAAATCATGATTTTTAGTAATACTAGTTTGACTAGTTTTACTAAATTTATCAGTAATACTAGTTTTACCTAGTTCTCTTATGGCAAATAAGAGGATCGTTACAATTCACTACGATTCAATCATTGAAATACATTGTTACCAAATTAAAGTCGACCCCGAAACCATGCTAAAACACCCAATGTGAGGGGAATGTGAGGGGAAGTACTAAAATAAAATAATCAAATCGAATTCGGGATTCCCATTCAATCCCCCAATTTGCACCACCATATTCGGAATGCAGCTCAACAATTCTTAGGTTGAAGAAGAATATACCTGGATTTTCAAGGTACAGCTCGACGAAGACGAAGAACGGCGGCAACGGAGTGGTCGATGCAGGCGGCGGCCAAGAAACAGATCGGCGTCAGAGGAAGCTCAAGACCCGATTGTCGGGAGCGGGATTTGTTTTTTTATTTTTTTATTTTTGATTATTAATTAAAAGGGTAAGGGTTAAGGGTTTAATTGTCTTTACATATATAGAAGGGAGATGGTAGATTAAATAGGGAGATAGGAGATTAATTTTTTTTGTTTAGTGGTAAATCAGGTGTTGTCCCAACTTTTAGTCAAAATAACTTAAGAAATGAAACACGATTTTGGAACAACGTCTTCTATGCCCTTATTGAAAAAAAATTGAGCAACATTGTCCCCATTAAATCTCTATAGCCCTTAATGAAGAGAAAATGGAGAGAAATTGAAGAGATCTCTTCTCCTCTTATCTCAAGTTCTCATTCTTCTAATTGTTTTTTTTTAAATAATAAAAAACAAAAAAAAAAAAAAAAAAAAAACGACAACGGGAACGACGAACCCTCCGGCAGCGTCAGTCACATTCGTCGCCGTTGCACGACCACCTCCGGCGACGTCACATTCGCCGCCGTTGCACCGCCGGAGCTGCATTGTGTTCTAAAATCGAGGTTTGGTTGCATATGTAGAATCGAGGTTTTGGGATTTTGGGGAAATTAGGGATTTAGGGAAATTTGGATATTTTGGGGAAATTTGGGTGTTTAATGAGTAGTTTCTGGGTTGAATATGACTATATTTGCTAACAAATGCATTACAGTGGTTGAATCGTAGTGAATTGTAAATTTTTGAAATCTGAAATGCATTTTCTGGGTTCGAGTTCGAGTTCGATCTGATGAGTTGGGGATGATAGTACAACTAGTAAAACTAGTAATACTGCGATCTGGGTTCGATCTGGGTTGGGGATGGTATTACAACTAGTAAAACTAGTAATACTGTGAGATGATGTATAACTAGTAAAACTAGTAAATAACTGGGAATAAATAGTGTATAACAGGGGATGATAGTACAACTAGTAATACTGCAATATGGGTTCGATCTGGGTTGGGGATGGTATTACAACTAGTAAAACTAGTAATACTGTGAGATGATGTATAACTAGTAAAACTAGTAAATAACCGAGAATAAATAGTGTAAAACTGGGAAAAACTAGGGTATAACTGTGAACAAAAAACAGTATTGACTGAGTTTTTTGGTATTGTTTTGGCAGGATAAAATGAGCAGCAACGTCAACATACATTATAAATGCGAAGGTCGCATTAATGGTCTAGTGTTCAAGACATCAGTTGAGGAGATAACAATGTCCATGCTAGAAGCTAGGTTATACAAGAAGCTTGGGTTAGACGAAAGTAAGGTTAAATTGCAATTGAGTTACATTGCTAGGTTGGCTGGATGTGAGGAAAAGTCGTTTATTTGTGATGATGAGGATCTGTTGGTGTATCTAACGCATTTAGATAATGAGAATCGTAGAAGTGTTTTGAATGTTGAGTTGTTGAGTACAGCGGAACTGCCCGAGCAACAGTCGAGAGCGGGGAAAAGCTCGGGGAAAAGCTCTTATGGTACGAACTATATAGATTCGCAGCGCAATGATGATGGAAGCGGAGAAATAGGACTCAATGCCATTACGTTGTATGTTGACAACGGAGAAGGAAATCAAGAAGAAGAGGATGACCATGATGATGATGAAGATGATGAATGTGAGGGTAACGGTGTGGATTCATCGTATATGCGTGATTATTATGTTGAGGAACCACCTGTTCTTGAATGTATTCAGAGTTTAGAGGCATGGGATGACGGTTTGGATTTGAGTATTCGTCAAGAATTTCCTAGTAAGAAAGCCGTTGTAGAGTTGGTTCATAGAGGCGCATTTGTTAACTCTTTCGGGTATGTTATAAAGAAATCGGATACCGTGCGATGGGTGGCCAAATGTGCTCAGCGAATTTGTAAATGGAGTGTACGAGCAGCGAAGATCCCAAACTCATCATGGGTTTCTCAATTAGAACGTACACGAAGATGCACACATGCAACCGCGCTAGTCAGAGTGAAGAAGGCAGCGTTAAGAGGAAAGGAACAGTACATCTAGTCGCATCTATTGTGAGTGAGGCATATCCCGGGAAACTAGAGACTCCAACTCCTAGAGTCATCATGGAACTTGTGAAGGACAAAGTTGGTGTAGAGGTATCGTACTCCACGGCTTTGAGAGGGAAAAATCAAGCAATTTGCGATTTGCGTGGAAGCCCGGAAGAGAACTACAGGATGTTGTATAGTTATTTGTACGTGTTAGAGGAGCTGAATCAGGGTACGAAAACGGCTGTGGAACTGGATAAGGTGGGAAAATTCAAGTACCTATTCATAGCTTTGGGAGCTTGCATTGATGGGTTTCAGTTCATGAGGAAAGTGATTATTGTGGATGCAACTTTTCTGAAAGCCGGATTTGGTGGTGTACTAGTTTTCGCCGCAGCTCAGGATCCCAATCGTCACATTTATCCCATAGCATTCGGTGTACTTGACGGCGAGAATAATGCTAGTTGGGCCTGGTTTTTCGAGAAGCTGCAAACCGTGGTAGACGACTCTTCCGAGTTGGTATTTGTGAGTGACAAAAATGTAAGCCTCATCAACGCCATAGCTAACGTCTATCCACAAGCTCATCATGGGTTTTGCTTATGGCATTTGTCTCAAAACGTTAAAGGTAATGCTCCAAGCGCAAGCAGAGCCGTTGTCGCCGAAAAATTCCAAGAGTGCGGTAAGGCTCACACGGTGGCTGAGTTCAATATGCTTTACGAGGCGTTTAAGCAGAGATTTCCTTCAGCGGCGAAGTATGTGGAGGAAACCACCGTGCCAGAAAAATGGGCTAGATGTGTATCTCCGGTCGCTAGATACAACCTCGACACTAGCAACTCCGTGGAATCTATAAACAAAACTTTTAAGGATGCCAAGAAGTACTCCTTAATACCCATGCTTGATACGATAGTTCGAAAGTTTTCTGATTGGTTTAACGAGCATAGGAACGAGTCTGTGTCAGGAACGAGTGCGAACATACTGGTTCCTTTGGTTGAGAACTTCTTGCACAACATTTGGCCTGATGCTGAGAAATTATCTGTGAGGGAGGTAAACGGTTATGAGCTTGAATACGAGGTAATTTCAAAAGACGGAAAACTATATTTGGTGAGCTTGGCAAATAAAACTTGCACTTGCAGGTTCTATGATATTCATATGTATCCTTGCCTCCACGCACTATCCGCTTTCATCTCCTTCAAGAAAATTGGAAGGCGTGATATCCGAATAGTACTTCATGAGTTGTGTTCGAAATACTATTTGACGGAGATGTGGACATTGGCTTATACCAGGTCGATCTATGTAGTGCCCGATATATCTGCGTGGATTGTCCCGGATTACATCATGGAGAGGCAGATAATACCTCCGGATCCCGTCAAAAAGAAAGGTCGGCGGAAAGAAAATAGATTTCCATCAACTGGAGAAAGGCGCCGAAAGGGAAGGACGCAGAACCAAATCAAGCGGGGAAGGACACTACCGTGGTTGTTATATCGAGAAGACTATGCCCCCATGTAGAACTTTTATGCTTTTGTTATGTAAAACTTGTTTTCGCTTAATTTGTAATATGTTATGATTTCTGGGTAATACTGGTATAACTATGCATTATTGGTATTAGTTGACTTTTGAAATTAATTATGTTTTGTTATTTGAAAACCTTATCCCCAGATTAAATCAGCTAATTTTGTTAGAAATACATCTTCTATGTTATACAAACGTTAGAATGAACAAACAATACAAAGTAGAAATATATTCATATGGAAAACCAATAAAATGACCAACATTCCCTTATACTTACAGAAACACATTATAATGTATTTTAAAGTTGTTAAGTGAAATGTACAAAAATACCATATTCAAAGTTATTATTGCATAGAACACTGATAGTCATATTGAGAACCAATAAAATCTACTGTAATACTAGAAAATATACGTTTTTGTTGGTGTAATACTAATTTAATTGGAAATCAAAATTTTCAATATTTTGTAAAACTAACAACCTGGTATAACTATGTGCATTTTTTTAAATCAGGCCCAGAGTTAAAACAGGCCCAAAGTCCAAAATCTCGGCGGGAATCCAAAAACTCGGCGGGAATTCAAAATTTCTGAAAATTCCAAATTTTAAATTTTAATTTTAAATTCTTAGATCTACATTTTTCTCTCTCTCTCTCTCTTCTTTTCTATTTCTTTCGAGACTCTCTCGGTCTCTCTATCCATTTCGGATCCATTTCTCTCTCTCTCTCTCTACCACTTATCTCTCTCTCTCTCTCTCTCTCTCTACCACTTTCGACTCGATTTCTTCCGATTTCTTCACGATTTCTTCACGGGTCCTTTCTTCACGATATATTAGCCCTTGACACGATTTCTTCACGAGATCCATGGATTCTACCTACCACTGGACTGACAATTTCGATGTTGAACTTTACGAGGAGGAGAAGAGGCGCGGCAAGGAAATGAAGAAGCTGAAGGAGCATCACGACATGCTCCAATTCGTCGCCGACGCCGAGTACGGGATTCCCACAAAATGCCCATGTGGTGGATACATCAAATCCGATGTCTCTCCAACTCCAAAGTTTAAACGTGATCGAGATACTTTACCAGGAAGTAGGTACTTCACCTGCACCAATTTTAAGGTAAAATTTAATTGAGTTTCTCGGATGTATAACTGGTAATACTAGGTAAAACTACTTGGATATTCTTCGGATGTATAACTGGTAATACTAGGTAAAACTACTTAGATTTTCTTCGGATGTATAACTGGTAATACTAGGTAAAACTACTTGGATGTTCTTCGGATGTATAACTGGTAATATTAGGTAAAACTATTTGGATGTTCTTCGGATGTATAACTGGTAATACTAGGTAAAACTACTTAGATGTTCTTCGGATGTATAACTGGTAATATTAGGTAAAACTACTTGGATGTTCTTCGGATGTATAACTGGTAATACTAGGTAAAACTACTTAGATTTTCTTCGGATGTATAACTGGTAATACTAGGTAAAACTACTTGGATGTTCTTCGGATGTATAACTGGTAATATTAGGTAAAACTATTTGGATGTTCTTCGGATGTATAACTGGTAATACTAGGTAAAACTACTTAGATGTTCTTCGGATGTATAACTGATAATATTAGGTAAAACTACTTGGATGTTCTTCGGATGTATAACTGGTAATACTAGGTAAAACTACTTAGATTTTCTTCGGATGTATAACTGGTAATACTAGGTAAAACTACTTGGATGTTCTTCGGATGTATAACTGGTAATATTAGGTAAAACTACTTGGATGTTCTTCGGATGTATAACTGGTAATACTAGGTAAAAGTACTTAGATTTTCTTTTGATGTATAACTGGTAATACTAGGTAAAACTACTTGTATGTTTTTTTTTCTAGGATGATGGACTCCACTTTCGTCAGCCATGGGTTGTCGGTGTCGAAGAAGAGATCTCGAAGCTACTTCGGAAGGTTGAAGAGCAGAGCAAGACGATTGAAGAAATGCGAAAAGAGATTCAAACCCATGCCGAAGAGATAGCCAAGCTCAAGTAGATTTTGGCGTTGGATTCCGGCACTGAGAATGTGCAAGTATAAGTGGGGAAGGTTGTTAGATTGTTGTTTTATGCTATGTTATAATTTCTGTGTAATAATTTGTACTATGTTATAATTTGTATTATGTTATAACTTCTGTGTAATACTGGTATAACTTTGCATTATTGGTATTAGTTGACTTTTGAAATCCTTTCTTTTCGAACGAAAATTAAGCAAACATCACATTACATATCATCGAAATTTAAGCAAACATCACATTACATTACATAGAATTACAATTCATACAAAACATTGTTCAAGAGCCTACTTCAATGTTTAAGAAACATTCTTCTCCTTCCGCACAAACACATTACCCTTCCGAGCCTTCACATACTCTTCAACTGTCTTCATCCTATCCTCAAGATCCCCAACCTTCTCTAATATCATACCCAGCTGATCTGTCAAGGTATGCATCGCGGCCACCACCTCCCCGAGAGACGTATTCTTAGCTCGGCCTCCAGTCGCTGCTCTTTCCTCCTTTATTTCTCGCCCTTTCACATCTTCATCCTTCATATCCTCAAACTCAACGGTTATTCCGTTGTGAAGCAGCGCCTCCCAACTCTCCACAACAGGATCGTGCTCGTCAACATCGTCCTCCATTTCCATGATTGAATCCAAGAACTCTTTCTCCTCAGCCGTAGTTATCAACACATTGTCAATGTCATGTCAAGTTAAACACATTTAAACAACCAGTATTACCAAGTTTTCCTAATTTTACCAAATCTATCAGTATTACCAAGTTTGCCTAGTTTTACCAAATCTACCAGTATTACCAAGTTTTCCTAGTTTTACCAAATTTACCAGTATTACCAAGTTTTCCTAGTTTTACCAAATCTACTTGTATTACCAAGTTTTTCTAGTTTTACTAAAATCTGCAAATACTACTAACCGTAGTACTTCCGAGTATTTCATACACAGTCTCAAGAGGCCAGCCTCTCAGCTCGCATTTCTTCCACTTATACTTGCACATCCTTGGACAATCCTCCTTAGGAGCTTGAACAGGTTCTCGGATGCTACTTCTCAGTGCCGGAAAGGCCTCCAACGCCAAAAGCTACAAACAAACGCATATAATTATACTTCGCAAAAAAAGACCAACCTAGTCAAGTTCTACAATTTACCTCCAAAGGAATACAAAAACCAGGAATCGACCAGGCGCCTCCCACCTCACCGTTATAGTGGCTCATCGTACTCTCAATGGACTCTAACATGTGATCAAAAGAGAATCTGCCCCAAGGAAATGTCTTACACAAATCTAGATCAGCGACGTATCTTACAAATATGTCGAGCACGGATTTCCCTTTTGCTCCGGTTTTGGTGGGACAGTAGACGATGCTGCTCAAGAAATACAGCACCGCCATCTTTAGCCTATCTCCACTATCATCCGGTCCCATTTCCTTGAGCCGATCCCTCACGTCTTCCCTTAAAATCTTCTTTTTATTCGACTCATCAAAATACTTTTTCTTGAAGGAGGTGGACCCTTTTCGCTGCCAGTTCAGAGGATAGTTGCGGCAGTTGAGTCCTGAGATCATAGCATGCTCTCGTAACCCATATCGGATGGGAATGCCATTGACCACAAACCATGCCTCCTTTTTCCTTTGGATCGCAGCTGTACGCAACAACATCATCCACATGGGTTGAACCATATGATTGCTCTTCGGCATGTGGAGAATGTGGCAGAACTAAGGATGCTTCTCAAACCAATCTCTTTCCGTCGGACTGAGATTCACTTCTTTAAACGTCTCCAAAACTTCTTCGACGAAGCACCGGGTTGATAGCTTTATGCTCTTGCCATACTGCTCAGGCTGAAAGTACATTCCAAGTGGTTTCATGGCTTCCGTCTCTGCCCAGGCATCCTGCATGCAAGAAAGTTTTCGTAGTATTATATTTCTACCATTTTAATTCCTGGTGATCCTATTCTAGTATTACCATGAACTCTCCATCTCTCTCCAATTCATTTCTACGTTGCCAGAACTCTACGGTCTTACCTCCGCCGCACTATCCGCCTCACTATCCGTCGCCGTATCCGCCGCCGTATCCGCTGCACTATCCGCCTCACTATTCGAAACCGTCTCCTCCTCCGAGTCTCTCGTCTCAGCCGTCGGATCAACACCCGAGTCTCTCGTCTCAGCCGTCGGATCAACACCCGATTCTTCTGGCCCACTCTCCGCCGGCGCTGTCTTCTTCTTCTCCGCCGGCGCAGTCTTCTTCTTCTTCGCCTCCCTCTTCTCCGACTTCTCCGACGCAGAAGTCGTCGGTCTCGTCTTCCGGGTTTGCCTCGTTTCCACCATTGAACTCGAATCGATTGAGAATGGGTCGATCGATTTCACGGTCGTCACTCACTCACTCACGGGTAATGCCTCAAGGGGGAAGAAGGAAATCAACAATTATGATTTAGGTAATTTTTTTTTTTTCTATTATCTCGGGTATAACCCGACCCAGGGTCTATTATTTCGGGTTTGCCCAAATACAAACCGAATATGGGTCGGTATTTTCGTAAATTACTTTTTTCCAATTAAAAATAAATCAAAACTAATTTCATAATATAACGGGGAGATTTTAGCTCTTTTTTTCAGTTTCAGGGAGATTCCAGACGATTCCCCCACGATTTTGCCTAAAAAATTTCTTCGTTTCAGCCACTCTTCTTCCTCTTGAAATGCCCCTAGCCTCGCAAGGAGTCCTAGCTGATGCTGTTGGTTCTCGTGGATATCGTTGACGTTGAGGTAAGCGCAGAGGGCGAGCTAAGGAGGGAGTTCGCCGGAGAGGCGATTAGAAGAGAGATTGAGGATGGCTAGGTTAACGAGGAACTGAATCTCCGACAGGATCTCTCCGGATATCTGATTCGAGGATAGATCTAGGGATCGGAGATTGGTACAGTTGGAGAGAAACGGAGAGGTTAGTGAGGTTATCGTACTCGGGAACTTGCCCTAGATTTAGATTTTGATTTCGATTTCGATTTCTGAATCGATCCTTCTCCACCGTAAATTCTTACTTTCGACAGGTGTGGATAAACTATGGCTCATTCCTTAGATTTGCAGAGCTTTATTCTCCGGGCTCGAGTGCTTACACTTTACCGGCAAGCATTGAAGATAGCTCATAGAGCTCCTGTTCATGTTAGAGGTTAGTGTTTTCATTTTTCATGGCTGAACACGATTTTATCATCAGTTTGCGTTCACCATGGATCCAATCTATACGAAAATCTTGAGATCTCGACATGACTCCCCTTTTGAAATCTATGGTTTTGGGTAGGTTTTGCTTAGAATGCTATTACGGAAAAGTTTAGAATTTCATATATATTTGGGGACTTTGGGGAGTCCACACATGGTTTTCATCAGTTTTTGTAGTCATATATCAAAGTTAATTTGACGAATAAGAAGAAGCTAATGAACCATGGAGCAAAGGACCAGCAACGAGCTATTACTCTCTTACCAAGAAAACGCAGATAAGGCACTGCTTATTCCTTTCTTTAGCTACAGAAAGTAGTTTTGAGTCCTAAAACTTGTGTCTTTTTCTTGTATATTTCTATAGAGTCCGGATGGTTGCACCGTAGCCTCAACAGCATCGTAGCCTCTATAGTCTCTCTTTCTCTCTTTGTTTCCTAAATCTTTCTCCATCCTTACACCAAAGAATATTGAGCTTGATTCATTTTTTTGCAGAGGAAATGGATTGGGACATGAACGGAATGGTAAAGAATATTGTTTTTTTTTGCAAAGAATATTGGTTTCTCAGGCTTTGTTTGATCTTGAGAACAATAACAAGGAGTTGAAAAGTGAGTCGAAAGCTCTCTACATCAACCAAGCTGTGTATTTTTTCCCAGCTCCTTCTCATTTCATGGTTATGCTGGTCTTTTATCTATCTTCCTGCTTTACTCTTCAATTTCTTTCTCTAGTGCTTCATTACTTTGAGTTTGATATGTGTGGCGTTACTTTGAGTTTTCCTGGAGGCATGTGATGGGTTCACTGGCTCATCAGCTTGGTTGTGTTGTCACTGCATTTGATAGGCCTTGTTGGGGATTAACACTCAGGACACGTAAAAAGCAAGGTTTTGGAAGAAAGACAGCAGCTCAATCCTTATATCGTTGAGCAATGACTCAATAATAATCTTGATCTTCAAAGTTTGTATTTTCGTCTAAGTCCACGAATGTTTTTTTGGGATCAGTTTTACGTTTGTATTATATCACAAAATCATTCTCAAGATCCGAAATAATTTTTAATACACAAAACGTTCCAGATTTTTTTATTTTTTATTTATGGTTACAACTTAAAATCTGACTTGTTAATAAAGGCAATCTAAAATTGAGTGATCCGAATTTAGAGGATTCGATAAATAGAACATTATCATCGTTACACAATCAATAAATAAAATTTACAAAATAAAAAAAAAAAGTTATGATATTTAATTTAGAGTTTAGGGTATATGTTTTAGGATATAAAGTATAAGTTTTGAAATACAACAAATTAATGTTTCATTGATTTAGAGTTTAGGGCATATACGGTTTAGGGTATAACTGTATAAGGTATAAGATTTGAAATATATAAGTTTTAAAAAAAAAAAAATTTAAGTTTTGAACACTTGATTTAGGGTTTAGGGCATTGTAGTATAGAGTTTATTGTGTGGAATAAAATTTCTTTGAAATTTTCCAATTTACAATGGAATATGTACAATGAATTTTTGTGTAATACGTATAACATAATCTAAACATGTAATATTTTAAAAATAAAATTAAAATAAGAGTTAAGTCTTCATTTAGGGTTTAGGGCATTGGCATATAGTTTAGGTTATGTTGATTTGGGGTTTAGGGTTACGATTTAGTGTATAGGGTTTAGGGTATATGATATAATTTATTTGTTATTTGTGAAATAACAATAAAATATATAATAAATTTTTTTAAAAACGAATACTTGATATTATTTTTGGTATATATAGGGTTTAGGGTTTGAAATGAAATACTATTTCTCTGTAATTTTCTAACTAAAAATTAAAAATATAAAAACAACAATTACAAAATTAGAAAGAAAAAGAAAAGTTAGTGAGTCTTTGACTTAGAGTTTAGGGTATAATAGGGTTTGAGGTTTAAGGTATAAGAGTTATGATATATTTTTTTGTTCTATTAACAATAGAAATATAATAATTTTTAAGTATTAATGAGTGTTTATATGTTTGTAAAATGATTACAAACATACAAACCCTACAAACTAATGTTAAGTTACTTAGTCTTTCATTTATAGTTTAGGGTTTTACATTATTTGTTATATAGTTTTTTGTTATAGTATTTATGTAAACTACAAAATTATACATTATTACAAAATTAAATAATTTACCATAAAATCATTAATATAAAATATTTCCAAATTAAAAATATAAATAAAACTTATTAAAAATCGTTTTATTTAGGATATGAAAAAATAAATAAACATTCAAAAGATCAGAATCAATGGAAATATATCTCTCAGATCGATTACGTGGCACAATCTAACACCGTTGGATCCTTATGCTTTTCTTTCTCTGATATTGACCTTTCATCAGTTTTAGTTTAGAGAACAGATAGATGACATGGCATATTTTTATTCTTTCCTTTTCTCTCTAGGGTTCGAGAGACGAAGTGAGACAGCGGCCAAAAATCCCCTTTTGCTATTTCTTTCACTTTCTTTCTCTCGATTCCTCTCTCTTACGCCGTCGGCGAAACCAACACCTACACCTGAGTTGAAGAAGAACAAAGCGAAGCTAATCGGAATCATCGTCGGGAGCGTCGTCGGCGGAATCCTAACCCTCCTACTCCTGTTGACGCTCCTGACCGTCTGCTGGCGACGGAAGCGATGGAGCAGACCTCAGAGGGAAGATAGAAAGGAAAAGGCATGCTCCTTGCTTTTTCTCTCACTCAAACGAGAAAAGTCATCGTCTTCTTCAATTTCTCTCTCCTTTATAAACAATAATTCTCAACTCTTACAGCAGTCCCACCATCAACAACCTCGCCTTCGCCGTCTTCTTCTTCGTTATAGTCTCCGCAGATCCCGACATGCTCTAAGACCTCTGCGTGGCTGATCTCTCCTCCGGTAATAAAATTTAATTTACCCTAAAATCTCTGATCTCATCTTTTCCATTTCCCTAAAAAGCTTCAATTTTTTTCTTTTATTCTCTTTTGCAGGAATCAAAGTCAATGGCTTTGCTTGCAAAGACGCAGCTAATGTCACATCATTCGATTTCTTCTCACAAGGATTAGCGAATCCAGGTCCTACCAACAACACATTCGGGGCCTTGGTCACAGGAGCTTAAACCCACCTCACATGCACCCACGTGCCATCGAAGTCGTCTTCGTCCTCGAAGGAACCCTCGACGTTGGGTTTCTCACAACCGCCAATAAGCTCATCTCTCAATCTCTCAAGAAAGGAGACGTCTTTGCTTTCCCTAAAGGACTCGACCATTTCCAGAAGAACAATGGCCGTGTTCCTGCTTCTGTCATCGTTTCTTTCAATAATCAGCTTCCTGGAACTCAATCTCTTGGTGCTACTTTGTTCGGTTCTACGCCTCATGTGCCCGACAACATCTTGGCTCAAGCCTTTCAGACATCTCCAGGAACTATCAAACACATCAAAACCAAGTTCCAGCCAAGAAATGATCTTCTCCAAATTCATTACATTTTTCCGGTTCTGTTTTTCTCAAAGGAAAGATCTTTTCTCAAAGCTTTTTTGAGATTCTGGGAGTTGAGGTTAGTGAATGATTTGATTTCTCTTGTATTGCCGAAACAAAGAACAGAAATGATTACATATCATTTTCGTCGATTGATTGGTGACTGTTACTGACGCTTTAAGCTTTGTTTAGGTCAAAAATCTTAGCTACCACTAAGCTTAGAACATGAGATTTTGGATGTTTCTAACAGTTTGACACCAACCAAATCAGAGTACATTAACTGTGTTTCCCTAATCCTGTTGAATGGAGGAACAGAAATTAGGAGAATTTTAGGTAACTAAACGAGAGTCTATATGGTATTCAAATGAGTTTATTACTTCTTCTTCCTCCTCCTATTAACTAAACGGCTGTAAGATTCATAATTTTGTCATAATCATAGATGTCATGTTGCTTATGGATTTGTGTTGATTCTTCAACTTGTTTGTTGTTAATAGGATCTTTGTTATTGATGCAATTTAAAGATCCTCGTGATGCAGACGATGCAATTTATGGACATGATGGATATGTGAAGAAATATAGTCCGATCTTATGTTGAGATGTTCAGTTTTGTGATGATATCGAAAGATGAAGTTTCAAAGATTGGAGGTCCAAGAGTGAAGGGAGAATTCATAAGTTTAAATGCAAGTGTTGTATGATTGTTTAATCATGTACTTTTATTTTGTAATATTGGTCTTTTTATCATTGTTTCATATATGAAAATAAATATAATAAAATATGACATCTTTTATTATTATTATTACAAATATTCCAAAAATATTCCAAAAATATATTACAATTAAAAAAAATAAAATTCATTTGTAATTTATTTTGGGTAATTATAAAATAAATTAATAACACAAATAATTTGCTATTTTTGTAAAACAAACTGCTATTATTAATGAGTTTTAATAACAATTATAACACGCTATTATAAATATTAACAATTGCAGAGAGAGGAACGCTATCGTTGTTTAATTAACTATAGCGTACGTCAAGTCCGCTATCTAAAGTGCCCGACCTACAATTACTGGCGCTGTCAGAGCGTTTTAGGAAACGCTATGGTAGTTGAATCATAGCATTTAACAGCCGCTATTAATACCCATATTTCTTGTAGTGTAGGATTGGAGGAGTGCCCCATGAGAGTATCAAGCTCATCTTGTTTCCGTTTTCTCTTGGAGAAAAAGCAAGCCAACGGGAGAGAGCATTACCTTCTCACTTGGTGAAGTCTTGGGATGATTGCAAAGAGATCTTCCTTAATAAGTTCTACCCCACACAAAGAACGGTCCAAACTAGGAAGGACATCTTGAGTTTCAAACAAGGCATGCATGAGACCTTTCATGAGGCATGGGGAAGACTCAAGGGATACACTCGAGATTGTCCCCATCATGGGTTCAAGAGAGGAGCCATTCTTAGCAATTTCTATTGGGGAGTTGATAAAGAGCACAAATGGACATTGGATGCCGCTAGCAAAGGGCGCTTTGCAAACCTCACCGTGGAGCAAGGAGAGCTACTTGTTGAAAACTTTGTTAAGAGTCATGAAAGTTACATTGAGAGGCATGATACAACCCCTCTAGAAAGATTATGTCAAGACTCCGAATTGAAAGGCTTGCAAGATGAATTGGATATAATGAAAAATGTCATAGGTGTGCAACAAAGAAGATCTTGTTTGGTTCATGAGCAACGCCGAGATGAAGTCAATTTTGTAGTCAACAAGGGGAATTACGGTCAAGAGAGTAAACTTCTCAATCAATGGTCTAACCATGACGTTCAAGGAAATCAACAAGGCTACAAAGAGAACCATGTGTATGCTCATATCTCTAAACAAGAAGAGGAACAAAGATAGGTGCTCCATCAAATCCTAGAAGGTCAACAAATTAATGATATCAAGTTTGGCAAGATGATGGGAGCAATGAATGACAAAATAGAGGGATTGCATGATGAGATCACCAATGAGATTGAGCAATTAGCCTTCCAATTGGAGACTTTGGAACCCAAATTGGTCAAACTCTCTTTGCCATCCGAGAAACCAAAGGATGTGACGGTTTTACCAATTGTCAACGAGGAGATTGATGAAGAAGAAACTCCCAAGGGTTTTAATGAGCAATTTGGAGACTCCAAGCGAGAGGAGGAAGTCAGGGACGTGGGCATAACTCCAAGGTATGCTTTAGCCTCCATCCAACGGATTCATGAAGAAGAGAGTTGTTTTGAGAAGAACAAAAAGGAACCAACTTTTGGAAATGCTATTGCCGATGAATTTGCTCTAGAGGGAACATGCCTAAGCTCTTTCTTCTTTCCCTCATTTGAGATTATGGAGAATGATGAACAAGAGAGGAATGATGAGAAGGTAAAAGACATGGGTAGTTGTGAGAAGATAGAAAAAGCTTCACCCCCAAAGGCTCGTAGGAAAAAGAAAGAATCTCATGACAAGAATGCTTTGGGTTATGGTAATATTGAAGAAGCTTTAGTATTGGATGGAGCTTGCTTGGAATCTCTCTTCTCTACCATAATGATGAGAGAGAAAGTAAGTACCAAGGGTAAAGGCACTAAGACCAAGAAGAAGAAACCCAATGATAACCACCCTCCCACCCTTGTCCCACCTTCTCACACAATGACACGCATCCCTTGGAGGTACAACGATGGAGCCGTTGAGTACAAGGTGAAGTGTATGGGAAGACCCAAACCCTTTGCCAAGGTTAAAGCATTCCTCACCACCGAGCTTAAGGAGAAAGGTCCAAAGGGTCTTAAAGAGGTCATGAACAAGGTCCTCAAGCTTGAACTCAAGGATCCACTATGGAGTGCTCACACTCGTCCATCATCTGCCTAAAAGGGTAACCAAAGTCAAACTTAGCGATTTTAAACAAAGTTCACTTGGGAGACATTCCCATGTTTATCATTGTATATATTCTATTTGCTTTCTAGTTTAAATTTTGTGTTTCTTGGGCGTTTTGATCTTTTGTTGAATGGTTGCAAGGTTTCTTGGTGGTCTAGTGGTCATGAGCTTCAAGAAAAGATGTGAGGAACCCACGTGATGAGTATGGCTTCTCTTGGACTTTCGACCACTCCCTCTCCTCCATTCCAAGGTTTGAACTACACTCCATTGCATTGTACATTCATCTTTTTGCATTACGTTTGCTCTCTCTTGACTTTTGTTGCACCGAGACGGTGCAATTCAAGTTTGGGGGATGGGTTTGTGTAATTCTTATTTTTTTATTTTCATACTTGAGTCCCATGCATAGAAAAACCTCAAAAATTTGAAAATTTTGCATTCATATAAGTCATCTAGTTGCATCTCATATTAAGATTGAGTCTAGAGTTCATATAGGATTTGCATTCATACGCATGGGTGCAATGGTGAAATTGTCCTTTTAAAATGTCAACTTAAGCTTTAGTAGTTAAATGCATTTGAACAACTTGAAAGTAAGGACTCACCATACTTGGATCATATGTATTGATGCTTTCGTCTTGGTTGAAACAAGCTTTGAATTGAACCATATCGTAACTATTTGAATCCTTAATTTGACTAGTAATTATCATGTTTATGCATTGAAAAATGGACTCATGGATACCATAGACATACTTGGGCTATCTTCTTCCTTTTTACCCCTCTTGTTAGTCCAAGTAGCCGATCCCCATCTTTGGGACGGTTATCCTCACCCTTAACTTACCCTCCTTTCAAGCCTAATTCTCTAGTGAGTGTTGTGAGGCCTATATTTTTTCGAATTGACTTGGCAAAAAGTGTTGGGTTTAGAGCGACAAGAAAAGGTTTTCATGTATATTTAGCTCGCACATCATCGGGCTAAGCATAGATTAGGCTAGATAGATGGGGAGTTTGGGGTGGAATGAAAAGAGAAAGTCTTGGGCGTGCAATAAAAAAAAAGGTAGAAACGAGGAAAAGAGTTGGAGAAGAAGAAGGGAAAAAGCTAATGATTGAAATGGTTGGCAATGGATATTTGGTATAGCTCTAAGTGATAAAGAAAATAGTCTCTAGCTACAAAAAGAAGAAAAAGCCAAAAATGGCTAGTGCATCCAAAAGATGAAGAAATATACCAAATAAGAAAAGCAAAAGATGAGTTAAAGAAGAAAAGGAAATGAGCCAAGCCATTTGTTGATCAAAGGTGAAGAAGAAGTTTTCCCTCAAGTCCTTAAATGAAGAAAATCGATGAGGTATGTGGTATATGAAAGGCAAAATGCCTTGGAGAAAAGGTAGCTTAGGAGTGATCTTCATGGGGCTTAGAGGTAGGGGTTGAAGTAATTTGGGACATTGGGTAGATGAAAGTCTATCCTTGTATGCATCAATTGCTTTTTACCCTTAACATTTTGCCAAAGTTCATTCATTTGTTGAGAGACCCCTTGATATCGAATTGCCACATTTATTGAGATCATTTTTTTTATCTCAAAACCCTTGTCCCCTAGCCAAGTGAGTTCATTTGATATGCATATGTGTGATTCATGGTTTCGTTTAATGGATGTTAAAGGATTTGGGGATATGAACGCTTGTGTAGGCTAATTCTTGAGCTTGATTCATATTGTGATGAGTATGGCCAAATCTTTTGGAGTAGAGATTGTTCAAGTGCATTTTAGAATCACAATTGAATGGTTTTCTTTTGTTGACATTTTTGGACTCTATCTCATCTTCATCGCTCTCTCTCTCCTTCTCTTGTTTGTTTGCTTGGGGAAAATCAAATGAATAAGTTTGGGGGAGTTGATATTCATGCATTTTACATGTTCTAGCTTGCATTTTAGTTTAACATTTTTAGTCATTTGCATGCATGATCATAGCTTTGTTTAGCATTTTGGTTTGAATTAGAGTATAAGGTGTTTGCATTAGGTCCTATGAGTCTTGCATGCATTTGGAGTGTTTTATAGGTGCTTGGAGTCATTTTGGAGAAGTTTAGAGAAATTGAGCAAAAAGGACCATTCCATAGCGTCTGAAAGAACTGGCAGGATGAAGGACTCCCGATCTGATTCAGGTTCTATAGCCTTCATGGAAGTTGTAGCCCAGTGAGTTAGATGTCCACAGGAGCTAAAATCAAGTTATTCGGACGTGTGGTTTGAGAGATATGGATGTTTTACTGGAGACGTATCCGTCTGGTCGAGAAACTATTGCCTTGTACCGGCCAACCACACCGCGGGTCTTCCATCCGGTCCTAGAACAGGAGAGATAACCGGCCTGTTCACAAATCCACGATCGTCCAGAAACCATACGGTCCAACACAGCAGCATTCACACATCCAAGTTACAGTATCAGCCGAAGTGACTCAAAGATCAGGCCAAATGAAGACCTTCCCGTGCCCAGTTTAATCGGAGGTATTGATGACAGTCATAGACAATCGAGCTGAATTTCGTTTAGTGGTGGTTTCATGTCATTCAGATCAGCCGTTCAAGAGATATGGCATATATAGCAAGGATACGTCTGTCTAGCATCCAAACGAGTTCTGCTCCAAATACGACGTCTGAAAGATTAACCCAGACAAAGGGTTTCCACTCCGATTCAGCTTCTGCTTTCTTCATAGAGGTTGTAGCCCAGTGAGTTAGCTATCCACAGGAGGTGGTTTTAGACCATTCGGATATGTAGTCCAGGAGATATCGCGGTTTTACCAACCAGTGCTCTTCTCACCTCGATCCACTTTCAATCGGCTCAATACCCGGTTTGTCCCGGGTTGACCTGGTCCGCCCAGCTTCCTATGAATTGCAAAAAGACCCAAATTTCATTCTAAGTCTTTTTCCCAAAAACTTTCCTAAGGCAAAAACTTCTCTTTTATTTTGTTCTTGGATTTTTGGAAGAGACCTTTTGATTGTAATGTAATCTTGAGTTTATTTCTTCTTAATCTATCTAATATTTCTTTCATTTTAATCTTTTTAATCTCTAATCATGGATTCAATCATCTTCCTTATGGGATTTGAGGGTTTCTCCATGGTTAGTGAGTAGGTTCTTTTAGGGCTCATGGATGAAGTTGATTAGGGGTTTTCTTGTTTGATCTATGATGTCTAGTGATTAGATTACATGTTTCCTCTCTTATTTAGGGTTAATAATGCTAGATTAGGTTTGGGAAAGCTAATCTATATCATAGGGAATTTCATGCACACAAGGTGTTCAATGAAATTCCCCAAGAACTAAAGAAGAGATTTTACTTGTTTAGCCTAAGGGATTAGTTGTCTAAAGAGTATTTTGGCCATTAGAACTTGATTTTCATGCTTGTTAATTAACTTTTCACAAATGGAAATTTGTTCTTGATTAGTTGATTAGCAAAGTGATTAAGACCATGAGAGTGGATTAGTCTTGTTTAAGTGTTCTAGGCTAAGGAAGACATGTTTGATTGTTTGTTTAGACATCATAGGTTAATCATAGAACTCTACAAAGTCCATAACCTCATCCAAGAGCTTGCCTTTATTAAGTTATTAATCTCGTTTAAGTTTGTTTAGTCTTGTCTGCTTATTTACTTGCTTAAATTTCAATTAGGTTGCTAGATTAAAACCACTTGATTTGCTTAGCTTATATAGTTTCTTGGATTCCTATTGTGTTAGCCTCTCACCCCTTGGTTCGATATCTTAAATACCACAATGACACGAGTGGGATTTGAGTAATTGATTAGTAAAAATCCTACTATCAACAACGTACAACCACGACAAGGTGGCAATGGAAACCACCACGCTCAAGGAGGCCAAGCACTGCACGTCCCACAACCACCCGCCCAACCAATGAGAGCTCCTAACCATCCCCCAATGGCTCAAAACGTGGTTGGTGCCACTATAAGAAAACACAGTTTTTGTGACTATTTTTTGCGACTACTTTTTTAGTCACAAAAAAGAGGGACGATATTGTGACTGATTTGCGACTACTCATAATGCAGAGGCATAATAGTCACAAATTACCGACTACAAAAAGTAGTCAGACAATAGTCGCTTATTTGCAACTGTTTAAGGACTTGCAAAAGTAGTCCTAAATTTGTGACTGATTTGCTTCGGTTTAGCAACTCCACTCGATTTTTTTTAAATAAACATCAAATAATATACAAAAAAATTCTAAACCATAAATTCTAAACCCTAAACCATCAAATAATATACATAAAAATTCAACACTTACAATTTTTAAAATATAATCATTTTATAAATCCTAAATTATAAACCCTAAACCTCTAACCCTTAATCATAAAATCTAAATTTTAAATTGTAAAATATATTTTGGAACAACTATGTACCCAAAATCATTGTAAATTGATATTCAAACCTTATATGTTCTTAAAGTTTAGGGTTTAAGGTAACATGTACACTAATTTGCAAACTCAGTTTTTGTGACTAATTTGCGACTAATTTGCAACTCCACTTGATTTTTTAGTAGAAATCAATAAATTCTAAACTTAAACCACAAACTCTTAACTCTTAACCCTAAACCTCTAACCCTTAATTATAAACTTGATCTAAATCTTAAATTTTAAACTAAATCTTACACATAAACATCAAATAATATACAAAAAATTCAAAACTTACAATTTTTTAAAATATCATCATTTATAATCCCTTTCATAAATCCTAAATTCTAAACCCTAAACCATCAAATAATATACAAAAACATCAAATAATATACAAAAAATTCAACACTTACAATTTTTTTAATATAATCATTTTATAAATTCTAAATTCTAAACCCTAAATCTCTAACCCTTAATCATAAACTCTAAATCTTAAATTGTAAACTAGATCTTACACATAAACATCAAATCATATATAAAAAATATAACACTTACAAAAATTTCAATATAATCATAACATGTACTAAGTGTTATATGTGTTTTATAAAGAATGATTTTGAAAGATAAAAAATTTCTCAAAATTTAATTATTTTTAAGTTTTAACATATTTTTGAACTGATATATACACAAAATCATTGTAAAATCATATTCAAACCTTCTAGGTTCTTAAGGTAAAGGTTTTTTGTTTGTCACAAAAAAGTTTCAAATTTGCGACTATTTAGCAACTCCAGTCGATTTTTTTTAATAATAGTCCCAAATTTGCGACTAATTTGCGACAACATGACAAAAATAATGAAAGCTTCTCATTGGCTAGTTCCTTGTGACGAGGATCGAGATCCTGTACCGTTGATTGGTTTAATCCAATGGTGGAGGATTTAAACTGTTTTTTTTTATTGATTTTACTTTTCTTTCTCTCTTCCTTCGATCTTCTTCTTCCTTTTTTTGTCATGTTGTCGGATTTAAACTCTTCTTCTTAAACCCACAATAACCTCATAGTAATCTCTCTGTCTCTGCCCATAAAATCATGGCTAATTTCAATTCTCGAAAATCCAAAAGCAACAACCTTCGTTGGTAGCCACAAAAACCAACTCTTCAAAGTTTTATTCTTTTTCTTTTAAATCAATAACCCAGAAACTCAACCGTTAATTTCTTCACAAAGAGAGAGAAGATAGAACCAAGTGAAAGTAGCGACTACAAGAGATGCAGAGAGATTTAAGACAAGGATAAATAGAATGAGGAGCGAGTCATTGGGTTGGGGTTGAAATCACCCATTTTTTAATATTGATTTTACTTCTCTTTCTCTCTCTCCTTTCTACGATCTTCTTCTTCTTCTTCCTTTTTTTAATCTAACTCTTTTTAATCTAACTTTTTTTTTTCAGATCTGATGTTAACAAATCTAGGTTCACCTCGTCGGGGAGATGCTCTCTTCTTCAATGGTTTCTAGTAGATCCGCCGGCGATAGGATGAAGATGAAGAGTGAAGATGAAGATGAAGGAGAGCGTGATGAAAGAAGAGAGAGAGGAGAAGCACCTCGCCGCAGAGAGAAGCACCTCGACGGAGAGATAAGCACCTAGCCGCAGCTCGCCGGAGAGAGGAGTTCCTCGCCGCAGGCATATCTGTTTTTTTGTTTTTTTTTATTTTTTGATTTTTTATTTTTTGTAATTAATAAATTTAATAAATAAAAAATTTTATTTTTTTTTAATTTTTTTTACAAATAGTCGCAAATCAGTCTGTAAATTAGTACTGATATTATAGTCACATATTAGTCGCAAAAGAGCGACTGTTTTGCGACCACTTTATTTAGCGACCAAATATTTACGATTAATCTTTTAGTCACAAAACGATCGCAAATGAATCATTTGCGACCATTTTGGGACTATTTTGGCAGTCGCAAAAATTTTGTTTTCTTGTAGTGTGCGGGTGATGCCGCCAATGCTCATCAAAACCGTCAAGGGATTCAAGCCCCACCGGTTGAGAACAACAACTTTGAAGTGAAGCCGGGATTGATCAACATGGTACAAAGTAACAAAGATGAATGGTGTCTCGGAAGACGGTTTCAAGCTAAGACTTTTCCCATTCTCCCTTGGAGATAAGGCTCATCAATGGGAACAGAGTTTTCCTTAAGGTTCAATCACGTCATGGGACGATTGCAAGCGAGCTTTCCTTGCAAAGTTCTTTTCTCCTTCAAGGACCGCCAAGTTGAGAAACGACATCTCGAGTTTCACACAATGCGGAAATGAATCCTTCAACGAAGCTTAGGAATGGTTTAGAAGCTTCACCTCTCAATGCCCGCATCATGGCTTCTCCAACGCCTCTCTTTTGAGTACCCTCTATCACGGTGCCTTACCAAAGATAAGGATGGTTTTAGACACGACTTCTAATGGGAACTTCTTAGCCAAAGATGTAGATGAGGCCATGGAGCTGATTATGGCCATGGAGCTCGTAGAGAACTTAGCTCAAAGCGACAGAACTTATGGGGATGATTATGACCGGGCTACGCGAACGACTACAAGAATTATGTGGGTAATCAAGGATACGAAAGAGGCGGTTTCAACAACAACAACCGCAACCACCCAAACTTCTCATATCGTAACCCCAACGTCGAAAACCCTCAAGACCAAGTGTATCCGCAACAAAATACCTTTGTGCCGTCCAACTAAGCTCAAGGTTCGAACTTCCAACAACAAGGTTTTTCTCCAAAGAACACTTTCAATGGAAACCAAGGTGGTTTTCAACCTAAGCAATCATTTGCACCACCCGGTTTCCCGCAACAAGTCCAAGGCACCGCAACCATGACCCAAGACAACGATTTGAAAGCCATGCTTCAACAAATCATCCAAGGTCAAGCAAATGGAGCTATGGACATAAGCAAGAAGATGGCGGAGATCAACAATAAAGTCGATTGCTCCTACAACGAGCTCACATCCAAATTTGAGACGTTGAACTCGAAAATCATGCGACTTGAAGGAAAGGGAGTGGCTTCTTCATCCCGACCACAAGGTCAATTACCGGGCAAGCCCGAGACTAATCCAAAGGAGTACGTGAACGCTATCACACTTCGATGTGGTAAGGAACTTCCCTCTCGTGAAGCTCATAAAATCGATGAGGTCATCGATGTCCAAGTTGGGGGGGGGGGGGGGAGAAGCTTGAAACTGAAAAAGATGTGACTAAGGATGGCATTGTGGGTATTAAAGACAAAAACAAGGAAGTTGTTGCTCAAGAGAAGTCTAAGAAGAGAGAGACCTTATTTGTCCCACCACCACCTTATGTACAAAAGCTACCATTCCCGGGTCGTTTCAAGAAACAATTGTTGGAGAAGTATAGGGCGATATTTGATAGACAAATGGAAAAGGTTGAACTTACCATGCCATTAGTTGATGCATTCCTCCTAGTGCCGCAATATGCCAAGTTCCTTAAGGATGCCATCAAAGAGAGATCGATTGAGATGGAAAGCATGGTGGTGTTAACTCATGAATGTAGTGCCATCATTCAAAAGAAGACAATCCCGAAGAAGCTTAGTGACCCCGGTAGTTTCACTCTACCTTGCGCTCTTGGACCATTAGCTTTCGACAAGTGTTTATGCGATTTTGGAGCAAGTGTTAGCTTGATGCTGCTTTCGGTTGCAAAGAGCCTTGGGTTTGTCCGCTACAAAGCTTGTAAGATTTCTCTTATCCTTGCGGATAGATCGGTGAGACATCCTATTGGAATGCTTGAGGACTTGCCTATCATGATTGGAGATTTCGTAGTTCCAAAGGATTTCATTGTATTGGAGATGGACGAGGAGCCTAAGGATCCTCTAATATTCAGGAGGTCCTTTTTGGCAACCGCGGGTGCAATCATTGATGTTAGAAAGGGGAAGATCGACCTTCACTTGGGTAAGAACGAGATACTAGAGTTTGACATCAACGATGTTATGAAGAGACCCACCATAGATGGTCAAGTCTTCTATATCGAGGTGATGGATGAATTAGCGGACAAACTCTTGGAGGAGTTGAATCTTGAGGATGGTTTGCAAGTTGCCTTGACTAAGGATCACGGTGAAAATGGGTATTTGAATGAAGCTAGTGAGAGCTACAAGCTGATTTTGGATTCACACAAGCCGATGGTTGGTGAAGCCATGGTCATTGATTTGGGTCTTCAAGGGATGAAGTGTGAAGACGGTTCCACAATGAGCTCGGTCCAAGAGAGCTTTGCTTTGGAAGCGGATCGAGACGAGGACGGGAAAGAAGCTAGCAATTGTAAGACTAGCATAGATGACGATTGGAGTGAACTCAAGGCGCCTAAGGTGGACCTCAAGCCACTTCGCGTTGGGCTAAGGTACGCTTTCCTAGGTCCCAATGAGTCATACCCGGTCATAGTAAATGAGAACTTGAAAGATGATGAATTGTCTTCCATTTTGAACGAATTAAGGAAGTATAGAAAAGCCATTATTTATTCCTTGGATGACATCAAAGGCATTTTCTCTACTATTTGCACACATAGGATAAATCTAGAAGATGAATCGATGACTTCTATCGAACATCAAAGGAGGTTAAATCCGAATTTGAAAGAAGTCGTCAAGAAAGAGATTCTAAAGATTCTAGATGTGGGGATTATCTATCCTATATCCGATAGTAAGTGGGTATCCCCGGTCCATGTGGTGCCCAAAAAGGGAGGAATGACGGTTGTGAAGAATGAAAAGGATGAATTGATACCCACTAGAACCATAACCGGCCATAGGATGTGTATTGATTATCAAAAACTTAACTCCGCCTCTAGGAAAGTTCACTTCCCACTCCCATTTATTGACCAAATGCTTGAGAGGCTTGCAAACCACCCATACTATTGCTTTTTTGATTGGTACTCGGGATTTTTCCAAGTCCCGATACATCCCAATAATCAAGAAAAGACAACATTCACATGCCCCTACAGTACCTTCGCTTATCGAAGGATGACGTTCGGGTTATGTAATGCACCAGCGACTTTTCAACGGTGTATGATGTCTATATTTTTGGATTTGATCAAAGAAATGGTTGAGGTTTTTATGGATGATTTTTCTGTATATGGCTCTTCGTTTGGTGTGTGTCTTTCCAATCTTTCCAAGGTACTCACTAGGTGCGAGGAAACAAATCTCGTTTTGAATTGGGAGAAGTGTCACTTCATGGTCCGTGAGGGAATCGTCCTCGGGAACAAGATTTTGGAGAAGGGAATCGTCCTCGGGCACAAGATTTTGGAGAAGGGAATCGAAGTGGACAAGGCCAAGATTGAGGTTATGGTGAGTTTGGAACCGCCAAAATCGGTTAAAGACATCTGAAGCTTCGTGGGTCATGTCGGGTTCTATCGGAGATTTATCAAGGATTTTTCAAAGATAGCAAGACCACTCACAAGGCTTCTTTGCAAAGAAGTGGAGTTTAACTTTGATTAAGAATGCCTTGAGGCATTTTTGGAGATCAAAAAGGTTCTTGTGAGTGCACCTATCGTTCAAGCACCGGATTGAAGTCTCCCTTTTGAGATTATGTGTGATGCTAGCAATTATGCGGTAGGAGCGGTTCTCGGGCAAAAAAAGACAAAAGATGCACGTTGTCTACTATGCAAGTAGGACACTTGACGATGCACAAGGAAGGTATGCTACTACGGAAAAAGAGCTACTTGCGGTTGTTTTCGCTATCGAGAAGTTTAGGTCCTATGTAGTTGGCTCCAAGATCATCGGCTACACGGATCATGCAGCCTTGAGGCATATCTATGCTAAAAAAGATACCAAGCCAAGGCTCTTGCGATGGATCTTGCTACTTCAAGAATTTGATATGGAGATCGTCGACAAGAAAGGAATTGAAAATGGAGTTGCGGATCATTTGTCTAGGATGCGCATTGAAGATCTTGTGCCAATCGACGATTCACTCCCCGAAGAGCATCTTATGTTGGTTGGTGTTTTGAGGAAAGGTCTTAAGGCGGTGGAAGTTCTCAAAGAAGCTAAGGGATTAGAAGATGAAAAGCTACCATGATATGCAGATTATGTCAACTACCTAGCTTGCGAAAAAGAACCGCCAAGGTTGAATGGCTACCAAAGGAATAAGTTCTTTAGAGACATCACTCGTTTCTATTGGGATGAGCCTTACTTGTATATGCTTTGCAAGGACAAACTCTATAGGAGATGCATCCCCGAGGAAGAATTTGAGGGCATCTTGATGCATTGTCACGGTTCATCATATGGAGGACACTTTGTTTCATTCAAGACGGTTGCTAAGGTCCTAGAAGCGGGATTTTGGTGGCCGACTATGTTCAAGGATGCTCAAGAGTTTGTATCGAGGTGTGACGCATGTCAAAGATAGGGGAACATTAGTAGAAGAGACGAAATGCCACAAAATCCGATCCTAGAAGTAGAGATTTTTGACGTGTGGGGCATATACTTCATGGGGTCGTTTCCTTTGTCCTACGGAAATCAATACATTTTGGTGGTGGTGAATTACGTCTCTAAGTGGGTCGAAGCAATTGCAAGCCCGACAAATGATGCAAATGTGGTTCTCAAGTTGTGTAAGTCGATAATTTTCCCTCGCTTTGGAGTTCCACGGGTAGTGATAAGTGATGGCGGTTCCCACTTCATCAACAAAGTGTTTGAGAGCTTGCTTAGGAAGCATGGAGTCAAACACAAAGTGGCCACACCTTATCACCCCCAAACGAGTGGCCAAGTGGAAGTCTCTAACCGGCAAATAAAGGCAATCTTGGAAAAGACCGTTAGTGCCTCGAGGAAAGATTGGTCCGTGAAATTAGATGATGCGTTGTGGGCTTACCGAACCGCTTACAAGACACCAATTGGAAAACGCCATTCAATCTTCTTTATGGAAAGTCTTGTCACTTGCCGGTTGAGTTGGAATACAAGGCTTTATGGGCGGTGAAACTTCTCAACTTTAACACCAAATCAGCCTCGAAAAAACGTCTCCTTCAATTGAACGAGCTTGATGAGGTCCGCCTAGATGCTTATGAAAGATCACGTCTCTACAAGGAGAGAACGAAGTTGTTCCATGACAAGAAGATAACACCCAAGGATCTTAAGGTTGGGGACCAAGTGTTGTTGTTTAATTCCCGGTTGAAACTATTTCCCGGGAAGCTCAAGTCAAGATGGTCCGGGCCTTTTAAGATAAAAGAAGTGAAACCGTATGGCGCGGTTGTGTTATTCAACAAAACAGGTGGAGAATTCACGGTGAACGGACAACGTCTCAAACCCTATATGGTGGGTGATTACATTGAGGAAGGGATCACGGTTCCTCTCTCGAACACTCTTTCCGCCTAAGCGGGGTAACAAACGTCGAACTTAGTGACGTTAAACAAAATGCTCAAGGTAGACACCATGCGTATCCCATTGTAAATACTTTTCAATTTAGCATTTTCTTTTCTTTTCCAGATCACTTTGATGCTCTTTGGTAGTGTTCTTCAGGTTTTGATGGGTTTAGAGGTTTTGAATCGAGAAACAAGGAGATTGGGTCCGGGAAAACCGAAAGGCAGAGGACTGCACCGATCGCCCCTGGATCGGTGCAGTGGATCGGCGTTACAGCCGAGAGTTCGCATCGATCAGGATTCGTGAGAAGAGATCTGCACCGATCGCTCCTTGATCGGTGCAGCGGGTCGGTGCTAACCTCAGGAAATTTGCATCAACAAGGATTCGTGGGAAGAGAACTGCACCGATCGCTCCTGGATCGGTGTAGCGGATCGATGTCGCATCTGAAAGTTCGCACCGATTGACAGTACCGAGCAAGGACCGATCGGTGCGAAGCAAAAAATCAGCACCGTTTGCCGACACCGGTCCAGAGTCGATCGGTGCAAGTTGGGTCAACGAAAGTCAATGCTGTTAACCTGATTTAGCCCGTCTGACCCGACCGGACCTGCGAAAACTTCCCCCTTCCCCGCGATTACCCCAGCGCCGCGTACCGATCCTTCTTCTCCCTCATTTTTTTCCTTTATCAATAACGTTTTCCCTACTTGCTCAAATTTTGTGATTCGAATTGCTGCAAACTCGATTTTTAATTCTCTCTTTGGATACACACTGTTTTTGATGTTTGTGCTCTCACCCCCAAGGTATTTGACCCATGATTTCTTTGAGAATCCATAAATTTGTTCTTGAGTGAATTATTTTATGGAATTGCTTGGATGTGCCTTTAGCTTGAGTTTAGCCTTGGAGTTTGCTATAGGATGATTAATTTGCTTGTTTCTTGAACCAGATTGAGCTTTTGATGAAAATTTTAATATTTGTGTTCTTGACTCTAAGTTGATTTTCGATGGAGATTTTTCTTGGGATATTAGGAGTTTGATCAATTTGTTTGAGCCCGATGGTTTATTGTTGTTGGATTGAATTACTTCTATCTCATGAAACTCTTTTGTTCTCAATTGATCATCCTTGAACTTCATCGATTATTGGGTATTTGCTTCCATGAAACTCATGGCTTTTTCGAAGAATGTGTAGGAACCATGGGACGAACAAGAGCCGCCACAAGGGAGGATGAAACTCAAGCTCAAGCTCAAGCTCAAACCGCGGGGAATGAGATTGTTGAGGCATCGGGTTCTAGAGCCAAGAAGCCGGTCGATCCAAAAAGTGCCAAAGCTAAGGGCAAACAAGTCGCGAAGGGCAAGGGAACCGCGGTTTCCGGGAAAAAGAAGAGTACAGCTAAGGACAAAGGCAATGCGGTTGCCGTACCGGCTCCTCCAACCCCGGAAGAATGCTTTGAAAAACTCATAAGCATGGATTTCGAGCAAGGGAGATTTGTGGACGCTATTGTGCTAGAAAGGATGTGGATCCTTGAAGACCTGGCAACAATCTTCGACAACATGGGTCTTGACGCTTTTTGCACATGAAGGATATAGCCCACCAAGAACCCACATGCCAATTCCTATCTTCCCTACGGGTATCCTTCTACGACGAGCATCACAAAAAGGGGAATGCACAAAACGGATTTGGGGTCATAGAATTCGTGGTAAACGGGAAAGACTATCGGATGACCTTCCATGAGGTTTGCCAAGTATTTGGTTTCCGGGAAGAAGGAACAAGTGGAACCCCGTACTTTCATTACCCGAAGAATGAGCTCAAACGGTTATGGGAAACCATTGGTTATGGAGAGTATCGTTCGGGCAACAACAAAACCACTCATATCCGCAACCCGGCAATTCGATACGTCCACAAGGTACTTGCCCACATGTTCTTCTTGAAGATAGAATTTGGGCCAGTAACACTCGACGAACTAGAATTGATGGCTTTGGGTTTGAGACCTCTTCTACCGGTTTTCCCCAACGGGATAGTGTTCGAAGGCAACGAGCGCACCCCAAACCTTGCAACTCTCTTGGTGCGGCGTTTCTTTTGCTATAAAGCATGGGCGTATGAGACAAAAAAACAAGAAATCCGCTATTAGCATCGGTTGGTTAGTGACTCCCATCCTTAAAGCAAAAGAGGTCAAGTTGTCAAACGAGCGGATAACGTGGGATTTGATGGATGAAGCGTACCTTATACGGATGAGATCCCTCAAGGGAAGGATAGGAAGCATGCTCGCACATAACGTCACCCTTGGCGCGAAAAAGGTGGTTCAAGTTTTGCTACCTGACGCGGATCTCACTTGTCTCCAAAACTGGCAAAACATCTCCTTCTATCCCGCCAAGGAAAATCTCTATGACCCGACCATTTACCCACCCATTGGTTTAGCTCACAGAGAAGGGAGCGGTAGAAGTACGCACGAGGGGACAAGCAACACTGACGTGTCCCCTAACTCCAACGACGAAGCCGATAGCCCACCACTCCCTATGCCTACTTACGGGAGTGAGAGATACCACTTTGAGCCGTTCGATGAAGCGATGGGAGATTCGGCTACTCGACACGCGCACCACCAAACGAGACTCCTCCAACGGTGGTGCAAGTGGCAAGACCGCACGATGAGAAAGTTGGCGCGGTCGATCAAGAGTTTAAAGAAGGCGGCCAAGGAGCTTAAGGCCATGGGTTCTTGTGAAGCGGCAAGCGACGTGCGAGGCGAGCCAAAGGAGATGAGACGTCTCGACATGGGGGAAAGCTCGCGTGGTGGAGACACGCACGGTTGGACAAGACACTCGGTTCGTGAAGAGAAAGCGGAGAAACTAAAGGCGATGTGGTCTCCTTCTCCATGCTCTAGCAACCCGTCGTACTCAATGGGGTCTTCCTCCCCATCTCAAGACTACTAGGTAACACTCCAAGATATTTGTATATAATTTTTGTTTCTTGAGTCTAGCATTGTATAGTTGTTTTTACCTTTTTATTTGGGTCCTTCCTCTGAATTTATTTCACACCGGGACGGTGTGATTTAAGTTTGGGGGAGGGGCCGGTATCTAATCATGTTTATTTTGATTTTATTTTTGATTTTACATTTTGAGTCTCATGCATTCATGCACCCATCTATGGCATAGAAAAAACAAAAAAAAATGAAAATTTTGAAAATCTTAAACACAAAAAGATCGCATATAGTTGCATATAGGTTTTATTTGCATTTGCATTGAGAGCAATGATGTGATTTCCACGTGTAATGTCATTTTAAGAGCTTGATTCATTGCCCTCGTTGTTGGTTGTTTTATGCTTTTAATCGAGTTTGAAATCAAGAATGAACCATATTTTGATCTCATGTTTCACTACTCTCGTTTTAGCTAAAGCAAGTCTTGATTTGATTTCCAATCCTACTTAAGTGAGAACCTTAACTTTGACACCTAATTATCATGCTTGTGCATTGCATAGTGAATTCATGGGTACCACATACATACTTGGGGTATCTTATTCACTTTGCCACTCTCTTGTTAGCCCAAATAGCCGCTTCCCATCATTGGAACGGTTTACCACACCTTTAGCCTACCCTCTTTCAAGCCAAATCTTTAGTGAGCGTATGCGAAGCCTAATTTTCCGAGTAAGCTTGGCAAAAAGTGTTGAGTTTAGGGCGACAAAGATAGGTTTGCATGTAGATATAGCTCGACATCGCGGGCTAGACTAGGCTAGCTAGGAAGGGGAGTTTTGGGGTTTGGATTGGACGAGAATGTTAGATCGATGGGAAGAGAAGAAAAAGGATAAAGGGGAAATTGTCAGAGGATACATGGTTGGTAGTAAAATTTGATTTAGCTCTTAATATCAAAGTTAGTCTCCAAATGTTCAAAGAAGAGAAAAGAAGTCAAAAGTTGGCTAAAGCATCAAGGTGATGAAGATGGAGACAAAGCAAAAGAAATCGACAAGTATAGCTAAAAGAAATGAAGTTAAAGCACCATACCATGAGTCAAGGAAGAAGAAGAAAATTTCCCCAAGAGAAACGAGAGAAAGAAGACGTGTGGAAGAAGAAGGTAAAAAGCCTTGAGGGATAGGGGTAGTTTAAGTTGGGATTCACTACAAGAAATTAGGGTTTTTATAGCAGGCCAGTATAGCGTTTTTTTCGATTATGCTATGGTTGACATATATCTGGTTTTTACATAGCGTTTGTATATTTGTAAACGCTATGATAGAGTCATAGATGTTAAACAAAAATTAGGCGTCTCGTTTTATAGCAGAACCATAATTGAAACGTTATGGAAGTGTTAGGCGGTATACTCTCCCGCGACACTTAGAAAATTTTCCCCCAAAATCACTTAGAACAGACCATTCGTGCAAAACAAAACAGATCTAAACATCTTTGTTTCATATCGAAATCTCAATTCCCCACTCCAATCCTCACTCTCCCTCGCGAATCCTCACTCTCCCTCGCGAATCCTCACTCTCCCTCTCGAATCATCACTCTCCCTCTCGAATCCTCACTCTCCATCTCGAAATCTCAATTCCCCAACCCGAAATCCTATGTTACTGTTTTCCAGGTAGCTTTCAGGGTGCGAGTGAGTGAAAAGTATGTCCAATTTATTGGGTTTTTGTTTCAATTTGTGTTTTTGATCCACTGTTTCTCTAGTTGCAATCGATTTAGGGCTTAGCATCTCCAAGTCTAAGTGTTGTATATCTTTTATAAGTGTTTTTTTCTAACTGTAATCGATGCTTCCATTTTTTTGCAGAGAGCTTTGGGTTTGCAGTCAACAAATACGAACACAAATTAAGCAGGTGATTCATTAGTTCTGTGACTCACTTCTTCTCATATTCTCTGTGTTGAATGGTATGGTGTTTGAGTGTCCGTTCAGTACAAGAAATTTCTTAACTGAGTTCTTCTCATATTCTCTGTGTTGAATGGTATTTTGAAAACACCCTAATGTAAATGGTAGCTAACAAGTCTCACAATTTACTTCACTGTTGTTGTTGTTTGCAGTTAGCTATGGCATTGATATGGATTGGCTTTGCAGTGTGATTTTTAAGTTGCCTAATTGTTTTGGGTATCACGATTCTTTTGTTGATGATCTTTGTTTTGCACCTGTAGTATAGTTTTAAGTCTCTTTGAGATTGAGATTGGTACCTAGCTAGTCTCACCTCTAAAATAGCTTAATAAGCTTTGCATTGTGAAGTTACATAATATGATTTCTCACCACCTGCATAATAAGCTTTTTCTTTGCATTGTGAATTAATTGTATGCACATTTGCTTGGAGCTGTTGTAAAATGGATAAAGCTTCGCATTTCACTTCTCATTTATTATGACTGCTATGATTGCGATCGTTTAATGACAATGAACCGATGATGGTATTCCCATTAACTGTTTCACTATGATCTTTGTTTGCCTTTTGGACCAGTAAAAAAAAGGAGGACATAATGGAAGCAAGGAAAGAGATCATTTGCGGACTACCGGCGTATGGAATCGTACCACACTTCCTCCAACAGGCACGACAAGAATCTCAAGTTGATACATGAAGTGATGTAAAGGAGATCACGCAACTAGAGTATAGACGCTCTCTCGCTCACCTTGGATACATGATACGGGCTGAGGAATACGATGAAGACATTGAACCTGATTTCCGAAGAATTATTCCACACCTCAGAAAGGAAGAACAAAAGGTCACAAACCAACTCAACTCAGCTTCAATGAAACGATCAAAACAAGAACAAGGAGAATCCTCAAGAGGCAAGGGTCGTCGTCGAGACTAAGGAGCATAAGCTATGTATTTTGTAATGTGTAAAAAGACTAGTTGGTTTAATGGGAATCTATGTATTTAGTTTAAACTATGTATTTTGTAATGTGTTTGATAATATGAATAAGAAGAAAACGACCAAAACTATGAACTATGTATTTTGTAAGAATGGCTTTAGATGTGTTCTTATTTTTAACTTAAAGGGGCTTATCAGCATATATCTTTGAATTCGTTGGAGTTTTGATCACGTCTTTTACATTAGAAAGAATGAGTTGATTTCTGGCTTGCAGTTGATGAGATTTGTGTGTCAAAACAATTTTGGGAAAATTTGTGGAACCCGCGACACTTAGTCTCAGAACCCGCGACACTTAGCCAAAATTTGGGGAAATTTTTTCCCTCTTCCTTCTTCCCTCTTCCCTCTTCCCTCTTCCCTCTTGCCCCTTTGGCTCCAATTTCCCGACACTTAACCCAGAACACGAAAATCTACTGTGATTTTCAGAAAATCCCAAACTCTCTTTTTCTTCCTTTGGCGATCATTTCCCATCGATTCAAAGCTTCATTGTTCAATCAAAAAGGTTTGTTAGCATTCAATCAGAGAAACAAGAGTCTTAGCAAGAATTGATTTTAGACACATCGATTTTGAGGTTTAGACACATCGATTTTGAGGTTTAGACACATCGATTTTAGACACATCGATTTTGGGTTTTCATTCTGAGTTTCTGTTTGAGTTTTGATTTTTGTTTCTGTTTGAGTTTTGATGCATGTTGGGTTCTGTAGATTTCTGTTATGATTTTTGTATTAAGATTGAGTTTGAGATTCATTATGTTTATTCTTCAGTTTCAGAAATGGGAAAGCCAATACGACGAGGAGAAGTTGTAATCCGTCGTAGTAAACGTAATCAAGGCTTGGAGGCCACACCTGCAATAACACTAAAGGTGATTAAGAGAAGAACTGGTAGGAAAAAGACAGTGGTTGCTCAACCTGATGATGTAGAAGATGCTGTGGAAGAAGATGCTGTGGAAGAAGATGCTGTGGAAGAAGATGATGTGGAAGAAGATGCTGTGGAAGAAGATGTTGTGGAAGAAGATGTTGACGCTGAAGTTAATGAAGTTAATGAAGATGATGAGGATGAGGCTGAGAAAGTAATGGCTGAAGATGAAGTTGCTGAGAAAGAAATTTCTCAGAAAGAAGTTACTGAGAACCAAGGGTCTCAGCAAGAACAAGATGGACATGAACATAATGAGAATGAAGAAGAAGCTGTCAATATGGAACAAGATGGAGTTAGCAATGCTAACACTGATGATGTAGTGAAAGAAAAAAAGAAAAGAGGACCAACAAAGTTGCGTAAAGTGGCTGAAAATCCTCATGAAAAGGTTGTGGTTACATTCACTGACTTTGGTGATCATGTTGGAACTGGTTCAGTAACACTATCATCTTTTCTTGGTCCTCTTGTGAGGGAACACGTTCCGGTAACACTTACTGATTGGAGAAAACTTGATGCAGTGACAAGAGACACAATGTGGGAGGAAATTCAGGTATATATACAACTAAGTTTTTTTTAATAACTATGAAATTATAAACATGTTTGACCTTTGCATATTTTGATGCAGGGGAGGTTTAACGTGCAAGAAGAGTGGCAGAAAGCTGTTATTTTGAAGCAGTTGGGATGTTTGTGGAGGGCTGGGAAGTCAAGGCTAGTGACACAAATACGAGATGCGAAGAATGCTGCTGAGAGAATAGCTTTAAAACCCAGCAACATCCCATCCATTCAAATATGGAACTCTTGGGTTAGGAACAAGACTACCACAACTTTCAAGGTTAATTATCCATGTTTAATAAGTTACTTTCTTGTTTATAGGTCGTGTCTTATAGATTTAATCACACTCAAATTTATATTGTAGGAAATAAGTCACAAGTACAGAGAGCTAAGAAGAAATCAGATTCCTCACACCACCAGCCGCAAAGGAATGCTTCGATTAGCTGATGATATGGTAAAAAGAGTACTCAATCATCTATAATGTATGGTAGAATAAAATGGTACTCAAATATGTATGTATTTTATATAGAGAAAAAAGAGTAAAGACCCAAGTAAGGTAAGTAGGAGTAAGATATGGATTGCGGGACACACTCATTCTGATGGTAGACCTGTGAATCCTCAATTTGCTGAGACTATTGTAAGAATTCTGATACTTGTTATCTTGTGTATAATTAATGGATTATGTTCAATGAGTTATCTTGTGTATAAATGTTTGTATCAGGAACAAATACAGTCACTTGATAGTCAAATGGACTCTACATCAGCTTCTGATAATATAAGGGAAGATGCTGTGAGCAAGATTTTGGGAAAAGACAAACCTGGCCGAGTAAGGGGATTTGGCAGAGGGATTACGGCTACTAAGCTAGCATTTCTGAAATCTAGAGACACAAAGATTGCTGATATGCAAAGTGAGATTGAAAATTTAAAGGCAATGGTCCGAGACTTGGCTGGAAAGAAGGTAAGTATTTTCATATGACACTTGGTCAACTATTCTTATGACATTTAATAATTCCTTTTCATTTTGTCAGAAAATTAATGGTGATACTGAAACATCTTAGAGTGTTTCTGATTTCAAAGAAGGAGTGAGAGTACAAATACTGGATTGGTTTGAGTCAGAAGATGTTGTTATTGGTGAAGGAGAATTATGCTCTTGTGAACCGATGTACAAAATTGGTCGTATACCAATTGGTCCTAATGCAGTGGCTATTCTTGTTAAGTCTGCATTAACCTCAGAAACTTATCTCTGGAGGCCTACACCAGATGTGTCAACTCTTCAGGAAGCTGTGGGATGCAAAATAGCTTGGCCAATAGATAAATTGATTTTAGACAGGACTCCAAACTCTACTTCTGTTGTATCCAAGGTAAAGTTTTTCAATCTTGTTTTGTTTCCTTTTCATAACTCTAATCATTACCTTTTTCCATTTTAGGAAACCAATGTAGATGAAACTCGAAGATGCAATATATATGATTGGACTAATGAAGACGAGGAGGTTATTGCTGAAGGAATCATGTGCTCATCTAATTCAAAAGAGATGGTTAACAATATACCTCTAGGTCCAAATGCTGTTGTTATTGAAGTTGTGAAGGTGTTTAATAATGATGCTCATTTGTGGAGGCCAACTGCTGATATGTTTTTGATTGGTGATGCAATTAACGAGAAAATCGCATGGCCAGTCCTGAAGGTTGAACTCTTGCCTATAACCAGTACAGATGCAACACCAATTACAGTGGTATGTTATTGATATGAAGTTATTTTATTTGTTTGTCTGTTGTATTGATGTTGGAACTTGCTTATATTATCTTGTTTGAAATGTAGAGTCCAGTCACTAGCAATAGTTCCACCAAAAGTGCAAAGAAGAAGTGTATTCTTTTATAATGCAACAACTCTGGACGCAAGGTAGCTGAAGGGAGAGTAACTTCAACTGATCCGAAAGATGTGTGCCACTTTGTACCCCTAGGTCCAAATGCAAGCAAGGTTTGGATTGAAGTGGCTAAGCTTGGTAATGCAAGTGTCTGGAGACCAAATTCAGAGATTGCATACATTTCTGATGCAATAGGTTCAACTGTGGCATGGCCAAATGACAAACTATTGTTCATTTGAAACTTAAGACATGGTTTGGTAGTCTAAGATGCTGGTCTGGTTTGGTAATAAACATATATGTGTATTTCCGGTTATGCTTCATGTTGAAATCAAACTTGTTGTATTTTTGTACTAATGTAATATTATGTGATATATGTTTTATTTAAACCTTAAAACAAATTCGATAAATTATTTCAAATTATACCGTAAAATATAAAATACTATTACAAAATACAAAAAAAGTTAGTGAATTTGATTTAGAGTTTAGGGTATAGGGTATATGGTATAGGGTTTGAAATATTTTTTAGTTTTACTGTTTCATATTAAGGTTTAGGGTTTAGGGCATAGGGTTTATAATTTACACTTGAAACATATTTTTACTATTTGTCTCTTAATAAATGAAAATAAAAATAATTAGAAGAATTTCCGAATTTGATTTAGTATATACCACAATAGACTTAGTGTATAAGGTTTAGAGTTTGATTTAGTGTATAGGGTTTAGGTTTAGGGTTTCAATTAAAGTCTCTCGTTTTATGATTTATAGTATTGGAGTATAGTGTAAACGATTCACGTTTGAAACATATTTTCCAGATTCGTCAATTACAAAAAATATAAATCTTAAAATCAAATATTTTTTAGTTTTATTGTTTCATATTAAGGTTTAGGGTTTAGGACATTGGAGTATAAGGGTTTATAATTTACACTTGAAACATATTTTGACTATTTGTCTCTTAATAAATGAAAATAAAAATAATTAGAAGAATTTCCGAATTTGATTTAGTGTATACCACAATAGACTTAGTGTATAAGGTTTAGAGTTTGATTTAGTGTATAGGGTTTAGGTATAGGGTTTCAATTAGTGTATAAGGTTTAGGATTTATAGTATTGGAGTATAGTGTAAATGATTCACGTTTGAAACATATTTTCCAAATTATGAACTATGAACTATAAATTATAAATTATGAACTATAAATTTTAGATGGTAGATTTAAACATCAAAATTAAATTAAAAACTATATTACCAAATAAAAGCACCTGATTGGTTAATCCATATTCACAAGGATTCCACTTTTGTTTTAATCTCAACCATTGATAAAATTCAATCCCACGGACATTAATCAACTCCTTCTTTTTCTCCTCTTCTCCTACTCTTCGTCTCCTTCGCCGTCGACCCACACTAAGCCTTCTCTCTCGTTCCCTCTTACGGTGGTTCATCTCGATCCATTCGTTTCTTATCGGCTGTTATTCAAACCACATTCTATTGGTTCGATTTATGTTTTCGAAAAATTTCAGATTAGACAAATCGTTTTCCTTCTCCCACGCCTCATTCTTCGTTACACAAATATCACCACGAACAAAACGCACTCGAGCTCAATTGTTTTGAAATGGATAAGGCATGGATTTGGCTGCGAAGGTATGAACTCAAATCTCTCCATCAAACTTTTATTCGCCGATTAAACTTGTTAGGCTAACTTGTATTTTCCGATTTAACATGTAGGACTAGTCCTGAGTACTCAGAAGGAGCAACTAATTTCGTGAATTCATCAGCAAGAAGATTGGGTAATCTGTCTGAAATGATATGCCCATGTAGAGATTGCCGCAATTTATGCCATCAGTTATTAGATAAAATAGTTGAGCATCTAGTTATTAGGGGTATGGATAAGAAGTATAAGAGTTCTTGTTGGAGTATTCATGGTGAAAAAAGAGATGATACAAAAGACAATGCTCTTGAATCTGAAACTGAGGCATTTGATTTGTTGAAGACAGCATTTTGTATGGGTGAAGGTAGTCCAAGTCAGACGAATGACAATGGGGAAACAAATGATGATGATGACGAAACAGAATTTAGGAAAAAGTTAAGAGAAGCTGAAACTCCATTGTACTCTACTTGTATCAAATACACAAAGGTTGCAGCAATCATGGGACTTTACAGAATCAAAGTTAAGGGTGGTGTGTCTGAGAACTACTTTGATCAGCTGTTGGTTTTAATTCATGATATGCTACCTGAAGACAATGTTCTTCCAAAGAGTACATAATCAATCAAAAAATTTCTGAAGATGTTTGGTTTCGGCTACGACAATATTCATGCTTGCAAGAATGATTGCATACTGTATAGGAAGGAGTTTGAAAAGGTGGAAAGCTGTCCAAAATGCAAAGTTTCAAGATGGGAAAAGGATAAGCACAGTAATGAGATAAAGGTAGGGATTCCAGCAAAGATCCTTAGATATTTTCCAATCAAGGACAGATTTAGGAGGATGTTTAGATCAAAAAGGATGGCTGAAGATTTGCGTTGGCATTCTACCAATGCCACTGAAGATGGTACAATGCGACATCCTGTTGATTCTCTATGTTGGGCACAAGTGAATGATAAATGGCCAGACTTTGCAGCTGAACCAAGGAATCTTAGACTTGGAATTTGTACAGATGGGATGAACCCTTTCTCCATGCAAAACACCAATTACAGCACATGGCCAGTGTTGTTAGTGAACTATAATACGCCTCCAACAATGTGTATGAAGGCTGAAAATATAATGTTGACTTTGTTGATCCCTGGTCCAACAGCTCCTAGTAATAACATAGATGTTTACTTAGCACCATTGATAGACGATTTACAAGATTTGTGGGCTGAGGGTATTGAAGTGTATGACTCATTTGTGAAGGAGAACTTCACACTTAGAGCCTTGCTGCTTTGGAGTATCAGTGACTATCCAGCCTTAGGGATATTGTCTGGATGTAAAGTGAAGGGGAAACAAGCTTGCAATGTATGTGGAAAGGATACACCTTCTAGGTGGCTTAAGTTTAGCCGTAAGTATGTATACATGGGAAATAGAAAGAGACTACCGCCTGGCCATCCTTACAGATACAAAAAGGTTGGTTTGACAACACTGTTGAGGATGGAAATGCCAATAGGATACCATCTGGTGCTGAAATATATGAGACACTAAAAGCGTTTACGAATGATTTTGGAAGACCTCTAGATAAGGAAAAAAAAAGAAAGAGAACAGATTTGAAATTGGATGAGATGGTTCAAGAAGAAGAGTGTGAAGAATCAAATGATCTATGGCGGTGGAAGAAGAGATCAATATTTTTCGAACTACCTTACTGGAAGGTAAAGTATAGTAACTGAACTATATTCTCAATTATGCTATGTATACGAATATGCCTAACAGTTTATTGTTTCTTGTGTTAGGATATGCCTGTTCGTCACAATATTGATGTGATGCACGTAGAAAAGAATGTGTCGGATGCTATATTGTCTATCTTGATGCAAAGTGCCAAGTCAAAAGATGGGTTGAAAGCAAGAAAAGACTTAGAAGATATTGGAATCAGAAAACACTTGCACACAGAGGTTAGGGGAAAGAAAACGTACTTACCTCCAGCAGCCTATTGGTTATCCAAGAAAGAGAAGACCATTTTTTGCCAAAGGTTATCTAAGTTTAGAGGTCCTGATGGTTATTGTGGTAATATTGCTAATAGTGTTTCAGTTAACCCTCCTAATATAGGTAGTTTGAAGTCGCATGATCATCATGTTCTAGTACATAACTTGTTACCAGCTGCGTTAAGAGGGTTGCTACATAAAGGACCTAGGATTGCCATAAACAGATTATGCAATTACTTCAACAGATTGTGTCAGCGTATCATTGACCCGGAGAAACTTATATCAATGGAGAATGAGTTTGTGGAAACAATGTGTCAACTGGAGCGGTTCTTCCCTCCATCCCTTTTTGATATCATGTTCCACCTTCCAATACATCTATCAAAAGAGGCACGTTTGGGAGGACCAGTACACTTCCGCTGGATGTATCCCTTCGAAAGGTTTGATGTACTCATTTGCTTCAATAGATGTATTTCCTGCAATGATGTTTGACTAATATTCATATTTCTTGACTGAGTTGTAGGTACATGAAAAAACTAAATGCTTATGTTAAGAATCATGCAAGGCCAGAAGCATGTATGGCTGAGGGGTATTTATCTGGAGAATGCATAGCATTTTGTTTAGAGTTCCTTCAAGATTCAGTACCAGTTAAAGAAACAGTTAATCGTAATGAAGATATTAAGGATGATAGAATGGTGGTTGAAGGTCGACCTCTGCAGAAGGGTAAAGAGGTTACCCTTTCTGATAAAGATAGAGACATTGCACATCGCTATGTGCTAATGAACATGACATCTATGGATCCCTATGTTGAGTAAGAGTTTACCCTTTAAGTTTCAACTATTTTTAATTATAATTTCATTTTCATAACTGTTGTTTATTATAAAATCAGGATGCATTTGGAAGAATTACAAGCTAATGATGCTCGATGTGCTAGAAATGAAACATTGTTGTGGAAAAACCATACTGAGCAGTTTGCACAATGGGTAAAAAAAAAGGTTTTCATCTTATTTCATTTTCTTGATTATCATTTTAGTAAATGTACAGCTTGTTATCTTCCTGTATTATTATGTTCTGATTTTAGTTTAGTTAATTAATAGCTTGTTTGCTTCATGATCATGTTCATATTTTTAGTTTAATAAATACACATATTGTTTGTTTGATGTTCATGTTCAGATTTTTAGTTTAGTAACAAATGTTTAGCTTGATTGCTCATTTAATTAACAAAACTAATTGTTCTGAAATTGGTGTATTTCCTGCATCAGACTCATTCAGACTCAAAAGAAAGTCATTCAAAGGAGATAAGGTGGTTGGCATTTGGACCAAGAAATTATGCTTTAGCACATAGAGGATTTATCATTAATGGGCAGCGATTTCATACAGATGCGGTTAAGCGGAAGACACAAAACAGTGGAGTAACTTATGAAGCATTTAGCATGTGTAGATCAAGTGCTCGAGATACAAGACAAGTGGCTGATATGCTTACATATTATGGAGTGATAAAGGAGATTTTACTTATGGACTACCACATGTTCAAAGTACCACTGTTTAGATGCAATTGGGCCAACACAGGGAACGGTGTGAAGGAAGAAGATGGCTTCACTCTTGTGAACCTTCATATGAACCAAACAGCATATTTGAAAGATCCATTCATTCTACCTTCTCAAGCGAAACATGTTTTCTACTCTAGGGAAGATGATTCTTCAAATTGGTATGTTGTTATGAGAGCACCACCTAGAGGCTATCATGAGTTGGAAACAGAGGAGGATTTAGGTGGTGTAGCTTTGCCTGTCCAAGAAGTCGATCATCTGGATGGTCAAGCTTCTGATGATGATAGTGTTTATGTTAGGAATGATTGTGAAGGGTTATTAGTGGTAGATTGATAGGTTTATGAATTATGGTTTTGTAAACATGGATTAATTGTTTTTATGGTTTTTATAATATGAATTAACTGTTTTTATTATTATTATTATTACAAATATTCCAATAATATATTACAATTAAAAAAAAGAAATTGCATTTATTAAAATTCGGGTAATTATAAAATAAATTAATAACACAAATAATTTGCTATCTATGTAAAACAAACTGCTATAGGTATAACCCAATTATAATACAAATCCAATGCTATAGAAAATAAAATACCAAACGCTATTATTAATTAGTTTTAATAACAATTATCAAACGTTATTATAAATATTAACAATTGCAAAGAAAAGAACGCTATCGTTCTTTAATTAACTATAGCATACGTCAAGTCCGCTATCTAAAGTGCCCGACCTACAATGACGGGCGCTGTCAGAGCGTTTTAGGAAACGCTATGGTAGTTGAATCATAGCATTTAACAGCCGCTATTAATACCCACATTTCTTGTAGTGATTTCAATTGTTAGAATTGCTAAGGATTTAGGCATTACTTCTAAGCATTGGGTAGATGTAAATCTATCCTTGTATGCATAGGTTGCTCTTTACTCTTAGCATTTTGCTATAACTTACCCTTTCATTGAGAGATCATTTGCATCGGAATGACCCCATACGTTTGAGATCATTTTAATCTCAAGACCTATTCCCGAGCCAAATTAATTCACTTACCTTGCATAAAAATAATTCACTTGAAAAGTTTAATTGAATGTCAAAGGATTGGATGATAGGATTACTTGTGTAGGTTGAGACTTGAGTTTGGTTCGTGTAGGGAAAGATATGGCTAGTTTCTTTTGAGTAGACTTACTTGATTGCAAATTAGAGCTAGCAACTTGGCGATTGAACTTGAAGTTTTTCGATGACGTTGTGGATTTGAGCTCTCATTTCAATCTCTCTCCCTTTCTTGTTGCTTGAGGACAAGCAAGGAAGTAGGTTTGGGGGAGTTGATATTCTCATATTTTACATGTTCTAGCATGCATTGCACTTAGAGTTTTGTGTCATTTACATGCATAATCATGGTTTTATTTAGCACTTATGTATTTGTTAGGTTTTAGGTTGTTGCATTAGGCCCTAGAGAGTTTTTGCATGTTTTGGAGTGGTTTCCAGGTAGCATGAAGGAGGAAGCATGAAGTTCAAAGGGATTCTCAGAAGACGCACCGATCCCTCCTGGGTCGGTGGTCGGTGCAGTTGATCGGTGTCAGACATCCGAGAGAAGCGCCTCAACAAGGAGAATGCACCAATCCCTCCTGGATCGGTGCATTGGATCGGTATAGCATTCGAAGGATCCCTCAGCCCGAAGATAGAAGTTCCGGACGAGTACACTGATCCCTCCTGGATCGGTGCAGTTGATCGATGCAAGCATTCCGAGGGAGACACAAGGCGAGAGGAAGATCAGCACCGATCCCTCCTGGGTCGGTGTAGTTGATCGGTATTGCATCCGAAGGAGGACCGAAGCAGCAGAAGGTTAGCACCGATCGATCCTGGAGCGGTGCCACGGATCAGTGCTAATCCAACGTTCTATCAAACGGTGCCGATCCAGCCGAAACGTGCATCCCCAACACCGACCAGCTCGCATCCGAACAGCATACATGCGGAAGACAATTTGCACCGATTGTTTGCACCGATCCAGGGTCGATCGGTGCAAACCCCCCCCCCCCAGAACCGTTTCTTACCCAATTCAACCGGGTCGGTACCCGGTTTGTCTCGGGTCGACCCAGTTCGTCACTATTCACTATTTATACCCATAAACCTAATTTTCAGGGATTTATCTTATTTTTCTAAGGCAAAGAACCCCGTTTTGGTGATTTGCTAAGTTTTTGTAAGAGATCTTGTTTTATTTATGCAATATAAGTTTATTTAATTAAGTTTTCATCTTTCTTTCCTTAATCTTTGATCTCTCTAATCACAATAATCATGGGATCATCTATTTCTCTTATGGGATTTAAGGATCTTATGATGATTAGTGAGTAGTTTGCTCTAAAGCTCATGGGTGAGGTAGATTAGGTGTTTTCTTGATAGGTTAAGGATGTTTAGGATCTAGATCATCTTCTCCCTCTCTTATCTAAGATTCTTAATGCTAGATTAAGCTTGAAAAAGCTAGTTTAGTCCTTAGGGCATTTCATGCACATAAGATATTTGATGAAATGCCCCTACAAGTTAGATAAGAGATTTTATCTATTTAACCTCACTCTAGAGCTTGCTTTAATTAATTGTTAAATCTCAATTAGCACTTGATTACTTATTTGCCTTGCTTAAGTTAAATTAGGATTGCTAGAATTGAAACCAAACCAATCTTGTTGCTTAATTTAAATAGTTCTATGTATTCTTGGTGTTTTGGAACTTAACCCATTGGTTTTGATACCTCTTATACTACTTAGTATCTAGAGAATTGATATCTAGAAAGACCGAAAAGTCTATTATCAGTAAGGAAATCTTTTTACCTTATGAAATGTGGTCAATGTGCTAGAGTTACCATATGTATTATAATTTGTAAATTCAGACACATAATGTGTTATAGGATGTAAGTCTCTAAAAACTATAACTGAAGTACTCAAATCAAGATGATAGCGATGGCCGACATGGCGTGAGATTTGGCTTTTCTCCTTCTCGTACAATCATTTTCATTCATTATTCTATTGTAATTTACAAATTACGCAATTTTCATGCAGTTTTTTTTATAAAGAAACACACTCGACGTAAACATGATATAAAATAAGGGGGACTTGGTGGCGATATAACTCTGTTGACCGGATTAATATGCGGATCTAACGTGCTTCAAAAAGGCTTTAAGTAAATAGCTCTTTGTGACCGTTATCCCCTTATCAACATAAGCGCTACTCGTCTCACTTCTCTATATTATTATTTCATAAGTCATTTTAAAAATGAACATTATTTTGTAAGTTAATACATATTATGTCATTATAAATAAAAAGGAAAATTGAAATTGGAAAGGAAATAAATATCTTTTAAAACTATTGAAGATAATATGGAAAGTATTTGTTTCTCATTCAAAAGTGTATTTATTATTTAATTTCAATATTAAAAGATATAAATAGATAGTCAGGTGTATTGGAATAGCTGTCTGTCTCATTGCGGTTTGCTTTGTCGTAGTTGACTATCTGTTGCTCTCAATTCTGATATCTGAAATTGGCTTCTACTTGTGTTTGAGTAATTGAGTATATTCTACTTGTGTTTTGGAGTAAATGACTATATGCGTTTTAAATGACTATCTGCTTTTCAAAAATAGATAGGCAGTTGTGTTTGAATAGCTGACTATCTCATTGCGGTCTGCGTAGCTGACTATCTGCTTCTCTTAATTCTGATCTCTGAAATTTTATATACTTGTGTTTGAATAATTGAGTATCTGCATTTCGTAGGATTCGATGGAGAATAATGGAAATCTTTAAATAACCACACACCCGCAACCAGATAATGTGTTCCACCAAATAGGCGACGTACTCGTTGATGTGTTAGTAAGGGTTGAAAGAGAATATGCGAAGACGTATTGTTGCACTGGATGATTTATGGGTTTGTGTGAAGACGTGTGTTTGTGTGCAAGGAAATAACCATATATTATATTTTACATTCATATGTTCTAAAATAGACGACTATTTTTTTGTTCTCGTTTACATATAAATTCACGCATATACACATTTCATAACCATATATTTTATTTACATAAATAGCCATATATTTTTGGTGTTTGTGCTGAGAAATATACTCATCTATTTAGTTAAAAATACGCATATTCCACATATTTAATGATAAGAATATGCATCCATTTAGAATCATAGTGGGATTGTCATCAGTTAATTGGACATAAAGTAAATAACTACAACTTCAAGTAGATTATAAATATACTCCCACTAAATAGATTACTACATCCACAAATCATATAAGGACTCCAGGGTTCTGTGAATTACAAGCAATATATTAGTTATCCATTACCTAACATAAACAATTCATCTACTTCCACAAAATATTTAAGTACACTAATAACTGTGTTCAACTAATTTGAAAGATAAAGTGGACGACTACAACCTTAAGTAGATAACAAATATATCAAGATAGATGACTACTATCACCTTGATAACTAGTTTAATACATCAAGATAGATAAGTACTCTCACCTTGATTAACCCTTCGCCATATGGTTTTCACCCTAATCATATACAATTATCGAGAGTTTTGTCTGAACAATTTTTTTTTCACATTTCTCTACAATCACTACCGAGCCACAACACATTTTCTTTGTCAACATTTTAAACAACCAACTGAACAATCCAGCATAAAGGAAGAAGAGTTTTGATTTCAAATAGCTACTCATGTTACAAATAATCAACTATGTATAGTGATACACAACTCATCTATGCCAATGAATAGTTATTTATTCAAAGTAAATCGATACACAGCTATTACATAGCTAATTATTTCATTTGCATTTACACAATGTTGTGTTATCTTAGTATGCATAACTAAAATAGTCATTTATATTAGAAAATATTTCAGATGTCTATGAAGCATATGAAGATGAACATTTTTCACTTCTTTATGACCACATAATCGTGTATGAGTTGACGAGAATGTATAAAAATGATAATTGTATTGCATAGTTCGTAACATGTCTATGTATTACAAATAGATAGCTATATTTTGTAATACCATTACCTAAACTAAAATAGTCATATATATTATACAGTGTCTTACTTGTCTACCAAACATAATATAGATGACTATTTCTTCGTGTTCACTTTTGTTAATGAAGATTTTCCCAAATCTCTAGTTCCATGATAACAACCATCATCTCCACACATCAATCTCCGCAGCCGGCGGCTCTGCAGCCGCCTCCTCCACCTCTACCACCTCAACATCCACCTCATATGTTGTCTCTTCCGCCTCTGCTGTCGTCTCTTCCACCTCCGTCATTGTCTCTTTCATCTTCGTCGTCGTCCCTTCTATTGGTGAAAGGAAAATTGAAACACAAAAAGGTAGACAACTACATGGAGCAACCAAGAGCTTATCTTCTTTATGTTACAGAATTTGAAACACAAAAAGTTGTATTTACTTATATTCTAAATTAAACAACTATGGGTAAATGTAGGCAAATTCACGATAATATATGATAGTCAAATACTTTTCCATTAGTAGTAAAGTTTCAGCTTTCCTTACTTTTCTCGGCTGCTGTTGATCGAGAATAGATGGTAACATTTTCAACTTTTTGCAAAAAAGATGTCACATCATGCCAGGAAAAAATAATGTCCAGAATAAGGGAGCATGAGGTTTTTTGAAAATTTCCCTCACTCTGGACAGTTGACTACTGCTATTTTATTAATTGGTTGTTTTTGGGTGGTAGTCACATAATTTGGTCCTCCAAACATAATATTTATGCAAATCACCCTTATTAGTATTAATAAGGGGCAAAATAGAATTTTTATTGGTTTTCTTAATATATGTTAAATATGTCAAAATGACATTCTTTGTAAAACAAATGGAGTACAAATATACAAAATAAATGATGTAAAATACTCTTTTTTGGTAGTGGCAGTTTATGTCCAATCAACATGTCATTAGTCTGAATTGATATTTTAATAATATAATACAATTTATTATTAAAAATTAAATGATGTCAAAAAGTTATAAAAACTAAATGGAAATATTAAAAAATATTGAATAGATTTATGTATTTATGTTCTTAGAAATAAAAATATAAAATACTGATCAACATTATAATAGAAGCCATTAAAAAAACACTTATAAAACACATTTTGATTTAATTATTATGGCAAATTGCAATTTTTACACCAAATTTTCATTTTTATGACAAAAATACACGGTCCTTTCAATCAAATGTTGCACTACACTTTCGGGGGTGGAAAATTACAGTTACCCCCTTATGACCAAACAAAAAAACGCGAAACCTCTATTACCATTTTAACCTTCGCGACATGTCAGACTTCTATAGAGGTCTGATACTTAGACTCTAATAGAAGTCTGATTGATTTCTCTTACCAGACTTCTCTCAGGCGTATTCGAGAAATCTGATACAGATTAAAATAGTAAATTTAAATTTAAAAATTTTAAAAAAAAATTTGTTAAAACTTTTTTCTACAATAATTAAATATAGACGATTTTGATGTATAGAAATTAATATTTCATAAAATTGAATCAAATTAAACAAGGTTAGTTAATTATGCCTATACCTCAATAAATATCAGACTTCTCAAAGAAGTCTGATACAAATTTAATTAGTAAATTTAAATTTAAAAATTGTAATAAATTATTTTGTTAAAAAATTATTATACATAAATTAAATATAGATGATTTCGAAGTATTAAAATTAAATTTCGTAAAATTGAATCAAATTAAAAACATGTAAGGCAAAGTAGGTTGTAAACCTCAAAACATGCTTTGTAATGGAAACATTTACATATAACTTTATGGTTAGATTCATGGTTTACCAAATTTACATTTGAAATTTTAAATTTGCACATATGTGTTGTAATGTGCATATATTTCACGATTTTGATGTTTCCTAAAAGTTATGTTTTAATATTGTCACTCATAAGTGCTAAATATTAGATTTAGGGTTACTCGGACTTATCGGAGAAGTCTTAGAGAATCGGGATTTCTCAGACTTCTCAGAGATTACCAGACTTCAATTTTAATCTGATTTTTTAAAAGTCAATTGCAAAACTACCCTCTCGTTGACCATATGAGTTTCATCAGACTTCTAAAGCAGTCTGAATATACAACTCAGATATGAAAATCGACGATATGCAAAAATTCATACCTATATCCATTTAGAGTTTGTTTTCACCCTCGTCGAGCGCCCAAAACGTCTAATATCACCGAAATCCCTCAAGTCCAGTCGTGTTTTGCCATTTTTATGCCATAATTTCTGATTTCGGAACGTTTGAATCGGAAAATCAGTGGGAAAATGGGAGAAATCGGAGAGAGAAGTCGCAAAAAGTGTTTACGAGCTCTATTCTTGAGCTTTAATGGCGGAAAACGGGTTAGTTACTGCATTAACTCGTCGACGATGGTGGTTGTCGTGGTTTCTCAGACTTCTCAGAGAATCAGGGTTTCTCAGACTTCTCAGAGAAGTCTGAGACGTATTTAATTTAAAAATTTAAATTTAAAAAATATTAAAAATTTAGTTTTTAAAAATTGTTACTACATAAATTACACATAATCATTGTTGCTGTATATAAATTAAAAGTACATAAAATTTAATCAAACTGAATCATTGGAGATGAATTTGGATCTAAACACAAGTTTGCGGTTTCTCAGACTTCTTCGAGAAGTCTGAATTGTATTTAATATAAAAATTTAAATTTAAAAAAATAATTAAAACAATTTTCATACAAAGTTTTGATAAATAAATTAAACATAATCATTGTAGATGTATATAAATTTAAATTACATAAAAGTTAGTCAAAATGAGTGAGTATGAGATAAATTTGGATCTAAACAGCATGTAGGTAAGAGTTTACGGTTTACGGGCTCAATATTTATTGGATTAGGGTTCAAAATTTGCCCTTGGAGTGTAATTATTATAAAATAGTGTGAATATCGAGTTATATATTGCATTGTGCAAATAACAAAGAAAACAAGAGTTTTGTCTATGTTCGACATATGAAGTTGGATATCCTGTTCTTATCTGTAGGGTTAGATTGAGAGTTTCTAAATTTTTAATTCATAATATTTTTTTTATATATACTGGTTAGTTTGTGACTAAGTTAAACGAGTTTGATGTTTGTTATAAGTTTTCTATATAATATGATGGTATTTAAGTAGTAATTATCAAGTTTAAGGTTTATCAGACTGCCATTTCAGTCTGATCATGTCCACGGTTTATCAGACTTCTTGATGGAAACCTGTGAATTAACCTGAAATAAGTTACCATACTTGTGATTTTACCCCATATATAAACTAAAGTTGCCAACCCTAATCTGTAAAAGTCATTACCGACTATCTCTCTCTAAAACATGAAGAATCTCTCTCTCTCTAAACTCTCTCAAACATCTCTCTGGAAACCCTCGTCAGCTTCTTCAGTCTGGTAATTACCTCTCCTTTTTCGTGTCACTTTACCAGTCCCTCCATCTATCTCTCTTCATCTTTTCATCACAACTCCATTTTCTTGTAGGTCGAATCGCCACCGCCCTCGCCGTCGTCAACTTCGTCTTTGCAACTGATTTAAGCTTCCTAGAAACAAGTTTTTCGCCTTCTACTCTACTTCTTTTTCTGCAAAGTTTTTAGATCTATACGAAATAAGACCATTTTTCCATGTTCTTTGCCTAGATCTAAACAAACAGATGGGTTTTTAATTAATTCCGTTTTAGATCTACAAGATAGAAGTCCATTTTTCAATGTCAAACAAAAGTTCTAGGTCTGGTATGTATTTTAATGCTTGGTTGTATTCAGTCCAAAAAAAACTTGAAAATTACTATATTAGAAGTCTGAAAGTGAATTAGACTCGATACGAAGTCTGATACTTGACCTGATCTGAATTAGACTCGATTAGAAGTCTGAAATTATACTTTCATTTAATTAAACTCTGTTAGAAGTTTGAAATTTGAGTTTGTATGAATTAGACTTGAGAAGAAGTCAGAAATTAGACTTTTCCGAATTAGACTCTTTTAGAAGTCTGAATTTCGACTTGATTTTAAATTAGACTTTATTAGAAGTCTGGCTTTAGACTTGTTTTAATTTTTTCGACTGTTTTCTGGTACACAGGATGGGGCGATTCAGTCACCTTCCAACGTCGAGTAGTTCATGTTCAACAGGTCGACGTCGATCCGGATCATCCTACGGATTTCTCAAGAAATGCTTCTGCAGTCTAGAGCCCGTCAAGCGAACATCCACTACTGCCGATAATCCGGGAAGAAGATTATTCGGATGTCGTAACTATGATGTAATAGCCTCTATATGTTATGTGGTTCGTTTGTTTTTTCTGCTTATTATAATTTGGGATCTTAATATGATTGTATATATGTGGCTGTGTAGGATGGTGGTTACCATATAATGAAGTGGTGGGATGAGGCTATGACTGAGGAGTTTAACGATGTAAAGCTGTATGTTGACCAACATGGTCAACTAATTGATGTCATGTTCGTTTCTAATGATCAAAGCGACAAGTATTTGTCCACGTTGCTCGATGACGTCAAGGTAACGAAGGCAGAGATAGCTCAATTGAAGGAGGGGTTGACGGAGAAACTGAACCGTTTTAGTCGCCGCTTAGGACACATATAAAAGGGTTTTTTATCCCGATTCTCTCTCGGAGAAACTGAACCGACATCTTCGTTGTCGTTGCTGGAATTCGTCGCTTACATCGTCTCATGTGCCTTCGACGGTAAGATTCTTCTACTCTTCTCTTCGTCATAAACCGTCACCTTCTCGATACTGATTTCTAGAACTCAGCGCTGAACTCTTGTGTTTTTTTATTTCCAGATCTGGTTTCTCTCTCCTCGCCGTTGTCACCGCTCATTCAAGTCTTCAGTAGAGGGTAAAAGATTCAAATTGAGCAATAATGTTTAGATCTTTGGGTTTGAGTTGTATTGTGTTCTGTGGATTTTTGGGATTCATCCGATTACTTCATGAATAGCCTTCGTAGTTAACTCTGACTATATTTCGCCAGCCTGCAAATAGAGTCTGAATTTAAGTAGTCAGACTGCATATGACGTCTGACTTTAAGTTTTCAGACTGCTAATGGAGTCTGGTTGTGGTTGATGCAGGTTTTAGACATAATGGCAGATCTTGAATTCCCTCCAAGGATGTTCACAACCGGGTATGAGCATCAACCAGACAAAAACATACACTACTTCAGCGGTAAGAGAGATCTTATGGACGCTCTCCAAGAAGCGCTGGATGATAATGAGTGGGAAGAGCTTCGCAACTCAGCCTTTGGGGTTTTTGTGAAGTGGGATGAGCTGAACTTCGTATGGTGTTCAAGGATGGTGCACTACATGCTTACTGTGCAACTAGAGGTAGATCAGAAGCATGAGCTTTGGTGTCTTCTTGGCCTTCAACCGGTGAGGTTTTCCCTCCATGATTTTCAACAGATAATCGGACTCAATTGCGACTATGTTGAGAATCTTCTATACCCGGAGGTTGAGTATACAGCCGATATGAGAGCAATGTGGGAGCTTCTTGGGCTGGATTTCAAGGTAAGGCCAAGTTATTTTCAGTTACTGGACGCTTGCAATAGATGTCGAGGCTGGGAACGACAAGATAGGATTTGGTTGGGCTACCTAGCCATCTACACGAGCTTCATTGAGGCTCAACACTGGTCAGTTTCCGCAAGGGCTGACATGACTAAGCTACTGCTGTCTCCAGGGGCGTTAGAAGCATACCCATGGGGAAGACTGGCCTTCAAAATCTTGGTAGACTCTGTCAAAACAGAGGCAAACAAAAAACTCCAAGATGACAAAAACTATCAGGTTGAGGGCTTTGTTGAGGTCTTGAACGTATGGGTATATTGGGCCTGTCCCGGGATTGCTACGCTTTATGGAATGCACTTGCAAGATAACCTAGCCCCACTGCTCTTGGCTTACAAAGGATCAAGGAATCGGAAGAAAGTCAATTTAGAGTTGCGCAAGCAGGTATTTTACTGTCCTTTTTTCCTTAAAATTCACCTTTTATTGCTCTATGTCAGACTGCAAGTTCAGTCTGATAAGTTATCAGACTAATTTTGAAGTCTGAATTTTTCCCAGACTTAATTTGCAGTCTGAAAGTTGTTGCCAGACTAAATTTGTAGTCTTAAATATTGAAGTCAGACCTTTTTTAAAATCTGAAACTTTGTACCATACGGGATATGCAGTCTAGTAGATTTTATATATTTTTTACATACTAATATACATTTTGCTCGTTGACTTGTACTTGCAGACCCGCGTCAACAACTTCGTCATCAAGGAGTTTGAGGACATGTTCCCCCGGTGGGACGATGGTGAGGATGATGAGAAAGTTGTGAACATTGTGAAAGCAATGTTGGGTGAGTTTGAGCGCCCTTGGAGGTGGAGTTTTAAACACTGGAAGTCTGAAGGTGTGTTCGCCATTGTCAAGAAAGAGGTGCCCCTTATTAAGTCCGAGGTGGTTAAGTCTAAGGGTGGTCTGAAGAAGGCCAAGGGAAAGGGTGTTAAGAGGAAGGTTGTTGATGATGATGGTGAGGATGTTGATGATGATAAGAAGCGAGCAAAATCAGGCGGTGATGATGGTGGTGAGGTTGTTTACTTGATCAAGTCGGTGGGTTCTCAGATGAATGAACTTTTTAGTCTTGCTAAAGAAGGTTTTAAGCAGGTGGGTGAGAAGATGAATGAACTTGAGAAGGAAGTTAGGTTTTTAAGGGGAGAAAAGAGGAGGAAATCTGGTGTTGAGAAGTCTGATGGTGGTGTTGAGAAGAAGTCTGATGATGGTGGTAAGGTTGATGACGGTGGTGAGGCTGGGGCGGGGAAACGCAAAAAGGCTCCGCGGAAGAATATTACACCCAAAAAAATTGTTGTGAAGCCTCCTAAGCATGCCGCGGTTGTTGAAGCTGCATACCAAAAATGACCTGAAAAAGAAGCTTCAGCGGTAGAGGATGCAAAGGAAGCCCTGGCTGAAGACAACCCTGCCCAACCGTCTGAGGCCAAGATTCAGACTATGGTGGATGTTGGGGTTAATGTCCCAAACCCTCTACCAAAAAATGTTCAAGAGAGGAGAAGTAGTCGAAGACTTAAGGACAAAGCCGATGCTTAATATGCAGTATAAGTGTGATAGTTGTTTGTAAAAACCTGAACCTATGTGCAACTAAAAACTAGTTATTCCGCTTTGTTGTTGTGTTTGATGTGAACATGGTTATCTGGTATTAGACTGAGATTTATGTCTAATTTTGGTGTTATTTTAATCTCTGTCAGACTTCTTTATATTGCAGTCTGATTGTGTTTTGGATTTATATTGCAGTCTGTAGGTGGCGTGGATAGTGTTAGATTATTTGTCTTAGACTTTTATTGCAGTCTGACGGAGGTGGGTTTTTTTTTATTTAGTAAATGCAGAGTAGTGTTGTGGGCAGCGAACAGAGTGTTCTTATCGTCGATAAGGCGGCCACGGGCGTAAACTTTGATGCTGCATATATGTCGAAACAAGACACTAAGAAGGCAGCTGTTGGAGCTTATGTAAAGGCGAAGGCTCAAGAACTCAAACAGAAAGAGCAGGATAAGAAGGAGAGAAAGAGCTTAACCCAAGTGCAGATCACACCGACATATGATCCTTGTGCTCCGGCAACCAGGACGGAAGTGAAGACACTTAATGATCACGTCAAAAACTGCCGTATGTCGTCACACTCTAACTTTATTCTAGAATAATTAGCTCGATGTCTAACACACGTAATATATTCTGTAGGGGTTATCCGAAGAGGGAGGCGAACACATCCCTATCTTGGTACTACGATATGCGCACCCCCATGGAATGGCTGCATGACATGGTTAGTATATAATCTGGTCGGGTTTAATGATTTTCTATTCTCAGACTTGATTTGCAGTTCGACATTGTTGTTATCTCTTTTAGACTTCCTTCAGACTTCTTTAGAGGTCTGGTGTCAGACTTCTTTTCATGTCTGGTGAAAGAATTTCTTTTCTTAGACTTGTTTTGCAGTCTGACATTGGTGTTCTCTCTTTTAGAGTTTCTTTAGACTTCTGTTTAAGTCTGACATTTTTTGCACAATGTTGACTTAATGCAGCAAATAGATGCTGGGGTTGATCTGATGAGGCTTCGACAACACGAACACCCGGAATGGTTCAGGTCCGAGAGGCTGACCTTCATTGACACACAGCTGGGTAATTTGTGGAAGAAACTTTATGATCATTTTGTGAAGAGCGGCGAAGGAGAAAATGTGATGCCCACGGCAAGGAGGCTTCCAGCTGGTGTATGGGATTACCATACTGGTGAACTACCCTTATTCCTGAAATCAAACAAGACTTGGGGGCTGGAAATTGATTATATCTACACTGTCTTGCACGTTGGGGTAAATCGTTGGATAGGTATTATGATTTCTATCCCAGATAGGCACGTAACCATATGGGACATCATCATTGGACCGAAAACCGATGAGGTGGTAGGAGCGGCAGTGGCACCTATATGTGAGATCTTTCCCTTCGTGAAGCATTGTTTGGCCCCAGTAGATGATAGGTGGAATTATCCCCTTGAGCGATACACCTACACAATTGTAAGGAGCCTGGAACTTCCCCAAAATATCCAGACAGGTGATTGTGGGGTGTTTTGTTTGAAGTTCATTGAGTTCCATTCTCTTGGGATGCCATTTCCGAAGTGGATGTGTGATAAGAACATGAAGACTTGCAGAGAGAAGCTTGCGTATGAGATATTAACTAAGCTCTGCCGAACAGGTGAAGAGGCTCGTACAGACAACGAGAATGAATTGCTAGACGTCTACGAATAGGTGAAGTAGAGTTCCTCTTTAACTTTTGGATTCCCGAGAACAATGGATACTTGCATATATTTATCTTTTGTAGATGTAAGAAAAACTCATCCATCTTTTGGCTTACTTTCTGCGGGGATTTTTTGTGCTATGCCAATTGTGATGTCAAAAGCGTGTTGGGCATAGGTAGGGTATTTCTAGGGTAATTGGTTTAAGACTTCTATTTCTATCTTTTGTAATGAATTTCTGTTATTAGACTTATATTGCAGTTTGGAAAGGGTGTGATTTTCTTAATACTTATTTAGACTTGACGAGATGCAGCAAACACATAAGTACTACAAATTAAGTTTAAGCCAACAACAACAACTAACGATTAACACAACAAGTTCTTAGACTTAGACCAGCAAATTGTTCTTAGACTTCTTCGCGAAGTCTGATTCTGTTAGCTACATTGCCAGAATTATTTAAAAAATTATTTAAAAATAATTATCGAACATAAGCATGTAAAACTAACGCAGGAGGAACATATACAACTAAAACACATATAAAAAATTTAAAATCAACGAAATTCATCACAAATATACAAAAAAAAATGGTTTAAAAAAATTTGTCAATCCAGACTGCCACAGAAGTCTGACAAACAGTACGTCAGACCACTATGGCAGTCTGAAAAAGGTATTTTTGCAATTAGAATGTTACAAAGCAGACTGTGTGATGTAAGATCGGAGTCCAACTCTCTTACTACACACGGTTTCAGTACCAACAGCTTGAATGGATGATGAGTGAAGGTAGAGATGAGGGTGAATGGTTGCTGGTTGATTCCACAAACAGCAATCGAACAAGACAACTTGATTCCACAAGCAATCTGAACGAGATGGATCGAAGGTACCACAGAGAGTTTGAGGGGATCTCTGATACTGCAATACACTCAGTCTTGTGTAAATCACACACACGAAGAACAGAGCAAGAGTTTCTCTCAAGGCTGCGCTTGAAGGAGAAGAAGAAAACGTCGTCTTTATTAATATCAAAAAGGGTCCAAAGTTACAAGGCTGCAGGGGAACCTTATATAGTGGTTCTTCAGATTAAGACCTAATTTAGGTCAACAAAAACAAAAACAAAGACTCAAAACAACAGGTGGTGCAAAAAGGAAAAACTACAAAACGTTTAAAGACCAAAAAGGAAAGTTTCATTAAACTAAAAAGAAAATAATCTAAGTTTCGTGTGACCTTCCCTGGGCTTGAACTAAGGTCCCTTGACGTTATAATTACCACTGGAATACTCCTTATTTCCTGCACAAATCGTATAAATTGAATATACCTTGTTTTGGCTCGAGATGGTCGGTTTTGAAGCTGAAGTGGTCGTTGCTTGTGTTTGTCCGTTCAGCTTGAAATACTTGTTGAATTCTTCCCCTAGAGGTCCCTTGAAGCTGAAATGATTGAGATCTTCAAGTGTTCACACGTGGTTAGCTTCAAAATCCTCTTCTTGCTCCATTTGTTCTCTATCAGCTTCATGGCTTGAAAATGAGATATCTTGCAGCTCTGATGTGATCTCGATGAGATTCTTGATGTTCTGAGCTCCATTTCCTGCCAAGTAAACATACATACCTTGGTTGGTTTGAGGTTGATCTTCCTTGAGGCTCAAACGTGCAAAATCCTCCATTATATATAAATCAGGTGCATTGGGGCTCTCTTGAAGGTTGTTGACTTGTGGAGGGTCTCTGAACGTGTATCCAAGTTCTATTGTGTTTAGGAGGGTCTCTACTGACATTTTGAACCCTTCCCTTTGTCTCCACGTCTTGGAACGTGTCATTGGAGCATCCTCGAACTCAAGTACATGTGCTGGGTCTAAGCTAGGGTTGATGTTTGCATCATTCCCACCCTCTTCAAAAGGTTTTGTCCTCAAAACTGTTTTACCTATACCAAGAGAAAGTAAGTTAGGCTTCATTCGCTTCTGGGAGTTTAGATAATTACCTCGTGTTGGATGCTTTATAGATCGTTGGAATGAGCATGGTGGTTTCTCCTTGATCTGCATAGAACATGTGACCCCATGTTGTTTACTCTTGGACAGAATTGCATCGCCTTTAGTGAAATCTCCTATTTCACTACTGGTTTCTTCTTTGAGTAATCCTCGAAGGTGATGTAGTTGGTGTGAATCTGGTGGCTTTTCCTTAATCATCAAAGTGTTAAGGACACTTTCAGCTCCCTTTATTGAAATTTTGCACATAACTGTTTCCAAAACGCCTTGGTTTTGATCTGAAAGTGTGCTATTCTTGGATGTTGCTTCTCTTAAGCCTTTATATTTCTCCATGATTCATGTACCTTTATTAACACTCAAGGGCAAGAGCAAGTGCATTATACTTGAAATTGGAATTTCATAAACATAGATTTGAAACTATAACCTATTAAGAAATTATTCCAATATTGAATCAGGTTTTGAGCTTCAATTACTTGGGTACCACGTAAGGTGTGTTGCACAGACTCAACTCTGGTAATCGCTAACTTTGAAGAATGATCAGCTGGTGCACGTGGGTCAAGGGCATGTTGTTCATACTCCTCATCTCGGCAAGTGAGTGTGAAATGTGTTTCTGCACTTATCTTAGGCCTAGATAACTTTTGGTTTGAAGCTTGGGCAGGTGTCTCCTTTTGATCCACTTGCTCGCTCGTCACATCTAAACCTGTTTCAACTTCCTTTGGCAGAGACAAGTGTATCATGCTAGCATTTGGAAATTTAAAATCAGATTTAACAAAGCGATCACACTTGTTGGGGTCTTTTTTTATTCAGCTCTAAAGATGTAGAATGCATTGGTTTCTTAGTTGGACATTCTTTAGCTTTATGTCCCATTCCTTGACACTTATAACAAATTATTTCAGGTAAATACAAAGTGTTAGAAGACTTACCTTGAGCGTGCTGTCCTTGTGGTTCAAGTGAAGGTGAACTCTATTCTGGTTGAGTATTCTTTTCATGATATGCTCGCTTACATTCTTTTTCTCGGCCAGGAGATGACACGAACATGACCAATTGTTCTTCCTTAGGTCCTGCACCTGTCTCAACACTTTTGGAAAAGGGCAAGTGCATCATAACTGTCATGGGATCATTAAGAACATACTGAGACAATTTAGCCTGTACCTTATCATTTTTAGAGGCTGAAACAATTTCTTGTTTCTTGTTCACTTGTAGATCACAACAATTAGTTTGAGCCGAGTCCTCTTTGGTATCTAGATCTTTCTCAACTCTTATGGACTTAACCAAGCTTATTACTTTATCAAAAAGTTGATCAATATTTTGAGTAGCTGTTGAATTACTTACCTTTGTGTGAGCTTGTTGTGTTTTTACGACTTGCGGTTCTAGTGATGAAGTTGGGCTCAGTTTTTGCTCAACATTTCTTGATGCTTCTTGAGCACGTCCTACTGAGGTTGGCTTGACTTCTTTGAGCACCGGGAGTGGCTTCGAAGCTGCTGGTCGAATTGCTCTCTTGACACTTGATGGTGTCACATACTTTTCACATCTTGAATCTATTGTTGATGTGATTTTCTTTCTTAGAACTTCCTTGGCAGTTTTGTTCCCTGCTCTTACACTTATAACTCATCAGCTCTAAGGGATTGTTAAGAACAGAATACTTACCTTGGCGCTGGACTGATTTGGAGTTTGCGTTTTGCACAAGATTAGGAGTTGCATTTCCTCGGGCTGGTTCCTTTGGAAGGTAAGTGTTTTTACTCTGCTGATGCAAGCTGTGAGGTCCATATCTCTTCCTCATGATCCCCTTCAACTTTTCCCACGTTCTTATGGTTGGCTCCTTGTAGTACCACCTGTAATCCTCCTCTTGGTGCCACCATCTTTTAGCCTCTCCTCTGAGCTGGTCTAGACAGTAGGTTAGTCTTTCTCCTCTTGGGATGGCATAGTACCGAAAGTACTCATCCATGCTGGATTCCCACTGTAGGTAGTCTTTCCTACTTCCTGTAAACTCATAGAAACGAAGTGCTTTAGATGATTTATAATTAAAACTTGAAGTTACCTCTTGTTTAAATTTGTGTGAAGTTTGATAAGTGGGGCTCCGTTTGCTGTCTAGTGGCTTGTGATTCAGCTCTCCATGGCCTGGTTCTTCTTCATATTCTCCTTGGGAGCTGTCAACTCCAGTCCATGACTCTTCCCTAGGTTCGGTTGCTTCATGATCTGATCTTTCCCATTCATCTTCTTCTTCTTCATACCACCTCTTCTCACTTGAGTGGCCCCGGACTTGATCTGGTGGGTCTGGTTCAGGTTATCTTCTGTCTGTTTCATATCCATAGTCATCATCTTCCTCAGACCACGGTTCTTCCGTGTAACATGTATCCTCCTCGCTCATGCTCTGGTCAGAATCAATATCTCGACTCCAAGTGTCTTCCTCGGCCATGGTGCTTCCTAGTCACTTGAAAGTTTTTGCACTCAACAAAAACAACAAGCAAATCAAATATACCACAGAATTGAAAGGAAAATAAACTTGACAGAACACAAACAACAATTAAACCAACTCTTCTTTTTCTTTTTTTTTCTGGTTTTTGATTTATCAAAACAAATGGCAAACTAGCAAAACAAGCAAAAAGGAAAGGAACAAAATAGCAAAGAAAAGGAAATTTAACTCTTTTGATTTTCTGGTTTTTCAATGGCTAAACAAGAACAAAATCATGAAATAATAAGCTAAACTAGCAACCTGACAGTAATTAATTGCAGCAACACAGCAAGCAAAGCAATTGACCTAAACTTGAAATAGAAGCAAACGATTGACTACTAACTTGAGGTAAACACAAACGATACTTCCTTTTTTTTTACTTATGAATGCAAAACTAATCGAATGAACTAGATGAGGTACTAACTAAAATGATGCAAAAACTTCAGCAATAATTCAGAACAGATCGCACAAGTGAAGCTGGTGCAAACTGATCAAGAATCAAAACTAGTGCAAGCTATATTTAGGACTCACGTAACAAGCAATCAAAAAGGAAAATCAACTTCTTTTTTTTCTTTTTTTTTGGGTAACACGAACTAAAACAAACTGAAGCAAATTCTTATGCTTTTCTCTTAATGATTGACACAACAAAACAATTATCTAGCAACCTAACAAGCAACACGTTTAAATTTTTTTTTTATATGGGGTTTTGGGTTTAATGAAATCAAATAACGAAACTTGCAAATAAATCAGATTCAATTCTTTTGGAATTTTTGTTTATAATCAAACTGAAACAGAACAGAAACAAACTACTAGGTAAAACAGATGCAATTTTTATGGTTTTTCTCTTAAGAACAAACTGAAACAAACGAGCTAAACAAAACAGAAACTAAAGGATAGAAGGGATAGAAAACCAAAGGTAGGAACCTTTGGCTCTTATACCAGATGATGTAAGATCGGAGTCCACCTCTCTTACTACACACGATTTCAGTACCAACAGCTTGAATGGATGATGAGTGAAGGTAGAGATGAGGGTGAATGGTTGCTGGTTGATTCCACAAACAGCAATCGAACAATACAACTTGATTCCACAAGAAATCTGAACGAGATGGATCGAAGGCACCACAGAGAGTGTGAGGGGATCTCTGATACTGCAATACACTCAGTCTTGTGTGAATCACACACACGAAGAACAGAGCAAGAGTTTCTCTCAAGGCTGCGCTTGAAGGAGAAGAAGAAAACGTCGTCTTTATTAATATCAAAAAGGGTCCAAAGTTACAAGGCTGCAGGGGAACCTTATATAGTGGTTCTTTAGCTTAAGACCTAATTTAGGTCGACAAAAACAAAAACAAAGACTCAAAACAACAGGACGTGCGAAAAGGAAAAACTACAAAACGTTTAAAGACCAAAAAAGGAAAGTTTCATTAAACTAAAAAGAAAATAATCTTGGTTGGTTTGAGGTTGATCTTCCTTGAGGCTCAAACGTGCAAAATCCTCCATTATGTCTAAATCAGGTGCATTGGAGCTCTCTTGAAGGTTGTTGACTTGTGGAGGGTCTCCGAACGTGTATCCAAGTTCTATTGTGTTTAGGAGGGTCTCTACTGACATTTTGAACCCTTCCCTTTGTCTCCACGTCTTGGAACGTGTCATTGGAGCATCCTCGAACTCAGGTACATGTGCTGGGTCTAAGCTAGGGTTGATGTTTGCATCACTGCGGATGCCGTCTGACGAAAAGTTATCAAAGCAGACTTCTATCGCAGTCTGAAAAAAGGGTATTTTTTCAATTGACCCAAACTTTGACTTTTTTGTCAGACTGCATTAGATGTCTGAGAAGAAAAAAAAGGTATTTCTGGAATTGACCAAAATTTTGACCTTTTTGTCAGACTTCACTGAGAAGTCTAACGTTTGTCAGAATTCTCCTGCAGTCTGAAAAAATTATGGGGTAGTTTTGCAATTGACCGAAGTTTGACTTTCACTCCCAGACTTCCAGGGCAGTCTGAAGAAATCCTTCAGACTGCGATAGAAGGCTGACAGAAATTGGTGTATTTTTTGCGTTGACCAAAATCTTCGATATCAGACTTCTTTAGCAGTCTGAAAGATTTTATCATTTTCAGACTTCCATAGAAGTCTGAAAATTTTTCCCTCCTATTCAGACTGCCAAAGAAGTCCGATACTTTTCCCCCCATTTTGGTCAACTTTTGAAAAATTTCGGTCAATTACTACCAGTACCCTGTTTTTTTCAGACTTCTGATTCCGTCTGAAAAACAGTCAACTTCCGGTCAAAGTCGCTTATTTTTCCTTCATACTGGATATGAAGTCTGAATAAAAAGTCAAGTTTTCGGTCAATTGCAAAACTACCCTATGCCTCGATTAGAGGATTTTTCTTGATTTTTTTTGTTTTCAAATGAAATTACCAGACTTCAATTTTAATCTGAGTATTTAAAAGTCAATTGCAAAACTACCCTCTCGTTGACCATGTGGGTTTCATCAGACTTCTAAAGCAGTATGAGTATACAACTCAGATCTGAAAATCGACGATATGCAAAAATTCGTACCTATATTCGTTTAGAGTTTGTTTTCACCCTCGTCGAGCGCTCATAACGTCTAATATCACCGAAATCCCGCAAGCCCAGTCGTGTTTTGCCGTTTTTATGCCATAAAAAATGATTTCGGTAAGTTTCAATCGGAAAATCGAGGGGAAATGGGAGAAATCGGAGAGGAGAACTCGCGAAAAGGAAGTCCGAGCTCTATTTTTGGGCTTTAATGGCGAAAAAATGGGTTAGTTACTGCATTAACTCGTCGACGATGGTGGTTGTCGTGGAGGTTGAGAATTGATGGCAATTGCATTTCCGTAATTAAGTTAGATCTGAAATTTTTTTTTTGTCTTTTGAAAAAAACGTTAGACTCTAACATCAGTCTGAGGAATGACATTTACGTGAATACCCAGATTCTTAAAGGGTAATTCGTGGGATTCTGAAAAAGAGGAGAGGAAGGGGGCATTTTTAGCTTTGACTTCAAATTGTAGGGTATTTTTGCAAAAAAACCTAATTATTATTCAGAAAAATCGAATTGAATTTTGAATATAATATAAATTAATTATAAAAATACAAATGAAAAATATTGCCAGATCTCGAATATATACTTCTGAATATATATGGATTGATTATTCATTAAAATAATAAAATATCTTTAAATATCGTAATAATTAAAAAAAACTAAATACACTCTTAAATGCATGTTGAAAGAAAGAAAAAAAGTTCAACTATCTTCTCTTAAAGACCGTTATAACTCTTAAAGACCGTTATATTCTTTCCTATTTCAACTATCTTCTCTTATTTGTAATGACATAATATATAATAACTTACAAAATAAAGTTTGTTTACTTAAGTGACTATAACTAGGATTCAACCCGCACTAGATATATAGCGCGGAGTAATTTTTGTTTAAAAATTGTTTTGAAATTTAAGAAAAATTGTTTTCTGAATTTTAAAATATGTTTAACTAATGATTATAGATAGAATTATCAACTCGGACTAACCTGTTTTGCAATAAACTAAAATATTATTCGGGCTAACCCGCAAAAACCTATAATCTTTAAAACATAACTCTAATATGCACTATTTAATGAATATGATTTTTGTGGTCAGTTCACAAACTCTTAAAAAATCAATATTATCGTGTCTAACTCGTTATAAAATTAGTAAAATATTTTATAATAATTATAGTGAAAATTATTGCAAGATTTCGAATATATTTTTTCTTTGAATATGTATGGATTGATTATTATTTAATAATATCATAATAATTAATAAATTAAATAGTAAATAACCTTTGTAATGGGAAATAAATAATTTCCATATTTTGATCAATAATTTTAAAATACAAATATATAATTTCCTATTTCAATTATCTTTTCTTATTTGTAATATTATTTTATGTAATAACTTACAAAATAAAATTCATTTTCAAAAATGTATTCTTAAATAATATTATAAAGATAAATATGTATTAATAAATATATAGACATTTTAATTTATTTCCAGCAATTTACAAGTTATGTTGATTTATAGTTATATAAGAGGTCAAGGTTCCACAAACCAATGTTATAAAATGAAATACTGATGGCAATACAATGGACTATCAACTACCAGCAAATCGATCCAACAACGCAAGACCGGATATACGATCCAATCTACTTTCCGGGAAATGTATCCTCTATAAACAAGCCATCCTCTTTACAAAGAGAGGGACAATCAATTTTTTCCTAAAAATACACTCGACAGTTCTAAAAACCCTATATACGCCTCTGAGTCTTTCCGAAGGAATTTCAAAGATCCTTCCGATCACCTTTCTGATCACCAACTTTCCAATCATTTGCTTACTTTTCATAATCATTCTAAAATAGCCCACTAAATTGAACATATACTTTGTGGATTTAACTTCCCTTTGGACCCGAAGTCACTAAAACCCATTTTCTTCTCGTTTTTCGACTCATTCCTTGACATGACTCCCATAAATCGTGGTCTTTTCTCATCTTGTTTACTAACTTGAGCATCAGAGAGTTATCAGAAAACACCTCTTCATTGTGATTTATGGACTATGACTTATTATTGACTTTTGTAGGAGAACTGCTTCACAGAGGACGAAAAAACCCCGAAACACATGTCAAAATCTATACTAATAATGACAAGTCATAATTTGGTGAAATATTATTCTCACGTTGAACGCATCGAACATTATATAATAAATTTTTATTTTATTAAGGTTTTTTTTTTGTCAATGACTTTTTGTTTGTTTAGATACATATGAGAAGACTAAATATATTAATATTTTATATTACCGAATTTTTACTAACTATATCAGTAAATGAACAATATAAAATTTTGCGCCGAACGCAGATTATCCATTGATTTATTTTAAATGTTGTATGCTTTTAAAAGAATTAAAAAAAATTCAAAATAATATGGATATAAGTTGAAGATAGGCTTGGACATAAAAATCGGACCCGAACTTGATGAGATCCTCCCAAGGATTCGTCACTCTAAGGTTGGTCGATGGATAAATGATGATTCAAAGAAACCGTGAAGCCTCAAAGATCAACGAGATGGATCGAATGGTTGCACAAAAGTTGTGGAAGACTTCTAATATTTCGGTGATCCTTTGGATATGACGCATCAAGACAGATCAGTGGTGGAACGAATGGTCGCACAAAATTTGAGGAAGACTTTTAATATACCGGTGATCCCTTGGATATGACGCACCAATACGGATCAGTTTGTTTTCCCTTGGATATGCAACACCAAGACGGATCGATTTGATCAATGGATATTATACACCATGATCGAAAGTTCATAAGGAACTCGAAATGAAAATCACTCTCAAAGGTTTCCAAAAATAATGATAAAAACTTATTTTCTCAAATGAGATTACATGAGTATTTATAGAAATATTTGTGGTAACAACTAGATAATAAATTGTCTTGAAAATCAAAAAGGAATAAAAATAGTTAAATGAGAATTCAACCCTTGGACTTCAAAGGTGCCTCTTGATCTTCAAATGTGACTCTTGATCTTCATTTTCGTCACTTTATTTGGCACCAAAATAAAGTGAGTTATTTTTGGATTTGTTGGACTTCTATTAGGCTCAAAGTGGGCTGGACTTGATATATATCATCTCCACTGGACTTCTGAATATTTTTCTTGTCCAAAACCTCTTAAATTAGCCCTTTAAGTGTCTCTTTAATTTGTTTATCTCGAACTCTTGTCACTAGCCCAACGAGTACAAGCTCTCGATTCTCCCTGCTGCTCATGATTATCACATCAGAACCGAAACAGAAAACAGGGTTTGGGTCGGATTCAGTTTATGTGCAAAAACCGAATAGTTCCTATATAAAATTAATTCGGTTCTCCCAAAAAATTATAACATACCATATTATGTATATATCGTATATACATATGCATATATGATTTAGGCGGGTAAATTCGGGTTATTCAGGTTTAGGCGGGTAAATCGGGTAAAATTCATACATAAACCGAACCGAAAATTTTGTTTTCTCGGGTAATTCGGCTTTAGGCGGGTAAATCAGATTATTCGGGTAAATTTCATACATAAACTGAACCGAAAGTCTTGTTTTCTCGGGTAATTCAGGGTTTTTTGGGTTCAAATCTTACCCGAATCGACCATGACATTATTTTCGGTTGCATAGCGGGTTTTAATAAAAATCATAGAACCGACCCGAACCCGACAAGATCCGAACGGAACCCAACCAAAAAAATATCGGGTTCTAACCACTCCAACATCGGATACCCCAAAACCGAGAAACCCGACCCAACCCAAACCGTAGATCCGAACGCCCAAGTCTAGTTGAACACATTTAAAAATTACAGGTTGTTTTAAGTCATTTTCCGGAAAAAGGCCGATTCCTACCCGGACTATTTCAAATGGTGCGGATTCGTACCTGACAAATTCAAATGTCTAATTTCATACCCAGACTCTTCAAAATTTGAAAATTCATACCTAGACTATTTTTTTGGCGAAAACAAACATTGACCAACTCTCCGTTAATCAACTATGTAATACTGTTAACACCGATGAGTCACCTGTCACATATTCTTCCCAGTTGGCACGGAATGACAAAACGACATCGTTTTGTAAAAAAAAAAAAAAAAAACCTACAACTATGGGGCTTGAACCCTCGACATCAAGGCCATAAGCTTTACACTTTACCAACTAAGCTCTATGAATTTTATGACGAATCCACACCATTTGGAATAGTCCGGGTAGGAATCAATTTTTTCCGTCATTTTCCAATATAAATGTGAAAATGTGAAAATAAGACCTACACTAGATGAGTATATATATTTTGATCTGTAAGTCAATCCATGGACTTAAAAGCCCGAATAAGTAACGAAACTTAAATCGAAGCCCAAAAACGAACTTTCAGGTTCACTTTCATTCACTTCTCATCTTCTTCTCAACCAGCGGCTTAGCAGCATCTGCCTAAACCCTAGTTAGCCACAGAGAAGGAGAAGCCTTTACCTTCGTTTACCGTTTTGGCCTCACGATTCTCTGACCTAGCAACCTAGCTCCGGTCAATCTCTGCCCTATTTTCCGTGGAAAGAAATGACTTCTCCGCTGGAGTCTATTCTCTCCATTTCTGGTTCAGTCTCTACAAGCTCCACTTTAGACAGGCTCCGGATCTTCCGCCATGAAATCCCGGAGATTCTCCAGAATTCCGGTGAGCATTAACGTCTTATCATTCCGAGGGGACAAACATTGGTTTCGTCTTTTGATCATTGAATAGCAAATTGATCTTGTTTTTTATTCGATTGTTGTGAATATACTCTAGGACTAAAACTCGGTCTCAAGAGTGTCTTTTACCTGTAAAGTTATAAGTTTTTTTCCATTTATGATTATATATCATGTCATTGAAGTTGGATTATCGCCCTTTGTTTAATAATCTTAGGCTAATATTTGTCTTTTGGCAGAGTTTATTGTGATCTGATTTATGCCCTAGCTGAAAGTAATAGTTATTTGAACTGGATTTGTTCTTAGACAAAGTCTTTAGATGGACCATTTCATGAGACTGTACATATCATATTTTCTGATTCCTGCACATGGCATTAATCGGAGGGGTATATTAAATTCAGCAAAGATCTTGATCCTCTTTCTAATCTAGTTAGATTTCTCCTGCTCGGGCCCTTTACCATTAGATTGTAGCTGTAGTTATTTGGGTAGTAATTAACTAAACTAATATTGGTCTACACTTGAATATCCATTTTTCCTCTGATTTTGCTGTTCTTAGGGAATTTTACCCTGTACAGCGTTCTAATATCAGGTGATCTGAATTATTTATTTGCAGATATGACGTCTGATATTGCGTCTGTTCTCGTTGACATAATATTCCAAACATTGGCTATATATGATGACCGTGGCTCACGGAAAGCTGTAGACGATTTGATTGTAAAGGGCTTGGAAAATGTTACTTTTATGAAAGTTTTTGCGGCCATACTTGTACAAGTTATGGAAAAGGAGTTGAAATTTTGTTTTGATACCGTCTGTTACAGACTACTAACTTGGTCATGTCTTCTTCTGGGGAAAAGTCAATTTGCAACTGTTTCGAAGAATGCATTTGTTAGAGTAGCATCAACACAGGCTTCATTACTTCATATCGTTATGGAGGGCTCTTTCCGCATGCGTAGGGCCTGTAAAAGATATATGTTCCATTTGTTCTCTCAGGTCTGGCTTTGTTCGCTGTACATTTTGCCAAATTGGATGAAATAGTCGGTTGTCTGAACTGTATCTATTAAGAATTTTTGGTTGTTGTTTTGTAGTCAGAAGCTATCTACAATTCATATATGGACGAAGTTAAAAATTCACGAATTCCATATAAGGATACCCCTGACCTATTAGGACTACTGCTTGAGTTCTCTTGTTTGTCTTCTGCTCTATTTAAACAGACAAAGGCAAGAGAATTAAAAGTTCACTTTTCCATTTTGATTTGCTTCTTAAACAAGATTTGATTTGTAAATGTTTTTTTCCTTCTCAAGTCTGCTATAAAAATAATCATCTATCTGTTTGTTTCTCATTCGCAGGCCATATTTGTTGATATCTATGTTAAAGATGTCCTGAATTCCAGAGAAAAGCTGAAACAAAGTCTTAGCAAATGTTTTCAACCTCTTCTTCTGCGCTTGTCACATGAGGAATTCCAGACTGTCATCCTTCCAGCAGCAGTTAAAATGTTAAAACGCAATCCAGAAATTGTCCTGGAATCAGTTGGATTTCTATTAGCAAATGTAAACATTGATTTAAGTAAGTATGCCCTGGAACTGCTACCAGTCATATTACCACAAGCTCGGCATATGGATGAAGACAGGCGTCTTGGAGCTTTGTCAATGGTTAGGTCCTTAAGTGAAAAATCAAGTAATCCTGATACTATAGAAGCAATGTTTGCGTCAGTTAAAGCCGTAATTGGAGGTTGGTCTTTATGCTTATTTGTTCATATTATTATTAACATCAGTCGTACGCAATGAATTCCTCATTTAGATATATCTGTGAGCCCAATTTTGTCTCTATTTATAGACAGCGAATAGGCAGGGTGGTGGTTAGATTATTATCCTAAATGATATCATATGATGAAATGTGGGCTTTTGTCTAAAGGTTCAGAAGGAAGAATTCAATTGCCACATCAAAGAATTGGAATGCTGAATGCAGTGCAAGAACTGGCAAGTGCTCCTGAAGGAAAGTATATTGGTTGTTTGTCGAAGACAGTATGCAGCTTTCTCATAGTCAACTACAAGGATGAAGGTAAAATAGTAATTGTTGTTCATGTCTCGTTGTGTGAACCACTAGTCAACAAAATGGTTGGAAGATGTCCTCGTCTGTGTGCTCATTTCCATATTTTTCCAGATTTGGTTATATGTTTCTTGATTCAGTCACCATCTGTGGCCTTCATCTTTCAACTCTGAACCTTATTGTCACATGCTAACTGATTTCTGTTTTATGTATAGGAAATGAAGACGTAAAACTCTCAATTTTGTCTGCTGTAGCTTCTTGGGCGTCACGATCTTCTGATGCTATCCAACCAAACTTAATTTCTTTCATTGCTGCCGGTCTTAAGGAAAAAGAAGCTCTACGGAGGGGGCATCTCCGCTGTGTACGGATCATATGCAGAAATCCTGATACCCTTTCACAGGTCTCCTTGCAAGCATCTTTTTTGGCTTCTATAATCTCAACCCTCTCATTAACTAAGTACGCTACTGAATATATATTACAGATATCAGACTTGCTATCCCCTTTAATTCAACTTGTAAAGACGGGATTTACAAAGGCAGTACAACGTCTGGATGGGATATATGCTTTGGTCATCGTTTCCAAGATTGCTGCCTGTGACATCAAAGCAGGTTCAACTCAGGAGATTACGTGTCACATTCCTCCCTTTTAGTAGAATCTGAAGGTCCTGTGTTGCTTTCTCCTTAATCGTGTTTATCTTCTTTGTGTACTCTAGAGGATACAATGGTAAAGGAGAAATTATGGACTTTGATATCTCAAAATGAGCCCTCACTTGTGCAAATTAATATGGTAATATTTTCTATAGATTTCTTTGGTACTTATTTATGTGACCTGCTCCTGCCATGGTTGGGTACTCAGATTTTACTCTGCTGTTTTTTCTTCGTTTTCTTTCTTATCTGTGCATGTCACAACTGAAAGGCCTCAAAACTATCAAGTGATGATTGTGTAGTATGTGTCGACCTTCTTGAGGTGCTCCTCGTGGAACACTCCTCCAGGTAAATGTCCTGCTTAATGATGGAGACTCGTTGTGTTGTTTGACTGTTTGTAGAAGTCTTAATTATCTGCCTTGTTTCAGGGCTTTGGAAGCATTTTCAATGAAATCACTATCACAGGTAACCTAAGGGAGTTCATGTTTGCTGACCCGTGTCTTCCTGTTCCGGACATAATCTGTCATCTTTTTTCTATACAGTTACTTCTCTTTCTACTCTGCCATCCAAGCTGGAATGTCCGTAAATCAGCTTACAATTCTGTTACGAAGATCTTTCACGCAACTTCACAGCTTGCCACTACCCTTTTAGACGAGTTCTCGGATTTCCTTTCCCTAACTGGGGACAAAATCGTTTCTTCTAAAACCAGGTACAAATGATAAGCTAAATTTGTATTTTGGTCTTTTTAAATTCTTTTAACCCACCCAGCCACTAGGTAGACTGCTGCCTCTGATGTTATCCACTATTATTCTCCGATTCTTGGCTTTCAAGTTTCAATATGATAACTCATTTCACATTTTGAAAGGAACCAACCTGCCAATAGCGACTTATTCATTCTAGGAACTAACTTGGCACCTCTGTAGTGACACAGATAATTCCGTGGATCATCAAGCTCCTCTCATCCCTTCTGTAGAGGTGTTAGTGAAGGCTTTGATTGTCATTTCATCGGCAGCAGTTGCTGGACCTCCAAGCTCATGGATTGGTCGAGCCATATTTTGCTCGCATCATCCAAGCATAGTTGGTACTGGAAAAAGAGATGCTGTTTGGAAGGTAATCTTGACATTAGTTATTTGCATGGTTAATTCTACGTACTCATGTTTCTTTTATTTGCACTTTTAAATATTAATTTTGTACCTTCTGATATACACAGAGATTGCAAAAGTGTCTCAAAACTTGTGGTTTTGATGTTGCTACTTTTTTGTCTACCAATGGAGAAAGTGTTTGCAAGGTAATCTCACGACTGTCAGTGACTTCTACGTCAGCAAAACTGGTGGTTTTCGTTTGTTGCTTGGAACTTTTAATCAACTATGGATTTCAATGAATGTTTCAGAGTCTGCTTGGACCGATGGGTTTAATGAGTCCAAAAACTCCTGAGCAGCAAGGGGCAGTATATTCCTTGTCCACATTGATGTCTCTGGCACCAGAGGATACATTTACAGTGTTTAAGATGGTATTGCATTTTTAGCATATTTGTTTTCTAATCAATGAAGTTGTACCGTTTGATTTTTTTTGCTGATGTTTTATGTTTATTTTTCTAGCATCTGCAAGAACTTCCAGATCGACTCTCTCATGATATGCTTTCAGTGACTGACATTAAGGTAAATCTTCTCACTTTTGCTGTATGTCTTTCTATAGTATATTATGGAGTTAGTATTTCTTTCCTCTTTCTGTAGACACTTGCAGATCTCTAAAATCCAACTGTAACATTTCATACAGAGTGCAATGGGTATTGTCTACTTTTCAGCTGCAAGGTTTGGTAGTTTTTAGTTTTAATTTTTATGTTTTTATTCAGATCTTCCAGACCCCTGAGGGGATGATTTCAAGTGAGCAAGGTATTTATGTTGCTGAGACGATTGGTGCCAAGTACACAAAGCAGGAGCCGGTACTTACATGGGTTTACTCTATGTTTTCTGTTTTATACTTGATAAATGGTTCCACTTTTAGCATATTGGATCTAATAACATCTCCTTCTTGTTACTTGTTGTAGAGTTCTAATCATTCTCTAAAGAAAGGATTGGCTAGCAGAGATAATGCAACTTCTGGCAGAAGGGACACTACAAAGTTGACGAAGAAAGCTGGTACACATCTATCGAAGCACTCTATTTAGTACTATGCCCCCAACATATATACATATATTCTTCACCGAAATATTAATTGCAGACAAAGGAAAAACGCCAAAGGAAGAGGCACGTGAACTGATGCTCAAAGAGGAGGCCTCAACACGGGAAAAGGTTCACAGGATACAACAAAATCTTTCGCTGGTGCTTCATGCTCTTGGAGAGATGGGTCTTGCTAATCCTGTGTTTTGTCACAGTCAGTTACCTTCTTTGGTATGAAAAAACTTTGGTGCTTAGTTCCTTAAGAGTTGTACTTATCCATATGCTACAGAGTGAAGAAACAGATTTTGGAAACAATTATTTCTCTTTCCCCTGCAAGTGTCACTGCTACTCCTTTTGTTTATGTCCACTTATGTTACTCTCTTTGGCATATCAGGCTCCTCTAATTCTAAGATTAAGCTCTTACACATGCCTTATCTCTTTACCAGGCTAGGTTTCTGGATCCTTTGCTGCGATCACCTATTGTAGGTGCTGCAGCCTTTGAAAACGTGGTTAAGCTGGCAAGGTGTACAGTTCAGCCACTGTGTAATTGGGCTTTAGAAATCGCAACTGCTCTGCGTTTGATCGCGATTGATGAAGTTGATGCTTCATCTGATTTTCTTCCATCAGTTGTCAAGGCAGGGAAAACATATGAGGGTCTTTTTGAGAGGATTGTAAACGGGTTATCCGTATCTTGTAAATCAGGACCACTTCCTGTAGATACCTTCACGTTCATCTTCCCGGTTTGTTTCTTACCATTTTTGTTGACATTATTTTAACCTGTATTTCCTCACTGAATGAGCTGTGATTTTTTCTTGCCAGATACTGGAGCGAATTTTACTGTCATCAAAGCGGACAAAAATTCATGATGATGTTCTTCGTATTCTGTCCATGCATCTAGATCCAATGCTGCCACTTCCAAGACTCCGGATGATATCAGTTTGGTGACTTGAACCCTTACTGTTTTTACACTGTTATAGCTCTTGGTATCTTTTGGTGTATATTTAATTGTGCTCATTTCTTTCCATTTTTTTGTTGTGACAAGTGATGTTTTGAATGTAACCAGCTTCACTTTTTAAATGTAACTAACATCTGAACTATATATTTTTCAGGTTCTTTATCATGTGCTAGGTGTTGTTCCTGCATATCAAGCATCAATCGGACCTGCACTGAATGAATTGTGTCTTGGATTGCAAGCAGATGATGTTGCAAATGTATTTATTTTTCCCATGTATTGCGTTGAAAATTTCCGGTTCTAGAGAGTTATATTTCATTTATGTTTACAGGCGCTCTATGGAGTATATTCGAAAGATGTTCATGTCAGAATGGCCTGCTTAAACGCAGTCAAGTGCATTCCAGCTGTCTCCAAATACTCCCTTCCTCAGAATGTTGATATAGCAACTAACATTTGGATAGCTGTACATGATCCTGAAAAGGTTAACCTTCATAATTTGATATAGTATCTAGTTATGTTTGCTGTTGGCTGTTACTCTCTTTTTTTTCTTTTCTTTTTTCTTTTCTTTTTGGTATTGTACATACATGCTGGTTATATAAATTTTTGCTGTGTCTTAACTATTAAATTGATGCTCTTGGCTGGAGCTAACAAAGTTCTTATCCTCTTATCGTTTTCGTTGTTGCACAATCTGATGCTCTTTAATCTTAATGCTTGCAGTCAGTGGCTGAGGCAGCAGATGATATATGGGCCCGTTATGGTTATGATTTGGGGACTGATTATTCAGGAATCTTTAAAGCACTTTCTCATATAAATCTCAATGTCCGATTAGCTGCTGCAGAAGCACTGGCTGCTGCTTTGCATGAAAGTACAACATCAATCCAGGTCACTGCATTTCTTGGATCATTACCTCTTGTGATAATAAGAATGGTTTTTAAAGATTAGTTAGTTTTGCAGCTATCTCTTTCAACTTTATTTTCCCTGTACATCCGTGATGCTACGTCTGGTGAGGATGTCTTCGATGCTGGTTGGATAGGCAGGCAAGGAATTGCCTTGGCACTGCAATCTGCTGCTGATGTGTTGACAACAAAGGACCTCCCTGCTGTTATGACTTTTTTGATATCTCGGGCTCTGGTATTTCTTCTTACCCTGTCAGATGAATGCTTCTCAATTGAAAAAACTCTCCCACTCTTAGCCATGCTGCAAAGGAATTGGGTTTTGTAGTGTTATCACCTTGAAACTCACCAAATATGTTGTTTTTCGGAAACTAGAGCAAGCTTTTGATATCTATTCAAAAAGTTATGTGAACTGAGTGATTTTTCCAAGTGCAGGCTGATCCCAACACAGATGTCCGTGGGAGGATGATCAATGCTGGTATTATGATTATTGATAAGCATGGCAAAGACAACGTTTCATTGTTGTTCCCCATCTTTGATAATTATTTAAATAAAGAGGTCTGTTCTACAAGCAACTGAAAACCTGCTGGATACATCGTTTCTTTCATCATTATCACGAATTGCTTCTGAGCTTCATCTTATCTCTTATCATGCAGGCATCAGATGAAGAGGAGTATGACCTGGTTCGTGAGGGTGTTGTTATATTCACTGGAGCATTAGCAAAGCACTTGGCAAAAGTGATAACTCTATCATTAGTTTAAATCTTGTCACAATGCACATCAGTTTTCTTCTCTATCTAATATATTCACTAATGATGATAGGATGATCCTAAAGTCCATACTGTCGTGGAAAAGCTGTTGGAGGTGTTGAATACACCTTCTGAATCTGTTCAGCGTGCAGTCGCAACATGCCTTTCTCCACTTGTACTATCAAAGAAAGTATGTTTCCTACAAATTTTGAGATCTTAGTTAAACAAAATTGTTCCCTAAAAATTTAAGATCTTACCAAAACAAATTTTGCTATTACTTTCTTTCCTAGTGGCTTTGGCCAGGGAGTAAATCAGTTGGCTTTATGAGGTGTAAGGTCTATCATCGTTTCTCTCATTTTTTTTAGGAGGATGCCCCTGCCCTTTTTTCGAGGCTCTTGGATAAGCTAATGAAGAGTGATAAATATGGTGAGCGAAGAGGAGCAGCTTTTGGTCTTGCGGGAGTGGTTATGGGCTTTGGAATTTCTAGCGTGAAGAAATATGGTCTTGTAGTCACTTTGCAAGAAGCTCTTATTGACAGGTATTCCTATCTGCGTATTTTTTAATTCATATGTATATATGATATTTCAATCTGTTCACGTTATGAGGAATTTGTGCGGGATGGTTTTTTTCTATTTTGCTGAGGTCATGTAGCTGTTCACTGTGGTACTGGGGCATATAGTCCATTTTGATGAATTAGTAGCACAACTGGTTGTCATCTTTATTAATACATTGTAGAGACCACCAATTTATAGTTAATTGCTGCTTTTATTTCTTATAGTGCTCTATTTTTTGTATCATGTGTAGTGATCATATGTAAACCTTTCTTTACTTCCGCTAAGTTGTTTGTGTTTTGGCTGCAGAAATTCTGCAAAACGGCGTGAAGGAGCACTACTTGCATTTGAATGCCTCTGCGAGAAGCTTGGAAAATTATTTGAACCGTAAGTGAAATCTCTAATGATCAACATGCCAAAAGCTAATGTTGCAACTTTGTATTAATCTCTTCTTTTGGTTTAGGTATGTGATCAAGATGTTACCCTTACTTCTGATATCGTTTTCTGACCAAGTCGGGGCAGTTCGTGAAGCAGCAGAATGTGCTGCTCGAGCTATGATGTCTCATCTATCTGCATATGGTGTGAAACTTGTCCTTCCTTCTCTACTCAAGGTGATAGTTCATATTATTCTAAAGATTCTTAAGTTAAGTGTTAATATAACTAAGGTTTGGTGCATTGCCTGGTGCTCTGCTCATGATCATCCTTTTATTGGGTTAACTATGTGATATTGCTATCTTCTTCTTCATTTTTATATGCTTGGTGCTGGAGTAGAATGGATGAAAATTTTACTGATTCTTCAATGATTATATTTTGATTATCACTCCTTTTTCTCTAGTTCTACCCTGTTTGAGTGCTGCACCTTAGAAATAAGTTTCAGTTACTACACTTGCTATTCTTCGTTTCATCTATTCTTTGGTCTTTCATGATGTGCACTTTTCTGTTTATTTCTTTCTTTTTGATAGGGCCTTGAAGATAAAGCATGGAGAACAAAGCAAAGCAGTGTACAGCTCCTCGGAGCTATGGCATTTTGTAATCCTCAGCAACTGTCTCAATGCCTTCCTAGGGTTGTACCAAAACTTACAGAGGTGTGTAATACATGTTGATTTCAGTTGCGTCTTAACTGTAAGCATTGGAGAAATTTTCCTTCCTTGGTTATTTGATATTATCTGATTCCATGATATTATACAGGTTTTGACGGACACACATCCAAAAGTTCAGTCAGCTGGGCAGTTGGCACTTCAGCAGGTTGGACTGATATAGCTGAACAAATTTTATATTTCGTGGACTTTACTGACTAGAGTTTCCTCTCACTGTTATTTTTAGGTTGGAAGTGTCATAAAGAACCCAGAGATATCCTCTCTTGTCCCCACTCTTCTATTGGCCTTAACAGATCCCAATGATTACACACGACATTCTCTTGACATCCTTCTTCAAGTAAGGATTCCGTATTCATTGGCCTTCTGATTATACTTCTCTTGTTTTGCGTTTTTGCTCAAACTCTTTCTTCTCTTATTACAGACAACATTCATTAATTCTGTTGATTCCCCTTCACTTGCACTATTGGTACCAATAGTGCATAGAGGATTGAGAGAAAGGAGTTCTGAAACAAAAAAGAAAGCTTCTCAAATTGTCGGTAATATGTGTTCGTTGGTGACAGAGCCAAAGGATATGATTCCTTACATTGGATTACTGCTTCCTGAGGTTAAAAAGGTAATTTGCCATTCTTACCAAAAGAGTGAGTTATGTCTTGCATATTTTTATTCAATTAAACACTGGAGTTGTCAGGTTCTTGTGGATCCAATTCCTGAGGTACGTGCTGTGGCAGCAAGAGCGGTTGGATCACTTATCAGAGGAATGGGGGAGGAGAATTTCCCAGATCTTGTTCCCTGGCTATTTGAAACTCTAAAATCTGATACAAGCAATGTTGAAAGGTCTGGAGCTGCTCAGGGATTAAGTGAGGTATGTAGAATAAGATGTGTTTTCGGTGGCTTTGTTTCTTTTAGCCAAAGGACCTGGTTTGATGTCGTGGAAGTTCACTAAATTATTTTTTAGCTTTAACACTACGAGCTTAATCATGTTATCTTCACATTTTCCAGTACATCTATTTTTCAGTACATCGTTGCAGAAGTATTAGGATTTTTATTCAAGTTTAAGTAGATAGATTCTCTTAATCCACATCAAAGTAAATGAGACGTCTCTGTATATATGCTTTTGGCTTCGATTAATTTGGTACTATCATGTAAGATGCAAAATCATTGATCTCAGCTTCTGCTTAACATTTGTTTCCAACATATTGTAGCTGCATCTGTTAGCATTCTTTCTCCTTTTGTTTTCCTTCAGGTTTTAGCAGCTCTTGGGACAGAGTACGTTGAGGATGTACTTCCTGATCTCATTCGTCATTGTTCTCATCAAAAAGCATCCGTCCGGGATGGATACCTTACGCTTTTCAAGGTGAACTCTGTCACACTCCGAATATTCCTCAAAATTCACTTTTGTATGATTTTTCTAAAACCTTTTGCTTGTTAATTGCAGTTCTTACCAAGATCCTTGGGTGCTCAATTCCAAAACTACTTGCAGCTTGTGTTACCGGCCATTTTGGATGGTGAACATATCACTTTTTGGCTGACTTTTAACTTCTAAACTAGCTTTTGACTTATTGACTAAACTGATGGTGCGCTAATGCTTTAGGTCTTGCCGATGAGAATGAATCTGTTCGTGATGCAGCCCTGGTGGCTGGCCATGTACTGGTGGAGCACTATGCAACAACGTGCGAATTTACACTACATCTGTTTCCCTTTGATCTTTTTTTTTTTTTGGTCAACTAGGTTCTTTAATGTTGACTTACCATGATCCGTAGATTGACTAGATTTTCTACTCATTTGAGTAGTTCCTTAAATGGTGTTACTAAGTACCTCTATTGTTCCTCTTGTATCAGTTGTAGTTTATAAACTGGAGTCGCCTGTGATAGATTAAATTGATAAATTCTATTTTAATTGACTGTTGATATTTAGTAGAAGCTTCTTTATTTTTTATGATCTCGTCGTGATAAGAAGCATCATTGGTTTTACAGGTCTTTGCCTCTTCTTCTTCCAGCTGTGGAGGATGGTATTTTTAATGACAATTGGCGAATCCGTCAAAGTTCTGTTGAACTGCTTGGGGATCTATTGTTCAAGGTTAACAGCATTTTTTCTGTTGTGTTTTTTCTTGTTATTTTATCCTACCTCAAAACATGTAGCCCAATATTTACTTGGAAACCAATGTTTTCATCCTCCTAGCCTGTTATAGATGTTGCAATGCTCTAAGAAAATGAAATAATGTACTATTATCTTTAGCAGTACCGAAAATTGAAGCTATCACCATGAAAATCTTGATAAGGTGAAAATATGTGTAAACTTGCCTCAACATTTGGAGCTTTTGTACTAGGTTGCTGGTACATCTGGTAAAGCTCTGCTGGAGGGTGGAAGTGATGATGAAGGTGCCAGTACTGAAGCGCAAGGTCGTGCAATTATTGATATTTTAGGAATGGACAAGCGTAATGAAGTTCTTGCTGCATTATATATGGTCCGGACTGATGTTAGTTTGTCTGTTCGTCAGGTAATGTTTTTAATGCTTTATTTATGTGTTTTGTTTGAGTGTACTTAAATTTGAGATGAAAGCAAAATTATTGCTCTTTCCAGGCGGCACTACATGTATGGAAAACCATTGTAGCAAATACACCAAAAACGTTGAAGGAAATAATGCCAATTTTGATGAGTACCTTAATCTCTTCTTTAGCATCACCATCCTCTGAGAGGCGGCAGGTTTGGATCGTACTTTCCTTTTGTTTCTTTCCTTATAGTTTTAGCCTGCAGTTGTATAAGTTTATTATACTGTGTAGGTAGCAGGAAGATCACTTGGGGAGCTTGTCAGGAAGCTTGGTGAAAGGGTGCTTCCTCTTATCATTCCAATTTTAGCTAAAGGACTGAAAGATCCGGATGTTGACAAAAGACAAGTAAGCTTCATGTTGAAGCTTTTTTCAAAAAACGTGTCACCGCTTATTTTGTTTTTATAAGGGACTATTTTGGTAAAAAATATTGTTGTGACCTTGCTAACCCTGAAGTGAATTTGTCAGTGTTATTTTTATCTGAGTAGAGCTAAACTTACACCGTTTCTGTGTTCTATTTACTGTGACATGTATTTATTTAATCTCTCTTAAATGAATTTGAGACCTAATTCATGGTTATATGTCCATATGTGATGCTCAAGTGTTTTGATATTGACCTACTGATGCTAAGCATATGCAGACTTATTAGGCACATGTTATTCATCTCCTAACACGTTGGCTGGCTTGATATTATAATTCATGATTGACAGGGAGTATGCATTGGGCTGAATGAAGTGATGGCAAGTGCTGGAAAGAGTCAGTTGCTGAGTTTCATGGATCAGCTCATTCCCACTATTAGGACAGCACTTTGTGATAGGTTCGCTTTATTCTTCATGCATCAGCTTCTGATTCAGTATGTCTCTTTATGCCATTGAAAGAATTAAAATTCTGTACTTCTACAACTTTCGTCTACAGTGCTCTTGAGGTTCGTGAATCTGCTGGACTGGCATTCAGCACTCTGTACAAGGTACCAGTGCTGACTTGTGTTGCTTATCAGATTGTTCTTCCGTTCACTCTATATTTATCGTTCGTCTACTTATGAAATGTAGAGCGCTGGATTGCGAGCAATGGATGAGATTATCCCAACTCTTCTGGAAGCATTAGAGGATGATGAAATGTCTACTACTGCCCTAGATGGGCTTAAACAAATTATAAGGTTTTCTTCTACTTTTTTCTCGGGCTCTTGTTCCCCATCACAGCTCGAATTTATCATCTTGTTTGCTTAATTTACTTTTGGAATTTCAGTGTTAGGACAGCAGCTGTTCTTCCACATATCTTGCCCAAGCTTGTCCATCTTCCTCTCTCGTATGTGTTCCTTTTGCTTCTCTAAATATGAAAAGCATGATGAGTTACCTTTTCGCTGTCTCAAATGTCTTAAAATACTTTGTCTAGTGCCTTAAATGCACATGCTATTGGAGCCTTAGCTGAAGTTGCTGGTACTGGTTTTAACACTCATCTTGGGACCATACTTCCTGCTTTGCTCTTTGCAATGGGAGATGAAAACAAGGTGAAAATAAGATTGTCTTCACCCTTAAATTTGTATGAAAACTATTGTTAATTTGTTATCTGTGATTAAGATTCTCTTTGTTGTCTCAGGAAGTCCAAGAATTGGCACAAGAGGCAGCAGAGAGGGTGGTGCTTGTCATTGATGAAGAAGGAGTGGAGACTTTATTATCAGAACTTCTCAAAGGAGTGTCTGATAGTCAGGTTCGTTTGTTACCTTCTTATTGAAGTATTTTTTTTTGGCATCTAAGTAAATTAGGTTTCTAAATTGTTTATTTCAGGCTTCAATAAGAAGAAGTTCTTCCTATCTGATTGGTTACTTCTTCAAGAGTAGCAAGCTTTACTTGATTGATGAAGCTCCAAACATGATATCTACCTTGATTGTTATGCTCAGTGATTCAGATTCAACAACTGTTGCGGTAGGCTACTTGACCAGAACGAAAAGAGTTAAAGTGAGCATATCTTGTGTAACTTTCTCTTTTGAACAGGTTTCCTGGGAAGCTTTGGCTAGGGTTATTGGTTCAGTTCCAAAGGAAGTACTTCCTTCATATATAAAAGTTGTACGTGATGCTGTATCTACAGCTAGGGACAAAGAGCGCAGAAAGCGGAAGGTAAACTTTGTGCTATGTTTCAAAGAATGTCACTATGCAAGAGATTAATGAGCGATCATGGAAAAAGCGATATTTTCGTTAACTAATATCTGTAGAGTATATTGTATTACTTGAATTGCAGGGAGGATATGTTGTTATTCCTGGTTTATGCCTCCCTAAAGCCCTTAAGCCTTTACTTCCAGTTTTTCTACAGGTATTCTTTATACCTTGCTTTTCTAGTGCTTGAGGCCACCTTATATCAGATCTTTTAAATTGTGTATAAGCAGTGGTTTCTGGGTGTCTTGAGCTTATCTCGCATTTGGGATTTTTCGTACCAATTAAAGATGAAACTCAGTTTCAAAATGCAAAAACTGTTCCCCTTTATTGCTTGCACGTACAATAACAATCAAGCAGTTTTGTACTTTGTTCTCAGATCTACCCCTATTATCGTTTTGCTATGATTTACAGGGTCTAATTAGTGGATCAGCCGAATTACGAGAGCAAGCTGCACTTGGTCTTGGTGAACTTATTGAAGTTACTAGCGAGCAAGCATTGAAAGAGTTCGTCATACCAATAACAGGGTATGCAGTGTGTGAATCTTCATTCCTTGTGTCGATACTTGCTCTACCATTAATCCATTTGTAGCATTTCTTACTTTTCTTGGGTAGTAAAGTTATATCTTGATAAAAAGATGTTTAAAGTTGCATATGTGCTATCCGAGTCCAGAACTAGCTCTAATGATGTTAGAAGATCTTTGACTGAGAAATACCATCAAATTTGGTAAGGTATCACTGTCTGTTGGGCTGAGATACCTTTACTTGTTATTGCAGGCCTCTTATTCGAATCATAGGAGATCGATTTCCATGGCAGGTCAAAAGCGCTATCTTGGCTACATTAATCATCCTAATACAGAGGGGTGGGATTTCGCTTAAGCCATTTCTCCCTCAACTTCAAACAACATTTGTCAAGTGTCTACAAGACTCTACAAGGTTAGTCCTTGATATCTCAACTTGAGTGAAAGTGCAGTTTATAAATGTCTAGTGACAGGCAGCGACTAACTCAACAACAGTTTAGATTTAGAGGAAAAGAAAAGATTAAAAAATAAACAGATACATTTTTAAATTCACCAATGTTAGGCAGGTGTTGCTCTAATCTTGATCTGATACTTTTGTGGTCAATTTTATTGTTAAAACTCGACTGTTTCCAATTAAATGAAGGCTACATCTGCCTTGCTGGACTAGATTCGTGTGCACTCTTTATCTAAAAGTTTTTAGTCAGTTCTCCTACATTTCTACCTTTTTCCAAGTAATGTACTGTTGATTTGAAGTGACATTAAAGATACGTCTGTGTAGTATGTTTCCTAGAGAATAGAGTTGTTTTGTAAGCACGTCTAATAGTTATGGTCCATTTGTCATTATCCTGAATCTTGTACTTTGAGCTAACACCTTCACACTGCAGGACCATCCGTTCTAGTGCTGCGCTTGCCCTAGGAAAGCTTAGTGCATTAAGCACGAGGATTGACCCATTAGTTGGTGATTTGATGACAAGTTTCCAGGTACTTTGCTTCTTCTCTTAGACACAAATGCATAAATTCTTAATCTGTCTATCTAGTTCTTATCTGTTTATGAAATTTGTTATATGTATTAGGCTGCAGATTCCGGTGTACGTGAGGCCATTCTATCTGCTCTGAGGGGTGTAATAAAGCATGCTGGGAAGAGCATTGGGCCTGCTGTTAGAATACGCATTTTTGATCTCCTAAAGGATCTAATGCACAATGATGATGACCAAGTTCGAATTTCTTCCACAAGCATGCTTGGTGTTTTATCACAGGTAGGGCTTCTTACATGTGTAGGGAACTTTTTTCGTCTTTTCGTTTTAGTTCTATGGTTCACACCACAGACGTAATCCAATTTAAAACACTTCTCATGTGATGCTATTATGCTGCAAGTTTGTAGCTCTCAAACTTACCTTTGTTTTTAATGTATTTTCGTTGGAAGTAGAATTAGGCTGTGTTTAACTATTGATGATTATTATGTTTTGATGAAGCCTAAGCTTCTTTCTTTCCTATTATTGCAGTACTTGGAAGCTGCGCAACTCAGTGTTCTGCTTCAGGAAGTCAGAGATTTATCTGCTTCACCAAAATGGAGTGCTAGGCATGGCTCCGTTCTCTGTATTGCATCTTTGCTGAAGCACAACCCTTCAACCATTATGACATCTTCACTCTTTTCCTCAATGTTAAATTCTCTTACGAGCTCTTTGAAGGATGAGAAGGTACCCTTTGTGAAAAATAAGGTTTCCCCGTTTTCTGTATAACCTTTTTCTGACATCTTCTTTTGAATAGTTTCCATTACGTGAAACCTCGACAAAGGCCTTGGGAAGGCTTTTGCTACATCAACTTGCAACGGATCCTTCCAACACAAGAGTGGTTATCGAGATCCTTTTATCGATAGTCTCCGCTTTGCATGATGATTCGAGTGAGGTCCGGAGAAGAGCACTCTCTTCACTTAAAGCTTTTGCAAAAGTAAGTGTAAGATTCCAGCAGTCGTTTCGAGTTGATTTATTTGTTAGTGACACATGCAACAGCAATATAAGACGTTTTCTTTTAGGATAACCCGACAGCAACCATGGCCAATGTGAGTGTTATTGGGCCTCCTCTTGCTGAATGTTTGAAGGATGGAAGCACGCCAGTGAGACTTGCTGCAGAAAGATGTGCTTTGCATGTGTTCCAATTAACAAAGGGTATTGAATCTGCATAACTTTTGTTATGAAATTCATCTCAATTTTTGAGTTTTAAGCTAGTTATGCCCAATATGTTGGTAAATTTTGTGTGCATATGCATGTTTCTGTTTCTTGCCGTCTTTCTGAAAACTGCAGCAACATTGACATATTTTACTAATTTTCTTTGATTTCTCTCCAGGCACTGAAAGTGTTCAAGCAGCTCAAAAATATATTACAGGATTGGATGCCCGACGGTTATCCAAGTTACCTGAACAAAGGTACTTAATTTTCCTTACAAACGAAAATCAATTTTACTTGCAAGAAACTTCCACTCTCTACATCCAGAGGTCTTTTTAGTCCTGCATCTGTAATCCGGACATAAAACGATACAAGATATGGCTTCTTCTTCATTCTTAGAGATATATATTTTATTTTGAATGAACGTAAAAAGTAGGGGAAAGGTTTTTACACCTTGACTAATGCCTGAATCCTTATGATGTCTGAACCCTTCTTTCTATGAATACAGTTTTGCTTGGACTTACTCAAGTACAATTTGTTACATTTGCAGTGATGACAGCGACGATAGCGAAGATGATAATGGAAGTGGGTAGGAGGAAACTTGTGGTCTCCATCTCTCTGTTGAATCCACTTTGTGGAAGAGGCTCGCTCATTGGCTTTCCTCTACACATTTCTACAGAAGCATTATCCCGTGAGTTGGGGATAATACTTTTCTCTTTTCCTTGGCATGAGAATATAGATACACAGAGGTTGACACATACAGACTATTATACCTGATTTTGGATTTTATCAAATCCTTATCCTTCTGTGTTTCGGTTGGAAAGTATTTATCTAACTTTCTTTGTTTAAAACGGCGACTCTGGTTTGTTAAATTGTATTGTCATAAAGGGTAAATTTTTATGCTGTCTTTACTGTTTTAAAATTTTACCATATGATAGAGACGAAAACATTTTAAAATTAAAGATTATTATAGACTATATGTGTTTAGATATACTTATATATATATATATGCTATATATATGTGAGGAAGTGAGGTATATATATATGTGAGGAAGTGAGGTGATAGCGATATAAGGGAGAGAGAAGAGAGTTTTCTTTTATTGCTTTTCTATATTTAACTTGTCTTATTTTATAAAGGAGATGTACATATGAAAGTATGGATAATCATTATCCATTTTTTAACAATTTTTTTTGATTATTCATCATTAACGTATGTATTATGTACTGTTTTGTTCAAAATTTTATCATGGAAAAATCTAATGGGATAAAAACTACGACAATAAAAAAAGAGTACAGTGACGTAATTTCCTCTTGGAACGATGGATTTAACACTCTTCATAAATCCCATAGATGATGCATTTCGATATTTTGAATATGTTTTTTGAATATTGTAGTGGGAAGCGCATTCGTAAAGAGATTTGCTGCATTGTCACTTGACCGAATGTACTGGATATCGACTTGTTGATTCTTCTCGAGTTCTCGAGTGTAAGAGAAAAATCTTGGAGGGATATGTTTCGTTCTATCACTCTTGATAGAACCTTCTTTGAGTTGAGCGACACATGCAACATTATCTTCGAACAATATCGTTGGCTCCTTATTGGTGACTATTCTGCTTATTTCTTTAATGTGATGAGTTATAAATCTGAGCCATACACATTCTCTACATGCCTCATGGAGCGCAATAGTTTCTGCATAATTTGAGAAAGTAGCGACTAGAGTCTGCTTTTGAGAACGCCAAGAGATTGCAGTACCTCCAATTATAAAAACGTATCCGGTTTGCAATCGAGCTTTATGTGGATCTGATAAATAGTCTGCATCTGCAAAACCGACTAAATCGAAATTGGAGTTTCGAGGGTAAAACAAACCCAAGTCAATTGTTCCCTGAAAATAACGAAATATATGTTTTATTCCATTACAATGTCTGCGCGTATGTGACGAACTAAATCTTGCAAGTAGATTTGTAGCAAATGATATATCCGGTCGGGTACAATTTGCAAGATATATAAGTCCACCTATAGCGCTCATATAAGGTACTTCAGGACCTAACGCATCCTCGTTACCTTCACAAGGTCGGAATGTATATTTTTCAGTATCCAGGGATCGATTAACCATTGGAGTACTCAAATGATTCGCTTTATCCATATAAAAACGTTGTAAGATCTTTTTGGTATAATTTGATTGATGCACAAATACTCCTTCTCGGAAGTGCTCTATCTGTAATCCAAGACAAAATTTTGTCTTTCCGAGATCTTTCATTTCGAACTCTTCTTTCATATGAGTTCTTGCATCATCAATTTTCTTTTGAGTTCCAATTATGTTCAGGTCATCAACATATACAGCAATGATCACAAATCCTGATGAGGATTTCTTAATAAAGACGCAAGGGCAAATTGCATTATTCACATACCATTTTGTTAGCAAATATTCACTTAAGCGATTATACCACATGCGCCCGGATTGTTTTAATCCGTAAAGTGATCGATGTAATTTGACCGCACATATTTCATTAGATTTTGAGCTTAATGCTTCAGGCATTTTCAATCCTTCTGGGATTTTCATATAGATATTGTTATCAAGTGATCCATATAGATATATTGTCACAACATCCATAAGATACATTTCTAGATTTTTAGATGCCCCAAGACTCATCAAAAATCAGAATGTTATTGCATCCATAACCGGGGAATATGTTTCTTCATAATCAATTCCCGGTCTTTGAGAAAATCCTTGTACAACAAGACGAGCTTTGTATCTTGTCACCTCATTTTTCTCATTCCTTTTTCGTACAAAAACCCATTTGTACCCAACCGGTTTTACATATTTGGATGTAGTGACAATAGGTCCAAAAACATTTCTTTTATTGAGGGAGATCAATTCAGTTTCTATGGCAATTTTCCATTTCTCCCAATCAGATATTTTCTGGCATTCTGATATGGACCTTGGATCTGGATCGTCACTTTCATAATCAATTTCTTTGGATACAGAGAATAAGAAAATTCAATCATTATCTTCTATTTCATATATATCCCATAATTTTCCGTTTTGGGCATAGTTAATGGAAATCTCATATTTTTCTGTATCATGTTCATCTTCTAGATGAATCTCTTTATGTGGTTCTCTTTCCACATTTTCATGTATGTCTTCTTGACATTTTTCTTTATATGGTTCTTCGGGAACATTTTCATTTTGTTCTCCCAATTTATTTTTCTTTCGGGGATTTTTGTTCTTAAAACCAATTAGCCTCCCCCTTTTCAACTGAACTCTAGGTTCATTTGCTCTATTACCATCAATTTGTTCTTCAAGAACATTAATTCTTGATGGAGCATTTGCAGCGGGGATATATGATTTTGTCACCCTTTTTGTATCAGTGAACGCATCTGGTAACTGATTCGCCATATTTTGTAAGTGTACGATTTTCTGAACTTCCAGTTTGCGTTGATTTGTAGGGGGATCTAGGTGCAACAAAGATGGTGTGCATCATGTAACACCTTTTGGAATTTCTTTAATTCCTCCCCCTAACGCTGGAAATTCATCTTCATTAAAATGGCAATCGGCAAAACGAGTCGTAAACATATCACCAGTTTGTGGTTCAAGATACCAAATTATACTTGGTGATGTATAACCAACGTATATACCCAATCTCCTTTGTGGCCCCATTTTTGTTCTTTGCGGTGGGACTATAGGAACATAAACTGCACAACCAAAAACACGGAGATGGGATACATTTGGCTCCTGGCCAGATGTTAATTGTAAAGGGGAATATTTATTACATGCGCTTGGTCTTATCTGGACCAATGACGCAGCATGCAAGATAGCATGACCCCAAATAGAAATTGGGAGCTTTGTTCTCAATATCAATGGTCTAACAATGAGTTGCAGATGCTTAATCAAAGATTCAGCCATGCCATTTTGTGTATGTACATGGGGGACCGGATGCTCAACATTGATTCCCATTGACATATAATAGTTATTAAAATCTTGTTAAGTGAATTCACCAGCGTTATCAAGCCTAACTTTCTTTATGGCGTATTCAAGGAATTGCGCTTTCAACCTGATTATTTGGGCAATGAATTTTGCAAAAGCCGTATTTCGTGTTGTCAATAAACACAGATTTGACCATCTACTGGATGCGTCAATAAATATCATAAAATATAGAAATGGCCCGCATGGTGGGTGGATAGGCCCACTTATATCACCATGTATTATTTCCAAGAATACTGGAGATTCATTCCCAATTTTGGTTGATGATGACCGAATTATGAATTTTCCTTGAGAACATGCATTACATGAAATCTCTCCTGATTGAAAAATCTTCTGGTTTTTCAACTGGTGGCCATTCGATTTTTTCACAATCTTTCTCATCATGACTGAACCAGGGTGGCCAAGTCTTTCATGCCACACTTTAAAAGTACTAGTAAACTTTGGATTTACTGTAACATATGATTTAACTATAACTTTAAATTTACTAGTAAACTTTAGGTTTACTGTAACATATGATTCAACTATATGAATCTTTGTGGAATATAATCCGGAGGGTAATGCTGGTAGTGCCTGTAATATAGCTTTTATTTCTGGAATTAATGATGTGATGCAAAGATATTCAATGTCATTTTTATTCATACTCTCAATATGATATCTATTTCTGTGGATATCTCTGAAACTTGTTAAGTTTCTAAGAGATTCAGGGGAATATAGTGCATCTTGCACTTCAAACTTTGTTCCCCTTGCCATTGAAAAACAAGATCTTCCAGAGCCGATAATAATCTTTGCATTCCCATATATAGTATTCACGCTTCCAGCGAATTTTTTTAAAATTTAGTAAGGAGAAATACTTTTTTTCTTTAAGTATTGTGTGCGTTGTATCACTGTCTACCAGCCATAAATCTCCATCCCGAATCTCAGATCTTGACATATTCTGGATTTAAATTATGCATAAAAATGCATTAATAACTTATTTTACAACATACTTTTAAAACAAAAATACATATAACACAAATTTATAAAAAGAAAATATAAGTTATTTCAGTCAACTTGTTGGCCGTTGATATCCTCAGGATCAACGAGGAAATCAGAAAGATCGAGATGTGCATCGTTATCAATGCCATCGAAAGAGGGTCCGGATTCATCAGAGATGAAGTTGGTTTCACCTTCCTTTTCTTTTCCATTTTGGGATTTTTGATACTGATCGGCCAAATGCCTTGGTGTACGATATGTATTGGACCAATGTCCTTTCATGCCACATCTATAGCAAGCTGTTTCATAATGCTTGTCCACAGTTTTACCAACTTTATTTTCTTGAGAATTTTTATCAATTCTCCCGGTGTTGAAATTATTAAAATAAAATCATATTCCTTGGCTTCGACCACGTCCACGACCACGACCACGTCCTCGACCACGACCACGGCCTCTACCGGGTCCATGTCGTTGCCAATCATTGTAACTGAATGCTACAACATTCGCTTCTAGGAATGGAGCTGATCCAGTTGGACTAGTCTGATGGTTCAACATCACAAGCTCATTATTTTGTTCAGCAACTAGAAGAGTTTGCATTAACTATGAGTAAAGAGTGTACTCTTTTGCTCGGTATTGTTGCTGCACGATTACATTTCCCGGATGAAATGTTTGGAGTGTTTTTTCGATCATATCATAATCGTTTACTTTTTCTCCACATAACACCATCCTGGAAGTAATTCCGAACAAAGCGGAATTATATTCTCCCACACTTTTGTAATCCTGAAATCGGAGATTAAGCCAGTCATGTTTGGCTTTTGGTAAGAGCACATATTTTTGGTGATCAAACCTATCTTTGAGCGATTTCCAGAAATCCGCAAGTTCTTCTTTTGTAATGTATTGGTCTTTTAGACCATCATGGATGTGATGGCACAAAAATATCATTGATTGTGCCTTTTTCTCATCTGATGTCGTTTTTAACGCATCGATGGTATCAAGGAGTTGTTTTTCTCTCAGATGTATCTTTACTGCTACAACCCATGTCATATAATTATTTCCAGAAATATCAAGGGCAATAATCTCGAGCTTTGTCAAGTTTGACATGATTACTGTAATTATAAATTAATATTTTAGTAATCATAAATTTAAATAAGATATTGCTATTTCAAGAAATATATAGCAATTTAAAACATAGGGGGCGCCGGAATAGATAGTGCAATTAAAAGAAATATAACCGCATAGGAATATAAAATAAAAACCATAATATAAACAAATATTAACAGCATATAAAATATGTGTCGGCTTAGTCGTCCAATATAATATTGACAATAAATAAAGTGCGATAAGTAATTATTGCGAAATAATAAATTAATAATGGGGCGGCCGAGCCGCGCTCCGCTAATAATAACTGTAAATTTTTTGTCTTCTGGACGAAATTGAGAATGTCTTCAGGACATTCATTTTATGGAGGCAGAACCTGCCATATGATCTGAGAAGACATAGTCTACCATATAATCATGATCGTGAAGGCATAGCCTATCATAATGATCGGTTCGGGGAAGGCAACGCCTATCATCCCAAAACAATATATAAACGTAAATAGATTGAACATAAATTAAACCTAACATTTTCCGGTATATGAACGGATCGTGAGACGATCGTGTTGATAATGTGTTATATACTATATGTGTTTATATATACTTATATATATATATATATATATATGTATATGCAATATATATGTGAGGAAGTGAAGTGATAGCGATATAAGGGAGAGAGAAGAGAGTTTTTTTTTTATTGCTTTTCTATATTCAACTTGTCTTACTTTATAAAGGAGATGTACATTTTATAGGTGAAGTAAATAAGTAAAATAATAAGAGTAAATGCAGTAGAAGTTAAGGCGGTGAAAGTATGGATAATCCATTATCCATTTCTTAACAAAGATGATTTAAAGAGTAGAATTTATTGGGAGCAGTGATTCTTTTTAGAGAAAATTAAGTAGTTGAGTAGTTTTAAGTTTCCAAATTGCCAAATAGGTGTGTTTTGAACATTTTTTGCTATTTGGGTAGTTTTTGATTTGAAAGTTTTCCTCATTTGTTTGCTATTTGCATAGTTTTTGGTTTGAAAGTTTTCCTCTATCCTTTTAAACTCAGTTTATTTATACTTTAATATCATTATGACAATTAAATAAAATAAATAATATCAAAGCCTTCATCTTCTATGTTTCTTACTTTCTTCTCATTATCTCTCTTCATCGCACTTTTCTCCAAACACAAAAAATCTATAATCTTCATACCCAAATTATATTTTTCTTTCCCAAACCTAGATTATCTCTTTCCAGTTTTAATCTTTTTTCTCTTTTTAACAAAGATGATTTAAAGAGTAGAATTTATTGGGAGCAGTGATTCTTTTTAGAAAAAATTAAGTAGTTGAGTAGTTTCAAGTTTCCAAATTGCCACATTGTGTGTTTTGAACATTTTTTGCTATTTGGGTAGTTTTTGATTTGAAAGTTTTCTTCATTTGTTTGCTATTTGGATAGTTTTTGGTTTGAAAGTTTTCCTTTATCCTTTTAAACTCAATTTATTTATAATTTAATATCATTATGACAATTAAATAAAATAAATAATATCAAAGCTTTCATCTTTTATGTTTCTTACTTTCTTCTCATTATCTCTCTCCATCACACTTTTCCCCAAACACAAAAAAATCTATAATCTTCATATCCAAATTATATTTTTCTTTCCCAAACCTAGATTATCTTTTTCCAGTTTTTAATCTTTTTTCTCTTTGTAACCAAAATCTCTAAATTTCAGAATTTCTTCCCCAAACCCTCTTCTCTTGTGTTCGTAAATCACTCTGATTTTTAGGAGAAATAGATTTGCTTTCTATGGTGAAGCAAAGCTTCTCTGAGATCTATGATCCAAAACAAATGGCTTATGATGATCTCGACGAGATTTTTATTAGCCAGACTTCACATATTAGCCCCCAGACTTCACAAGATGATGTATTAGCCAGACTTCACAAGAAGATAATGGGCCACGACCTCAAGCCCACAAAGATTCACTTGAGCAATCGATTTGAAGCTTTAGGATATGTGTAATTAAGACTTGTTCTTTTCCCTTTATATAACTTATCGTTGTAATCTAGAAAAGTAGTGAAGAAAAGATATCAAAAGTTCTTCCCTTTCTAGGGTTTTCTCTGAATTTTCATAGGAGCTCTCATGGTATCAGAGCCATGGAAGGTTTTTCCGATTCAACTCCGACTATAACAATCTCGCAGTGTGTTACTCTCAAGCTCAACGAGAAGAACTATCTTCTATGGAAACTTCAGTTCGAGCAATTCCTCTCCAGCCAGTCGCTACTTGGCTTTGTTACCGGCGAAATACCACGACCGGCACCAACGAAGACTACACAGAACGGCAATCAGACTGTCGAAGAAAGCAACCCAGATTTTGTGAAGTGGGTACGCACATATCAGCTTGTCATGGCCTGGTTATTTGGATCTCTATCTGAAGATGCCTTGAAAGGTGTTTATGGTCTTAAATCATCTCAAGAGGTATGGCTTTATCTTGCTAAGAAATATAATCGTGTATTAGCAACAAGGAAGCTTGATCTGCACAGAAAAATACAATCCACAAAGATTCACTTGAGCAATCAATTTGAAGCTTTAGGATATGTATAATTAAGACTTGTTCTTTTCCCTTTATATAACTTATCGTTGTAATCTGGAAAAGTAGTGAAGAAAAGATATCAAAAGTTCTTCCCTTTTTAGGGTTTTCTCTGAATTTTCATAGGAGCTTTCAACTTTTAGGCAGCCCAGGAAGGAAGCTGAAGCTCGGGCTGAGGAATTGAGGAAGACAATGCCGTAATTCAGCTAATTGGGCCTCACACGCCTACCAATTTTGGTTTCCCGGTGATGGAACAATCTCCGGCGGAGAATCAAGAGGTTAAGCACGGGCGATAAATCAATCTTAAGTTTTTTTGCCTCTAATTCGTTCCTTCGATGTACACCTTTAAAGGTGGTCACTCTTAGGTGTACACTTAAAAGTGTTTAACCTGAGTTGTACACCATATTTGTGTACACTTAAAGGTGCACACCCTTAGGTAGGAATGTTGACATGGGTACATATTTCGCTGGTTTAAATGGGTTTTGTTTTAAAAAAAAAACACGTTTAAACCCATTTAACAGTTTGAAATAAATCCATTTAAACCCGTATAATAAAAGGGTTTTCAATCAAAATAAATAGTGTCCGTTTAAATCCATTTACACTTAAATTAATAAATAATAAATAATAAATAATAAATAATAAATAATAAATAATAAATAATAAATAATAAATAATAAAACGTATATTTCGTTTACCCTCCAAAAATGAAAATTTAAGTTTTTGTCAAAAATGTAAATTTCGTTTTCCCGCCAAAAACGAAAATTTTGTTTCCTGCCAAAAACGTAAAATCTTGTTTTCTATCAATAAAGCAAAATTGCATTTTTCTTATTTTTCAATCAAAATTGCATTTTTCTTATTTTCCAATCAAAAATATTATTTCATATTTTTAGTGCTAAAAAAGTAAATCTTTTTTTATTAGTGTATTTTAAAATGTTATTACAATTTGTTTTAATTTAACTTCTCTTTAAATTATAAACATATATAAAATATTGTTTATAACAAAAATAATTATAACGAAAATTAAAATTGAAAATATATTTTTTTCATTGGTTAAACAAGATAATTAAAACATATATATCATTTACAACAAAAGTATTTAGAAATGTATAATGAAAAACACACATATAGTTATAGATAAGTTTAAATGGGGTCTAAATGAGTATGGGTTTAAATGGGTTAGAACAACTTTGATGGGGTTTAAATGGGTAACCCTATTAGACCCAAAAACTAAATGAGTTTAAACGGATATGGGTTTAAACGGGTATGGGTATAAATGGGGTGGATCTAAATGGAGTGGGTTTACCCATGACAACATCCCTACCCTTAGGTGTACACCTTATAGGGGTACACTTAAAAGTGTACATACTATAGATGTACACCTTTAGGTGTACACCGAAGAATTATTGAATACCTACACTGGTATTCAAAGATTGTGTTCAACTAAAGCTGTACATACTTAGGCTCCAACTGGTTGACATAATAGAGGAATATAAATGAGTTGAATAATTGATTCCACTGTTTTACTCTAAAAACTTACCATTTGAGCCAAAATTGCATTCCCCTAGGACCCAAATAATAAGGTATTAATAGTTAACTCCTCTAAAATTTGTTACCCTTCAAAATAGGTGAGTAACAATGGAGAAATAATTTAGAAAAAAAATTAATTTTTAAATTAAAATAAATATAAATTTATTTAAATTATTGTTATGTTACGTGAGCTATAAAAAATATGTTGTTCAGAAAATCTTGGAAATAATCAAAACAATCAATATTTTTTTTTAAAATTATTAGATATTTAATTACACAAAATTAGCTCAATTTTTTATATAGATATTTAATTATTGAAAAATCAGCTATATTTATAGATATTGTTCGTGATTAAAATTGCTGAACATATATGGTCTGCAAGTCGTCGCGGTTCTCAATTTTTTTTATAACTTTTTCATTAATTGCAATAAAGATTTTATCTTCTAATAACAATTATTTTTAACTTTAATTTATTTTAAATATATTATTATAATTATTAAGTTTTAATGTCAAATTATATAACTTTTATGATATTGTTAAATATATCTTTAATATTAAATTTTATATTCTTCTGTATTCCTCTAAATAGTTGCCATTTATCTTAACTATTTATTTCTCTGCAACTTATTCATTTCACTCAACTTATTCAACTCAATACCATTATTCCACTCATTTTTATTCCATTCATCATGATTCAACTTATTCCCTTCGTTGACAACCAGTTGGAATTTTAAAGGTGTTGTACACAAGTGGGTACACCTAAATATGTGTACACCATATATATTTAAAATGTTTGTTTTCAAAAATCCAAATTTCAAAATGTATAGAAAAAATCTATGTTTATTTAATATATATATATCATTATATGATTCACTTTTTAAAATGAGATATATGAATTAAAAATTAGAAGGAGATTTTTTTTTGAAAAAATCACACTTTTCTCTCTCCTATTTTTTACACTAATAAGGGTATTTTGGGTATTTTGAAATTGTCCCTATTCAAAAACTACCCAACTCCCCACTACCCAACTAAGACACTCATTTTACCAATTAAAAAATTCAAACTAACCTATTTCCCAATTCACTCTTCTTTTTATGGCAATAAATAATTTCATGTCTGTTCTTGGATAGGTTCTTTGGGTGTAACTTCACAAAGGATTAACATTTTTTGCATTATTAAGTTATGAGTTTTTTTTTGTTTCATGATTTCTTCGAGTTGGATTTGAGAGGAAATCTTGTCGATTTGGAGTTGTAATCGTCTTGATAAGGAAATAAAGCAGTCATTCATTATTAGAATCCTACTTAAACATTATGGAAATGTTCTTAAAAAAACTTTCCTAAACACTATGAGCAATACTAATAATCCTACCATTTCGTCTTCTGGAAACAATATCGATCTTAAACATTTTATACGGTAGTTCAAATTATTAATTCCTCTTCTTTCATCTTTCTTCCATCTTGATATAAGATTGGAATCCATCAAACTTAGTATCACACGATGATCAAGAGATTCCAACTTTATTGTGAAAGATGGCTAAATGTAATAATAAAGATGGTTGAAGGTAGTGATGAAGATGTAGATTCCATACACAACTACAAATAGAATAATCTGAATCCACAAGCTATTGAACTCGCAAATCATGCAAGGGTAATGAATCCACACTATATTTAAAATGACAAAGACACAAAAGACTTGTAAAAGAAAAACAAACGTTTCAATTGATTAATTTTGAAGAAGGCTAGGTACAAATGAAAGACTACAGTGAGTTTATATGGGCTCTTACACAACGTTCTAAAATGCTAAATAAAGAAACATAATTTACGAGAATTGAATGGAACTAGCTGTTGGTAAATTAAGAGTAAATGTTGGCTGAACAAGGGAAGTCTCTTCAGCCTGGTATCTTACAAACCAATAGACTCAACTTTCACATGGTTATTGTAGAATGAAAACATACTTTAAATCGACCAAATTCTGATAAAGTTCACTAGACTCTTTAACTCACGTTTGGATGGTTAAGACGCATATCTCATCAAATACTAGTTTCGATAAATAGATGCAACACTTTCAAGGTTCTATTTCCCTTAGATCATATTACTAAATGTGCGGTAAAGCAATCGTGCATTGAGAACAAATAAAGATGAAGAATCGTACGAATATCCCTTCTAAACAATCATCATATCAATATATGTACCCATGGATCCCCTTCAATCTAACAAACAAACTTCTCACTCATGATGCATGAAACACAACAAGTATGAATAAATATCATGATGAGAATACTTGTATTAAAAGAGTAATGTTGAGAAAACTTCTCCATATCAAAGTACAAAGTCGAGATCTTCATCTTGAAATAAGAATCCAAAATTAATGAAAAACTTGTAAAAACTATTAAAGATAAGGCTACTGTTGTTTTGGTCTTTTCTAGGATGGCTCTCTGTTTTATGAGGCCAAAAAACAAGTATATATAGCCCTAAAGGGTTTCATTAAACCGAAAAATGAAGTTTTGGTTTTCGCAGAGACACAAAATCGGCCAAGATTCTGGGCCGAGCTTGCACCTCATTCCTACACTTGTCTGTTTTTTGCAAGCCAGACGGACATGTCTTCAAAAAAAATGGACATATTTTCCTAACCACTACTCCAAATGATTCCAAACCAATTCCATATGAAAGATGACTAAAAAATAAAGCTTGGTACCAAATTTCATCTTGATCCATCTACGGGAAGACATCCAACGAAGGGAAAACTTCTAGTGTTAAAGTGCAGTCCTATTGAGAAAATCCACCTTTCTTGGCTTCTTGGTACTTGGCTGATCTGTTGGACTTGGAAACATGTCTTGGACGTGGTCTAATCTTTTTTGGCTCTATTTTGCATCGTTTTTGATGATTTGACCATAACGATTTTAAAATGGCAAATACGAGAAAACTACCTCAAAAGCAACAAACGTAATAAAAATGCTTAGATAAAATACTAAAATCCGTATTAAAAACAGTAAAATATATAGTATATCAATACTGTATATTGAAAATATTGTACAATTCGTTCATTTCAACATATAAACACCGGTACATTTTACTACAAAACCCGTACATACTAAACATAACATGATGGCTTACGAAAACACCGAAAGCTACTCTGGCTTACCTATTGTCTGATGCCTTCTCTTTAAGCACCCATCTACGGTTTCCAGCGAGACAACAATTTATAATGAGAATTTCTAAGAAATACTCAATGAGTTTTCAGGACCCTCTAATCATGTTAGTCCCCAACCCGTCCCCTGATAGCCGAAGCATAAGCACATGAAAGAAAACAATGGACACGCAAGCCAAGCAATCATCAACATAATCAATCAATGCAAACATCACAAATATTTGCACAAGCGGATGCTAAACACTAGTAGTGACATGCCAAACTAAGTCCATCTAGCATGCATTCACTAAAACTCATCTAAACACATGCATGGGCTCTAAAAATGCAACGAACACTTGCCCCGTGAATCCCCGTCTAGTAACCACAAAAGTTTAGTCTAAATTAAAATACTTTTCTAAATGTTTAGCGAAAATGAGAGAAAGACGATTTTTGGGCGATACGACCCTTCCTTCACTTCTCGTGTCTCTCTATCTCAGAAAGTGTTTGTCGCTGGTAACCACCGGCGGTTTCTTCATGAAAACTTCTCGGAATAACTGATTGGGAATCTACAACTGCTCTATTCCAAATCTATATATATCTTGCGATTGTCTCTTTGGATTGGTTGTCGATCTAATCGAAGGATTTCATTTTCCTTTGTTCATTCTAATCATGTCCGATAAGATAAGGAAACAGTTGCAAGATATCTCTCTGGGAATCAATGATGAAATCATCAATCTCCCATTAAAATTGTGTGATGCAAAAATTCATGAATTTCATTACAATCTAATTGGAAAACTGGTTAATCCGAAGTAGTAAAACCTCTTAGCGATGATGGCGGCTCTGCCTCGCCTTTGGGGTGTGGGGAGGGGAGGGGGGGGGGAAGAAGTCGTCGACATGATTTTGGAGAATAAAAAGATTCAATTTGTTTTTCAATCTGAAGAATAAAGGCTTTCTGTCCTCCGAAGGAGTCCATGGTCTTTTAACGAATGGATGTGTGTTCTCCAGCGATGGACTTCACTTCATTCTGATGAAGATCTGAAGTCTATCCCTTTCTGGGTGTAGATAAGTGGGATCCCTCTTCACTTTTTAACACATAGAATAATCGTACACATCGGGCGACTTATGGGCCATTTCATGGAAACAAAATTTCAAGGAGATAGAGCGCATCAAGTCGATTATGTCCGTGTAAAACTTCTTTGGAACACTGATTCCCCTCTTCACTTCCAAAGGTTATTCCAATTTGGTGATGAGACATGTGTCCTGAAGTTTCTATATAAAAAACTCCGTACATTATTCTGTAGATTGTCCAGAGAACAATCTGGTTCCTGATGCTCCTCCAAATGAAGATGATGAATGATGCTGCTAGGGTTTAGCATAGCTTCATGTAATAATATTTATAACCCTAGGTAACTAACTGCAAGTGCACAGCAGTGCGATGTAGTACTGAAGGTATCGATCCACAGGGAATCCTCGCTTAGCTACAGAACCTTAGAACAAGAATTAGTAAGGAAGTCTAAGACGAAAATAAAGTTTTTTGATAGATTGTCACGATTTCTAAGATGAATGCAAAGAAATAAAATAAGACACAACTAAAATAATAAAGACATATGTTGAGTTGTCGGGCATATCTATTGGATATGATCGATTCAAAACATGGTAACAAAAACTCTTAGTAACTGTTTCTAGATTTCAACTCCACGAACATAACAGAATAAATGGTGTAGCCTACTTTCGTACATCCTACGCACCAAAAATCTATACACTCGACCAGTAGCTTTTGTCGCTGGCCGCGCAGAAAATTGTGCTGTTTGCATTGGTTCTTCTTAATTCACAGCACTTCGTAAGTATACTTTCGAAATCTTACAACGCACACGCTCTTATGGATAATGATTCAGATGTTTTTAGATCCAGCACGTTAAGTGGTACTTAACATCTATGAATCACCTCTAGTTCATGACGCTAGATTTAGCATTAACAACTATCCATAAGAAAGAGTTCTAGAAATCGGCTAAGTTTATCTCGCGAAGATCCTTATCGAACATAGTCTATTCCCTTCGATGGAGCTTTTAAACTCAACGACGAATTACTTAAACATTATTAAACAATAAGCAAGAGATGGAAGAAGAAGCCTCTCGATTTTAAGAACTAAGTCCGGAGAGAACTTCTTTACCAATCTCGGAAAGAAAAGTAAAAGTAAGATAATTGCACAGACATAAACTAAGATTGCATAATATAAAGAACATAATAGAAAAGAGGGTTCAAGAGAAATCTCTATCTCCCTAAACAAATAACGAAGAACAAAGAACAAAGAAAATAAAACCCTAGAAAATTGTGATGGTGGCTCCCAAAGGGACACCCAAGTGGGGCACAATGAGGCACACAAAATCTGGGGCTGCTAAGTACATATTTATAGGTCTTCAACTCTTGCTTTAGTGGTCTTTAGGGTTTCCCTTGAAGAGAAATCGAAGTGGGTTTGAATCGGATTTGCAAACGGGTTTTTCGGGACGAAACTGTGTTGGCCGCGGGTCCAAGGCCTCTGGCCGTGGCAAAATGGTGTTAATTTGGCTGCGGGTGGAGCTTTTCTGGCCGTGGTGAAATGGCTTCTGGCCGCGGGTGGAGAGCTTTTGGGAGTGGTGAATTGGGACGTTTTGTTCTTGATGTATCTTTTGATTGAACCGTTGGATCGTGCTCAAATCACTTGGAATGGAAATGTAGCTGGTCTGTCTTGAATATCTCCAAAATTGGGCTGGATCAGACGGTGAGAAGATCTTCTTTGAGGGTTGAACTTCTGACGGTTTGACTTTTAGCCGAAAATTTGGTTTTTCTCCAATTTGCATCGTTTTTGCCTAAGTAACCTGAAAAGAGTCTTGATACTACAAATATGTAAAAACCGTAATAAAAACATAGAAAAGCGAATGAAACATTTATTAAAGCGTTCTTAAATATATATAGTAAAATGGGTAAAAATACGGTGTTATCAATGACAACAATAATGATGCTGATGATCGTCCTCCACGTTTCCCAATGGAACAAAATACTTCTGCTCCTAACCAACCGAAGATATCAAAGAGTAAAAGAAATGAGGAATCTTCAGGATCTGCAAAAAAGAAATGAAAATGTGAATCTCCACCAGAGACTACATAATACCCCTTGATGTACTCTAACATGAAGCATTTCTTTGCTATTGAAGAACCTGAAGAACATGTTTTAAAGCGATAAAGGTCCCAGGCTGAAGCAGTGGAGATAAGGAATTGGTTCATGAAGCCAGCATAAGATGGTGCAAGCGCTTCCGACGGCAATGATTCGACCAGTGCTCATGTACACCCACAAAACAATAGAGACGGGGGGCCATAAACCACATGACCCGATATGAATACAACATTTTGGAACTGTCGAGGGTTAAGAGAGTCTTTGGTGGTTCGACGTCTTAAGGGAAATTGAAAATCTTATTCCCCAAATTTACTATTTCTGATTGAGACAAAGAATTTCGATGATGTTGTTCGTGATACTTCGTCTCAAATCGGCTATGATTTTGTTAAGTGTGTGTTATAAGAGAAGATCATGGGTTATAAATGAAACCCATGAAGGCGCATGCGGTAACCATTCCGGCTCAAAAGTAGGTTAGGGTTTTTATTTCGTGAAATCTTTATCGAACATAGAATTTTCCTTTGATAATTCTTTTAAACCCAACAATGAAACTACTCAAACATAGAAGAAGTGAAAATCATGATTAAATAAATTGCAGGAGATTGATGAAGGAGCCTCACGAGTTTAAGAACTAAGTACGGTGAAAAATCTCTTCACCAATCTCGAAAAGTAAAGAACAAGAGTTTAAGAGTAAAAGCAAGAACAAAACTAAACTAAAAATGGTGTAAAAGTAAGCACACGAAATTAGGTCTTCTAAGAGGCATATTTATAGGTCTTCTCTTCTGCTTTTGTCGGTCTTTAGGGTTTTAAGTGACATAAATTGAATGGGCCTTGCCAATTGGGCTTACGGGACGAAAATAGCTTGGCCGCGGGTCCACTGGGTCTGGCCACGGAGAACATTCACTTGGCCGCGGGTGGAGGCTTCCTGGCCGCGGTGAATTGGCTCTTGGTCGTGGCTGGGATGCTTCTGGGAGTGGCCAGCTGTGACGTCTTGATCTTGATGTATCTTTTGATTGAACCGTTGGATCGTTTTCAAAATTGTTGGAATGGAAAAGTAGATGGTCCTTCTTGAATATCTCCAAAATTAGACTGGCTCAGACGGTGAGAAGAACCTCTTTGGCAATTGAACTTCTGACGGTTTGACTCTGAGCCAAAAATCTGGTTTTTTCCAATTTGCAATACTTTCGCCTAAGTAACCTGAAAAGAGACTTGACACTACGAATATGCGAAAACCATAATAAAAGCATGTGAAACCAAGTGGAACTCTTATTAAAGTGTTCTTAAATAGATTGTAAAACGGATAAAAATATGGTGTTATCAAAACGTTGGAGAGGGAGGAACGACACAGTTTCTAGTCACTAAAGACGGAGACTATGCGCAATTGGTGGAGGTGAATTCAACAAAGAAGATAGCTTGGTTTTGCCTTGGAAAACTCAAAAACATGGTATATTTTCGTGCCCCTAAGACTATCTCAATAAAAGGCGTTTTCCCCTTTCAAAAAAACAAAATCGAAATGGAAAAGAAACTAGAGCCTAAAAAGAGTCTAGGTTGGCCGAAATTCTTATGAGGCATCCATGGTTCATTTATGAGAAGTCTGTCATTCCGAGCCAACATAAAATTCTAAGTCTGGAGGAATGACAGAAAACTCTGTTTTTGAAGAAAGGAGGAAGTGCAACATTTATACGCAAGAAGATGTGACTAGAAGCTGTGGTTCTCAATATGTCCATCCTCTCTTGCTGTTTTGAATAATATCTAGCATCCTCCGGTAAATTTACGGTAACCCGAAACACCTTTAACCTTACCTTTAAAAGCCTTTATTACCTAGCCTCGATTGTCTTGGTTTGATCCTTTTGATGAGAAGTTCACGCTTGCACTTAATAAATTTAGAGAGCTAGTTAACCTGAATTTTGGATTTTGAAAGTTTATATTTCGTATGACGGATACTGTGGAATAGTGTTACGGAAACTTATAGTGAGAAGTTTATAGGCCAGGTTGCGTTTTATGTAGTTCGATGGTTATGGTTTGGAAGGACGGTCTCCGAGATTTCTAGTTCCCAATGATTTTTGTTTGATCTTTCCGAGCTTTGGTTTTGTTTTGTTAGAGGACAAACAAAGTCTAACACTACAAGAAAACACAGTTTTTGCGACTCCCAAAAGATTCCCAAAATGGTAGCAAATGACTCATTTGCGACCATTTTGGGACTAAAAAAAATACTCGCAAATATTTGGCCGCTTAATAAAGTGGTCACAAAACAATCGTTTTTTTGCGACTAATATGTGACACCCAATATCAGTCTTAATTTAGAGCCTAATTTGCGACTACATGAAAAAAAAAATTAAAATTTTTTTTTGTCATTTGTTAAATTTATTAATTACACAAAATGAAAAAAAAAAAGGAAAAAAAAAAAAAAGTCTTGCGGATCTGCCGGAAAACCCAACAGAATCAAGAGGACCTCCCCGCCTCCTCCACCTCCTCACCCAACGATCCCGATTCAAAATCACCCATCCAAAACCCATCCTCCGTCGTAATCTCGCACATATGCTCCTCTGGCGCCGCAGAAACGCGGATCTCCTCCTCCGGCCAGACTCGCGGGCTCCTCTATCTGGCTCCCAAACGCCATCGTCCTCGCCTCATTGCAAGGTACATAGAGCATCTCCGCGACAAGGTGAACCCAGCCTCGTTGAACATCTCTCCGCGACAGCCTCGCCGGCGGTGAGCATGGGATCTAAAAAAAAAAGAGTTAGATAAACTTAATTAAAAAAGGAAGAGAAGGATAAAGCAAGTGAGATCCTTCACCGGTGGATTAAACCAATCAACAGTGGAGGATCTCAATCCTTGTATCAATGAACTAGCCAATGAGAAGCTTTGATTATTTTGTCATTTTGTCGCAAATTAGTCGTAAATTTGGGACTATTTTGTGACTAATATTAAAACAAATTGACTGGAGTTGCTAAACGGTCGCAAATTTGGGACCATTTTGTGACAATAAAAAACCTTTACCCTAAACTCTAAAATTTAAGAACCTAGAAGGTTTTGAGAGAATTTTTATCTCTTAAAATCATTCCTTATAAAACACATCTAACACTTAGTACATGTTATGATTATATTAAATTTTTTGTAAGTGTTATATTTTTGTATATTATTTGATGTTTATGTGTAAGATCTAGTTTACAATTTAAGATTTAGAGTTTATGATTAAGGGTTAGAGGTTTAGGGTTTATAAAATGATTATATTTACAAAAATTATAATTGTTGAATTTTTTTGTATATTATTTGATGTTTATGTGTAAGATCTAGTTTACAATTTAAGATTTAGATCAAGTTTATGATTAAGGGTTTGTGGTTGGGGTTTATATTTTAGGATTTAAAAAAAAAATCGAGTGGAGTTGCTAAACGGTCAAAAATTTGGGACCATTTTGTGACTACTGATACATGTTATGAGTATAATCAAAAACCTTTACCATAAACCCTAAACTTTAAGAACCTACAAGGTTTGAATATGACTTTACAATGATTATGTATATATAGCAGTTCAAAAATATGTTAAAAATTAAAAATTAACATATTTACAATTATATATTGATGAATTTTTTTAAAAAATTCGAGTGGAATTGCTAAACTGAAGCAAATCAGTCACAAATTTTGGAATATTTTTGCAAGTCCTTAAACATTAGCAAATAAGCGACTCTTGTCCGACTACTTTGTTTAGTCGGTAATTTGGGACTATTGTGCCTCTGCATTATGAGTAGTCGCTTATTAGTCGCAAATCAGTCACAATACCGTCCCTCCTTTTTGCAACTAAAAAATAGTCACAAATGGTATTCACAAAAACTGTGTTTTCTTGTAGTGTAAGTATGGGGGAGTTGGTAACATCGTGTTTTTATCCGTTTTACTATTTATTTTAGAACACTTTAATAAGTGTTTCACTTGTGTTTACATGTTTTTATCGTAGTTTTCACATATTTGTAGTTTCAAGACTCTTTTCAGGTTCGTTAGGCAGAACGACGCAAATTAGAGACAAACAAGATTTTAGACAATTTTGGACCGTCATAAGTTTGACTTCCGATGTTGACCTTCTCACCATCTAATCATGCCCAAATTTGGACACACGATATAGGGGAGATCCACCTTTAATACCAATTGGTTTCAAGACAATCCAATGGTTAGATCTCAAGATACATCTAATTGACTGAAGGTATGTTGTGTAGTCTCACGAAAGAAGCAAGAGAAGAATTGAAGTTACAACCTCATAGGCTCTCCAACCGTGGGTTCAGGCTCTCCAACCGTGGCAAACACACTCCTAGCCACGTCCAGAGGCTCTCCAGCCATGGCGAAACCACCTTTGGCCGTGGGTCGAGCTCACGCACCCGCGGCCAGCCAGATTCGGCCAAAAACAGCTCGCTCGAAGCCCGCTTAAAGCCAACTTCGTTTTCTCTTCAAAGAAACCCTAAGGATGACCAAAGCAAGAGTTGAAGACCTATTAATACATGTTTTATAGACCAATTTTCGTGTTACACATTGTGCCTCTTTTTAGTTTACTTTTTGCAAGTCTTTTCTTAAGATTTTGTTCTTACTTTTGAGATTGGTGAAGAAGTTCTCTCCGGACTTAGTTCTTAAACTCGAGAGGTTCCTTCACCAACCTCCTGTTCTTCATATATTCATGTATTTGGTTTCTTTAATCGTGTCCGAGTAGTTCTCTTGTTGGTAAAAGGGATCTCAAGGGGGCTCTCATGGGGCTCTCATGGATCGATTTATCATTAGGTTTTAGATTAGGGTATCGATTAGGGTTCTTCATTCTATCCTTATTTTAATGCATGTTTGCTTGATTAGCTACCTTGCAACCGATCTTAGATATTTTTAGCGCTACGAAAGTACTGTGTCTATTGATATGCTTGGTTTTTGTCAGTTTCTAACGCATGTTTAATATTCCTTTCAAATATTTTATCGAGTAAAAGTTCATTTTTAGAGTCTTTTAGTCCTTTATCTAGTTATCTCAGGTAAAAAGGCGTCCAAGGAAGAAATTGGAGTTACGCGGGCAAAAAAGCATGGAACCGTGAAGAAAAGGGCATAATCGGTCATGCGAACACCACCCGAGGAATCAAAATCGACCGATGCAAGGAGTGCATCGGTCGGTTCAGGCTTGCCCGAGGAACCGGAATCGATCGATGCACTAGGTGCATCGACCGATGCAAACACCACCCGATGAATGAGAATCGACCAATGCAAGGAGTGCATCGGTCGGTTCAGGTCGGTCAAAGTCGATGCGTGCCTGCGAGAAGAAAAAGAAAATTTCTGAATTTCCTGTTTTACTCCGGAAACTGCATGTTTTGACCTAATTCGACCTAGGACCTATATATACTCTATTTTTAACCTCTTTGACGGCTACGCTTTGTTTTTCTATTCAGACTTTTTGCTCTTGATCATTGTAAGCTTTGGAGAATAATCTTTGCATCTATTGAGAAGAACTCTAAACCCTTTCTCTCTTTTTTATATTATGAGTTTTTCATCTCCTTACTTGTTCTCCGTTACCATGTCTGAGTAGTTCCATAGTTAGGTTTAGGGTTTCGAGGGGATCCATGAATCATTGAATTAGACACAAATAGGGATTTATCTTTTGTTGTTTTCGCTTATTGTTGTGTTTATTGCTTAGGCTTGAGCTAATTGCTTCGGCTTGAGCTAACCGCTAGGTCTCTGAACTTACCCTATGAGCACGAGAGTGGATTAGGATATAGTTTAGCATATTAGCACGAGAGTGGATTAGGTTGCATAGAAAGAACATAAGCGAGCGAATCGTCCTTAGCCTGCGAGAGTTGATGCTAAGGCGACTCGTGAACATATTGAACCTGCTCTTTAATGCTGACCTAGAATTCTATGAGCACAAGAGTGGATTAGGTTGTTAGGTTTAGTAACCATGAGCACGAGAGTGGATTGGTTAATATTTATGTTTGAGTTTGAAACTTGTGTTTAATTATTCCCTGAATAGTTGTCTGACTTGTGATCTCTGGATTTCCAAGAACAAACCCTTGACCTGATGTTTTCCCTTATTGAAATTACATCGTTTAATTTGTGTTCGTTACTCTTTACAAAACCAAATATAATCTTGTCTTAGCTTAGTTTCATAATTGTGAGAATTTTAGAGTAACTGTGGTCTCTGTGGATTCGATCCTAAAGTACTGCATTGACAACCGTCATGATTGCGGTAGTGTGAGCTTTAGTTTTAATTGACTGAGTGGTAAAACACACAAATCATCTATATGTTTGACCTAGGGTAAGCGAGCAAAATTGGCACAAGATACAAAAGTATACTTGTGGAGGGGTTGTGAGCGTTAACGACCTTTGCGTATCATCATAACTTTTTGCTCTGTCGGAGACAAAATCTACTGGTCGAGTACTAAATTTATTGGTGTGTAAGATGTACAAAAGTAGGCTACACACAGTGTCCGTGTTCCTAGTTCAAGAACCAAAAGACGACAAAAGTCGCATTACAAACTAGCAAAATTCCTATGATTTTCGGCCATGATCCCTAGAGAGTTTCCGATTGTCCAACGCTTAGTTTATTTGTTTACAACATCGCTTAGCTTATTTTTTTATTTTAATTGCTTGTTTTCTTATTTTCTCTTTTAATTATTCGCTTGCTTACTAGTTTATTTTACATGCTTGCTTTCTTATTTTCTCGCTTAGTTTAGTTTAAATTTCTAGTTTCAAATTAGTGACAAAAAATAAACCTTATTTTCGTTTTAGTCTTCCTTACTAACTTTCTTTCTAAGGTCTTGCAGAACAGCTTTCCCTCCCTGTGGATCGATATCTTAAGTCCTACAACGCACATATGTGCACTTGCAGACTTTTAGGTTTATAAATTTAAAACATGAATTTTCAGAAAAAATCCGATCGCATCAATACCCCACTTGATGTTCTTGTTTCTGACCTAGAAGAGAAGTCTAATGACCACCTAGAGCCAGAACACATCATTGAAGACGAAGAAGACGACAATCCGAGCAAGTCCACCCGAGACTTCTCCAACGCAGTCACATGCCCTCCTACCGTGGCCAAACCGCCTTTTGCCGTGGCTGCATGCTCTACACCTGTGGCCAGCCCACCTTTTACCGTTGTCGCGTCATCTCCTGCAGTGGCTAGCCCCTGATCATGTCACCTTGGATCTCTCATGTCCTGATCACGCCTCTTCCAACAAGTAGTCTTTTCCACCGCTACTCAAGCTTTAATAGAGCCCTCAAAAAACATGGAACCAGTCTCTTATGCACCTTGCAAGGTGATCCAAGCTCATGACGAAGCCACATCCTCTTTTTCAACACCACTTCAAAGAAGTACGCCAAGAAAGATCGATATGCCTTATATCAATTCTTACTACTGTTTAATACCACAGATTCTTATTGTGAGTCTTACTCAGCCTTTAAACCAACCTCTCCTACAAGTAAACTATATGAGGAGCCAAGAACGCAAATCATCTCCCGAGAAAGATTGATCGAATTTAACAACTTCGTAAAATCGATCCCGATGTTTTTGCCTTTCACTGATATTTGGGAAAGAGGTTATCTACAAGCTTTCTTCCGCTACAGCAAAGAGAAGAAGGAAGATATTCACACCTACTTCATGAGGGCTAGACATTCATCTACACCTTATGCCACTTCCTATGCCATTCGTCTATACCATCCCGAGAAGCATCAATGGTACCCGAACAAGATAAGCCGAGAGAAGCTAGAAGTTTTCAACCGAGTAGTTCGTGGTTTTCCTCAAGGAACCACGTTTGCTAGAGCTTTTATGGACCACATGATTGGCCATTTTTTTGTAAAAGCAAATAATCTATCTCGGAGATAGAAGATCTCTTCACAAACGCTAGAAACGGAAGACCGGTTCTAACTCTCCATAAGATTCAAGACCAAGGTCAGTTTCTCATCTCTTGCAACATCTGTGGAGTCGAGTTCAAAAACATTCTTTGTGACTCCGGAGCATGCCTTAGTATCATGTCAACATCGACAGCTAAACGCCTCGGTATCAAGCACATCTATCCGACCCGAACGAAAATCAGCATGGCTTATGAATCTTGTGCAACACCAAAGGGAATCGCCTATGACATGCCCATGAGAATTGGAGATTGCATAGCTCTCGTTGATTTCTACATCGTCAAGACGACAAAGGTTGATTCTATACCGGTAATCCTTGGATGGCCTTTCTTGTCAACTATCCGAGCCAATATGGATTGGCCAAGTCGACATGTCTCTTTTGCCAACATCGAAAAGGATGTGTTCTACACCACTTTCCCGCTCCAGAATAGAGGAGAAAAACACCTCAAGTCAAAGGATCCCGATCCTGACTCACAATGGAGCGATGAAAAATCTACCGAGGATACCAGAAGAAGATCGAAAAAGACGTCGAGCACATCTCACAACCAATGTCGAGCTAAACGACTTTAAACAACAACGCTCAATGGGAGGCAACCCATTTCGGTACGTAATGTTTTTTTAATTTTTATTTCTTTTTCAATTAACGTTTTCTTTTTGTTAGTTTCAGCTTTCATAAAAAAATCGAAAAACCCAAAAAAATAAAAAAAAAATGAAAAGACATAATGATGAAATCATGGTTCGACTGTTCGGTCCAGTACGAACCGCGAGGAACCACTCTTGGCCGCAAAAGAGCTCCCACCACGGGTGCAATGCCCGAAGCCGCGTCTAGCCTTATATCTGATGCGGTCGCGATCAACCGACCATCGGCGAGCCTTCTCTTGGTCGTGGTCGTGTCCCTCCTACCCGCGGCTAATCCCATGTCGATCACATTCGAGCACCTTCGATTTGAAATTGATTCACATCCATTCCTGACCATTCCCATTCCTATTCCCAATCACCACCATCCCGACAATCACTATACCACCATTTACCCTTCCAATCCATCCCCAATCCATTCCCCATCACCATTCCAACCACATCATTTCCCGACCACTTCTAGGTAAGTTTTATTTTTCCTGAAACTTTTTCAATGATTACATACTCTATCTCTCGTCATTGCTCGATTTATTTCACACTGGGAACAATGTGATTTAAGTTTGAAAGAAGATTTCATCCCTTCCTAAGCACCTTTCTTTCATGAGTCTTTGTATTTTTGCATTTTTTGCGCTTTCTTTTAAATTTTTCAAAAGTAGGAATACATTTTGAGGGAATGATGACAGAAACCCATGACGATAACCAACCAATGTGCTTATACGCTATTTCCTAGTAACATGCTCTTTCGTAATTTGGTTGTAGATTATGCGGTAGTTAGAGTTTCTATTAATGCGAAATCCCCAGAGGAATTTAGACCATGGAGATTCTTTAGGATGGAATATACTAGCTCTATTATATTTGGATTTTAAATTTACTTAATTTTCTCATCAAAGGTTTAGGAAAAGATAACGAAGCGTACATTCATGACATATATATCATTTTACCACTCTTTGTTGTACCTAAATGGCCTGCTCACCTTTAGTTGGTACCCCTCCCGAACATTAACCATTTTTCAAACCTCATGCATTCTCTCTTTGTGTCTCATGTGCAGATATAAGCAAAAACACCGGGGAGGGAGGAACGATGCAATTTTCAGTCAATAAAATCAACAAAGACGTTGGTTATGCCTTGGAAAACTCAAAAACATGGTATATTTTCGTGCCCCTAAGATTATCTCTCGAGAAAATGCATTTCCCCCTTCAAAAAAATATCAAAAATAAATTAGAAGGAAAAGGAAACAAGAGCCTAAAGAGAGTCTAGGTTGGTCGGAAATTCTTATGAGGCATCCATAGTTCTTTTGTGAGAAGTATGTTATTCCGAGCCCACATAAAAATTTAAGTCTGGGGGAATGACAGAAAACTTCTGTTTTTGGAGAAGGAGTAAGTGCAACAATTTTACGCAAGAAGAAGTGACTGGAAGCTATGGTTTTCAACATGTTCATCATCTCTTGCTCTTTTGCATAATATCTTGCATCCTCCGATGAAATTACAATAACCCGAAACATTTTTAATATCACCTCTAAAGAGCCTTAAATACATAGTATCGATTGTCTTGGTTTGATCTTTTTGATGAGAAGTTCACGCTTACACTTAATGAATTTAGAAAGCTAGTTGACCTGAATTTTGGATTTTGAAAGTTTATATTTCGTATGACGGATACCGTGGACTAGTGTTACATAAACTTCAAGTGAGGATTTTCTAGGCTAGGTTGCGATTGATGTAATTCGATGGCTATGGTTTATAAGGACGGTCTCCGAGATTTTGATTTTCCTATGATTTTTGTTTGATCTTTCCGAGCTTTGGTTTTGTTTTGTTTGAGGACAAACAAAATCTAAGTCTAGGGGAGTTGATAAAACCGTATTTTTACCCATTTTACCTTCTATTTTAGAGCACTTTAATAAGTGTTTCACTCGATTTTATATGTTTTAATTATGGTTTTCTCATATTTGTAGTGTCAAGACTCTTTTCAGGTTACTTAGGCAAAAGCAATGTAAATTGGAGAAATACCAGATTTTCGGCTCGGAGTCAAACCGTCAGAAGTTCAGCTGCAAAAGAGGTTCTTCTCACCGTCTGATCCAGCCCAATTTTGGAGATATTCAAGAAGGACCAGCTACTTTTCTATTCCACCTGATTTGAGGACGATCCAATGGTTCAATCAAAAGATACATGAAGATCAAAAAGTCCCATTCGGCCACCCCTGGAGCAATTCCAACCGCGGCTAAGAGGCAGTTCACCGCGGCCAGAAGCTCTCCACCCGCAACCAAGAGGCAGTTCGCCGCGGCCATAAGCTTTTCACCCGCGACCAACACCTATTTCTCGTCACGGAAGCCCATTTGCAAGCCCGTTCGAATCATGTCAAGTCCAACTACGGAGAAATCCTAAAGACCGACGATATTAGAGCAGAATATCTATGAATATGTGATTTTAGAAACCCTATTTTGTGTGCTTCTTTTGTGCCACCTTTAGTTTACTTTTTTCACCAAACTTAGTTCTTTGTTTAGGGAGATATAGATTCCTCTTGAACCCTCTTGGTTTATTTCTTATCTATTGATTATTCAATTCAAAAACTTGATTTTTTCTGGCTTGGTTATGTCCGAGTAGTTTAGCCGTTGGGTTTAAAGGGAATAATCAAAGGGGATCGATATGTTCGATAAGGATTCCACGAGGTAAACTTAGCCGTACTCTAGAACTCTTTCTTCTAAGTTTATTCTTATTGCATGGAGTTAGCGTCATGAACTAGCTGATGATCCTAGGATTAATAAAACCATGAAAGTGTTGCATTTAATTACTTGATCCTAGCTTGAGAAGAGAAATCGTGGTATAAGATTTCGAAAGTATACTTATAGGGCGTTGTGAGCGTTGCCAAACTTAAACCTAATGCATGATCTCCTGCGCGACCAGCGACGGAAGCGACTCGTCGAGTAGATAGATAATAGTTGGTTAGTGCTATTACAGTAGGCTAGCCATAATTCCATGATTCGATTTTGTGAAATTTGCTAGAATCGATTTTACTAAGAGCTTTGTTACCGTGTTTGAATCGAACATTCTCCGTAGATATCTCTGTCAACCCAACATCGTTTTATTATTGTTTACAACTGATTTTTCTACTACTTTTCTATTTCAATTTTTCCTTTCTACTTTACAAGCAATAAAAACCTTTTACGTACTTCATAAAATCGAAACTTCAGGTTTTAAATTTATAAACCTTAAAGTTCTGCAAGTGCACAGATGTGCGTTATAGTACTTAAGGTATTGATCCACATGGAGTGAATGATTTTCTGTGAGACCTTAGACAGAGAATAGCAAGGAAGTCTAGAACGAGAATAAAGTTTTTGTAGGGTTTTTGTCACGAAAATTGTAAAGAACGAAAAACAGAAAATTGCTTGTAAAACTAGGTATGAAAATCAATGGCTTAAAAGTAAAGGGGAAAACGATTTGTAAACAATAATAAAACGGTGTTGGGTCGACAAGGATAACTTAGGGTATGTTCGATTCAAACATGCCCCCTAAACTCTTAGTAACACGATTCTAAATTTTAACTCCATGAACTGAACTGAATAAATGACGTAGCCTACTTTCGTACATCCTAGGAATCAGCCTTTAGTTCATGACGCTAGATTCATGCATTAACAACGATCTATAAGAAAGAGCTCTAGAATTCGCTATGGGTTTTGATAACACCGTATTTTTACCCGTTTTACCGCTTATTTTATAACACTTTAATAAGTTTTTCATTCGCTTTTACATGTTTTTATTGTAGTTTTCGTATATTTGTAGTTTCAAGACTCTTTTCAGGTTTCTTAGGCAAAACGACGCAAATTGGAGAAAAACCAGATTTTGGACAATTATGGACCGTCAAAGGTTCGACATCCGAAGGACCTTCACCGTCTGATCACGTCCAAATTTGGAAAAACACAGAAGGTAGAACCACCTTTCATATCCACTTGGTTTCAAGACAATCCAACGGTTAGATCTCAAGATATATCCAATTGACTGAAGACGTGTTCTGTAGTCTCGCGAAAGAAGCAAGAGAATAAATGAAGACTGCACCTCATAGGCCATACACCGCGGGTCCAGAGCTCACGACCGCGGTGAAGACACTCCTGGACACGAGTAGAGGCTCTCCAGCCGCGGCGAAATCACCTTTGGTCGCGGGTCAAGCTCACGCACCCGCGGCCAGCCAAAATCGGCCCAAGATCATCTCGTTTGAAGCCCGCCTCAAGTCCACTTCGTTTTCTCTTCATAAAAACCCTAAGGACGACCAAAGCAAGAGTTGAAGACCTATAAATACATGTTTTACAGACCCTATTTCGTGTGCCTCATAGATCCCCTTTTGGGCGTCCCTTTGGGAACCACCACCATGATTTTCTAGGTATTTTTTATTCTTTGTTCTTCGTTCTTTGTTTAGCGAGATAGAAATCTCTCGTGAACCCATTTTTCTATTATGTTGTAAACAATTAAACGAAGAATTGGGCAATCGGGAATTCTCTAGGGTTCGTGGCCGATTTTCACAATGAATTTGCTAGGATATTTTAAGCAACTTTTTATCATCTATGGATTCTTGAACTTGGAACACGGACAATATGTGTAGTCTACTTTCGTACTCGACCGGTAGCTTTCGTCTCCGACCACGCAAAAAGTTATGATTATACTCAAGAGTCGTTAACGCTTACAATCCGTCCACAAGTATGCTTTCGTATCTTATGACGGTTTTGCTCATCTACCCTAGGTCAGGCATATGGATCCAGTACTTTCGTAGTTCAAAAAATACATAAGTTTGATCTCAAGGTGATCAATCAAGCAAAAACGCATTAAGAAAAAGGATAGAACGAAGAACCCTAATCGGTATCCTAGTTTAAAAACTCAATGAATAATTGAACCATGATAGCCCCTTTGAAACCCTATACCCAACAAGAGAACTACTCAGCCATAGCTGAGATAATGATAATAATAATTGAAAAGAAAACAGTAAGAAAAAAGAAGAAGAAAGGCTTCTCTATCGAAAAACACCGATCGGGAATCCTTTCTCTACACCGAAGAACAAGAGTAAAAGTTGCTGGCGATTTGTCTCTGCCTTAAAGCGTGAAAATAAATTGTGTGTGTCTGTCTAAAAGACCTAAAACAAGTATTTATAGTCTTCACTTCGTTTAGGGTTTGATTTGAAAAGACGGTTTTGGCCTCGGGTGAAGAAACAAGCTCGTTTTGGTCAGAAAAAGGGAGTGGCTACGGGTGACCACGGCTCGAGCTCTCCTTGCTGCGGTGAACTGATGATCGGGGCGGGGCGAGCCCTCCTTGCCGCGGTGGAATCTTCTTCGAGCCAGCTTCATCTGCCTTTAGTGCTTCAGGTATATTTGATGAACCAACCATTGGAATGTCTCCAAACTAATTGCATTTGAAAGCTGGTTGTGTCATCTTTGTTGTATCCAAATTTTATGATGATTAGACGGTGAGAAGATCTTCATTGCTTGCAAGACTTCTGACGGTCCGAGTTTATCCAAAAATGTACTTTTGTTCCGAAATGCACTCTTTTATACCAAATTACCTGAAATGTCTTTCAAAAATCTAAAACATTGAAATCACTTGAAAACCATTGAAAAGGAGTTAAAACACATGCCAAAGATATTAAAGTGTTCCATAAAAATGGTCAAAAACCGGTGTTATCAACTCTACCAGACTTGGATCTTTGTTTGTCCTCAAACAAAACAGAAATCTAATCTCGGAAAGAAGTTTTGAAAACGTAAGAACTAACAAAAATCTCAGTTACCGTCCTTCTAAACCATAAGCAACGTAATGCATCAATCAGACTTAGTCTAGAAAATTCTCACTAAAGTACTGCAACGGTAGTCCACGGTATCCGTCATTCGAAAATCTAACCACTTAAACCCTAACTTTCAGTCAACTAGCTCTTAAAATTTATTAAAAGGTTGCGTGATTCTCATCAAAAATACTAACCAAGACAATCGAGGCTAGGCATTAAGGGCTTTTTAAAGGTGAGGTTAGAAATGATTCGGGTTATAGTATTTCCACAAGAGGATGCTAGATATTATGTAAAACATCAAGAGAGGGTGGAGCTGTTGATATCTACAGTTTCCAGTTACTTTCTACTCGCACAATTGTAGTTGTGAATTCTTTCTTCTCCGGTACTTTTCTGTCTTTGACATAACTTTTCTGCCATTCCCCCGGACTTATATTTTTCTCCGGAAAATAATTCGAATGGCTTCTCACTCCTTATAAACGAAACATGGTTGCCTTGGTATAAAAATATCGACTACCCTAAGATTCTTAGGCTTTTGTTTTCTTTCCTCTCGATTTTTTTTTTGAAAGGGGAAACGCCTTTAAATGAGAGTGTTAGGAAGGACGAAAAATTACCAGTGATAACATATTTCCAGGGCAACTCTTAAATGATTTATTGATACCTCTTTAACCGAATTCATCTCGTCTTCTGTCTTCTCGAGTGGCTGAACAATGTGTCGTTCCTCCCTCTCCAGCGTTTTTGCACATAAGGCAACAAGAGAATATGCATGAGGTTCGAAAATGAAATGGTCAAGGTTCGGGGTAGGGTACCAGCTAAAGATGAACTGGCCATCTAGGACAACAAAGAATGGTAAAAAGAAAAAAAGATGTCTTAGATGTATGATTCGTTGTCTCGCCTAAAACAATTGATGAGAAAATTAAATTTAGATTAAGTTCAAAAAAAGTGAGCTAGTATATCTTGTCGGAGAGAATCTCTATGGATCGAAATCCTCTGGGGATGTCGCATTGCAAATACTCTAGCATCGCCTAGTCTAGTGCCAAACCACAAAAGAGCTGGCACGTGGAAATAGTGTAGAAGCACACATGTCGAAATCATCACATATTTTGTTTCAATGTTCCTAAAAAATAATAAATAAAAATAGAAAAACACGAATATTTTAAAATTAAATAAAAAATAAGTAGATAAATTCAAAACAAAGAAAAATAAATTAGTAACAGATAAACATCCTCCCCCAAACTTAAATCACACAGTCCCAGTGTGAAAACGTTGGTGAAATGATGGAAAAGACATGAAAATAAAATTGCAAATAAACAAGAGGGTTCGAAAATAAAATAAAACGATAAAGGGAAAAAGATCGATTGAACCGTGGCTGTGGAGTGCGGTGCTGGTCGTGAGTGATGAAGCGTGAGGCTACACGTCACGTGAGCCATCTGTCTCGGAATCGGATAAGTTACCATCGAATTGGTGGTTCTCCTCGAGAAGATGTACTAGACGGTCAAAATATCTTTCTTGTCACTTTAACTTCTCTCCATGGCTGCGTATTCTGGTCCATGTACGTGTGAGGAGCTCGCGGGAGCGGATGTTGCACGGGTCTGTGATTGAAACGACTGCACTTTTTTTTTTTTTTAACATAAATAAATAAACAGTCAGAATTAACAACGCGGAAATAATACAAACACCAGAACAATCCAAGTTCTACAGTTTACACAAGCCAGCAGTTCTAACAGCAAAAGCAACAACAATAAATAAAACCCCAGGTCCTAACCATCCCCTCTTCACTGCCTCGATTCCACGATCACACCTTATCTTTACCTGCATCGACAAAAGTGATGCATCAACATTTGGCTAACCAAACGCTGAGTGAGAGATCATCCCAACAACAGGCTAAACAATAAGCACAATCAACAACAATTATCAATACGAAGAATTAATTAACACCAATTAAAACTTCTAACACAATAGCAATTCATCACCATGAAAACTATACCAACGCCTAGCAATTCCATCCCAAGAAAAGCTAGACACAAAGCCTGAAAGGCAACACACAACACGCCTTCAAGGCACAACCCACGACCAGTATCGATCGATACCTCCTTGGTATCGATCGATACCCAAACACATGCCCACAGGCAAACAACCGGTATCGATCGATACACCCCTGGTATCGATCGATGCCAAGCAACACATGCCCACAGGCAACAACTGGTATCGATCGATACACACCTGGTATCGATCGATGCCTACACGACTCGAGTCCACCGACAAGAGTCTAGTATCGATCGACACACACATGGTATCGATCGATACCCACCTGCAAATCACAACCTTCCGCGAGATCTAAACCCAGAAATCGCCGCAAATCAACAAGGCAAAGCCCCAAACTCAACAATCAAGCTTAACTAAGCAACACACAAGCTTACTTGCTAACCTTTGGTCCCAACTCACCTTAAATCGGCTGGATCGAGCTCTAGAAGACCTCACTCGCTTCCCTTTAGCTCACCAAACCAAACTCTTCCGATCTCTTCTTCAAGCTTCTCCCAAGCTCGAATCTCTCTCGATCTCGCAAGATCCAAGCTTCACCAAGCTTCACCTTCTCTCACGCTCTCCTTCTCTCTCTCTCTCTCTCTCTCGCGACCAAGACTTTTCTTTCCCAAAAGAATGGTTTCCACGCGCAAGAAGAGAAGAGGAAGAAGACTTATAAGGAGAAAACCCGACTGGTATCGATCGATACCCCTAGTATCGATCGATACTAGCCCGGAACAATTCCGAATTAATTATTTTTCCCCAATAATTAATTCCTCCGGAACGCGGGCGTTACAATTCTCCCCCACTAACTTAGATTCGACCTCGAATCTTCGTTACCGTTCATCTCCCATGAACCATTCATCTCCAATGAACCTCAATCGTCGCAACGATTACACAATCCTTGGCCAACCCGGCCATCTCAATACTCACACGAGGTACAATACCAACCTCCGAGGTTTCCCACTCAGTCCCTATGCTTATAACACCGCGGCATTGTATGTATTTATTGCTCAAACACCAGCCAACCCCATTACTCAAGACACCGCAGCATCTCTGAGTTCCGAGCATCAGCCATATCCCGCAGGATATCCACCATACCATATCACCCAAGACACCGCAGCATCTCCGAGTTCTAGGTATATGCCGTACCACTCCACTCAGTAATATAACCTATAAGAGTCTCAATACCCCATACCACTCAATTCTAGGCAATATATCCCACGTCTGGGACATACTCCTTACGAATCCACGGTATCACGTATCACTCTAGGCTATAAACCTCCCGAGTCTGGGTACATCGCCACTCACACTCCCAAGACACACAGTCCTGCGAGCTATCGGCACCAGAGGAACCAGTCCTCTCAACGAGCAATAAATCACATATCTCTAAGCATCTCGACTGAACTACCTCCCGTGATCCGTGTAAATCCTCGCAAGGCAACACTGGCATCACCCATATTCCATACCCGGAATATCTGCCGTGCATGACCAATAACCCGGCCATCGCACCTCCCTTGCGCACCTTCCAGTGTCAGCTTGCTTTAGAAAGACTTGTCAAGACAACTATGACTAGGCTACCTTTAACACCCAACAACTCTCTGCAGTAGGTCCTCAATACAAACGTAATAAAACAAACAAGTACCATACGCCTGCAATCCGACCCACCACATAGAACCGCTAAGTGAAATAACCCGGTCTCGTCACTCGACTCATTTTCCCGAACAAGCTTAACTGAAAACACGCAACGCTCACAATAGCAATAAGAACATCCATCTTATCACTCTCTTGCATTAACGTTTCTTACCCCAAACATAATGCAAAATCGTGACTCCCAAAGTCACCAATAATAAGAAATACTCATCTTATTACACATCATAATGTAACATCGTTCTACACAACGGCAATACAAAATGAAACACACATAGCACACAGCTACAACCGAAACTGGAACCTCTCGATGGAACTCAAGCCGCAGCTTGCTTCTGGAACCACTTCTGGAACCTCGCTTCCATCCTAGCCTCTGGCTCCCAAGTTTCCTCCTGCACCCCGTCACAGTCCCACAGAACTCGCATCATCGGAATCCTCTTCCGACGAAGCTCCTTGACCCTCCGCTCGAGAACTCTCAAAGGTCTCGCCTCAACGGTCATATTGGGCTGGAGATCTGACGGAATCTCAGCCAATACCTCGTCACCCCTATGCAAACACTTCTTCAGCATCGACACATGGAAGACCTTATGAAATGCTTGCATAACCGCGGGTAACTCCAACCGATACGCTACCGGTCCCACACGCTCTACAATCCGGAACGGTCCCATATACCTCGGACTCAACTTAGTCGCAACAATGGACCTGTTCGGACCTCTCAGTAAAGCCATCTTGAGATACACACTATCTCCCACCTCAAACTCAAGCTCTTTCCGCCTCTTATCGGCATAACTCTTTTGCCGATCTTGGGCCTCTTTCATGTTCAGCTTCAAAACCCGGATCTTCTCCGTAGTTTCCTGAACAAAACTCGCACCCAAAGTGCTCCTCTCCCCCACTTGTGTCCAACACAACGGGGTACGACATGGCCTCCCATACAGAGCCTCATATGGAGCCATCCCAATACTCGCCTGGTAACTATTGTTATATGCAAACTCAACCAAGCTCAAGTGATCCGCCCAATGACCACCCCAGTCCAGCACGCACATCCTCAACAAATCCTCCAAGGTCTGGATGGTTCGCTCGGACTGCCCATCTGTCTGAGGATGATACGCCGTGCTCAAGTGCACCTTCGTGCCCATCTCCGCCTGAAACGCATTCCAGAACTCCGATGTGAACTTAGGATCCCGGTCCGAAACAATACTCACCGGTACTCCATACAGTCTCACAATCTCCTGCACGTACTTCCTAGCCAAAACTGCCGCCCCATCGGTCTTCTTAATGGCCAGAAAACGCGCACACTTGGTCAATCGATCGACGATGACCCAAACAGCATCCTTGGTCCGAGAAACTGGTAAACCCACCACGAAATCCATCGTGATCATATCCCACTTCCACTCTGGAATGGGTAAACTCCGCAACAAACCACTCGGGACCTGGTGCTCCGCCTTCACTAACTGGCACACGTTGCACGACGCAACCCAGTTAGCCACATCCTTCTTCATCCCGACCCAATGATAATAGCGCTTAAGATCGCGATACATCTTAGTCGCTCCTGGATGAATCGAAAACATACTCGAATGAGCCTCACTCAGGATCTCTCGCCGCAAATCCTCATCCAAAGGTACGCATACCCTCCCACTGACAAGGATAGTGCCGTTCGCAGATACCTGATACTCAGAACCCTCTGCTCTCGAAGCCTTAACCAAACCCTCATCTTTTCCCTGAGCCACCCGAACCCTGCTCAAAAGATCCGCCTGGTTAGCCTCCTCTAAGCCCAAAGGTTCCTGAGATACAACACATAAGCGCAATGTGCTAATCTCGCTCACCAAGGACTCTACCTCGAGCTCCCGAGCCAAAGCCACCCGCTTCCGACTCAACGCATCCGCTACCAGATTAGCCTTACCAGGATGGTAAGCTATCTCCAGATCATAATCGGCCACTAGCTCCATCCAGCGCCTCTGCCTCAAATTCAACTCAGGCTGAGTGAAAATGTACTTCAAGCTCTTATGATCTGTGAACACCTGCACCTTTCCGCCATAAAGATAAGATCTCCAAATCTTTAAAGCGAAAACCACTGCAGCCATCTCCAAGTCATGGGTAGGGTAGTTGCCCTCATGCTTCCGCAGCTGCCGCGAAGCATAGGCAATAACCTTCCCCCGCTGCATCAACACACAACCAAGGCCCACCCCCGACGCATCGGTGTACACCACGTAAGGCTCACCCGACTCAGGCAACGCCAATACTGGAGTACTAGACAGCATGGCCTCCAGCCCTGCGAAACTCTTCTCACACTCTGAGGACCACACGAAAGGAACATCCTTCCCCGTCAGCTTCGTCATAGACTTAGCCAAACTCGCGAAACCCTTGACGAACCGCCGATAATACCCTGCCAACCCAAGAAAACTCCGAATCTCAGTGGCATTCCTCGGCCTCGGCCAAGTACTAATGGCCTGGATCTTCTCCGGATCTACCGACACTCCCTTCGCAGAGACAATGTGACCCAGAAAACCGATCTCCCGCTGCCAGAAGCTACACTTGCTCAACTTAGCAAATAACTTCTGTTCCCGCAGCTTCGAAAGAACCACACGCAGATGCACCTCATGCTCCTCTCGGCTCCTCGAATACACCAAGATATCATCGATAAAAATGATCACGAACTCATCTAGATACTCCTGGAAAACGCTGTTCATCAATCTCATAAATGCAGCCGGTGCATTAGTCAACCCAAATGGCATCACCACAAACTCGTAGTGACCATAACGAGATCTGAAAGCCGTCTTCCGGATATCTACCTCATCGATGGGAATCTGATGATATCCCGACGCCAAGTCAATCTTGGAGAACCAAGTAGCCCCTCTCAACTGATCCAACAACTCATCAATCCGCGGAAGAGGATACCTGTTCTTCACTGTGACTCGGTTAAGTCCCCGATAATCAATACACAACCGAAAACTCCCGTCCTTCTTCTTCACGAACAATACTGGCGCTCCCCACGGTGAAGAACTCGGACGAATAAATCCCTTACCCAACAACTCCTCCAGCTGCTTCTTCAGCTCTGCCATCTCTGCGGGAGCCATCCTATAAGGAGCCCTGGATATCGGTGCCGTCCCTGGTTCCAACTCGATCGTGAAAGGATCCGACCTAGATGGTGGCAACCCCTGCAACGACTGGAACACATCCTGGAACTCACGAACCACCCGAATATCCTGAACCCTAGCCTTTCCGACAGCCTCCGGCAAAGAAATAGTAGCCAAATACGCCTCGCAACCCCTCTCGATTAGACGCTCCGCGTGCACAACCGAGATCACGAGACTCCCGGAAGTCGGTCTCACACCCTGATACACCAACTTCCCTTCCCCCTGGTCGAACTCAACTCGCCCTCGGTGACAGTCCAGATGCGCCCTGAACTTCCCGAGCCAATCCATGCCCAAGATGACATCGTACAGCTCCACTGAGCAGATAATCAAATCAGCAGCCATGGACTCTCCTGCTACCTGAACATCCACGTCTTGCACCCGACCGTGAATCCTCAGGAGCTTCCCCCCGGCGACCTCCACGAAACCCAAACTCACACCGGGCTCGCTCCGTAAATTAGCCCTCTCGGCCAACTCCGGGGAAACGAAGCAATGCGATGCTCCCGTGTCAAACAACACATGACACTCTACACCTCCAACACACAAGGTCCCTGCACATATACATGTGCCGCGAACCTTAACACCCCGACAAGCCCGACATTCCCCAACACAGAATTAAACTTAGAGGAGTCTAAGAAAATACCTGTGATCGGCCTGGAACTCGGCTCGCCGGTCTCGGTGATGGAGTACACTCGAGGCGCTGATGCCACCTGCCTGAGAGGCTGCACTACCGCGGACTCACTCTGCCGCAACTGGGGACACTGAGGCCTGATGTGCCCCGCCTCCTTGCAGTGATAGCACACTCGAGAATCCACTCGCGCTCCGCCCTTCTGAGGACAGCTCGCCACTCGGTGATCCATGCTCCCACAACCAAAGCAACCCGGACCACCCCGACTACCACTCGAAGCGCTCTCCCGCTTCCGTTTCTGTCCTTGCATCGGCTTACTACTGCCTCTGCTCGGACCGGACTGCTGCTGCACATATCTCGCCTGAAAACGCGGTGTAGCCACTACCACCTCGTCCTTCAGACCCTCCTCAAGCAAAGCCGCAGTCTCAACCAACTCATCAACCGTGCAAAAAGGCCTCACTATGCAACGGTTCCTCAAGTCAACCCGAAGACCCATCAAGAATCTCTGCACACGGGCCGACTCACTCTCACCCGCTCGTCGAACATAGGACCCGAGCCGGACAAACTCCACCTCATACTCGCGTACCGACCGATCCCCCTGAGTCAAACTCGCAAGCCTCGACCCTAACCGGTTGAACGCCTCCTGAGGAAAGTACTTGGAGTTAAACTCCTCCACAAAATCCGTCCAAGCCATCGCGGCCTGTACCCTCCGTGCTGCCACACCCCTCCACCAGAGATGCGCATCACCCTCCAGAAAATGGACCGCAATGTCCACCTGGTATCCCGCGGGACACCTACTCGAGAGGAAATTCCTCTCTATCCTCCTCAACCACGCATCAGCGTCCTCAGGATTAGCACCTCCAGAAAAGAACCCCGTGCCAATCCTCAGCATCTGCTCCATCATCCTAAGGTAGGATGGGAGCTCCTCAGCAACCGCAGCTGCCACCTGAGGCTGAGCCTCCACCACTACCGGAGCCACAGGAACCTGAGCCGGTACCCTCTCTGGTAACCGCTCCAACAATCTCGTCAACAGATCCGCGATGCGATCATCTCGGGCACGAGCATCACCCGCTGCTACACCCGCAGCACCCGCTGGAACACCAGCCACACTGACGCTCACGCCAGCCCCAACGGAACTCACTCCGGCCGCACCCTCAGACCCAACCTGACTCGCACGCGAATCCTCGACCTGCTCCGCCGGCACACGGCCACGACCTCTACCACGGCCACGACCCCTACCGCGCCCTCTAACCATCTGCACACGTGCAGAAGCACAAGCTAAGAAACCAACAACAATCCTCACAATAAAGATACTCACCGTGGAATCTCACAAGGCTCGAAGAGGATGATTCTAAGACCCCACACAACACCCAATCTATTCTAGAACCACCTAGGCTCCTAGAACCGTATGGGCTCTGATACCAAATTGAAACGACTGCACTTTTTTTTTTTTTTAACATAAATAAATAAACAGTCAGAATTAACAACGCGGAAATAATACAAACACCAGAACAATCCAAGTTCTACAGTTTACACAAGCCAGCAGTTCTAACAGCAAAAGCAACAACAATAAATAAAACCCCAGGTCCTAACCATCCCCTCTTCACTGCCTCGATTCCACGATCACACCTTATCTTTACCTGCATCGACAAAAGTGATGCATCAACATTTGGCTAACCAAACGCTGAGTGAGAGATCATCCCAACAACAGGCTAAACAATAAGCACAATCAACAACAATTATCAATACGAAGAATTAATTAACACCAATTAAAACTTCTAACACAATAGCAATTCATCACCATGAAAACTATACCAACGCCTAGCAATTCCATCCCAAGAAAAGCTAGACACAAAGCCTGAAAGGCAACACACAACACGCCTTCAAGGCACAACCCACGACCAGTATCGATCGATACCTCCTTGGTATCGATCGATACCCAAACACATGCCCACAGGCAAACAACCGGTATCGATCGATACACCCCTGGTATCGATCGATGCCAAGCAACACATGCCCACAGGCAACAACTGGTATCGATCGATACACACCTGGTATCGATCGATGCCTACACGACTCGAGTCCACCGACAAGAGTCTAGTATCGATCGACACACACATGGTATCGATCGATACCCACCTGCAAATCACAACCTTCCGCGAGATCTAAACCCAGAAATCGCCGCAAATCAACAAGGCAAAGCCCCAAACTCAACAATCAAGCTTAACTAAGCAACACACAAGCTTACTTGCTAACCTTTGGTCCCAACTCACCTTAAATCGGCTGGATCGAGCTCTAGAAGACCTCACTCGCTTCCCTTTAGCTCACCAAACCAAACTCTTCCGATCTCTTCTTCAAGCTTCTCCCAAGCTCGAATCTCTCTCGATCTCGCAAGATCCAAGCTTCACCAAGCTTCACCTTCTCTCACGCTCTCCTTCTCTCTCTCTCTCTCTCTCGCGACCAAGACTTTTCTTTCCCAAAAGAATGGTTTCCACGCGCAAGAAGAGAAGAGGAAGAAGACTTATAAGGAGAAAACCCGACTGGTATCGATCGATACCCCTAGTATCGATCGATACTAGCCCGGAACAATTCCGAATTAATTATTTTTCCCCAATAATTAATTCCTCCGGAACGCGGGCGTTACAGTGATAGTAGTAGTAGTCGAGTACGCTCCACAACTGCGTCTTGGTTAGCCACTAAGAACTCACCGATAGTGTATGGAAGACGCGAGACAACATGTACATAGTCCATCGTCTCCGGTATCCATCTAGGTGCTTCTCTATCTCGAAGTCTAGGGACAGAGTTAGAAGGTAAGAAAACAAAGTAAGACTGACCGACGTTTGGGAAGAATTTGTAACTGAATCTGTCTGGGTCAAGTGATGCGCGAGAGATAGTCCGGTCTCGTGAAAACTACATGAGATCGAACTAATTCCCTTGAAGTGGAGTCTCGGTCGAGAAATCGAAGTGAACGGCTCGTAGAATCGCTGTGATTATGCTTCCGAAATCGGTGGTGGAGTCCTCGGGTCTCGTGGTGGGTACTTTGTGTTTCTGATTCCTATGTGTTAAAGAAATACCAAAAAGTGCTGAATCTAAACACCCGAATCGTTCATCTATAAGAGAGTGTCGCGTCGTAAGAGACGAAAGTATACTTACGGAGTGCCGTGAACTAAGAAGAACCAGCACGAACAACATGATCTTCGGTGTGGCTAGAGGCGAAATCTACTGGTCGAGTATATAGATTGTTGGTGCGTAATATGTACGAAAGTAGGCTACGCCGTTTATTCTATTCAGTTCGTGGAGTTACTAGAATCATTGTTACGAAGAGCTTAGTTACCTTGTTTTGAATCGATCATATCCCAAAGATATCCCTGTCGACTCAGCATTAGTCTTTATTATTTTATTAGCGTCTTATTTTTTTTCTTTTCATTCATCTAGAAATTGTGATAATCTATCCAAAAACCTTATTTTTGTCTTCGACTTCCTTACTAATTATGGTTCTAAGGTTTTATAGCTAAGCGAGGATTCCCTGTGGATTGATACCTTAAATACTACATTGCACTGCTGTGCACTTGCAGTTACCTAGGGTTATAAATATTATTACTGGATGCTATGCTAAACCCTAGCAGCATCAGTTTTACCTTGTAAAATCTTTATCGAACATATAATTCTTCTCGATAATCCCTTTAAACCCAACTATTAAACTACTTGCACATAATAAAAATAAAAGACATGATTGAATTAAAAAAAGGAGATTGGTGGAAGAGGGTTCTCGATTTTAAGAACTAAGTCCGTAGAAAACCTCTTCACCAATCTCCAAGAGTATCGAACAAAAAGTAAAGAGCAAAATGTAAAGAGCAAAAAGTAAAGAGCAAAAAGTAAGAACAAAACTAAACTAAAAATGGTGTAAAAGTAAGCACACGGTTTTTGGTCTCTAAGACACATATTTATAAGTCTTATCTCTTGTTTTCGTCGGTCTTTAGGGTTTTGAGTTGACGGGAATTGAACATGCCTTACAAATGGGCTTACGGGACGAAAATGGCTTGGTCCCGGGTCCATGGTCTCTGGTCGCGGAGAACCACACCTTGGCCGCGGGTGGAGCTCTCCTGGCCGCGGCAAATTGCGTCTTGGCCGCGGGTGGGGAGCTTCTGCCCGAGGTGAACTAGGACGTCTTGATCTTGATGTATCTTTTGATTGAACCGTTGGATCGTCCTCAAATCACATGGAATGGAAAGGTAGCTGGTCCTTCTTGAATATCTCCAAAATTGGGCTGGATCAGACGATGAGAAGAATCTCTTTGGCAGTTGAACTTCTGACGGTTTGACTCTGAGCCGAAAATCTGGTTTTTCTCCAATTTGTAATGTGTTAGACTAAGTAACCTGAAAAGAGTCTTGAAACTATAAATATGTGAAAATTATAATAAAAATATATAAAAACGAATGAAGCACTTATTAAAGTGTTCTAAAATAGATAGTAAAATGGGTAAAAATACGGTGCTATCAGTACTTTACAATTTTCGATACCAAAAACCCTACAAAAACCCTTTTTCGTTTTAGATTTCCTTACTAGTTCTCTTTCTGAGATCTCGCTGAAAAGTGTGCTCTCCCTGTGTGATGTGGTCATCAAATCATAATTTCCACATTGAAAAGAAGTGATTTCAAGAGTTGTGAAGATTCAAAAAATCCACCCGGAGTCAAGTATATTTAAGGAGATTATTCTACCGGAACCTATTCTACCCGACAAATCATTTCAGGATATGAACGAAGTGCACAGCCCAGCCACCACACAGCTTGGCCCAGGAGTGATTCAGCCTACTTTGTTGGGCCTATCTTGGACTCAAAACATTGAAGAATCAACCCAAACCGAGCTGGATCAGCTAAATGCCTTCAAATTCAATAAACGGCTCAATTCTTGTCCAAATAAGGATACCCGCCTTCCTCCATGTAAAGTGAAGATATCTTGCTACAAAATACAGCCTAAAGACTATCTAGAAGTATCAAAGATGAGTCTATACACGAAATCACAAAAGGAGGAAAAAATCATAACCATAAAAAACATTTCCTTAACTAGAAATGTATATTCTTCAACAAGGGCCAAGTTTGACTTATTTAGGGGAGATCATGACCCTACATTCATTCTTGTTGATCTTAGACGTCCAAAAGTGAACAAGAAACTCATGTCTACATTCATCCCCCCTAGAGTCAAAGGTCCTCATCAATCAACATTTCAAGCTAAATCATCACCCATAAGTACGCCTTCTCTTTAATGTGATCAATATATGCTTTTATTTTAAATGCTATGTACATGTCTTAGATCTATAAAAGCTCATTTGAACCATTGTAATATTCACTTCAAAGTTTAATAAAATATAAACGTAAAGTTTTATTTGCAATTTTTTTTGTTTTGTGCTTGTTCATTTGAGTTCTTAGGTTAAATCCGTGTTCTCTTGTGTTCGTGCGAGTTTTTAAGTATTTTGTAAGATTCAATCACTTAAGAATCGTGTAGAGTCTTACTTCCCTCGTTAGTAATAGCCTTTGGGAATAAGTCTCTTACCCCGTTGTTTGTGGAATCAAACAACAACCGGTTACAAATCCATCTCATCACTTCCATACCGGCTTTGAGTCTTGAAATATCGTGAGTAGAACTTGGTGGAATCCGAGTCTTACATTACTATGGATCGATACCTAAAATACTACAATGCACATATGCGCACTTGCAGACTTTTTAGAGTTACAAATTTAAAACATGAAGTTAGGATAACACATGCACCGCATTACCCTAGAAGGTCACAACTATTGGGCTATTAATAAAGCTCATCATTCAGCTTTGTAGTTACACAATTTGTATCCTAAATCAATAAAGAACGTATTTTCTTTACAAAGCGGCGGCCGCCGAGTTCTTGAACTAAAAGATGTGTGGTGTCATTCGATCCATCCTTACCTTGTTCAACCATCCATCCACTAGTTTAACCAAGGAGAGCCTTTCAGCTAATCGGTTCAACTCCACCGACCATCATCATCCACCATCGTTTGAATAAGTGAAGAGAGCCTCTCGGCCAGTCACTTGGTTCCATCGTCCATCCATGTGAAATCAGACTTGATCTTATATCAAGCTCAATATGACAAGGCTTAAGGACCAAACTTGGTGACCAAGTACTTACCATATCCGGAGGTGCGTCGACTAGCCAAGGTATGCATTTAAATTTCTTTTGAAATAATAAAAAAAATTCTTAGTTTTTGCAGGAATATATACATTAAGCTTTGCGTTTTCCTTAGCAGTTCTTCCTTTATTTTTTGGTGTATTTTTCTTTTTTTTTTTTTTTTATTTAGACCCTAAAAAATCGCAGCTGTTGAGCTATTAATAAAAATCCTCATTCAGGTTTGTAGACACAATATTATACCCTAAAAAAATAGAGAACATATTTTATTTAACAGGCACCCGCCGCCAAAATCTTGAAGATTGCGTAGTTTCTCATTTGTTCTTGAGTTCATCCGACTTATACAAACTTTGTCACAAGTTGTGTGGTGTCATTTGATCCATCCTTAGTCTCATTCCATCGACCACCCAATTTTTGTAAATTTTAATTTGATACAATTTTGTTATAATTTTAAAATTATATTATGATGTCTCAAACTTTGAAATATTTATAAAGTAATATTTATATTATTATTAAATTGATTTATACACAGTAGAATCTAAAATATATATTGTAAATATTTTAAAATGTAAATGAACTATTTTTCGTGATTAAAGTTTTTTATTTATAAAAAATAATTATCAATCATATAACCAATTAAATTAATAGAGAATGAAGTTATTTATAGAGATTATATTTAATAATAATATTCATATTTAATAAAAACAAATATTCTGTCGATTTTTTTCAATTAATTGTGTAGAAATAGGTTCTACTGTTTTACCTCTGATGAGGACCTTAGATTTTCACTAATTCCTAATGACGTTCTTTGTTAATAACACGTAGGACCAATGTTAGTTTTTGAAATGATTCTATTTTAATAATATAGATGATTAATGACATCATTGCTTTTCGAAAGTAAGAATTACTTATCTTATGGAGAAATTTATATATGTGCAAACTTCAAACTAGGCATGGAATTTTATCCCGATCTGATGACCCAAACCGAACCGAACCAAAAATTAAGGGGTTGAATCGGTTTCGGATATAGTTGAATAACCGATCGGATCTTGTTTTAATTTTGTTCGGGTATCGGTTCGGTAAAAAATTAAGTATTATTTTTCTCCACTTTCCCATAAGTCAACTTCGACTTCCCTTAGCCAGTTCATCTTCCTCAATTGCGAAAATCACTCGACCTATCACCTATACATTTCTGTTTCTAATCGGAAAAAATGGAAGCTCTAAATTACCAAATCAATCTTTCCGCATCCGCTAGTATTCGATCCTCAACTGAGAAATTCGATAATCAATCTCCTCCTTCAGAGGCTTAAAAAAATCACTCGTAGTCATATGTATGGATTTCAACTAGAATTATTTCTTTCTCCTTATCTTCTTGTCTTTATGTTTTGGCATTTTGTTTCAGATTTGGAACATGGATCTGTGTTTGAACTTGGAACTGTGTTTGAAATGTTGGAATCTTTGAATCTGAATTTAAAATTGTGTTACGTACGTTTGTTGTTACTTTGTTTTTTCTCCTTTTTCCATTTTTCGGGTAATTTTGGGTTTTATGGTTTATACGGTTATTTTGTGGGTAAAATCAGGTAATATGGATACAAAGTAACCAACCAGAATCGGAACCAAAATTTATTCGGTTCTAAAACGGTTCCAAAATCAAGTAACTATACCGAACCGAACCCGAATTGACATGACCCGATCCAATCCGAAATTTTCTCCGTTCCTATATGGTTACTAAAAGTCTATACCCAAACTACCCAATACCCGACTCGAATCGAACCAAATACCTGAATGCCCATAGCTACTTCAAACAATAACATCAAATAAAATACTCTTACCAAATTTTCAAAATAATGATAATTTATCATAAATATTTTCTTCACAAGGAATAGATAGATAACATTAATCAAAATTTTGAAATTACATGTCGGTTGTTTCGGGTTTTTTTGTCTTTTTGGGTGCAAGTCTCTTGTAACACAAATCAAACGGGTTAGAGGTAGGAAAACACGATGGGGGTGTGCTTTTCGATGATTCTCTGACGCTCAAGTCAGTAACAAGGAAGGAAGAACACATAGATTTGCATCGGAAATGGGAAAAAATATGAAAACGTGGAAGAGAGAAAGTTATGGTGATTCTGAGACCTGAAAAAGATGGATCCGCGGGATATCTGGACAGATTTGAGTGAATAGTGACTGAAAGTTTAGTCTGAATATTCGAGCCATAAGACTGAATATTCATGGAAAGAGAGGTGAGATCTGGTCTTGGAAGTTTTAGAAAAGATAAGTGTTTTCGAGAGAGATCTTCAAAGGGGTGAAAAATCGGATCCCCACTCTCTGGGAATGAAGGTTATATTTATAGAAGATACCTGACCTGGGTTAGTAAACCGGGTTATGTTGGTATGGGTGGGTCAGACTATTGATCCTTTGTTGGATCCGGTATGGGGTATTCGAGTGCTTTTTCTACGTATTTCCTTGGTCGCTTATGTTTGCATCCTCGACAAAACAGTTTCTGCAGGGGCCGCACTGAGTCTATGCTGTTTCGGCGGTTTATGCGCTGTCACGTGTTTTGAGCGCCCATACCTTTAACTTTCCACTAAGCAGTGATTTGTTGATTTTTCCTACCATATAGGCCAAAATTGGCCAGAGATAAGATTAATGTGAGAGTCTACTTTAGTTCAAAGAAGTATTGGAGGGAAAATACATATATAATCTCGCATATATTTGAATAGATTTTACCTTTTGATGGATATCGGGTTCTTCTTACCTTCCCGGGTATCTCTACCCGGTTATCTAAGAGTCTTACTTTCCCGGGCATTGCTACCTGGTTCATGTTGCCATCGGCGGTGAGTCAACTTGTACATGTCCGGGTTATCTGGCACGAGTTGGCGGGTTCAGAAAAAAGCAACCATTTTCCACTATGGGACCACTTGACCCCTCACTTCCTGCTCTCGCTAATCGAGAATAGTTTTGGGAGAAGCTGGTAGTTCATTTCTTTGTCCTAACATGTCCTATGATTCGACCACCGAGCATCGCAACCGCACCCTCTCTAAGTCGCACGCTTTTAGGTCAAGTGGACATCTAATCTATAGAGGCACGTCATTGATATCCTTAGTTTTTATCGTTTTCTAACACATGGTTTGGCGTTTCTTTTGAGTATTTTATCGAGTCAAAGTTTGTTTTTAGGGTCTTTTAGTCTTTTATTTAGCTATATCAGGAAAAAAGGCGTTTACGGAAGAAAGTGGAGTTACGTGGGCAAAAACGCATGGAACGGTACAAAAAGAGCAGAATCGATCGATGCAAGGAGTGCATCGATCGATGGAGTATGCCCTGAAGAGCCAGAATCGATCGATGCATAATTGGCATCGGTCAATGCAACACCCTCCGAAGAACCAGAATCGATCGATGCAAGGAGTGCATCGATCGATGGAGCATGCACATAAGAACCAAAATCGATCGATGCTACATGTGCATCGATCGATGCAAGCCTGCGAGAAGGAAAAGGAAATTTCTGACTTTCCTGTTTTGGTCCGGAAACTGCCAATTCTGACCTAATTCGGCCAGAACCCTATTTATACATCATTTTTCAGCCACTTTTTAGGCCATCTCTCTTTTTACGGCTCTTTGTTCTACTCATATTTTGGCTTTTTGATCTTGTAAGCAAGGAGAAGAATCTCTACAATTATTGAGAAAATTTCTAAACCCTTTTATCTCTTTCATTATTATTATGAGTTTCTTTCTATCTTCTTGCTTGTTCTCCATTGTCATGTCCGAGTAGTCTCATAGTTAGGTTTAGGGTTTGAAGGGGATCCATGAAACATTGAATTAGACATAGATATGGATTTATCTTTTGTGGTTTTCGCTTATTGTTGCGTTTATTGCTTAGGCTTAAGTTAACCGCTTAGTCTATGAACTAGGGCTTAATCTATCACACGACAATGTCGTAGGTTGCTAGAAAGAACTTAAGCGAGCGAATTGTCCTTAGCCTGCGAAATTTGATGTTAAGGCGATTCGTGAACATATTGAACCTACTCATTAATGCTTATCTAGAATTCTATGCCAACGAAAGTTAGAATTTTAGATTGCTAGGTTTAGTAATCAATGCCACGACAGTGGACTGGTTAGATTTTTATGTTTGAGTTTGAAACATGTATTTAGTTGTTCCCTGAATAGTTGTCTGATTCGTGATCTCTTGATTCCCGAGAATAAACCCTTGACCTAACGCTTTTTTATATTGAATTTACATCGTTTTAATTGCTTTCATTACTATTCCAAAACCAACCATATTCTTGTCTTAGATTAGTTTCATAATTGTGAGAATTGTAGTGTAACATTGGTCTCTGTGGATTCGATCATAATGTAATGCATTGTCAACCGTTATGATTGTGGTAGTGTGAACTTTAGTTATTAATTGACTTAGTAAAACACCTAAATCAATTTAGCGCCGTTGCCGGGGACCAATAGCGTTACCCTCAATTTTGAACTTGAAATTTAGTATAAGATTTACTCACACATTTTACCTTGATCACTTGTGCGTTTCAGGTGACTGACGGAAAAGCTGAATAGAATTACCAGAAGCAGGGGCTCTGAAAACCTTTGCGAGCTCAGCAACGAAGAGCTAGCAAGGTTAGAACGAATGAATCGGAGGGCAAGGACAATTCCTGTCATCATGGACGATCAGAACGATGACCAACAAAACACCGCTACTGCCGAATTGCAGAGGCTACAACAACAAGTGCTACAGCAGCAACAACAACAGCAGCAACAACAACATGGTATTGGGACTTGGACACGCCTCATGCATTCTACCAGAACAGAGCCGCTATCTGTCCACCAGCCATTACGAGGCAAGATTATGAGATCAAACCTCAGATGATCATATTGGTGAAGCAACACATGTTCCATGTCTTACCTGCAGAGCATCCTATGGACCATATCGAAAATTTTGAAGAAATTTGCAGCACTACCAAATCGAACGGAGTACCGCCCGATTATCTCAAGTGCAAACTCTTCAATTTCTCTTTGGCGGACAAGGAACTGAGATGGCTCAAGTCACTTCCACCTGGGTCGTTGACTACATGGGAAGAATGCAGAGCTACTTTCTTGGATCACTTCTACACCAAGTCTAAGACGGCTTCGCTGCGAAATAAAATCACCACCTTCCAGCAGCACGCAGGAGAATCTTTTTGCTAGGCATGAGAGAGGTTCAGAGAATACCACAGAGAGTACCTTCACCATGGGTACTCGGATGAGCAGATACTAAGCATCTTCTACGATGGATTTGATTGGGATTACAAGAACGCTCTTAATGTTGCGAGCAATGGAGATTTCATGACTAAGACTAAGGAGGGGGCGTACCAGCTGATATAGAACTTGGCTTCAAGTTCCAGAAATCGATACCCTGAACTTACTACTGAAGAGAAATCCGAGAAGCATACAGTCTTGCGAGGAGGTAGGAGATGAGATTTTCTGTCAAGGGTTGGCTGAAGACGAAACTAATGAGCAACAAGAGGTAAACTACGTTAGTGGACAAGGGTACGTGCAGAACAGAGGGTTCAACTAGAATTACAGAAACCATCCGAACTTGTCTTATAGAAGCACCAATGTCGAGAACCCCCAGGATCAAGTCTACCCCCAGCAAGTTCAATACCCCCAAGGAAAGGCGTTTGTGCAAAACGCAGGCGTCTCAGGATTCTCTCAAAGTTTTCAGGGGCAGAACAGGTTTCAAGGTGGGTTCCAGCAGAAACAACCATTCAGCTCTTTCCAAACGACAAAACCTGCCCCGTTCCAAGCTCCTGCAAACACCGCGAATGAACCTCAGGACGACCTTAAGGTTCTAATGCAACAACTCCTGCTCAATCAACAACAATCTGCTTAGGAGATCAACGTCAAGGTTGATAACATGTACAACGATCTCAATAGCAAATATGAAGCTGTATGCACTCATGTGAAGAAGATGGATACTCAGGTTGCTCAAACTGCCGAAGCAATCAAGAGACCCCAGGGAACTCTTTCCGGAAAGGTATAGAAAAATCCAAGGAATGAGTTCATCAACGCCATTACACTCACAAGCGGGAAGGAGTTGGAACCAACTGCAAGAAAAAGTGAAGATGCTGACATCGCCGATAATCTAGGGGATGTTGACAAGAGGACAGCCGAGAAAGAGAAAACTTTCGCAAGTACAAGCGCTGCAGATGAGCCACATGTGCTACAACCTACACGCGTCTACACTCCAAGAATCCCTTACCCTACTCTTTCGAAGAAGTCGCGTAAAGACCTAGAAGAGGCCAATTGTAAGGAAATGCTAAATAATCTTGTGGTGAAGCTTCCTCTTGTTGATGCAATCCAGATGATACCTTCATTGAAGAAATACATGAAGAGCTTAGTAATAAGTAAGGTATCTACCAAAGACAATGTCATGATGGTCTCTAAGGATTACAGTGCTGTCCTCCAAAACAAGATGCCAAAGAAGCTAGGTGATCCAGGAAAGTTCATTCTCTTTGGGCAGATCGGAGCAATGAATTTTGCTTGCTCTCTATGTGATCTTGGATCCAGCGTCAACCTAACGCCATACTCTGTAGCTAAGCGGCTTGGATTTACGAAGTTCAAGCAAACTAAGATCTATCTAGTGTTTGCTGATCGTTCCGTGAAGCTGCCTATTGGTGTTCTTGAGGATCTGCATGTACGAATTGGCAATGCATTTTTCCCCGCGGATTTCGTGGTACTAGAATTGGATGAAGAGCCAAAGGACCCTCTCATTTTAGGAAGACCCTTCCTTTGTACAGTAGGAGCCATCAGAGACGTGAGGAACGGGCAAATAGATCTCCACCTGGGAGACATTGTCATGAAATTCGAGATGGATAAGATGTTGAAGAAACCTATGTTGGACGGACAGACATTCTCGATAGATAACTCGCTAAAGGTCTCTGACGAATTGATTGAAGAGATTCTAGTCAATGACCCGTTGGAGACCGTTTTGATAAAAGCGGAAAATGAGCATGGGTTTATGAGTGACGATGCCACCGGATATGCTAATATGCAAAACTCCAGCCAGACGATGGAGAAGATGGTCGAGTACATCAGTTTAGATGGAGCCGCAGAGACGCTTCCAACAGCAAGCCTTCTTGCGCCTCCTGCTGACCCATGGAGCGAGCTGAAGGCCCCGAAGATCGAACTCAAAATACTCCCAAGTGGCTAAGGTACGCATTTCTAGGCCCTAACTCCACTTCTCCTATAATCATCAACGCGAGTTGAACAATGTGGAAACCGCTTTGATTCTATGCGAGCTTAGGAAGTACCGTAGAGCTTTAGGCTACTCACTAGATGACCTCACATGGATTTCACCCGACCTTTGCATGCATAGAATACATCTATAGGATGAATTGATGACTTCAATAGAACATCAGAGATGGTTAAACCCGAATCTAAAGGATGTTGTAAAGAAGGAGATAATGAAACTTCTAGAGGCAGGCATCATATACGCTATCTCTGATAGTACTTGGGTGAGTCTAGTCCATGTTGTGCAAAATAAAGGCGATGTGACAGTTATTGAAAATGAGAAAAATGAGTTGATACAAACTAGAACTGTCACTGGGCATATGATGTGTATTGACTATAGGAAATTGAATGTTGCTACTCATAAGGATCATTTTCCGTTGCCTTTTATTGATCAGATGCTTGGGAGATTGGCTAACCACCCATACTACTGTTTCTAGATGGATATTCTGGTTTCTTTCAGATTCCCATCCACCCAGATGACCAGGAAAATACTACATTCACATGTCCTTACGGCACATTTGCTTATCGTAGAATGCCATTTGGCTTGTGCAATGCCCCAGCAACTTTCCAGCGATGCTTGTTGTCGATTTTTACCGACTTGATTGAGGACATAATGGAGGTTTTCATGGATGATTTCTCGGTGTTTGGATCCTCCTTTTCTGCTTGTCTTTCTAATTTATGATGGGTATTACAGTGCTGCGAGAAAAAGCATCTGGTTTTAAACTGGGAAAAGTGCCACTTTATGGTCCGAGATGGGATAGTCCTGGGTCATCGGATTTCATAGCAAGGTATCGAAGTAGACAAAGCAAAGATCGAGGTGATGACTAGTCTACGGCCGCCAGATTCTGTCAAGGGGATTAAAAGCTTTTTGGGACATGCTGGGTTCTACAGGAGGTTCATCAAGGATTTCTCCATGATCGCTAGACCCTTGACACGTTTGTTATGCAAGGAGGTGAGGTTTTATTTTGACAGCGACTGTCTAGAGGCCTTTCACACCATCAAGGGAGCACTTGTCATCGCACCAATTGTCCAACCACCAGACTGGGACTTACCTTTCGAAGTGATGACCGATGCCAGCGATTTCGCGGTAGGTGCTGTGTTGGGACAGCGAAGGGACAAGAAACTTTATGTTATCTACTACGCCAGTATAACCCTTGATGATGTGCAGTGAAAGTACGCTACAACCGAAAAAGAACTTCTTGCTATTGTGTTCGCTTTTGAGAAGTTTAGATCTTATCTTGTGGGGTCTAAGGTTATCGTGCATACTGATCATGGTGCTCTGAGGTACCTACTTACAAAGAAGGATGCCAAACCTAGGCTTTTGAGTTGGATTCTTCTGCTGCAGAAATTTGATCTTGAGATTAAGGACAAGAAGGGGATCAAGAATGGTGTTGCAGACCATTTGTCCAGACTACGTGTGGTTGAAGAAACTCTCTTAGACGAGAGCCTACCTGAAGAGAACGTGTACGCGATCGATATTGGGTGCAACAACTACTTCACTTCTGCACACCACACTGAGCAGCCTAAAATCCCATGGTTTGGTGAGATAGCAAACTACCTGGCTGCAGAGAAGGAACCAAGTGATTTTGTTGGGAACAAAGAGAAGAAGTTCTTGAGAGACATCAGACATTATTTTTGGGACGAGCCATACTTATACAAGTAATGCTCCGATGGTGTCTTTCGGAGATGTGTTTCGGAAGAAGAAATCCCTGGCATTCTTTTCCACTGTCATAGTTCGAAATACGTTGGGCACTTTGCCACGTACAAGAAAATGTCCAAGGCTCTGCAAGCCGGTTTCTGGTGGCCAACAATGTTTCGCGATGCACATGCCTTCATCTCCAAATGCGATTCATGTCACATGCATGGAACTATTAGTAAGAGGAACGAAATGCTACAAAATTTTATCTTGGAGGTTGAGGTGTTCGATGTGTGGGGTATTGATTTCATGGGGCCTTTCCTATCCTCTTGTGGAAATCAATACATCCTCGTTGCAGTCGACTATGTTTCTAAATGGGTCGAAGCGCTGGCCAGCCCAACGAATGATGCCAAGGTGGTCTTAAAGATGTTTAAATATGTGATCTTTCCTAGGTTCGGTGTGCCTAGAGTGGTGATAAGTGATGGTGGATCTCATTTCATCAACAAAGTCTTTGAGGGGCTCTTAAAGAAGCATGGAGTCAAGCATAAGGTAGCCACTCCTTACCACCTACAGACGAGCGGACAGGTCGAAATTTCAAACAGAGAGATCAAAGGTGTCCTACAGAAGACCGTGAACACAACGAGGAAATATTGGGCTACAAAGCTGGATGACGCTCTTTGGGCATACATGACCTTCTACAAAACACCTTTGGGCATGACACCATTCCATCTTATCTATGGAAAATCGTGCCACCTCCATGTAGAGCTCGATTACAAGGCATCATGGTCTGTAAAGTTGCTGAACTTTGACATAAAACCCACCTCTGAAAGACATACGATGCAACTACACGAGCTGGAATAGATTCGTCACATGGCCTATGAGAGCTCAAAGATTTACAAGGAGAACACCAAGACCTATCATGACAGGAAAATCATTCCCAGGAACTTCGCTGCAAATGATCAGGTATTTATTTTCAACTCTCGCCTCAAAAGTTTTCCAGGGAAGCTGAGATCGAGATGGTCCGGACCATTCACAATCAAGGAAGTGAGACCGTACGGAGCTGTGGTGTTGTTTAGCACTACATGAGACGAGTTTGTGGTAAATGGTCAGCGTCTAAAACCATACCTCGCTAACGTAGAGATCGATGGGGACGAAAGCTTTCCCCTTGGTGACCCATCTCACGTTTAAGACGCTATCCAGTCAAGCTAACGACTATAAACAAGCGTTTGGTGGGAGGCAACCCACCGGTACGTTTTCTTTTATTTTATATTTTTTTGAGTCTGTTTGGCCTTCGTCTTGGTTTATTTTCACACCGAGACAGTGTTAAGTAAGTCTGGGGGAGGATATCTATCGTTACTAATGCTATTTCTTTCTTTTGTTTTTCCTTTTGAGTCATTTTGATGTTTTCCTTCAGTTACTTTGTTTTATTGAGTCAAAACTTGTTGGAGATTATGATCACGACCTTTGAATTCTTAACTAATTTTGCATCTAAGTGACCATTGTCGCAGGGCTAGTTTTAGATCAGACTAATGAAAAATCTAAAGGCTGACAAGTCAAACAGAGGCACCCATATTTCCGAGAAAATTCAAAAGCTTGAGCTAGTTTCTGAGCTCTTCCTTTTACCTCATCATCGTGATTGGCGCCTTCAGATCTTGACTCCTCACTCGTATCTGAAAAAATAGCCTGTGTAAAAATATGGTACTCCTCTCCCTTATTTAAGATAAAAAGTAGAAAAAATGAAATGACTTTCTTTCGGGTAAAGGGCTAGGAAAATTTCTATCGATCCCATTATTTTACCTCGAAGGAGATGATCACACTAAGGTCGGAAGCGAGGTTAGGAAAATTTTCAGAGATACCACTATTCGCCTACACCTTAGAATAAAAGGGTGGCACTAAAATGAACAGGGGATTCGGTGGAAAAAACCATCAATACTCGCGTTCCATCCGCCATTAACCCTACGAAAGAAAATGAGAAAATAATAAGTCTGGGAGAGGGAAAAAGTACCAAAGATTGTGTTGTTATCTTGTCACGATATCGAAAGGGAAAGAGTCTAGAAGGTTCTTGGAACCATGATCTTTGATGAGACCCAGCGATGATAGTTTTTGATTGATCCGCAAAATAATGAGTTGAATCTGGGAGGCTGCGATGCTTGCAGAGAAGTACATGGTGGTTCGATCTAGAGCTAGTTCGGCAATACGTGGATTATTAAGGTAATGGTCATTACAGAATTCTAAAAGAAATGTGAGTCTCCTACTTTTTCAAACTTTTTCTTCTTGCTTAGTTTTTTGTTTGCTTGAGGACAAGCAAAAAGCTAAGTATGTGAGAATTGATATGCTTAGTTTTTATCGTTTTCTAACACATGTTTTGGTGTTTCTTTTGAGTATTTTATCGAGTGAAAGTCCGTTTAGGGTCTTTTAGTCTTTTATTCAGCTATTTCAGGTAAAAAGGCGTTTACGGAAGAAAGTGGAGTTACGTGGGATAAAACACATGGAATGGTACAAAAAGAGCAGAATCGATCGATGCAAGGAGTGCATCGATCGATGGAGCATGCCCCGAAGAGCCAGAATCGATCGATGCATAATTGGCATCGATCGATGCAACACCCTCCGAAGAACCAGAATCGATCGATGCAAGGAGTGCATCGATCGATGGAGCATGCACAGAAGAACCAAACTCGATCGATTCTACATGCGCATCGATCGATGCTACATGTGCATCGATCGATGCAAGCCTGCGAGAAGAAAAAGAAAATTTATGACTTTCCTGTTTTGGCCTGGAAACTGCATATTCTGACCTAATTCGCCCAGAACCCTATTTATACATTATTTTTCAGCTACTTTTTAGGCCATCTCTCTTTTGACGGCTCTTTGTTCTACTCATATTTTGGCCTTTTGATCTTGTAAGCAAGGAGAAAAATCTCTGCAACTATTGAGAAGATTTCTAAACCTTTTTATCTCTTTCATTATTATTATGAGTTTCTCTCTATCTTCTTGCTTGTTCTCCATTGTCATGTCCGAGTAGTCTCATAGTTAGGTTTAGGGTTTCAAGGGGATCCATGAAAGATTGAATTAGATATAGATAGAGATTTATCTTTTGTGGTTTTCATTTATTGTTGCGTTTATTGCTTAGGCTTAAGTTAACCGCTTAGTCTATGAACTAGGGATTAATCTATCACACGACAATGTCGTAGGTTGCTAGAAAGAACTTAAGCGAGCGAATTGTCCTTAGCCTGCGAAAGTTGATGTTAAGGCGATTCGTGAACATATTGAACCTACTCATTAATGCTGATATAGAATTCTATGCCAACGAAAGTTAGGATTTTAGATTATTAGGTTTAGTAATCAATGCCACGACAGTGGATTGGTTAGATTTTTATGTATGGGTTTGAAACTTGTATTTAGTTGTTCCCTGAATAGTTGTCTGATTCATGATCTCTGGATTCCCGAGAATAAACCCTTGACCTAGCGCTTTTCTTTTATTGAATTTACATCGTTTTAATTGCTTTCGTTACTATTTCAAAACCAACCATATTCTTGTCTTAGCTTAGTTTCATAATTGTGAGAATTGTAGACCTTGGTCTCTATGGATTCGATCCTAAAGTACTGCATTGTCAACCGTTATGATTGCGGTAGTGTGAACTTTAGTTATTAATTGATTTAGTAAAAAACCTAAATCAGTCATACACCATATTATATTCTGTCATAAGGTTCGATCACCTAATTTTATAACTGCACCCTCTCAAGGTAATGCGCTTTTAAATTAAGGCATTTTTGCAAAAATATCTTACAATTTGAAGTCAAAACTAAAAATGCCCATTTCCTCTCCTCTTTTTCAGAATCCCACGAATTACCCTTTAAGAATCTGGGTATTCACGCAAATGCCATTCCTCAGACTGCTGTTAGAGTCTAATGTTTTTTTAATAAGACAAAAAAAAATTTCAGATCTAACTTAATTACAAAAATGCCATTGCCATCAATTCTCAACCTCCACGACAACCACCATCGTCGACGAGTTAATGCAGTAACTAACCCATTTTTTCGCCATTAAAGCCCAAGAATAGAGCTCAGACTTCCTTTTCGCGAGTTCTTCTCTCCGATTTCTCTCATTCCCCCTCGATTTTCTGATTCAAACTTACCAAAATCATTTTTTATGGCATAAAAACGACAAAACACGACTGGGCTTGCGGGATTTCGGTGATATTAGACGTTTTGGGCGCTTGACGAGGGTGAAAACAAACTCTAAACGGATATATGTACAAATTTTTGCATATCGTCGATTTTCAGATCTGAGTTGTATACTCAGACTCCTTTAGAAGTCTGATGAAACCCACATGGTCAACGAGATGGTAGTTTTGCAATTGACTTTTAAATACTCAGATTAAAATTGAAGTTTTGTAATTTCCTTTGAAAACAAAAAAATCAAGAAAAATCCTCTAATCGAGGCATAGGGTAGTTTTGCAATTGACCGGAAATTTGACATTTTATTCAGACTTCATATCCCGTATGAAGGAAAAATGAGCGACTTTGACCGAAAGTTGCCTGTTTTTTCAGACGGAATCAGAAGTCTGAAAAAAAAACGGGGTACTGGTAGTAATTGACCGAAATTTTTCAAAAGTTGACCAAAATGGGGGAAAAAGTATCAGACTTCTTTGGCAATCTGAATAGGAGAGAAAAAATTTCAGACTTCTATGGCAGTCTGAAAATGATGAAATCTTTCAGACTGCTAAAGAAGTCTGATATCGAATATTTTGGTCAACGCAAAAAATACACCAATTTCTGTCAGACTTCTATCGCAGTCTGAAGGATTTCTTCAGACTAACCCTTCAGGCTGCCCTGGAAGTCTGGGAACGAAAGTCAAATTTCGGTCAATTGCAAAACTACCCCATAATTTTTTCAGACTGCAGGAGAAGTCTGACAAAAAAGTCAAAATTTTGGTCAATTGCAGAAATACCTTTTTCTTTTTCTCAGACATCTAATGCAGTCTGACAAAAAAGTCAAAGTTTGGGTCAATTGCAAAATACCATTTTTGTCAGACTGCGATAGAAGTCTGCTTTGATAACTTTTCGTCAGACGGCATCCGCAGTCTACTTTGTAACATTCTAATTGCAAAAATACCCTTTTTCAGACTGCCATAGAGGTCTGACGTACTGTTTGTCAGACTTCTGTGGCAGTCTGGATTGATAAATTTTTTTAAACCGTTTTTTTGGGTATATTTGTGATGAATTTCGCTGATTTTAAATTTTTATATGTGTGTTAGTTGTATATGTTCCTCCTGCGTTAGTTTTACATGCTTATGTTCGGTAATTATTTTTAAATAATTTTTTTAATAATTCTGGCAATGTAGCTAATAGAATCAGACTTCGCGAAGAAGTCTAAGAACGATTTGCTGGTCTAAGTCTAAGAACATGTTGTGTTAATCGTTGGTTGTTGTTGTTGGCTTAAACTTAATTTTGTAGTACTTATGTGTTTGCTGCATCTCGTCAAGTCTAAATAAGTCTTAAGAAAATCACACCCTTTCCAAACTGCAATATAAGTCTAATAACAGAAATTCATTACAAAAGATAGAAATAGAAGTCTGACACCAGACTTCTATAGAAGTCTTAAACCAATTACCCCATAAATACCCTACCTATGCCCAACACGCTTTTGACATCACAATTGGCATGGCACAAAAAAATTCCGCAGAAAGTAAGCCAAAAGATGGATGAGTTTTTCTTACATCTGCAAAAGATAAATATATGCAAGAATCCATTGTTCTCGGGAATCCAAAAGTTAAAGAGGAACTCTACTTCACCTATTCGTAGACGTCTAGCAATTCATTCTCGTTGTCGGTACGAGCCTCTTCACCTGTTCGGCAGAGCTTAGTTAATATCTCATACGCAAGCATCTCTCTACAAGTCTTCATGTTCTTATCACACAACCACTTCGGAAACGGCATCCCAACAGAATAGAACTCAATGAACTTCAAACAAGACACCCCACAATCACTTGTCTGGATGTTTTGGAGAAGTTTCGGGCTGCTTAAAATCGTGTAGGTGTATCGCTCAAGGGGATAATTCCACCTATCATCTACTGGGGCCAAACAATGCAACACGAAGGGAAAGATCTCACATATAGCTATCCAATGATTTCCCCCAACGTGCAAGGCAGTGTAGATGTAATCAATTTCCAGACCCCAAGTCTTGTTTGATTTCAGGAATAAGGGTAGTTCACCAGTATGGTAATCCCATACACCAGCTGGCAGCCTCCTTGTCGTGGGCATCACATTTTCTCCTTCGCCGCTCTTCACAAAATGATCATAATGTTTCTTCCACAAATTACCCAGTTGTGTGTCAATGAAGGTCAGCCTCTCGGACCTGAACCATTCTGGGTGTTCGTGTTGTCGAAGCCTTATCAGATCAATCCCAGCATCTATTTGCTGCATCCAGTCAACATTGTGCAAAAAATGCCAGACTTAAACAGAAGTCTAAAGAAATTGTAAAAGATAGAACACCAATGTCAGACTGCAAAATAAGTTTGAGAAAAGAAATTCTTACACCAGACTTGAAAAGAAGTCTGACACCAGACCTCTAAAGAAGTCTGAAGGAAGTCTAAAAGAGATAACAACAATGTCAAACTGCAAATCAAGTCTGAGAACAAAAAATCATTAAACCCGACCAGATTATATACTAATCGTGTCATGCAGCCATTTTTGGGGGTGCGCAGATCGTAGTACCAAGATAGGGATGTGTTCGCCTCCCTCTTCGGATAACCCCTACAGAATATATTACGCGTGTTAGACATCGAGCTAATTATTCTAGAATATAAGTAGAGTGTGACGACATACGACAGTTTTTGACGTGATCATTAAGTGTCTTCACTTCTGTCCTGGTTGCCGGAGCACAAGGATCATATGTCGGTGTGATATGCACTTAGGTTGAGCTCTTTCTCTCCTTCTTATCATGCTCTTTCTGTTTGAGTTCTTGAGCCTTCGCCTTTACATAAGCTCCAGCAGCTGCCTGCTTAGTGTCTTGTTTCGACATATATGCAGCATCGAAGTTTACGCCCGTGGCAGCCTTATCGACGATAAGAACACTATGTTCGCTGCCCACAACACTACTCTGCATTTACAAAATAAAAAAACCACCTCCGTCAGACTGCAATAAAAGTCTAAGACAAATAATCTAACACTATCCACGCCACCTACAGACTGCAATATAAATCCAAAACAAAATCAGACTTCTAAAGAAGTCTGATAGAGATTAAAATAACACCAAAATCAGACCTAAATCTCAGACTAATACCAGATAACCATGTTCACATCAAACACAACAACAAAGCGAAATAACTAGTTTTTAGTTGCACATAGGTTCATGTTTTTACAAACAACTATCACACTTATATTGCATATTAAGCATTGGCTTTGTCCTTAAGTTTTCGACTACTTCTCCTTTCTTTAACATTTTTTAGTAGAGGGTTTGGGACACTAACCCCAACATCCACCACAGTCTGAATCTTGGCCTCAGACGGTTGGGCAGGGTTGTCTTCAGCCAGGTCTTCCTTTGCATCCTCTACCGCTGAAGCTTCTTTTTCAGATCCTTTTTGGTATGCAGCTTCAACAACCTCGACAGGCTTAGGAGGCTTCACAACAATTTTTTGGGGTGTAATATTCTTCCGCGGAGCCTTTTTGCGTTTCCCCGCCCCAGCCTCACCACCATCATCAACCTTACCACCATCAGACTTCTCAACACCAGATTTCCTCCTCTTTTCTCCCCTTAACAACCTAACTTCTTTCTCAAGTTCATTCATCTTCTCACCCACCTGCTTAAAACCTTCTTTAACAAGACTAAAAAGTTCATTCATTTGAGAACCCACCGACTTGATCAAGTAAACAACCTCACCACCATCATCACCGCCTGATTTTGCTCGCTTCTTATCATCATCAACATCCTCACCATCATCATCAACAACCTTCCTCTTAACACCCTTTCCCTTGGCCTTCTTCAGACCACCCTTAGACTTAACCACATCAGACTTAATAAGGGGCACCTCTTTCTTGACAATGGCGAACACACCTTCAGACTTCCAGTGTTTAAAACTCCACCTCCAAGGGCGCTCAAACTCACCCAACATTGATTTCACAATGTTCACAATTTTCTCATCATCCTCACCATCATCCCACTGGGGGAACATGTCCTCAAACTCCTTGATGACGAAGTTGTTGACGCGGGTTTGCAAGTACAAGTGAACGAGCAAAATGTATATTAGTATGTAAAAAATAAATAAAATCTACCAGACTGCATATCCCATATGGTACAAAGTTTCAGACTTCGAAAAAGGTCTGACTTCTATATTTCAGACTGCAAATTCAGTCTGGCAACAACTTTCATACCGCAAATTAAGTCTGGGAAAAATTCAGACTTCAAAATTAGTCTGATAACTTATCAGACTGAATTTGCAGTCTGACATAGAGCAACAAAGGTGAATTTTAAGGAAAAAAGGTCAGTAAAATACCTGCTTCGCAACTCTAAATCGACTTTCTTCCGATTCCTTGATCCTTTGTAAGCCAAGAGCGGTGGGGCTGGGTTATCTTGCAATTGCATTCCATAAAGCATAGCATTCCCGGGACAGGCCCATCTTGCAATTGCATTCCATAAAGCATAGCATTCCCGGGACAGGCCCAATATACCCATACGTTCAAGACCTCAGCGAATCCCTCAACCTGATAGTTTTTGTCAACTTGGAGTTTTTTTTTGCCTCTGTTTTGACAGAGTATACCAAGATTTTGAAGGCCAGTCTTCCCCATGGGTATGCTTCTAACGCCCCTGGAGACAGCAGTAGTTTAGTCATGTCAGCCCTTGCGGAAACTGACCAGTGTTGAGCCTCAATGAAGCTCGTATAGATAGCTAGGTAGCCCAACCAAATCATATCTTGCCGTTCCCAGCCTCGACATCTGTTGCAAGCGTCCAGTAACTAAAAATAACTTGGCCCTACCTCGAAATCCAGCCCAAGAAACTCACACATTGCTCTCGTATCGGCTGTATACTCAACCTCCGGGTATAGAAGATTCTCAACATAGTCGCAATTGAGTCCGGTTATCTGTTGAAACTCATAGAGGGAAAACCTCACCGGTTGAAGGCCAAGAAGACACCAAAGCTTCTGATCTACCTCTAGTTGCATAGTAAGCATGTAGTGCACCATCCTTGAACACCATACGAATTTCAGCTCATGCCACTTCATAAAAACCCCAAAGGCTGAGTTGCGAAGCTCTTCCCACTCATCATCATCCAACGTTTCTTGGAGAGCGTCCATGAGATCTCTATTACCGCTGAAGTAGTGTATGATTTTGTCTGGTTGAGGCTCATACCCGGTTGTGAACATCCTTGGAGGGAATTCACGATATGCCATTATGTTTAAAACCTGCATCAACCACAACCAGACTCCATTAGCAGTCTGAAAACTTAAAGTCAGACGTCATATGCAGTTTGACTACTCAAATTCAGACTCTATTTGCAGTCTGACAAAATACAGTCAGAGTTAACTACGAAGGCTATTCATGAAGTAATCGGACGTATCCCAAAAATCCACAAAACACAATACAACTCAAACCCAAAGATCTAAACATTATTGCTCAATTTGAATCTTTTACCCTCTATGGAAGACTTGAAGGAGCGGTGACAACGGCGAGGAGAGAGAAACCAGATCTGAAAATAAAAAAAAAGACAATAGTTCAGCGCTGAGTTCTAGAAATCAGTATCGAGAAGGTGACGGCTTGCGGCGAAGAGAGGAGTAGAAGAATCTTACCATCGAAGGCACATGAGACGATGTAAGCGACGAATTCCGGCAGGCACAACGAAGATGTCAGTTCAGTTTCTCTGAGAGAGAATCGGTATTTTTTTTTTTTGTTATTTGCTTCGGTAACTGTAAAAATGAGGGGATAAAAAAACCCTTTTATATGTGTCCTAGGCGGCGGTTAAAAAAATGGTTTTACCACATAAAAATACCGCTTTCGCAATCTGATGTCATACTTCTTAATGCAGTCTGATATAAGACTCTTTTAGCAGTCTGATAGTGATGAGATATATGAGCGAGAAGTTTGGAAATTTTGGGCGGCAAAATTCCTGCTTTTTCTGCGGTTTTTTCTAATATTTTTAATTGCCGCTTAGAAGTATTTTTCAAATACTTCTACTGCCAGACTCATTTTTCAGTCTGAAATGGTGATATTTTCAGGACCAGACCTGTGAAAGTTTTCAAAAGTTTAAGTTTTTCAGACTTCGAAAGAAGTCTAATAAATTCAGACTTCATAAACAGTCTGACATAGTAAAGAAAGACACATATAAATTAAACCGACTTCATAATAAAATATCTCGTTCCATGGAGAAAATAGAAATTTTGGTTACAAATTATCACATATTACAAGAAACCAAAACAAATAAACATGATCAGGACGATAATAATAGCACCAGCGAACATCAGACTCTTCAACTCGACGCCACGCATTATCTGGCCACAGGCTTCTCCGTCAACCGCTCATTCAATTGAGCTATCTCTGCCTTCGTTACCTTGACTTCATCGAGCAACGTGGACAAATACTTGTCGCTTTGAGCATTAGGAACGAACATGCCATCAATTAGTTAACCATGTTGGTTAACATACAGCTTTACATCGTTAAACTCCTCAGTCATAGCCTCATCCCACCACTTCATTATATGGTAACCACCATCCTACACAGCCACATTTATACAATCATATTAAGATCCCAAATTATAATAAGCAGAAAAAAACAAACGAACCACATGACATATAGAGGCCATTACATCATAGTTACGACATCCGAAGAATCTTCTTCCCGGATTATCGACAGTAGTGGATGTTCGCATGACGGGCTCCAGACTGCAGAAGCATTTCTTGGGGAATCCATAGGATGATCCGGATCGACGTCGCCCTGTTGAACATGAACTACTCGACGTTGGAAGGTGACTGAATCGCCCCATCCTGTGTACCAGAAAACAATCACAAAAATTAAAACAAGTCTAAAGCCAGCCTTCTAATAAAGTCTAATTTAAAATCAAGTCGAAATTCAGACTTCTAAAAGAGTCTAATTAGGAAAAGTCTAATTTCAGACTTCTTCTCAAGTCTAATTCGTACAAACTCAAATTCCAGACTTCTAACATAGTCTAATTAAATGAAACTATAATTTCAGACTTCTAATCGAGTCTAATTCAGATCAGGTCAAGTATTAGACTTCGTATCGAGTCTAATTCACTTTCAGACTTCTAATATAGTAATTTCAAGTTTTTTTTTGACTGGATACAACCAAGCATCAAAATACATACCAGACCTAGAACTTTTGTTTGACATAGAAAAATGGACTTCTATCTTGTAGATCCAAAACGGAATTAATTAAAAACCCATCTGTTTGTTTAGATCTAGGCAAAGAACATGGAAAATGGTCTTATTTCGTATAGATCTAAAAATTTTGCAGAAAAAGTAGAGTAGAAGGCGAAAAACTTGTTTCTAGGAAGCTTAACTCAGTTGCAAAGACGAAGTTGACGACGGCGAGGGCGGTGGCGGCGGCGGTGGCGGTGGCGGTGGCGATTCGACCTACAAGAAAATGGAGTTGTGATGAAAAGATGAAGAGAGATAGATGGAGGGACTGGTAAGGTGACACGAAAAAGGAGAGGTAATTACCAGACTGAAGAAGCTGACGACGGCGGTGGCGGTGGCTGTGGCGGTGGCGACGAGGGTTTCCGGAGAGATTTTTGAGAGAGTTTAGAGAGAGAGAGATTCTTCCTGTTTTAGAGAGAGAGAGTCGATAATGACTTTTACAGATTAGGGTTGGTAACTTTAGTTTATATATGGGGTAAAATCACAAGTAGGGTAACTTATTTCAGGTTAATTCACAGGTTTCCATCAAGAAGTCTGATAAACCATGGATATGATCAGACTGAAATGGTAGTCTGATAAACCCTAAACTTGATAATTACTACTTAAATACCATCATATTATATAGAAAATTTATAACAAATATCAAACTCGTTTAACTTAGTCACAAACTAACCATTATATGTAAAAAAAATATTATGAATTAAAAAATTAGAAACTCTCAATCTAACCCTACAGATAAGAACAGGATATCCAACTTCATATGTCGAACATAGACAAAACTCTTGTTTTCTTTGTTATTTGCACAATGCAATATATAACTCGATATTCACACTCTTTTATAGTTAATTACACTCCAAGAGAAAACTTTGAACCCTAATCCAACAAATATTGAGCCCGTAAACTGTAAACTCTTACCTACATGGTGTTTAGATCCAAATTTATCTCATACTCACTCATTTTGACTAACTTTAATGTAATTTAAATTTATATACATCTACAATGATTATTTTTAATTTATGTATCAAAAATTTGTATGAATTTTTTTTTAATTATTTTTTTAATTTAAATTTTCATATTAAATACAATTCAAACTTCTCAGAGAAGTTTGAGAAACCGCAAACTTGTGTGTTTAGATCCAAATTCATCTCCAATGATTCAATTTGATTAAATTTTATGTACTTTTGATTTATATACATTAACAATGAGTATGTGTAATTTATGTAGTAAACATTTCTAAAAACTAAATTTTTAATATTTTTAAAATTTAAATTTTCAAATTAAATGCGTCTCAGACTTCTCAGAGAAACCCCGATTCTCTGAGAAGTCTGAGAAACCACGACAACCACCATCGTCGACGAGTTAATGCAGTAACAAACCCGTTTTTCCGCCATTAAAGCTCAGAAATAGAGCTCGTAAACACTTTTCGCGACTTCTCTCTCCGATTTCTCCCATTTTCTCACTGATTTTCCGATTCAAACGTACCGAAATCGGAAATTATGGCATAAAAACGGCAAAACACGACTGAGCTTGCGGGATTTCGGTGATATTAGACGTTCTGGGCGCTCGACGAGGGTGAAAACAAACTCTAAACGGATATAGGTACGAATTTTTGCATATCGTCGATTTTTAGATCTGAGTTGTATATTCAGATTGCTTTAGAAGTCTGATGAAACCCATATGGTCAACGAGAGGGTAGTTTTGTAATTGACTTTTAAAAATTCATATTAAAATTGAAGTCTGGTAATCTCTGAGAAGTATGAGAAATCCCGATTCTCTCAGACTTCTCCGATAAGTCCGAGTAACCCTAAATCTAATATTTAGCACTTATGAGTGACAATATTAAAACATAACTTCTAGGAAGCATCAAATTCGTGAAATATATGCACATTACAACACATATGTGGAAATTTAAAATTTAAAATGTAAATTTGGTAAACGATGAATCTAACCCTAAAGTTATATGTAAATGTTTCCATTACAAAGCATGTTTTGAGGTTTACAACCTACTTTGCCTTACATGTTTTTAATTTGATTCAATTTTACGAAATTTAATTTTAATACTTCGAAATCGTCTATATTTAATTTATGTATAAGAAATTTTTAACAAAATAATTTTTTACAATTTTTAAATTTAAATTTACTAATTAAATCTGTATCATACTTCTTCGAGAAGTCTGATATTTATTGAGGTATAGACATAATTAACTAATCTTGTTTAATTTGATTCAATTTTATGAAATATTAATTTCTATACATCAAAATCGTCTATATTTTAATTATTGTATAAAAAAGTTTTAACTAATTTGTTTTTTTTAGTTTTTAAATTTAAATTTACTATTTTAATCTGTATCAGACTTCTCGAATACGTCTGAGTGAAGTATGGTAAGAGAAATCAATCAGACTTCTATTAGAGTCTAAATGTCAGACCTCTATAGAAGTCTGACATGTCGCGAAGGTTAAAATGGTAATAGCGGTTTCGCGTTTTTTGTTTGGTCATAAGGCGGTAACTGTAATTTTTCACCCTCGAAAATGTTGCGCAACATTTAATTGAAAAGACGGTGTATTTTTATCATAAAAACGAAATTTTGAGATAAAAACAACAATTTACCCTTAAATTAAATAGATGTTGAACCTAATATAACATGTATCAATCTCTAATTTATCAATCCAAAAAGGGTTTATTTATCCCAACATCGATATTCGATATGTTCCATGAATAAAATTGTTTATTACTCCTATTATTGATGACACAAAGATTGAGCAAGAATTGGTGGCTTCCACCCCATGTTCTCTCCGAAGAAAAAGAGCCGTTATAAATCAACCCATAACGTCATTCTCTATTAAAACTCATTATTATTTTATTATTCATATATTCACGAATCAACCGAAAATATCTCCAACTTTTGTCGCTCTTTTAGTTTCCAAAACAAAAAGTTTTCCCTTTTAGGTTACCCTTTCGTAATCTTCTACAACAGTGTCCACGCGTTTCATCTCACTCTCTCTCTCCGCGTTTTATCTTCTCTCTGAACGCGCTTCATCAGTTTTCATATCTAAATTTTCTCATTTTCGTCAGATTTGAGTATTTCACAATCTGATTTTGAGTAAATCCCTTGTAACCCCTTTCCTTATCTCTCAGGATGGTGAATCTATTAGCCCTCGTCGTCGGATTCGCAATCCTAATAGATCCTCTGGGTATAATGGTATATGGGTTAGGCGTTAATTGGGGAACAATGGCGACACACAAGCTGCCTCCAAAGACAGTGGTTCAGATGTTAAAGGACAATAACATCAACAAGGTTAAGCTTTTCGACGCGGATGAGACCACAATGGGTGCACTCGCTGGCTCTGGTCTCGAAGTGATGGTCGCTATTCCCAATGATCAGCTTAAGGTTATGGGCAGTTACGACCGAGCCAAGGATTGGGTTCGTAAGAATGTCACTCGTTATAACTTCAGTGGCGGTGTCAATATCACGTGAGTTTGTCCCTCTTCTTTTCTCTCTCTTCTTTCTCAATTTTTGATTGTTAAATCGAATCTATGAAATCTTAAATCTTGTTTATTTGTTTGCTCAAAGCTCATAAACCCATGGCTGTTTAGCTTAAAAAAAAGCTTATGGCAATATGTTGATTACAGATTAATAGACAAAATGTGTGTATATATGCTTCGAGCCCTCAATCTCTGTTTTTTCTTCCACAAAATCTGGGTTGGGTGTCTACTGTTGAAAGAGTATTTGAGCTAATGGCGAAGTTAAATCATCAATTTGCATGAAAGTAATTGTAATTACTGGTTGAAGGTTTCTATCAGTGATTTTTTTTAGTTCGGATTCAGCAAAAAGATAAGAAGCTTTTTATTTTTAGGTTTCCTTTGCCTCTCTTGAATTAAGTTTTGTGAATGCTCTGCTGTTTCTATCAATCATTCTCCATTTTTGTTGTCTTTGGTCTTTTCCAATAGCTTAGTTTCGGGATTCCAATATCTGGTAAAAGCTTAATTGTGAAATCAAAATCTCTGAAAAATTAAATCTTGAAACAGCACTGGAAAATGAAAAACATGTTCAGACAAAAATGTGTTTATATGTCTTATTGAAGCAAATCTCTTGCGTATACGTTTCAGGTTTTTATTTGTTTGCTCAGTGCTCATAAACCCATTGGTTGTTTAGTTAAGAAAAGTTTATGAAAACTGTTGATTGCAAAACATGTTTAGATATGTTTATTGTTTATTACAGAATAATAGACAAACTGTGCGTGTGTATATCAGTTTCTGAAGATTGGTTATTTCCGATGTCTTGTGAAAGCTCTGTTGTATGATTGTGGAATCAAATTTTGGGATAGTAAATCTTGTAACAACACTGTCAAATGCAAAACATGTTCAGACAACATGTGTTGATATTGTATTAGTGAAGCTAGTCTCTTGTGAATTTGTTTCAGGTTCGTAGCTATTGGGAATGAGCCATTCCTTAAATCATACAACGGATCATTCATAAACCTCACATTCCCTGCACTTCAAAACATCCAAAACGCTCTAAATGAAGCCGGACTAGGAAACGCCGTCAAAGCAACAGTCCCTTTAAATGCGGATGTATATGATTCACCAGCAAGCAATCCAGTGCCATCTGCAGGAAGATTCCGTCCTGATATCATTGGTCAAATGACTCAGATTGTTGACTTCCTTGGCAAGAACACCGCTCCCATCACAATTAACATCTACCCTTTCTTAAGTCTCTATGGGAATGATGATTTCCCACTCAATTACGCCTTCTTCGATGGCGCTCAACCGATAAATGACAACGGTGTTGATTACACAAACGTTTTCGATGCCAATTTCGACACTTTGGTTTCGTCTTTGAAAGCTGTTGGTCACGGAGATATGCCAATAATCGTTGGAGAAGTCGGTTGGCCAACAGAGGGTGACAAACACGCAAATACTGGTATGTATCTAACATTTTCTGTGCTTTAGAGGTGAATTCAGATTCATGAAACATTTTTAATTTTGATTTTGAAAATGGGTTTATGCAGGCGATGCTTACAGATTCTACAACGGTCTATTACCGAGGCTTGGAACAAACAAAGGCACTCCACTGAGACCCACTTACATTGAGGTATACTTGTTTGGATTACTCGATGAGGATGCGAAAAGTATAGCACCGGGAGACTTTGAACGCCATTGGGGTATATTTAAATTCGATGGGCAACCAAAGTTTCCTATAGATTTATCGGGTCAAGGACAGAACAAGTTCTTGATTGGTGCACAAAACGTGACATATCTACCTAACAAATGGTGTATGTTCAATCCACAAGCCAAAGATTTGACAAAACTCGCAGATAACATAGATTTCGCCTGCACATACTCGGATTGCACGGGTCTTGGTTACGGATCTTCTTGCAATGGTCTTGATGCAAATGGGAACGCGTCATATGCGTTTAACATGTACTTTCAAGTGAAGAATCAAGATGACACTGCTTGTTTCTTCCAAGGTTTGGCCACCATTACCACGCAGAATATATCTCAGGGACAGTGCAATTTCCCAATTCAGATTGTTGCTTCTTCTGCTTTTTCTCTTTCTCCTTCGCCCTCTTCTTTGGTTTTGTTAGTCGTCGGAGTTTGGTTTCTCTTATCAAGGGTGACGTTTTTAGTTTAGATCTAGTTCGTTGAACTTAGTGACGTTTTGGGGGGCTATTTTTTATTGATATATAAAAAATTTGGTCAATGTTTTGAATTTGCGCCACATGATAAAATAAACGGACCGATTATAAAAAAGAACTTCATTGTCGATAAAACAGAGCATCATCACGTTGGTGAATTCTACATTTTGCGTCGCGTGTATCTGATAGGTTTAGACTCCGATTCCCTATAAAACTATCGTAATCGCACACTTACACAATAATACTATAACACGCAAATAAGAAGCTCCGTTGACAAATTTGATTTAAGTCTAGCGAACTCCGATTATAATATGAACTCTCCCAAAATCGGCACTCTTAGACTAGATCGAACAGGATAGGCCTTGCAAACACAAGTGTTTCAAGGGATGTGGAAGTGAAGGGTCACACAAAGGATTGCGGAAGTCCTTTGATTTACCTCTCCGATTCTCTTGGATATTACGCACCAAAAGAGATCGAAGGATCTGTTGGATATTACGCACCAACACTCTCAACCATGAAGAAAGAAACACAAACTGGTTTTTCATAAAATGATGCTTAAGTCTCGACAATGAATTACAAGGAGTAATATAAAGAAAACAAAGCAAAAGAAACCAAACAACTACCAACATTTAACAAGTCTTGAAAATCAGCAAAATAATTGCACTAGAGTTTGAATAATCCCTTGCTCTTCATGCGTAATACTTTTCCTCTTCTTGGATCGAATTTGAATCTTTGTTGGGCCAATGACTCCTAATTTTGTGTGGGCTTTAAAACATATGTGACCCAAACTCTTCTTGGTTGAAATCTTTGTTCTTTTTTGGGTCTGGTCAAAATCATTGATGGGCTTTGGGTCTTGATCAACAAATGGGCTTAAGGGATATGATCCATTTGTCTCATTAAAAACTTTACTTTGGAAAATCCATTGGGACAAAATCAAAGCAAGGAAAAAAAGAGTGCAAATGGGTCACATACCCATTTGTTGATCCTCTTAAAATTCCCGGATCAAATGTTGTTGTTGAGCTAATCCATTTCTTCTTAGCTTCCTCGGCTACAAGCTGCTCCGGTTAAAGCTGCTCCTTCATTATACTTGCCATGATCACATCATCTTCTCGCACTTGAAAATGATTTGACCTCAAATCCGAACAATCTGCAAGGGAAAAAGCTAAGTTAGAATCATCGAAGTTTAAAATCAGAAAATACTTACCTTGCGAGCAGGTCTTGTAGGCATTGATCTTTTTGTGTGCTGAAAAACGCCCTCTCTTCATTTGAACCCACAAACTTCCACCAGGCTCAAAGATCAGTCGGCATTGTCTCTTGTTCGCGTGCTGCTCCTTTCTCAAATACTTCGTTGGTTCAAGATCCGCTTGAACAACAACCTTCTTAAGCCAAACATGGAAGACCCACGATTTTGGTGCATCAAAGCTCAGCTCTTCGTCCTGTATACCCTGTGCTTTCACAACAATAACTTGAAACACAAGATCAAACGCACAAAAGGCATACTTCTCTGTTTCAGCAAACAATTTCTCATTTAGCTCATTTAAAACACATTTCAAATACTTAGCATGATCATCAAAGAGTTTATTATAAATCAGAATGTAGATCATATCAAACATCTTAATGAATGATTTCAAATCATATATATGAAGCCTCTCTAAATTCATGGTATGAAATGCAGTGTGTTATCCTAGAGAGTCTATCAAAATCCATAAGCACATCATTTATGTTTGGTTCACACATTTTATCAAACAGAAATTCTCCATGCCTAAAGATTTTTTTATGCTCAAATTTCTCAAAATAATGATTCACATCTTTAAAATCAACAGTTGACATATAAATCTCTTTGATGTGTTCATATTCCAGAACCTTAGATTTAGGAACAAGAAGAAACACATATCTTTGAATCGTTGTATCACGCACAACAATTTCCTTACCTTTTCGGATCTCACAAGGAATTGTTTCAACGGTTGCTTCTTGCAAGCATTTCTTGTAGGTTTTGTACACGATCTGTGCTGGTATTTGAAATGAATCATGTTCCTTCGCTTCTTCAAAATCAGAACGGTCATGGTTCACCAGGGATAGTTGTCCATCTGTCTCTGTTCCTTCTACTTGACTGATTTGGTTTCCCTTGGATCCGAGAAGTGATTTGTGAAACAAGACAAAACATGTACGTCCAAACAACAAAACAACACGATCATAAGTTTCAAAATATGTAACTGATCGAGAAAACTTACCTTCCTTAGACCAGATTGGATCATTTGGATTCTCATTCAGTTTAACGTTCACTTTGGCGACGATAAGGCCATCCGGTGGGATTTTCAAAGGAGGTGTGAATTCTGCTCGTCCCAATTGATTTATGTCTTGACCAGTATCTTCAAAAGGGTCACTTGGTCGAAGAAATTCATTTTCCTTGGTGGAAATTCGCAGTTGTTGCTCACTTCTCAATCGTTCCAAGTAGTTTACTATTTTCGGGAAAAATGATCGATCGGTCGGATCAGGGGATCGATCGATCGATTTGTTTTGAACTGAACATATTGGTTTATCCAATTCACGGATGAGTTGTAGCTCCTTTGGATCATCTGCTGTGTCTTTAGGAACCTGGAAAAGAGAAGAATCATCACTCGGAGATGGCAGCTCCGGTGCAACGTTAGATAGACTCATAAGAGTCTCTTTAGGATCAATCACAAGATTTTTTTATTTTTGATGAAGAGAGTTAAGAGACTCACTTACAAAATTTTGTACTTTTTTCTTTAGACTTAGCTGCTCTTGTTGAATTTCTTTTGATGTCATCGAAAGCAGACTTAGCTTCCCTCCTTTGTAATCAAACGAATATCGGTTTTTGGAACCAAAATAATCACGGATCGCTTGACGTTTGTTCTGCCATGGTTTTCCAAGGAGGATGTGACATGATTCCATCGGTTGAACATCACACAGAACCTCGTCTTCATATTTTCCAAAGCTTATGAAAATCGTCACTTGACGGCTCACTCTTAAGTTGTAGTTATCATCGAATCATGGGTGCTGTTTTACGGCCAAACCAAGTTTTTGAACCATGTACTCACTGGCCACGTTTATGCAACTCCTCTCATCGATCATGAGGCTGCATACCTTTCCTTGAACATAACACCTAGTGTAGAACAGATCCCTTCCTTCGTAAGTAGTCATTGATGTACCTGAAACAAAGCAACAAAGAGATCACCATCAACAAGTCCTCACAAAGAGAAAACTATTTGGACACGAACATACTTGCAAAATATTTTTTTTAAAAATTTGAGGCTCACAAACTAATGAGGCAAAGTATGAACTGATCGATTTTATTAACAGAATCTGATGAAATTTTTTTTTGCAACTTAAGAAACGATCTATGCTGAGACTCAACACTAATTTCCCCTAGAGTCACTTCAACACACAGCACATAAACTTTTCGAACTGAATATGAAGGGACACAAATGACACGAACAGATTGACTCAACTAGAACCCTAAATTTTTTATTTTTTTTGGTTTTCTTAGATAGATCCAGCGACAATAACACTTAAACAATGATCTAGATGCTACGAACACAAAATAAAAATTTAAGAACATAATTTGACTCGCAAAAGAAGACGAACAGATGCAAAACACAAACATAAAGATGAACATATGCAGAATAGAAAATGAAACGAGATTACCCAGATTCAAAGAGCGTTGCTCTAATACCACTTAATACGAACTCTCCCAAAACCGGCACTCTTAGACTGGATCGAACTGGATAGGCCTTGCAAACACAAGTGTTTCAAGGGATGTGGAAGTGAAGGGTCACACAAAGGATTGCGGAAGTCCTTTGATTTACCTCTCCAATTCTCTTGGATATTACGCACCAAAAAAGATCAAAGGATCTGTTGGATATTACGCACCAACATAGAAAGGAGGATAATCACTCTTAACCATGAAGAAAGAAACACAAACTGGTTTTTCATAAAAAGATGCTTTAGTCTCGTCAATGAATTACAAGGGAGAATATAAAGAAAACAAAGCAAAAGAAACCAAACAACTACCAGCATTAAACAAGTCTTGAAAATCAGCAAAATAATTAAACTAGAGTTTGAATAATCCCTTGCTCTTCATGCGTAAGACTTTTCCTCTTCTTGGATCGAATTTGAATCTTTGTTGGGCCAATGACTCCTAATTTTGTGTGGGCTTTAAAACATATGTGACCCAAACTCTTCTTGGTTGAAATTTTGGATGTATGATGTGTGATAAAAGATATTTTGGTATCTCTAGAGTCAATTCTCTAAATGCAATTGTAGCATAAGAGGTTATCGAACCTTATCGAGATTTATCCTAATCACTAAGAATGCAAGGAACAATTGTAAGTTAAGTTAAACAAGTGTGTTGTGATTAAGTAACTAAATTAAGGCAAATAAAAAACTAAGCAAAATGTAATCAATAAACAAAAGCGGAACTAGAGATGAGGTTATTGATACAAGGTGATCCAAATCCAATTAGTGATGTTCCATAAAACTCCAATATCTCCAATAATGTTCCAAAAGTGTTAAAACCTGTAAAAGACTCTAAAACACTACGAAATAGTAGAAAGACTCTATAAAACAGACTTATATCATGGCTTAAACGGAGTAAAAACCATGATATATCAACTCCCCCAGACTTAGCCTTTGCTTGCCCTCAAGCAAATAGAAGACTAAACCAGAGAAAGAGGTTTGAAAACATAGAGACTCACCTGTTCTTGAAACGTTGCAATGACCATTTTCCCAAACACCTATATGTCACCTAACCAGCTTTTTGATCTAACCACCATGTACTTCTCCTTAGACATTCGCAGCTTCCCAGACTACACACATTATTTCGCAGCATTGTTCAATCAAGCCCTCCTCGCCAGTTTCATCGCTGTGCTTAATATCAAGAACCTTCTAGATTCTTTCCCATACAATATCATGACAAGGAACCACCCTTTTTCACACTTTCTGGTATTATTTCTTTCCCCCAGACTTATTTCTTATCATATTTTCTTCATTTTCTTTTTAGATCATGCATATACATATCAAGGTATGAGACACGAGTATTGATGGTGTTTGCTACCTAATCCCCGGTTCTTCCCTCTCAACGTATCAAAGGATGTATGCGAATAATGGCATCATAGGAAAATCCTAGCCTCGTTTCCAATCCTTTGTGTGATCATTCCCTCTCGAGTAGAATAATGGGATCGTTGGAAATTTTCCTAACCCTCTACTCAGAAGAAAATCATTTCATCTTTTAATGCACTTATTAATTAACTTGTAATAGGGAGAGAAATACCGTTATTTTAAAACACATGGGTTCCTTTGTCAGATACGAATGAGGAATCAAGCTCTATGGATACTAACCATATTGATGAAGTGCAAAAATTTGGCTCAGGCTTTAAAGAACTTTGCTGGAAACATGAGTGTCTTCTAGTTAACTGGTCAGCCTTTGGATTTTTCATTAGTCGATATAGAGCTGATTCTGTGACAATGGTCACTTAGAAGCAAGGTTAGATCAAAAGATTCAAGAAAAAGATCACAGTCTCCAACAAAATTTTGACTCAATAAAACAACGTATGACTCAAAAACGGACTGACTCTAAGAAAAACAAAAAAAAAGTCAGCGACTTCCTCCCCCAGACTTGAACAACACTGTCCCCAGTGTTATCTAGCCTAGAGTAGGTAAAAGAAAACAAAAGAACAGAATAGAACGAAGAGAAACAAGAAGTTACTGTTAGAGGGGGATTTATCACTCCCCCGGTTTAACCCGGTTTGAATAGAAATCAGCCCAACAATCAACTTCAAGGCCCATCGAAACCGATCTACGTAATTAAAGGGAAATTTCCTTTAATTAATAAAGAGAAGATTTCCTTTATTTGGATAAAGGCAAATCCCGGAAAGAAAGGAGATTATCCTTATCAGCTTCAAGGAAAAAGGATAATTGCCAATACAAAGTCAAGAAGGAAAAGGAAGAGCTAAGGACTTCAAGACTTATAAATAAGGAGGCCATCGCCTCATTCTTAATCATCTGGCAATCCCTCTAAGATCTAAAAATCCCATCACATCCTTTGTAACAAGAACTACGTTTTGGCTTGATCCCTATTTGAAGGGTACGTAGGCAGCCTTCAACGGCACAGCTATAAATCTAATAAAAATAATTCTCCTAAACTCTAAACTGAATTCGCCAATCTACGATCTGTGCGAATTCTGGTTCCTTCAATTGGCGCTAGAAGGAGGGGCCAAGAAAAATATGGTGTTTATGGAGAATTATTTTTTCGAAAACCCCTAATCATCTCGGTTCGTCGATCAAAAAAAAAAAAAAAAAAAAAAAAAAAAAGAAGCTCGAACGCCATCTCCGTTTTCCCGAGAAGCTATCTCTGTTGCGAAAACCGCTCATCTTCTCCGACCTGAAAAACCACGAACTCCGTCAGCAATCTGGCACCACGTCGAGCCTCCCGGAGCTCCGCCATCGCCGCCGCCTCCGGATTCGTGCATACCCAACGCCGAACTCCGTCTCGATCCATCGCGCGTATCCAACGCCGAACTCCATCGCAATCCGCCATCGCTCAAGCTCTCCGGAGCTCGGCCATCGCCGCCATCACTGGATTCACGCATATCCGACGCCGACCTGCAACGATCCAAGCCCACGCGAGAAGAAAATCAGATTTTCTTTGTATTGGGCTTGCATCGATTTTTGGCCCATATGCTGATACGATATTAAGCCCAATCACCGAACTGCAATCTCCTCCTTCCTCACGACCATCCCTCGGCAGTGAATCAGAGGAGATCACGAGCTCACCGAGACGAACCACACGATCACAGCAAAGGACGTACCGAGCATGGAGACGTACCAAACTGCCGAGCTTGGAGACGTGCCGAACTACCGAGCTTGGAGACGTGCCGAACATGAGATCACTCACCGAACTCGTAAGAACACGCCGAACTCGTAAGAACACGCCGAGCAGGCCCAGATTCTGGCCCACCATACATCAACCAAGCTCCTCACAATTTCCACCTGGGGCAATGACCGGACGATGCAAGCTCCGATCAAATCAAGTCCGAGACCCGAAAAAAAAAAAAAAAAAAACTTACCGATCATACCTCGTCCACCGAACTCCCTAAAATTCAGGTACCTCTTATCAAAAAATATATTTATTATTTGAATATATTTTCTCTTCAAATTCAATCACAGGGTCCGTCTCTCTAAGCCGAACTCAGTCAGTTCGCCGAACACGTACAGTTCGTATCATCAAGCCGAACTCAGTCAGTTCGCCGAACTCGTACAGTTCGTATCATCAAGGCGAACTCAAGCAGTTCGTCTACCTCTCAATCGAACATATCGCCTACTTCGCAGTAAAGCAGCTCGTGGTCGTAGCTCGACGATCCGACAGTAAGGTAGCTAGCGGTCGCAGCTCGTCGGTCTAACAGTTAGGTAGCTCAGTCGCAACTTACTCATCATGCAGTCACAGTTCGCCGATCTCGCAGCCCCACCTAACTCACGGCCACAGCTCGCCAACCCCCTGCTCGCCAAACTCACGATCGCAGTTCTCCGACCGCACAGCTCGCTGACCCCGCAGTATGGCAACTCGTAATCGTAATTCACCGATCTAAACAATTGGGCAGCTCGCAATCACAGCTCGCCGACCTCACAGTCCCGCACGAACTATCGAAACCGAACTTGGAAAAGCCGAGACCGACCTCGCGCCTAACTAACAAACGCCGAGCTCAGTCTCGAGCTCAATCTCTCGTCTTTAGTAATTTTTGCAGGAACAAAGACGAACAACGTCTAAAAGGAAATTCGACCAAATGCTGATTTCAATTCCAATCGGGCTAAAGAAATCCGCCGAACTCGAACACTCCTTCGCCGAACTGAGGGGGGGACTAATTGTTAGAGGGGGATTTAGCACTCCCCCGGTTTAACCCGGTTTGAATAGAAATCAGCCCAACAATCAACTTCAAGGCCCATCGAAACCGATCTACGTAATTAAAGGGAAATTTCCTTTAATTAATAAAGAGAAGATTTCCTTTATTTGGATAAAGGCAAATCCCGGAAAGAAAGGAGATTATCCTTATCAGCTTCAAGGAAAAAGGATAATTGCCAATACAAAGTCAAGAAGGAAAAGGAAGAGCTAAGGACTTCAAGACTTATAAATAAGGAGGCCATCGCCTCATTCTTAATCATCTGGCAATCCCTCTAAGATCTAAAAATCCCATCACATCCTTTGTAACAAGAACTACGTTTTGGCTTGATCCCTATTTGAAGGGTACGTAGGCAGCCTTCAACGGCACAGCTATAAATCTAATAAAAATAATTCTCCTAAACTCTAAACTGAATTCGCCAATCTACGATCTGTGCGAATTCTGGTTCCTTCAGTTACCGTGCTGGAACATTGAGTATCGATCGACACACAACTTGGTATCGGACGATACCAAGCTTAAACCGATACATATCCTTTTATTCGCGTAAGGTGTCGACCGATACTCAAGGGTATCGATCGACACTCAGGCGATTCCGAGTTTTTGTTTCTTGTTTATCCTGACACAGACACAAAACGAAAAATAAAAAGAAAAAGACTAAAAAACAGACTCACCAGTGGGTTGCCTCCCACCAAGCGCTTGTTTTACGTCACGAGCTTGACTGTATGGACGATCAGTCAGGAGAAACTTGAGAGCTGACTCCAAAACAAGCTCCACAATTTGACATCGCCAGCTTCAGAGTTCTGCTCATCATGCCCTCCACAAACTCCCTTCCTTTCTCTTTCAGCACCGAAGTAAGAAGAACTCCAACCTTAGAGAATGGTTTCGAGGCACCTTTGCAATTCACCTTGTATTCAATCGAATCCCCATCACACTTCTGAGGGATTAAAGTCATAGAGGGAGCACCCTTCACTCCTTTGCTCTTCGCCTTCTTCTTTCTGTTAGATGTCTTGACGTCTTTCTTGGTGATGATAGAAGGATTATATAGAAGGTCTATGACAGTTGGCTCGTCAGGAGGCTCTTCCAAAATATTAACTACCAACGTCTCTCCTGTAACAATGGTGATGCAAGAGATATGTGTGGGAGTTCCTCTAGGGATGGCTTTGTAGTACACCTCTTTGTCAATGTATGAGAACGAGATGTGCTTGATGGGTGTGTCCATAATGGCACCAACCGTAGCCATGAACGGTCGTCCAAGAATCAACTGCGTACGAGATTGTGCACTCATCTCCACAACCTGAAAATCAGTAGGAACGAGGCAATCTCCTACTTTAACCGTCAAATCAGGGATTGTACCATATGGAAGTGAGGTGGAACTGTTCGCGAATATGATAGTTGACATGGGAGATCGAATGTCAGCTCCCAATCTCTCTGCAATTGCCCTTGACATGACATTGACGCTAGCCCCTGAGTCAACGAGAGACTCTTTGAAGTCAACTCCAGAGATGGAGCATGGAACCGAAAATATTCCTGGGTCTTCCCTCTTGGTCAACTGCCTCAGCGGAGGTGGTGTACTACTGACCTTGATGAAGAGTGCCTTAATCTCTTCCTCAGTTTCTCTACAATATTTAAAGTGACTTAGCAGAGGCCAGCCCTCTAGAGCTTCTTCAAAAGTGAACGAGTGGGGAATCCTTCGTACCATCTTTTCAAAGCCACGCAGTTGCTTTGGAGTGATGGGGGCTCGGAGGTGTTGGGGAATAGGATTCAACTTCTTGGGCTTGCAAAGTCTGTCAACACTCATACGCAGCTCCTTTGCAGTATCTGGGTGAGTATCGATCGATACAGGGATGGTGTCGGTCGATGCTTGCTCCTTCGAGATGTACTTGACAGATTCTTGGACGAGTGTCGATCGATACAAGAGAGTATCGGTCGACACAGGAGTGGTGTTTGAATTCTCATCATAAGATATATCATCAACAAAAGGAAGCTCCACAACTAACCTATCCAACATAGCTTTGCATCTGGCGTCCTCCCATTCCTTCTTTGTCATCTTAGGAGGCATTGGATAAGGTAATTTGGGTTTGTACACCCTCTCCTTGGAAATCTCTGGTTCTTTCTCGACCTGCGCCTCTGTATCGATCGACACAGAAGTAGTATCGATCGATACACGGGATTTTGGATCACGTGCAGGTGTATGGGCTGGTATCGATCGACACTGGCTGGTATCGATCGATACACGGAGATTTTCTGTCAACACAAAATTTTCTGCTATTTGAGTTTCCAACATCTTCTGATGAATACTGAGAGACTCAATTTTCCCATGCAGATATGTGTACATAGCGTCCATATTCCCATTGAGGTTTAGTGTCATCTTCTGCTGTCCCTGAAGAAGTTGTTCAAGCATGGATTCCATCTTACTCTCAGAAGTTCTGGGTGGTGTGGGTGGGCATTGATACCTTTTATCTTGAAATCCCTCTCCATAAATGTGGTTAACAAATTCCACTCCATCTTTTTTAGCAAAACGAACAGCCTTCTGCTGCTTGTCCATCAACAATCACCTTCGATCCCACAACATAAGACCTAAATTTCTCCATTGCAAAGACAACGGCTAGCAACTCCTTTTCCGTTGTGGCATACCGGGCTTGAGTGTCATCTAAGGTCCTACTTGCATAGTAGATGACATTGGTTCTCTTGTCCTTCCTTTGGCCCAAGACCGCTCCAACCGCGTAGTCACTAGCATCACACATGATCTCGAAAGGGAGATCCCAATCCGGAGCTTGGACAATGGGAGCACTAACCAACGCCTTCTTGATCTCTAGAAACGCTACCATACATTCCTCATCAAACACGGACTCAACCTCCTTGCAAAGTAGCCTTGTAAGAGGACTTGTGATCCTTGAGAAGTCTTTGATGAATCTTTGGTAGAACCCCGCATGACCCAATAAATACCGGATGTCCTTGACCGACTTAGGCGGCTCCAAGCTAACCATCACCTCGATCTTGGCCTTGTCTACCTCAATCTCCTTCTCGGAGATCTTGTGCCCAAGCACAATGCCTTCTCGCACCATGAAGTGGCATTTCTCCCAGTTTAGTACCAAGTTTGCTTCTTCGCACCGTTGCAAGACCCTGCAAAGGTTGGACAAACAAACACAAAAAGAAGACCCATACACGGAGAAGTCGTCCATGAAGACTTCTACCATGTGTTCAAGAAGGTCAGAGAAAATGGACATCATGCAACGTTGGAATGTCGCAGGAGCATTGCACAACCCAAAAGGCATACTTCGATATGCGAAGGTGCCGTAAGGGCATGTGAAGGTTATTTTCTCTTGGTCATTCGGGTGTATGGGTATTTGAAAGAAACCTGAATAACCGTCTAGAAAGCAATAAAATGGATGATTAGATAGACGTTCAAGCATTTGATCTATGAAAGGTAACGGAAAATGATCCTTACGAGTGGATGAATTCAACTTCCTATAGTCAATGCACATTCTATGCCCGGTTATTATCCTAGTAGGTATCATTTCATCCTTTTCATTTTTAACAACCGTTATCCCCCCTTTCTTAGGCACACAATGAACCGGTGAGACCCAAGTACTATCCGATATTGGGAAGATAATACCCGCGTCTAAGAGCTTAAAAATCTCTCTCTTTACAACATCTTTCAAATTAGGATTCAACCTTCTTTGATGTTCAATAGAGGTCCTTGATTCATCCTATAAATGGATTCTATGCGTGCACAAACTAGGGGAAATACCCTTTATATCATCCAAAGAATAGCCAATTGCTCTCCTATATTTCTTAAGTTCTACAAGAAGGGAGGATAGTTCGTTCTCATCTAAACTCTCATTCACAATAACCGGGTAAGACTCCTTGGGCCCTAAGAACGCATACCTTAGTCCCGCGGGAAGTTGCTTTAGGTCCACCTTTGGGGCTTTGAGCTTGCTCCAATCGTCCTCCTCAAGACTAGACTTATCCTTGCTAGTCTCTTCAACGGCTAGAACAAACCCCTCTTGAACCGTGCTAACCCTTAAACCATCTTGACCCTCGGTAATGCGAATGCACATCTCAACAAATGGTGTGTATTTTCCGACCGGTTTGTGAGAATCCATGAGTAGCTCATAACCTTGACTCTCCTTGCTCAAGAACCCATGATCACCACGCTCCTTAGTCAAAACCACTTCCAAACCGTCTTCAACTCTCATTTCCTCAAGCAATTCGTCGGCTAGCTCATCCATGGTCTTTATGTAGGAACATTGGCCATCTATTGTGGGTTTCTTCATCACCTTGTTGATATCAAACTCAAGGACTTCTCCCTTACCCAAATGGAGATCTATTTTGCCTTTTCTCACATCGATTATCGCTCCCGCGGTTGCTAGGAATGGCCTACCAAAGATAAGAGGGTCTTTTGGTTCCTCATCCATTTCAAGTACCACAAAGTTTGTGGGGACAATGAAATCTTTCACCAAAATAGGAAGATCCTCAAGCAAACCAATAGGAACTCTCATGCTCCTATCCGCCAATATTAGGGAGATGTTGCATGCCTTGTAGCGTGTGAAGCTTAGTCTCTTGGCTACCGAAAACGGCATGAGGCTTACACTTGCTCCAAGATCACACAAACAATGGTTGAAAGCTAGAGGACCAAGTGCACAAGGTAGAGTAAATGATCCCGGATCTCCTAGTTTCTTTGGCACCATCTTCTTTTGTATGATGGCACTACACTCGTGAGTTAGAATGACCATGGACTCCATTTCCTTAGCTCTCTTATTCACGGCATCTTTCAAGAATTTGGCGTATTGAGGGACTAGCAAGAAGGCATCAACCAAAGGTATTGTGAGTTCCACCTTCTCCATTTGCCTATCAAAGATGGCTTTGTACTTGTCCATAAGTTGCTTCTTGAACCGCCCAGGAAAAGGTAGCTTAGGAACGTATGGCTTAGGGACAAACACATTCTTCTTCGGTTTCTATTAAGCAACAATAACCCTAGGCTTGCCCTTCTCAACGTATTCAACCTTGTCTTGCTCTCCCACTACCTCATCTTTAACCAATTCGTCATCGTTTTGAAGTTCCACCCCCCACTTTGGTTCTCAATGTCCACATTGAGAGGAGAAGGAGCTTCTCTTGGAGGCAAGACCGTACCACTTCTTAAGGTGATGGCGTTTACATACTCCTTAGGATTAGCTTCGGATTTGCCCGGGATTTGACCTTGTGGTCATGAAGAAGAAGCAACACCTTTGTTCTCCATGTGTTTTACCTTGGAGTTCAAAGCCTCAATCTTTGTGTTGAGGTCGTTGTAAGAGCAATTTACCCGCGTATTGATCTCCGCTTGTCCCTTGAGTAATTGTTGGAACATGGAGCTCAAATCAAGCTCTTGCGGTTTAGACGTAGTTTCTTGACGTTGAGGCACAAACCCTTGTTGTTGGCCTTGAAAACCAGGTGGAACTTTGGGTTGAAATCCACCTTGGTTCCCTTGGAATTGGTTCCTTGGGACAAAACCTTGTTGGTTGGTATTAGAAGCTTGGCCTTGAGGTTGGAGTTGCTTTTGTGGGGCTCCTTGAGCTTGAGTAGGTTGCAGAGGGTAGACTTGGTCTTGTGGGTTCTCCACATTTGTGTTCCAGTAAGAGAAGTTGGGGTAGTTCCTATAGTTTTGGTAGTTCCCTTGATTCCCCACGTAGTTCACCTCCTCTTGAGTGTTCATGTCCACGTTCTCCTCTTGATAACAACTTTGGTTCTCATCATAAGCATCCACAAAGTTGAACGTCGTTTGGGAAGACACTAATAGTTTATCAATCAAATTGGCTTGCTTGTCCAATTTTTCATTAAGCGCTTTCATGTCTTTGGCCCGCTTGTTCTCATCAAAGTCGCTTGTTGTCCTTGTGGCGCCGTCATAATCATCACCATAGGTCCTGTCACTTTGGGCCAAGTTCTCCACTAGTTCCATGGCTTCATCCACATCTTTGGCTAAGAACTTCCCGTTAGAGGCCGTGTCTAAGAGCATCCTTATCTTGGGTAGAGCACCACGATAGAGGGTACTCAATAGAGAGCCATTGGAGAAACCATGATGCGGGCATTGAGAGGTGTAGCTTCTAAACCGTTCCCAAGCTTCATTGAAGGATTCGTTTCTGCGTTGTGTGAACCCCGAGATTTCATTCCTCAACTTGGCGGTCCTTGAAGGAGAAAAGAACTTTGCAAGGAAAGCTCGCTTGCAATCGCCCCAAGACGTGATTGAACCTTGAGGAAGACTCTTTTCCAATTGATGAGCTTTTCTCCAAGAGAGAATGGGAAGAGTCTTAGCTTGAAACCGTCTTTCGAAACGCCGTTCATCTTGGTTAACCCACATATCCTATCAAATTGATCGATATGATCCAATGGATCTTCCATAGATAGACCGTGGAATTTGTTGCTTTGAACCATGTTGATCAAACCCGGCTTCACCTCGAAGTTGTTGTTCTCAACCAGTGGAGCTTGGATCCCTTGACGGTTTTGATGGGCATTGGCGGCATCACCCGCACCAACCACGTTTTGAGCCCTTGGGGGATGGTTCGGGCCTCTCATTGGCCGGCGGGTGGATGTGGGGCGTTGTGGGCGTGGCCTCCTTGTGCGTGGTGGTTTCCATTACCACCTTGTGCGGGGTGGGTTCCATTATCACCTTGTGCGGGATTGTTTCCCACGTTGTCTTGAATGTCCCCAAGAGGAACATTTTCATAGTGATCCATGTCGTTCTCAACTTCTTGTTGTCTCACACGTGCTTCCCTTGTTCTAACCCCTCGGTATGAGCGATGTATGTCGTCTCTTGATTCAACTAGATTGTCGTGGCCTCGAGATCGCGTATGCATGCACCTATAGGTTTAGAGAGAGCAATGGAAAGCGAACACGATTAGTAACTTTGTAGCAAATAAAGCTTAATCTCACAAAGAGCCTAAATCTCAATGTTAAAACAAATCTCAATATGGCAACGGTGCCAAATTGATAAAAGATATTTTGGTATCTCTAGAGTCAATTCTCTAAATGCAATAGTAGCATAAGAGGTTATCGAACCTTATCGGGATTTATCCTAATCACTAAGAATGCAAGGAACAATTGTAAGTTAAGCTAAACAAGTGTGTTGTGATTAAGTAACTAAATTAAGGCAAATAAACAACTAAGAAAAATGTAATCAATAAACAAAAGCGGAACTAGAGATGAGGTTATTGATACAAGGTGATCCAAATCCAATTAGTGATGTTCATTAACTCAAGAAGCTAATTCCTAGGCAAAAGATCTCTAAACTTGATTAGTTCTCTTTTAAGCAACTAATCACTATGCTAATTATCAAGACCATTAGCAAATCATCATTTGTGGGTTAACAACTAGCAAGCATTAAGAATCATAACAAGATCAACCAAAGATAAGCCCTAAACAACTAATGTCTTAGGTTATGAGCATAAATTTCTTGCCTAGTTCATCAAGGCATTTCATCAAACACTTGGTGTTCATGAAATGCCCTATGATCTAGATCCACTCTTTCAAGCTGAATTCAGCATTAGGGACACTAGACAATAAGGAATACAAGATTATCAAACCCTAAACACTACTAATCAAACCTTGGATCACCCTAATCTACCCTATCTCAAGATCCTAAAGACTACTCACTAATCTTCATGACTTCAACAAATCCTAGAGAAGAAGAAGTTAAAACTCATGATCAAGATGATTGAATGATTAGAAAGTAGAAGATAGATGGATTCAATCAAGAAAATAATACTCAGATTGCATAAATCAAAAGGATCAATCTCTTACAAATCACTCTTAGAGAGGGTTTTTGCACAAGAAAATTACTTGGCCCATCAAAATTAGGTTTTGGGCATAAATAGTGAATAGTGACGAACCGGGTCGACCCGGGACAAACCAGGTACCGATCCGGTTTAAATGGATAAAAAGTTCTTATTGGCTAATACCGAGGTCACTGGTCTGTACAACACCTCGGTATTGAGCCTGGGTTTGTGCACCGACGAGGGGTACCGAGCAATGACGTCGGTATTGAGGGGAAATGCTTGATGTTACTTCGATGGATTCCGAGGTCACTCCTCGGTACCGTTGCACGGTATTAAGGGATTTTTCCCTCGGGTTTCTTCCTTCGGCACCACCGATCAGTTGCACCGAGCAGTGACCTCGGTACAATCCCCGGAAGCTTCACTCCTCGGTGTTGCACGTCGGTATTGGGGCTGTCTTCCTCCGTCTGGCAACCCTTCTGCTTTCAATACCGAGGACCAGTACCGACCAGTGGCGTCGGTACAGTCTCTGTCCTTTCTCCTTGGGTCTCGAATCTCCTCTTTAGGACCTGAAATACGATCCAAAACATGCAAGGACTCTCTAGGACTAAATGTGGACACATTAGACTCCTAAAATGACTAAAATGCTAAAGAGATAACATGAACTATATGCAAATGACTCGAAACCTAAATGAAACGGATGCTAGAATGATGCAAAATATGATGATATCAATGTGTCGTTTACATATGAGACAAAATTGAATCTTTATATAATGGTCTTTTTTGGCAAATTAATTTTAAAGTATGTGAAGATATTTATAAAAAAGTTAAATATTTTTTATCCAACCATATTTTATTGATTTAAAAAGTCATAAATTTTTTAAAAGTGCTCATAGAACACTCACAACAATCTTCGCACTAGCAGTTATCATTTATGCAAGAAAATTGTGACCTTAGTTTCAATTGCACTCCATCATCGTTTCGACCAACCAACCGTTAAAAATGATTCCCCTTAATCCGAGCCAATATGGGAGAATGACAAAGTGGGAAATCGAGTAGGTTGCCGACAACCTAGAGGTAGAAGACGAGCTTGCCGTAGAAGACGAGGAACCTGCCACGACATACTGGAGGATTGAAATACTACTCTACATCGTCGATGGAGATGTAACCCGCGATCATTCGGTATCTCGGCGCTTGAAAGCTTGGAGCGCTCACTACGGATGCCTCCTCCGGTGGAGTACCTCCGATATTATTACTGGGATGCCTCCAATGAGAAGAGACCGCATGGGTTATAAGAGAAACCCATGAAGGTGCAGGCGGTAACCATTCGGACGGACGAGCCATGTCCTTAAAAAATTAGAAATCACTGCAATTTCTGGCTGACCATGGTAGCCGACTGCGAGAATTTTTTAGCTCGTGCGAGAAATGCCAGCGGCATGCACCTATTATCCATATGCCCACCGAACTACTGACGCCTGCAATAACTCCATATCCGTTTATGAGATGGGCGATGAACATAGTGGGGCCTTTGCCCCGATCTCGCCAAAAGCGGTTCATGCTCATCGTGATGGATTACTTCACTAAGTGAGCCGAAGCCGAGTCATATGCTAAGATACACGACATCGACATGCATAAGTTTGTCTAGAAATACATAATCTGCCGACACGGACTCCCGTATGAGATTGTCACGGATAACGGCTCCCAGTTCACTGCGCAAAATGGAAGAGCATGTTAAGTAAATCCACTCCGCGATACCCACCAGGGAACGGCCAGGCCGAGGCAATGAAAAAAACCATCCTCGATAGACATAAGAAGCGATTGGAAGCCAAAAAGGACTATGGGCCGACGAGCTAGATGGAGTACTTTGGTTGCATAGAACCACTCCGCGCCGATCTACGAACAAATCATCATTCTCTTTGCCACACGGGATATAAGTGTTGGCTCTAGTAGAGGTCGGTATGTCGAGTCTTCGACGAACGATGCTTACCCAAAGTGCCAAGCTTAATGGAAAAATAATAAAGAACAGTATTGATATGATAGAGAAAGAGCGCGACCATGCCCTGCTCCGAATCTAGAACTATCAACAACAGGAAGCTCGGTACTATAACAAAAAGGTCAAAGAAAGACACTTTGAGGACAACGATCTGGTTATAAGAAGAGTCTTTGAAAACAACGTCGAGCACAACACATGGAAAATAGGAGCTAACTGGGAAATACCATACCAAGTCTCAAAGGTAGTCAAACTAAGAGTATACGAGTTGATGACTATGGCAGGATACCGATCCCACAATCGTGGAACTCGATGAACCTGAAAAGGTACTACTATTAGATCGGTGTCACTCCGATCCGTCAAAAAAAAAATAGGACTCTCACCGAGCTACATTTATGTAATGCGAACTACGATCGGCTTTATCCCTCTTCGGAAGGTATGTAGGCAACCTCTTTCGGGGTACAACTATACATATATATATATATATATAAATTTTCTTTTTCAAATCTCAATTCGCCAGCCATCCCGAGCTACCACTTACATCGACATCCTAGCTAGATGTGCGATCTACTAACGCGTTCTCCATGGATGCAGTGGTTAAATAACCCACGGCCCAAAATCATAAGGTAAAAACTTTACGATTTGAGACTTTAAGCCGAGGCCAGTCCCGCATCTCGGTTCCAGAACGATCGAACAAAATAAGCCGAACACATCTCCGCACATTCGTGTTTGATCTGGGAAGCTAACAGGTCGGCATAGCTCAGCCTCTCACCTACTAGCATAATAAGTCGAGCCTAGACTCGCACGAAAACAAGATAAGCCGAGCTCAGTCTCGCACCTAATAAAAATTAAGCCCATCCCACACCTTCACAAAAACATGATAAACCGAGCTCATCCTCGCACATAAAATCAAGGTTCGAGATCGACCTAATACAATAAGCCGAGTACACCTTCGCATATTCGAGTTTGATCTAAGAAACAAACAGGTTGAGTCTAGCGCCTAATTGCCATAGAAGATAAATCAATCTCCTACTTCGATGACGAGAAAAGAAGATTAAAAGAAAAGACTAAAGGAGGAATCCATTCGTTTATATGTGCCAAAAAGATTATCTTACACCCGGCAAGAAGAAAGGGAAAAAAGGACATGAAGATTAAAAAAGTTCATCGGGCAGCTAATTCGTCAACACGAGCAGCTAGTGCTCTCGGGCCTCCTCCCGCTCCTTAGCACCCGCCTCCTAGAAATCTTCACCTTCTGACCATCTTTCATGGCCTGCTTAAGCTTGCCATCCACCACAGGAAAATGAGGTATTTATAGCGGTGCATTATAGCGTTTATTGTGGTTTTGCTATTATTTAGTTTTTAATAGCGTTTGTTATTTTGTAAATGCTATGAAATTATCGGCTGTATTGAAATAAATGGTGACGCTTAGAATACATAGCATTAATATTTTTAAAACGATGTCTAATTTGAAAGCGGGAAGACAAATTAGTAAACTTATTTGCCCCTCTTAACACTTAGTGAAATTTTCACAATCCCTCCACGCTCGTTCCCTCTCATCTCACTCAGAGAAATTCATCTTAACTCACTCTCCTGCTCGTTTCACTTTCAGATTTCGCATCTTCTTTGATTTCTGAAGCTCCTCTTCTATTCTCACTCTCCTCCTGCTATCGTGCACATCGATTTCCATAGCTGTCCGCCTCCTAATCGACCTCGATTTGTTAGTAGTATGAAGTAAAACTTTTCGATTGAAGGTTAACTTTGGTTCTGGCTGCTCGATGTCATAGATATTTAGGGTTTAGAAACTATTATCGCATGTTTACAGAGAGATTTTTGAGAAAAGGGTTTGCGAAATTTTAGGGTTTTCGTTTCAATTTGGGGCTAATTTCTTAAGGTCATCGTTTCAATTAGGGCTTTCGATTTAGATATACGATTTAGATTCGTTTGTACCAATTAGGGGCTAATCGACATTGATTTCTTTTGTTTCACTATTTCGGGGTCTGATTTCACTATTCTCTGATTTCACTTTGGTCTGGGAGCTGTTGCGGTGTTGTAAAATGAACAAGTCATGGGTTTGGTTTCCGAGGTATGGACTTGTATTTTTAATTTTGTCAAAATCTTGCACACAGCTTAGATTCTTAGGCTAATCGAACTTTGAATCTTTTGTAAATTACAGGGCAAGCGTTGAGTATGAGGAAGGTGCACGTGCTTTTGTGTTTGCATCAGCAAATACGTTGGGTAATCCTCTGTAGATGTTCTATCCTTGTTTGGATTGTCGGAATGTGTGTCATCAAGTTATAAACACAATCCTGGATCATTTGGTTATTCGTTGTATGGATGAAAAGTATAAGAGGAGTGCTTGCTGGAGTATCCATGGAGATATAAATAGTGAGAATACAGTTGATGAGCAACGTGGTGACTTAGAAGCCTATGAGTTGTTTAGGTCTGCTTTCTTTGACAATGAAGACAATACACAGTCCTCGAATAAGAATGGAGAACCGCCTGAAGTGTTTGAAGAGAAATCCGAGTTTAAGAAGAAATTAGAGGATGCAGAAACTCCCCTCTACTCGAGCTGCCCAAACTACACCAAAGTTGCAGTAATTATGGGTTTATACCGCATTAAAGTTAAGAGTGGAATTTCAGAGAATTTCTTTGATCAGATTTTGACTATGGTTCATGACATGCTTCCCGAAGGTAATGTGCTTCCTAAATCCACATCTGAGATAAAGAATTTTTTTGAAGGTCTTTGGGTTTGGTTATGAGGTTATTCATTCTTGTAAGAATGACTGTATTTTGTACCGAAAGCAGTATGAGGAGATGAGTAGATGCCCAAGATGTGGTGCTTCAAGATGGGAACTTGATAAACATTCTGGTGAGACAAAGAATGGGATTCCAGCAAAGGTTCTCAGGTATTTCCCGATCAAAGACAGATTCAAGAGGATTTTTATATCGAGGATAATGTCTAAGAATTTGCAATGGCATTTCAGTAATGCTTCTGAAGACGGAACAATGAGACACCCCGTTGACTCATTGACTTGGATGCATGTCAATGCTAAATGGCCACAATTCGCAGCTGACCCGAGAAACCTTCGGCTTGGTATATCTACAAATGGGATGAATCCCTTTTCTATCCAGAACACAAAGTACATCACATGGCCAGTGATGTTAGTCAACTACAACATGCCTCCAACTATGTGTATGAAGTCAGAGAACATAATGGTAACCCTTTTTGATGAGGTCATCCGAACCGTTACAGATTATAGCAAGAAGAAGACGCACAAGAATGATTATATCATAGCCGATGTCAAAGAAGAGACGATTGTCAATGCTTCAATCGTCTATGTGAAAGCGCATGGAAATGCTACCACCTCAGAGAGGAATTGGACCGTGCGTACGACAAGACTAGTACTTGTTTATTGGCATCAAAAATTCTTTGATGTTGTTGGGACAGTTGCTCCGACGCTACTATCGCTCAGCACCCATCAAATGGAAGAAGATGCATATCTTGAAGAGCTCTGCCTTAAGCACAACGATTCAGGCCATGAAACTACTTGGACTACATTCTTAGCTCAACCAGAGCATGCCTCGAAGTGGAATCAGTCCAATTGGATCCCAGATGAAGGAGTTATGCTATTTACAAATCATGTGTCTTCCAATTTACCCGATTTGGACATAGGTGCATTGATTGGAGGTTTATGACCGTACCAGGAGGAATTAAGCTACAAACCAACTTGGTCTGGAATCTTAATCCATCAGAGAAGATCTGACAATTGGATTCATCTCATTCCCGGTTCAGACTTGATAGTTATCCGACAAGACAATCCGTGTTAAAGTATGGTACCCATCTCCCTCATTTTTAATTGAAAGCAGAAAAGATGAAATGATTTTCTTTCGAGTTAAGGGCTAGGAAAATTTCCAACGATCACATTATTTTACTTCGAAGGAGATGATCGCACTAAGGACGGAAGAGAGGTTAGGAAAATTTTCGAAGATACTACTATTCGCCTACGCCTTAGATTGAAAGGGTGGCACTAAAATGAATCGGGGACTCGGTGGCTAAAACCATCAGTACTCGCGTTCCATCAGCGATTAGCCCTATGAAAAAGAAATAAGGAACATATAAATATGAGGGAGGGGAAAGGTACCAAGGGTTATGTTGTTGTCTTATCGCAATATCGAAAGGGAAAGAGTATATAAGGTTCTTGGCAATATGATCTTTGATGAGACCCAGCAATGATAATTTTGAGATGGTTCTGTTAGATTATGTTCTGAAGCTGGGAGGCTGTGAATGCTTGCAGAGAAGTACATGGTGGTCCAATCAGGGGCTAGTCTAGCAATACGTGGATTAATAAGGTGACGGTCATTGCGGGATTTTAAAGGTAGTGTGAATCTTCGAGTTTTCAAACTTTTCTTCCTTGTTGGTCTTCTGTTTGCTTGAAGACAAGCAAAATACTAAGTCTGGGGGAATTGATATGCTTGGTTTTTACAGTTTTCTAACGTATGTTTTAATGTTTCTTTCAAATGTTTTATCGAGTCAAAGTCCGTTTTAGAGTTTTTTAGTATTCTATTTAGATATCTCAGGTAAAAATGCGTTCAAGGACGAAATTGGAGTCACGAGGACAAAAACGCATGAAACCGTGAATAAAGAGCCAGTACCGGTCGATACCAGTGGGACAGGTCGATGCCACCCCTACCCGAGAGGTCGGCATCGAGCGATGCTGAAGAAGATGGGTCGATGCTACCCCTACCCGAGAGGTCAACATCGATCGATACTGAAGAAGGCAGGTCGATGCTACCCCCACCCGAGAGGTCAGCATCGGCATATACTAAAGAAGACAGGTCGATGCAACACCTACCCGAGAGGTCAGCATCGACCGATGCCGAAGGAGATGGGTCGATGCTACCCCTACCCGAAAGGTTAGCATCGACCGATGCTAAGCTGGTATCGACCGATACCAGCCGACGAGAAGAAGAAATGAAACTTCTGTTTTCCTTATTTTGCCCGGGGAACTTCCTATTTCGACCTAATTCGACCTAGACCTATATATACTCTATTTTTAGCCTCTTGGAGGCAGCCACCTTTTGTTCTATTCAGACTTTTTTCTATTGAATCATTGTAAGCTTTGGAGAAGAATCTATGCATCTATTGAGAAGAATTCTAAACCCTTTCTCTCTTTATTTATATTATGATTTCTTTATCTCCTTGCTTGTTCTTCGTTACTATGTCTGAGTAGTTCCATAGTTAGGTTAGGGTTTTCAAGGGGATCCATGAGATATTGAACTAGACACAGATAGAGATTTATCTTTTGTGGTTTTCGCTTATTGTTGTGTTTATTTCTTAGACTTCAGCTAACCGCTATGTCTATGAACTAGGGCTTAATCTAATAGCGCGAGAGTGTGAAGATTGCTAGAAAGAACATAAGCGAGCGAATCACCTAGTAGCGCGAGAGTGTATTGGGATGATTCGTGAACATATTGAATTTGCTCGTTAAGGCTGATCTAGGATGCTAGGTTTAGTATCCATGAGCATGAGAGTGGATTGGTTAGATATTTATGTTTGAGTTTGAAACTTGTTTTTAATTATTCCCTAAATAGTTGTCTGATTTATGATCTCTAGATTCCTGTGAATAAACCCTCGACCTAACGTTTTTTTCCTTTATTGAGTTTACATTGTTTAAATCGCTCTCGTTACCTTTCTAAAACAAATCATATTTCTGTCTTAGCTAGTTTTCATAATTGTGAGAATAGTAGTGTAACTTTGGTCTCTGTGGATTCGATCCTAAAGTATTGCATTGACCACCGTTATGATTGCGGTAGTGTGAACTTTAGTTTTAATTGACTGAGTGAAAACGCTTAAATCAATAGCCCCAACTGATTTCGTTGTTATGGAAATGAAGAAGGCCAACAAGCTCCCACTCCTCCTTAGAACCCCATTCCTCAATACTACCGGTGCAAGCATGGACTTTAAAAACCAAAGGGTAGTTCTTATGAATGTGAATGACAAAGTTTACTACCCAATGAAGGCTTCCTCCAACAAGCTTTGTGGCACAATTACTATTGAGGATGATGAGTCTCGTGTCGAGGAAGTGAAGTATATGGGAAGTTGTGAGATTGTTAATGAAGCTCCACCCCCCCCCCCCCCCCCCCCCCAAAGGTCTATGAAGAACAAGGAGAGTCTCATGAGAAGAAGAGTTTGGGTTATAGTTATGGTAAAGAAGCTTCGGGAGTTGATAAAGCTTGCTTGGAATCTCCTCACCCTACTAGAATTAGGAAAGAGAATGAAAGTAAAAATAAGCAAGAAAAGGGTCAAGGCACTAAAGCCAAAATGAAGACACAAGACAAGTATCACCCTTTTGCCTTTGCTAAGAACAAACCAAGCAAGCTTGACGGGGAGAAGACCGCACTAGACCAGCCCATCACGATGACGCTCACCGTGGAGGTATGAGGACGGGATGATTGAGTACAAGATCAAATGCAAGGGCCGGTCCAAGCCTTTTGCCTCGGTCAAAGCCATCCTCACACCGGAGCTTAAGAAGAAAGGGGAGGCCAGTCTACAAGGGGTCATGAGCACAGTCCTCAAACTTGAGCTCAAGGACCCTCCAAGGAGTTCTCACACTCTTCCATCAACCGCCTAAATGGGTAACCAAATTCAAACTTAGTGACTTTAAACAAAGTGCACTTGGGAGACATTCTCATGTCTATCATTGTATATATTCTCTTAGCTTTCAAGTTTGATTTTGTGTTTCTAGGGTCTTTTGATGTTTTTGTTGAGTTGTTGCAAGGTTCTCGATGGTCGCACGGTCATGGCAAAGCAACAACGGTGTTCAATGTCGGAACTCAAGTGCCTCTCCTAATAGGTCACTCCACCACTCCCTTTCTTCCATTCCAAGGTATGATTCGCACTCCATTTCATTATACATTCATCTTTTCGCATTTTGTTTGCTCTCTCTTAGACTTTTGTTGCACCGAGACGGTGCAATTCAAGTTTGGGGGAGGGGTTTGTGTCATTTGATCTTGTGTTTTGTTTTGTTTTTATTTTTCTCTTTGCATACTTGAGTCTCATTCATAGAAAAACCACAAAAGTTTGAATATTTTGAACATAAAAAGAAGCATGTAGTTGCATTTCGCATGATTAAGATTGAGTCTAGACGCATATAGGTTTGCACTCAATTGCATTGGGAGAAATTTCCATGTGGAATGTAAACTTAAGAGCTTGAATGAATGCCCTCGTTAGGAGTTCTTTGATGCATTTGAGCGATCACGAAGTTAAGGATGATTCATGCTTTGATATTGCAGGTTGAATGTTTATGTTTTGGTTGAAGCATGCTTTGATTTGATCCCAACTCTATCTAGTGAACTCTAATCTTGACTTGAATTATCATGCTTGTACATTGAAGAGTGGACTCATGGATACCATATACATATTTGAGCTATCTTTTCCCTTTTCACCACTCTTGTTAGCTCAAATAGCCGATTCCCACCTTTGGAACGGTTAACCACACCCTAAACCAAACTTTCCTTTAAACCTTCATCTCTTGTGTGTGTCGCGAGGTCTAATTGCGAATGAACTTATGAAAAAGTGTTGAGTTTGGGACGACAAGGAGAAGCTTCCATGTAGAACTAGCTCACACATCAATGAGCTAGACATAGGCTAGGATAGATAGGTTGGGAGTTCGGGGTGTTGTTGAAAAGAAAAATAGAATGTGGAGAAAGCAAAAGATATGGAGAAAGGAATGGGGAAAAACAAAAGTTGGATTGGTTTGAAACAAGGAAGTGATTTAGCTCCAAGTGTGGAATTGTCAGGATCTCTAAGTGTGAAAGAAAGAAAAGAGCCAAAATGGCTAAAGCATCCAAAAGATGAAATGGAGACAAATCGTGCAAGAAAAATAGGAGCTAAAGGAAAACAAAAGATGAGAAGCCAATCCAATCAAGTTTGAAGAAGAAGTCCCCCAAGTGAAAAGTGATGAGAAGTGCGGGTTTGAGAAGGCAAAAACGCTTTGAGATAAGGGTAGCTTAGGAATGGATCTTGATGGGTTTAGAGATAGGAGTGGGGTTCATATTGGGGCATTGGGTAGATGAAAGTCATCCTTGTATGCATCGGTTGTACTTTACTTTTAGCATTTTGCCAAAGTTCATTCTTTCGTGAAAGATCCTTTTGCTTCGGAATACCCGCATGATTGAGATCACTTTTATCTCAAGACCTTTCCCTAAGCCAAATGAGTTCACTTGATTTGCATAAGCATGATCCACCATTGAGCCTAATGAATGTTAAAGAGTTGTGGGTTTAGGAATGCTTGTGAATGCTAGGGCTTAGACAAAATCCGTGTAGCAACGAGTATGGCTAAATCTTTTAAAGTAGAGATTGTTTGTGCATCATGTTACTACTCTCAAGGGCATTGATTCGAATTGTTTTGTTAATATTCTCGGACATGATCTCTTACTTCAACCTTTCTCTCTTCTTGTTCTTATTTGTTTGCTTGAGGGCAAGAAAATGAATAAGTTTGGGGGAGTTGATATTTGCATAATTTACATGTCTTTAGCATGCATATTAGTTAACATTTTAGATCATCCACATGCTAGTTCATATATTTCTTTAGCATTTTAGTGTTTATTAGAGTTTAGGATCTTGCAAATAGGTTCTAGTGAGTTTTGCATGTTATGGAGTGATTTATAGGGCCTTGGAGATGTTTTGATGGAGATTGGAGGCCTTCGAACCTAGCACATCCGACCTTGGGAGCAAGAAGAAGAAGGATAGAAGAAGAATGGGGTTTTCAGAAGATGCATCGACCCATCTTGGATCGGTGCTGTGGGTCGGTGTCACCACAGGAGGAAGCCAAAGCAAGAAGAAGATAAGCACCGATCGTTTGCACCGGTCCATAGTCAATCGGTGCAAACTCCCAGAACCAGATTTATCTAGACCTGACGTGCCTGAAATACATGGCTGGTAGAAGGGTCTCCAAACCAAATTAGCGTCAATGTTATTCACAAACGTTGTAGCCCAGTGAGTTATCTGTCCACAGGAGGTGGTTTGAGGTCATTCGGAGCGGTGGTTCGAAAGATACATCAGATTTAGTGGGGATGTGTCCGTCTAGCGCCGAAAGGAGTCATGTTCAAAGTTTTTGCACCGACTATTTGCACCTATCCAGGATGGGTCGGTTGATTTATGTGTTTTACCACTCAGTCAATTAAAATTAAAGCTTACAATACCGCAATCATAACGGTTGTCAATGCAGTACTTTAGGATCGAATCCACAGAGACCACAGTTACACTACAATTCTCACAATTATGAAACTAAGCTAAAACAAGATTATATTTGGTTTTGGAAACAGTAACGAACGCAATTTAAAAGATTTAAATTCAATAAAGGAAAAACATTAGGTCAAGGTTTTGTTCTTAGGAATCCAGAGATCACGAATCATACAACTATTCAGGGAATAATTAAACACAAGTTTCAAACTCAAACATAAATATTAACCAATCCAATGTCGTGCTCATGGCTACTAAACCTAGCACCTAATCCACTATCGTGCTAATAGAATTCTAAGTCAGCGTTAAGGAGCAGGCTCAATATGTTCACGAATCGCCTTAGCATCAACTCTCGCAGGCTAAGGACGATTCGCTCGCTTATGTTCTTTCTATGCCAACTAATCCACTGTCGTGCTCATAGGTTAACTATACCCTAATCCATTGTCGTGCTCATAGGGAAAGCTGCACCCTAGTTCATAGACCTAGCGGTTAGCTCAAGCCTAGGCAATAAACACAACAAAAAGATAAAACCCTATTTGTGTCTAATTCAATGATTCATGGATCTCTTCGAGATCCTAAACCTAATTATGGAACTACTCCGACATGGTAAAGGAAAACAAGGAAGGAGATGAAAAACTCATAATATATAAAGAGAGAAAGGGTTTAGAATTCTTCTCAATAGATGCAGAGATTCTTCTCCAAAGCTTACAATGATCAAGAGCAAAAGGTTTGAATAGAAAATAAAGCGTAGCCGTCAAAGAGGCTAAAAATAGAGTATATATATGTCCTAGGTCGAATTAGGTCGAAACAGACAGTTTCCGGGGTAAAACAGGAAATTCAGAAATTTCCTTTTTCTTCTCGTAGGCACGCATCGACCGATGCACTTCTTGCATCGGTCGATTTCAATCTCTCGGGCAAGCCCGAACCGACCGATGCACTCCTTGAATCGGTCGATTCTCCTTCATGGAATGGTATCTCCATCGGTTGATGCACCTAGTGCATCGGTCGATTCCAATCTCTCGGTAAGCCTGAACCGACCAATGCACTCCTTGTATCGGTCGATTCTCCTTCATCGAATGGGGTTTGCATCGGTCGATGCACCTAGTGCATCGGTCGATTCCAATCTCTCGGGCAAGCCTGAACCGACCGATGCACTCCTTGCATCGACCGATTCTGCCTTTTTCTTCACTGTTCCTTGCGTTTTTGCCCGCCTAACTCCAATTTCTTCCTTAGACGCCTTTTTAACTGAGATAACTAAATAAAGGACTAAAATTACTCTAAAAACGAACTTTGACTCGATAAAACATTTGAAAGGAATACTAATCATGCGTTAGAAAACGACAAAAACCAAGCATATCAATTCCCCCAGACTTAGTCTTTTGCTTGTCCTCAAGCAAACAGAAAACTAAGTAAGAAGAAAAGTATGAAAAAGCACGGAGACTCACATTTCCTTTAGAATTCTGTAATGACCATTACCTTAGTAATCCATGTATTGCCGAACTAGCTTTAGATCTAACCACCATGTACTTCTCTGCAATCATCTCAGCTTTCCCAGGTTCAACACATAGTCTCAGAGAATAATTCAATAGCTATCATCGATGGGTCTCATCAAAGATCATAGTGCCAAGAACCTTCTAGACTCTTTCCCTTTCAATATCGTGACGAGACAACAACACAACACTTGGTACCTTATTCTCTCCCCCAGACTTATTCTTTTCTCATTTTCTTTCCGTAGGGCCAATGGCTGATGGAACGCGAGTATTGATCGTTTTTGCCACCGAATCCCCGGTTCATTTTAGTGCGACCCTTTCATTCTAAGGTGTAGGCGAATAGTGGTATCTATGGAAATTTTCCTAACCTCGCTTCCAACCTTAGTGTGATCATCTCTTTCGAAGTAAAATAATTGGATCGATGAAAGTTTCCTAGCCCTTTACTCGAACGAAAATCATTTCATCATTTATGCTTTTATTTTAAATAAGGGGGAGGGATACAATACTTTTAACACGGGTCATCTCGTCAGATATGAATGAGGAGTCAGGTTCTGAAGACACCAATCACGATGATGAGGTAAAAAGAAGAGTGCACAAATTAGCTCAAGCTTTTTGAATTTTTCTGGAAACATGGATGCCTCTAATTGACTGGTCAACCTTTAGATTTTCCATTAGTCTGATCTAAAACTATTCCTGCGACAATGATCACTTAGATGCAAATCACATAAAAATTCAAAGGTCGTAATCATAATCTCCAACAAGTTTTGACTCAATAAAAATAAAAAAAAATGATTCAAGGAAAACATCAAAATGACTTGAAAAGAAAAACAAAAGAAAGAAAATAGCGTTAGTAAACGACAAAGACCCTCTCCCAGACTTACTTCACACCGTCTCGGTGTGAAAATAAAGCAAGAAGAAGGCCAAACAGATTCCAGAAAAATATAAAATAAAAGAGAAGAAAATAAAGCTAAAGATAGAAGATGATACTGAAATCAGTGGTCCTCCGAACTACCGCTTGCATCGGGTCTAGGCCAAGGTGACTTGCTCTTAGCTTGAGATTCGAGTCCCTTTCCTTTGTCCGCAATCGCGTCCGTCGACGGAGTCTTTTGCGTGCTCGGCCTACTAGTCCGTCTCATTGTCTTGGAAAACGAACAACAAAATTGTGCAAAATGAGTTCCAGGTGCGATGATTAGCACACAATTATATCAAGATGTTGTTGTGCGATATCGAATTGCATCTAGCGTTATTGAACGGTCACAATATTCCCTCGCACCTATGTAATTCTAGAAACGTGAATTGTATGAACTCGACGAACTCAAAGACACTCATAAATATTTGAAATTTGAGAGTTCGTCCAAGCGCTATTCGATACATGTATAGAACAATTCAATCCCGCTAAGGAACACATCCAATTCGCACAAGGACAAAGGCAAACCCGATTAGTACACAAACCCACAAACCACAAACCCACAAACCCGATTAGTACACATCCAGTTTTAAATTTCACAAACTTCTCATAAACTATAGCAAGGTGTGGCCGAAATCCATGCATATTAGTCCAGCAACGTAAATTATCTAAGGAATCTAACCAAGGATTCACGAAATTGAAACAACAAACCTTTGGCGATTTACCCATGAAAATCGCGACTGTAAAAGGGAAATTCGGAGGTCATACCTTTGCTAATCGAGAAATCTTGGTTTTGAGTTTTGTAGAGCACAGCAAATCGATGGGGATAGACACCAAAATTGTCCAAATCCGTTGAGAATCAAAGAAGTTATGGGTGATTGAAGATTTTGTGTTCTTGAGAAAAAAATTAAGGGCATCGACCGATTTTTAAGAGGAGAATGGAGTGAAAATCGCGAGGAAGAAGAATAAAAAGGGAGAAGAAACCGGAAATAAACCGGATTAAACCGGTTTTCACTTACATGGGCTTGGCATTGAAGTCTCGGCTCGCTGGCATCGGTCGATGGACACCTTTGCATCGATCAATTGTCGTTCTTCGGTGACCTCTACATCGGTCGATGCATACCTTGCATATGCATCGACCGATGCATACCTTGCATTGATCGATTGGCCTCTTTTTTTTTTTTTAGTTTAGTTTAGAGATAAAAAGAAATAAGAAAGCAAAAACCCAAAAATATATTAAGTTAACGTTCTAAAAACTTAAAATAAATAAATGAATACGTACCGGTTGTCTCCCACCAAGCGCTTGTTTCAAGTCATTAGCTCAACTTCTTCAGTTCTCTAGGCAGATGATATATCTAAGAGGCTCGCACTCCCCTTAGCTCGTTTTGATCTCCTTCTCAGAGCCACTTTACCTTCATCCATGCCTTGATAGTCATCAAGAGTATTATGTATCTCGCATCCCCTTTTCCCCTCGATCGTGTAACGAATGCGTTTCGAGGTGCAACCGGGAGGTGCTGCTAGGTAAAAGACTTCCTTGTCGACATTCGTGAGACACATTCTCCTATTCGGCCAATCCAATTCCTCCTGCTGTTGCTAAGAATGGTCTCCCAAGAAGTAGAGGTTCATTCTTCATCCCACGGATTTCTGCGACTTGAAAATCTACCGGGACGATGAAATTTCCAAACTTCAAAGGGAGATTCTCGATCATGCCAACCGCTGTGGTGGTTGAGCCATCTGCCAGCCCGATTCTCATCCTCGAGGGTTTCATGTTGTCGATCTTCAAATGTCTTGCATCCGCCTCAGACATAAGGTTTATTGCGGCTCCTGAATCACACAGAGCATTGTTGAAGTTGGAGCCGAAGATTTCGCATGGAACGACGAAGCATCCTGGCTCTTCGAGCTTGTGCAATGTCTTGGGCTTAGACAGCATCTTCCTAGCTTCGTCGAATAAAGCTCGGATGAGGATTCCTGCTGATTTCTCAGTAGCGTCTGCATCATGTCCTCCAAAGACTCTCTGGGAATTAGATCGTAAGCACGAGGCGGTGCTTCGGTTCTCGATTGTTAGTACCGATGGCAGTACCCTTCATCACTTCAACTCTGGGTTTGGTGTGAATGAAATGGGGCTGGTCGATTCGTGTAGAAGTCCGGCATTGATGCGTAATCGCCAACAGGTTCGCGATGCATGGGCGATAGCCTATGAGCCCCGTGGCAAGGATGGGATCGATTTAAAAATCCACAGAATTATCCATCTCGAAAAGGTTCCTGAAATACACAGAATTATAAAAATATATATATATTAGTAAATCTTGGACTAAATTTCAAATTATGAATTGAAGGTAACGCTATTGGTCCCAGGCAACGGCGCCAAATTGATTTAGGTGTTTTACTACTCAGTCAATTAAAACTAAAGCTCACACTACCGCAATCATAATGGTTGTCAATGCAGTACTTTAAGATCGAATCCACAGAGACCACGGTTATACTACAATTCTCACAATTATGAAACTAATCTAAGACAAGATTATATTTGGTTTTGGAAACAGTAACGAACGCAATTTAAAAGATGTAAATTCAATAAAGGGAAAGTGTTAGGTCAAGGGTTTGTTCTTAGGAATCAAGAGATCACGAATCAGATAACTATTCAGGGAATAATTAAACACAAGTTTCAAACTCAAACATAAAGATTAACCAATCCACTGTCGTGCTCATGGCTACTAAACCTAGCACCTAATCCACTGTCATGCTCAAAGAATGCTAGGTCAGCATTAAGGAGCAGGCTCAATATGTTCACGAATCGCCTTAGCATCAACTCTCGCAGGCTAAGGACGATTCGCTAGCTTATGTTCTTTCTATGCAACCTAATCCACTCTCGTGCTCATAGGTTAACTATACCCTAATCCACTGTCGTGCTCATAGGGCAAGCTGCACTCTAGTTCATAGATAAATCCCTATTTGTGTCTAATTCAATGATTTATGGATCCCTTCGAGACCCTAAACCTAACTATGGAACTATTCAGACATGGTAACGGAAAACAAGCAAGGAGATGAAATACTCATAATATAAAAAGAGAGAAAGGGTTTAGAATTATTCTCAATAGATGCAGAGATTCTTCTCCAAAGCTTACAATGATCAAGAGCAAAAAGTCTGAATAGAAAATAAAGCGTAGCCGTCAAACATGCTAAAAATAGAGTATATAATATTCAGAAATTTGAATTAGGTCCTAGGTCGAATTAGGTCGAAACAAGCAGTTTCCAGGGTAAAACAGGAAATTCAGAAATTTGAACTGCTGCATAGCTTGTTTCTTCGAATTAGGTCGAATTAGGTCGAAACAAGCAGTTAACCCTGGAAACTGCTTGTTTCTTCATAAACAGGAAATTCAGAAATTCAAATGATCAGAAATTTCTTCTCGTAGGCACGCATCGGCCGATGCACTTCTTGCATCGCTCGATTCTAATCTCTCTGGCAAGCCCAAACCGACCGATGCACTCCTTGCATCGGTCGATTCCAATATCTCGGGCAAGCCTGAACCGACCGATGCACTCCTTGCATTGGATGGTGTCTCTATTGGTCGATGCACTCCTTGCATCGACCGATTCTGCCCTTTTCTTCACGGTTCCATGCGTTTTTGCCCGCGTAACTCCAATTTCTTCCTTAGACGCCTTTTTAACTGAGATAACTAAATAAAGGACTAAAAGACTCTAAAATAGAACTTTGACTCGATAAAACATTTGAAAGGAATACTAATCATGCGTTAGAAAATGACAAAAACCAAGCATATCATCGGTGCAGACCACCAGAATCAGCAAAAACTCAGATTTGGCCGGGTCAATACCTGGTTTGTTCCGGGTTGACCCGGTCCGCTCAGCAACAATATTTATACTCTAAACCTAATTTTTTAGGACACATCTCTTTTCTTAAGCAAAAATACCTCTAAATGTGTTTTAGGGTGATTTGTAAGAGATCTTCTATTTATTTATGCAATTTAAGCTATGAATCTTTTAATACTATCTTTCATCTCTTCTTTCTCAATCATTCAATCATTTAATCATGAGCTTTAACATCTTCTTCATAGGATTTGTTGAGGTTTTCATGATTAGTGAGTAGATCCTTTTTGGATCATTGGGTTTGGTAGATTTGGAGATTTTTCTTGTTAATCTTTGATGTCTAGGACTTAATTATTCTATTTTCTTTCTTGTTTAGAGGTTTAAATGCTATATTAGGCTTGAGACACTACAAGAAAACAACCGATTTACGATGGCCAAATCCTTAACAAATCCGTCGCAAATCAAGCATAGCCACGGTTTTGCGAGGACCCTTACTCCGTCGTAAATCAGTCGTCGCAAATCAATTTCCCTCGCAAATCTGTCGCAAATTTGCGACGAACAATATTCCCTCGCAAATTTGCGACGGCAAATATCTGTCGCAAATTTGCGAGGGACTATTTGCCGTGGCAAATTTGCGATGATTTTGCGAGTGCACGTATCGTCGCACATTTGCGAGGGCTTCATACCAACGCGAAATTCGTCGCAATATTTGCGATGGCAAATTGTTTCCGGTTATCGCAAATCCATCGTAAATTTGCGATGGCATTGTTTCCTGCCATTGCAAATCCATCACAAATTTACGATGGATTTGCGACTGCATTGTTTTTTGTCGTCGCAAAACCATCGCAAAATTGCAATGGAAATGCGAGGAAAGTTGAATTTTTTAATTAAAAATTATTAAAAATTTAGTTTAAATATTAAATAATAATTAAAATAATTTAATTATAAAATTATAAAACGTAATTATTTAATTTATTTTTTATTCAAAAAAAAGTGCATAATTGTTTTACAAAAAAGAATAAACAACAAACAAAACAAAAAACAATTAAAATGTTTACAGAGGACCGGTTCCGATACCGGAACTGGTTCCGGTTCCGGATCCGAAGGGTTACGCCTTTCGCGAAGTCTCGCAAAAGCCGGATCCTTCTCAGCAAAGTAGTCCATGAAAGCATCATAGGAATTAATCTTCTCGGCCTGATTCGTTAGCATCTCGGCCTGACTCGATATAATCTGGGCCTGACTCGTTATGATCTGGTGTAGATCGTCATGGGATGGACGTGAAGCCGATGTAGAAGAAGCTTCAATTTGCGGTTGAAGCGAACCGACTCCGTAAATTCTTCCTTTTTTGCAGGGAGCAACCTATAAAAGACAAAAAAGCGAACATTATAAATATTTCTAAAAATATTTAAATACATTATAACAATTTAATTTTTAAATACGTACCTCGGTAAAAATTTGGTTCTTCACAAAAGGAGTAAGTCCGCCAGATGCTGTGCTCTCAGGATCATCACTATCGACTGTCTGAGATAAGAGTTCGAGCCGCGAGGTGACATCGTTGTAAATCTTCTCCGAGCGTCCATCGATAAAAGAGCCATCCGGTTTCCGTTTTGTCTCCTCGAGAACCTCTAACAAATCCGGAACTAATGATCCGGTCTTTGCGGCCTAAAAAAAAATTTATAAATACATAAGATTAAATTAAATTACGAATGTAAGATTTTTTAAAAAAAACAAAAACTTACTATGTTTCGGCTCCGGGCTTTAAACGAGGTTTGTCTAGAACGATGCTTAGAAGGCCCGTAACCATCATGATCAGAGTATCGGGCCTTGCGACTATTGGCACTCTTCTTCTCGCTCTCCGGATCCATCCAATATCGAACAAGGCCGTTCCAAACAAGCGGATCAATCCACCTAGGCTTCGACTCATTGCCTTTAATCTTCCACTTTTCTTTCCAACGTCCAACCTGACCGCACATTCGAGCCTTCAACTTCTTCTCAAATATTTTGCGGACCTCGCCGTTAATTGCAAAATCCCAATGAAACGATTGCTAAAACAAAAAAAATAAGAAGTTAAATGCATAAAAATATTATTAAATAATAATAAAAATAAATTTAATAAAATTTAGAAAACTTACAGCAAACGTTTTATACCAACGTTCAATGATATATTCCGGTGTTTGCGAGTAATTGACATGAGGTTCTTTGAAATCTGTTTCAAAGATCGAACGGATCTGAGCAGCCACAGCTCCGTCATCATCAAACCTAAAATTAGAAAATATAGTAAATTAAAAATGAAATTATTATAATTGTAAACAAAAACATAAATAACTTAGAAAAATTAAATTATACCATAACGTTCCTGGAGGACGGCTAGGATCGAGTCGTGGTAGACTATCATGACCGGGACTCTCGAGAAGCTGCTGTATCGCAATATCAATGGGGACGGAGTCAGCCGCGGGGTCCGCCGGTGCGGCGTTAGCCGGTGCAGGGGCAGGCTCCTCGGTCTCAGGAACAGCAGAAGTCGGAAAATCCATCTGAGTAACCGGAGGAGTACTTGTGGAACCCATCGAAAGAAATCGAGTGTAGTCGTTACCTCGAAATCCCGACATCTAACAAAAAAAAAATTAATAATTAAATTCATATAATTATTTTATATTTTAAAAAATACAAAAACAATTACAATCAAACTAATCATTTTATATAATTTATTATATAAAATCATACTAATCATGTAATAGTCTAATCTAAATTAATCCTAATTGAAATACAAATCTAACAACCTAATTACTAACAAATCTAAATCTAACAATCTAAATTCATCCTAATTTAAATACAAATCTAAAAATCTAACAAATCTAAAAATCTAAAAAAATATAACAAAATATAACAAATCTAAAAATCTAACAAATTTATAAATCTAACAAATCTAAAAATCTAATTTAAATACAAATCCAAATCTAACAAATCTTTAAAATATTTCACAAATCTAACATCCTAATTAATATACAAATCTAAACTAACAACCTAATTTTTTTTTTTTAGATAACAACCTATTTTAGAAATTAAAAATCTTTAAAAAAAAATAAAACCAATAGTAAAAAAAACCAACCTTCACCGAGGAAGAGGGTCGCCGGAAGGAGAGGAGGGCGAGAGCGAGGAGGTCGCCGGAGGGAGAGGAAGGCTCGCCGGCGGAGGAGGAGAAGGAAGGAGGTCGTGGAAGAAGGGAGGAGGTCGTGGAGGAGAGAAGCGGTCGCAGAGGAGAGAGGAAGGGAAGAGGGAGTGCTCGCCGGAGGAGGAGGAACCGATTCGCTGGAGGAGGAGGAGGAGAGGGGTCGCCGGAGATGCACAGTTCGCCGGAGATGCACAGTTCGCAGGAGAAGGGAGGAGATTGAGATAGGAGAAAGGAAGAAGAAGAGCAATAGTCGTGGTTTATTAACTAATAAGCGATGGATTTGCGATGGATCCGTCGCAAATCCATCGCAAAATGTGTGGTCCACTACCAATTCGCGGTTTAATTTGGCACAAAATGTGATGAAAAATTCAATACTCGTACCAAATTTCAAAAAAAATCATTTTGCAACGGATTTGGGACGGATCCATCGCAAATCCATAGCAAATTTTGCAACGGATTTGCGATGGACCACTAATTTGCAATGGATTTGCGACGGATCCATCGCAAATCCATAGCAAATTTGCAACGGATTTGAGATGGATCCTTGATTTGTGATGGATTTGCGACGGATCCAGCGCAAATCCGTTGCAAATTCATGAGTTTTAGTTTTTAAGGTTGGTTTAGGGTTTACGGTATTTACGTTTTATTATCATAATGAAGTTTACGGTTTATAATCTCATGGTTTATAATCTCATTAGAATCATGATCATAAGCATATTTTCCGAAAATATTCTGATTTTGATGGTACGAGCAATGTTAAACATCTCTATATATTCATAAACAACATATACAGATATATGACGTTCATTTTATCATACAGAGCCATCTCCAAATATTTGGGGTTTATGAATGCACATCATCAAATAACTTTAGAAATCTGATTTTTGAGATTCACTCTTAAAACCGTTAGACACGTGTCACGTTTTTTTCCTTGCGGGAAATAATAATTGAAATATTTGCTACGGAATTGCTAGGGATCCATCGCAAATCCATAGCAAATTTGCAACGGATTTGCGATGGACCCCTAATTTGCGATGGATTTGCGACGGATCCATCGCAAATCCATAGCAAATTTGCAACGGATTTGCGATGGATCCTTGATTTGCGATGGATTTGCGACGGATCCAACGCAAACCCGTTGCAAATTCATGAGTTTTAGTTTTTAAGGTTTAGGGTTTAGGGTTTAGGGTTTAGGGTTTAGGGTTTAGGGTTTAGGGTTTAGGGTTTAGAGTTTAGGGTATTTACGTTTTATTATCATAATGAAGTTTACGGTTTATAATCTCATAAGAATCATGATCATAAGCATATTTTCCGAAAATATTCTGATTTTGATGGTACGAGCAATGTTAAACATCTCTATATATTCATAAACAACATATACGGATATATGACGTTCATTTTATCATACGGAGCCATCTCCAAATATTTGGAGTTTATGAATGCACATCATCAAATAACTTTAGAAATCTGATTTTTGAGATTCACTTTTAAAACCGTTAGACACGTATCACATTTTTTTCCTTGCGGGAAATAAGAATTTAAATATTTTCTACGGAAATTCTAGGGATCCGTCGCAAATCCATAGCAAATTTGCAACGAATTTGCGATGGACCCCTAATTTGCGATGGATTTGCAACGGATCCATCGCAAATCCATAGCATATTTGCAACGGATTTGCGATGGATCCTTGATTTGTGATGGATTTGCGACGGATCCATCGCAAATCCGTTGCAAATTCATGAGTTTTAGTTTTTAAGGTTTAGGGTTTAGGGTTTAGGGTTTAGGGTATTTACGTTTTATTATCATAATGAAGTTTACGGTTTATAATCTCATGGTTTATAATCTCATAAGAATCATGATCATAAGCATATTTTCCGAAAATATTCTGATTTTGATGGTACGAGCAATGTTAAACATCTCTATATATTCATAGACAACATATACGGATATATGACGTTCATTTTATGATACGGAGCCATCTCCAAATATTTGGGGTTTATGAATGCACATCATCAAATAACTTTAGAAATCTGATTTTTGAGATTCACTTTTAAAACCGTTAGACACGTGTCACGTTTTTTTCCTTGCGGGAAATAAGAATTGAAATATTTGCTACGGAAATGCTAGGGATCCGTCACAAATCCATAGCAAATTTGCAACGGATTTGCGATGGACCCCTAATTTGCGATGGATTTGCAACGGATCCATCGCAAATCCATAGCAAATTTGCAACGGATTTGCGATGGATCCTTGATTTGTGATGGATTTGCGATGGATCCAACGCAAATCCGTTGCAAATTCATGAGTTTTAGTTTTTTAGGTTTAGGGTTTAGGGTTTAGGGTATTTACGTTTTATTATCATAATGAAGTTTACGGTTTATAATCTCATGGTTTATAATCTCATTAGAATCATGATCATAAGCATATTTTCCGAAAATATTCTGATTTTGATGGTACGAGCAATGTTAAACATCTCTATATATTCATAAACAACATATACGGATATATGACGTTCATTTTATCATACAGAGCCATCTCCAAATATTTGGGGTTTATGAATGCACATCATCAAATAACTTTAGAAATCTGATTTTTGAGATTCACTCTTAAAACCGTTAGACACGTGTCACGTTTTTTACATTATAGCACATATAACACATTATTCGGAATCGTTTTCAGATTCATTTTCAGGCATATTGGAGTGTTCACTATGCTCATCATTATCTTCTCCGCTATCGTTCTCCTCGAACTCGTCAGATGCGGCTGCATCTTCACTTGAATCATCCACGATGTCTTTAACTTTTCTGTTTTGTGGATCGATATGTATGATATCTTCTGTTGATTCCACTGCGATGGAGGCTTCTCCGGCTCTTTCATTTTGCATAGCATCATCGATGCCTAACCCAATTATACAGCCTCTTGGGTTCAGTTTTATCACCGATAACCATGTCTCACGTCTTTGCTTAATCCGAGGATATGGAATGAAACACACTTGTTCTGCTTGCAATGTTAGGATGAAGGGTTCGAACTTGGAAAAACGTCGGTTTTCATTGACATCGATCACCCCTATTTTTCTTAAAACACCAATTACCACATACAAAAATGACTTGCTCCATGCTTGAATTGTGGCTTTGGAAGATAAAAAAAAAAATACAAGATCACGATCTAGAATGAGGAAGTAGAAGATTGGAGAGTGTGAATAGAGATTCAGAGGAGATGTGGATTGTGGAATCTAAGAAAAAAGAAAAAAATCTTATGAACTTTCTCAGCTGAACTCTACGGCAACCCTAGGTTGAAGAAGGGTCTCTGGTTTTTTCGTAGATTCAGGATTAAGTGTAGGGCAAAAACGCCATTTTCATTCTGGAAAAAAAGTCAAATATCTACCACCAAACAATGTCTACCATAACACTACAAATAAGTCTACCAAATGAAGGTTATCTGAGTAAATTCCAAAACAACTACTAAATCTACCGCCATTACAAATAAACCTACCAACTAATTTTAAATCTACCGTCATTAATATTAAATCTACCACCATAGTTAATGAGATATTAGACGTTTTTAAATCTACCACCATCACAAACAAATCTACAAAACATTTTTAAATCCACCGTCACTAATATTAAATCTACCACCGTTACAAATCGCAGTAACCAAGATTTGTCACTGTTTTAAATCTACCGCTATTATATATAAATCTACCAACCCAATAAAAATCTCTCGTTGGCGATACAAATCTACCGTCAAATCAACAAATCTACCGTTACGAAAACACAATTCATTCTTATTAAATCTACCACCACAATAAATAAGTCTACCGTTTTGTAATATAAATCTACCACCATTGTAGATAAATCTACCAAAAAAAGTCAAAAGTCAATGGGTTAGTCGTAAAGCCTACCAACACATAAAGAAATCTACCATCATTGACAATATATCTACCAAAAATAAATATATCTACAACGTCGTAAAAATATATCTACCAAAATTTTATAAATCTACCAACTTTCAAACAAATCTACCATCCATCAAACAAATTTACCGACTAAAATTTGAGTTGACCAACATCAAACAAGTCTACCGTCAAAGATCGGTAGACTTGTTCAATCAACTTTTGCCTACGTGGCAAATGAATAGTAATAACAGTTTTGTAATTATTTTTTTTATCAAAGACTATAAGGACACACTAGTTAATATGGAAAAAATTAAGTTAGTCTAGTAATAAAAATAAATGTAGGTCAAACTAATAATAATACTATAAATAAAAGTTATAATATTAATCCACCTTATCTTTAATTAGGCATTTCCAGCGGAAGAGACTTTTCCGGGCCGGACCCTTTTAAGTTCGTCCAGTCCATTCCAGCTTTTTACACATCTAAAAGCGGGAGAAAGAGACAGAGAGAGAGACAAATAGAGAACCATCTTCGTCTCCTTTCTTCGTGAGACAGAGAAAGCGAGAAGAAGAAGAAGAAGGCCTGAGATTTTCTGTCTGTAACAAAGAGAGAGAGAGATATGAGGGAGATCATTAGCATACATATCGGACAAGCTGGGATTCAGGTCGGAAACTCTTGTTGGGAGCTTTATTGCCTCGAACATGGTATCCAACCCGATGGCACCATGCCCAGGTCCCTTCTTTATTATATTCATATGTTTACGTTTCGCCCTAAATTTTGTTGTTTTTTAGAACCATCGCTCTAGTTATAGCCCAAATTTTCAGAAATGCATACGCTTTTTATGTTTATCACCATCCTGATTGTTTATTTTTAAGACTGGAACGTTTCTAACCAAAGCCACATCTATGGAGAGGCATGGGTTTGATTTTGTCCTAGCCTGAATCAAAAATCCCTTTCCGAGAATTTTTCTCGTGTGAAGTCAACATAGCTTAACCAAATTGTCATGGCTGTCTAGTGGTGGAAGGATTCATATTGGGTTAGGAGAACATGGTTCGATTTTCCCTAGTTCGAATGCTATATTTGGCCTAGAATCTCCCGGTTATTAAAACAAATGGCATGGCTGTGATTTGGGGGATCAAAAAGTGCTACTCACGTTGTTGCTTATAATAAATACATCCAAAACTAAAACATGACAAGATTATGTTTAATAATGTGTAATCATATTCATAGTGTTTACTTAAAAATGGTTGTTTGATTTTGTTTTGCAGTGACAGCACTGTAGGTGTAGGTCATGATGCATTCAACACATTCTTCAGCGAGACAAGCTCAGGCCAACATGTGCCTCGGGCTGTCTTTCTTGATCTCGAACCAACCGTCATTGACGAAGTAAGAACCGGCACTTACAGACAGCTCTTCCATCCTGAGCAGCTTATCTCTGGCAAAGAAGATGCAGCCAATAACTTTGCTAGGGGCCATTACACTGGTTAATACATTTCCCTTCTCTCTTTCTAGTATTTTCTCTCTAGCTGATTCACTAGATCCAGGATATTAACCTTTTATTCCCATTCTATTGACATCCATGCTACTCTGTTAATCACAAACATGGCAGTTTTCTAATGAACACATATGTGATTTTCTTTTCATTTAACAATAATTCGCAAAACATAGGATTTTTTAGGCATATCTATCTCAATTTTGAGGTTTGGTAGGTTATTCAGAGAGTGTAGCAAAGCTAAGGCAAATTTTAATCAAGTGTTTCTATGAGCTTTTCATGTAGTTTTTTTTGCAGTTCTTCTCATTTTTGTAAATTGTGTCATTTGTTTATCTGGATTCTGGAACAAACTTTAACTAGGCTACAAGTATTTGTAGTAGCGGGTAATTGATAATGTCCTATGTCTTCTTTATTTCCTTTGCTCATATTGGCTTGTGTCATGCATTTAACCATGACTTGTTCATCTGGTAATTTTCTTGGGATTCAAATTTTGTGGCGTTGATGCAGTTGGAAGGGAAATTGTTGACGTTTGCCTTGAGAGGCTGAGGAAATTGGCAGATAATTGCACAGGGTTACAAGGATTTCTGGTGTTCAATGCTGTTGGTGGCGGAACAGGTTCTGGTTTGGGTTCTTTACTGTTGGAGCGCTTGTCCGTAGATTTTGGAAAGAAATCTAAACTTGGTTTCACCATCTACCCTTCTCCTCAGGTACTACATCCACAGATTTTCATTTTCTGTTTGGCTTAATTGTGGGTTTTACTGCAGAAACATAGTGTGCAGACCCTTTTCTTTGGTCTCAGGTTTCTACAGCAGTTGTGGAACCATATAACAGTGTTCTCTCGACTCATTCTCTTCTCGAACACACAGATGTTGTTGTTCTTTTGGACAATGAAGCCATATACGATATCTGCAGAAGATCTTTGGACATTGAGAGGCCTACATACACCAATCTGAACCGCTTGATCTCCCAAACCATCTCTTCGCTTACAACTTCTCTGAGATTTGACGGTGCCATTAACGTGGACATCACAGAGTTCCAGACGAACCTTGTGCCTTACCCTCGGATCCACTTCATGCTCTCCTCTTATGCACCTGTAATCTCATCTGCAAAGGCCTACCATGAGCAGTTCTCGGTCCCTGAGATCACGACTTCCGTTTTTGAACCCTCCAATATGATGGCCAAATGTGACCCAAGGCATGGGAAGTACATGGCGTGTTGTTTGATGTATCGTGGTGACGTTGTGCCTAAGGATGTGAATACAGCCGTTGCTGCCATCAAAACCAAGCGCACAATTCAGTTTGTTGACTGGTGAGTAAGAGCACAAACTGGTGTTTCTTTCTCTTAAATCTTCTACGACTCATTTCAAATCTTTGGTCATGTTATAAATTAGGTGCCCAACTGGATTCAAGTGCGGAATAAACTACCAGCCGCCTTCAGTTGTCCCCGGTGGTGACTTGGCGAAGGTTCAACGAGCGGTTTGCATGATCAGCAACAACACTGCAGTGGCGGAAGTGTTCTCACGTATAGACCACAAGTTTGATCTCATGTACTCCAAAAGAGCCTTTGTCCACTGGTATGTAGGAGAAGGCATGGAAGAAGGAGAGTTCTCTGAGGCCCGTGAAGATCTTGCTGCCCTCGAGAAAGATTACGAGGAAGTTGGTGCAGAAGGAGCAGAGGACGATGACGAAGAAGGTGATGAATATTAGGAAGACACAAGAGGGGTTTTCAATTGTTTCTTTCTTGAGACGTACATGCAACTATTTCTATGTGAATGTGATCTCTTGGCTTATTTGTGATGTTTATGGGTCTCCCTCTTACTTCTTATTTGTGTTTGCTGATTGATTGCGTTTATAGTGCTCCTCATTACAAAGTTTGAAAGATTCTTTTGTGGTTTATTTAGGCATTACAAATGTCCTTTATGTTCTATCTATTGTTAAGGCGATTTTGAGAACGCTTATACAAAGACTCATAATCAAGACGGTTGTTAGAAGATGGTTATTATCATAAAATGGAATCTGACCAGATCAAATTTATCAGCTTCAATGACAGTGAAAATGCATCCAAGGAAGAGTAAAATGTACAACAAAGGAAAAGGAGAACCGATACATACCATAAACCAGAGGAAATCAAATTCAAACAAAGTTTTCCTAAATGTGAAAGACCTGCCTTTAACATTCTTCTTCTGATATCATTTCTTATCACCACTATTCTCAAGTTCCTTCCTTAACTGACGCGAGAAGTCGTCATTGACATCATCATCATCCCAATCATCTTCCCACTGCTGACTAACTTCCTTCACTTCCTCTTTCTCCACCCAATCTGCCCAAACATTATAAAAAGATCCATAGATATTATTAGTGACTGATAACTGAACTGAGGGAGAATTGTGTTATTCATCACAAATGGAAAAAAGATCTTCGTATATTGCTTTTATACAACTTGCTAAACCAAGACTAAACAGAAATGCACAAAATACATACATCAAAACGAGATACGTTTCAGAATCAAGAGAAATCAAGAAACCAAAATCAAAGAAATCGTAGGCTAGGATGGATTCTAGAGATACTCAATGCCCAATCCACAATAACAAATTCCTTATACCTAAATTGTTTTCTATTATCCATGAATTTAATTAATGACATCGTACTATACAGTTAAACTAACTCAACCGATGATGATTAAATAAAACCAAAGAACCCAAAATCAAACAAAAATCAAAGCCCGAAGCAATTCCCAAATCTATATTTGTTTTTGGGGAAAATGATATCTAGCTACACGAACTATATACCACCACATGACTAGACATAGAGATGTCAAACGGGCCAGCCTGCGTCCAAATAGCCCGACCCGATGCGGTTTCAAATTTTTGTTGGGCCTCGCGGGCTGGCCTGTCGCGGGCTGCGGTCCCAAAACCCTTTGTCCAAACCCAACCCGCTTGTAATATGCGGTTAAGCGGGCTGACCCACGGGTTCCTATAAAATTCAAAAATTCATATCAAATTTATGGTTGTTTCTTCATTTTTGTAGATGTAGGTGTGCTTATGAATAGACTCGATAGCTAAGACGGTTTCCCCGACATAAAATCTTGCCTCATCTTCAGTAAGTGTGTCTTTCCTCATAAGTAACGTCATCATATCCCCACCAGGTAGATACTCCATAATAAGATACAAATACTTTCATCTTGTAAAGAACAATACAGCTTTACGATGCAGTTGCTGTCAACCTCTGCAAGTAAATTTCTCTCTGCTTTTACATGTTCCACCTGAAACAGAAAATCAGATTTCAATAAATACGTTGATAGAAAAAAAGAAGATATATCAAATGGCAGCTTGAAGGAGATACTTGGCCTCAAGTATCCCAGATTTTTTAAGTTTTTTCATTGCATAGAGATGACCTATTCCATTCTCCCTACATATCCTAACCTGCAACAAGAGAGAAACAAAATTGTAAGAGAACCAAAGTTTGCATAAAGTGTTAAAATTCTGGCACTATCCCCAACACCTAGAGGTAACTATATGATCCATGCTTAAAACTAGAAAACAATCTGATTTTCAAGAAAAGTTGTGTTTATTCTCAGGTGGCATAAAATCATAGAGCCCAGTAGTCAACTAAAGATCAACGGATTAAAAAAAATACTGCATGTAGGTTCGTTCTCTCAGAAAGAATTTGCATACTACAAAGAGTACATATTGGTGCAAGCCCTCCAAGGAGGCTAAATATTACAGACTTTCATGTTCGGCAACTATACATGATGTGCATATAAGATATACACGTCAACGAAAAGCTGAAAAAACAGTGGTGATATACAAAAATGGCATAAAAAAGTACATTAAGATTAATCCTCTTTCAAGCTCCCTAATCTATAAAAGAACAAAACGGTAACATATTAGCAAGAGCACCAAATTAACTATCATGAAATGTAGCCGAATCATGTAGCTTTTCATTTGAAGGATACAAATACAATAGTTGACTATTATACACCCACGTAGACAAGAGGAGTCCTGATCATAGTCCATAGTTCAAGAGGAAGTAGCAACAACACAATAACACTAACTTTTCTCTTGAACTCGTTATTAACACCACTCGACATTAGTTTACTCGACCAAAAAAAACATGTGAATTCAGTTGTGGAATTCTCAATGTGGAATTAACAATTAACAACTCAGTTTTCACAATTAACAATTAACAACTCAGATATCATGATTAAAAATTCACAAATTCATATCAAATTTTTTTGACAAATTTCATACGGAGACAAAATCCGATGGCCAAAATTAGAGATAATGAGTTTACCATAGCTACTTCGGCTACAATGGCTGCGAGCTTAGCTACTTCGAAAGCGGAGTCGTAGAAGTTTGTAGATTTGAGGGTTTTTCGGAGAAATTGAAGATTTGAGAGAAGAGGAGGTAGCTTGTGTAGAAGACGACGTCCACTAGTACCCAATTGGCTGAGGCTGCAAAGAGGTCACGGCCGTGGTGGCTGAGGAAACGGTGAGAGAAGAGTTTGTAGGAGGAGGAAGAAGTTTTCGATTTCGATCGAAGAAGTTTTCGATTTCTGCGGTTTGGACTGCAAACCCGCTAACCCGTGACGGGTCGCCCCGCAAAACCCGAAATCCGAACGGGTCAAGCCCGCTAGGCCCGCATTTTTTTGGACATATTATATTGTGTCCAAGCCCGCTCCGCAGTGGGCCTAATTGGGCTGAGCCCGCGGGTTAAAATCCAATTTGACATCTCTAACTAGACATCTGGACAAAATTATTACATCTCTAACTACACGAATTTTATGATAACCATGCTGACATGTATGTATTTAAACTAATTATGTGTTTAGCATCACGAACTAAATTATTGCATCCCTAACAACACGAACTAAATTACTGTATCCCTAATTTAATTTCATATCTTCTAAGAAATCCAAAACAGTTTGTTCTTTCTTTAGGAATTTTGCGCCAAGTCATGACTATGCTCTTGGGTGAGCTTTTCGAGCAAAATTATAGGAAAACGTAAAAGACCATCTGTCACTTTGCTTTCTATATATGTGACGGATGAAGAAAACACATTTGCCGGAAATCGCCACCATCTCCGGTAATCAGCTGTCGCATCATCAGCAAGAAACCTTTGCCGGAGGTATGGAGTACTACTCTTGGTTCGACGAGGCTTGTATTCAAGACATGAACTATTTCGTCAAAACCATCGCCGGAATCAAATCCAAGGGAATTCGACCAAACCTCATCATCTCCACCATCACTCATTACGCTTCCAAGTGGCTCCCTGATCTCTCCGGCAATATCTCCTCCATCACGGAATCGAAAACCTCCAATGACCCACCACAGAAGGAGAGCGTCACAGCTTCTGTAATGAAGAAACGGTTTTTCGTCGAGACCCTTATCGGAATCCTCTCGCCGGAGAAAGACTATGTTCCATGCAATTTCCTCCACCGTCTCCTCAGGACGACAAAAATGGTCGAAGCCAATCTGAATTACTTAACGGAGCTTGCAACCAGAGTATCGTGGCAACTCGACCATGCCTCGCTCAAGGAGCATATGATACCTAGCTTTAGCTACACGTGCAGGACATTGAGCTCGTGACGCATCTCGTGAAGAAATTCGCCGGATTGGACATTGAAGGTGTTAAAACCGGTGGGTCTCTCGTTAAAGTGGCGAAGCCTGTTGACTCTTACCTCGCCGAAGCCGCCATTGACGGTGGTTTGACTCTATCGGAGTTTGTTTCTCTAATCGAAGCTTTGCCTAGCCATGCTCGTACCACAGAGGATGGCTTGTAATGAGCCATTGATACATATCTCAAGGTAAATAATACATCTTAAGACTAAATTCAAGATTTCAAATTGCAGATTCTTAAATTCGTGTAGTTAGGGATGTAATAATTTAGTTTGTGATGTTAAACACATAATTAGTTTAAATGCATACATGTCAGCATGATTATCATAAAGTTCGTGTAGTTAGGGATGCAATAATTTTGTCTAGATGTTTGGCCATGTGGTGGTGTATAGTTCGTGTAGCTAGGTATCATTTTTTTTTTTTTTTTTTTTTTAACTTCTGTATATATTATCATGATGAAGAAACATAATCCGAATGTAAGGTATTAGTTATTACAGGAGGAACTAAACAGTAAAAAAATATATGAAACATTTCCTGGAATCGCTTCTTTAGCCAACTTGTCTGCCGTTTTATTACCATTTCTTGGTGTCCATTCAAATCTGATTTCATCAAAGAGTTTGCTCCAGTCCCATGCTTCTTGAATCCAATTGTACACACCAAAATTCAGAGTTTCTTTATGAAGCAGATGGATGAGATTTTTGCAATCTCCTTTAAAGATTACCCTTCGATATCCATGAGCCCAACAACTTTGCATTGCCATTATCAATGCTTGAATTTCACCTTCTAAGGCGTTATTAGGAGCTTGATGTTCTGCCTGTCCTGCCCCTAAAAACGCACTTCTATCATTACGAATTACTCAACCAGCTTTTGAAATCCTGTTTGTCGAGACCTAAGAACCATTGTAGTTACACTTGATCCATCCGGTCATCGGTCGTTTCCATGTGTTATTATCACACGTAACGTTACAATGACCTGTCCGCCTATTCGTAAGAGATTGTTGAGCAACCAAATCTTGAGTATCTAACCATTCTTCTGCGTCATCTTGTGCCAATAGTAATGATTTTTTCCAAGTGATTGTCCGTCGTTGGAAAAGTAATAGATTGTGACTTTTTCATATACGCCACAATATCCATAGAGGAAGCTGTTGTATATGGGGAGGTATAGCCGTGTTTTGTGAGAGTAGAAGATCCAGCTTCGATTCCCATTGTCGAGATTGATCCAGAATTGTATGGTTCGGAAGTCCAGAAGCCCGCCAAATATTTTGAGCATACTTGCATTCAAAGAATATGTGTTAGTTTCTTCATTATGTTGGCACCTTGGACAGACTGAAGACTTTGTTATATGTCTTCTCTTTAGACATTCGCCAACTGGTAGTGCAAGAGAGACCATTTTCCAGAGAAAATGTTTTAGCTTTGGAGCTAAATTGAGTTTTCATATCTTCGTTTTGAGCAGAGAACATTTCGGCGGAGGAGTAATTCGTGAAGCAGTATCAGCCAAATGGGTCGATAGACAATAAGCTGATTTAACCGTGTAGAGACCTGATTTATTGTAATGCCAGCCCATAAAATCTTTAGAATTGGGTGATCCTATTCTTAGTGACATTATCAAATATGCGTCTTCTTCAATGATTAGTAGTATGATCTTCTCTTCATTCCATCTCTGATTTGTTAACATCAAATCACTGACCAAGCAATGATCTTCAGTAGGATTTAAATGTCTTGGTGGACGTGGTGGATTTGTAGGTAACCAAGGATCAATCCAAGTGCTAACTGATGAACCGTTTTCTGATAATAAATCGTAAACCTATCTTTAGTAAATCTCTGCCTTGTAGAAGTGATTTCCATATGTAAAAACTTCTCTTTCGATCACCCGTAGTTAGTATATTTTTCTCTACAAAATATCGACCTTTTAAAACACGAGCCATCAAGCAGTTGGGATATTGGAGTATTCTCCATACTTGTTTCCCCAGTAATGCTAAATTGAAGCTTTCAATATCTCGAAATCCTAGTCCTCCTTTTTTTTAGGTAAGCATAATCTATCCCAAGCTAACTAATGCATTCCTCTAGTATCATCTCCTTTTCCCCACCAAAATCGAGCCAGAATACTGTTAATATCCTCGCATATACTCTTCGGGAGTTTGAAAATATTCATTGAATAGACTGGCATGAAGGTAGCCACTGACTTTAGTAGTACTTCCTTACCACCGTGTGACAAAAACTTCTTATCCCAACCTTGCGTCCGTGCTTTCACTTTGTCGATGATGTATTGAAACATATCTGTTTTCTTCTTCCCCATCAGTTCTGGAATACCCAAGTATTTCCCTCCTCCTCCTTCATTATGAATACCAAGCAATCTTCTCATCTATGATTTAACACTATCCTTGACCCGACTACCAAATGTAATAGACGATTTCCTGAGGTTAACAGATTGTCCAGATGCTGCTTCGTAGAGAGATAAAACATACTTAATAGCTCTACCTGATTTTGGATTTGCAAGAGAGAAAAATAGAGAATCATCAGCAAATAGTATATGATTCACTGTCGGGGATTGAATACTGATCTTCAGGCCTTGAATAGTTCTTTCTCTCATTGCTTTAGTCATTAAATGTGATAGAATTTCTGCACATAGAATGAATATATACGGAGAGAGTGGATCTCCTTGACGAATCCCACGTTTCGGTTGAATGAAACCCAACGGTGTGCCATTCACCTGAACTGAGAAACTAACTGTTGTCACACATGTCCTAATCAAGGAAATCCATCTTCGATCAAATCCCATCCTCTTCATTGTTTCCTCAAGAAAAACCCATTCCAAACGGTCATAGGCTTTTGTAATATCCGTTTTTAAAGCCATGTATGATTTAGATTGTCTTTTGCAAGCCTTGAGAGCATGATAAACTTCATGAGCAATGATAATGTTATCTGTTATCATTCTACTAGGCACAAAGGCAGCTTGATTCTCAGATACAATCCCATCAAGATGATTCTTTAATCTATTTACGAGTATTTTGGAGATTATTTTGTAACTTACATTGCAAAGAGCAATTGGTCGAAAATCACTCATTACCGTTGTTGGAGAAACCTTTGGAATGAGACACAAATTTGTGTGATTGTGACATTGATCCAACTGTCCCGTATCAAAAAACGCTTGGATTTCTTTAAGAATTGCCTGATGTGTTTCTTCCGATAATTTTTGATAGAAAGCTCTAGAGAAACCATATGGTCCTGGTGCTTTATGGGCTCCAATAGAGAAAACTGCATTTTTAATTTCATCCAAGGACACTGGTTTACAAAGATATTCGTTAATTTCTGAAGATACTCTGGATGGAAAGTCTTTAAAAATCTCCTCTAAAATCGCATCTGGGACCCCATGAGAATCAAATAAATCAGAGAATTACTTCTCCGCAACCTCTCCTAACGCAATATCTCCTCGTTTGATGGTTCCTTCATTTTATTGGATTGAACTCAATCTATTCCGAATTTTCTTGTCTTTGTGACAGAGTGATAAAACTTAGTGTTTTTTATCTCCTGCTGTGAGCCATGTGTTTCGACTTTTCCGTTTCCAAAAGAACAATTCATCAATATCAAGCTTTCCTCTTTCCATTGCATTGCTATATTGATCAGCCACATCCACCATCAAATCCTCCTCAGCCTCTAAACGTTGCACTTTTTCAAGGGGAAGAAAATCTTCCTCTTCGGAATCTTCATTCTCCTGCTCATCATGACCATTCGCAACTTTTTCTGCATCTTCATTGTGGTCAGCTTCCAGTAGTTCGTCTTCATTTAAATCCCGGATTTGGACTCCCTGCTGCTGATGCTGTTCTTGACCATTGTTGTTGTCTCCATCATCGTCATCATCCGAGATATGAACAAAGCCTCCGTTTTGTACCAGACAATTCCCGGAGTCATGAGTTAACATTCCGAAAACTTCACAAAACCCACGAAGACGTTCATAACGAAATCGCAGTAGAGAGTTCACACCTGGTGTGAATTAAAAATGTCGTTGAAACCTCAGAGGTTGTGTGACATCCTAGTTGAGTCTTACACGAGCGTATTCAACTCTCGCTGCCGCTTCAGGATTGTAATCTACATCCATCAGCATCGCCATTGCCCGACCGATATGAGCGATGACATCTTGACTCATGAATTGCAATGGAATCCCCCGTATCTAGATCCAAAAGGGGATGAAGTTGAGCATCGTTAGATCCATCATTGGCGCCCATCTCTGCAGAATCAACATTTTTCAGTGAAAGCCCAAGGGCCACGATGGAGCACACTCTCCATAGTCTCCTCTGACGGAAATATGAATTGGAAACGTTGGTTGTCAACAATCCGACCGTAGACAATCCCTGCTAGACCCCAAATGCGAGGGAGATTAGCAATGATTGACCGGAGATTCTGTCGCCGTGGGATAGTGGGTCGGCCCATGATGACAAAGCGGTTTTCATTTGCCGCTTGATTGACCACATCCATTGGTAAGGCAAAAGGCTCATATTCAACACCCAAATCCAGATCCTGAATTGCTCTTCGCAAATTATGTGCCATCTTCAACATGGTAGAATAGAAACGGAAAGGATATTGGATTTTTTTGTTTGAGATTGTAGTAATATTTGTGAAGATAACCAAACAAAGCATCTCTCTTTATACTCGTATAATATCGCCGATGTTGACGGAAGTTGTACTTCACTAAGAATCGTGGCTTTCTTAGTGGGAATAATTTGCGCCAAGCGAGAGATGAGAGCATGTTTACCGATTTCGCCGGCACGATTTGCAGAAACTGTCACCGGAGTGGTGAAGAAAACTCGGTAGAATAACCGTAAAAATATCGCTATTCGAATCGTCATTTTATGTTTGCATTTTCGGTTGTATGTTGGTGTTTATATTTATTTTAATATTCCCAAATCTATATTATCACATGTTTCAGCGGAGGAGCAAGAAATATCCAGATAATACGAACCAGAAAATATCCAGATAATTGCTCTATAATCCATGAATTTTATGACATCGTAGCTTCATCGTTAAACGAAATAACCGGCGACTAATCAATAAAATCAAAGAACAAACCAATAACAACAAAAACTTCACCTTCGTTGATATCAAATTCCTCGAACTCATCATCGTCCTCGAACAAATCCACTTTAAAGTCTTCAGTCGCCGCCTTCGGCTCTACCGCCATAGTTATGGATGTTTAAGCAACCAACCAGATCGATAAATCTAAGAGGATGATCACGAAACTCGATAAGTTTTCAAAGCACACCTAAGTTTCCTCGTGTAAGAGATTGAATAGAAAGGAATTGTTTAACTATGAAACCGTAATCTCTCTAAGAGCTTTAACGAGGGCAAGTCGATTTTTCTTGGGGACAACGCCTGATTTACCACTCTCAGAAAAAACCAATCCCATATCTCCATCTATTAATTTTAATTTCATTTGCAATTATTTTTAATCCTTAAAATTGGTAAATTACTTAAAACCCAAACGATTTAACTTGATTTACCCTTCCGACCTGGGTTTCACCCCGCCCATCCAAACAATTCGGATCTAACCCGACGAATATTAATTTTTTTTAAAAATATATCGATTCCCCTTCCCCAAATCAAATCCCTAATTTTTGATAACGGAATTCTATCGATCTCTTCGTGAAACTAGGGACAACCACTGTCTGTTTTCGATCGATTCTCCGAAAAGCTTAGTCGTGCTTCCGATCCGATCCTAAGATGGCTCCTAAAACAAGATGGACGAAGAAAAAGACTGCTCCAAAAGATACGGCGGAGAGGAGTTCGGATCCGGCGATTGTTGTGGCATCACAAACGAACAATGAGGTTGAAGAAGAAGTAGAGATGGAGCGAACTCTACTTCCGGCGATTGTTGAAGCATCACAAACGAACAATGAGGTTGAAGAAGAAGTAGAGATGGAAGAAGAAGAAGAAGAAAGGGAAAACTCAAAGTCGGAGGAGGACGCGAATGAAGAAGAAGAAGAAGAAAACTCGAGAGAAATCTCAGACATGGATGAAACGGTAAGTACTTGGATTTGCAGTTAATTAGAACTAGGGAAAACTAAATTGTGAGTTTTAAGTAATACTGGTGAATCTAGGTATAACTATGTTGATTTTCTAAGTAATACTGGTAGAACTAGGTAGAACTAGGCATAATTAATATGTAAAACTAGAATAACTTGGTACAAATGAATGTTTGTTGCAGGATTCCGAGGAGGAAAAGACATCAATACAACATATGCGAATGTATTTTCCGCCAACGGAGTATAAGAAGAAAATTAAGATATCGACGAGGTGTTATATCTAAGATTTCTTGAAAACGTTAAAGGAGTTGAAGCATCCACTCAATAGAGTTGAAAAGAAATGGTTTGAAAAGAATCCGTAGTTCAAACACATTTTTCACTTGCCAAAAGACAAAAACCACAAGCTTATGGGCATGTGGATGCTCCTTCTTCGAATGGCATGCATCGAGAAAGAGAAGGAAATTTGGTTCATCGTAAATGGTGTTCCCATCCGCTATGATCTAAGGGAACACGCCTTGATTTCGGGATTAGACTGCCGCAACTATCCACTGGATTATAAGCAAGCGGGCAGTACGGACTTCGTGACTAAGCATTTTGGGAAATCAACAATTAGACATCAAGACGTGAAAGAAAAGTTAGAGGAAATGGAACCTTCTCGAGATAGGTTAAAGATGTGGGTCCTCTACTTCTTATCCATCATTGTTATAGGGCAGACAAAGACTAGACCATATGCTACGCCCGTGTTGGAATTCTTTCAAAGAGCGGTGGATGATCTTCAGTTATGTAAGAGCTTTCCTTCGGGGAGATTGTAATTTGATCACATGCTAAGGGAGATCTCTCACACTATGACGTATTTTGAAGGGGTCGTCAAAGAGGGTGTATTATGGCCGATTCCAGGTTTCTGTATTCCTTTAGAGGTAAGTAAAATTTATTTGTGGTATTAGTCATTGTTATTACTTCTTATATTGAAGCTAACTCTAACTATATGTGTGTTGTGTAGCTTTTAGCATTTGAGGCAATTGCAGATTTGGGGATTAGATTCCGAGAAAGTATTCCAGGCGCAGACATGAATTGTCCTAGGATGTGCAAGACATAATTTAAGAAAAGCGAATTGAAAGGGTTTCCTCTTGAGAAAATAAATGCAGAACTTGGTGAAACCAGAGTTAGTTATCCTTTGCATATGTTTACATTGTTCATGTAAATGTTTATATTCATTGTTTACATTCACAGGACATTGAAAGTATCGTGGTAGCTAGAGATGAAGAATATTCTCTTCTGGCTCGAATCACAGAAAAAGATGACGACGATGATAAGAATGATATGGTTGTTAACGGTTGGATGCAGCGTCTTTGCCAAGGATATGCAGTACTATTTGAAGAGTTACGCAACCAAGATGTGGCTTCCCGATTAGCACCACCAAACCTGCCTTTAAATGAGAATACTGCCAATGAAAGCCAGGTAAACAAGCCTTTAACTGAATTGGTGGAGCTGTTAAACACCATGAAAGCAGATATGGGAGAACGATTGAATGTAATTGAGGGCAAGGTTGGTGGATTGGCCGAAAGAGTCCAACTGTTGGAATCTTTTTTGAATGAGCAAGTAGGAGAAGGAGAGACGTCAAAGGTAACCATCTTGTATTATTAAACTCTGGGTTTAGTTGGTAATACTAAAGTATAACTGTATTTGATTGCAGGCTGCCGGAAAGAGGAAGCGGACAAGGTCAAGAAGATATGAAGAGTAGAAGACTCCCCTAAATATTTGTTTGTTTTTGTATTTTATTTCCTTCAACTGGTAATACTGCGTAAAACTATGTTGTTTGTTTTGGGTATTCGATTTTGTGCAACTGGTAATACTAAGTATAACTATTTGAAAACATTAGTGCAACTGGTAATACTAGGTATAACTATTTGAAACAAAGACATAGAACATTGATTGAAACAAAGACATAGAACATTGGATAGTCTTACAAAACAAACAACATAGTTTTACGCAGAAAAATTAGAAAAACATTGGATAGTCTTACAAAACATTAGGAGAACATAAAAATGTCTTGGAAAACAAAGATAAACTAAACATTTCGAACTAAACATTTCGACCCACAACATCCGCCAATAATTCCTTCAGCTTTGCAATCTCTTCAGTATTGTTGTTCAGCTCCATGCGCATTTGCTTGATCTGGAATTCATGATACGCATTTGCTTGATGTCGAACCTCATTCTTTAACTTATCCACCTCATCTTCCAAAGCCTCAACCCATTTTTTCCGAATGTGGTAGCCATCATTCTACACATAAAGACAGAAATCCTACTGGTTTTATCTATCCTAAACCTAGAAATTAAAAATAGTAAACCCTAAAACGAAATTTAGAAACTATACCTCATACACACTGCAGGTGAAGTATATCATTCCTGGCAAAGTGTCCTCACTGGCTTGAGAGGTTTCATGGATGATTCATCCACCACATGGACTATGAAATAAAGCATGTCGATTTGCCTCTTGGTTCTCTTGTCGTCGCTATAGCTCAGATCCATAATCAAGATTTTGAGAGTAATGAAAAAGAGAAGAATCGGGAATGAGTCTCGAGAGGGAGAGAAGTGAAAGAGAGAGAAATCGTGGATGAGAGGGAGAGAAGTGAAAGAGAGAGAAATCGTGGATGAGAGGGAGAGAAGTGAAATGAGAGAGAGAGGAGAAAGAAAGAAATAAAAGTAGATAATTCCAAAAATGGTGGTATTTTGGTATTTTCAGTATTGGGCGCCAAAAGTTTGGGGAATTTTTGGGTTTGGCGCCAAACATTTAGACGTAGTTATACAGAATATAGTAGTTGTACGACAGTTACAAATAGTTTTACTTTAGGTGTTTTCCACTTAAATTAGTATTACTTACCCTAATTATTTTCTTTTGTAGTTTTACAGATAATTTTAGTCGATTAGAATCTATTTCTAATTGAACTATGCAAGAATATGTTACAAATCAATTTTGGTGTAACTTTTGCATCCTATGTTGGTTCTTATTTACAAAATGATCTTAAAAATATAAGGAGATATAGGGATAGATTATACAATTAACATTCTAATATGATATTATTTTGTAATTTCCTGCTTAATACATTTGATAACATTTTTGGTTTGTACATTAACATCCCAAATCTGTAGAGTAATTTTAGCTTTAGTTTTATAAAAAACATTTTTTTTTCAAATCTGTACCAGTTGCACGTTCTTGGCTTAGTATTACATATCAAAAAACCAGTTTTACAGAACCAATACATAGTATTACATATGGAAAAACCAGTTTTAACGAACCAATACATAGTATTACATAAGGAAAAACCAGTTTTACAGAACCAATACATAATATTACATAAGGAAAAACCAGTTTTACAGAACCAATACATAGTATTACATAAGGAAAAACCACTTTTACAGAACCAATACATAGTATTACATAAAAAAAAAACCAGTTTTACAGAACCAATACATAATATTACATAAGAAAAAACCAGTTTTATAGAAACAGATACAATCAAACAGTACCACGATTTCCAAATAACAACCATTGGAGTGTTTCAACACCATATGGGACATTCCATTCGGCACTAAATAAATTGTCTTGTGATATGCCAATGCCCACATCTCCTTCCAATAATATTTTGAACACAAATCAGGCAATTCTAATTGGATATCACGAACACTAATACTATCGTTTTTGAATTTAATGAAAGCGGCTATTGCGTGCAGACAAGGATACTTCTCAATATCGAAAAACCTGCAACTACACCTTTTCAATACCAAATTCACCAAATAAGATTTTCCATCAGTACCGGTGACGTCGTATTCAAGCTCGAAATGGTTTAACTCAGTCACAATTAATTTCTCAGCAACAACCCATAAATCGTTCAAGTAGTTCTCCACTAAAGGCACCCGTTTAGTATGAATCGATCCAGAAACGACCTCCTTCCGATGTTCATTAAACCACTGAGAAAATGTTTTAACGATCGTATCAAGCATGGGTATCAAGGAGTACTTCCTTTCATCCTCAAAAACATTGTTCAAAGATTCCACACTGTTGCTTGTGTCTATGTTGTATATGTCACCTAGAATACAACACATTGTCCATTTTTCTTTTACGGTACTGTCCTCTAAATAATTGGCTGCAGAAGGATATCTCGTTTTAAAAGACGCATAAACAAAGTTGAACTCAACCACCGTGTAAATCATACTGCATTCCATGAATCTCCATGCGACTACGTCTCTGTTGACGTTAGTAGCATGACCTTTCACATTTTGGGACAAATGCCATACACAGTATCCATGATGTGCCTGAGGAAACACATTACCTATGGCGCTGATGAGGCTTGCATTTCTGTCACTCATAAATACCAATTCAGAAGAGTCCCCTATAACGGTTTTTAGCATCTCTAAAAACCAGGTCCAACTTGCAATATTCTCACCATCGAGTACACCAAACGCTATGGGATAAATGTGGCGATTAGGGTCCTGAGCTGAGGCGAAAACTAGTACACCACCATATCCATTCTTGAGAAAAGTTGCATCCACAATTATCACCTTTCTCATGACTTGAAATTCTTCAATGCTAACTCCCAAAGCTATGAATAGGTACTTGAATTTTCCCTTCTCATCCAATTTCACACTTGTTATTGTACGAGGATTGACCTCCTCTAACATGTACAAATAACAATACAACATCTTGTAACTTTCTTCCGGATTACCACGCAAATCACTAGCAGCTAGATATTTCCCTCTCAACGTTGTGGAGTATGATATCTTCACACCGAATTTTGTCTTAACACGCTCCATGATAAATTTAGGACTTGTAATTTTCATTTGTCCTGGATAATCTCCATGCAAAAGACATGCAGCTAATCGTGGATTGCCTTTCCTCTTAGAGTTGCTGGTACTCTGACTAGCCCGAGAGCATGTATGCATCTTCGTGTGTGTTCTAATCGAGAAAATATATGTTTTTTGAATTCTTGCAGCTCGTAAACCCCATTTACACGTTTCTTGAGAACATTTTACCACGTATCTCGTCTTATCCGACCATTTAATAGCATAACCAAATGAGTTTTCAAATGCGGATCTATCCACGAACTCTTGCAATGCCTTCTTATTTGGAAATTCTTGATGCTGACTTACACCCAAACCGTCTTCCCATGCCACTCTAAACTGACCAGATTCTACAGCAAGGGGAGGCTCAATATATTCATGACGCATATCCGATCTATCCACATATTCATCACGTGATGTATCATCATCATCCTCTGTCGCCTTATGTTGTTGTTTTGTTTAATCGTTGGCTACGTACAGAGTAATCGCATTAGAACCAATTTCATCATCATTCCTGTTGATTCTTAAATCACACAAGGAGTTTTAAACAGAGAACTTTGATCGGAAACTCGGTTTATTGATTGAATTCGGCGTTACAACAGAGTTTTGATGAAAAAGAACTAAAGAGACTAAAGAATTTGAGATCGGTGCTTGATGAAGCTCTCTCTCTATTCCTATGTCTCTCAGATGATTGTGGATGTCTTCTTCGAGTTTGCCTCCTCCTTATTTATAGGATTTTGAGTCGGTTGTTTATGAGAATATTTCTCTTTTCCAAGTTCGATTAGGAAATGAAATATTCCGAATCACCTCCGAGATAAGGAAATCTTCCGTATATCTCGGAGGTATGTTTCTATCCTGTTATATCGGACTAGGCCCTTATTGGGCCATTAATTTCGGTAATAAAAATGAGCGGGCTTGTCTTGGGCTTTAGAGTTCGGCCCGACAAACCCAAGTCCGTCTTCCTCTTGTCCGAACCATCGTAAACCGATACCGAACTCGGTTCGAACCGAGTTAAACCGGGGGAGTGCTAAATCCCCCTCTAACAATTTGTCCCCCCTCAGTTCGGCGAAGGAGTTTTTCGGAGTTCGGCAAAGTTTCTAGGAGTATTTTTAGCTCGATTAGAATTGAGATCGGTGCGGTTCATTCGATATTTCCCGCCTTGTGGATCCAAGTTCGGTAAATTTCTCCCGAGAAATTCTTGAGTTCGGAACTTTCGAATTCGCATAATTTCACGTTTGATTCCGAACTTTCGAGTTCGGTGGATTTTTCTCGGGAAAAGGGGTGTCGATTCGTCTTCTTCAGTCGCATAATTCGAGGAGTCTTCATCATTACACTTTTCCTTATAAATAGCGCTCGAACCTTCTCCATTCTTCACTTCTTCCTTGCTTTCACTACAAGAAATGTGCATATTCGTAGCGCGCCATATCCGCTATGGTTGAAATCCATAGCGCTTTTACAGACGCTCTGTATACTCCCGTTATAAAAAACTCTGTACTTTTGATAGCGTTTTTAAGAAATGCAATTATATAGGAGATTTAATATAGCGCTCTTTTATATGCTATAGATATATTTATAATAGCGGGTGTTTTTTGTTATAAAAATTGTATTTTCATAGCGTTATTGATTTGTTATTGTATAATATTTAAAAGTTCTTAGCGTTCATCCATAGCGTTTGTTTTTATAGCTTTTGTTTTTAGAGCCTTTGTTTTTATAGCGTCTGTTTTTATGGCGTTTGTTTTTATAGCGTTTTTGATTCATATCTTTTTTTTGTTTCGTATTTTGCAATTTTAAATTTGCATTTGATCAAAATTTGAAACCTGATAAAAAAATTCCATAATAATAATATATTAACAAACAAACAAGTTAAAATACAATACAAACCATTGAACCAGATACTAACACAAGACTTTGAAAGTTAAATAAGTTCCAAAAACAACTCAAAAACAAAGACATGAAAAGTGTTTGCATCACACTAATTTAAGTTTGTCATTAGGCCAAGCAACCGTCGTACCTATAGCATCAGCAACATATTGGACTTCAGAATTTGGTCTCCACATTTCATCATCTCCAATCTTTGACAAATCTATCCAAACCTTGCTAGCATTTGGCCAAGCAACCGTCGTACCTATAGCATCAGCAACATATTGGACTTCAGAATTTGGTCTCCACACTTCAGCATCTCCAATCTTTGGTCATATCGAACCGCTCCACTGCATCAAAGAGGCAGCGAACTTTTGGGGCCATGGCCCATTCTGTCAGCTTCGGCTATCTGTATCGCCAACTGAACTTCAACTCGGAGGTGCTTCCTCCAGTCGAGGATCTTTTCCAGTCCGAAGCTTACAAAAAGATGGCTCGGACTAATGCAGAGGTAAATAAGCTTTCTGAATTCGGATGATGATGATTTTTTTTATCTTCTATCGTGACGGACTCTTTCCTTCTTCAGATGGTGGCTCAAACGAACGAGCTCTTCGGCACTTATGACCGGGAGCTCGATTCTGCCCGCCAAAGGGCACTCAAGACTGGCGTACATGCCGTGGAGCTCGACAAGGCGTTGCTTGTTGAGCAAGAGAGGACGAGGGCTGGCGATTTCGCGGTTGCCGAGCTGACAAGGGAGATTGTCGCGTTGAAGGTCTCTAAGGCCGAGCTCGCTAAGGAGAGAGATGCCCTTGCTCATACTTTGTTTCGGGAGACATCTTGTCTATGAGCTGGTCATACTCAGCAAATTATGAAGAGGAAGGAGGTCACCGAGAAATCTCAGGTTCGGCTTCAGAAGGTCAATGATCATTTGGCGGCCCTAAATCGGGTTAAGAACTCGTTCCTTGCTGTTAATCAAGCTCAAGGGGTTCTCTGCTTCTGCGATAGTCTCGAGGCGAAGCACGGTATCATTGTCCCGCCATCTTGTATTGAGAGACTCAAGAAAATCAAAGCGGCGAAGTTTGCTGAATACTAGGCAGTTGATCTCTGCGAGCTTGCCGAGGGAGATCTGGTTGTGTCGCCTATCATCGAGCCGATTCATCTGGAGATCTCTCTCCCAATAGAAACTGAGGTCCCGGCGGTATCGACATGTTTGGTTCTAACCGGACTGCGATGTCTGGTGACCGAGTTGACGCCATGCGGAATCAATATGTCTTATTTATGTGCCTTGTATCTCTCGGTTATTTGTGGCGCTTTTGCCTTGTAATTTTTTGTTTTTGACCAAGAAGGCTTATAACTCGACCTTTTGGACCGGAGGGTTTTTATAGTCCGGTACCCACTAGTTTTCGTATGACCTTTTTTATAATCACGATTATGACTTGCCTTAATCGTTTTTTTTTTGGAATATTCATTTTATCGAATCTCGGCTTGTTTGAAGTCGTAAATCTATACGAACTTCTCAAGTCTACCGTACACAAAATGGTGCCGTAAACAGTACGGTCTTAGCTGGGGTGAAGAGGACGGACTTGATTATACGATTTATTTGAAATCGGCTTATGCTTTGCGATTGTTGAGGAATCGACTTAGAATTTCGCGATTGTTGAGAAACCGGCTTAGAATTTCGCGATTGTTGAGAAATCGGCTTAGATTTTTGCGAGGAATGGCGTTCGGCTTTACCTTTGGAGCTCGGCATAAGAGTACGTGAACAGCTCGTCTTAAGATACTCCAAGGTTTTCTCAGATCGAATCCGAGTGTGCGAGACATGTTTGACTTATTTAGCTCAAATGATCTGAGAATAAGTTAAATGCGAGACTGGTCTTGGCTTTATACGTGGAAGGTGTTTTATCCATAGCATCATGAGGATGCATGCGAGCAATAGCTCGGCTTAATTTGATTTTATCGATCGTGTGCGTGGGAACCGTGATGGTTGAAAGTGCGTCGGCCGGAACGTTTTCCCCCCTTGGGATTTTGGTGAGATTAAAGTAGTCGAACTCGGTGGCGAGTTTTTTCACGAGTTTGAGGTACGCGTCCATTCGATCGTTCTTTGCATCATACTCCCCGCTGAATTGGCTGGCGACAAGCTGCGAGTCACAATTGGCACGTATACGAGTTACGCCGATGGCCTTGGCTAAGCGGAGTCCGGCGAGTAATGCTTCGTACTCTGCTTCATTATTTGACGCGTTTAATGCCAGACGGAATGATTGTTCCAAGATTTCTTCGGTTGGAGACTGAAGTCGTATGCCTACTCCCGACCCTCGATGGGATGATGATCCGTCTACGTGGAAGATCCATTGTTCGGTAGCTATAACGTCAGTATCGACGAACTCTTGTGGTAGCTCGATAAGAAAGTCGGCGAGGACTTACGACTTGAGGCTTGTCCGATTTTTATAATTGATGTCATATTCACTGAGCTCGATTGCCCATTTGGCGAGTCGACGGGATTGGCTTGGACTGTGTAAGATTGTTCGGAGTGGCTGATCGGTTAAGATGGTGATAGAGTGTGATTGAAAATACGGTCGAAGTTTCCGAACAGCAATGACGACGGCGAGAGCAAGTTTCTCAAGGGTTGGATATCGGCTCTCGACGCTATCGAGTGATTTGCTTATGTAGAAGATTGGCTTCTGCTCGCCTCTGTCTTCCCTAATGAGAACTCCGCTGACCGCAGAGGTTGAAATTGTGATGTAAATATAGAGAGTTTCACCATCCTCGGGTTTTGCTAAGATCGGTGGAGTGGACAGGTATTCCTTGAGTTGTTTGAACGCTTCTCCGCATTGGTCATCCCATTCCAGGTGCTTGTTGCTGCGTAGCAGCTGATAGAAGGGGTGACACTTGTCGGTAGATCGTGAGATGAATCTGCTAAGTGCGACTATGCTGCCGGTCAACCGTTGGACTTATCTTTTCATTGTCGGGGATGGGAGATCGAGGATTGCTGAGATCTGTTTAGTATTAGCCTCGATTTCTCTTTGAGTGACGATATATCCGAGGAACTCTCCTGATGTCACTCCAAACGTACATTTAGTTGGATTGATCTTCATGCCGTACTCGTTTAATATGTCGAAACACGTGTTGAGATATCTGATATGATCCTTAGCGACGAGCGATTTGACGAGCATATCGTCGATATAAACTTCCATGGTTTTTCCGAGCTGGCTAGCGAACATGCGGTTGACAAGTCTTTGGTATGTTGCTCCAGCGTTCTTCAGGCCGAATGGCATGAATTTGTAGCAGTAGATGCCGCAACCGGTGATGAAAGAAGTTTTCTCGTGATCACCTGGATGCATGAGTATCTAGTTATATCCTGAGAACGCATCCATGAAGGAGAGGAGTTCGTTCCCGGCTGTAGCTTCGACGAGTCTATCGATATGTGGGAGTGGGAAGCTGTCTTTTGGGCAGGCTTTATTGAGATCGGTAAAATCAACGCAGATTCTCCACTTTCCATTTTTCTTTTTAACGACGACTAGGTTTGCCAGCCAGTCCGGATATCTAACATCCGTAATTGACCCTGCTCCAAGCAACCGTTCGACCTCGTCGTTGACAGCCTGGGCCTTTTCGGGTCCGGGCTTGCGTTATTTCTGCTTGATTGGTTTGAAGGTGGAATCGATGTTGAGTTCATGACTTGTGATATTTGGATCGATCTCGGGCATGTCGTTGAATGACCAGGCGAAGGTTGATACGTTCCTTTTGAGAAAGCGGACTTGGTCATACTTGATTTCTTCATCGAGTTCGGCTCTGATTCCGACACATCTGTCGGGATTGAGTTCGTCGATGTTGACTTGAATAATTGTTTCTCATCTCGGCAGATCGGGGTTATTAACGGTTTTCTTCGTGTCGATTACGCATGTGCGAGGTGGTGTCCTCAAATTGCACTCGTTGATATAGCAAGTTCGGGACATCACTTGGTCGCCTCTCAGAGTGAAGACTCTGGATGGTGTTGGAAATTTTAAGCATTGGTGATAAGTCGAGATGACGGCCTTCATCATGTATATCCACGGTGTTCCAAGTATGACATTGTAGATAGCGGGTTTATACAGGATTAGGAATTTGACCATCTACATGATCTCACTAACGTAAACGAGAATTTTTACCGTTCATGCGGTCATGGTCTGCTCGCTTGAAAATCATGTTAGTGGTTCGATATTCATCTTGATCTGAGCATCCGGGAAGTCCATGTTTCTAAGTGTTTCTCTGAATATTACGTTAACCGAGCTTCCGGTGTCAACGATGACTCGTCCGACGGCGACATGTCCGATAAGTATTTCGATGACTAGTGGGTCGTTATGCGGCATGTGCAGCCCTTCAGTATCGGCTTCAGAGAAGGTGATCGGCACTCCGCTTGTTGTAGCTTGGTTTTCACATTGTGCGGCCAATGCCTCTCTACTGTACTCTTTAATTACCCGGACGGAATAGTTGCAAGATTCTAATGCTCCCATTATCATGTTGAGGCGTTTCCGGACTTGGGGGGTGTGATGGTTTTCCGTTTGTTCCTCCCGATCTCGTTTCTGTTGACCTATGTCGGAGGCGTCTACTGCTTGCTCGGGATCTTTGTTCGGTTTGTCGTTGTCACGACGTCGTTTTCCGCTGTTGTTGCGGCAGTGTCTGTTCGTAGGTTGGAACGCCCCTTCTACCGGGACCTCCCCTTTCTTGTATTTCATCAGCAAGAAGTCTTGGAGATGCCGGCAGTTTACGGTGGTATGGCCCTCACGATTATGAGAGTGGCAGAATTGTCCGGACTCGTTGTCGGACTTTTGAGTCGTCTGATCGGATCCATTTGTTCAAGTGTTGTTGTGATTGGACGACATTGACCGGTTGCCTCGGAGGGGCGTACTGCTTTTCCTTGACGAGGAGTTGCTTTGGAGGAGCGTACTGCTTATCCTTTGCGGCTTTCTCCTCTTGCTCGAGGATGTAGATGTGCGACTTGTGCAGGATATCTTCCAAGGATTTCGGCCAGTTTCGTTTGATTTCTTTGTGAAAGTCGGACCGATACCAGGTTGCTTTGTAAAGGGCCTCTATCGCGGCTTCATCGTCGATTGTGCAATGAGATACCACCTCTTTGAAGCGGTTCATGAAATTGCGTAGACGTTTGTCGCTTTTCTGCTCGAGTGTCCAGAGGTCGGCGTTTCTTGTTTTCTGTTTCATGAACATGGTAAAGCGTTTGAGGAATTTCGTTGTAAGCTCGTTGTAGTTGTTGATCAGTCGAACCCGAGTTGTGAGAATCAGTCGAGTTTTGTTCCGCAAAGATTTTCCACTAACAGCTGACACATGGCAGCATTTTTTTCTTGCTTGTTAAAGAAGCGAAAACGGTTCATCATGATTACGAACGAGGTCAGAAAGTGACACGGGTCGGTGTGTCCATCGTATGGGGTAATCTTAACTCTCTCCAGGCGTCGGACTGGAGTATTGATGACCTGATCTGTGAACGGTGTCTTTTATGTTTCCTGGACAACTCGATCGATCTCTGGTGCTGAGCTCGTAGCTTGATGGACTTTGGATCGGATATCTTGAATCTGAGCTCGAACATCCTCGAACTCCAGGCCTATGGATGCTTGATCGGTGATGCGGGTTCCCGGACTGGCCGTGGATCTTCGCGTCGGTACGTCTGCCGTGTTTGGATTTCGGGCACCGTTAATTTCGGGTAAGAGGTTCCGACGAAGATCGTTTTCAGGGGTGATCGGGTTCTGGTCGAATATTCCGATCTGGTTTCTGAGTTCGGCTTATGAAGCTAGCAAAGATTCGAACCGCTCTTCGTTCCTCTTAGAGATTTCCGCGAGTTGAGCCGCCATGGCCTCTAGGAGCGTGGTTGGATCGGCTAACGTCGGAGCTGTTGGCGTGACCTCCGGAGGGTTCGGAGGACTGTCCTCTCCGGTAGGTAAGTTCGGAGGGTTTCCTCCGGTAGGTAACAGATCGATATCCTTCAGGATGGTCCCGTTGTTTATCTGATCGACGTCGTTGATGATGACTGCTGGAGTGTTTAATGGGTTCGTCATTGCCGAACTCAATCAATCAAGATCTGAAAGTTCTATTTTTTATCTCTCCCCACAGACGGCGCCAATTGTTGATTCTTAAATCACACAGGGAGTTTTAAACAGAGAACTTTGATCGAAAACTCGTTTTATTGATTGAATTCGGCGTTACAATAGAGTTTTGATGAAAAAGAACTAAAGAGACTAAAGAATTTGAGATCGGTGCTTGATGAAGCTCTCTCTCTATTCCTCTGTCTCTCAAATGATTGTGGATGTCTTCTTCGAGTTTGCCTCCTCCTTATTTATAGGATTTTAAGTCGTTGTTTAAGAGAATATTTCCCTTTTCCAAGTTCGATTAGGAAAGGAAATATTCCGAATCCCCTCCGAGATAAAGAAATCTTACGTATATCTCGGAGGTCGGTTTCTATCCTGTTATATCGGACTGGGCCCTTGTTGGGCCATTAATTTTGGTAATAAAAACGAGCGGACTTGTCTTGGGCTTTAGAGTTCGGCCTGACAAACCCAAGTCCGTCTTCCTCTTGTCCCAACCATTGTAAACCGATACCGATCTTGGTTCGAACCGAGTTAAACCGGGGGAGTGCTAAATCCCCCTCTAACAATTCCTATTGTTTACTCTCGATAATTGCTCGGGAAGTTCCAAAATAGTCATGACCTTCACATACAAAATACATCTACGGTTCTCTTTATCAGTGGATGTCAAAAAAACACACAGATCCTCATCATCAGAAATAGTCAACTGTTCCTCAACTCTAACCAACAGTGGAAAGTAGCTCAATTGCAATTTAACCTTACTTTCATCTAACACAAGCTTCTTGTATATCCTAGCTTCTATCATCGACAGAGTTATCTCCCCCACTGATGTCTTCAACATTAAACTATACATACGATCTTCACATTTAAAATGTATGCTGACGTTGTTGCTCATTGTATCCTGCCAAAATAATACAGAAAACTCTTTCAGTAATACTAGTTATCCATAGTTATACCTTCTCTTTACTCAGTAATACCAGTTGCACCAAGTTTTACTCAATAAATCATGATTTTAAGTAATAATAGTTTGACTAGTTATACTAAATTTATCAGTAATACTAGTTTTACCTAGTTATCTTATGGCAAATAACTGGATCGTTACAATTCACTACGATTCAATCATTGAAATACATTTGTTACCAAATTAAAGTCCTAATCGACCCCGGAACTATGCTAAAACACCCAATGTGAGTACTAAAATAATCAAATCGAAATCAATCCCCCAAATTTGTACCACCATATCCGGGAATGCAGCTCAACAATTCTTAGGTTGAAGAAGAACAAACCTGGATTTTTAAGCTACAGCTCGACGGAGACGAAGAACGGCGGCAACAGAGTGGTCGATGCAGGCGGCGGCGAAGAAACAGATCGGCGTCGGGGAAGCTTCGACGCTCAAGATCCCCCTGATTGTCGCAATTGTTTTTTTTTTCTTTTTGATTTTTAACAAATATATTTAAATTACAAAATAAAAAGGATAAGGGTTTAGTTGTCTTTACACATATAGAAGAGAGATGGTAGATTAAGTAGGGAGATAGGAGATTAGTTTTTTTTTTAAAGTGGTAAATTAGGTGTTGTCCCCTAAAATTAACAACCACCCACACTAATACCCACCCAAACCAATGACCCGTGAATATTCACCCAACTCACATTTATGAGAAAATAATTACAAATTCACAATTAAAAAAATCACATCAACTATCTTCCTTTTCAACGAGCTTCCTTCTTCAACATTTTCCTCTTCTCCACCACTTCAATCATCTCCTTTCTGCTCTCACTTTCCTCGTCTTCCAGGACTCACAGCTTCTCTTCCCCGTCTCACTCGCTTTCCTCTCTTCTCTCGCCGGCAAAATCAAAATCGAATGCGGTATTTCCGTAGTTCCACGATTACTTCCGATTCTCTTTTCTGCCTATAATTCTCTTCTTCGGAATACCTCCGACGATGTTGGACCCTCTAATGTGAGTTTTTGTGCTTTGGATCCTTCGAATTCTGAATTTATGAGAGAAAAAATTGATATAATTGACAATATTTCTGTTAATGAAGTAGATGTCTAGCGATTGGAAAATGGCAAAGGCTTATTGTAAGAGTGGTGAGATATTTGAAGGTGAAGTCGAAGGATTTAATGGCGGAGGCTTGCTTATTCGTTTTCATTCTCTTGTGGGTTTTCTTCCTTATCCAAAATTGAGGTTTTCACGTTCTTGTAAAGGTAACTAAAACGTTTTTTCCAGAATATTTCTTTTGAAGAAGTGTCATTGACGGGTTTGTGCTTCTTACATTGAAGAGTGTCAAAAAGCATTCATGAGATAGTAAACTCAATTTTATCCTTATTCTCTGTATTTTCTGTGATTCTACAGATTAAATTTTGCTGCGATGCAGGAACTGGTTGAGTGGGAATCCAAGAGCAAAATCGACGGAAAAATGCATGCTTGTGGGCACGATTCACACACCACTATGCTCCTTGGAGCTGCTAAATTTCTTAGCAAACGCAAACATAATCTCAATGTAAGTTTTTTCTCTTCTTCGTTCTCTGGTTTGGTTGAAGTAAATGTGCTGTGAATTTGAAGGATTAGCTTAGCAAACGCAAACATAAGCTCAATGTAGGCTTTATGTTCTCTTCTCTGGTTTGGTTGAAGTAATTGTGCTGTGAATTTGTGGAATTAGCTTAGAGAACGCAAACATAATAGGCTATATATGTACAATTGGTTTGTTGTTTGCAACAAAAAGGATAAATATTGTATTCTCTATATTGTAGTAGTAGTAATGTTCATGTTCTAAAATCTTTGAAATTGTTTGTAGTGTTTAAATACAAAATGATGAATCTTGCATTGTCTGTAGTGTTCATGTTCTAACATCTTAGTAATTGGAAACGATTCGGTGTGATTTGGAGTGTGTTCATTCTGGCTTACCTACATGAGAAATATCAACAATCTCGGGCCCTGCTACGACCGCCACAAGCGTTTTCAGTATAAGAATAAGTGGAAAATTATCGGCTTCTTATTCTCTAGAGACCCGTTCATGCGTTGATCCATTGTTGGCTGCATCGAAAATGTTCTTCCTATTATTATTTGCTGCATTAGCCGAGATGTATTTACAGGACCATCAGAATCAAACTAAGTTTGGATATTGAAGAAGAAAAGACAAAGCTTAGATTAAAGTATCGTCCTTATGAAAACAATTTACAATTTTATAGCTTTGAGGAATCAAAAAAATCAAAGTGTTGGGTTTGAAATAAAAGCGGATTTAGGTACAACTTAGTACAACTATATAATTTAAAATTACAATTAAAATAAATAAATAATAATAATAAAAAGGAGACACATACGCCGACAAAAAGGGACATGTGCACAATCAAAGTAACATGTGTGCCGTCAATTTTGTACATAATTGTACCCTAAATGTCCAGTTGTACGAATATCCTAATAGTTGTACTTTTACGATTTTAGCGTTTTTGTAGTTGAACCTTGATATAAATTATTATGTTGTGGTTGTGCACATGATTTTCGACTATTAATTTTCATTTACGAGGTTTTCATATTACAAGTTGCGCAAAATCATATATTTTGCCTCTTTTGCATCATAAGATGGTTAACATTAACAAAGTTTTCCTTATATTATAAGGTGTGTTTGATGTGAAAACAAGAATGTGTATTAGGAAAATAATAAATTCATGTTATCCATATTTTTAATCGCTTCCTTATAGTTTAAGATCTATTTTGAGTTCTTAAGTGGATGATTTCTTTATAGTTTTTTATATTTGTTGAATATAATTTTATTATTATTTTTTTTATTAAGTAGTTGCTAGTAGTTTAACCATAGGAATCTAGTTTTACCAAGTTTGTGCAAAATATAGATACATATACAAATATATACACAAAGCAATACGAAATACAAGTACAAATACAAACCCGGATTGTTCTTAATGAGAGAAAAAATACAGAATTGGTCTTAGTTGAACATTAAGGAACACAATTGTACAAACCCGGTATATACCTATACATAATTGTTCTTAGTTGTACTTTGCTTGACCAGGTAGTACAAACCCGATACAGACACACAAATTAAGTTTCACTGCTACTTTCACTCTGCAACCACCTCTCCAAGTTTATTCCAATCATATACTTGTTACTCGTCTTCCAGCGACATTCTACAGTGGATGGAAAATGCTTATCTTGATTTCTTCCCGATTTTTTGGTGTAATCTGGCGGTAAGGCGAACAATTCTTGTATATCATCAGGAATACTCCACTTAGTTTCGTCTATATGTGCAATTCGTTCTCCACATAAGTTATCTACTCCAAAGCTGTTTAACTTCATCTATCCTCCAAAGATGAGGTCTTAAACGATATAGCGTAGATGAAATTTTTTGAAATCCATTTATACTCATCTTCGTTCTCTGAATAGTATCTTCCATAATCAAAATGTATGTTTGTGTGGATTATGCTTATTGTCTCCTTAAAATATAATAAAAATAGGGCAAATTGCTGTTTTTACCCCAAAATTTTGTTTTATGACAAAATACACCGTCCTTTCAATCAAATGCTGCGCTACACTTTCGAGGTGGAAAATTACAGTTACCCCCTTATGACCAAACAAAAAACGCGAAACCGCTTTTACCATTTTAACCTTCGCGACATGTCAGACTTCTATAGAGGTCTGACATTTAGACTCTACTAGAATTCTGATTGATTTCTCTTACCAGACTTCTCTCAGACGTATTCGAGAAGTCTGATATAGATTAAAATAGTAAATTTAAATTTAAAAATTAAAAAAAAAATTGTTAAAACTTTTTTCTACAATAATTAAATATAGACGATTTTGATGTATAGAAATTAATATTTCATAAAATTGAATCAAATTAAACAAGGTTAGTTAATTATGCCTATACCTCAATAAATATCAGACTTCTTCGAGAAGTCTGATACAGATTTAATTAGTAAATTTAAATTTATATAAAATTATTTTGTTAAAAATTTCTTATACATAAATTAAATATAGACGATTTCGAAATATTAAAATTAAATTTCGTAAAATTGAATCAAATTAAAAACATGTAAGGCAAAGTAGGTTGTAAACCTCAAAACATGCTTTGTAATGGAAACATTTACATATAACTTTAGGGTTAGATTCATGGTTTAGCAAATTGACATTTGAAATTTTAAATTTGCACATATGTGTTGTAATGTGCATATATTTTACGAATTTGATGCTTCCTAGAAGTTATGTTTTAATATTGTCACTCATAAATGCTAAATATTAGATTTAGGGTTACTCGGACTTATTGGAGAAGTCTGAGAGAATCGGGATTTCTCAGACTTCTCAGAAATTACCAGACTTCAATTTTAATCTGATTTTTTAAAAGTCAATTGCAAAACTACCCTCTCGTTGACCATATGGGTTTCATCAGACTTCTAAAGCAGTTTGAGTATACAACTCATATCTGAAAATCGACGATATGCAAAAATTCGTACCTATATCCGTTTAGAGTTTGTTTTCACCCTCGTCGAACGCCCAGAACGTCTAATATCACCAAAATCCCGCAAGCCCAGTCGTGTTTTGCCATTTTTATGACATAATTTCCGATTTTGGTACGTTTGAATCGGAAAATCAGTGGGAAAATGGGAGAAATCGGAGAGAGAAGTCGCGAAAAGTGTTTACGAGCTCTATTCTTGACCTTTAATGGCGGAAAACGGGTTAGTTACTGCATTCAATCGTTGACGATGGTGGTTGTCGTGGTTTCTCAGACTTGTCAGAGAATCGGGGTTTCTCAGACTTGTCAGAGAATCAGGGTTTCTCAGACTTCTCAGAGAAGTCTGAAACGTATTTAATTTGAAAATTTAAATTTAAAAAATATTAAAAATTTAGTTTTTAGAAATTTTTACTACATAAATTACACATACTCATTGTTGCTGTATATAAATTAAAAGTCCATAAAATTTAATTAAATTAAATCATTGGAGATGAATTTGGATCTAAACACAAGTTTGCGGTTTCTCAGACTTCTCCGAGAAGTCTGAATTGTATTTAATATGAAACTTTAAATTAAAAAAATAATTAAAAAATATTTCATACAAATTTTCGATACATAAATTAAACATAATCATTGTAGATGTATATAAATTTAAATTACATAAAAGTTAGTCAAAATAACTGAGTATGAGATAAATTTGAATCTAAAAACCATGTAGGTAAGATTTTACTGTTTACGGGCTCAATATTTGTTGGATTAGGGTTCAAAGTTTGCCCTTGGAGTGTAATTAACTATAAAAGAGTGTGAACATCGAGTTATATATTGCATTGTGCAAATAACAAAGAAAACAAGAGTTTTGTCTATGTTCGACATATGAAGTTGGATATCCTGTTCTTATCTGTAGGGTTATATTGAGAGTTTCTAAATTTTTAATTCATAATATTTTTTTTACATATACTGGTTAGTTTGTGACTAAGTTAAACGAGTTTTATGTTTGTTTTAAGTTTTCTATATAATATGATGGTATTTAAGTAGTAATTATCAAGTTTAGGGTTTATCAGACTGCCATTTCAGTCTGGTCATGTCCATGGTTTATTAGATTTCTTGATAGAAACATGTGAATTAACCTGAAATAAGTTACCCTACTTGTGATTTTACCCCATATATAAACTAAAGTTACCAACCCTAATATGTAAAAGTCATTATCGACTCTCTCTCTCTAAAACAGGAAGAATCTCTCTCTCTCTCTCTCTCTAAACTCTCTCAAACATCTCTCCGAAAACCCTCGTGGCCACCGCCACTGCCGTCGTCAGCTTCTTCAGTCTGGTAATTACCTCTCCTTTTTCGTGTCACCTTACCAGTCCCTCCATCTATCTCTCTTCATCTTTTCATCACAACTCCATTTTCTTGTAGGTCAAATCACCACCGCCACCGCCCTCGCCGTCGTCAACTTCATCTTTGCAACTGAGTTAAGCTTCCTAGAAACAAGTTTTTCGCCTTCTACTCTACTTTTTCTGAAATTTTTTTAGATCTATACGAAATAAGACCATTTCTCCATGTTATTTGCCTAGATCTAAACAAACAGATGGTTTTTTATAATTAATTCCATTTTAGATCTACAAGATAAAAGTCCATTTTCTATGTCAAACAAAAGTTCTAGGTCTGGTATGTATTTTGATGCTTGGTTGTATTCAATCCAAAAAAAACTTGAAAATTACTATATTAGAAGTATGAAAGTGAATTAGACTCGATACGAAGTCTGATACTTGATCTGATCTGAATTAGACTCGATTAGAAGTCTAAAATTATACTTTCATTTAATTAGACTCTGTTAGAAGTCTGAAATTTGAGTTTGTACGAATTAGACTTGAGAAGAAGTCTGAAATTAGACTTTTCCGAATTAGACTCTTTTAGAAGTCTGAATTTCGACTTGATTTTAAATTAGACTTTATTAGAAGTCTGGCTTTAGACTTGTTTTAATTTTTGCGACTGTTTTCTGGTACACAGGATGGGGCGATTTAGTCACCTACCAACGTCGAGTAGTTCATGTTCAACAGGTCGACGTCGATCCGGATCATCCTACAGATTCCCCAAGAAATGCTTCTGCGGTCTGGAGCCCGTCATGCGAACATCCACTACTCATGCGATAATCCAGGAAGAAGAGTCTTCGGATGTCGTAACTATGATGTAATGGCCTCTATATGTCATGTGGTTCGTTTGTTTTTTGTTCTGCTTATTATAATTTGGGATCTTAATATGATTGTATAAATGTGGCTGTGTAGGATGGTGGTTACCATATAGTGAAGTTGTGGGATTAGGCTATGACTGAGGAGTTTAACGATGTAAAGCTGTATGTTGACCAACATGGTCAACTAATTGATGGCATGTTCGTTTCTAATGCTCAAAGCGACAAGTATTTGTCCACGTTGCTCGATGACGTCAAGGTAACGAAGGAAGAGAAAGCTCAATTGAAGGAGCGGTTGACGGAGAAGCCATGTGGCCATATAATGCGTGGCGTCGAGTTGAAGAGTTTAACGTTCGCTGGTGCTATTATTATCGTCCTAGTCATTTTTATCTGTTTTGATTTCTTGTAATATGTGACAATTTGTAACCAAAATTTATATTTTTTCCATGGAACGAGATATTTGATTATGAAGTCGGTTTAATTTACCAGTTTCCTTTTTTACTATGTCAGACTGTTTATGAAGTCTGAATTTATTAGACTTCTTTCGAAGTCTGAAAAACTTAAACTTTTGAAAACTTTCACAAGTCTGGTCCTGAAAATATCACCATTTCAGACTGCATAACGAGTCTGGCAGTAGAAGTATTTGAAAAATACTTCTAAGCGGCAATTAAAAATATTAGAAAAAAACCGCAGAAAAAGCGGGAATTTTGCAGCCCAAAATTTTCAGACTTCTCGCTCAATTATATCATCACTATCAGACTGCTAAAAGAGTATGATATCAGACTGCGTTAAGAAGTCTGACATCAGATTGCGAAAGCGGTATTTTTATGTGGTAAAACCATATTTTTTAACCGCCGCTTAAGACACATTTTTACAGTTACCGAAGCAAATAACTTTTAACCGCCGCTTAGGAAGCATATTTACAATTACCAAAGCAAATAACAAAAAAAAAACACTGATTCTCTCTCGGAGAAACTGAACCGACATCTTCGTTTCGCTGCCGGAATTCATCGCTTACATCGTCTCATGTGCCTTCGACGGTAAGATTCTTCTACTCCTCTCTTCGCCGCAAACCGTCACCTTCTCGATACTGATTTCTAGAACTCAGCGCTGAACTCTTGTCTTTTTTGATTTACAGATCTGGTTTCTCTCTCCTCGCCGTTGTGACCGCTCCTTCAAGTCTTCCATAGAGGGTAAAAGATTCAAACTGAGCAATAATGTTTAGATCTTTGGGTTTGAGTTGTATTGTGTTCTGTGGATTTTCTGGATTCGTCCGATTTCTTCATGAATAGCCTTCGTAGTTAACTCTGACTATATTTCGTCAGACTGCAAATAGAGTCTGAATTTGAGTAGTCAGACTGCATATGACGTTTGACTTTAAGTTTTTAGACTGCTAATGGAGTCTTGTTGTGGTTGATGCAGATTTTAGACATAATGGCGGAATGTGAATTCCTTCCAAGGATGTTCACAACCGGGTATGAGCCTCAACCAGACAAAAGCATACACTACTTCAGCAATAAAAGAGATCTCATGGACGCTCTCCAAGAAGCACTGGATGATGATGAGTGGGAAGAGCTTCGCAACTCAGCCTTTAGGGTTTTTGTGAAGTGGCATGAGCTGAACTTCGTATGGTGTTCAAGGATGGTGCACTACATGCTTACTATGCAACTAGAGGTAGATCAGAAGCATGAGCTTTGGTGTCTTCTTTGCCTTCAACCGGTGAGGTTTTCCCTCCATGAGTTTCAACAGATAACCGGACTCAATTGCGACTATGTTGAGAATTTGGAGTACCCGGAGGTTGAGTATACAACCGATATGAGAGCAATGTGGGAGCTTCTTGGGCTGGATTTCGAGGTAGGGCTAAGTTATTTTCAGTTACTGGACGGTTGCAACAGATGTCGAGGCTGGGAACAGGAAGATAGGATTTGGTTGGGCTACCTAGCCATCTACACGAGCTTCATTGAGGCTCAACACTGGTCAGTTTCCGCAAGGGCTGACATGACTAAGCTACTGTTGTCTCCAGGGGCGTTAGAAGCATACCGATGGGGAAGACTGGCCTTCAAAATCTTGGTAGATTCTGTCAAAACAGAGGCAAACAAAAAAATCCAAGATGACAAAAACTATCAGGTTGAGGGCTTCGCTGAGGTCTTGAACATATGGGTATATTGGGCCTATCCCGGGATTGCTATGCTTTATGGAATGCACTTGGAAGATAACCCAACCCCACCGCTCTTGGCTTACAAAAGATCAAGGAATCGGAAGAAAGTCGATTTAGAGTTGCGCAAGTAGGTATTTTACCGACCTTTTTTCCTTAAAATTCACCTTTGATTGCTCTATGTCAGACTGCAAATTCAGTCTAATAAGTTATCAGACTAATTTTGAAGTCTGAATTTTTCCCAGACTTACTTTGCAGTCTGAAAGTTGTTACCAGACTGAATTTGCAGTCTGAAATATTGAAATCAGACCTTTTTTGAAGTCCAAAACTTTATACCATACAGGATATGCAGTCTGGTAGATTTTATTTATTTTTTACATACTAATATACATTTTGATCGTTGACTTGTACTTGCAGACCCGTGTCACCAACTTCGTCATCAATGAGTTTGAGGACATGTTCCCCTGGTGGGACGATGGTGAGGATGATGAGAAAGTTGTGAACATTGTGAAAGCAATGTTGAGTGAGTTTGAGCGCCCTTGGAGGTGGAGTTTTAAACACTGGAAGTCTGAAGGTGTGTTCGCCATTGTCAAGAAAGAGGTGCCGCTTTTTAAGTCTGAGGGTGGTCTGAAGAAGGCCAAGGGAAAGGGTGTTAAGAGGAAGGTTGTTGATGATGATGGTGAGGATGTTGATGATGATAAGAAGCGAACAAAATCATGCGGTGATGATGGTGGTGAGGTTGTTTATTGATCAAGTCGGTGGGTTCTCAAATGAATGAACTTTTTAGTCTTGTTAAAGAAGGGTTTAAGTAGGTGGGTGAGAAGATGAATGAACTTGAGAAGGAAGTTAGGTTGTTAAGGGGAGAAAAGAGGAGGAAATCTGGTGTTGAGAAGTCTGATGGTGGTGTTGAGAAGAAGTCTGATGATGGTGGTAAGGTTGATGATGGTGGTGATAAGAAGTTTAACGGTGGTGAAGATGGTGGCCGAGCTGGCATCGATGGTGGTGAAGATGGTGGTGAGGCTGGGGCGGGGAAACGTAAAAAGGCTCCGCGGAAGAATATTACACCCACAAAATTGTTGTGAAGCCTCCTAAGCTTGACGCGGTTGTTGAAGCTGCAGTCCAAAAAGGACCTGAAAAAGAAGCTTCAGCGGTAGAGGATGCAAAGGAAGCCCTGGCTGAAGACAACCTGCCCAACCGTTTGAGGCCAAGATTCAGATTGTGGTGGATGTTGGGGCTAGTGTCCCAAACCCTCTACCAAAATAAGTTCAAGAAAGGAGAAGTACTCTAAGACTTAAGGACAAAGTCGTTACTTAATATGCAGTATAAGCGTGATAGTTGTTTGTAAAAACCTGAACCTATGTGCAACTAAAAACTAGTTATTTCGCTTTGTTGTTGTGTTTGATGTGAACATGGTTATCTGGTATTAGACTGAGACTTAGGTCTGATTTTGGTGTTATTTTAATCTCTGTCAGACTTCTTTAGAATTTATATTGCAGTCTGTAGGTGGCGTGGATAGTGTTAGATTATTTTTCTTAGACTTTTATTGCAGTCTGACGGATGTGAGTTTTTATTTATTTTATAAATGCAGAGTAGTGTCGTGCGCAGCGAACAGAGTGTTCTTATCGTCGATAAGGCGGCCACGGGCGTAAACTTTGATGCTGCATATATGTCGAAACAAGACACTAAGCAGGCAGCTGCTGGAGCTTATGTAAAGGCGAAGGCTCAAGAACTCAAACAGAAAGAGCAGGATAAGAAGGAGAGAAAGAGCTCAACCAAAGTGCAGATCACACCGACATATGATCCTTGTGCTCCGGTAACCAGGACGGAAGTGAAGACACTTAATGATCAAGTCAAAAAACTGCCGTATGTCGTCACACTTTACCTATATTCTAGAATAATTAGCTCGATGTCTAACACGCATAATATATTCTGTAGGGGTTATCCGAAGAGGGAGGCGAACACATCCCTATCTTGGTACTACGATCTGCGCACCCCCAAGGAATGGCTGCATGACACGGTTAGTATATAATCTGGTCGGGTTTAATGATTTTCTGTTCTCAGACTTGATTTGCAGTTTGACATTGTTGTTATCTCTTTTAGACTTCCTTCAGACTTCTTTAGAGGTCTGGTGTCAGACTTCTTTTCAAGTATGGTGAAAGAATTTCTTTTCTCAAACTTGTTTTGCAGTATGACATTGGTGTTCTCTCTTTTAGAGTTTTTTTAGACTTCTGTTTAAGTCTGACATTTTTTGCACAATGTTGACTGAATGCAGCAAATAGATGATGGGATTGATCTGATGAGGCTTCGACAACACGAACACCCGGAATGGTTCAGGTCCGAGAGGCTGACCTTCATTGACATGCATCTGAGTAATTTGTGGAAGAAACATTATGCTCATTTTGTGAAGAGCGGGGAAGGAGAAAATGTGATGCCCACGACAAGGAGGTTGCCAGCTGGTGTATGGGATTACCATACTGGTGAACTACCCTTATTCCTGAAATCAAACATGACTTGGGGGCTGGAAATTGATTACATACGTTGGGGGAAATCATTGGATAGCTATTATGATTTCTATCCTGGATAGGCACGTAACCATATGGGACAGCATCATTGGACCGAAAACCCATGAGGTGGTAGGAGCGGCAGTGGCACCTATATGTGAGATCTTTCCATTCGTGATGCATTGTTTGGCCCCAGTAGATGATAGGTGGAATTATCCCCTTAAGCGATACACCTACACGATTGTAAGGAGCCCGGAACTTCCCCAAAACATCTAGACAGGTGATTGTGGGGTGTTTTGTTTGAAGTTCATTGAGTTTCATTCTCTTGGGATGCCGTTTCCGAAGTGGCTGTGTGATAATAACATGAAGACTTGCAGAGAGAAGCTTGCGTATGGGATATTAATTAAGCTCTGCCGAACAGGTGAAGAGGCTCGTACCGACACCGAGAATGAATTGCTAGACGTCTACGAACAGGTGAAGTAGAGTTCCTCTTTAACTTTTGGATTCCCGAGAACAATGGATTCTTGCATATATTTATCTTTTGTAGATGTAAGAAAAACTCATCCATCTTTTGGCTTACTTTCTGCTGGAATTTTTTGTGCCATGCCAATTGTAATGTCAAAAGCGTGTTGGGCATAGGTAGGGTATTTCTAGGGTAATTGGTTTAAGACTTCTATAAAAGTCTGGTGTCAGACTTCTATTTCTATCTTTTGTAATGAATTTCTGTTATTAGACTTATATTGCAGTTTGGAAAGGGTGTGATTTTCTTAAGACTTATTTAGACTTGACGAGATGCAGCAATCACATAAGTACTACAAATTAAGTTTAAGCCAACAACAACAACCAACGATTAACACGACAAGTTCTTAGACTTAAACAACTTAAAAAATGACTTGGAAACGAAATATTGTACTGGAAAGACACCAACATACTCCTCTCAGACTTTCTTCACACTTCTCTATCAGACTTTTAAATTGCATTCGTCAGTACATCAGACTTCCACCAGATCTAATCCTTCTCAGGTTTGGTTACCTGTCTCCACCGAAAACGACAGCAGCTTCTCATATACAGTAGATAGATGAAAACAACTATAAAATAGGTGAGTGTAAGGTGATTTAGCTTACACAATTTGGTTTTTTGTGGCCTGGTTGTTTGCAATTAGAACAAGTATATTGCTTGGGAAGCTTCCGTGGTTTATTGCCCTTTGTCTTGGCAATTTCTAGCCAAGTTTGCTACCTCGACTTTTGAGGTCTTCCAGGAGGACGAGGATTATGCGGGGGAAGGACACGTACGGTGTCAGGAGCTTTCATAGTACAGTTCTTCGGAAGGATGTTCATTGCGTATGCCTGAAACAGATAGTCCCTACCGTATGATGGGCATGGCAGCGTATATGGGTGTAGATCAAGTTCTGGTGCAGCGCATATTGCATGTGAGCAAGGTATATTTTCGTAATCGCACACACCACATTCACACGTTCAGTTGTGCAAGTCGACCACACAATCCCTATGTCCTCCCTTAACAACGAATCGATATCCATCAACGCGTTCTGCCGTCATGAAGTCCGCATAATATTCACGAATAGCCATCAAATATTCAACTCATCTGCTAAATTTTGTTGTGAGACTCAATGCATCTAGCCGCCTTTTACAAAACCACGTCCCTAGCTTCTCTTGTATGAACTCCAAAAGGAAAGAGATAGGATATCCTTTTGCCTTCTTGACTACGGAGTTTATAGTTTCGGCAATGTTGCTCATCTTTATGTTGTACCTTTCTCCAACAAAATGAACGCGGTTAACGCAAGTGAAAACAAGACTGCAATAGAAGTCTGATAAAAATCAGACTGCAATAGAAGTCTGATAAAAATCAGACTGCAATAGAAGTCTGATAAAGACGAATCAGACTGCACAAGAAGTCTTATAAGAAAAATGCATTTTCAGATTATACATGTCTCCATCGAATTCAACGCATGACCATAGACTCGGATCCGCCTCCTCCAAGTATCTAGCAAGGTCAGGATTTACCGCTCGTAAGGAGGCCATGTATCAGTTAAAATCGTACATCGTATATGCGTACGCCGCATTTTTCACCAAGTACAAAAGATGTTTTCCCCTTAACTTTGTGCCTACGTTATTTGGTAGATGGTAATAACAAATCCCTCGCTTTGCGCAAGGAAGAACCTTTTCAATAGCATTCTTGATGGATGTGTGCCTATCTGAGACTATGACCAGAGGATATTGGTCTGAAATGCAGTCTCTAGGCTTTGTGAAAAACCACTCCCACGAGGCATCATTCTCAGAGTGTACAATGCCAAAAGCCAACAAAAATATTTGAAAATTGGCGCCTTGTGAGGCTGCCACTAGCATAACACCTCCATACGGCCCGTAAGATGTGTCCCATCTACCACAATGACTCTTCTAAGATACTTAAATCCCTCTATGGAAGCTCCAAATGCTAGAAATAGATATTTAAATCTATTCTCCTCATCTAGTTCTAGAGCAGTCTGCGTTCCCGGGTTGGTTTGCTCGATTCCATGCAATAAAGCAGGCAGTCTCTCATAGCCATCTTCCGATGATCCTCTCACCAACTTTTGAGCATGTAACAACGTTCTGTATGCGGTTCTGTAGCTCATCTTAATCCCATACTGCTTGTTCATTGATACAAAGACATGCTTTGGTGTAATCTTCTCAATTATTCCAAAGCATTCTAGAAACAACCAACCAATATAACGCGGAGTATGATGTTATTTCTTAGCCTTCTGGTCCAGCGTTGAATATGTGTGGGCTCTATTGTAGATCATCACCCAAAACTTGTTTGGTTCGTTCTTGACAGCCGCTCGAAGCTTCCAGTTGCATCCTTCCACAAGACATTTAGCGACAAACAGGCTCTTGTCAGACTTATCTACTGTAAATGCGTATTTCCTCATTATCGCCGTCAAACGCAGCTCTAATATAAGATCTTGCTTGCTATCAAAACACTTTTCGAGAAAGATGCCGTCGGACCAATTTCTTCCTTGACCAGCAAATCGTTCAGCCACACGCTGCAACTCGTAAGTCTTATTATCTTCGTCTTCTTTATCATCTTCATCTTCATCTCCCACTTTCCCATACATGCTATAATCTACACCATCATAGTAAGACTCAGCGTGTTTCTTGAAAACTTGCTCTGGCCCATCGCCACCACCACCATCACCACCATAATCACCACCACCACCACCACCACAAATAGAATCTTCTGATACTGAGCCCACATTTTCGTCTTCCCGGTCTTTTTCTTCGTCATCTTCATCTTCATCTTTTATATTGTGATTCCCCGCATCTTGATATGCCAAACCGGATCGGCTCGAGACACAAATATGGATTAAATGCGCACTAGCTAACTCGACCATGCTCCTTACTTGCCTATCATTTGTGACATAAATTGGAGGGCTATCTGGACCGATCTGTTGCAAGAGTGGTTCCGGTAACGGATATGATAACTCCACCAACTCGGTGTTCTTGTCCAGCATATAATCAACTTGTACCATCTCAACAAGTTCACAATATGTAGAACGATCAGCCAAAGTGATAAACCGCCCTCCTTTGAGAGTATCCACCACAAAATGCTAAATCTGGTCTCTCACAACCCATTCACCAAAATTAACAAGTAGATGCACCATTATCTGTAAAAACAATCATGGAAAAACAACATTAGCGATCTTAATGGAAATATCAGACTTCTTCGCGAAGTCTGATTCTATTAGCTACATTGGCAGAATTATTAAAAAAAATTATTTAAAAATAATTACCGAGCATAAGCATGTAAAACTAACGCAAGAGGAACATATACAACTAACACACATATAAAAATATTTAAAATCAAAGAAATTCATCACAAATATACAAAAAAAAAATGTTTTTAAAAAATTTGTCAATCCAGACTGCCACAGAAGTCTGACAAACAGTACGTCAGACCTCTATAGCAGTCTGAAAAAGAGGGTATTTTTGAAATTAGAATGTTACAAAGCAGACTGCGAATGCCGTCTGACGAAAAGTTATCAAAGCAGACTTCTATCGCAGTCTGACAAAAAGGGTATTTTTGCAATTGACCCAAACTTTGACTTTTTTGTAAGGTGCATTAGATGTCTGAGAAAAAGAAAAAGGTATATCTGCAATTGACCAAAATTTTGACTTTTTTTGTCAGACTTCTCCTGCAGTCTGAAAAAATTATGGGGTAGTTTTTCAATAGACCTAAGTTTGACTTTCGTTCCCAGACTTCCAGGGCAGTCTGAAGAAATCATTCAGACTGCGATAGAAGTCTGACAGAAATTGGTGTATTTTTTGCGTTGACTAAAATCTTTGATATCAGACTTCTTTAGCAGTCTGAAAGATTTCATCATTTTCAGACTGCCATAGAAGTCTGAAAATTTTTCCCTCCTTTTCAGACTGCCAAAGAAGTCTGATACTTTTTCCTCCATTTTGGTCAACTTTTGAATTTTTTTGGTCAATTACTACCAGTACCCTTTTTTCTGACTTCTGATTCCGTCTGAAAAAACAGTCAACGTCCGGTCAAAGTTGCTCATTTTTCCTTCATACTGGATATGAAGTCTGAATAAAAAGTCAAGTTTTCGGTCAATTGCAAAACTACCCTATGCCTCGATTAGAAGATTTTTCTTGATTTTTTTGTTTTCAAAGGAAATTACCAGACTTCAATTTTAATCTGAGTATTTAAAAGTCAATTGCAAAACTACCCTCTCGTTGACCATGTGGGTTTCATCAGACTTCTAAAGCAGTCTGAGTATACAACTCAGATATGAAAATTGACGATATGCAAAAATTCGTACCTATATCCGTTTAGAGTTTGTTTTCACCCTCGTCGAGCGCCCAGAACGTCTAATATCACCGAAATCCCGCAAGCCCAGTCGTGTTTTGCCGTTTTTATGCCATAAAATGATTTCGGTAAGTTTGAATCGAAAAATCGAGGGAAAATGGGAGAAATCGGAAAGGAGAACTCGCGAAAAGGAAGTCCGAGCTCTATTATTAGGCTTTAATGGCGAAAAATGGGTTAGTTACTGCATTAACTCGTCGACGATGGTGGTTGTCGTGGAGGTTGAGAATTGATGGCAATGGTATTTCCGTAATTAAGTTAGATCTGAAATTGTTTTTTGTCTTTTGAAAAAACCGTTAGACTCTAACAGCAGTCTGAGGAATGGGATTTGCGTGAATACCCAAATTCTTAAAGGGTAATTCGTGGGATTCTGAAAAAGAGGAGAGGAAATGGGCATTTTTAGCTTTGACTTCAAATTGTAGGGTATTTTTGCTAAAATGCCATAAAAATACTCAATTAGCAATTACACAAGTTGTCACAATAAATTTTTTTTTGTACTAGTTGTCATATATCTCTCAGTTTTACCATTTGTACCAGTTGTCCTATATCTGCAGATTTGGTGAACTCGGGTTCTAATCTACCTAATAATCACTACGATTCAACAACTACAATCGAAAAATTACCAATGCAAAGACCTACTCGTCCCATAAAATTTGGTTACCAACCCAATTTGCATACCGAAACAAGCAATTTTCAAATCCAATCCTTAAATTGTGAAATCCCCAAATAACAATTCCTAAGAAGAACTCACGCAGTTTTGAAGCTTCAACAATGGCGGAGGAGAGAGAAGCTAAGAACCAGAAAGCGATTGCAGAGGAGGAGGAGGCGGAGGCGAGGGCCGGCGAGATGCCTGATTAAGCTGGGGGTTGACAGCGGAAACTGGATCGGGAAAGAAGAGGAGATGAAATATGTAATTATTTTCTTTTCTTTTTCTTTATTGTTTTTCTTTTCTTTTTCGTTTTTAGTTTAATGTAATTATTTAAAATAAAAATATACATTTGTTGACTGTTGACTAAATTCATTAAGAGCACAATTGTCAAACCACATTAAGAGTGGCACTTAGATTAATTGATGAAACATGAGATCAATTTTCAAACCAAGATGGCATTTGTGACTCTCGCCCGTCTAATGTTGACGAACGGACTTATTGCTGAAATATTTGTTTTTTCCCTCTGAAAATGCAATTTATGAACTGCATACAGTCAGGTGCACCTAGTAGATACATAAGGGCATGTACATGTAGATATCAAAGAATAAAGAGTGAATTTAGTGTATATGATATATTGACCAAAAAATTAGATAATAACTTGGAAATTGGTAAAGAGGAAAGAGAAAACCTAAAATACTCTTTGTTTTTTTTAATAATTACATAAATGTCATTGGTCTGAAAATCATCTTCTAATAGAAGAATCTGGCGACACTGTTCATCAACGGGGGTTGTTACTATTCATCAAAACTCAACGGCTACTGATATTCTCATATTTTACTTGTTTTAGTATGCATTCTACTTAGTGTTTTGAGTCACATGTATGCATAATCATTGTGTTCCTTAGTGTTTTGGTCCAAATTAGAGTCCAGCTAATTTGCATTAGGTCCTAGTGAGTCTTGCATTCATTTGGAGTGTTTTCTAGGTGTTTGGAGACATACTGATGATGTTTGGAGTTATGGAGCATTAGAGAAGGAAGAGTCTATCCGGAGCATTTGAGAGAACTGGCAGGACGAAGTGTCTCGGATCAGATTCAGCCTCAATGATCTTCATGAAAGTTGTAGCCAAATGCGTTAGCTGTCAACTGGAGGTGGTTTGAGACCATTCGGACATGTGTTCCAGGAGATATGTTTTACCGAAGTTGTATCCGTCTGGCCGCGAGACCAATGCACATCACCACCCATACGGTATTGGTCCAGGGACCTGTACCGGTCCAGTGCACCATCCAGCATCCATCCGGTGTGTCTTTATCCAGTTTTGGTCCAGGGACCTGTAACGGCCCAGAGCTCTCCGTTTGTGCCGGCTGCTTTCATCTGGCGTACACCTTCTTTCCGTTTGTGTCAGCTTAGCATCCTTCCCCCATCCATCCGGTGTGTCTTCATCCGGTATTGTTCCAGGAACCTGTACCGGCCCATGGCCTTCTCCTTGTGTCGGCTGCCTTCATCCGGTACAGGCCACCACTACAAGTCAAAATACCACCCAAAGCGACTGAAAGATCAGGCCAAACGAAGAACTTACACTCGGATTTAGCTTGCAAAGTCATTTTAGACGTTGTAGATAATTGAGTTAGCTGTCTTCTGGAGGTGTTTGAAAGTCATTATGAGCACTGGTTCAAAAGATACATCAGATTTAGCAGGGACATATCTATCTGGCGCCCAAACGGATTATGCACAAGAACTTCATGCCGCCCTTGTTTCATCTGGTACAGCCATCCGGTATGGATCCAGAACAGACCACTTAGACCCAGTTTTAACCGGACTGACCCGGTTCGCCCCATTTCATTATAAATACTTTCTAGACCTAATTTTTATGGGCTATGCTTTCTTTTATGCTTTCTTTTATCTTGTTCTTGGGCAAAGAAACCTCTTTTTGGGTTCTAAACATTTTGTAAGAGACATCTTGAGGTTTTGAGAAATTAAAAGTATTGGTTTTTTAATTTCTCTAATCTTTTTCATTATTAATCATCTAATCATGGGATCTAACACTTTTCTTATGAGATTTGTTGGTTCCACCATGATTAGTGAGTACTTCCCTTTTAGATCGTTGGGCTTGGTAGATTAGGGATTTCTTTTGTTAATCTTTGATGTCTAGAGCTTAATAATGTTATTTCCTTTCTTATTTAGTGGTTTTAATACTAGATTAGGCTAGACAGAGTTAATCTAGATCATAGGAAATTTCATGCACACAAGGTGTTTGATGAAATTTCCCAATGAACTAAATAAGAGATTTTCATACTTAGCCCATGAGAGTGAATGTCTAAGGTGAATCTTGGCTAATAGAACCTATGTTTAATGCTTGTTAATTACATTTTCACAAATGAGAATTTGATCTTGAATTTGTAATTAGTGATATGATTAGTGATAAGAGATTATGCTAATCTTGATTAGTGTTCTAGGCTTAAGAAAATGCACTTTTGTGATTGGATAGACATCATTGCTTAGTTTAAGATTTCCCCTAAATCAATTGCCTTGCCCAAAGATCCTCTTTTAATCATTGTCTTAATCGTTTTTAGTGCTATTTACTTGTTTGCTTGTTTAATTTGAATTATTAGGTTGTTAGAAAACCAAAACCACACTTGTTTGCTTGGATTAAAGAGTTTCTTGCATTCTTATTGCATTGAACAAACCCCAATTGGATTGACACCTAAAATATTGCAATGACACGAGCATATTTAGGATTGATTCTTGAGGAGGAAAAATCTTACTTATCAATTGGCGCCGTTGCTAGTTGGGGTTCTAGTTTAGTCAATAGGATTTAGATTCTTTTTGAGATTACGCTTTTATTTTCTTTGTTTGCTAATCTCTTTCTCTAGTCTTCTATTTTCATATAGGTGTATGAACAAAATGGCTAGAGGTGGACACAACCTTGTTGAGCCAGTCGATGACATACATCTATTGGAACATGGACTTAAAGAAAGGAGAGAAAGAAGACGAGCTCAACACATCGAGAGGTTGGGTATGGACAACGTTGAAGAACCTCCGGTTGGTAACTTCAATGAGAACGTTGCTTTTGAGAAAAAACAATGGAATTGTGGTAATGGAAACCACAGAGCTAATGGTGGAAATGGAAACCCACAAGTTCAAGCACACCCGCCCGTAATGGTATAGCTCAAAACCACCCTCAACGAGCTCAAAACATTGCTGGAGCGGGTGATGCCGCCAATGTTCATGCCAACCGCCAAGGAATTCAAGCACCACCGGTTGAGAATAACAACTTTGAAGTCAAAGCTAGCTTCATCAACATGGTGCAAAGCAACAAATTCCATGGCTTGGCGGTGGAAGATCCACTTGATCACTTGGATCATTTCGACCGGATTTGTGGATTGACAAAGATGAACGGTGTTTTCGAAGATGGCTTAAAGTTACTGTTGTTCCCATTCTCTCTTGGGGACAAGGCACGCCAATGGGAGAAAAATTTGCCTCAATGATCTATCACTACATGGAATGAATGCAAGAGGGCTTTCCTTGCCAAATTTTTCTCACCTTCAAGGACGGCCAAGCTAAGAAATGAGATCTCGAGCTTCACTCAACGCTCCACTGAGACTTTCAATGAGGCGTGTGAAAGGTGTAGGATTCAATGCCATCATCATGGATTCAATTACCCTTCTCTATCGAGCACACTCTGCCGTGGAGCGCTTCCAAAGATAATAATGTTGCTAGACACCGCTTCCAATGGTAATTTATTGGCCAAAGAAGTTAATGAAGCAATGGAGTTGGTAGAGAACCTTGCCCAAAGTGATGGAACCTATAGTGATGACTATGATCGGTCTACAAGGACCACAAGTGACTTTGAGGAGCAAAAAAGGACCAAGGATATGAAAGATCTAAATGAGAAGTTGAATAAGCAAGCCACTATGATTGACAAACTTCTCAATGCTTCTAAGAAGTCGATTTCAACAAGGTGGCTATCAACGAGGTTTCAACAACATCCAACACCAAGGTGGCTACTACAACAAGGCTTCATTTGTGCCTCAACCGACCTTTCAACAAAGTTTTGCACCACAAGCTCAAGGTAACAACACCATGCCTCAAGACCTTGAAATGAAGAATGTGCTTCAACAAATCCTACAAGGACAATCTAATGGAGCAATATATATAAGCAAAAAGATGGAGGACATCCATAATAAAGTGACTTGCTCCTACAATGATCTACACAAGAAGCTTGAAGCATTGAGCTCAAAGGTGTAACAAATGGAGCAAAAGGGAGCCACTACTTCATCACATTACCCTCAAAGTTCTTTAACAGGGAAGACAATACAAACCCCCAAGGAGTATTGCAATGATATATCCTCCAATGATGACCATGAAGCGGTTGTTAGAGAAATTGAGTTTTTACTCTATGGTTCACAAGTCGAAGAACTTACCCCTAGAGATGTTCCATCAAACCTCAATGCGGACATCGAGAAACAAGGGGGGGGGGACCCGTAGGAATGACCAAGGCACAAAAGAAAACGTTCTCAAGCTTCAAAGCAAACATGGATAAGATTGCTTTGCCTAGTGAGAGTGACTTGTCTCAAGTCCCACAACACCAAAAGTTCATCAAAATCATACTTGAGAACTGAGAGAAAGTGTAAGAGCTTATGACGGTCTTTGATTCACCAAGCACAACAAGGATTGAGCCTAAGTCTCTCCCCAAGCTTGGGAATCCCGGTAAGTTCTCCATCACTTGCTCTCTTGGAAACTTGAAGATAGATGATGCTTTGTGTGACTCGGGATCAACCGTGAACTTCATATCCTTAGAAATGGCCAAGATTCATGGGATTACTAGAATGGAAAACTATCCCTCCACCATCACGTTTGGAGACTCATCTTCAAAGAAACTGTTCAGCATTGTTAAAGATTATCCTCTTAAGGTTAGAGAGTGTCTTGTACCGACGGACTTCATTGTCATGGAGATGGGACAAACCAAAAAGCTTCCTCTCTTTCTCGGGACTCCATTTCTTTATACCGCCGGTGCAAGCATCGACTTCACGAGGAAGAGGGTAGTACTCAAGAATGTGAATGCCAAGGTCTTCTACCCAATCGTGCCTTCTTCTACCGCGGTTTGTGGCACGATCACTTGTGAGATAAATGGGGATAAAGCTCCAAGAGTTGAGTATGTTGGTATTTGTGCAACGGTGGGTTATGGTGATGATGAAGAAGCCCGTGCATTGGACGATTATTTCCTAGTATCCCTCTACCAAACCAAGATGAAGAATGAAGTTCAAAGTAGCACGGTTGCTAAGAAGAGGGCAAAGACCAAGGACACAGTGAAAAACGAGCCAAGTATGCTTGATGGTTCTAAGTCCGAGCTAAGCCAAACTTCCACCATGACTCTCACCCCTTGGAAACATCAAGATGGGGTGATTGAGTACAAAATCAAGTGTGAGGGACGGTCAAAGCCCTTTTCCTCGGTCAAGGCAATTCTCACACCGGAGTTCAAAGAGAAAGGGGAACCCGGTCTTCAAGTGATCATGTGCAAAGAGCTCAAACTTGAGCTCAAAGATCCACCATGGAGTGCTCACGCTCCTCAATTACCCTCCTAAAAGGGTAACCCAAGTCAAACTTAGCGACTTTAAACAAAGTGCACTTGGGAGACATTCCCATGTTTATCATTGTATATATTCTCTTTGATTTCCAATTTGATTTGTGTTTTTAGGGCCTTTTGATGTTTTTGTTGAGTGGTTGCAAGGTTCTTGATGGTCTCAAGGTCATGGGGAAGCAACAACGGTGTTCAATGTCGGAGCTCAAGTGCCTCTCCTAAAAGATCACACCACCACTCCCTTTTCTCTATCTCAAAGGTTTGAACCACACTCCGTTTCATTGTACATTCGCTTTTTTGCATATTTTTGCTCTCTCTTGACTTTTGTTGCACCGAGACGGTGCAATTCAAGTTTGGGGGAGGGGTTTGTGTCATTTGACCTTGTGTTTTGTTTTCCTATTTTTTTCTTTGCATACTTGAGTCTCATTCATAGAAAAACCACAAACATTTGAACATAAAAAGAAGCATGTAGTTGCATTTCACATGATTAAGATTGAGTCTAGACGCATATAGGTTTGCATTCACTTTCATTGGGAGAAATGTCCATGTGGAATGTAAACTTAAGAGCTTGAATTAATGCCCTCGTTAGGAGTTCTTTGATGCATTTGAGTGATCACGAAGTTAAGGATGATCCATGCTTTGATCTTGCGGGTTGAATGTTTATGTTTTGGTTGAAGCATGCTTTAATTTGATCCTAACTCTATCTATTGAACTCTAATCTTGACTTGAATTATCATGCTTGTACATTGAAGAGTGAACTCATGGATACCATATACATATTTGAGCTATCTTTTCCCTTTTCACCACTCTTGTTAGCTCAAATAGCCGATTCCCACCTTTGGAACGCTTAACCACACCCTAAACCAAACCTTCATCTCTTGTGTGTGTCGCGAGGCCTAATTTCGAATGAACTTAGCAAAAAGTGTTGAGTTTGGGACGACAAAGAGAAGCTTTCATGTAGAACTAGCTCACACATCAATGAGCTAGACATAGGCTATGATAGATAGGTTGGGAGTTTGGGGTGTTGTTGAAAAGAAAAAGAGAATGTGGAGAAAGCAAAAGATATGGAGAAAGGAATGGGGAAAAACAAAAGTTGGATTGGTTTGAAACAAGGAAGTGATTTAGCTCCAAGTGTGGAATTGTAAGGATCTCTAAGTGTGAAAAAAAAAGAGCCAAAATGGCTAAGGCATCCAAATGATGAAATGGAGACAAGTCGTGGAAGCAAAAGAGAAGCTAAGGGAAAAAAAAAGATGAGAAGCCAATCCAATCAAGTTTGAAGAAGAAGTCCCCTAAGTGAAAAGTGATGAGAAGTGCGGGTTTGAGAAGGCAAAAAACGCTTTGTGATAAGGGTAGCTTAGGAATGGATCTTGATGGATTTAGAGATAGGAGTGGGGTTCATATTGGGGCATTGGGTAGATGAAAGTCATCCTTGTATGCATCGGTTGTTCTTTACTCTTAGCATTTTGCCAAAGTTCATTCTTTCGTGAGAGACCCCTTTGCTTCGGAATATCCGCATGAATTAGATCACTTTTATCTCAAGACCTTTCCCTAAGCTAAATGAGTTCACATGATTTGCATAAGCATGATCCAACATTGAACTTAATTAATGTTAAAGAGTTGTGGGTTTAGGAATGATTGTGAATGCTAAGGCTTAGACCAAATTCGTGTAGCAACGAGTATGGCTAAATCCTTTAAAGTAGAGATTGTTCATGCATCGTATAACTACTCTCAAGGGCATTGATTCGAACTGTTTTGTTCATATTCTCGGACTTGATCTCTCACTTCAACCTCTCTCTCTTCTTGTTCTTATTTTTTTTGTTTGAGGGCAAGCAAATGAATAAGTTTGGGAGAGTTGATATTCTTATATTTCACTTGTTTTAGCATGCATTCTACTTAGTGTTTTGAGTCACATGCATGCATAATATTGTTTTCCTTAGTGTTTTGGTACAAATTAGAGTTCAGCTAGTTTGCATTAGGTCCTAGTGAGTCTTGCATTCATTTGGAGTGTTTTCTAGGTGTTTGGAGACATACTGATGATGTTTGGAGTTATGGAGCATAATAGAAGGAAGAGTCCATCTGAAGCGTCTGAGAGAACTGGCAGGACGAAGGGTCTCCGATCAGATTCAGCCTCAATGATCTGCATGAAAGTTGTAGCCAAATGAGTTAGCTGTCAACTGGAGGTGGTTTGAGACCATTCAGACACGTATTCCAGGAGATATAGTGGGTTTACCGAAGTTGTATCCGTCTGGCCGCGAGACCAATGCACATCACCACCCATCCGGTATTGGTCCAGGGACCTGTACCGGCCCAGAGCTCTCCGTTTGTGCCGGCTGCTTTCATCCGGCGTACACCTTCTTTCCGTTTGTGTCAGATAAGCATCCTTTCCCTTTCCATCCGGTGTGCCTTCATCCGATATTGGTCCAGGAATCTGTACAGGCCCAGAGCCTTCTCCTTGTGCCGGCTGCCTTTATCCGGTACAGGCCACCAATACAAGTCAAAATCCATCATCGTCAAAGCCAGCCGAAGCGACTGAAAGATCAGGCCAAACGAATAACTTACACTCGGATTTCTCTTGCAAAGTCTTTATAAAAGTTGTAGATAATTGAGTTAGCTGTCGTCTGGAGGTGGTTTTAAGTTATTCTGAGCATTGGTTCGAAAGATACATCAGATTTAGCAGGGACATATCTATCTGGTGCCTAAACAGGTTATGCACAAGAACTTCATGCCGACCTTGTTTCATCCGGTATAGCCATCCGTTATGGATCCAGAACATACCACTTAGACCCAGTTTTAACCAGGTCAAGACCCGATTTGTCCCGGGTTGACCCGGTTCGCCCCATTTCCTTATAAATACTTTCTAGACCTAATTTTTAGGGATATGCTTTCTTTTCTCTTGTTCTTGGGCAAAGAAACCTCTTTTTAGGGTTCTAAACATTGGTTTCTTAATTTCTCTAATCTCTTTCATTATTACTCATCTAATTGCTGGATCTAACACTTTTCTTATGAGATTTGGTGGTTCCACCATGATTAGTGAGTAGTTCCCTTTTGGATCATCGGGCTTGGTAGATTAGGGATTTCTTTTGTTAATCTTTGATGTCTAGAGTTTAATGATGTTATTTCCTTTCTTATTTAGTGGTTTTAATGATAGATTAGGCTAGAGATAGTTAATCTAGATCATAAGAAATTTCATGCACACAAGGTGTTTGATGAAATTCCCCAATGAACTAAGTAAGAGATTTTCATACGTAGCCCATTAAAATGAATGTTTAAGGTGAATCTTGGCTAATAGAACCTATATTTAATGCTTGTTAATTACATTTTCACAAATAAGAATTTGATCTTGAATTTGTAATTAGTGAAGTGATTAGTGCTAAGAGATTAGTGATAAGCTCAAATTAATACCCTAAAAGTACTAAAGCTTTGTCGATTGTAATACTAAGGGATCGAATCCACATAGACTCAAGGAAACACACAATAGATTGTATAGAAGAAAATCAAGCTAAGTGATCAATGTAATTGAAAGCAAATACGTATATTAAACTGTTGTAAATTCAATTGGGGAAAGATAGGTTCAGGGAATTTCTCAGGAAATCAATGAATGCAGATAAACTAACTAATCAGAGTTCAGGTTATGCACGGTTCTTGAACTCAAATCACTGAATTATAATTAACCAACTCTCGTTACGAGAATTATCTAGGTCTAAATCCTATAATTCCAAATCTAAGTCTAAATCCTAGAATTCCAAATCTCTTTGCGAATCCTAAGTCTAAACCAGCTTTTAGTTCAAGTTTGATTTGTTTACAAAACAACTAAACCAAATCTCTTTGCGAATAGTTATTTTGCTCACCCTAAGATCTATTAGGTAATTAATCGCACTCTCGTGCCTAATCAATTATCCTAAGATCTAATTTCTAGGTGATCAATCCAGAATTAGCTATGTGAATAACATATGGTGAAGAACTAATTCGGTTTATGAACCCTAAACAACTAATGAACCTAGCATTCAAATAAATCCCTTATGAGAATCCCTAAACCTAACAGGAGATCTACTCAGACATGGAAATTAAAACAATAAACATGACTGAATAAATACTGGAATAAATAAGAAATAGTAACAAGAGGGTTCGAAATCTTCTCTCAGACGAACAGAGTTTCAGACTTGTCTCCCTTCCAAAGCTCTCTCACAAAACCAAAGTAAAATAAAGCATAGCTATCAATGTGGCTGGAAAATCCTATTAAATAACCTAAATCACATTTTGGGGCTTCTTGTAAATAATAAAGTCTTCTGAGCTATTTTGCAATTCTTTAACTCTTCTAAAGTCGCGACTCGTGTCTTGCTGTAGTGAGTATCGACCGATACTAGTCAGTATCGATCGACACTGAGGCTTCAAATCGGGTACTCAGCTACATGAACTTCAGCTTCGCTCCAAAATGCTCCAGAATGCTCCAATATCTCCAATTATGCTCCAAACGTGCTAAAACCTGTAAAAGACTCTAAACCACTACAAAATAGTAGAAAGACTATAAAACGGACTTATATCATGGCTTAAAAGGGGTACAACCCATGATATATCAACTCCCCCATACTTAGCCTTTGCTTGCCCTCAAGCAAATAGAAGACTAAACCAGAGAAAGAGGTTTGAAAACATAGAAACTCACCTGTTCTTGAAACATTGTAATGACCCTTTTCCTTAGTGCTCCACATATCACATAACCAATTTCAAATCTAACCACCACGTACTTCTCCGTAGACATTCGCAGCTTCCCAGACTACACACATTATCTCACAGCATTACTCAATAAAGCCCTCATCGGCAGTTTCATTGCTGTGATTAATACCAAGAACCTTCTAGATTCTTTCCCATACAATATCATGACAAGGAACCATCCAATTTCACACATTCATGTATTATTTTCTCTCCCACCGACTTATTTCATATTATATTCTCGCATATGCTTATTAAGGTTCGAGACGCGAGTATTGATGGTGTTTGCCACCGAATCCCCGGCTCTTCCCTTAAAAAGTAATCAAAGGTGTAGGCGAATAATGGTATCACAGAAAATTTTCCTAACCTCGCTTCCACCTTTGTGTGATCATTCCCTCTGAAGTAGAATAATGGGATCGCTGGAAATTTTCCTAACTCTCTACTTATAAGAAAATCATTTCATCTTTTAATGCATTTTATTTATTAACTTGAAACAGGGAGAGAAATACCATTACTTTAAACACGTGGGTTCCTTTATCAGATATGAATGAGGAATCAAGCTCTACGGACATCAATCACATCAATGAAGTGCAAAATTTTGGCTCAGGCTTTAAAGAACTTTGCTGGAAACATGAGTGTCTTCTAGTTAACTGGCCAGCCTTTGGATTTTTCATTAGTCGATCTAATACTGATTCTGTAAAAATTTTCACTTAAAATCAAAGTCAGATCAATAGAGTCAAGAAAAAGATCACAGTCTGCAACAGATTTTGACTCAATAAAACAACGAATGACTCAAAAATGACTGACTCTAAGAAAAACAAAAACATTGTCAGCGACTACCTCCCCCAGACTTGAACAACACTGTCCCCAGTGTTATCTAGCCTAGAGTTGGTGAAAGAAAACAAAAGAACAGAGTGAAATTATGAAAAACAAAAATTTACCGAAGTGGGGTACGAGTGTCGACCGACACCCAACTTGGTATCGATTGATTCCAAGCATTGGTCGACACAGGTGACTCGTTTTCAATGTCTAAGGTCAGATGTAACTCCAAAAATGTGTCAAACGATCCCGGTGTTAAATGTAAGCACTGTTAGACCACTCAAACACAAGTTAGGTGCAACAAAATATCATAGAAACATAAATCCACAGGTCTAAAAGCATAATAAGGGGCTGACAAAAGACACAAAAGTTCAAACGAAAATAAAAAGAAAAGGAAAAAAAAAATAGCAAACGTGATGATCAGATGGAAAGAGGACTAATCCTCCTCAGTGGCGTCAGAGTCATCGCCAGCAGTGCCAGATGGACCAACGTCAATAGGCGTGCACGGTGAACGTGGTGAAACAGGACGCTCAGACGCCATGCAGCTACAATGTGAAATCGCGGTCCAGATCGTCTGCAGACTCGTGACTACGTATCTCTAAAAAGGGTCCATCTCCATCTCAGGTGGTGGAGGAAGAGAAAGCGGAGCAGCAATGGGAGATGGCTCGTGTCGCGGTTGACCCCCAGCAGGGCCAGGTGCAGGTGGCTGTGCTCTAGTAGCTGAGCCTCGACGTCGAGTGACCGGTGCAGTCTCCATGTCAGCAGGAGCAAGTGCGAAAAGCAGCTGAGCAGGGTCACCGCCTATGTCTGTCAGATCGGTGTTGGGGAGCTGAACCAGATAGTCCCCAACAGAAGTGCTGAAAACCCAACGCCTGTCAGGCTTCAGCCAACGCAGGTGCTCCAAGTGCGCCTCGTCCATAAGCTCGCAGGAAGTCATGATCGAGAAACTAGTGGTGCTGATTCCTAGGTGCAAGAAGATGGGAGTGAGAAGACTGCCTACCGTCTCGGTCTTCAGGCGACCTGCAGTCCTAGAAGTCTTCTCGCGTCCTGTAAAAGGCTTAACCTTCAGCGACTCCAAGTGGTGTGGGAATACAGCACCTAAGTTGACCGCGAGATCCATCTCAAGCCACTCATATTTTGCATCAGGAATGAGGTCTCCAATCCCAATAGACAGAACAATCAGCTCAACAACTCTCATCTTGTTTGGTTCCATCTTACACAACAACGTGTTGCTCAGGATCCGCACAAGGCAGCGCAGGACAGGATGGCGCACATCCATCTGTGTAGTGGTCTTGCTGTCATAGACCCTATGCCCAAAGTGAGACCAGAACGCCTCAATATCCAAGAACTTGCGACGAAACTCGCACCTTGAGAAATCCCGGTGAAATCCATATATGTCGCAGAGCTCCTGAAAATATATCCTATACCGCACACCGCGAATCAAAAAAGTCAGAACACCCTGATTTGCAGTCACTGGAGGTGCACCAGAGTAGTAGACGTGGACAGAAGCAAGGAACTGGCGAACCAAGTCAGGGTACATGTCATACTTCCGGATCAGTCGATCAAGCTCCCTGTCAAAACCCAAGTGCCTCATAGTGTGCGTATCAATAAACCGAGAGGGGCGCACATCAACCTCCTGCCATGCGTTGTAGAAGATCGAGTCGTAATCGTCCCACCCCTTGAAATAGGCATGTGGGTGCAAGCTTTGCTATCCGTAATCTCCTTATCCGAACCCTCGTAATCATCCCTCAAACGTATCCTAACCTTCTCATTCTTCACCACAGTTATTCTTCCTTTCTTAGGAACAACGTGCACTGGACTGACCCAAGAGCTATCCGAAATAGCATATATGACACAAGTTTTCAAAAGCTTCATCGCCTCTTTTTTGACTACTTCTTTCAGGTTCGGATTCAACCTCCTCTGATGCTCAACTGAAGCATTTGACTCGTCCACGAGATGAATCCTATGCATGCACAGGTCCGGTGCTATACCTGGAATATCAACAAGAGAATAGCCAAGAGCTTTGCGATACTTGCGCAGCTTGCTCAGCAGTAAGGTAATCTCTGCGTTGTTCAAAGAAGCATTAATAATCATTGGGTATGTGGAATTAGGACCAAGAAAACCATACCTCAGATTCGCAGGAAGTGGCTTGAGTTCCACTTTAGGAGCGTTCTCCTCACTCCAATCTCCAAGCCCAGCAGCTTGCTTAGAACCATCGGCCGACCCTCCTTTTGGTCGCAGGGTATCGACCGATACTAGGGGTGGTATCGATCGATACACGGGGTTTTGAGGTGTCCCGTGAAAGAATCTTGACAGGTGTCGATCGATGCTGACTAGTGTTGATCGATACTGGAGCGGCATCAGAATCCTCATCGTCAAGATCGACGAAAATATATGTAGTTTGGCCAATTTTTACTCATGGATTGACCTTTTTCCACTCCTTAAGGTGATTGCATTGATGTGAGCCCTTGGGTTCTCTCCTTTCCCTGGAAGAAAACCTTCTTGCCTTTGTACATGACATCAATCTTCCCATTGAAATCCACAGTAAGCTTCTGCTGTCCTTGAATAAGCTGTTCGAACATAGACTCGATCTTGCTATCTGGGAGCTTAGCAGGGACATGTTGATCAAATGAATTCCCATAGTTCCAGGTATACCCACTGTTCTGAGATGGTTTCTGGACAAACTGATTCGAACCTCCTTGCTGAGAATTGTTGTTGAAGTTTTGGTTGTTGTTGAATTGATTCCTCTGACCTTGAAAACCAGAACCACCAATATAGTTAACATCCTCTGCTTCATCCTCATTGAAAACCTTAACATCTACAGGAAATTGTGTAGCTTTCGTTGTCTTGCCCATCAGAAGATTATCCATAGAGTCCAACTTGGCTTGAACATCAGCAACCTGTGAACCGTCCATGCTACCAGCTTGCTTCTTACGTTCAAAATCTGCATTCTTGGTGCTATTGCTAGACGCCAAGTTCTCAATCAACACATAAGCATCTTCAAGATACCTAGTGTTGAAGTTTCCATTGCTCGAAGCATCCAAAGTCATCTGATACCTCCAATCAAGTCCTCTGAAGAAGAAACCTATCAGCTGAACATCAGAGTACCCGTGATGTGGACAATTTCTCTGATATGATCTGAATCTCGTCCAAGCAGCCTTGAACGCCTCAGTAGGGCCTTGAGAAAACTGGGAGATCTTGTTCCTAAGATCTTCGGATCGAGCATCATCATAGAAGTTATTCAGGAAAGCAGTCTTAATCTCTTCCCAGGTAGTCATTGATCCAGGAGGTAACTGCTTCAGCCAGTAAGTCGCATCTCCACCTAAAGAATAAGGGAAAAGCTTGCAGAAGAAGTAATCGTAGGACACTCCATCGCTCTTGATGCTAGTGACCAAATCCTCGAACCTCTCAATATGATCCATGAGATGTTCATTGGAAAGACCATGAAAAGGGTGCTGACCCACAAGAGTGTAGTATGCAGGTTTCAGCTCAAAGGCATTCCTCTGAAAAGCAGGTGGCGAATCGCTGATCGATTGGCATAAAACTGATCAGGCCTGTTGTACTCACCTATTGTTCTACCATGATTAGCTGCAACATTCCCTGCATTCGCGTTCCCAGCGACAACAGGAGCAGGTCGGATGATGTTCCCCTCTCCATCTAGTCGTTATCCTCTCTCATTGCACAATTGACCCTCTTGGTCTCTGTAAGCACCAGCTTGATCTTGAACCAACTCCACTTGATTGTTGTTCATCTCTGCTGGCTTCTTAACTCTTCTATCTGTGCGTTCCAAAAGTGCTAGTTGCTCGTTTGACAGTTCAACTAGCTGAGTGCTCTTGTTCCTTCTGGTTTCGCGAATATGCATACACTTGAAAACAAAGGCAAGGCACGTAAGTAACGAAAATACGATGAGTATCAACCGACACTGGGTGGTGTCGATCGATATCAACAAAAGAAAACGACGAGTATCGACCGATACTAAGTAGTATCGATAGATACCGACGAACTTAGTCGAAATTCTCAAACTAAAATCTAATGGCGAATTGAGTCCCCGGCAACGGCGCCAAATTTGATAAGCTCAAATTAATACCCTAAAATTACTAAAGCTTTGTCTATTGTAATACTTAGGGATCGAATCCACAGAGACTCAAGGAAACACAAAATAGATTGTATAGAAGAAAATCAAGCTAAGTGATCAATGTAATTGAAAGCAAATACGTAAATTAAACTGTTGTAAATTCAATTGGGGAAAGATAGGTTCAGGGAATTTCTCAGGAAATCAATGAATGCAGATAAACTAACTAATCATGGTTCAGGTTATGCACGGTTCTTGAACTCAAATCACTAAAATATAATTAACCAACTCTCGTTGCGAGAATTATCTAAGTCTAAATCCTAGAATTCCAAATTTCTTTGCAAAGTCTAAACCAGCTTTTAGTTCAAGTTTGATTTGTTCACAAAACAACTAAACCAAATCTCTTTGCGAATAGTTATTTTGCTCACCCTAAGTTCTATCAGGTAATTAATCGCACTCTCGTGCCTAATCAATTATCCTAAGATCTAAGTTCTAGGTGATCGATCCAGAATTAGCTATGAGAACAACCTATGGTGAAGAACTAATTCGGATTATGAACCCTAAACAACTAATCAACCTAGCATTCAAAGAAATCCCTTATGAGAATCCCTAAACCTAACAGGAGATCTACTCAGACATGGAAATTGAAACAATAAACATGACTGAATAAATAATGGAATAAATAAGTATGAGTAACAAGAGGGTTCGAAATCTTCTCTCGGACGAACAGAGTTTCAGACTTGTCTTCCTTCCAAAGCTCTCTCATAAAACCAATGTAAAATAAAGCATATCCATCAAAGTGGCTGTAAAATCCTATTAAATAACCTAAATCACGGTTTGGGGCTTCTTGTAAATAATAAAGTCTTCTGGGCTATTTTGCAATTCTTCAACTCTTCTAAAGTCGCGACTCGTGTCTTACTGCAGTGAGTATCGACCGATACTAGTCAGTATCGATCGACACTGAGGCTTTAAATCGGGTACTCAGCTACATGAACTTCAGCTTTGCTCCAAAATGCTCCAGAAGGCTCCAATATCTCCAATTATGCTCCAAACGTACTAAAACCTGTAAAAGACTCTAAACCACTACAAAATAGTAGAAATACTCTATAAAATGAACTTATATCATGTCTTAAAAGGGGTAAAAACCATGATATATCAATTAGGCTAATCTTGATTAGTGTTCTTGGCTTAAAGAAATGCACTTTTGTGATTGGATAGACATCATTGCTTAGCTTAAAGATCAATTGCCTTGCCTAAAGATCTTCTTTTAATCATTGTCTTAATCGTTTTTAATGCTATTTACTTGTTTGCTTGTTTAATTTGAATTATTAGGTTGTTAGAAAACCAAAACCACACTTTTTTGCTTGGATAAAAGAGTTTCTTGCATTCTTATTGCATTGAACAAACCCCAATTGGATTGACACCTAAAATATTGCAATGACACAAGCATATTTAGGATTGATTCTTGAGGAGGAAAAATCCTACTTATCAGCCACTATTCATAACCAGAAAATATATTGTTGGCATCGTTAACATTGTTATGTTAAACCAGTTAGCATCGTTAAGATATAGTTATTATCGTTAACATTGTCATGTTAATCCAGTTATCATTTTCGTTTTTATGAAATTTTCATGTTAAACCAGTTATCATATCATAAATAATCGTGTTAATCCAGTTATCATTTCGCAGACAAATGTGAAATATGGAAATGTAAAAATTATTGTGATAATCCGGTTATCATATCATAGAAACTATGTGTTATTGGTTATCTAACTTTGTTATCTAACTTTGTTATCATCACAAGGGTGTACTGATAATCTATTGGATAACTTTGTTATTAATTAATTTCAACGTAATTAACACATAAAAATCGAAAACCAACAAAAAAAAAAAATTGAACACCACCACAGTAAGTGACGCCGGCACCATCGTCACCGGCGTTACCGGCGTCGCCACCATCGCTGTATTTTCCGTCATCACCACCGTCCTCAACCTCGTTGACACCTCTTCTTCTTTCTTCTTCGCTCTTTCTTCTTTCTTCTTTCTTCTTCTTCTTCTTCTCCCTTCTTCTTCTTCCCTTTCTACTTCCCATTCTGTCTTCTTCTTCTTCTTCCCCTTTCTTCTTTCTTCTTTTTTTCAATTTCCGTCATGAATAGTACTTCATGAGAGAGAAATGACAAAATGAAAATAGTTAGAAAAAGTAGGGTTAAGTTAGACTTTTTTATGTGAATAGTAATGGTAATATAGTGTTAAAAAGTACACTTAATTTCAAAGTTATTTAATAGTACTTTGTGCTATTACTCAAGAATAAATTAAGAGTTTACAAAATCAAAATGTAAAATATCAGAGATAGCTCTACGAACAAAGTTGTGAAAAATATAGTCTTGGTTTTCCGGAATGTTCTGCTGAAATATTCAATTTGGTCTGAACTTATTCTAAATACACTTCTGATAATAATTAAATAGATTCTCAATCCGTGCACCCGCACCGGATTTTTTATTTATTTTTATCAAATTTTGTAATATAATTTGTGTTTCTTTTTGTCTTTAGATATATTTTTTGTATATTTAATTTGTCATATAAGACACATAAATATTTTTGTGTTTAGATATAATTTGTTTTGTATAATCCGTCCTAGAACGGGAGTTCAATATGAAAAGTAAAAAAGAAAATCTTATTTATTTTAATTTTAGTTTGTTTTAATGTTTTCAATTTTGTATGGAAAATATATTGTTTGTATGATATGTATGATTCAAAATTAGTGATTTTAGCTACTTCAATTCTATGACCTGTTTTGTTATATATATTTTCAGTTCATATGAATTTACAAACAATAGTTCTACGTTCTACGTTCGTTTAGGTTTTGAATTAAACAATTTTTTATAAAGTACTATGTTCACTAATATTATAGGTAATGAAATTAAGAAACCTTTTAAAATATATGATTAATAAATTGGTTTTCTAATTATTAAAATTTGGTAAATTCAATGTTCACATCTCCTTAAATTGTGTTTGGCAATATAAATAAACAAATAAATGTGATCTACAAATAACAAATTTAATCATTAAGGAAATAAATCTAAACATTAAATAAACTTTACCCGTCATACGAATCTAATTAATTAATGTTTTTTTCATTTTATCGTTGGAATCTTGTGGTAGAATTCTCAATTTTGAATTTGAATAGAATAACCATTTCTGGTTTAGATTTTATGATAAATCTTTATTAATATAAATGAATATTAAATGAATATTAACATAATATGAACAATCTTATCAAGATTAATTAGATTTGCATTTCGAATTTAATTATAAATTAACAATTCCTAAAATTGTGTGATTCCTAAAATATTAATCATTTTATATATGTAAATAAAAAATATTGAATATGTATTAGTAACTGAATGTTGTCCATATGCATGATCAAATTTATGGTTGTGCAAATCTAATTTATAATATATTCCATTTTCAGTTTGAAAAATATTCAATTAGAAATCCGAGTGTATTAATAAGATTTAAATTTAGAAGTAAACATATTTTCTTATTAATTCCGAATATTGTTTCTTTTAACTGTTGATGAAATCTCAGAAAATCTACATTAAATTCAAAATTTAAGATTATCTTTCATTGCAAATTGTTAATTTTGAATATGTATCATTCAAAAAAACATTTTTGACCCATTTTGTAAACTTTGTTATTATGTGAATTTAGATTATTACACAATCAATCTATATATTTATGAGTGTTAAAATGCTAATCAGTTTTTTTAATCTGCCTCAAATCAGCCTACTACATTAGATCTTTTGACAAACAAACCGGTAAAAGATGGCGATTATAAAAACATAACCCTAACCCGACCATCATATTACCGTATAATATAAATATTTATTAATTTCGAATATTTTAATTTTTAAAATGATTGATTATGGTAAAAAGATACAATAACATATTTTTTATCTGTGTTATTATGAGAATATTATTTAAATTCGAATAATTAGATTAAATCTAAATTAATATATAATTTATTATTTTTGAAGATAATAACTAATTTCTGATTTTTGATAAATAATCTAACCTATATTTAAGAAAATCTAAAATAATATAAAATAATTTTTTAATTTTTTGAATTAAATTAAAATATAAAATATAACCAAAATTAAAACTTTTGTGATATCAATGATTAAGAAGATTATGGTTTGTATTTGAAATTTTATTTCCAAAAATTGAATTTTTAATTGAACAAAATTATTCTGTTTGGAAATAGGGATAATTATCCACAAACATTTAAAATTTAAAAGTTATACAGGATATAAATAGATTTATATGCATTTTTTCTGTTTGGACACAAAAAGTCACTATGTTTTAATAGGTTAGATTTTCAGATTTTTTTTTGTTTGTAATAATTTCGTTAAAAACAATCTGAGTCTCATGAGGACAACTAAGTAATATTGGTTTTGGTATTGTTGGTTTTGTTAAGGGAGAACTATATGTTAGTATTGCTGGTATGTTGTATTACTGATAATATTAAGAACAAATATATTTTAGAGGTCCATATTTTATATGCGTTAAATCGTGTCAAATTAATATTGTGATTTGTTGTATTACTGGTAATATTTGAAAATAATGTATTTGAGTATTAATGAAAAAAGTAGGCACTAACCCACTAAATGAAGATGCATTAAATAATGTATTTGTACTCCTTATAGTGTGTCTGAGTATTAATGAGATTATCTTCTCCAAATATAAATAGTCAAATCTAATTAATTTAATGCATGAGATTTCAAATTCTGATTTTGGTAATGCTGGTTTTGTTAAGGGACAACTATATGTTAGTATTTATGGTTTGTTGTATTACTGATAATATTAAGAACAACTATATTTTAGATGTATTAAATCGTGTCAATTCAATACTTTATTACTGGTAAATTTGAAAAAACCAAGAGTATTAATGAAGAGACAATAGGCACTAACCCACTAAATAAAAATTCATTCAATCAAATCGTGTCAAAGTCAATACTTTAATAGGACACTGACTTCGAAAAACTTCAAAAACTTCGAAAACTAAAGTCAAATCGAATAAATTTAAGATAATAATTTTAAAGAATTATCTTCTCCAACCGTTGCATCAAGGAAACCCAAACGTCCACTGTAAGACACATCAGTCTCCAAAGATTACGTCTTTAAGAACCCCATTTGGCTTCCACCGTTCCTACCCAAATCTTCCAAAACTTCCAAAAATTGTCCAAAGATGAAGAAATTTTTGAAGGGAGCAAGCTCTAGCAGATTAAACTCAAGCAAATCCAATTTCCCAAGGGATCAAACTCAAGCATATCAAACTCCGGTTCCTCCTCGCATGCAACTCCTCGATTTTCCTCAACAAGTACTCCACAACATCCTCTTGTTCGTCGGTTGCAATTGCTTAAGTGATATTGCTAAAGCGAAAAGTGGTATGCAAGACCTTCAAGAATGTGATCGAGGAAGATGTCTTCTTTAAGGAAGTGGATTTGTTCCCCATGGGCGACCCGGACTGGTACCTCCCTCTCCCTCACCTCACTGAGTTCAAGATTCAGTGTTTGGAGCTTGGAAATCCATCCACAATTTTCATGAGAGGTATGTGGGAGTACTTCTCCAACGGTCAGTTGGAAGAAGGCTTGGAGGCGATCAGAGTTGCGGCTGAAAAAGACTATGATTTGGCTAAATACATTTACGCAATGATACAAAGAATAACGACTCCTCATTTCGTAAGTGATTCTCCGCTCATCAATAATCATAGCAGAGATTTATATACCCAAACACGGAGGAAGATCGATGAAACAGACAACGGTTTCCTTGGACAGTGGAGGGTTCACCATTGTTCCAAGAAAAAATAGATCTAATCAGTACCGGTCCCCTCCGTTCTTGTGAGTGTGCTCCGTACACTGAAGTGTATTATGCTGATGGGTTCGATGAGAGAGTTAAAGGAGGAAGAAGAAGTCCAATGTGTGATAGTTGTTTCTGGATCATACAATCCCTTTCTTTCTGTCAAGTGGTTTTGAGGAAAGTTTTTAACTGGCCACATTGAAAAACTATGTAATGATTTGTTTATATATTATTTGAAGTTATTGTGATATTAGAGATACTATAAAAAAACTATGCAACTATGCTTTGGTTATTATTTGAAATAATTGTGAATGTTGAAATAGTAGAGATACTATGAACTACTATGCAACTATGCTTTGGTTATTATTTGAAGTAATACTAAAAACGAGCAATATATTAGTTTGGTGAACCCAACCATGATCATACATCCAATTACTACAAGAATCATCATCATTTTCATCCTAGATTTGGCTTCAATTAACACATCTTCAGCCCTCTCCATTATCTCCTTCTCGAGCTTCATTCGAACCTTCTCAAACTATTTGTTAGTCTCTGTAGTTATCTCTTTAAGTTCTTGTTCAAGCTTGGCGTACTTTAATTCCAATGATTCAATCTCGTTTAAGCATACCTCATTAACCCATTTGAAACATGGTTATCATTGTTAGGCTACAAATCGGAAAAACCATTCACAACCATAAGACTCACACACAAGAAATCACAAGCAAGGTACACCAAATCAAAAGGCATTCAAATTACCTTATTTGCTACAACATAACTACAATGGAAGTATCTCCGGTAAGGATTCTGGTCGGATTTGGATATCAACGCCACAATTTTCTCACCACACCAACATCTCTTAGGCACACCAACAACTCTTCTTGGACGATCACTTGATGATCCACTCGAACCTGCAGACATGATCACCAATTTCAACCTACAAACAAGAATCATCACGAAAGTATAAAAACAACAAGAATGGCGAAATCATGATTCTAGAATATTAATTATAAGCATAACACTAGGATAAGCAAACCCTAACAATATACTTACACTGGATTTTAGGAATTCCCGATGTGAGCAATCAATTTTGAAAAATCGAGATTAGGGTTCTTAGAGGGAGAGTTTGAAATCGATTTGAAGATTTTCCGGATTTAAGTTGAGTCGAGTTGGATTTGTATGAATTCCCGATGTGAGCAATAGATTTTGAAAAATCGAGTTTAGGGTTCTTAGAGGGAGAGTTTGAAATTGATTTGGGGATTTTCTGGTCGAATTCTCCCAAAAACTCTCTCAAGTTTTTTTTTTCGATGTGAGAAATAAAAAAAAAACTATTTTCTCCCTTTTAATTCGGAGTTTATTCGCCTTCTCCAAATGGAGGGAAAACCAAAATCAAAAAAAATTTAACATAGTAATACTTTGTAATTGTATAGTTGTTCTCCCTTCCAAATAATTGTACTTGTTGGGGGGGGGGGGGGGGGTATTTCACTTCTATTAGTATTACCATGAATTATATTTTAATTTGTTGGTTGTACCAATAACATTTGGTACTCTATATAAGTACATTTTCAAAGTATTTCTAGAATAAAATTTGTTATATCATATTCCTTGACGATATCACATCATAACGTGGGTTACAGTCACAGACTCTTCTTAAAAGTATAAGGTATTGTATGTGAAAAGTATATGTATGGTAAACATGAATTTGAAATTTGAAATCACTCAATTTATTTGAAACTTGAAATACAAAATTTGAAATTTAAAATATTTCCAACACCATACAATATAACTTATTTGACCTCAGTAGTTCTAGTTCTTCAATTGTACCGCTTTAACATAAAGTTGATTCATTCTTAATAATACAGAGATCCATTCATTTTGCCCAAGCCGGAAAATAGTCTCGCATCTTATAGGAGAACGCCCAACCCTGGATATCCCAGAAGCAACGATCATACATTTTTGATCCAAGAAATTGGATCTGGACACCGCAATTGCATTTGTCTAACCATGCATGACATATCCAGGCGATTCCATCGACATTTGAAAGACTTTTAAAGGCACTCTATCCACTCCCTACTGCCTTCCTTCTCCATTGACAACTGTGTCGCTACACAAAATTCCCAGGTTACAACAGAATTTGGACCGTTATCAACCTCATCAATCCACAAAACTTTCCGAATAACACCATAACAATACTCAGCTATATCGAAACCAACATCCACATACCGTTTGATATCATCGATTCCCGCTTGATGGTTCTCCCCAAACACGAATTCCGACATCCCTCTTAGCAGGATCGCTGAAGAATTGCAATGTACATAACATGTTTGTTTGAGAGCAAGCCAGTAGGGACTGACGATAGCCCTAGGCTCATACATGAACATTAAGTTGATCGACCTATATCATGTAATAGATAAAGTTATCGGTTTCATATCCAGTTTGATTTGGGGGAATTTTAAAAATAAACATTACTTGTAAACATAGGGAGTTTCCAATAGATTCTTCAAATGTTTGCAAGTAATCTTGGAGTTGCACATATCTCGAACCGAATAGCTACATGCCGTAACGAGAATTCTGATCTGGATTTCCGATGGTAGAGCTAGGAGACGGAAATGGCGATTTGCAATACAAATACTGTCACAAAAAAACAACACAAATTATCTAGATTGCAAACAAAGGTTCTTATTTGTTCCAGTGATACTCAAGAGTTCAATACAAATACTGTCACAGAAAAATAACACAAATTACACAGTAGCGTTTGAATTGCTACTACAACAACCAACTCGCTTATTTCTGTGGAAATGTTCATGGATGGAAACCTTTTTCATTGCTTTCTTCCCTTTCACCTCTTCATCTAGTTCTTTTGATGTCTCTTCGTCACCATAATTCACACCAAATGAACTATATACAGATCCCTCTATATCTTTTAAGACCTCTACATGCAAAGCATTTCTACATAGCTATTTATCCACATCCGTTAGATAAACATAAACGTCTTCATCATCAACAATATATACAGGAAGACTATCATTCACTAGCACCGGAAGGTAACTCAATTTCAGATTCTTAATAGATTGATCTACCCCAATATTAATGCATATCCTATGCATTAACATCGAATACGTTATCTCATCCATAGATGATTCTCTAAACAATATCACGTACATGCAATTGTCTTTAGAGTTCTATCGGAAATCATCACCGGTATTATATCCTCCAATAGAGAATGTTAGGTTGCTCATTGTCTCCTGAAAAAACAATTAAAAAACTACATTACAACATACTGACTTGTATCAGTAATACTAGTTGTTCCAGTTTAACTTCTTCTCTCAGTTATTCTACTTCTCTCAATAATACCCGATTGTTAGTTATTCCACTTCGCTCAGTAATACCCAGTTGTTATTCCTTATAAAGGTCTGCAACTCTCTTCGATGAATTCGGAGGTTTCGGACCAGTCCCACGATTCGATACGATTCAAACACTACAATGTTTGAATTACCAAAGCTATGTCCTAATCGACACAGAACATGAGTTCCGTTATCGACCCCCAATGTCCATTAATTACAAACACCCAAAGCTCCTTCTCCTCCCTAAATTGCAAATACAAAAATAAAATTTGTTTCTAGGTCAAAATTGAATAACAGACTCGATAGACTTAAGCTAAAACACATTAAAATTAGAAGAACTAACCTAAATCTGGAAGAATCGGCTTCAATGGCTTATAATCGTTGTCGCCGGGATGGTGTACGGTCCGTCGTCGTCGAGGGGAAGGGGATTTTATTTTTTATTTATTTATTTAAATTAAATAAAATTTGTTTTTTATTCAAATTGTTTATTAATAAAATTTGAGAGTAGAAGAGTATGTAAGAATAAAAGAGACACGTTAGAATAGATTCTCATCATTATGGGTCCTTGAGCAATAGGGAAATTTTTAAAAATACCACCATCTAAACCTCACTTTACAAAACTACAATCAACTAAAAACTTAATCAAAACTACCCTCATCTAATAAATTGTTGACAATTTTGCCCTTAAACCTTGATAAATCGACCAGCTTTTTTGTGAGGTTTGGTTGGTGCTGTGAATCATTGTAGATCACGCCAGAGCTCAGACCCGAAGAAGACTGGATTCGCCGGTGATTGAGTATTTTGGGAGAAAATTTCGCGACCTTCGACGACAGCGCAACGGTTATTGCATGAGGGTAAAGATCGCCCATCGTTTCTAGGTAATTGGGAGAAAATTCATACAATTGCTTTTGCTCAATGAGGAGATGACGATCTTATTTTAGATTGGTTGATATGATTTTAGATTTCGAAAATGTATGTGCAATTGAGAATTTATGAATTGTATTTGATTTTAGGTTTTGGAGATGATGATGTCATTGAAATTTTTCTTTGTTCAGTAAATTTATATAGCCTTATAAATCAAAATTTATATATCATTGCCCGCTTCTGGGTTCAATAACCCTTGAAATATGTGAAGTCTGTGTCATTAAGATGAGACGATTGAGAAATTTATTTGTTGAATTCTTAGGGTCCATGTAGCTGAGAAATTTATTTGTTCACTAAATTTATATAGCCTTATAAATCATGTGGATTTGTAAATTTGAGCTTTACCAACTTCTGGTTCAATATGTCTCATTAAGATTATAGAGATGACAATGTGGATTGTAAATTTATGAGCTAATTTATAGGATATTGTAAACCATATTTTTGCTTTTATCAGGTTACAATTATTGAACTATACTTTGTATGTGGAAGATGGGAGTTCACAAATGACACATGGGATTTCATTATTGATGGTGAAAGAGGAAACTCAATTAGTGTCATCAAAAAAGACATTACCTACAAATATCTGGTTGATGTGGTTTTAGAATATTTTGGCATTGATAGTGATGTGAGTTATGTAAAGATTAGTTATGGATCATGATAAACTCATATATTGCATGTTTTAGCATGCAATTCATTTAGAGTTTTGTGTAATTCGCATGCATGATCATGGTATTGTCTTGCATTTAGGTCTAAATTAGAGATTAAGACATTTGCATTAGGTTTAGTGTATTCTTGCATATTTTGGAGTATTTCCTAGGTAATTGGAGGCGGTTGGACATATTTGGAGTGTTGGACCTAAGACGAATGCGAAGTCCATCCGAGATGCCGTAAAGATGTGTATGGACGACAGCCCTCCGATCTGAATCAGCCTTCGTAACCTTCATCAATGTTGTAGAAGGGTCAGTTAGCTGTCCACGGGAAGTTGAATCAGGCGATTTGGACTCGTGGTTCAAGAGTTACCGCAGATTTACTGAAGTTGCCTCAAGACATCTACATCGACTCCACAGGTGGATGCAACAGCCGAATGGAAGATCAGGCCCTTAGCATCGACCATCCACATTGACCAGTTGCATCGATTCTCAGCTTCAGGACATCTACATCGACCCCACAGGTCGATGCAACAGCCGGCCCTTAGCATCGACCCAGCTTCTATCCACATCGACCAGTTACATCGATGCTCAGCTTCAGGACATCTACATCGAGCCCACATGTCGATGCAACAGCTGGATGGAAGATCAGGCCCTTAGCATCGACCATCCACATTGACCAGTTGCATTGATGTTAATCATGTCGCCCACATTTCTTATAAATACCCATCTAAACCTAATTTTTGTGGCATGCTTTTTCTTCTGCTCAAAAACCCTTACCTTTGAGAGAGTTTGAGATTTGTAAGAAGGATCCTTTGTTTTATGCAATTTAGTATTTGTTTCCATCAATCTTCTTTTTATCTTGATTATCCATCACCCATCAATGAATTCATCTCATATCCAAATCGATTTTGAGGTGTTCTTGATGGATCTTGAGTAGTCTTTTAGGATCTTGAGATGAGGTAGATTAGGGTGATCTAAGGCTTGATTAGTGGTGTTTAGGGTTAGATGATCTTATATTCCTTCTTGTCTAGTATCCCTAATGCTAGATCTAGCTTGAAAGAGTGGATCTAGATCATAAGGCGTTAGATGCACATCAAGTGTTTGATGAAATGCCTTGATGAACTAGACAAGAGATTTATGCTCCTAACCTAAGACATTAGTTGTTTAGGGCATATCTTTGGTTGATCTTGTTATGATTCTTAATGCTTGCTAGTTGTTAATCCACAAATGATGATTTGCTAATGGACTTGATAATTAACATAGTGATTAGTTGCTTGAAAGAGAACTAATCAAGATTAGAGATCTATTGCCTAGGAATTAGCTTCTTTGAGTGAATGAACGCCACTAATTACACTTGGATCACCTTATATCAATAACCTCATCTCTAGTTCCACTTTTGCTTATTGAATTATATCTTGCTTATTTGCTTACTTGTTTTAATTAGATCACTTAATGACAACTCACTTGTTTAGCTTAACTTACCATAAGCACCTCGCACTCTTAGTGATTAGGATAAATCCCGATAAGGTTCGATAACCTCTTATGCTACACTTGCATTTAGAGAATTGACTCTGGAGACCCCAAAAAGTCTTGTATCAATTTGGCGCCGTTGCCATATTGAGATTTGTTTTAACATTGAGATTTAGGTTCTTAGTGAGCTTAAGTATTATTTTCAACTAAGCTACTAATCTTCTTCACTTCCCATTGCTTTTGCTCTCTATAGGTGTATGCATACCCGTTCCCATGGCAATACCAATCTCATCCAGCCAAGAGACGATATTGATCAACTTGAGAGGGGATCAAGAGCAAGAAGGAACCGTGTGAGAGTTCAAGAAGAGGTTCGTAACGACATGGAGCACTTTGAGAATGTTCCACTTGGGAAAATCAATGATCCCATTCCCCACCAAAGGAACGGTGGGAATGGGGATGGACACGGCAACAATCAATGAGGTGGTGGCAATGGAAACCATCACCGTCCTAACCACCCGCCTAGAGCTAGGCATGTTGTTGGAGAAGGTGATACGGCAAATGCGCACCAAAACCGTCAAGGATTCAACCACCTCCGGTTGAAAACAATAACTTTGAGGTCAAACCCGGGCTAATCAACATGGTTCAAGCTAACAAGTTCCATGGGTTGTCAATGGAGGATCCTCTAGATCTCATTGACCAATTTGACCGGATATGTGGTCTTACCAAGATTAACGGAGTATCCGAAGATGGTTTCAAGCTTCGTCTCTTCCCGTTCTCTTTGGGTGACAAGGCTCACCAATGGGAGAAAAGCTTGCCTCAAGGTTCTATTACTTCTTTGGATGATTGCATAAAGGCCTTTATAGCAAAATTCTTCTCACCGGCTAGAACCGCCAAACTTCTCAATGAGATTTCAAGCTTCACACAACAATCTATTGAGTCTTTCAACGAGGCTTGGGAAAGATTTAGAGGCTACACTTCTCAATGCCCACATCATTGCTTCTCTAAAGCCTCACTTCTTAGTACTCTCTACCGAGGCGCTTTACCTAAATTTCGAATGCTACTTGATACGGCATCGAATGGTAATTTACTAGCTAAGGACGTGGAGGATGCAATGGAGTTGGTAGAGAACTTGGCTCAAAGTGATGGCACCTATGCCGACGATTATGACCGTGCCACAAGGACCACGAGTGACTTTGATGAGAACAAGGGAGCCAAGGACATGAAAGCCTTGAATGAGAAGTTGGATAAGCAAGCCTCTATGATAGACAAGCTTCTTGCCTCTCAAAAAGAGTCTCAAAAGGCGGTCCATTTCATTGGTGACTATGATAACAATCAAGCTTGCTATAAGGAGGAGAACGTGGACATGAACACCCGAGAGGAGGTGAACTACGTGGGGAACCAAGGTAACTTCCAAAGACAAGGGTTCAACCACACCTATAGGAATCCACAAGACCAACTCTACCCTCAACAATCTACTCAAGCACAAGGAGTTCCACAACAACACTTCCAATCTCAAGGTCAATCTTCTAACTCCAACCAACAAGGGTATTCTCCCAAGGAACCAATTCCAAGGAAACCAAAGTGGATTTCAACCAAAAGCCCCATCCGGTTTTCAAGGTCAACAACAAGGGTTTGTGCCCCAAGGTCAAACCCCTACGTCTAAACCGCAAGAGCTTGACTTGGCCTCCATGTTCCAACAACTAATCAAGGGCCAAACGGACACCACTAACAAGGTCATTTGCTCTTACAATGATCTTAATAGCAAGTTTGAGGCATTGAGCTCAAAGGTGCAACTAATGGAGCAAAGGAGTGCCGCCTCTTCCTCAAATCATCCTCAAAGCTCTTCAAATGGGAAGGCAATACTAACCTCTAAAGATTCTTGCAACACCTTTTCCACTCTTGAAAAGCAAGATCACATAATCAAGGAGTTCTTCGGGTTAGTCTCTAGCCTCAATGAGGACATTGAGCAACAAGGTGGGGAGGTGACCCTTGGGCATGAGAATGACATGGTGTTAGTTGAATAGAAGAATAACAAGGTTGAGGAGTCCATCAAGGACGTGTCTAGAGTGAAAAACGTAGAGATACTTGTTGGGTCAAAAAGAGAGCCCATTCGCACTTTACCTCCCCCATATAAGCCTCCACTTCCATTTCCCGGTCATTTCCTCAATAAGGCACAATAGAAAGTGCCTCCAAGCATAACAATGATAGAGCCTAAGACTCTCCCAAAGTTTGGGAACCCCGGGAAATTCTCAATATCTTGCACCCTTGGAAGCTTGGAAGTTGATGATGCTTTGCGTGACTTGGGCTCAACCGTGAATGTCATGACCTTGGAGATAGCTAAAAGTCTTGGGATAGATAAGTTGAATGATTACCCGTCCACCATAACATTTGGAGACTCTTCTACGAAGAAAACTCTTGGCTTGGTTGAAGACTTTCCTCTCATAATTGGAAAGTGTCTTGTACCAACGGACTTCGTGGTAATGGAGATAGCACCAAACGTAAAGCTCCCTCTACTCCTCGGGACTCCATTCCTCAACACAACCGGTGCAAGCTTGGACTTCATAAACAAGAAGGTTGTTCTTAAGAACATGGCTGACAAGAAGTTCTACACAATGATGCCTTCTTCCACCGCTATTTGTGGGGCTATTATTTGTGGGGACAATGATGCCAAAGCCCGGAAGGTTGAGTATGTGAGCCTATGTGAGACGGTGAGTATATGAAGGGTTGAAGAAACCCTTGCTTTAGATAGAAGTTTCTTGAATTCCCTCTTTCGCACCACAACGGAGAGTGAGAGTGAAAGTGCTAAGGTTGATAAGAAGAGGACAAAGCCTAGGTCCGAGGAGAGGAAACCGAGCATGCTCAAGGGGATTGGACCCTTGTTAGACCAACCTTCGATCGTGACTCTCATCCCATGGAAACATGAAGAAGGGATGATTGAGTACAAGGTCAAATGTAGAGGGCGTCCTAAGCCTTTTTCCAAGGCCATAGCAACCCTCACACCGGAGGTTCAGGAGCCTAATCACGCCGGTTTTCAAGGCTTAATGGGTAAAGTTCTCAAACTCGAGCTTACCGAACCGCCATGAAGTACACACGCTCCCCAATCACCCGTCTAAAATGGTAACAAACATCGAACTTAGTGACATTAAACAAAGTGCTCTTGGGAGACACCCCAAGCTTATCCTTGTACTATTTCCTTTTATGCTTTTCTTTCGTTAGTAGTTCCTTTTGGTGGGTTTTCTTAGTGCAAGTAGGTTTTTGATGGTCTTATGGGCATATAATTATGGACTAAAGTGCTTAGGATGAGGTGATGGAATATGGCGTCCCTTGATACCTCTCGTTCCCTCCATCCTTTTCCAAGGTAACACTCCAAACTGTGTACATAACATTTAGAATCATATCTTCTTTCCTTATTTCATGCATTGTTTAACTCTTCCTTAAGCTTCTATTACACAAGAGACTGTGTAATTTAAGTTTGGGGGAGGGTTTGTGTGTTATCTAACATCGTTTTTGGTGTTCTTATTTTGCCTTATGCACCTTGAGTCTCATCCATATCATGCATTTTCAATAAATTTGAAAATTTTGAAATTTTGTGCATTCCATATAGGATTGAGTCTAGATGCATATCATATAAGGTAGCTTTGCATAAGCGTTAGGAGCAATGATAGATTTGTCCTTGTAAAGTACCTTATTAAGAGCCTAGTCCAATGCCATTGTTGCTAGTTACTTGATGCTTTGATCTCGTGTAGAAATTAAGAACGAACCATGCCTTGATCTCATGTCTTATTGTTCTTGCTTTGATTGAAGCAAACCTTGACTTGAATTCAACCTCATCTAAGTGATAACCATATATTTGACTTGTAAATATTGTGTTTGTGCAATCTTGAATGAATTCGTGGATCACCTATACATACTTGGATATTCTTTTTCCTTTTTACCACTCTTGCTTATCCAAGTAGCCATATCCCATCATTGGAATGGTTTCCCCTACCCTAACCTTAGCCTTCTTTCAAGCCATTGTTATTAGTGTGTGAATTGTGAGGCCTTTCTTTCGAACCAAAACGTGTTAGGTTTAGGGCGACAAGAGGGAATTCTCATGTAGATTTAGCTCCAACATCTCGAAGTTAATCTAGGAATAGGCTAGTTAGGATGGCGGTTCTTGGTTCAAATTTGGGGGAACGGTCTTAGACTTGGTGAACGTTTGAGAATGGATTATGGAATGGAAAAGAAGAAAAGGAGAAAGAAAAAAGGGGATCGGATTTGTGTAGATTGGTTGGTGCAAAAATCATAAGACTAGCTCTAAAGAATAAGATAGCCTCAAAAGATAGAAGGGAAAAGAAGAAAGCCAAAAAGGCCAAAGCATCAAATAATGAGAAGAGGCGTGAACCAAAAAAGAAGAAAAGAAGTGCTAGATCACAACAAAGGAGCACCAAACCATGAAAGAACAAGGAAGAAGAAGTGATCCCCGAATGAGAAGAAGTGATCCCCGAATGAGAAGAAGGTGAAATGAAAAGACAAGAAGTAGATGAGAATTCTCCCTTGTATGCATAGGTTGCCTTTTACCTTTAGCATTTTGCTAAGGTTTTTTCATTTCATGAGATATCCTTGTACCTAATTACCCATGCATGATAATGATATCACTTTTATCTCATATCCTTACCCTTAGCCAAATGAATTCATTTGATCTAGAATAAACATGATTCACATCTATTACACTTAATCAATGTCAAGAGGTTGGAAGATATGAGAGTTTGTGTAGGTTGAGGTTCAAAAGTAAGTCATGCAAGGATTAGTGTGGCTAGTCACTTTTGAGTAAGTTGTTTGATCGCATCAAGAAGTTTGCAACTTGGACATTGGGCTCGGATTCTTTTTATGGCACTTTTGGATTTAAGCTCCCATTTCTATTCTTCTTCCTTACTTTATTCTTGTTTGCTTGAGGACAAGCAAATGTTTAAGTTTGAGGGAATTGATATACTCATATATTGCATGTTTTAGCATGCAATTCATTTAGAGTTTTGTGTAATTCGCATGCATGATCATGGTCTTGTCTTGCATTTAGGTCTCAATTAGAGATTAAGACATTTGCATTAGGTTTAGTGTATTCTTGCATGTTTTGGAGTATTTCCTAGGTAGTTGGAGGCGGTTGGACATATTTGGTGTGTTGGACCTAAGAAGAATGCGAAGTCCATCCGATATGCCGGAAAGATGTGTATGGACGACGGCCCTCCTATCGGAATCAGCTTTGGTGACCTTCATCAATGTTGTAGAGGGGTGAGTTAGTTGTCCAAAGGTAGTTGAATCAGGCGATTTGGACTCGTGGTTCAAGAGCTACCGCGGGTTTACTAAAGTTACCTCAGGACATCTACATCGACTCCACAGGTGGATGCAACAGCCGGATGAAAGATCAGGCCCTTAGCATCGACCATCCACATCGACCAGTTGCATCGATGCTCAGCTTCAGGACATCTACATCACCCAACAGGTCGATGCAACATCAGGCCCTTAGCATCGACCCAGCTTCTATCCACATCGACCAGTTGAATCGATGCTCAGCTTCAGGACATCTACATCGACCCTACATGTCGATGCAACATCTGGATGGAAGATCATGCCCTTAGCATCGACCATCCACATTGACCAGTTGCATTGATGTTAATCCTATCGCCCACTTTTCTTATAAATACCCTTCTAAACCTAATTTTTGTGGCATGCTTTTTCTTATGCTCAAAAACCCTTACCTTTGAGAGAGTTTGAGATTTGTAAGAAGGATCCTTTGTTTTATGCAATTTAGTATTTGTTTCCATCAATCTTCTTTTTATCTTGATTATCCATCACCCATCATTGAATTCATCTCTTATCCAAATCGATTTTGAGGTGTTCTTGATGGATCTTGAGTAGTCTTTTAGGATCTTGAGATGAGGTATATTAGGGTGATATAAGGCTTGATTAGTGGTGTTTAGGGTTAGATGATCTTATATTCCTTATTGTATATTGTCCCTAATGCTAGATCTAGTTTGAAAGAGTGGATCTAGATCATAAGGCATTTCATACACACCAAGTGTTTGATGAAATGCCTTGATGAATTAGACAAGAGATTTATGCTCCTAACCTAAGACATTAGTTGTTTAGGGCAAATCTTTGGTTGATCTTGTTATGATTCTTAATGCTTGCTAGTTGTTAATCCACAAATGATGATTTGCTAATGGACTTGATAATTAACATAGTGATTAGTTGCTTGAAAGAGAACTAATCAAGATTAGAGATCTATTGCCTAGGAATTAGCTTCTTTGAGTGAATGAACGCCACTAATTACACTTGGATCACCTTATATCAATAACCTCATCTCTAGTTCCGCTTTTGCTTATTGAATTATATCTTGCTTATTTGCTTACTTATTTTAATTAGATCACTTAATCATAACTCACTTGTTTAGCTTAACTTACCATAAGCACCTCGGATTCTTAGTGATTCGGATAAATCCCGTTAAGGTTCGATAACCTCTTATGCTACAATTGCATTTAGAGAATTGACTCTAGAGACCCCAAAAAGCCTTGTATCAGATCACACTTAAAAGAACTTCCTCCAGTGTTTATTAGGAATGATCGCCTAGTGAGATCTTATATGAACAAGCTTGAAGATAGCGGAGAAGTTAAGTTATGTGTTACATTGACAGAAAATAACAAGAAAAATAGCAATGAAGTTTCCAGCACACCACATAATGAGGTACTTACAACTGTTTAACTGTTATTTATAAATGTTTTTAAATCTATTCTCTGCAGATTTATAAAATTATATGTTTCTCTTACAGAGAGAAACGAACTCAATTACTATGGTAGAAAATGTTCAATTCGAGGAGAGTTTTAATGCTTCAGGTCCTTCACGTCTGGTTAGGGATGAGGTAGTTTTATTATAAAAAACTATATATGTTATTCCTATATAAGGGTTTTTAAAATATGGCACTGTTTGTCTTATAGGGACAAATGCATTCAATTATTAATGAGAGTGTAACAACTACTAATCGTCCACTTCTTGTTGGGCATGATATACTTTTATCAAGAAAGTTCGACCACTCATATGTTTAGCTATTTATTTATAAGAATTTATAAATTTGTTTGCTGTTTTTTTTCTTCCAAATTTGCAGAGTAGGGTGAACTCGACCACTCATGTGTTTTATGGATCAGAAACGTCAAAGAGTTTTAATTCTCTAGCTCCTTCACATGGAAAAATGAACGCAATTATTGATGAGAGTGTTACAACTACTAATCCTCCATTTCGGCATGAGGTACTTTTATCAAGAAAGCTCTTTGTTTAGCTATTCATTTATAAGGGTTTGTAATTTTGTTTGCTGTTTTTTTTTCTCCAAATTTATAGAAGGGTGAACTCGACCACTCATGTGTTTTATGGATCAGAAACGTCAACAGACGTGGTTACCAATATGAAGTTTCAATGCCTGATCGAGGACCTATTTCTCCTAGTTGTTCCTCTAATAACTATGTTGGTGATGATGATGGTCTTTATTGTGGAAAAAATTTCAAAGACAAACATGAAAAGAGCAACAGGCTGCGGACGGTGACAATGAAATATAGCTTTGAGTTTCGTACTCAGCATTCGGACATGAAAAGATATCTTCTTCGTTACATTGATGAAAAATGCAACTGGAGATTTTGCCCAACCAAAGTGAAGGGGACTGAAAGCTTTGTGGTTCGCCAGTATGTGCATGAGCACAACTGTGACACTTCCTTAAGGAAGGTCAATCATCGACAAGAAATGCTAAGTTGTTGGGTACAATGGTAAGCAATCATTTCGAGGGAGGAAAGATTGGACTAAGACCAAAGAAAATTGCAGAGAGGATTAGAAAAGACCATGGGGTTGTGATTCCATATTCAAAAGCGTGGAGAGCTCAAGAACATGCACAAGAGGTTGCTAGACGGACTCCTGCTGATAGATATGAAGACCTGCCGAGTTTTTTTCATATGGTAAATGTAACGAATCGTGGTTCTGCTACTTTTATTGAGGTTGATCCAGATTTTAAACTCAATTATTTATAAAGTATTGTATAAATTGATCTTTACTTGTGTATGTCCTTCTCTTTCATCATCATCTTCTCCATTTCCTTCATCGTCTCCTTTTTCTGCTCCTTCATCATCTTCATTTTCATCCTCTTTACTTTCCTCCTAATTCAAATAAACATGAGGCGTCTAAGTTAACACATTTCTATAGAATATATTTATAAGGAATTTTATAAAAGATTTTAAACTCGATTATTTATAAAGCATTATAAGTTCCTCTTTCTCAGATTCTTCCTCTCCTTGTTTCTCCTCTTTATTTTTCTTTTCCTTATCTTCATTTTTCTTTCCACTACAAGAAAACAGCTCATTTTGGTCGGCCAAATCCGTCGGTATCCCGTCGGAATCGTCAATTCCCGACGAAAATCCGACGGATTTTGGCCGTCGGTTCTATCTCATCGGAAAACAAAATCCGTCGGAAATCCCTCAGAATTTTTCAACGGATTTCCGAGGCCGAATTTACCGATGGATTTCCGAGGCATAATCCGTCGGGGATAAATCCGAGGGATTTCCGAGTACTAGTCCGTCCGGAATACTTAGGACGGAATTCCGAGGACCTAAAAGCCGAGAGAAATCCTAGCGATCGATCTAAAATCCCTCGGAAATCCCTCGGAAATTTCCGACGGATTTCCGACGGATCTAGGATCGATCGATCACATTTTTAGATCGATCGATTCTCGATCCCTCGGAAATCCCTCGTAAATTCCGACGGTATTAAAAAATTTGTAATTTTTTTTAAATTAAATAATTTTATTTATTAAATTAAATAATTTTAAAAAACGAAAATGGAGAATTAATTATATAATTAAAAATATTACAAAATAACCTAATTTTTAAAAGTTTTTGAAAGTTGAAAAATTACACACAAAAAAACGAAATCAAAACGTCGTGAAATCATCGAACTTCGATTTGAACCACTCGTATATATCCGTTTACAAACAAAGCAAGAAACGTATATACAAGGGAAGACGTATTTACAAAGGCAAGTATATATATATATATATATATCTGTCAGAAATCGGTCGGAAATTACCCACCGAATTCTGACGGAATTCCGAGGGAATATAGGTTTGTCGATCTTCCCTCGGAATTCCCCCGATTTCCCCTTGAAATTCCGTCGGGATTTTCCGACGGTGTAAAACCCGTCGGAAATGCGGGTGTTTTCTTGTAGTGTTCGTTTCTTTGAAGAAGCAAATAAATAATTAGATATAGTTTTTTACACATAGTTTTACTTACAATCTAGTTTAAAATAAAAAAAAATAAAAAGGGTTCCAACTGGACATAAAGATTAAGCCCATTAACCTTTGCAACCAAATATTGAGCCCGCGTCCAATTGGCCCGCCCCACATCAACCACTTTTATTTTTTGGACAGCAACGGACCGGCCCGCTAGAACTGCGATCCACATTACAGCAACGGACCGACGCAGCGTCTTCAAACACGTCGATGTAAACCACGCCAATCAACGAGTTGGTACGTGATCATTACAACAATCCCTTAAACTATATATATATAGGAGATTTCACGTAGAATCTCTGTAGCAGTAATGTATTTTGCCTTTGTATTTTGTTTGTAGGGGTTTTCTACTGTGGTAAATCATGCATCATACGAGAGTTGAAGAGATTGGCTCAAGATTTCTCTAGGAAAACTACGACCAAGTTTGAATTCCACATGGAAAACTTTTAATTTCAAGTTTATCAATCATTAATATTTTTTTAAACACAATATATTGCATAAAACTTACGTAGCTCTGGTTGTATAATTATATCTCTGGTTTTATACACTCGGTCGAAACTACATTATTAGATATTGGATGTTTTAATTGAATTTATTTGGTTTTATGTGCAAGTTTTAAAACCATATAAAACCATATAAATCATTTTAATCCTTTTAATTCAAAAGTAGAGACTAGAACTTGTAACTTTTATATAATGTTAATAGGAGAAAGAAGAGGTCTTAGGCTAATGCCCCCCCCCCCCCCCCCCCCCCCCCCCCCCCGGAAACATACCTCAATATGAATAGCTTGATCCGATCCATGTACGAGTGATGAAACATTAATTAATTGGTACGGGTATCTAACTATTGTTAGATAATTATAGTTATTGGAATACCAGAATCGAAACAAATCTGTTGAGGAGCCATTCAGATTGGCTAAGCAAAACCGAACCGAACCTCCTATTTCGGGTTCTTCGGGTTGGGTTTTTATGCCATGGCTAATATAAACCCATATAAAACCTTTTAAAGTTTTATAAAACCATAGAAATCATTTTAGTACAACCTTTTTAAAATTTTAAGAGTCCCTTAAAACATTTTACCAATAAGGTTCATATTATAGTTAGTTATCTATTTAGTTGTCTATTGGAAATTGATAAATACTCGGCCGAATCTACATTATTTAGATAGTGGGTGTTTTAATTGAATTTATATGGTTTTATATGCTAGTTTTAAAACTATATAAAACCATATAAATCTTTTTAAAATTATATAAAACCATATAAATCCTTACCTTTGGTGCCCGTCGTGAGAAAACTCTATTATTTACTTACAGTCTAGTTTTAAAAACAAATAAAAAAGGGTTCGAACTGGACATAAAGATTAAGCCCATAAACCTTTGCAACCAAATATTGAGTCCGCGTCCAATTGGCCCGCCCCACATCAAACACTTTTATTTTTTGGACATCAACAGACCGGCCTGCTAGAACAGCGATCCACGTTACAACAACGGACCGACGCAGCGTCTTCAAGCACGTCGATGTGAACCACGCCAATCAACGAGTTGGTATGTGATCATTACAACAATCCTTTAAACTATATATATATATATATATGAGATTTCTCGTAGAATCTCTGTAGCAGTAATGTATTTTACCTTTGTATTTTGTTTGTAGGGGTTTTATACTGTGGTAAATCATGCATCATAGGAGAGTTGAAGAGATTGGCTCAAGATTTCTCTAAGAAAACTACGACCAAGTTTGAATTCCACAAGGAAACCTTTTAATTTCAAGTTCAGCAATCATTAATGTTTTTTTAAACACAATATATTGCATAAAACTTACGTATCTCTGGTTGTATAATTATAACTCTAGTTTTGTACACTCGGCCGAAATTACATTATTGGATATTGGATGTTTTAATTGAATTTATATGGTTTTATATGTTAGTTTTAAAATCATATAAAATTATATAAATCCTTTTAAAACCATATGAATCCTTTTAAAACCATATAAATCCTTTCCAAACAATTTAGTTTGTAATTTATAAAACCTTGTAAACATGATAAGAACAACAAAAAAACTCCATCAAAGGCTTTATACGTGTTTTCAAGACAAAATACATGTGTTTCAGCATACCATATAGTGACTGTTAAAACAGAAGATGATTATATAAAATAAACTTGAGACTGTGACAGGAAGCTCAGGACATGGAACAGCTTCCCAGAGAATTGTATGTCTTTTCTCCGTGCGAGTCTAACTATAGGGCTGAGAAAGGAAGCTTCAATCACAGAAAATGCATCATCCCCCAAAAAACTTGAGACTGTATCTACTAATGATATATCGTAATGCTGTATTATTGCTGATATAATATTTGGTTCGGTTCCGGGTTGATAGAACCTCCCGGGTAATTTGTATGTTTCATAGAAATCATTGTTGTCCATATTTGTGTAAAAATTGAAAAAGTACGCTTTTTATAAAGGCTTGTAAACTCGTTTGTTTTAAAAACCCTTATAAATTAGTAGATATGCTAAAGGTCTCAACAATTGATCAAAACACAATCGGTCTATTCAAAATCATATTCAGAACAACAATCTCATGATTTTCCCTCTTCATGTTTCGTGATACCAACTAAAAAACACAACCTAATAACAGCTTTCTTTTAAAAAGTTTTGATATTGAACTATTGAACTAAGTTTTGTAGATTGTTATTAGGTGGAGTTGTTTATAAGGGGTTTTAAAACAAAGTTGTTATTCAGAATCATATTCAGAACAACAATGGTTTCCTGATAACCAACTAAACAACTCACCTAATAACAGTTTTGCTTTATAAACCCTTATAAAATAGTAGATAAGCTAAGGATAAAACATAACCAATTGATCAAAACAGGTCTATCCACAATCATATTCATAACAACAATCTCATGATTTCTCCTCTTCATGTTTCGTGATACCCAACTAAAAAACACAATCTAATATATGAATTTTCCTTTTTTGATGCAATACTCATGAACCGAGACCATGAAATAAGTGAAATTTTGTCCTTTAAAAGGTCTTGTAAATACACTTATAACTTTATTAAAAAATATGGCTGACACTTTGAATTTAAAAACGAAAATCACCAGAAAATTCAAAAATCCAAGCAAAATGAGCTCAAGAACATACTCTGAAAAAAATTGAAAACCCGAAATACAAAAAGACTTCATCTCATAGTTCCAGTCCTATCATGAAATACATCAGATTGAACATAAAATCACTTGTTTCAAAACATCTATGATGAAAGAATCCCAAAAGAAAGAAACCCTAGTTCGGGAAATTACTCTTACATCTTGACCTAATTAATCGAAGAAACTGAGAGAGATAGATATTTTATTTACCTGAATAGACTGTACGAGACTCGAATTGAGGAGAAACCCCAAGCCGTGGTGATCGGAATCGAATCTTCAGAAAGAAATCACCGAGAAAGAGATGAACAATTTTTATCTCAAATTTGCTGGGTTAAACGAGAGTCTCAGTGTTTGTTAGTCAGGGGTAAGTTTGTCTTTCACTTTAGTATAGTGTGTATCTTTGAAAACATACAGCGTGTAATGGTACATTTGCAAAACAGTATCATCAAAGTTGTATTTTTGAAATTGACCCAAAATTAGATGATTTTAGATTTTTAATTTGTATAATTGACTATAGTTTCAAGGAATAATGGTCCACTTTGCCTCTTTTTGTTTCAAAACGGTATCGACCCAAAAATACTCGAACCGAAGGGTTTTTGGATCCATCAAATTATCCGTATGGATCCTAAATTCATGTATCCGAAGAACTGAAACTGAACTGGTACCGAATCGATAACCGAATGGGTATCTAAAATACATGAAGTATCTTATTATATAAAGCAAAATGTTTCAAATTTAGTAACTTGACGTGTCAAATCAATTGATCAGATTTTAACATGTGTTAAAAAAACTTCCCACAAAAAATTTCTAAATTTATAATTGATTCTTAATCAGAAAAGGTAAAATTACTAAAGAAAAATAAAAAATAGAAAATATAAATTGATCATAAAAGCTAAAGTTAATAAAAAGAGGAAAAATTTAAAATTTAAAACTATTAATAACCAATTAATAAAAAAAACATACAAATTTAGAAAGATTAATAATGAATCCATAATTCTAAATGGTAAAGTTACTTAACAAAAAGAAAAATATAAAAAAGGAACACATAAAAATTTGGAAAAATTAATAATCGATTCATAATCATAAAAGCTAAAGTTACTTAAAAAAGAAAAAAAAAATACAAAATCTACATTTATCCTAAAATGCAAAGTTAATAAAAACAGGAAAAAACATTAGTTTTTTTTATTTAGATTAAGGAAATAAAACAATGGATTACTAATCTTAAAAGAAAAAGCAGATTTATGATGCACCCAGAAAAAGCCCCCGGCCCTGACGGAATGACAACACTTTTTTTTCAATGATCCTCGCAAATAGTGAAGGTATATATATTAGGACTGGTAAACGGCTTCCTAGAGACTGGTGTTTTTGACCATCAACTGAATACGACAAATATTTATCTAATCCCGAAGACGAAAAGACCAAGTCGTATGATGGAATTGAGGCCCATAAGTCTGTGTAATGTGAGATAAAAAAATTATTTCAAAGGTTTTATGTCAACGGTTAAAGCGCCTGCTACCGAACCTTATTTCGGAGACTCAATCAGCCTTTGTCTCAGGTAAATTAATTTCGGATAATATTCTGATTGCTCAAGAGATGTTTCATGGCATACGAACTAATAAGTCATGTAAAGGTAAATATATGGCGATAAAAACGGATATGAGCAAAGCGTATGATCGGGTGGAATGGTCTTTTATAGAACATCTCTTGAGGAAGTTCGGTTTCTCAGAAAAATGGATAACATGGATGATGTGGTGCATTACATCAGTAGAGTACATTGTTCTTATCAATGGGCAACCCAAAGGACGGATTATTCCACAGAGAGGGCTCCGACAAGGGGATCCTTTGTCACCTTATTTATTCATACTCTGTACGGAGGTATTAATAGCCAATATCGGAAAGGCAGAAAGAGATAAATTAGTCACGGGATTAAAGGTTGCGAGAGCAAGCCCATCAATATTACATTTACTCTTCGCCGATGACAGTCTTTTCTTCTGCAAGGCTACCAAACAGGAATGTGAAACTATTTTGCATATACTTCGATAATACGGATCAGTGTCCGGGCAGCTAATAAATTTTGGTAAATGTTCCTTATAATTCGGTCACACGGTAAATGAGACGGTCCAAGATGAGGTCAAACACATACTAGGGATATCTAGCATCGGCGGCATGGGTTCATATTTAAGCCTCCCGGAAAGTCTTGGAGGAGCCAAAAGTAAGATCTTTAATTTTATCGCGGATAGACAACACAATCGAATTAATGGATGGACATCAAAGTTTTTTATCCAAAGGGGGTAAGGAGGTTTTAATTAAATCAGTGGTATCAGCAATACCAATATTTGTTATGTCATTTTTTCGATTACCCAAATCCATAACTAAAAAATTAACTAGCGCGGCGTCACGGGTCTAGTGGTGTTCAAATGGAGAACACAAAGGAATGCATTGGATAGCATGGAAGAAATTATGTCGAAGCAAATCGGAAGGGGGTATGGGTTTTCGGGCAGTCGAGAATTTTAATACAGCTTTATTGGCCAAACAATTATAGAGATTAATGGATAAACCGGATTCATTGTTTGCGCGGGTTTTCAAGGGTCGCTATTTTTGGAACACATACCCTTTGGACTCTATTCGATCTTACTCCCCATCGTATGGATGGAGGAGTATTATTTCAGCTAGATCTCTGGTCAAAAAGGGCTAATTCACAGAGTTGGATCAGGCTGTTCTATTTCAGGATGGAACGACCCATGGATACCATCTTCTCAGCCGAGGTCAACAACATGTAAGGGGTATAATTATTACCCGAATCTAATGGTTAATCATCTGATTGACCCACAGACACAGACGTGGAATATGGCTTTGTTGAACGCCATTATTGATCCGACAGACGTAACGATTATTCGGGGTCTGCCAGTAAGTAGCACCTTCAAACCAGACACTATTGGATGGCACTACACAAAATTGGGAAGGTATACGGTTAAATCGGGTTATCAAATTGAACAATCAGGCCCGAACACATGTTCCAATGGCTCATATGGTTCGGATGTGACGATCTTACATGCTCATACATGGAAGCTGAAGTGTTCTCCGAAATTACGACACTTTATATGGCAAGCTGTATCGGGATGTCTCGCGGTCTCAACAAATTTGCGAAGTAGGGCGATTAATTGTGATTAACAATGTGCTAGGTGCGGATCAGACAATGAAACTATCAACCATGTCCTTTTCGAATGCCCTCCGGCATTACAAACATGGGCGCTTTCTAAGATACCAACGCCTCCGGGTGTTTTCCCATTTTCATCGGTTTTTTTCTAATTTCGATCATCTATTTTGGAGATTTCCTCGAGAAAATCATGATACTAGTTTTCCTTGGATTGCGTGGTATATTTGGAAAGTGAGAAATGATAAGGTTTTCTCAAATGTGGACAGAGATCCACAAGAAATTTTGAAGCGGGCGGAAACTGAGGCAATAACCTGGGAAACAACACATAGTAGTGACCCTGATGTGATACTCCTAAGTTTGTCCCCTACTCTGGTGTCTCCGACTTACGAAGGCTGGAGGTGTACTATTGATGGATCTTGGAACGAGACCGATAGTTTTTCTGGATTAGGTTGGCATTGCTTTCAGGAAGGCCTCGAAGGGACAATTATGGGAGCAAGAAATCTTCGAAGAAGCCTCTCCCCCTACATGCAGAATTGGAAGCACTCATCTGAGCCATGCATTGTTTGACTGCTAACCAAAAGACGGAAATACCTTTTACAATAGACTGCTCCGAGTTGGTGAAGATGATGTCTACATCCGAGGATTGGCCGGCTTTTGCTTAACACTTGGAGGAATTAGTGAAGAGTAAGGAGTTGTTTTCTTTTTTTCTCAATCTCACTAATTCCACGCGCATACAACACAAAGGCAGACAAGTTAGCAAGAAGTGCTCGCGTCTATCCAGTGGATATTACTTATGTAAACTCGATACCTCTGGTTTGGATCTCCGAACCGTTCTAGGTATCTAGGCTGTTAACAAAAAAAAAAGAAAAAAAACTATAATTTCTCACGTCTATATAAATAATTTGGTAGTATATGTCAATTACATACCAAAAATCAAAAGTCCAATAATCGTTTCCAAAGGTATTTATTGTATCTGCTCCACCAAATTCTTCTTTCATAGTATATATTTATTTCATCGGAAACTTTGTTTCTAAATTTTTATGTTATTTGTTTTCACGGATTATTTAATTTTGTTTTTCATTTTTAGTTTTTTCACGTGTTATAAAATATCTTATTATAAACTCGCATATATGCGGATCGTAATCTGGTAATTATATATCCAAAAATATGAATTATATTTAGACTTGATGTAACCAAACATCCAAAATTACAATTATAAACTCAAATATATTAGATATTTTTTTCGTATTTATGGTATATTTTTGAAATTACGGGTATATCAAATACACTTGTTTTGTTTTTTCTGGATGTTTTGGGTATTTTAGATACTTTTGGATATTTTTGGATACTTTCGGATACTTTTGGATACTTTCAGATAAAAACCGAACAGTACACACAAAAATTTGGATCTTCAGAAGAATACCCGAACCGTTCCAAACACGGAGGGTACCGAACCGAACCAGATCCAAATTTTAGAAATACTCGATCGGTACCTAAAACTCTTGATCCGAAATATCTGAAACCCAAAATACCCGACCCGAGCCAGATTCGAATATCTTTTTGACTACTATAACCTTTAGAAAATTAGAAACAGCCAAAATAACCTATTTAATTTGTTCAAGATTTTTAAAAGATATTTTTCCATATTACTCTTAATACATTATCTTATCTTATTATATAAATCAGAATGTTTCAAAATAAGTAACTCGCATGATCATGATATATGTTAAGTTAATCGATTAGATTTTTACAAGTGTTTAATAAATTTCTAATTCTATTTTGACACATGTTTAATAAATTCACAATTTTATTTTAACACATTATATTAACAATAAAAACAAAATTTATAATCGATTCCTAATACTACAAAGTAAAAAGTACTTATGTTTAGATTAAAGAAATTAAACAAAATTTATAAATAAAAACCATATTTCAAATTAGAATAAGGAAATTTTAAAATAGATAAAAATAATAAAATAGAAAATTTTAAAATAAATTAATAAAAACTTAAAAATTCAGAAAATTTAATAACCGATTGATAATCTTAAAAGATAAAATTATTAAAAAAATAAAAATAAAATATTTTTAAAGGCAAAATTGATATAAAAATAGAAAAACTTTTCTTAATTTTCCATTTAGATTAAGAAAATTAATACTAAAAGGAAAACAATTATAATTTCTCACCTCTATATAAACTAGAATTGGTAGTATGTCAATCACACACCAAAAACATTAAAGTTCAATAATCGTATCCAAACCTAATTATTGCATCTGATTCGCTAAATTTTGTTGTATAAGATACATTTATTTCATCGAAAATTTCGTTTCTAAATTTATGTATTATTATATATTCATGGATAATATAACTTTGTAGTCTATTTTTTTGTTTTTAATTTTTATTTTACGAGTTATAAAATATTAAAGTACAAACCCGCATATATGCGGGTACTTATTTAGATATATAAAGATGAATGTTTGAAATTTAGTAGGTCTTTTTGCAAAAATACCCTACAATTTGAAGTCTAAGCTAAAAATGCCCCCTTCCTCTCCTCTTTATCAGAATCCCACGAATTACCCTTTAAGAATCTGGGTATTCACGCAAATGTCTGTTAGAGTCTAACGTTTTTTTCAAAAGACAAAAAAACATTTCAGATATAACTTAATTACGGAAATGCAATTGCCATCAATTCTCAACCTCGACGACAACCACCATCGTCGACGAGTTAATGCAGTAACTAACCCATTTTTCGCCATTAAAGCCCAAGAATAGAACTCGGACTCCCTTTTCGCGAGTTCTACTAACCGATTTCTCCCATTTCCCCTAGATTTTCCGATTCAAACTTACTGAAATCATTTTTTATGGCATAAAACGGCAAAATACGACTGGGCTATTCGTGGATACCGAGACAAAAAAATCAAAGTTTGGGTCAATTGCAAAAATACCCTTTTGGTCAGACTGCGATAGAAGTCTGCTTTGATAACTCTTTGTCAGACGGCATCCGCAATCTGCTTTGTAACATTCTAATTGCAAAAATACCCTCTTTTTCAGACTGCAATAGAGGTTTGATGTACTATTTGTCAGACTTCTGTGGCAGTCTGGATTGACAAATTTTTTTAAACCGTTTTTTTTTATATTTGTGATGAATTTTGTTGATTTTAATTTATTATATATATGTGTGTTAGTTGTATATGTTCCTCCTGCGTTAATTTTACATGCTTATGTTCGGTAATTATTTTTAAATATTTTTTTTAATAATTCTGGCAATGTAGTTAATAGAATCAGACTTCGCGAAGAAGTTTGATATTTCCATTAAGATCGCTAATGTTGTTTTTCCATGATTGTTTTAAAAGATAATGGTGCATCTACCTGTTAATTTTGGTGAATGGGTTGTGAGAGACCAGATTTGACATTTTGTGGTGGATACTCTCAAAGGAGGGCGGTTTATCACTTTGGGCGATCGTTCTACATATTGTGAACTTGTTGATATGGTACAAGTTGATCATATGCTGGACAAGAAAACCGAGTTGGTGGAGTTATCATATCCGTTACCGGAACCACTCTTGCTACAGATCAGTCCGGATAGCCCTCCTATTTATGCCACAAATGATAGGCAAGTAAGGAGCATGGTCGAGTTAGCTAGTGCGCAGTTAATCTGTCTTTGTGTCTCGAGCCGATCCAGTTTGGCATATCAAGATGCGGGGAATCACGATGTAAAAGATGAAGATGAAGATGAAGATGACGAAGACAAAGACTAGGAAGACAAAGATGTGGGCTCATTATCAGATGATTCTATTTGTGGTGGTGGTGGTGGTGGTGATGGGCCAGAGCAAGTTTTCAAGAGACACTCTAAGTCTTACTATGATGGTGTAGATTATATCATGTATGGGAAAGTGGGAGATGAGGATGAAGATGATAAAGAAGATGAAGATAATAAGACTTACGAGTTGCAGCGTGTGGCTGAACGATTTGAAAGTGTTTTGATAGCAAGCAAGATCTTATATCAGAGCTGCGTTTGACGGCGATAATGAGGAAATACGCATTTACAGTAGATAAGTCTGACAAGAGCCTGTTTGTCGCTAAATATCTTCGAGCGGCTGTCAAGAACGAACCAAACAAGTTTTGGGTGATGATCTACAATAGAGCCCACACATGTTCAACGCTGGACCGGAAGGCTAAGAAAAAACGTCATACTCCGCGTTATATTGGTTGGTTGTTTCTAGAATGCTTTGGAATAATTGAGAAGATTACACCAAAACATGTCTTAGTATCAATGAACAAGCAATATGGGATTAAGATGAGCTACACAACCTCATATAGAGCGTTGTTACATGCTCAAAAGTTGGTGAGAGGATCAACGGAAGATGGCTATGAGAGACTGCCTGCTTTATTGCATGGAATCGAGCAAACCAACCCTGGAACGCATACTGCTCTAGAACTAGATGAGAAGAATAGATTTAAATATCTATTTCTAGCATTTAGAGCTTCCATTGAGGGATTTAAGTATCTTAGAAGAGTCATTGTGGTAGATGGTACGCATCTTACGGGGCCGTATGGAGGTGTTATGCTAGTGGCGGCCTCACAAGACGCCAATTTTCAAATATTTTTGTTGGCTTTTGGCATTGTAGACTCTGAGAATGATTCCTCGTGGGAGTGGTTTTTCACAAAGCTTAGAGACTGCATTTCAGACCAATATCCTCTGGTCATAGTCTCAGATAGGCACACCTCCATCAAGAATTCTATTGAAAAGGTTCTTCCTTGGGTAAAGCGAGGGATTTGTTATTACCATATACAAAATAACGTAGCCGCAAAGTTCAGGGGAAAACATCTTTTGTACTTGGTGAAAAACGCAGCGTACGCATATACGATGTACGATTTTAAAAGATACATGGCCTCCTTACGAGCGGTAAATCCTGACCTTGCTAGATACTTGGAGGAGGCGGATCCGAGTCTATTGTCACGCGTTCATTTCGATGGAGACAGGTATAATCTGAAAATGCATTTTTCTTATCAGACTTCTTGTGCAGTCTGATTCGTCTTTATCAGACTTCTATTGCAGTCTGATTTTTATCAGACTTCTATTGCAGTCTTGTTTTCACTTGCGTTAACCGCATTCACTTTGTTGGAGAAAGGTACAACATAAAGACGAGTAACATTGCCGAAACTATAAACTTCGTAGTCAAGAAGGCAAAAGGATATCCTATCTCTTTCCTTTTGGAGTTCATACAAGAGAAGCTAGGGACGTGGTTTTGTAAAAGGCAGCTATATGTATTGAGTCTCACAACAAAATTTAGCCGAGGAATTGAATATTTGATGGCTATTCGTGAATATTATGCGGACGTCATGACGGCGGAACGCGTTGATGGGTATCGATTCGTTGTTAAGGGAGGACATAGGGATTGTGTGGTCGACTTTCACAACCGAACGTGTGAATGTGGTCTGTGAGATTACGAAAAGATACCTTGCTCACATGCAATCTGTGCTGCACGAGAACTTGAGTTACACCCATATACGCTGCCATGCCCATCATACGGTAGGGACTATATGTTTCAGGAATACGCAATGAACATCCTTCCGAAGAACTGTACTATGAAAGCTCCTGACACCGTACGTGTCCTTCCCCCGCATAATCCTCGTCCTCCTAGAATACCTCAGAATTCGAGGTGGCAAACTTGGCTAGAAATTGCCAATACAAAGGGCAATAAACCACGGAAGCTTCGAAAGCAATATACTTGTTCTAATTGCAAACAACCATGCCACAAAAAACCAAATTGTGTAAGCTAAATCACCTTACACTCACCTGTTTTATAGTTGTTTTCATCTACCTACTGTATATGAGAAGCTGCTGTCTTTTTCGGTGTAGACATGTAACCAAACCTGAGAAGGATTAGATCTGGTGGAAGTCTGATGTACTGACGAATGCAATTTAGAAGTCTGATAGAGAAGTCTGAAGAAAGTCTGAGAGGAGTCTGTTGGTGTCTTTCCAGTACAATATTTCGTTTCCAAGTCGTTTTTTAAGTTGTCTAAGTCTAAGAACTTGTTGTGTTAATCGTTGGTTGTTGTTGTTGGCTTAAACTTAATTTGTAGTACTTATGAGTTTGCTGCATCTCGTCAAGTCTAAATAAGTCTTACGAAAATCACACCCTTTCCAAACTGCAATGTAAGTCTAATAATAGAAATTCATTACAAAAGATAGAAATAGAAGTCTGACACCAGACTTCTATAGAAGTCTTAAACCAATTACCCTAGAAATACCCTACCTATACCCAACACGCTTTTGACATCACAATTGGCATGACACAAAAAATTCCCGCAGAAAATAAGCCAAAAGATGGATGAGTTTTTCTTACATCTACAAAAGATAAATATATGCAGGAATCCATTGTTCTCGGGAATCCAAAAGTTAAAGAGGAACTCTACTTCACCTGTTCGTAGACGTCTAGCAATTCATTCTCGGTGTCGGTACGAGCCTCTTCAGCTGTTCGGTAGAGCTTAGTTAATATCTCATACGCAAGCTTCTCTCTGCAAGTCTTCATGTTCTTATCACACATCTACTTCGGAAACGGCATCCCAAGAGAATGGAACTCAATGAACTTCAAACAAAACACCCCACAATCACCTGTCTGGATGTTTTGAGGAAGTTTCGGGCTCCTTACATTCGTGTAGGTGTATTGCTTAAGGGGATAATTCCACCTATCATCTACTGGGGCCAAACAATGCATCACGAAGGGAAATATCTCACATATAGGTGCCACTGCCGCTCCTACCACCTCATCGGTTTTCAGTCCAATGATGCTGTCCCATATCGTTACGTGCCTATCAGGGATAGAAATCATAATAGATATCCAATGATTTCCCCCAACGTGCAAGGCAGTGTAGATGTAATAAATTTCCAGCCCCCAAGTCATGTTTGATTTCAGGAATAAGGGTAGTTCACCAGTATGGTAATCCCATACACCAGCTGGCAGCCTCCTTGCCGTGGGCATCACATTTTCTCCTTCGCCGCTCTTCACAAAATGATCATAATGTTTCTTCCACAAATTACCCAGCTGTGTGTCAATGAAGGCCAGCCTCTCGGACCTGAACCATTCCGGGTGTTCGTGTTGTCGAAGCCTCATCAGATCAATCCCAACATCTATTTGCTGCATTCAGTCAACATTGTGCAAAAAATGTAAGACTTAAACAGAAGTCTAAGCAAACTCTAAAAGAGAGAACACCAATGTCATACTGCAAAAACAAGTATGAGAAAAGAAATTCTTTCACCAGACTTGAAAAGAAGTCTGACACCACTCTAAAGAAAACTGAAGAAAGTCTAAAAGAGATAACAATAATGTCAAACTGCAAATCAAGTCTGAGAACAGAAAATTATTAAACCCGACCACATTATATACTAACCGTGTCATGCAGCCATTCCTTGGGGGTGCGCAGATCGTAGTACCAAGATAGGGATGTGTTCGCCTCCCTCTTCGGATAACCCCTACAGAATATATTACGCGTGTTAGACATCGAGCTAATTATTCTAGAATATAGGTAGAGTGTGACGACATACAACAGTTTTTTGACGTGATAATTAAGTGTCTTCACTTCCTTCCTGGTTGTCGGAGCACAAGGATCATATGTCGGTGTGATCTGCACTTGGGTTGAGCTCTTTCTCTCCTTCTTATCATGCTCATTCTGTTTGAGTTCTTGAGCCTTCGCCTTTACATAAGCTCCAACAGCTGCCTTCTTAGTGTCTTGTTTCGACATATATGCAGCATCGAAGTTTACGTCTGTGGCCGCCTTATCGACGATAAGAACACTCTGTTCGCTGCCCACGACACTACTCTGCATTTACAAAATAAAAAAAAACCCAACCTCCGTCATACTGCAATAAAAGTCTAAGACAAATAATCTAACACTATCCACGCCACCTACAGACAACAATATAATTTCTAAAGAAGTCTGACAGAGATTAAAATAACACCAAAATCTGACCTAAATCTCAGTCTAATACCCGATAACCATGTTCACATCAAACACAACAACAAAGCGAAATAACTAGTTTTTAGTTGCACATAGGTTCAGGTTCTTACAAACAACTATCACACTTATACTGCATATTACGCAACGGCTTTGTCCTTAAGTCTTCGACTACTTCTACTTTCTTGAACATTTTTTGGTAGAGGGTTTGGGACACTAACCCCAAAATCCACCACAGTCTAAATCTTGGCCTCAGACGGTTGGGCAGGGTTATCTTCAGCCAGGGCTTCCTTTGCATCCTCTACCGCTGAAGCTTCTTTTTCAGGTCCTTTTTGTTATGCACCTTCAACAACCGCGGTAGGCTTAGGAGGCTTCAAAACAATTTTTTTGGGTGTAATATTCTTCCGCGGAGCCTTTTTGCGTTTTCCCGCCCCAGCCTCACCACCATCTTCACCACCATCGACGCCAGCTCGGCCACCATCTTCACCACCCTGAGACTTCTCACCATCACCACCATCAGACTTATTATCACCACCATCATCAACCTTACCACCATCATCAGACTTCTTCTCAACACAACCATCAGACTTCTCAACACCAGATTTCCTCCTCTTTTCTCCCCTTAACAACCTAACTTCCTTCTCAAGTTCATTCATCTTCTCACCCACCTGCTTAAAACCTTCTTTAACAAGACTAAAAAGTTCATTCATATGAGAACCCACCGACTTGATCAAGTAAACAACCTCACCACCATCATCACCGCCTGATTTTGCTCGGTTCTTATCATCATCAACATCCTCACCATCATCATAATCAACCTTCCTCTTAACACCCTTTCCCTTGGCCTTCTTCAGACCACCCTCAGACTTAACCACCTCAGACTTAATAAGGGGACCTCTTTCTTAACAATGGCGAACACACCTTCAGACTTCCAGTGTTTAAAACTCCACCTCCAAGGGCGCTCAAACTCACCCAACATTGTTTTCACAATGTTCACAACTTTCTCATCATCCTCACCATCGTCCCACCGGGGCAACATGTCCTCAAACTCTTTGATGACGAAGTTGGTGACGCGGGTCTGCAAGTACAAGTCAACGAGTAAAATGTATATTAGTATGTATCAAATAAATAAAATCTACCAGACTGCATATCCCGTATGGTACAAAGTTCCAGACTTTAAAAAAGGTCTGACTTCAAAATTTCAGACTGCAAATTCAGTCTGGCAACAACTTTCAGACTGCAAATTAAGTTTGGGAAAAATTCAGACTTCAAAATTAGTCTGATAACTTATCAGACTGAATTTGCAGTCTGACATAGAGCAATCAAAGGTGAATTTTAAGGAAAAAAATGTTAGTAAAATACCTGCTTGCGCAACTCTAAATCGACTTTCTTCTGATTCCTTGATCCTTTGTAAGCCAAGAGCGGTGGGGCTGGGTTATCTTGCAAGTGCATTCCATAAAGCGTAGCAATACCGGGACTGGCCCAATATACCCATACGTTTCAGCGAAGCCCTCAACCTGATAGTTTTTGTCATCTTGGAGTTTTTTGTTTGCCTCTGTTTTGACAAAGTCTACCAAGATTTTGAAGGCCAATCTTCCCCATGGGTATGCTTCTAACGCTCTTGGAGACAGCAGTAGCTTAGTCATGTCAGCCCTTGCGGAAACTGACCAGTGTTGAGCCTCAATGAAGCTCGTGTAGATGGCTAGGTAGCCCAACCAAATCCTATCTTGCCGTTCCCAACCTCGACATCTGTTGCAAGCGTCCAGTAACTGAAAATAACTTGGCCCTACCTCGAAATCCAGCCCAAGAAGCTCCCACATTGCTCTCATATCGGCTGTATACTCAACCTCCGGGTACTCCAGATTCTCAACATAGTCGCAATTGAGTCCGGTTATCTGTTGAAACTCATGGAGGGAAAACCTCACCGGTTGAAGGCCAAGAAGACACCAAAGCTCATGTTTCTGATCTACCTCTAGTTGCATAGTAAGCATGTAGTGCACCATCCTTGAACACCATACGAAGTTCAGCTCATGCCACTTCACAAAAACCCCAAAGGCTGAGTTGCGAAGCTCTTCCCACTCATCATCATCCAGCGCTTCTTGGAGAGCGTCCATGAGATCTCTCTTATTGCTGAAGTAGTGTATGCTTTTGTCTGGTTGAGGCTCATACCTGGTTGTGAACATCCTTGGAGGGAATTCTCGTTCTGCCATTATGTCTAAAACCTGCATCAACCACAACCAGCCTCCATTAGCAGTCTGAAAACTTAAAGTCAGACGTCATATGCAGTCTGACTACTCAAATTCAGACTCTATTTTCAGTCTGACGAAATATAGTAAGAGTTAACTACAAAGGCTATTCATGAAGTAATCGGACGAATCCCAAAAATCCACAGAACACAATACAACTCAAACCCAAAGATCTAAACATTATTGCTCAATTTGAATCTTTTACCCTCTATGGAAGACTTGAAGGAGCGGTGACAATGGCGAGCAGAGAGAAACCAGATCTGGAAATAAAATATGACAAGAGTTCAGCGCTGAGTTCTAGAAATCAGTATAGAGAAGGTGACGGTTTGCGGCGAAGAGAGGAGTAGAAGAATCTTACCATCGAAGGCACATGAGACGATGTAAGCGACGAATTCCGGCAGCGACATTGAAGATTTCGGTTCAGTTTCTCCGAGAGAGAATCGGTGTTTTTTTTTGTTATTTGCTTCGGTAACTGTAAAAATGTGTCCTAAGCGGCGGTTAAAAAAAACGGTTTTACCACATAAAAATACCGCTTTCGCAATCTAATGTCAGACTTCTTAACGCAATCTGATATTAGACTCTTTTAGCAGTCTAATAGTGATGAGATAGTTGAGCGAGAAGTCTGGAAATTTTGGGCGGCAAAATTCCCGCTTTTTTCTGCGGTTTTTTCTAATATTTTTAATTGTGACTTAGAAGTATTTGAAAAATACTTCTACTGCCAGACTCGTTAGGCAGTATGAAATGGTGATATTTTCAGGACTAGACTTGTGAAAGTTTTCAAAAGCTTAAGTTTTTCAGACTTCGAAAGAAGTCTAATAAATTTAGACTTGATAAACAGTCTGACATAGTAAAGAAGGACACAGATAAATTAAACCGACTTCATAATCTATTATCTCGTTCCATGGAAAAAAATATAAATTTTGGTTACAAATTGTTACATATTACAAGAAACCAAAACAGATAAACATGATCAGGACGATAATAATAGCACCAGGGAACATCAGACTCTTCAACTCGACGCCACGCATTATCTGGCCACATGCCTTCTCCGTCAAGCGCTCCTTCAATTAAACTATCTCTGCCTTCGTTACCTTGACGTCATCGAGCAACGTGGACAAATACTTGTCGCTTTGAGCATTAGAAACGAACATGCCATCAATTAGTTGACCATGTTGGTCAACATACAGCTTTACATCGTTAAACTCCTCAGTCATAACCTCATCCCACCACTTCATTATATGGTAACCACCATCCTACACAGCCACATTTATACAATCATATTAAGATCCCAAATTATAATAAGCAGAAGAAAAAAACAAACCAACCACATGACATATAGAGGCCATTACATCATAGTTACGACATCCGAAGAATCTTCTTCCTGGATCACCGGCAGTAGTGGATGTTCGCATGACGGGCTCCATCTGTTTGTTTAGATCTAGGCAAAGAACATGGAAAATGGTCTTATTTCGTATAGATCTTATTCTGGTAAAAATTTTGAATTTCTGGTGGAGTACCAAGGAAAATAATCGGGGCCTACGTTGGATAGCATGGGATAAAATATGTCTGATTGACCAGAATAAAAAAGAATGGAGATTGCGGACTATGCAGAAGTCAGCATCGACCGATGCTTAGCTGGTATCGACCGATACCAACCGACGAGAAGAAGAAAGAAAACTTATGTTTTCTTTATTTTGTTCGGGGAACTTCCTGTTTCGACCTAGACCTATATATACTCTATTTTTAGCCTCAGCTACCTTTTGTTCTATTCAGATTTTTTGCTATTGAATCATTGTAAGCTTTGGAGAAGAATCTCTGCATCTATTGAGAAGAATTCTAAACCCTTTCTCTCTTTATTTATATTATGATTTCTTCATCTCTTTGCTTGTTCTTCGTTACTATGTCTGAGTAGTTCCATAGTTAGGTTAGGGTTTTCAAGGGGATCCATGAGTCATTGAATTAGACACAGATAGGGATTTATCTTTTGTGGTTTTCGCTTATTATTGTATTTATTGCTTAGACTTGAACTAACCGCTAGGTCTATGAACAAGGGCTTAATCTAATAGCGCGGAAGTGTGAAGATTTCTAGAATGAACATAAGCGAGCGAATCACCTAGTAGCGCGAGAGTGTATTGGGTTGATTCATGAACATATTGAACTTGCTCGTTAAGGCTGATCAAGAATTCTATGAGACGAAAGTGGATTAGGATGCTAGGTTTAGTAACCATGAGCACGGAAGTGGATTGGTTAGATATTTATGTTTGAGTTTGAAACTTGCTTTTAATTATTCCCTGAATAGTTGTCTGATTTATGATCTCTGGATTCCCGCGAATAAACCCTCGACCTAACGCTTTTCCTTTATTGAATTTACATCGTTTAAATCGCTCTCGTTACCTTTCTAAAACAAATCATATTTCTGTCTTAGCTTAATTTAATAATTGTGAGAATAGTAGTGTAATCTTGGTCTCTGTGGATTCATTCCTAAAGTACTGCATTGATAACCGTTATGATTGCGGTAGTGTGAACTTTAGTTTTAATTAACTGAGTGAAAACGCTTAAATCAGTAAACCCGTACCAAACCCCAAGGAATATGTGAACGCTATCACCCTAAGGAGTGGCAAGGTCTTACCCACAATAGATGTCCCTTCTACTCTCAACGTGGACGTTGAAAACCAAAGTGGGGGGGGGGGGGGGGGGGGGTGGAACTTAAGAAGATGAAGACTTGGTTGAGGACGTGGTAGTGAGAGATCAAGACAAAGGGAAACAGGTTGAAGAGGTGAAGACCAAGGTCGTGGTTCAAGAAGCGTATAAGAAGAAAGAGAGCGTATTTGTGCAAAAACCTTATGTGCCTAAGTTACCTTTCCCAGGGCGTTTCAAGAAACAACTCATGGACAAGTACAAGGCGGTCTTCGACAAGCAAATGGAGAAGGTCGAACTTACAATGCCATTGGTTGATGCATTTCTACTTGTACCCCAATATACAAAATTCTTCAAGGATGCCGTGAAGAAAAGAGCCAAGGAAATGGAATCCATGGTAATCTTGACCGAAGAGTGTAGTGCAATCATCCAAAAGAAGGGGGTACCAACAAAAGTTGGGATCCCGGTTCATTCACCCTTCCGTGTGCCCTTGGACCCTTAGCCTTCGACAATTGTCTTTATAACCTTGGAGCAAGAGTTAGCCTTATGCCATTCTCAGTTGCAAAGAGGTTGGGTTTCACGAGGTACAAAGCTTGCAATATCTCGTTGATATTAGCGGATAGGAATGTGAGGGTACCCATTGGTTTACTTGAAGATCTCTCAATAATGGTTAGAGACTTCATCACCCCCACAGACTTTGTTGTTCTCGAAATGGATGAGGAGCCAAAGGATCCAATTATCTTTGGAAGACCGTTATTGGCAACCGCGGGAGTCATTATTGACGTGAGAAAGGGCAAGATTGACTTGCACTTGGGAAAATGTGAAGTCCTCGAGTTCAACACCAACAACGTGATGAAGAAGCCCACCATGAATGGGCAATGTTTCTACATAGAGATAATGGATGAACTCGCGGATGAATTGCTTGAAGAGTTGAGTATGGAAGACGGTTTGCAAGTGGTTTTGACACAAGATCACGGTGTGCATGGATTCTTGGATGAAGAAAGGCAAGGATATGAGCCGGTTGAAAGAGAGACGCCATTTGTAGAGTTGGGTAACCGAGTGACAAGGTTTGAAGTTTGGTTAAGCATGGATACGGTTCAAGAGAGCTTTGCGTTGGTCGTGGAAGAAACTAGCAAGGGTAAGTCTAGTTTTGAGGATGACAATTGGAGCGAGCTCAAAGCCCCTAAGGTGGACCTAAAGCAACTTCCCATTGGGCTAAGGTATGCGTTCTTAGGTCCCAAGGAGTCTTACCCAGTTATTGTAAATGATAGTTTGAATGAGAATGAACTATCCTCCCTCTTTGTTGAACTTATGAAGTATAGGAAAGCCATTGGTTATTATTTGGATGACATCAAGGGTATTTTATATACTTTATGCACATATAGAATCCATCTAAAAGATGAGTCAATGACCTCTATTGAACATCAAAGAAGGTTGAATCCTAATTTGAAGGAAGTTGTAAAGAAAGAGATTCTTAAGCTTCTAGATGCGGGTATTATCTACCCAATATCGGATAGTACTTGGGTCTCACCGGTTCATTGTGTGCCTAATATAGGGGGATAACGGTTGTTAAAAAATAAAAGGGATAAAATGATACCTACTAGGACAATAACCGGGCATAGGATGTGCATTGACTATAGGAAGCTAAATTCATCTACTCGTAAGGATCACTTTCCATTACCTTTCATAAATCAAATGCTTGAACGTTTAGCTAATCATCCGTTTTATTATTTTCTAGATGGTTATTAGGGTTTCTTTCAAATTCCCATACACCGGAACGACCACGAGAAAACGACTTTCACATGCCCTTATGGTACCTTCGCATATCGAAGGATGCCATTTGGGTTGTGTAATGCACCTGCGACATTCTAACGGTGCATGATGTCCATTTTCTCGGATCTTATTGAAGACATGGTAGAAGTTTTTATGGACGACTTCTCCGTGTATGGCTCTTCGTTTGGTGTTTGCTTGTCTAATCGTTGTAGGGTCTTGCAATGATATGAGGAGGCGAACTTGGTACTCAATTGGGAGAAGTGCCATTTCATGGTACGTGAGGGCATCGTGCTTGGGCATAAGATCTCCGAGAAGGGGATTGAGGTAGACAAGGACAAGATAGAGGTCATGGTTAGCTTGGAGCCACCAAGGACGGTTAAGGATGTCCGAAGCTTTTTGGGTCATGCGGGATTCTATCACCATTTCATCAAAGACTTCTCAAAGATCACAAGGCCTCTCACTAGGCTACTTTGCAAGGATGTTGAGTTCAGCCTCGATGACGAATGTATAGTGGCGTTCTTGGAGATAAAGAAAGCGTTGGTTAGTGCTCCCATTGTCCAAGCCCCGGATTGGGATCTTCCTTTCGAGATTATGTGTGACGCGATTGATTTCGTGGTTGGAGCTGTCTTAGGCCAAAGGAAGGACAAGAAGACCAACGTCATCTACTACGCAAGTAGAACTTTAGATGACACTCAAGCTCGGTACGCCACCACGGAGAAGGAATTGCTAGCGGTGGTCTTTGCCATGGAAAAGTTTCGGTCTTATGTTGTGGGTTCAAAGGTGATTATTTACACGGACCATGCGGCCTTAAGGTATATCCATGCCAAGAAAGACACAAAGCCAAGACTACTCTGATGGATCTTGCTCTTGCAAGAGTTTGATATGGAGATTGTGGACAAGAAAGGTATAGAGAATGGGGGATTGAAGATCTTGTTCCAATTGATGACAAACTCCCCGAGGAGAGTCTTATGGTGGTGAGTGTCTTGAAGAAAGGAGTAGAGGCCGTGAGGGGTCTTGAGAGTGCAAGCGGTTTGCAAGATGAGAAGCTACCATGGTTCGCGGATTTGGTGAACTACTTAGTTTGTGGGAAGGAGCCCCCAGACTTTGATGGGTATAAGAAGAAAAAGTTCTTTCATGACGTCACAAGGTACTATTGGGATGATCCATTCTTGTACAAGTTGTGTTTGGATGGCTTGTAGCGAATGTGTGTGGCAGAAGAAGAGGTCCAAGGGGTCTTATTCCATTGTCATGGATCGTCCTATGGTGGACACTTTACTTCGTACAAGACGGCTACAAGAGTTCTCCAATCGGGTTTTCGGTGGATGAGCCTATTCAAGGATGCACATGCTTTTGTTTCTGCTTGTGACGCTTGCCAAAGAAAGGGGAACATTGGTAGAAGAGATGAGATGCGTCAAACCCCGATTCTTGAAGTGGTTTAGAGTCTTTTATATGTTTTAGCACGTTTGGAGCATTATTGGAGATATTGGAGCTTTCTGGAGCATTTTGGAGCATTTTGGATCGAAGCAGAGGTTTGTGTAGCTGAGTACCCGATTTGAAGCATCAGTATCGATCGATACTGGCTAGTATCGGTCGATACTCATCGAGACAGACACGACCGCGAGTTTAATGAAGTATTGAAGAATTGCAAAATGGTCCAGAAGACTTTAATAATTACCAGAAGCCCCAAAACGTGTTTTAGCTTTATAATTAGGTTTTTCAGCCACTTTGGTGGCTAGGCTTTCATTACTCTTGATTCTACTTTGGTTTTTGGAGAGACAATTCTGAACTCTTGTTTTCTTATTTGATTTCTTTGATGATCTATTCATGTTGCTTTCATTCTCCATGTCTGAGTAGATACACTTTAGGTTCAGGGTTCTCATAAGGGTTTTCTCTGAATGCTAGGTTGATTAGTTATTAGGATTCACCATCTGAATTAGTTCTTCACCTTAGGTTGTGTTCAAAGCTAATTCTAGGTTGACGAATCTGGTACTTAGATCTTAGGATAATTGATTAGGCACGAGAGTGCGATTAACTACCTGATAGAACCTTAGGTGAGCAAAATAACTATTCGCAAGAGATTTGGTTTAGTTGTTTTGTGAACAAATTAAACCTGATCTAAAAGCTGATTTAGACTTTAGGATTCGCAAAGAGATTTGGAATTCCTAGGATTTAGATTTAGAAAGTTTTCGCAACGAGAGTTGGTTAGCTATACTTTAGTGATTTGAGTTCAAGAACCGCGCTAAATCTGAATCATGTTAGTTAGTCACCTTCATTCATTGATTTTCTGAGAAAAACCCTGAACCTATCTTTTTCCAATTGAATTTACAACCGTTTTAATTTAAGTCTTGTTTTCAATATTATTGATTGCTTAGCTTAATTCTTGTCTTCATAATCTATTGTGTGTCTCTGTGAGTCCTTGTGTTCGACCCCTACTATACTTGTATCTGTGAGTCCTTGTGTTCTGAGAAAAACCCTGAGGTACGAGAATACTGCAACTACTGCTTAGTACTTTTAGGGTATTAATTTGAGCATATCAAGCTTGAAGAAGGCGGTTAAGAAGCTCAAGGGGAGAGGAGGAGAAGCGAGTACATCGCATGATCACGGGATTGATCAAGGAGTTTTGATGGTTTATGATGAGACACGAGCTCAACGTGGTCATGAAGATACCACAAACGAGGAGGTAAACATCCCAACTCCATCTCCCAGTTCTAGCAATGCTTCATACTCCATGGGGTCCTCTTCCCCATCTCAAAGTATCTAGGTAACACTCCATGACACTTGTGCATAGTTTTCTTATTTTGAGTCTTGCATTGTATAGCATTTTATGTCTCTTATTTTTGGGTCTCTTCCTTTGATTTATTTTACACCGGGACGGTGTGATTTAAGTTTGGGGGAGGGACCGGTATCTAATGTCATTTATTTTCTCTTATTTTGAGTTTTGCATTTTGAGTCTCATGCATTCATCTAAGGCATAGAAAAAAACAAAAACAAAAAAATTTGAAAAATTTGAAAATTGAAACACAAAAAGAAGTCATTTAGGTTGTCATTTAGGATGCATTTGCATTTGTACATTGACTCTAGGATTGCATACTTAGGATTCATTGCATATGCATGAGAATAATGATGAATCTTCCTTGTAGGGTAGCACTTTAAGAAATTGATTCAATTCCCACGTTCGTAGTTGTTTGATGCATTTAAGTGAGTATGAAAGTAAAGATGCACCATTCTTAGTTCTAATGTATCATCATACTTGCCGTGATTGAAGCATGCTTGAATTGAATCAGACTTCATCTAAGTGATAACCCTAATCTTGACTTGTAATTATTGTGTTTATGCAATTTTGAATGAATTCGTGGATCACTTATACATACTTGGATAATCTTTTCCCTTTCACCACTCTTGTTTATCCAAGTAGCCATATCCCATCATTGGAGTGGTTTCCCCTACCTTAACCTCAACCTTCTTTCTAGCCATTGTTATTAGTGTGTGTATTGTGAGGCCTTTCTTTTGAACAAACTTGGCAAAACGTGTTAGGTTTAGGGCGACAAGAGGGAATTCTCATGTAGACTTAGCTCCATCATCACGGAGTTAATCTAGGAATATACTAGTTAGGATGACGGTTCTTGGTTCAAGTTTGGGGGAACGGTTTGAAACTTGGCGAATGGGTATGTTCGGAATGCTAATGTGGATTGGAAAAGATGAAAAGGGGGAAAGAAAAAGGGGATCGGATTTATATAGATTGGTTGGTACAAAAATAAAATCAGAAGACTAGCTATAAGAATAAGATAGCCTAAAAGATTCAAGGAAAAAGAAGAAAGCCGAAAAGGCCAAAGCATCAAAGATGAGAAGAGGCGTGAACAAAAATGAAGAAAAGAAGAGCTAAGTCAAAACAAGGAAGCACCAAACCATGACATCAAGGAAGAAGAAGTCGATCCCCGATGTGAGAAGAAGGTGAAGCGAAAACACAAGAAGCTTGTGTGGGTTTGAGAAGGCAAAATGCCTTGGGATGAAAAGGGTAGCTTAGGATGTGGGCACAATGGGTTAGAAGCTTTAGGTTAGAGACACTCTAGGCATTTGGGTAGATGAGAATTCTCCCTTGTATGCATAGGTTGCCTTTTACCTTTATCATTTTGCTAAATTTTGTTCATTCCATGAGAGATCCTTGTGCTTGATTACCCATGCATGATAATGAGATCCCCTTCATCTCATAACCAAAACCTTAGCCAAACGAATTCGATTTGACCTTGCATAGACATGATTCATGGTTACACCACTAAAAAATGTTAAGGGGTTGTAGAATATGATTGCTTGTGTAGATTGGGGTTTGGATTTGGTGCATGATGAAATAGGAATGGCTAATTCCTTTGGAGTAGACTCACTTGTAGACCTTTGGAATGGGCATTGAATATGATTTCTTTTTGTGCTACTTGTGGATTTGAGTTCCCACCTTCAAACCTCTCTCCCTACTTTTTCTTATTTGTTTGCTTGAGGGCAAGCAAAGGAGTAAGTTTGGGGGAGTTGATATCCTCTAATTTTAGCCTTCATACCATACATTTCACTTTGGTTTTTTAGTCACATTCGAGCATATCAAGGTCTTTCATGTATGTTTTGGTCTTGTTTAGAGAATAGGATGTTTTGCATTAGGTCTTAGAGTGTCTTCCATGATATGGAGTATATTCTAGGTACTTTGGAGCGGTTCAGAGATGTTCAGAAAATCCCGAGGCTAAAGCACGATCGGCTACGGATGCGTAGAAGGACTTAGCACGGAATTAGAGTATCTCGGCTGAACAGACCAGGATCCAGGCGGTCCAATACATGCGGTCTTGGAACAGGAATCCTAACCGACCCAATGATGAAATCCCAACTGACCAGAAGCCACTCGGTCCAAGCCAGGAAAGCGTCCTTCGTTGACTGAACCTACCAACATCCTGGCGGTCCAAACCAGTCGGTCCTAGAACAGGAATCTTAACCGCCCCCAAAGAAGAAATCTCAACCGACAATAAGCCACTCGGTCTGCAACTTTCGCCCAAGAAGATCCAACTCGGCCGGGTCGGAACCCGGTTTGTTCCGGGTCGACCCAGTCGAGCACTATTCACTATAAAAACCACTTTACCTAATTTTTGCAACTTATGATTTTTCTTAAGTCTAAAACCCCTACCTTTGAGAGAGAGCTTGAGATTTGTAAGGAGGATCCTTTGTTTTATGCAATCTAGTGTTTATTTCCATCAATTTCTTTCATTTATCTATCTTCTATCTTGATTATTCATCATCCATCCATGGATTCATCGTCCATCACTATCGATTTTGGTTGGTTCTTAATGGGTCTTGAGTAGTCTTTTATGGTTTAGAGATGGGGTAGATTAGGATGATCCAAAGCTTGATTCATGGTGTTTAGGGTTAGATATTCTTATATCCCTTCTTTTTTAGTGTTCTTAAGGCTAGATCTAGCTTGAAAAAGTGGGTGTAGATCATAAGGTATTTCATGCACACCAAGTGTTTGATGAAATGCCTTGATGAACTAAACAAGAGATTTATACTCCTAGCCTATGATAATAGTTGTCTAGGGTATATCTTTGGTTGATCTTGTTTATTTCAACTTAATGCTTGCTAATCAATGATCCACAAATGAGAGTTTGTTAATGGATTAGGTGATTAGCATAGTGATTAATTGCTTGAAAGAGAATTAGTCAAGTTAAGTGTCTCTTATGCCTAGGGATTAGCTTGTTTGAGTAAATGAACATCATGAATTGAACTTGGGTTATCTTATATCCGTTATCCTATCTTTGAATCCGCTTTTGCTTATTGATTTACATCTTGTTTAGTAGCTTTAATTGTTTTAAATTGGATACTTAATCACCAAACCCTTTTTATTAGCTTAACTTACTTGTGTTCCTTGCATTCTTAATGCTTAGAGTCATCTCCTAATACGGATTGATAACCTCTTATACTACTTGTATTTAGAGTTATTGATACCTCTTTAAGATCGAAAAGTCTTAGTATCACACTCCCGTCTATCGATCCTTCGTACTGTCAGCACTTCTTCTAACCGATCCTTCGTGCTTTCAGTACTTCATCGCCTTCCTGGCTCGCAAGGACAACCTCCAGCTTCCAAGGACCACCACACAACTGCAGAGGCTAGCCACTCCATGTTAAGCCGACATCACGGTCTTAACCATGGAGGACCACTCCTAGGCAGGAACTAACACGGTCAACCATTACCTGTGTTTTACGCACAGCCGTAACAACTTTTACCGCATCTTAACACATCTCAATCAGCAACCAAGTTTCAATTTATATTTCTTATACTTTACCATGCATTCTAGGTTCTAAACCAACAATCACGAGGCAATTCAACAATCACGAATCAATTCATTAATTAACATTCCACTTTAATTATCAATATTCCACACTTAATACGAATAACGACTAGACTCATATTCTGAAATTCTAGCCTAAGTTGCATGGTAGGCAATCAACAACAATGATCGATTTAAACTCGGTTAAAAATTACATCATAATCAAAATATGGAAAGTAAAGGTTGGGCCCGCTCTCACCTTAGTCAACTTACCGATGAAGTGATATGCTCATATATTGCATGTTTTAGCATGCATCTCACTTAGAGTTTTGTGTCATTAACATGCATAACCAAGGTTTTGACTTGCATTTAGGTCTTATTTAGAGATTAGGATACTTGCATTAGGCCTAGTGCATTCTTGCTTGTTTTGGAGTATTTTCTAGGTAATTGGAGGCAATTGGGCATATTTGGAGGGTTGGACCATAGTGGAGTGTAAAGTCCACTCAAGATGCCGGAAAGATGTGGCTTGACGGAGATATTCTGATCTGAATCGGCTTCGATGACCTTCATCAAAGTTGTATAGAGGGGAATTATCTGTCAAGGGGAAGTGGAATCAAGCCATTCCGACTATTGGTTCAAGAGTTACCACAGTTTTACTGGAGATGTATCCGCCTAGTCGAGAAACTAGTGCCTTGGACCGGCCAACCACAGCGCGGACCTTCCATCTGGTCTGATCCATCCTGTCCTAGAACATGAGAGATAACTGGCCCGTTCACATATCCACAACCGGCCAGAAGCCACATGGTCCAACACAGCAGCATTCACACATCCAAGTTACAGCATCGGCCGAAGTGACTCAAAGATCAGGCCAAATGAAGACCTTCTCGTGCCCAGTTTAATCTGAGGTCTTGATAAAAGTCATAGAAAATTGAGCTGACATTCGTTTAGTGGTGGTTTAATGTCATTCAGATCAGCCGTTCAATAGATATGGCAAATAAAGCAAGGACACGTCTGTCAGGCATCCAAACGAGTTCTGCTCCAAATACGACGTCTGAAAGACTAACCCAGACGAAGGGTTTTCACTCCGATTAAGCTTCTGAGTTCTGTATAGAAGTTGTAGACCAAGGAGTTAGGAGTCTTTTAGAGAAGATTTCAGGTCATTTGGATGTCAGGTTCAGGAGTTATGGCCGATTCACTTAAGGCGTATCCGTCTGGCCGAGAAAACACAACTTTGCACGGGATGCCTTCCGTCCAGTCCATTCCACCCGGTCCAAAAACTTTCGACCAAAAAATCCAAATTTCGGCCGGGTCATTACCCGGTTTGTCCCGGGTTGACCCATTCCGACCTAGCTCAAGAAACACTTTTTAAATATTTTAAAAACCCATTTTTTAGATCTATCTCCCTTTTTATGCTTTATCTCTCTTTTTCTCTCTAGAACAAGACCTTGTCTTTTTAGGGTTCTTGGAATTTTTCCCTTGGATTCTTTTGATTTATGCAAGTTTAAGGTTATATCTTTGCATCTCTATCTAACATTTCACATTCATATTCCCTAATCATGATTAACATCACCTCTTTCACAAGATTTGGTGTGTTCTTCATGATTAGTGAGTAGATCTTTTTAAGCTCATGGATGAGGTAGATTAGGTGAATTTCGTGGTAGATCTTGATGTCTAGAAATTAGTATAACGCCCCGACCGCCCCTACCTGTGGGCCCCATGCCCTCTCTCGGCCCGTGGGCCCCACCCTTGTCCGACGGCCGGTGCGTTAGTCCGGGAGGCTTGTAATACTTGTTTACTGACCCTGCAATCACCACGTGATCTTTCCCCGTGTTTTGTCCTCACTCACACGATACCGCGAATCACTTCCCGGTAGGTCACCCATCCTTAAATTGCTCCAGCTCAAGCACGCTTAACTCTGGAGTTCTCTCTGGACAAGTTCCCGAAAAGATAAGTGCACTTTGGTGACATAGGTAGCCAAATCAATTCTTATAAGCCTCTCCGCATATACAAGAAATCGGGATGTTACAATCACCCCCACTCATAGAGCGCAACGTCCTCGTTGCGCACCAGGATCGTCACCCTAGACGGTGTGAGCCCACCTGACTCCACACACGTGTTTGGGTTCGTCTCTGATACCACTTATAACGCCCCGACCGCCCCTACCTGTGGGCCCCATGCCCTCTCTCGGCCCGTGGGCCCCACCCTTGTCCGACGGCCGGTGCGTTAGTCCGGGAGGCTTGTAATACTTGTTTACTGACCCTGCAATCACCACGTGATCTTTCCCCGTGTTTTGTCCTCACTCACACGATACCGCGAATCACTTCCCGGTAGGTCACCCATCCTTAAATTGCTCCAGCTCAAGCACGCTTAACTCTGGAGTTCTCTCTGGACAAGTTCCCGAAAAGATAAGTGCACTTTGGTGACATAGGTAGCCAAATCAATTCTTATAAGCCTCTCCGCATATACAAGAAATCGGGATGTTACAATCACCCCCACTCATAGAGCGCAACGTCCTCGTTGCGCACCAGGATCGTCACCCTAGACGGTGTGAGCCCACCTGACTCCACACACGTGTTTGGGTTCGTCTCTGATACCACTTATAACGCCCCGACCGCCCCTACCTGTGGGCCCCATGCCCTCTCTCGGCCCGTGGGCCCCACCCTTGTCCGACGGCCGGTGCGTTAGTCCGTGAGGCTTGTAATACTTGTTTACTGACCCTGCAATCACCACGTGATCTTTCCCCGTGTTTTGTCCTCGCTCACACGATACCGCGAATCACTTCCCGGTAGGTCACCCATCCTTAAATTGCTCCAGCTCAAGCACCCTTAACTATGGAGTTCTCTCTGGACAAGTTCCCGAAAAGATAAGTGCACTTTGGTGACATAGGTACAATATTGTAACATCCCGATTTCTTGTATATGCGGAGAGGCTTATAAGAATTGATTTGGCTACCTATGTCACCAAAGTGCACTTATCTTTTCGGGAACTTGTCCAGAGAGAACTCCAGAGTTAAGGTGCTTGAGCTGGAGCAATTTAAGGATGGGTGACCTACCAGGAAGTGATTCGCGGTATCGTGTGAGTGAGGACAAAACACGGGGAAAGATCACGTGGTGATTGCAGGGTCAGTAAACAAGTATTACAAGCCTCCCGGACTAACGCACCGGCCGTCGGACAAGGGTGGGGCCCACGGGCCGAGAGAGGGCATGGGGCCCACAGGTAGGGGCGGTCGGGGCGTTATAAGTGGTATCAGAGACGAACCCAAACACGTGTGTGGAGTCAGGTGGGCCCACACCGTCTAGGGTGACGATCCTGGTGCGTAACGAGGACGTTGCGCTCTATGAGTGGGGGTGATTGTAACATCCCGATTTCTTGTATATGCGGAGAGGCTTATAAGAATTGATTTGGCTACCTATGTCACCAAAGTGCACTTATCTTTTCGGGAACTTGTCCAGAGAGAACTCCAGAGTTAAGGGTGCTTGAGCTGGAGCAATTTAAGGATGGGTGACCTACCGGGAAGTGATTCGCGGTATCGTGTGAGCGAGGACAAAACACGGGGAAAGATCACGTGGTGATTGCAGGGTCAGTAAACAAGTATTACAAGCCTCCCGGACTAACGCACCGGCCGTCGGACAAGGGTGGGGCCCACGGGCCGAGAGAGGGCATGGGGCCCACAGGTAGGGGCGGTCGGGGCGTTATAAGTGGTATCAGAGGCGAACCCAAACACGTGTGTGGAGTCAGGTGGGCTCACACCGTCTAGGGTGACGATCCTGGTGCGCAACGAGGACGTTGCGCTCTATGAGTGGGGGTGATTGTAACATCCCGATTTCTTGTATATGCGGAGAGGCTTATAAGAATTGATTTGGCTACCTATGTCACCAAAGTGCACTTATCTTTTCCGATCACTTGCCCGAAAGAACTCCAGAGTTAAGCGTGCTTGAGCTGGAGTAGTCTAAGGATGGGTGACCTTCCGGGAAGTGATTCGCGGTATCGTGTGAGTGAGGACAAAACACGGGGAAAGGTCACGTGGTGATTGCAGGGTCAGTAAACAAGTATTACAAGCCTCCCGGACTAACGCACCGGCCGTCGGACAAGGGTGGGGCCCACGGGCCTAGAGAGGGCATGGGGCCCACAGGTAGGGGCGGTCGGGGCGTTATAAGTGGTATCAGAGCCGAACCCAAACACGTGTGTGGAGTCAGGTGGGCCCACACCGTCTAGGGTGACGATCCTGGTGCGCAACGAGGACGTTGCGCTCTATGAGTGGGGGTGATTGTAACATCCCGATTTCTTGTATATGCGGAGAGGCTTATAAGAATTGATTTGGCTACCTATGTCACCAAAGTGCACTTATCTTTTCGGGAACTTGTCCAGAGAGAACTCCAGAATTAAGGGTGCTTGAGCTGGAGCAATTTAAGGATGGGTGACCTACCGGGAAGTGATTCGCGGTATCGTGTGAGCGAGGACAAAACACGGGGAAAGATCACGTGGTGATTGCAGGGTCAGTAAACAAGTATTACAAGCCTCCCGGACTAACGCACCGGCCGTCGGACAAGGGTGGGGTCCACGGGCCGAGAGAGGGCATGGGGCCCACAGGTAGTTTACATATTCTCTCTCTTTTTTGGTGTTCATAATGCTAGATTAGGCTAGATATAGTTAATCTAGATCTTAGGGAATTCATGCACACAAGATGTTCGATGAAATTCTCCAAAGAACCAAATAAGGGATTTTGCTTTTTTAGCCTACGAGAGTAGTTGTCTAAGGAGTATTAGGGCCATAGGAACCTATGTTTATTGCTTGTTAATCATCCTATCACAAACGATGGTTTGTTCTTGATTTGATGATTAACAAAGTGATTAAGACCATGAGAGTGGTTTAATCTTGTTTAAGTGTTCTAGGCTAAGGGAATTACTTGATAGTGTGAAATGACATCTTGATAGATCACGGAAGGATCCGAAATCAATAACCTCATCCAAGGGCTTGCCTTTATCTATTTGTTAAACTCGTTTTTGCTTTGTTTACTTGTGTTCTTGCCTTTAATTTGAATCATTTAGTTGTTATAAACCAAAAAAACCTCTTTTCCTTGCTTAACTTAGAAAGTTGTATGCATTCCTAGTGCTTGGACCTTATACCCATGGATTCGATACCTAATATGCTACTTAGGCATTTGAGTAATTGATACACACCAAAAAGTATACTATCATGAAGAACAACTCTTTCTCTTTTCTCATCTCTTGGACAGATTCGCTATCACAACTTTGACAACACATTTCCTTATGCTCTTGAAGCTCAAATTCGTTTTCCTTCCACTAAGAGCTAGATATACTTGTCCTGAAAGTCTCTACAAAGGTTCACCACGATCCAGATTGATCTGCCTGTCCATTCACCTCCTCCCGTCGGACTGGTCCGATCTGCGCGCTGTGCAGAACAGTCCCGGTAAGTACGACATAAATCCCACAATACAAACGATAAGGCCCACATATTTTACAAAGACTCCTCTATAAGGGTTATTAAACTCCATTCCAAAATTCATCTTTCTTCCGATATCTGACAAACCCGCAACACAAATTTACCTCTGACTGGTCACATATTCGCCCTGCAGATATCGAGTCCGACTACTTAACCATAGCTTTCACATAACAACACCAAATGGCAATCGTCTTTCTGATTCGGGTAGATAAGCGAGTTAGGAAGTATCTTACTAAGTTTCATATTGATCAGAGCAGTCTTGATCCTCAGTTTCCATTCCCTATCAAATCTGGTCAAATCTGCGGTTTCTTGAGATTAGGACAGATTGCGACATACGATAAAAAAATAGCCATAAATTCAACCACATACCTCCGATCTATACAATCTTGGGCTTTCTGGAAAGTGGAGACACGGGGCTTTCCATCAGTATGTAGATCGTCACGTATATCCTCACGATTAGCTGGGAAATTGCTTCACAAGGTGGTGACAGTAGCTAGGGTTTAAAATGATGAAGAGCAAATCGGGCAAGGCTCCACCGTACAAGTTTCTAGTGCTAAACTTCTCTGCAGAGACACCTTTTTATAGGGAGAGTTGATTCCTAGGATTAGGGTTTCATTTTGGGCCTTCACTTCTGAAATTTATTTTTAAATGGGCCTCAGTTTCGGATCCGTGATGTTACAGAAAGTCTCATTACATGCGCATTAAAATATTGCTCACATTCATGCATTTTGTTTTTATGTTTTTGGTCTATTTTTTAAAGATAAAGACATCGTCCTTCATGTTGAATTTTATTTTTTTAAAAGATAAAGATTCTCCTCCTTATAGACGGTTATAAATTTCCCAATTTTTTTGAAGAAGAGAATGATGCAAGAAACCTTGAATTGTATTATCCTATTTAAAACAACACAAATTTTTAACATCAATATTTGTAAAGAGTACGTACGTAGAAAATCTAATATGATACAAACCTTTTCATCAAGGAATAGAAGGTCCACTCCCATAAGCACATTATTTGCTTTTAGGTTTCTAGTTTCTCACTTTCGAGTAATGTGCACTATAGTACGGCGATAGATCCTGTTTCTATCTAATTAATTCACAATAAAATAGTTTTGATCTATTTTTTAGTTTTAGAAGTCATGATTTGTTTGTTTATAATTTGAATAAGATATATAAAATATGGAAGTACACATTTAAAAATTAGAAATACGTATATTATTATATAGAGTTTGATCGTGGTTGTATATTAATAATTTTTTCTTTGTTAAGTTTTCTTTTGTCATAATGGAATTTAGTTAATATGCCTTTTTGATTAGAAAAAGACTTATTAACATGGGACTTTTTTAAGTTGTTAAGATGATATCGATTATAAGGTTAATAGTTGTTGTTGAGTATTATTGAGTTTCTTTTTTGTTTTTTTTATGGTCCTAAAAGAACATTGTTAATATGTCTTTTCTTGGAAACATAAGTCTTTTTAAAAAAAAGATTTCCTACTTATTCCGGTGTTATGTTAATGAATTTCCTTGTATTATTGAATTTCCAATTTTTATTTTCTTAGGGTCCTAAACACACATGGTTAATATGTCTTTTTGGATATTCTTGTTTTTTTCTTTTTTTAGGTTAACCTTTTTAATATTTACTTTAGATTATAATTTTTCTTAGGGTCCTAAACGCATATGGTTAATATGTCTTTTTGGATATTCTTGTTTTTAGGTTAATATTTTTAATATTTACTTTAGATTATAATTTTTCTTTTTTAAGTTTTGTCGTAGTTGTATATTATAAACTTTTAAGTTTTTTTGTCACTTTCCTTTATTATAAGTTTTCCTTACTTATTCTTGTTTTTTCTTTTTTTTAAGGTTGCCTTTTTTTAGCTTAACCTTTCTAATATTTACTTTAATTTATTTTTACTTTTTAAAATTAAATTGATACATGTCAAGATCTAAATTAACAGTGGCAAATGTCATTATCTCGTGAGTAAAAATTATCCTACGTGTCACGCTCACGTTGAGAGATCCAACTTTATATAATAAGATTCTTCAGCATGGTTCAAGTGGAGCCGTTCATCGTGATCGTGGATCTTTGTGGAACGGGTAGCATTTGCCGTTGTAGAATTGTCTTTCTAGCTGTTCTCATAATTTGTATCAATGTTTAAAAAAAAATAGAAACTAATAATATCGAAAAAAATAAAGTTCGAGAAAAAATATAAAATACAAAAAAACATAAACTATTAAATCTATATAAGATTCATAATATATAAAATTAGAAGACTAACATGATGTTACCGTATGTTTAATAATTCTTTTATGACAAAAATTCAGAGATATAAACTTTAAACCTAAATTATTACCTTAAAACATAAATTTGCTAACATGTTAGAACAATTAAGTTTCGAAAGAAAATATTTTTTTTAAAAGTATATATTGATTTTATCAATTAGATTCAGTTTTAAGTTATATAATATTTGAAATTTATTTTTTGAACCCTATGATTCATTTAGATAAATTTTTTATGCGTAATATGAATCAATTTTGAATTCGTTATTGCGAATTAAAAAAGTAATTTTTGGATAACTAAACAAATATTTAATTTAAATTTAGAATCTAAAAATTTAGAATCTATAAAGGGACCTAATATAGTTAACAATAAAAAAGAAAAAATTATAATTGATTATTAATCTTAAAAAGTAAAAATTAATAAATAAAAAGGAAGAACGTCAAAAAGGAAGAAGAAAAATGTCAACATATCATAAAATCCAAAGTTAATAAAAAAGAAAAATTCAAAATTTAAAAAAATATATAATCGTTTCCTAATCCTAAAAAGTAAAGTTACCAAAGAAAAATAGAAAATAGAAAAATTAAATTTATCATAAATAGCAGTGTAAATAAAAAATAAAAAACATAATTCAAATAGGAATAAGAAAAACTAAGTATTTGGAAACATGTGACAATATTTAATTGAAAACAAACTAATAGAAAAAATGATTGCATTTGGAAATTAAAATGTTCACCAAAATTGATCTATTTAAAATGAAATTGCAGGAAAAAAAAAGAAGACGAAAATTTGGATAAAAATGTATACAAATGCATTATTCTTTATCTTACAGAACAATCATGAATCCATGATTCAGACTTGTAAACATTAGTTACAAGCTTTTACATTACATGTGGTTCATATGAATCTTTTATTTCCTTTTGACTCTTACAGATTAGAGAATAGCACAACTATTGGTTTTTACATTCTCAGCTTTAAGAGAAAAGACTGCCTTCACCTACTGAAATACATCTTCAATGGGCTTTGCGGCATGAATCTGAAGGTAAGTAGAACAACAACACTTTATTACAACTTACAATTGCTGGACCTTAATGTAATTAAACAAGAAATAGATTTGACCTTCCGAACTTTCCCAAAAACACCTTAAAAGGCTTCTTTATAGTCTCAATATTGTCATCCTCTATCCCCTTCAACAACAGAAATAGAGGGAACAATCAATATATATGTAACGTAGAATGGTACAAGAGCCTAGACATAATAAAGTGACAGAGCTTTTCATATCATAAAAAAACAAGACAAAATTGGGTTCAATCTCAGTCTACAAAAAATCATCAAATACATGTACTTACAACTTTTTCAAATGCTGCTCGGTTTTCCTCATTGCGAGGGAAACCATCAATGAGGAATTTGTCATTCCCGTTATCCTGAATTGCTTTCTGCAAAAGCTTGATTGTAACCTCAGAATATCCTGAATTACTTTCTGCAGAAGCTTGATTGTAATCTCAGAAGGTACAATCTTCCCCTCTTTAGTGATATTCTGGATCATAGGTCTGTAAGACCATTAAAATAGACAAAACAATGAATAAATAAAATAGATCAACTTCAATCAAAATAATAGCCAATAATGAATGTGAAGGTGAATTTAAGCATATATATAAATTATAAGCATATAGAAGAACATGAAAATCAAGATCCAAGGGAACAAAAGGTTGGAAATTGAATACATCGTTAATGCTTTTTACCAATTCTAGGAAGTAAAAACAAAACACATGCACAAGAAAGATCAAGTGATGGATAAGGGGCCACATCAGCAGGAGGAGGGCAATCGCAAGGGTGATTGGCGATTTAGGGTTTTGAATGTTTTCCGCCCAAGCTAGGGATCCAGCCATCATGACGGCGCCAGAACAGGGGGTTTCATCGTCAAAGGATGCAGAGAAGAGGACGGTGGAGATAATCACATCAACGGTTTTCGATTTGGAGAAGCAAAAAGAGGTTCTGTCAGGGATGGAGAAGGATGTCTCACTGGTGAGGGAGCAGGGCCGAGAAGGTGAGGGAGACGGTAGCGAAGTGGTGGAGAAGGATATCTCTCCGTCTCTGGTCATCGGAAGCAAGGAGGTTGCTAAAACTCAAATCTCTGATCAAGGCCTCAAATCTTCATAGGAAAATATTGTGAGGAAAAAATCAGCTTTGTCGCAGCATGTAGTAGATGTCGAGATGGTCGACGTGGGGACACTCTGATCAAGAATTCATTGTGAATGGGGGATCAAAGAGAGTAACTATTTTATCAAGGATGGATCAACCAAAAGGGGATAAAAAATGTTGATAGAAAAAATTCAACGATTCAGGTTGTAGAGAAGACAAAAGAACTTGAGATTAGTCAATCGAAAGGAAACGAAATTGTAGTTGCTGCAACTACACCTGTTGAGCAAGTTTCCAGCTCGGGGACATTGAAAATCGGGGGTGTAGTATCCTCGGAAACAATTATGGTCTCTGACTCTGTTCCGGTTACAACGAGCTCAAGGGCTAGTGAGGAAGAGATTACTATGGAAGGGGAATGGATGGAGGTTTCGCCAGGTAAATCTGGAAGGGCTGGTGAGAAAAAAATGGCTTGACGAGAAACAATGGGATCTCCTTCACATTTTTTCATCTTAAATGATGAGGGAAGAAAAGATGATGCCGTGGCCGAGGATGAGGGAAAAGAGAATGGAGAAAAATCGAAAGCAGAGGATGGGGAAAATATTTAGGACGATGAAAGAGAAGAAGGTGAATTAGAAAAGAATGGAGGAGTAGTGCAAATTGGAAAGCAAGAGGCAAAAGTTCTTCGGAAATCACTGCCTCACTCTTCAAAAGGCATGAATAAGAAATATGGTTCAACAACTTCAGCTTTAAACTCAAAAGAGATAATCCAGAGTGTTTTCGGCATGAAGAAACCCAAGAAGAATTAAATATGTCGGGCCTCTTTTGGAATATTCGCGGTCTAAATAAATCTACAAAACATTTCGTTATAAAGAAGTGGGTGAGCAGCATGGATTTTCAATTCAGTTGCTTATTGGAGACAAGAGTGAAGGAAAAACAATCAAGTCAAATAGCTTCCTCGATTTTCAGAGATTGGTCATTGTTAACAAATTATGAGTTTAATAGATTGGGTCGCATTTGGGTGGTCTGAAGACAGAGGATGAGGCTAACACCGGTCTTTAAAAGTGCGCATATGATTACGTGTGCTGTGAAGCTAGAGAATAATGATGAGGAATGTTTTTTGCTGATTTATTTATGCCTCTAATTTTGTGGAAGATCGTCGTGAATTATGGGGAGATCTTCAGGATCGTCACAATTCACCTTTGATTCAGAGAAGACCTTGGATGTGTATGGGAGATTTTAATGAGATTTTGGAGATAGAAGAACACTCAGCTCATGAGAGTTCGCCTTACATTCCTCTGGGAATGCGAGACTTTTAAGGACTGGTGCGAGATTGTCTCCTTGAAGGTATGGCGTTTCACGAGCCTCTATTTACTTGGTGTAACAAGAGGGATGAGAGACGGATTCATAAGAAGTTGGATCGTGTTTTGAGGAATAATAATTGGAGCCAGGTATTTCGACATTCGTATAGTGTATTCGAATCAGGAGGGTGTTCGGATCACTTACGATGTAGAATTCACTTGGAAGGGGAAACGAGGACCTCGAGAAAACCTTTTAAGTTTTTAAATGGAGTTGTTGAGCTGGAGGAGTTTAAACCAATGGTGGAGAGATATTGGCTTACATCACAACCTATTTTCCTTTTAACATCATCAATGTTTCGGTTCTCTAAGAAACTACAGGCTCTTAAACCAATGATCAGGTCTCTAGCAAAAGAAAGAATGGGAAACTTATCGAAAAAGGCAACAGAGGCTTACCAACAGCTATGCGAAAAACAAGAGGCAAACTCAAAAAATCCTATGACATTGTTGACGGATGGTGTAAGCCTCAGTGGTGAGAGCTTAATCGGGATAGAGATGGAACTAAAGACAGGCGGTCGCCCACATCTTTAGCCGATTGATGATTGAAGATGAAGGTGACTTGACACGATGGCGGTCACTTCTCTCGTGTGGAGTCTTAGGGGTGAAATGATGGTTGAGTGAATACACGACACATAGGGGAGATTACTCTTTCGTGTGGAGTCTTAGGGGTGAAAGTACTTGGCTTCTTCGAATCACACGAACAAGACAAGAACAAGAAGAGAATTCACTTCTCTCAAGAACTAGGGGAAGTGCAGCGCTTTATTGATATTCAAAGGTAACCAAAGATACAAGATGCAGGAGAACCTTATAACGTCTCGTTATCTACGGGACCCTAAGGTCAAATTAAAACGCAAAACAAAAGAAACAAAGCGCAAAACAAAAACAAGAAAATGGAAAATCCGCATCCCTAACTAAAACAAAAGTGCATCGTTTCATTAAAAGCAAGAAAAGGAAACTATGGCCGCGACACCTAAACTACTTGTTTTGGAGTCTTTTTGAAGCGGTCCTTAGTCTTTGGGGAAGCTTGAATCACCTGCAAAGATAGTGTATAATGTAAACAGCTTACATTGATGCGATGATGTCCAAGGTGGTGTTTGAGGAGCTCTTGAAGACAACTTCGGCTCTGGTGTGTTCCGTGTGTGCAGCTGCTTGGCGAAGTCTTCTAGAAAATCTTCTTGATCAGAGAATTCTTTATCTTCAAGTCCTTGCGATCCCTCAGCTTCGGTCTCTTCTTCATGCCTCTTTTGGTTCTTCTCGGATAAGTGACTTGTGGTGGAAGCAACTTGTTGTTCCTTTGCTTTCTCCTTGGATTCTTGAGCTCTTCTTCCTGTCAAGAAGTTATGCATACCTTTGGGATCATCAGGAGACGTCCTGCTTAAGCTTAATCGGCTGAATTCATCGCCAAGTCCTTCTATGGCGTTGAGGGGGTCTCTTGGTAGTTGGTTAGAGGGCTTTTTGAGTTCTGCATCTTTAGGAAGAAAACTACCTGGCCTGTTAGTCTTAAAATGATCACTTGGACGAGAGAACTTACCTCCCTCAATGACGATCATATCGTTTGGATTGATATTTGGAACAAGGCCTTTTCTCTCTGCTAAAACTGCTTCGGATACATTTATGTCAGCTAACTTTCTATCGGGGGAAATTGCTTTGACTAATTTTCCCTCAGTAAGATTCTCCTCGGCTTGAATTAGTTTTCCCTCAGAATTCTTCTCGGCTAAAACTAATTTTCCCTGATAATTCTTCTCGGCTAAAACTGATTTTCCCTCAGAAATCTCCTCGGCTAAATTCCTCTCGGTTACGATTTCTTTAAAAGACTCTTCTGATCCCAATGAGTTGATGAAAGTTTGTACAGCAGTTCCAATTAGCCTTTGAACGGGCCATTGGCCCTTCTTGGACTGTGGGCATCTGCCTTGGGTTGGCATTAGGGTCGATGTACTCATCATTCCCTCCCTCTTCAAGATGTTTTGACCTCAAAACTTGATCTCATGCGCCATAGAAAGATAGATCAGCAACATTAAAGGTATGTGAGATATTAAACTCACCTGGTAGCTCTAGCTTATATGCATTGTCATTGATTTTGGCTAGAACTTTGAATGGATCTTCGTCTCTTGGAGCGAGTTTGGAGGCACGCTTGTCTGAAAACGTTTCTTTTCTCATGTGTAGCCAGACCCAATCTCCTGGTTCAAAGGTGAGTTCCTTCTTGCCTTTGTCATGACTTCTCTTGTATCCCTCTGTTTTCTTCTCAATATTAGCCTTAGCTTTCTCATGCAATTTCTTGATGGCTCGGCACGCTTAGCCGTCTTGATAAACCTGTTCTACTTGTGGAATTGGCACTAAATCTACTGGAGATACAGGGTTAATTCCATAGACGACTTCAAATGGAGATAGCTTAGTGGCCGAATGAACAGCCCTATTATAAGCAAACTCTATGAATGGAATGCAATCAAGCCATGTTTTCATGTTGTTACCAAGAGTAGATCTAAGTAAAGCTCCAAGTGTACGATTTACCACCTCCGTTTGTCCATCTGTTTGTGGGTCACAGGTAGTAGAGAAGAGGAGCTTGGTTCCTAACTTCCTCCACAAAGTTCTCCAAAAGTGACTTAAAATTTTTGTGTCAGGATCAGATACTATGGTCCTTGGGAGCCCATGCTAGCGCACCACCTCCTTGAAGAACAAATTAGCAATTTGAGTTGCATCATTAGTCTTATCACACGGGATGAAGCGTGCCATCTTAGAGAACCGATCCCCAACAACAAAGATGGAGTCTTTGTGTCGTATCTTGGGGAGTCCTAAAACGAAATCCATAGAGATATCTACCCATGTAGATAAAGGAAGATAAAGACCATGTGGATGTGACCTGGATTTAGCTTTGTGGCATTGCACGCATCTAGAGAAAAATCTCTCCACATCTTTCTTGAGGTGAGGCCAATAGAAGTGATTTTTCACTACGGCCAAGGTCTTGTCTATATCGAAATGTCACATTAGTCCTCCTCTGTGTGCTTCACTAAGCACTAGCTATCTCATTAATCCATGTGGAATGCACAAACGTTTATCTTTAAAAAGAAAGCCATATTGGAGATAGAATGAATCGTATATTCCTTTGCCATGATCCTTGTAGCAATCTCCAAGCTCAGGATCATCTTTGTAGAGGTCTTTGATGTGCTCAAATCCTAGCACCTTGGCCTCCATTGTTGCGATAAGAGCATTCCTCTTAGAAAAGGCTATGGCTACTACATTTTCCTTGCCCTTTTTGTACTTGATGACGTAGGGGAATGTCTCCACAAACTCAAGCCACTTTGCATGTCTCCTTTTGAGTGATGTCTGTCCTCTCAGATTCTTAAAAGGCTCATGATCCGTATGAATGATTAACTCCTTAGACAGCAAATAGTGTTGCCAAGTTTCTAAAGCTCTGACGAGAGCATAGAGCTCCTTGTCATAAGTCGGATAGTTAAGCGTAGCTCCGCTTAGTTTCTCACTAAAGAAAGCTACTGGCCTTTTTCTTTGGTGTAGTACAGCTCCAATTCCTAGGCCGGATGCATCACACTCTACTTCAAACATCTCATCGAAGTCGGGCAAAGCAAGAACCGGTGCTTGAGTGAGCCGATCTTTGAGGTTGTTGAAGGCGGTTTCTTGAGCTGTTCCCCATTAAAATGTCACATTCTTCTTGATCACAGTTGTGAGTGGAGCAGCAACAGTGCTAAAATCCCTTACAAACCGTCGATAGAAGCTTGCTAAGCCGTGAAAACTCCTAACATGCCCTATAGTCGTCGGTGTGGGCCAGTCTCTTATGGCTTTGATCTTCTCCTCATCTACTTGTAGTCCCTATTCACTTACTATAAAGTCTAAGAACACAAGTTGGTTAGTACAAAATGTGCACTTCTTAAGGTTAGCATAAAGGCCTTCCTTGCGAAGTGATTTAAGCACTAGTTCTAGGTGTTTGATATGATCTTGTAGGTTCTTACTATATATAAGTATATCATCGAAATAAACAATTACAAATTTACTTATATAGGCACGCAGAACCTGGTTCATTTGTCGCATGAAGGTGCTTGGTGCATTAGTCAAGGTAAAAGGCATGACTAGCCATTCATAGAACCCTTGTTTGGTCTTGAAAGCTGTTTTCCACTCATCTCCTTCACGCATTCTAATTTGGTGGTATCCACTTTTCAAATCTACCTTTGAGAAGATAGGGGAGCCACTTAGTTCATCTAGCATGTCGTCTAAGCGCGGAATGGGGTGCCGGTATTTGATGGTGATGTTGTTGATAGCTCGGCAGTCCACACACATTCTCCAAGTGCCGTCTTTCTTTGGCACTAACATCACGGGCACTGCACATGGGCTGAGACTCTCTCTTATGTACCCCTTATCTAGCAAATCCCGCACTTGTTTTTCTAACTCTTTGGTCTCTTCGGGATTCATTCGGTTGGCTGCCTTGTTGGGTAAGGCAGAGCCTGGAACAAGATCTATTTGGTGCTCTATTCCTCGGATAGGAGGTAGGCCTGGAGGAATCTCTTCAGGGAATAGATCTTTGAACTTGTTTAGCAAGGAATCTACTTCTGGTGGCAAGTCTAGATCCTTGAATTTTGTACTTAGACACTCTTTAAAATGCATCAGCAACATAATACCCTTGGCACTCATAGTACGGTTTAAATCACCAGTAGTGATGTATAGGTTAGAAACACTTACGTTGGTCTCCTTGCTCATTCTAGTCTGAAGTTCATGCACTTCTGTTGGGCTTAGAGGGGCCAAGTTGTGCTTGCGTTCCTTGTGCATGAAGGAATAGTAATTTATCCGGCCATTATGAATAGTTGCCCGGTCAACTTGCCATCGTCTCCTTAGCAGGAGGTGCCTAGCTTGCATAGGAACTACGTCGCAAAGCACCTGGTCTTGGTACTTGCCTACGCTGAAGGGAACAGTCACTTGCTCCGTTACTTTGAGCTCAGTGGTGTCATTGAGCCATTGTAACTTGTAGGGTCTAGGGTGCTTAACTTTCTCCAGTCCTAACTTGTCTACCATAAACTTGCTAGCCACATTAGCACAAGATCCTCCATCTATTACAAGATTACATATCTTGCTATTAATAGTGCATCGCGTGTGGAATAAGTTTTCTCTTTGGACTTTCTCCTCAGGTTGAATCAACACGCTAAGAACTCTCCTAGTTACTAGTAGATCACCAGTATCTAGGTACTCAACGTCATCACCAGCTTCATCTACTTCTTCTTCCATCTCGTCTTGAGATTCATAGCCTCAACTTGCCGTAATGATCCTTACTCTTTGGTTTGGGCAGTCTCTATCATAGTGTCCTATTCCCTGACATTTGAAACATGTAATGTCACGAGTTTTAGCTTGACTAGTGTTAGTGAACGTACCTTGTTCTGGCCGAGATGACTTAGGGAAGTCATTGGCTTTGCTTTTGAGCCGAGAATCGATCTCAACAGCTTTGCTTTTGTCTATTGGCCGGCTGCTGCTACTTGCTTGCCAAGGCTGTCCCTTGCTTCGGTTAGCATGAGATGTCTTGCTCTTAATTTGTTGTTCTACTTGCACTGATAGGTGCAAGAGCTCATGGAGCCGGCTGAATCTTGCTCTCTCCAACTTCCGAGCTATCCTCTCTTGTAGTCCATATATGAATTGCGCCATTAGCGCCTCCTCGGACTCCTCTAACTCTAATGAGTTCATTAGCTTCTCAAATTCCTCCAAATACTCCTCTACCGTCATGTTTCCTTGTGCTAGCTTCCTGAAATGTTTTTGTAGGTCACTGTGATAATGCTCAGACATGTACCTTAGTCTTAGGAGGTATTTCATGTCATGCCATGTTTGGATGGGTCCAAAAGGTTGCCTTCTTCTCTCGGCAACGGTCCTATCCCACCAGGCTAGGGCATTCTCCGTGAGCTGAGCTGCTGCTAAGGCAACTCTCTTTAGCTCTCCATAGCCGTAGCACTCATATATGTACTCAAGACGCCTCTCCCAATCCAAGTAGACTTCTGGATTTGGTTTACCTGCGAAAGTAGGGGGAGTTAACTTGATTTAATGATTACCTTCTTTAGGCTCTCGGTCTCGTGGCCGATTTTCTCTTTCAGGATCACGCCTCCTCTGATTTTGGAACCTCATTCCTGTGGAGGGTCATCTTCCATCTCCGGCATGGTGTCATCGTTGGCCAAGACGCTGAGCAAATCCCCTTAGATCCTCTCTCTCATAGTAGTAAGCATCTGTAGGATAGCATCTTGAGGTGCGTTGTGCGCTTCCTCTCCCATTGCTAGTAGATAAGTTGCCTTGAAGCTTACTCAAAAGAAACAACAATGTGTTAAAAGCAGCGAGTGTTATGAACTATAATTTGGACAGAGTTGAACAATTTTATAGACCCTAATAAAATTTAATAGGTGATCTAACAATGTTGTAAACCCAATGCGTAGCACAAAATTTTTAAGAACAAGTCCAAAAGTTGTTTTGGAAAATTTCCTTTGAGCTTAGCCGACGATATGCAAGTTTAATTTTTTTTTTTCTTATGTGAACTAGAAACAACTAAACAAGATGTAACTAAAACGTATTAGATATATTTTTTTTTGCTTTTCTTAATCAAAACAAACTAAAAGACGAACTACTAAACCCTAACTAAATTTGTTTTTCTTTTTCTTTAAGCTAATCGGCTAACAACCTAAGCGAGTGCAAGAAAGTAAAAGTATGGTAAGATAAACCAAGGGCAAAACCTTTGGCTCTGATACCAAATGGTGTAAGCCTCGGTTGTGAGAGGTTAACCGGGATAGAGATGGAACTAAAGACAGGCGGTCGCCCTCTTCTTTAGCCGATTGATGATTGAAGATGAAGGTGACTTGACACGATGGCAGTCGCTTCTCTCGTGTGGAGTCTTAGGGGTGAAAGGATGGTGGAGTTAATACACGACACAGAGGAGAGGTTACTCTCTGATACGGTGCAAGCACTTGGCTTCTTCGAATCACACGAACAAGACAAGAACAAGAAGAGAATTTGCTTCTCTCAAGAACTAGGGGAAGTGCGGCGCTTTATTGATAATCAAAGGTAACCAAAGATACAGGCTGAATGGGAACCTTATAATGGCTTGTCAGCTAGGGAACTCTTAGGTCAAATTAAAACGCAAAACAAAAACCAGAAAATGGAAAATCCGCATCCCTAACTAAAAGAAAAGTGCATCGCTTCATTTAAAGCAAGAAAAGGAAACTATGGCCGCGATACCTAAACTACTTGTTTTGGAGTCGTTTTGAAGCGGTCCTTAGTCGTTGGGGAAGATTGAATCACCTGCAAAGACATTGTATAATGTAAACATCTTACATTGATGCGATGATGTCCAATGCGATTTACATTGATGCGATGATGTAAACATCTTACATTGATGCGATGAATCACCTGCAAAGACATTGTATAATGTAAACATCTTACATTGATGCTAAATTCCTCTCGGCTACGATTTCTTAAAAAGACTCGTCCGATCCCAATGAGTTTATGAAAGTTTGTACAGCAGTTCCAACCCTTCTTTTGAGTTGTTTAGCCTTTGAACGGGTCATAGGCCCTTCTTGTACTATGGGCATCTGCCTTGGGTTGGCATTAGAGTCGATGTCCTCATCAATGGAGGAGGAAAGAGTTGCTTTTACGAGATGGAATCACATCTCGAGATTGGAGGAGATTTTTTTGAAGCAAAGATCCAAGTTTCATTGGTTAAAATTGGGGACCGAAACAACAAGACTTATCAGAAGACGGTAACAGTAAGAGAATCAACAAACCGAATTCGTGAGATTGAATGTCGAGATGGTATTGTGGTTTCAACTTGTGATGAGATCAAAGCGGAAGCAGAGGGTCTTTTTCAGGAATATCTCCAACATATACCAGGTGATTATGAGGGGATTTCGGTGGAAGATTTTGAGACAATTTTACCTTTTAGGTGCTCTGAAGAAGAACAAAATCAACTTATCGATGATGTAACGGAAGAGGAGATTAAAGGAGTTTTATTCTCAATGCAAAATGATAAGTAACCGGGTCTAGATGGGTACAATGCAAAGTTTTACAAGAATGTATGGTCTATTGTTGGGAAGGAATTTATCATCGCAATTCAATCTTTTTCGGGAAGGAGTTTCTCCCGAAAGAAGACTGCGGCAACCACGATGAAAAATTGCAAGACAATATCACGTTGTAACGTGATATATAAAGTCATCTCGAAGATCATGGCGAATCGGATGAAAGCAATTCTGCCCCATCTCATTTCTTTAAACCAATCTGCGTTTATCAAGGATAGGCTGCTAATTGAAAATCTATTACTAGCAACGGAGCTGGTGAAAGACTATCATAAGTGGAATCGATCCTCGATATCATCTGGTTGTGCTATTAAGATTGACATATCGAAGGGTTTTTATTTGGTTCAATGGTCTTTTTTTGTTGAATACTCTAAAGGCAATGTCTTTCATGGAGAGATTTATTCATTGGATTTCTCTATGCATCACTACCGCCTCCTTCTCGGTGCAAGTTAATGGATATAGCAGCTTATGCGAAACACAAAGGATATCACCATAAGTGCCTCACTCACCTGAGTTTTGCTGACGATATTATGGTGCTTACGGATGGAAATGTTTGATATGTGGAGGGAATTGTTTATGTTTTCGAGAAGTTTGCAAAGATTTCAAGGTTGAAAATAAGCATGGAGAAGTCGACGATTTATCTTGCAGGCGTTTCGGAGAGCGCAAGAGATGAAATCGAGGATCGATTCCACTTTGATTCTGGTCAATTACCGATAAGATATATTGGCTTGCCTCTACTCTATAAGCAAATGACACTGAATGAATACATGCCGCTAATAGAGAAGACTTGGAAGCGAATCAGCCGCATTTCAATTCTCGGAGCACATGGTTCCTCGTAAGGGATTCATCGCCAGTAGTGGAATGGTATAAAGGAGTTTGGTTCTCGTACTCTACTCCAAAATACTCAATGCTTTTATGCTCTGTCTATTCATAATCAACTAGCAGCAACCGGGGATCGAATGTTAACTTGGAACGATGGGGCGAATCCAACATGTACTTTTTGCCAAAATCAACAAGACACTCGAAGCCACTTTTTTCTCTTGTAGAAATATGGACTCGATTAACAAAGAAGTTGCTCAATCCAACTGATTTCAGACAGCTTCTCAACAGATTGGCACCTTCTAATCCAACTGATTTCAGACACAAGTCTCAATCATATAACGTTGTTCCTTCTAAGGTATGTGTTTCAAACTTCTATTCACACACTATGGAGGGAATGTAATGGGCGCCGTCATGGAGAGGCTGCTACACCTTCTGGAAAATTGATCAAATTCATTGAAAACGAGGTTCGTAATCGACTTACATCGATTCGAGAATTGGGGGACATGAAATTTGAAGAAGCTCTTCTGCTCTGGTTCTCGGCTCAAAGTTGAAAATTATGCTCGTGTACATCATTTTAAATTTCAAATTTCTGTAACACACTAGTTGTAAGAACGTTTTTTTGGGTTTGAATATAATATAACACTAATCTGAAACAATAACGTAAATTGAATATCAAAAAGAAATCAATTTGGTAGTGAACTATAAAATCAAAGTCTTACCCATGGTTTGTTGAAAAACAATCGATCGGAATACCTTCAGTTTTATTTGTTCGTCTCTCTCTTCTCTCTCACACACACTCATAATAGGAAAAAATAATGTGGATACCGAAGAGTGTGAATGAGAAGAAGAGAAAATTGAGTCGCATGTAGGAATTACAAAGATATTCAAAATGGAGGAGGGGAATCGGATAACATATTCACGAAAAAAGAGAAAGAAATGTGAGAAGGTGAATGAACATATAGAGGCTGATGAAACTCGAAACGTTCGCAGGAACATGTAAATTAATATTTGCCATCGGTTTTTTTTTTAAAGGTAATTATTATTTTTCAATGGGACACATGGCAGCCTTGTAACTCCCGTGTTCCGCAATTCTGCCAAACGAGAGAATTTGGCTAAGGCAGAATTGAGTTTAGCCGAGAAAATTAAATCAGATCGGGTGATTTCCAAACTGATTAAGTTTTAGCCGAGCTAAAAATCAGCTGGTCGTGAATTTCGGGAATTTAGCCGAGCTAAAATCAGGTAGGCGAGTTTATCGGGAGTTTAGCCAGCAAAAATCAGTTGACCGTGTTTTTCGGGACTTGGTCGGAATTCAGACAGCGTGTGTCGGCTTCAGACAGGGTTGTTAAGCAGTTGTCGAAGAGAAAGTCTACCATCTGCGCAATTATTCGAGTAAGATCGGTTTTAGCCGAGGAACCTTATTAAAAATGTAACTGTTTACATTTTAGCCGAGCAAATTGAATAAAAATGTAACTGTTTACATTTTAGCCGAGCAAATTGAATAAAAATGTAACTGTTTACATTTTAGCCGAGCAAGCGTGAATAAAAATGTAACCGTTTACATTTTAGCCGAGCAAGCGTGAATAAAAATGTAACCGTTTACATTTTAGCCGAGTAAAGCGTATCAAAAGTGAAAACCGTCGGCAGTTTCTCGGGAAAAAGGCACGTGTGAGAGCAGTTATGGTTTTAGCCGATCAAAATAACCGTGGGAACAGTTATTCGCGAGGAAATCGGACCTTGGTTTATTTTACTAAGTCTTTTGGCTTAATTCTTCTCCTTTACGCGACCAAAAAGAACTCTGAAAGATCGAGAGAATTTTCTGAGGGAAACTATTGTGGGAAATAGCCGAGGGAGAAATTATATTCGAGAGAATCCGATTTTAGCCGAGGGAGAATCCATTTTATCCGAGGAAAGTTCATCGCGAAGAGTTTTAGCCGAGAGAGAATCTATTCTTGGTCCGGGGAAGGAATTCTTGCCGAGAGAAGGGGATTTTCTGTTCGACCCGAATCGAATCCGAAGGAAACGAAGGTGAGTTCGTGACCGTGGCCTTAAGTCTGATCGATTCTTGAGTAGATTGTATTCTGTTTGTCTGATGAATACGATGTTTATCATATATTCATGTTCTGTTGGCTATCTGTAGGATTATTTACCTTATCCGCGAACTAGACTGAGTTTTAGCCGGTGAGTGTATATAATCTCTCGGCTAGGTTCTGTTTTCTGATAAGCATCTGATTGGTTCTGGTCTATTCTTGTTGCGATTTTATACTTTGGCTAAGTGAGACGGGATGACCGTTCTCACTAAGCATTTCTATTGCTTATGCCTCCTTTTTGGATGCAGATTCCGATTATTGCCGAGATGGTACATTTGATGGTTGATCAGTTCGCGGGACAAAGGCTGGAACGGACGGATGGTTGTGTTGGGTAGATTCGGTCTAGTAAATTATGTAATAGCTTATTAGCAAACTCGCATGTTTACTTGAACCTCATTTATTAATTCAAGTTTTCTGTATTAATCTGCTTATGATCGAAAATGACTAAGTCTAGCCGAACGAAAATGTGAAAAAGTTAAAAATCTGGTACATTCTAATCCGGCTAAAATGTATAAGTGTTGGCTAAAAACATAAAAATCGGATTAGGGTCTTACAAGTTGGTATCAGAGCGCGGTCGGTTCTAGGACCGAGTCTAGCATAAGTGGGTTAGTAGGAATACCATCCTTACAGCGCCTTCTCTCGCGGTAAGTCTGATTTTTCTGTATGGTTGCCTAGGTTAGTTTGCCGCCGGCTAACTTAGAATTTTTTTTCTGCTCTCGTCATTGCAGATGGCAAGAGGTAACCGTAAGAGGCGAGTTGATGATGAGTCTGGTGTGAACAACGAGGGGGAACATCCTGCTGAGGAGATGGCCGAGAATACGGCAAACGTTGCTGCCGCTCCGGTTGGTTTGGAAGGGGTGTTGGGTTTACTGACCCAATTGTCGGGGAGACTAAATGTTGTTGCGGCTGCCCCTGTGGCACCACCGCCTGTTGTGAATCCGCCCGTCGTAGAAGTGGAATAAGTTGTCAATGCGAGAGTTCCATCTTACCTGAAGATGATGGAACACATGCAGAAGTTGGGAACAAAGTTTTTCTCTGGTGGAACGAAGCCCATTGAGGCGGATGGCTGGATTGACCGATTGGAGAGAAACTTTGAGTCCATATGCTGTCTTGATCAGTACAAAAAGGACCTTGCCGTGCACTACCTGGAAAGTGACGCGCATACCTAGTGGCGTAGTGCGCAACCGAGGGACGCAGTGAGCACGTGGGCTGACTTCTGTGATCTGTTCCGTGCTAAGTACTTCCCACCGGAAGCTCGTGATCGTTTGGAAGGGGCTTTCCTTGATCTACGTCAAGGGGCAAAATCAGTGAGGGAATACGAGGCGGAGTTTAATAATCTGAAAAAGTATGCTGGCCGTGAAATGGGAAGCGAGGGGAATCAGATTAAGCGGTTCATGCGTGGGTTAGGGATTGATATCCGTAAGCATTGTCAAATCCGTGACTATGGCACCTTTTAGGAGCTGGTGGAAAAAGCGGCTCAGTTAGAGTCTACTTCGGCTGAGGAAGCCAGACTTGTTAGTATTGCTGCTGGGCAAAGGAAGAGTGTTCCTTCGGGAAAACCACCTGTGAGTCGCAACGCAGGAATGGCTGTCGTGAAGGGGAATTCTGGTACTAGTTGGCATGCGACGGGTGCTTGTCTCCGCTGTGGAAGCTTGGATCACAAAGTCCGTAGGAGAGAAAGAGTCTGTTATCAGTGTGGAGAAGCTGGGCACTTCAAGCCGAATTGTCCACAGCTAGCACGGACGGTGCATCAATCTGAGAAGAGGCCAAGTGAGGGACTACCTTTGCCGCCACCGCCAAAGAGACAGGCTGTGATGCCGCGGCTCTATGCTATGACTGAGGAGACCGTGATTGATCCGAGTTGCTCACGTCCGATCACTGGTAAGTCCTATGACTTGCCTTGATAAAAATTTCCGTGTGAAATTCTGTTGTGTGTTGCTTTAGTCTTAGCATTCTAGATAAATGTGTAGGGACCCTTGCCATGGGTGGTGTGGCAACCCATGTTCTGTTTGATTCCGGAGCAACAAATTGCTTTGTGAATCCGGATATGATTGGGAAGGGCGAGTTCCGCAAGGAACCAGGATGTAATTTTGGCTTAGTCAAAGCGGCCGGTGGACAGGTCATGCGTACTCTTGGGAAGGTCCGTAATGTTTCTGTCATGATTGGCTCGGTGAACTTGCCAGCTGATCTGGAAATCTGCGAGGTGAAGGCTTACGATGTGATCCTTGGTATGGATTGGCTCGGAAAATACAAGGCACACTTGGACTGTCACCGCGGGAGAGTTCAGTTTGAAACTGAGAAAGGGATTCTGGAATATCAAGGCATTAAACCAACCTCGGGAAGTCTGATTGTCTCGGCGGTTCAGGCTGAACAGATGATTGAGAAGGGTTGTGAAGCGTATTTGGCAACAATCACCACTACCGAAGTTGGGCCGGATGCGGAGCTAACTAGCATTCCGGTTGTAAGGGAGTTCAAAGATGTGTTTGCGTCGCTGAGTGGTTTACCACCAACACGTTCTGATCCGTTCACCATTGAGCTTGAGCCTGGAACGGCTCCGATTTCTAAAGCTCCATATCGGATGGCACCTGCCGAGATGGCCGAGCTAAAGAAACAGTTGAGCGAGCTGATGGAGAAAGGATTCGTGAGAGCAAGCAGTTCACCGTGGGGCGCACCGGCATTGTTTGTTAAGTAAAATGATGGGAGTTTTCGGCTTTGTATCGACTACCGCGGGTTTAACAGAGTTACTGTGAAGAACAAGTACCCTCTTCCGTGGATAGATGAGTTACTGGATCAACTCCGAGGTGCTACTTGTTTCTCTAAGATCGATTTGGCTTTAGGTTATCATCAGATTCCCATAGTCGAGTCGGATGTAAGGAAGACTGCCTTTAGGACAAGGTATGGTCACTTTGAGTTCGTAGTCATGCCATTTGGATTGACGAACGCACCTGCGGCTTTCATGAAGATCATGAACAACGTTTTCAGAGATTGCTTGGATGAGTTCGTGATCATCTTCATAGATGACATTCTGGTCTACTCAAAGAACCGGGAAGATCACGTGGATCACCTCAGGACGGTGATGAATAGACTGAGGGAACATAAGTTGTATGCTAAGCTTAGCAAATGCAGCTTCTGGCAAAGGGAGATCGGATTTTTGGGGCATGTGGTCTCGGATAAGGGAGTATCTGTAGATCCGGAAAAGATTAAGGCAATCGCGGAATGGCCTAGACCTAATAATGCCTCGGAGATAAGGAGCTTCCTTGGTTTAGCCGGGTATTACCGACGTTTTGTTAAAAGCTTTGCGAGCATGGCTCAGCCAATGACACGGCTAACTGGGAATGATGTACCTACCGTATGTGTGGTCGGCTGACTGTGAGAAGTGTTTCTCTAAGTTGAAGGAAATGCTTACGAGTACTCCGGTTTTAACTTTGCCTGAGCCGGATCAGTCTTTTGCGGTTTACACAGATGCTTCACAGATGGGATTGGGATGCGTTCTGATGCAGCAAGGGAAAGTAATAGCTTACGCTTCAAGACAGTTGAGAAAGCATGAGCAGAATTACCCTACTCACGATCTTAAAATGGCTGCGGTAGTGTTTGCGTTGAAGATTTGGCGATCTTACTTGTACGGTGGGAAAGTTCAAGTTTCACGGATCACAACAGCCTGAAGTACATATTCACTCAGCCGGAGTTGAACATGAGGCAGCGTAGGTGGATGGAGTTTGTGGCCGATTATGATCTGGATATTGCCTACCATCCGGGAAAGGCAAATCTTGTTGCGGATGCACTTAGCAGGAAGAGAGTAGCCGCATCTGCCGAAAAAGATATGGAATGATTGGTCAGTTTGGTGGGGACCTTACGGTTGGCAACTTTGACTGACGAGGTGGAACCGTTGGGTTTAGGTGCAGCAGATCAGGCGGATTTGTTAAGTAGGGTACGGTTGGCTCAACAGAAAGATGAGATTCTTATGAAGTCGGCGAAGAATGATAATACGGAGTATCAAACTTCAAACAATGGGACGATTTTAGTTAATGGCCGTGTGTGTATTCCAAATGACAAGGAACTAAGGGAAGAAATTCTTAAGGAAGCTCACCATTCTAAGTTTGCGATTCACCCAGGATCGACCAAGATGCATCGATATCTGAAGCGGTATTACCATTGGGTTGGGTTAAAGCGAGATGTGGCTAAGTGGGTTGCTGGTTGTCAGACTTGTCAGATGGTGAAGATTGAACATCAGGTTCCGAGTGGGCTGTTGCAAAGTTTACCGATTCCAGAATGAAAATGGGCAAAGTGTGGCAACATGGATTCGATTTGGGTCATAGTTGATAGATTGACTAAGTCTGCTCATTTCCTTGCAATCAACAAACAGGACAAGGCCGAAGGACTAGCAAAGTTATATGTGGAGCAGATCGTTAAGTTGCATGGAGTGCCGGCGAGTATAGTTTCTGATCGAGACTCACGCTTTGCATCGGCTTTCTGGAAAGAACTTCAGAAACGTTTTGGGACAAGAGTTCATATGAGTACAGCCTATCATCCGCAGACTGATGGGCAGTCCGAGAGAACAATCAGGACACTTGAGGATTTGTTGCGAGCTTGTGTTATGGATTGGGGCGGTAGATGGAAGGATTACTTGCCTTTGGCGGAGTTTTCCTATAATAATAGCTACCACGCAAGTATTGGGATGTCACCATTCGAAGCGTTGTATGGGCGGCCGTGTCGTACACCGCTATGTTGGACCCAAGTGGGGGAGCGCAGTATTTTTGGTCGAGACTTTGTGGAAGAAACGACCGAGAGAATCAGAGTATTGAAGCTTTAGATGAAAGAAGCTAAGAACTGGCAAAAGAGTTATGCTGATAAGCGCCGAAAAGAATTGGAATTCCAAGTAGATGATCTGGTTTACGTCAAGATGGTGATCAACAAGGGTAAAAAACCGAGATGCGTTGTCTGGGAAACTGAAACCAAGGTACATGGGACCGTATAAGATTTTGGAGAGGATCAGAGCAGTGGCTTATAAGTTGGAATTGCCACCAGTGTTGGAAGCATTCCATAATGTTTTCCACGTTTCATTGCTAAGGAAGTGCGTGACTCATGGGGAAAGAGTCACCGCCGATCCACCACCGGACTTGCAAGAAAATTGGACTATTGAGGGAAGGCCAGTTCGGATTTTGGGAAAAAGAGTGAAACAGGCTGGTCGAAAGAAGATTAAAATGATCCAAGTTGTTTGAGATTGCAAAGGGGAAGAAGATACGACATGGGAACCAGAAGAACGGATGAAGGAAAAGTTTTCTAAGTGGTTTGAGAAGCAACCAAAGTTAACAGAAAAGCCGAAGAAGAAGAAAGATTCGAGGACGAATCTAATCATAAGTGGGGGAGAGTTGTAACGCCCGTGTTCCGCAATTCGGCCAAACGAGAGAATTTGGCTAAGGCAGAATTGAGTTTAGCCGAGAAAATTAAATCCGATCGGGTGATTTCCAAACTGATTAAGTTTTAGCCGAGCTAAAAATCAGCTGGCAGTGAATTTCGGGAATTTAGCCGAGCTAAAATCAGCTAGGCGAGTTTATCAGGAGTTTAGCCAGCAAAAATCAGTTGACCGTGTTTTTCGGGACTTGGTCGGAATTCAGACAGCGTGTGTCGGCTTCATACAGGGTTGTTAAGCAGTTGTCGAAGAGAAAGTCTACCATCTGCGCAATTATTCGAGTAAGATCGGTTTTAGCCGAGGAACCTTATTAAAAATGTAACCGTTTACATTTTAGCCGAGCAAATTGAATAAAAATGTAACTGTTTACATTTTAGCCGAGCAAATTGAATAAAAATGTAACTGTTTACATTTTAGCCGAGCAAGCGTGAATAAAAATGTAACCGTTTACATTTTAGCCGAGCAAGCGTGAATAAAAATGTAACCGTTTACATTTTAGCCGAGTAAAACGTATCAAAAGTGAAAACTGTCGGCAGTTTCTCGGGAAAAAGGCACGTGTGAGAGCAGTTATGGTTTTAGCCGATCAAAATAACCGTGGGAACAGTTATTCGCGAGGAAATCGGACCTTGGTTTATTTTACTAAGTCTTTTGGCTTAATTCTTCTCCTTTACGCTACCAAAAAGAGCTCTGAAAGATCGAGAGAATTTTCTGAGGGAAACTATTGTGAGAAATAGCCAAGGGAGAAATTATATTCGAGAGAATCCGATTTTAGCAGAGGGAGAATCTAGTTTATCCGAGGAAAGTTCATCGCGAAGAGTTTTAGCCGAGAGAGAATCTATTCTTGGTCCGGGGAAGGAATTCTTGCCGAGAGAAGGGGATTTTCTGTTCGACCCGAATCGAATCCGAAGGAAACGAAGGTGAGTTCGTGACCGTGGCCTTATGTCTGATCGTTTCTTGAGTAGATTGTATTCTGTTTGTCTCATGAATACGATGTTTATCATATATTCATGTTCTGTTGGCTATCCGTGGGATTATTTACCTTATCGGCGAACTAGACTGAGTTTTAGCCGGTGAGTGTATATAATCTCTCGGCTAGGTTCTGTTTTCTGATAAGCATCTGATTGGTTCTGGTCTATTCTTGTTGCTATTTTATACTTTGGCTAAGTGAGACGGGATGACCGTTCTCACTAAGCATTTCTGTTGCTTATGCCTCCTTTTTGTATGCAGATTCCGATTATTGCCGAGATGGTACATTTGATGGTTGATCAGTTCGCGGGACAAAGGCTGGAACAGACGGATGGTTGTGTTGGGTAGATTCGGTCTAGTAAATTATGTAATAGCTTATTAGCAAACTCGCATGTTTACTTGAACCTCGTTTATTAATTCAAGTTTTCTGTATTAATATGCTTGTGATCGAAAATGACTAAGTCTAGCCGAACCAAAATGTGAAAAAGTTATTAATCTGGTACATTCTAATCCGGCTAAAATGTATAAGTGTTGGCTAAAAACATAAAAATCGGATTAGGGTCTTACAAGCCTCTCCAGCGCTGACGTGGTAAGCTGCTGGAGAGAGGTGGCCAATTTTTATATAGTAGATTAGAAAATCAACTAATTAATTACCTTATTTAAAATACGAAATTTTATTAAAAAGGAAATATGGGCCTATGATCTCTCAGGAAGCGAAATGGAGAGTGGATAAACTCCATGATCGGTTTCCTTTAGATGATGTGAAACGGGTTTTGACTTTTCAGATTGGAGCAGCAGAAGATCGTTTCATATGGGCCTACTCGAAGCATGGATATTACACTGTGAAAAGTGGATATTGGCTCATATCGAATCATCCCATCATCCCTGAACCGGATATGACTCAATTGGAACAAGAGCAAGTGGCGTTGAAAAGGAGTATATGGAAAATCCCTACAATACCAAAAATCAGGGTACTCTTGTGGAGAGCAATCTCAGGAGCTCTGGCTGTAGCTAATTATAACACCATATTTTACTTATTTTTTATGGCTTTATTTTCATATGTTTCAATCTCACTTTGTATAGTTTTGAGATATTTTCATGCATTTGAGTCATTTATGCTTGTGTCTTGCATTTTAGATGTTTAGAGTGTATATAGTGCATTAGCATGGCACATTTTGCATGTTTTCTATGCATTTAGGTATCATGGAGTTTGGAGGAGCAAAGAGACTTGGTGTAGAGTGATGAACAACAAAGGAAGAAGAATAAGAACTTCCCATCGAGCACCACATCAATAACCTAGTCGAATGGCAATGTCGAAGATCAGGTCAAGGCAGAGGAGATTCAATCGACCGGCCAATCGACAGCGTCGATTGAAATGCATATTACGACCCCCTATCCTATTTAAGTGTTCTAGACCTATTTTATTTGCAAGCTTTCTTCTTTCTAGAGTTGAGTTTTATCCCAAACTCTTCTTATGATGATTTTGGATGGATCTTTATCATTCATGCCACTCTAGAGAAGATTTCTTCACTCTATCTTTATATTATGTTTATTTAGTTCTTGTTCATCATTTTATGTCTTTTTCTCTTATGTTCTTCATGTTTAAACTCTAGGGGTTTTGTTGGATTATGGTTTGCTTGATTTTGATGGTTTTATGATTGATTTATGATGCTTAGGTATTAGATCATTGCTTTTTTCTTATTTAGTGTTCTTAATACTAGATTAGGCTTGAGAAAGTTAATCTAGATCATAGGGAATTTCATGCACATAAGGTGTTCGATGAAATTTCCCAAAGAACTATATAAGGGATTTGCATATCTTAACCCATGAGAGTGGATGTTTAAGGTGTATTTTGGTTAACAAAACTTAATTGTTATTAATTCTTGTTAGTCCTTTAATCACAAATGAGAGTTTGCTATTGATTAAGTGATTAACAAAGAGATTAGTGTCATGAGAATGAATTAATCTTATCCAAGTGTTATAGACCTAAGGAATAGCATAGATTGTGTGCATTAGTATCATAAATGATGATGATTTGGATTGCATCTTGTTAGATCTTTCACATAGGTTGATCTTAATGCTAGTTTTGAATTAAGAGATCAAATCTAGAGCTTAAAAATTTCATGCCCGAAAGGTGTTCGATGAAATGCTTGAGCCAAACTTATTGTGAGCTTTTCACATCCTAGCCAATGAGAGTTGATGTTTAGGGTGATTAGTTAACTAATTGGAATTGTTTATTAATGCTCATTGATTATCTAATTACAAACGAGAGTTTATGTCAATTATGTGATTAGTGAAGTGATTAGTGCCATGAGAATGGATTAGTCATATTTGTGAATTCCATGTTCTAAGATAGTGTTTAATGCTTCCAAATGAATCATTGTTTGATTCTTAATCATTTTTTTGATAGTCTAATCCATGATCCAACATTTCTATCTTTTGTTTTCTTTCTTGCATTTTTTTTTAAATTTAAAAACATAAAAACCAAAACCATTTGCTCTAGCTTAAGAAGTTTCATGCATTCCTAGTGCATTAATCTTAACCCCTATGGATTGACACCTCTTATGCTACAATGTAAAAACATAGAGGAATTGATATGAACTTAAAAAAAACATTTATCAATTTGGCGTTGTTGCCATTGGGAATTAGCATTGATCATTAGGATTTTGAATCTTCTTGAGACTAGAGCCTTTTTATTTTCTTTTGTTGCTAATCTTTTCCTTTTCTTGTGATCTTGATCTCTTAGGTGTACAACTAGGAGCAAAGAAAATATTCAAGAAGGGAGTGAAAATGATTAAGTAACCGTTAAATGCACACGTCACACTCCTCTCCAATCCAAAGGTATGAACCAAACTCCATTTCATTGTCCATAAGGTCTTCCATCTTTTTACCATCTCCTTGACTTTTGTTGCACTGAGATGGTGCAATTCAAGTTTGGGGGAGGGATTTGTGTCATTTGACATTGTGTTTTGTGATCTTATTTTTCTTTTTGCATACTTGAGTCTCATGCATACATATAAGTGCATAAAAAACCATAAAAATAAAAAAATTTGAAAATTTTGAAACACAAAAAGAAATCATGCATTTGCATTTCATGTGTAGGATTGAGTATAGTTTGCATATAGAGTGCATTGTATATTGCATTGGGAGCAATGATGAGCATTCCTTGTAGGGTATCACTTTGAAACTTTGATTCAAAACAATGCATTCTAGTGAGTTTGAAAGTAAGGATGCACCATCTTTAGATTCCATGCATCAATGTTCTTATCTTGATTGAAGCAACTTGTGAATTGAATTCAACTCTACTAATAGGAACTTTAATCTTGACTTGCAATTATCGTGTTTATGCCTCTTTGAATGAACTTGTGGATACCTATATACATATTTGGATCTTCTTTTCCCTTTTTACCACACTTGTGGATCCAAGTAGTCATATTCTATTTTTGGAATGGTTACCCTCACCTTGAACTAAACTTCCTTTATAGCCTATAACTTTTGTGAGTGATGGAGAGGCCTACTTTTCGAGAAAACTTGGCAAAACGTGTTAGGTTTAGGGCGACAAGGATGGATTCTCATGTAGATCTAGCTCCAACATCAAGGAGTCAGTCTAGAAGTAAATTAGTGATATGCTTGGTTTTTGTCGTTTTCTAACACATGATTAGTATTCCTTTCAAATGATTTATCGAGTCAAAGTTCGTTTTAAGAGTCTTTTAGTCCTTTATTTAGTTATCTCAGATAAAAAGGCGTCTAAGGAAGAAATTGGAGTTACGTGGGCAAAAATGCATGAAACCGTGAAGAAAAGGGCAGAATCGGTCGATTTAAGGAGTGCATCGACCGATTCAGACACCACCTGAGGAATCAAAACCGACCGAATCACTCCTTGCATCGGTCGGTTCAGGCTTGCCCGAGGAACCAGAATCGATCGATGCACTAGGTGCATCGACCGATGCAAACACCACTCGATGAAGGAGAATCGACCGATGCAAAGAATGCATCGGTCGGTTCAGGCTTGCCCGAGAGATTGGAATCGACTGATGCAAGAAGTGCATCGGTCGATACGTGCCTTCGAGAAGAAAAAGAAAATTTCTGAATTTCCTGTTTTACCCGGAAACTGCCTGTTTCGACCTAATTCGACCTAGGACCTATATATACTCTATTTTTAGTCTCTTTGACGGCTACACTTTATTTTCTATTCAGAATTTTTGCTCTTGATCATTGTAAGCTTTGGTGAAGAATCTCTGCATCTATTGAGAAGAATTCTAAACCCTTTCTCTCTTTTTATATTATGAGTTTTTCACCTCCTTTCTTGTTTTCCGTTACCATTTCTGAGTAGTTCCATAGTTAGGTTAGGGTTTCGAAGGGATCCATGAATCATTGAATTAGACACAAATAGGGATTTATCTTATTGTTGTGGTTTTCGCTTAGGTTTGTGTTTATTGCTTAGGTTTGAGCTAACCGCTAGGTCTATGAACTAGGGTGCAACTTGCCCTATGAGCACGAGAGTGGATTAGGGTAAAGTTAAACAATGATGATAAAGATTGAATTAAACACTATCCTAGAACATGAAATTCACAATTATGACTAATCCACTCTCGTGGTACTAATCACTTTGTTAATCACCAAATCAAGATCAAACTCTCGTTTGTGATAAGATGATTAACAAGCTTTAATCTCCAATCCCACTTAGTTCACTAATCACCCTAGATATCAACTGTCATTGGCTAGGCATGAAAAGCTCACAAAAGGTTTGGTTCAAGCATTTCATCGAAAACCTATCGGGCGTGAAATGCTTAAGCTCTAGCTTTGATTTCTCAATCCAAAACTAGCTTTAAGATCAACCTAAGTGAAGGATCTAACAAGATGCAACCTAAATCATCATCATCTAACCATCAAGACAATTGACTAACGATGCTTAAATATTCAATGCACATTTATTCTTATGACATGGAACACTTTCTAGTAGATTATCTCACTTTCATGACACTAATCATTGTACGAATCATCTAAAGTCAGCATCCACCGATCAGTTATATAGTCCATAATTTATCACAAGTCCATTTTAGTTAACAACTCATCCTAAAATCAGCATCCACCGATCACTTAGAATGAAAAGCATGCTTGGAAATTTTCTAGACATTTCATGCACACAAGGTGTTCGATGGAGCTTGGGGCGTGCATGAAATGTCTAAGTTCTAGAAATGAGTTTTCAATTCAATCCTAGCATTAAGATCCTTCCTAACATGAGAAAAAATGTTTATCTATTCCTAAGCATCAACAATCAATCATCAAACCATCAAAATCAAGCAAAATCCAAAATCCAACAAAAAGGGCTAAGGTCTAAAGAACATGAAGAACACAAGAGAAAAAGACATAAAGATAGATAAAATGCATAAATAAAATATATGGGGTGAAGAAATCTTCTCTAGAGTGGCATATGTATGAAGAGAAATAAAAATCCCTCAAAAAGGAGCTTGGGGCGTGCCCAACTCACGGGAGAAGAAGACTTAGATCACAAAAATTAGGTTTAGAGTATTTATAGAAAAAGGGCAAACCGGGTCAACCCGGGACAAATCGGGTATTGACCCGGTCAAATCTGGGTCAAAGTGGGTCTTGGTGGTCTGTACTTTGGCACCGGGCATGATCTGGGTGGTGTTCTCTGGCCGGTCGAGTTCCCTGTGTTAGGACCGGATGGATCGGACCGGCTGGAAGGCGCAAGATCCGTTTTTTCGGCCAGGCGGATATACCTTCAGTGAATCGGCCATAACTCCTGCACCTGACATCCAAATGACCTGAAATAACCTCCAGAAGACTTGTAACTCCGTCGTCTACAACTTCTATGAAGAACGCAGAAGTTGAATCGGATTGGAAACCCTTCGTCTGGGTTAATCGTTCAGACATCGTATTTGGAGCAGAACCCGTTTGGATGCCAGACAGACATGTCCTTGCTATATTTGCCATATCTCTTTAACGGCTGATCTGAATGATATGAAACTATCACTAATCGAAATTAAGCTCGATTTTCTATGACTTTCATCAAAACCTCAGATTAAACTGGGCACAGGAAAGTCTTCATTTGGCCTGATCATTGAGTCACTTCGGCTGATGATGTAACTTGGATGTGAGAATGCTGCTGTGTTGGACCGTGTGGCTTCTGGACGGTTTAGATAATGTCTTCGAGCCGGTTAATATTCCTGTGCTGGGACCGCATAGATTGGACCGGGTGGATATCGGTCGGTTCAGTTGACGAAGGATGCTTGCTGGCTTGGACCGCGTGGCTACAGGACGGTTGAGATAATATCATCGGTAAAACTGTGACAACTCTCGAACTATATGTCCGAATGGCCTGATTCAAACTCCCTTGGACAGCTAACTAACGTCTCTACAACTTTCAAGAAGGTCATCTAAGCTGATTCAGATTTGAGTGGCTCCGTCCAGCCACGTCTTTCCGGTGTATCTGAGTCTAGAAAAGGCATAAACTATAAAGAACGAGGATCTAATGCACCTCAGAGCAAGAGCAGGGGAGATGGTAACGATCTTACAGACAAGGCAAATCTTGCTAGCACTGCCTTCCCTTGTTGATATCAGTGTACCTAATGGCAAGCATTTCACGGTCTGCGGTGATGTTCATGGTCAGGTAAGCTTTGGTTTCACCCCTTCTCCTCACATAAAATTTTCTCTCAAGTAAATATGAGAGGCTTGAGTTTTTTTGTTTATGCATGCTTGAAATTGCAATAAACCCTGCACACACTAACCGATTCCCGAGCTATATCTATGAAATTAGATTTTATTGTGGTTCTTTCTATTTCTCATATCTTGATTTTGTTGGCTAGCATTCTGCTCCCTTTTACACTTGCAAGGGCTGTGTAGTGTGTTGAATTGGGTGTGCTTTGACACGTTATTTTATTTTTACAGTTCTATGACATCCTAAATATTTTTGAGCTTAATGGTCTTCCTTCTGAGGAGAATCCTTACCTTTTCAATGGGGACTTTGTGGACAAAGGCTCATTCTCTGTTGAGATCATCCTCACATTGTTTGCTTTCAAGTGCATGTGTCCATCATGTAAGTTCTTTTAATTGCTCTGAACACTTTTTTGATGTTGAAGTTTATAATCGCTTTTGCTCTCATTGACAAGGATTAATATAATCTACTTTTGTCCCATGGGGTTAAAAATTTCCAATTCAATTGCAAATCGACGTTTACCCATATTTATATTTGCAAATTTGCAGCAATATATCTAACCAGGGGGAATCATGAAAGCAAGAGCATGAACAAAATATATGGTTTTCAGGGTGAGGTAACTCTAAAGACAACAACATAAAGCTGACCATGACAAAACACATGCCTACGTAAGTACAATCCAACTTTTTTCAGAGTTTGACCCTGACTTTTATTTATCGTCATAGTAAACGCTATAGCAATGGAAAATTGTCTACTCCACATTCTAAAGGGGAACCTTGCTTCTGGAGGCGAAACAAACATTCTAGGTATGAGTACCTTTTTGCCGACTTTATCACCGCTTATAAGGCTAGCTTCGATAACATATTTTGCCAACTGAGTAGTAAGCAATCTTGTCCCATTACATAAACTGCCTCGAGGGTCAATGTTCCTAAGCAACATGATCGGGGCACCAATCTTCAACTTTAAACAGTGATTTGGCAGACCAGACACCTTGATACTGTTTAGATATCGAAGAAAATGGGATTAATCATTAATTGTATATATTAAGTTTATGGATGAATTTATTTTTTTGTTCTCCCTAGCCGGATCTCTCTCCTCGTTTTACGGGAATTGTCTCTCTTTCTTGTCGGTTATCATCTTTCTTGCAAGCGCGGAAACAAAACAGTGATATCAAAGCATATGTAAACAATCCCTTTGGTATTTTTGATACCATGTCAAGTTTTATCTCTAAAGTTGTCATTATTTGTATACATTAAGTTTATTGATTATTTCAATTTTTCATTCTCCCTAGCCGGAAATCTCTCCATGTTTTCCCAGAATTGTCTCTCCTTTTCGTCGGTTCTTATTTCGCAAGCGCGGGCACAAAACCATGTTATCAGATGTAGGTAAATAATCTCTTTGGTAGATTTGTTATCATGTTAAGTTTCATCTCTAAATTAGGCATTATTTGTATACATTATGTTTATGGATGACTTTAATTATTCGTTCCCCCTTCCTGAAACTCTCTCCCCATTTTATAGAAATTATCTCTCCTTCTTGTCGGCTCTTATCTTTCTCGCAAGCGCGGGAACGAAAGCATGATATCAAAGCGTAGATAAACAATCCCTTTGTTAGTTTGGATACCATGTTAATTTTCAACTCGAAAGTAGTCATTATTTTTATACATTAAGTTTATGGACGATTTTAATTCTTTGTTCTCCCTAGCTTGAACTCCCTCCCAGTTTTACAGATATTGTCGTATTTCTTTCTTGTATGTCTTTATCTTTCTCGCAGGCGTGGGCACGAAACCATATATTAGAACGTTGATAAACAATCCCTTTGGTAGTTTTCATACCATGTTAAATTTCCTATCTAAAGTAGTCATTATCTGTATACATTAGGGTTATGGATTATTTTAATTCTTCATTCTTCTTTGCCCGAACTCTCTCTCTCTGTTTTACGGGAATCGTCTCTCTTTCTCGTCGGTTCTTATCTTTCTCGAAAACCCTTACACGAAACCATGGTATCAGAGTGTGGGTAAACAATCCCTTTGATAGATTTGATACCATTTTAAGTCTTATATCTAAAGTAGTCATTATTTATATACATTAAGTGCATGTATTATTTTATTTTTTCATATCCTAGACAGAAATATCTCATTGTTTTGCCGAAATTATCTATCCTTCACGTTGCTTCTTATCTTTCTCGCAAGCGCGGACAAGAAACCATAGTATCTTAGTGTAGGTAAAATATCCCTTTCGTACCTTCTGTCACTCCATCTTCTGGGTTTTTTCTTTCTCACAAGCGGGGGCACGAAACCATGGTATGAGAACGTAGGTAAATAATCCATTTGGTAGCTTTTGTCTCTCCTTCTTGTTGGTTCTTATATTTCTCGCAAGCGCAAGGCACGAAACCATGGTATTAGAGCGTAAGTAATCAATCTATTTGGTAGCTTTTGTCTCTCCTTCTTGTCGGTTCTTATTTTTCTTGCAAGTGCGTACACGAAACAATAGTATCATAGCGTAAGTAATCAATCTATTTGGTAGCTTGTCTCTCTTTCTTGTCGGTTTTTATCTTTCTCGCAAACGCGGACACTAAACCATGGTATCAGAGTGTGGGTAAACAATCCCTTTGGTAGCTTTGATACCATGTTAAGTCTTATATCTAAAATAGCCATTATTTGTAAACATTAAGTGCATGTATTCTTATATGTTTTCATATCCCTAGACAGAAATATCTCCATGATTTGCCAAAATTATCTATCCTTCACATTGGTTCTTATCTTTCTCGAAAGCTTGGACACGAAACCATAATATCAAAGTGTATGTAAAATATCTCTTTGGTAGCTTTTGTCACTCCATCTTCTCGGTTTTTATCTTTCTCACAAGTGGGGGCACGAAACCACGGTATCAGAGCGTAGGTAAACAATCCCTTTGGTAGCTTTTGTCTCTCTTTCTTGTCGGTTCTTTTATTTCTCGCAAGCGAAGGCACGAAACCATGGTATTAGAGCATAAGTAATCAATCTATTTGGTCGCTTTTGTCTCTCCTTCTTGCCGGTTCTTATTTTTCTTGCAAGTTCGTGCACAAAACAATATTAGTATCAGAGCATAAGTAATTAATCTATTTGGTAGCTTTTGTCTCTCCTTATTGTCGGTTCTTATCTTTCTCGCAAACGCGGACACGAAACCATGGTATTAGAGTGTGGGTAAACAATCCCTTTGGTAGCTTTGATACCATGTTAAGTCTTATATCTAAAGTAGTTATTATTTTTATACATTAAGGGCATGTATTATTTTATGTTTTCATATTCGTCGACAGAAATATCTTCTTGTTTTGCCAAAGTTATCTATCCTTCACGTTAGTTCTTATCTTTCTCGCAAGCACGGACAAGAAACCATAGTATCATAGTGTAAGTAAAATATCCCTTTCGTACCTTTTTTCACTCCATCTTCTCGGTTTTTATCTTTCTCACAAGCGGTGGCACGAAACCATGGTATCATAGCGTAGGTAAACAATCCCTTTGTAGCTTTTGTCTCTCTTTCTTGTTGGTTCTTATGTTTTTCGCAAGCGCAGGTACGAAACCATGGGATTAGAGCGTAAGTAATCAATCTATTTGGTAGCTTTTGTCTCTTCTTCTTGTCGGTTCTTATTTTTCTTGCAAGTGCGTGCACGAAACAATAGTATCCGAGCGTAGGTAAACAATCCCTTTGGTATATTTTGTCTCTCCTTCTTGTCGGTTCTTATCTTTCTCGCAAACGCGGACACGAAACCATGGTATCAGAGTTTGGGTAAACAATCCCTTTGGTAGCTTTGATACCATGTTAAGTCTTATATCTAAAGTAGTTATTATTTTTATACATTAAGGGCATGTATTATTTTATGTTTTCATATTCGTCGACAGAAATATCTTCTTGTTTTGCCAAAGTTATCTATCCTTCACGTTAGTTCTTATCTTTCTCGCAAGCACGGACAAGAAACCATAGTATCATAGTGTAAGTAAAATATCCCTTTCGTACCTTTTTTCACTCCATCTTCTCGGTTTTTATCTTTCTCACAAGCGGGGGCACAAAACCACGAAGGACCAAACCTACTATGTGTCTGTAAACAGTAGTTGTCATTCCCTACAGACACATAGTCGGTACAACCACGAAAGAGGTTTATTAGGATCAAATAAGTATTTAGAAGAGTAATTAACAAAAGGGGGAGACTATTATTATTAAGAACACTCAAAGATTACAAGACTCCTAAACTCTCTCAAGTTTCTCTTACTCGCTTAGCTTGGTTTATGCTTCAGCCAAGCTTCCTTATTTATAGTACAAGTCCTAAAGAATATTCCATAAGATATTTTACAACTCGTTACTATTCACATACAATGCATTATCATTGTAGCTTGTCTGGATTTGAGCTTCGTATTTTCTCTGAATTATTACGCCATCTTCTTTAAGGTCTTGCTCCGTAATTATTTTGAACGTGACGAGAATTTCCAATGCACCTTGTGCTCGAATATTCTCTTACCACCATGTCACATCATGGAACAGTGTGAGCCACTTGTACAACAACTTGTAGTGCGGTTTTCTCCTTGTCATGATGCACTTTGCCAAATACTGTATTAGCCTGCTTTTGTCAACGAGGACTCCAACGGTATACATATCAGCTAGGTACCACAATAGGAAATATGCTTCTTCTGGAAATTTACCATAGTGGTTTGGATTCATGTCTATGGTAGTAAGAAAAGGATATACCAGATGGTAGGGTAGCCTAAGGAGTGGTCCTTGATCCAGATCATACCTGTTGTCGTAGAGTTTCAGAAATCCATGGAGCGTGTCAACTCCTTGATAGACTACAGCAGTGTCTAGGATTTTTTCTTGTATCCCTTGTGGCATTCCTGCAATCATCTTTTTTAAGGACTCCACTGTCAGGTTTTCTGGATTAAAGGTGTAAATCATTGGGATGATTGTTGAGATTTGTCGTTGGGTTCTTGATAAGAAATATGGGAGGAAGTTGTCTTTGCCTTTGATGTGTCTTACGTCAAACTTCCATTGTGAGAACCAACTATCCCATCTGAGTAATTGTGCCTGGGGCAGGATCTTTTTCTTGAACTGGATCATTTTTGGAAATGAAGACATGTCCATTTCTATGAGGAAATGTTGACCGACCAGGTGGAACTCGAACTTCTCAATTACTCTTTTGACTGCAAGTATCTCTTTGTAGGTAGACTGATAATGCTTATCACTGTCCTTGAAAGCGCCACTTTTGTATCCACAAATGTTTCGCCTTCCCTTTTTATCGTCTTCCCAGAGAATTGCTTCCCAGTAGCAGTCACTTGCGTTTGTTTGTAGAATTCTTTTTCCGTTGGACGGAATTTGCAATGCTAGGAGTGTCTTCGAGATTCTCTTAAGCTCTTTCACTGCTTCTGTGCACCTTTCATTCCATGGAGGGGCTTCTTTCTTTAGCTGTGTTGAGAGGACTGACCTATTTTTTGCTAAGCCGTGGAAGAAATCCGCCATATAATTGACAATCCCAAGGAATTGTTGGACTTGTTTGAAGGAGAGTCCTTCATCCAGAAACTCATCGAGCTGGGTTGCAATGTGAGGTTGTAGATGATATGGTCCCTTTGAAATATGCATGCCAAGGAAGTCGATTTCTGTTTCTCCAATAACCATCTTTCTTTCAGAGAGCATGATTCCGTATTGTTGCACGATGCTGTGGAATTTTGTCAGTAGTCGGGTGTGGGAGTCTATATCTGGAGAGAATAGGAGGAGGTCATCGATGTACACCAGTGCATTTGGGAGGATTGGCTCGAATATTTTGGCCATGGCCTTTTGGAATAATGAAGGGGCCACCTTTAATCCAAATGGTATTACTCTCCAATGATAGTGCCGATCTGGTATGCAAAATTCTGTTTTGGGCATGTCTTCAGGTTTGATTCCAAGTTGCCAAAAACCCGCCTTTAGGTCGAATTTGGAGAAAACTTGTGCTTGTGGGAGTCGCTGGAATAGAACTTCTCGGTTAGGCAAAGAAAATTTGTCATCAGCGAGAAAGTGGTTGAGTGGTTGGTAATTGATGAACAGCCTCACTTTTCCACGAACTTGTTCTGCCCTCTTGTTAACATAGAAAGCTTCACATGCCCATGGTGAACTAGTTTTTTCAATGAGATCTTCTTTCAGTAGTTGATTTACCTCTTCAAGGGTAAGAGTGTAGTGATCTGGATTCATCCCTGGGTGGCTTGCCTTAGTTGGATTGATATCTTCGTTTTTCTTGAAGAGTAAGGATATGAAGAAATCGGGGTTTTTCCAAAGGGGTGAAGAACATTTTGGGAGGAACTCTGAGTGGGAGGTGGCACAAGAGGTTTTGGCAATCTCATCTCTAATAGGATTTAGAATTTCCATAGGGTAGAGATGGGAGACTGTTGTCCAAGGTAGTAGATGGTTTTTGTGTTTAAGGCCTCTTGGGTACCATGAAACTCTTTTGAGGCTGTGTAGGATATCAAACCCAAGTATAAAGTCTTTTACAGGGAGACTAGACCCATATACTTTAGATTTAACCATGTATCACGGAAAGAGTTGGATATGGATAAGCTTACTGATCAGGAAGATGTGGAATACCTGGCCATTTGCTGCTTTGAATGCTACCGAGCATGGTTCCCAGTGGGATGATAAAAGTAAATATGGCTTGATGATGGAAGATGCGGCTCCCGTGTTAAAGTAGGCTATCACTGGTATGGGTTTATCATATTTGGTAGGAAAGATGTAGATCTTGGCATTTGGAGATGGTTGGGATAGATATGCCAATTCTACTTCTTTGGACTCTTCTACTTTGCAGCGTCAAGTGTGTAGAGGTCAAAGAGCATGAACTCGTTGTCGTTGTCTTCTTCTTCAGTGTCAGATTCCTCTGAGGACCCTTCTTCTTAGTCAATTCCCATTGCAAAAATTGTATCATCGGTTGGTTCGTCATCAAGAGAGAATATAGACTCGATGTCTGAATCATCGATGTCTTCAATCTGGGCTAGATATACAAGGAGGTTATCTCTCTTTTTCTTGTTAGGGCACTGCTTCTCATAGTGTCCTTTTTTCTTGTAGATATAGCATCTGTCTGATTTTTTGAAACCCTTTGGTTCTTTCTCCTAAAGAACTTTCACTTCTTTCGGCTGGATAATTGAGGATACTTCTTCTGCCATTTGCTTCTAAACTTTTTCTCCTTTTTATAACTTGTGGAGCATCCACACTTCTTTTCTTTGCATTTGATGGAGAGTTCTGGACGATCACATGCTTTTCCGAGGAGCTTTCCTTGTTCTTGTAGTTGTTTGAAGAACTTATGGTGATTGCATAACTTTTCGAGAGCTGCGAGAGACATCTGGTAGATTTCTCCAAATGAGGCTTGATGAAGAGCCATGTTTTTGAGGGATAACATCTGCGAAGTCTCATTTCCAAGAGGTTCTGGAAGAGAGTTTAAGTATGCATGCTTGAGGTTGACGTCGTCTTTCCCGTTTAGGGCATATAATCTTTTTGACATCCTTTCATAGTGTTTTTCCATATCTTTTCTTTCGAAAGAGCAGCATCTCATGCTAAGGTACTCCTCTCTTTCTTGGATTGTGTAGTGATCCCACGTGCCAAGAAATTCATTGTGGATATGTCCAATCAAAGTATCGAATGTCGGAGACTGGCGTATTTGTAGCTGTCGGTACTCACCAAGACTAATCTACCATTGTCTGAGGCGTCCATGGAATTTGGAGACTAATTTGTCTATCACTGTATTTCTCTCAATGATAACTCCAGTCTCCGGCAACCTAGGGATGGTGTTCTGAACCTCAGCTTTTGGTGTGATCTCAATCCTTTAGAAAACTTTGAACTTACGAAATATTTTTTTTTTGTAATGGGTTGTCAAATATAAAGAATAAGAGCTCTAAAGAAGATACAGTTTTCTGTGAGGAGACACCGCCTCTCGAGTTTAGGGAAGGTGATGCATACTTGGAACATATACTTTTGAAGATTGAAGCGGCAAAGCTAGAATCCCATAATTAACTTGGAGAACCGAGTAGACAAGGTGGTGAATGATAATCCAAATAGGTTCTCTTCGGTTAACACATTGAAAATGCTTGGATCTGCTAATGTATTCACCAGCTCGGAGCAACAAAAGCCCCAATTGGTTATCAAAAACGAAGATGAGAAACCGGTAATTTCTAAAGAAAATCCAGTTAAATCTGCTTGAGATCGGCGCAATATTTCAGTGTCCTTTTGCACATAGGCAGATTATATGCATTGGTGATCTTTTACTAACTATATTAATTTTTATTTATTTAATGTTTTTAGGTACGGGGAATTGAAACATTGATTACTTATGACCCAAGAACTTGGGTGTTTATGATAAATACTCCTTGTGAATCTGCTCAAAAGTATTGGACCGGTGAGGTTGCTAACGTTAGCAGTGTTAGTATACTCAAATTCTGGTATTCTCCCCATGATCTGCCATATGCCATATACTGACTTTGTATTTATATTTTTGGTTTGTTCAGCATGCAACCCATGCCATTGTGATTTACAGCTTAATATAAACGGAACCAACCAGGGGGTTCATGTCTTTATCGCCCAAATCAGGGATCAAGATGGCAACATATGTCCAAACATCCGCCTTGCCGACGGTGGACACAAGATTGGTTTAACTGGTGTGGACAATGGTTGGATATGGTATTTGTACACAACTCAATGTTATGCAATTGTACCTTATACCAAAGATTTGACAATCTTCGAATTCTAAGAAAGAATTTATTGAACTCAGTTGCTGATTTTTCATATGATGGGCAGTATGTTAGCAATTAAAAATCTTGATCGATAATTGATAAAACCAGTTTTCATATAAACTTTATATCGTTTTGGAGTTGCAGTAGCAATGTTTTTTTATTTTAAATTTCAGAGATTTGGATCCTTCTTGGTCCCTTTGATATCTAGCTGTCTCACGATTGTGGCAAGTGCATATCATTTTAGTAGTTTTATTTCATCTCCTTAAATAAATATTTTGCGAGAAATCAACTTGACTATCTTAGAACTAAATGATATTGATTAAGATTCTTACTATGGTTGTTGGGATTAGTTGTTGCTATAAGGTACCCGCTATCGAGAAGAGCCTTCTCTATTGTAGACAATGATTCTGAAGTGCTCCTTCTTGATTATCCAAGCCATAAAATATGACTTTTGCCACTCCTATACGTAATTGACCACTATGTTTTTCCTCTTGGAAGAATATTATTTCTAACTGAATCATATATATGTACCATAGATATGCTATGAGCTTTGCTGCAAATCACTCGGAGGTGATTTACGTGAGGAGGACACCTAAGGGAAATATAACTTTTTGCAATCAATCACTTTGAATAAAAACAAAAACAAAACTTGGATCGTTCTTTTCTGCTATGGACAGGTAAATAGAATGGCGATTCAATCACAGTTGAATTACTATGCTTCAAATGCGAACCATCTCGAATTTCTGGTAATCAGAAATAGTGGTGGGTCTAAGTTTTTTGTTGAAGGCGGCATTGGAATCGGAATCGATCAGTCGTAAGTGAACAATAATCCCGACTCACATTAATATTTTAACCAATAAGCTCGGTTTCATTATCAACATCAAAATCAATAGTATGGAAAAACATAAGCAAGAGATCAATCAGTTCATCATAATACAAGTTCGTAATCAAATCATTTCACCGAAAGGTTCGATTTTTAAAACATGGGCATTTGTATAACGAGAGGTTGAGATATGTGTTGCAAGAATAGAAGAAGCAAGAGATGAAGATGAACTTGAGGAAAATGGAAACGAAACGTTTGATTTTGATGAAGAGATGTCACAAGCATTGAGCAAGAACATGGAACTCCAAGATTTTTTGAGGAAAATGAAAATGGAGATAATCGTGTTATATGCATATATTTTTATACGATTTTCTTTTTTTTGTTCTGCTTTGCTATCTAAAACTATTGTTTAAGATTCACATATTTGTTTCTTCTTTTGTATTTTTTTTTTAGTACATAAATCTGCTATCCTTCTTTACTTCGTATTTTAGATTTGATCGTGTTTGTTGTTGTTTTTTTGTTAGGTGTTGCTTATTTGGGTTAGGTTGCCTGTGTATTTTTTTCTTTTGTCGTGATGCCGAGCGGTAGAGTTTACGGTTTGAAGCGAAGCATAAAACTAAGGCTTCCTTTTTCGAGGAGGTTGAATCCGGCGTTTATGGGCATGGAGCTTGAGATCGGCGAGCCGAAATGTCCCGTTTCAGTTTTGAGGAGGACAGAGAAAGGGTTCCACGAGTTGTTTCAACAGTGAGCACTTTGATCATGCTTTATTTTCATACCATCCATGATCCATGCGCATGTAGATATTCTAAATTTATTATCATATGTGGTAGGATGTCTCCAAACATGGTAGTGTGCGTTGCAGTGGAGGCTATATCTATTCTTGAGAAACTGCCTATGAAGGGGTTAGTGCGATTTGTTTTTTTTGTTTCCAACTTCTTAGCAAATAATTCCATTTATTTCTAACAAAAAATGTACATTTAAGCCAAGATATCGTTATCGTTGAGCTTACTGTCATGCCATGTTCAATCCCTACATCAAACAAGGTTTGTGCATGGATATGTGAAAGCAAAAAACGTTTTACTTGGTCAGCCTTGGAACAGCAGAGAAGAAGAAAATTTACCTTATCGATCTTGGGTTGGGTGAGTTTTTGTAATATGTTTACAAACAATCTGACACGTTGTTAACCGGCTGTTTTTACCTCTGCAAAATTTCGGGAAATATTTGTAACGTCTTATTAATGACAAATGTTTTTATAAATAGCTCAGGAATTGGCTTTGGTTATATTACATAATGAATTGATATCAATTTTGCTTATGAATTTTGATTTTAGCTCAAAATGGAGTTAGAAAAATGTTCAATTATGTATGGATTTGCTTTGGTTCACTGTGCTGCCTTGAGATATTGGGTCGGGTCCGTCAGTGATGATGACTTTGAGGGCGTATTTTTGGTTTGCATCAGATATATGGTCGTGTGGTGTAATCTTGTATGTGATTCCCTTTTGACAATAGAAACATTGCAGTTCTTTACCAGAAGGTAAACCGTCTCTTCCCTTCGATATTTTCGATTGGACACACATTTTGACCAAACAAGTTTGAAAAAATATTTGATTTCTTTTTCAGATATGCAAAGGAGACCCACCAATACCAAGATGGTTATCACCAGGTGGAAGAACCATGATCAAGAGATTGCTCGATCCAAATCCAGTCACAGTCGCATGTATTAAAGCCAGTGAATGGTTCAAGCACGACTATGATGACGAATAAGAAGTTGACACAAACGAGATGCTTTCTCAATCCAAGAACTTGTAAGAATATGTCACCTCGCTCTTTATTGCAATTGCATTTGATTTAAGTACAATGTGCTCAATTCTCTGTTTTCTTTTTTTGAACGGTGTATGGATCTGAAGAAGGGAAAGGCAGTGATACACCGACTATTATCAATGTGTTTCAGTTAATTGGAATGTCTTTCTTTCTTGACTTGTCAGGTTTTTTTGGACAAGAGGTAAAGTGTATTTATCAGGTCTCAAAAGATGTGTCATATGCTTGAGAAAATGTATAACTAAAAAAGTTATCATTTCCAATTCTCAGAATGTATCAGAGACGAGAATAAGATTCACTTCAAATAGCTCATCAAAAGATTTATTGGAGAAAATCGAAACAACCTATACCCAAAAGGGATTCAGGGTACAAAAGAAACATGTGAAGGTGAGTCTTCACAACATGGTTTTCCTCTTCTTTAGCTACTTGTAATGTTAACTTTGTAGCGTTCATAAAATTTTAAACTGTATATTATTTTTTCTTCTTTTAAAAGAAAAGCAAGAAGAAAAGCAAGAAGAAAAAAACACGGAAAGATCAAGTTGGTTTACGAGTAACAGCTGAGGTATATTAATTATTACATAATAAGTATTTTAGACGATTTAGTGATTATATTTGAGTAATCAAAGGATTTCTTGTCATACGTATAACAGGTTTTCGAGATAAAGCTGTCACTGAACGTGATTGAGCTAAGAAAATCTTATGGCGATTCATGTTTGTATAGACATGTAAGCTAATATTATCTCTTCTCACTAAGTTCAATGGTTTTTCTGATTATTTTTTATCTTCAGTTTTTCGATATAAAATTTTTAGAATACTAAAGATAAAATCTAATTTAAATTTGGGTTGGTGCAGTTGTACGAAAGACTATTAAAAGACCTTGCCGGAGCAAGGGATAGTATCATAGTTGTTGGTGTGTTCGGCCAAAGCGAAACTAATAGTCGGATAATGTAATGACCTACTCTTGGCCAATTTAATTTCTAAATAATAACTTTCATTTAATCCCAAATAGTCTTACAAAACCCAACTTAAATCATAAATAAAACCGAAACAAATAGAGAACGATTGTCTTTAAATAAAATGACTGAAATACCAAATAAAACCCAAAGGAGAAGTTCCGAACTCTCAAATCCTCGCACCACACCGGGATTACTCATCCAGTTCCACATACTCAATATCATCAACAGCATCAACATAATAATCATCATCACCTACAAGAAAAGAGAGGAGTGAGTAATTTGGATTACCCAGTGAGAACTAAACCTAGAACTCATCCCCATACTCACTCGTATTCAACCAGTACATCAAGAATAGGCATAAACAAGCAATCAAGCATCACGCCCTAGAAGCGTCCACACAACTACCAAACAAGAGGTTGTCCAATACATAATATATATATTCCGGGCATTAGCCCACAAGTTTGTGAGTACAAGACTCTAGCCACGAATGACGCCAGGGTTCACTCCCACCCCCTACTAAGCTTTGGGCTGGCATCAGGTTCAACTGTCTCCACCTCGAAGGACGTCTTCCGAACAGAAGTTACCCTCGCCAGGTATCATCAAAGAAGTGAGTCACAGTGTATTTCCAGTTACACATGCTTAATCCCTCTAATGAGACTCCGGCGTCTAATGTAACCGCACTGTTCCTTGACACACAGTCCGTACCACAGGTTCCTCGTCACTTGTGACGAATACCTATAGTGGTCTCATACCATCTAACTACTTAACATCTATTAATCATACGACAGGGTTATCAAACATGTATGCTGGTTCTTCCTCTAATGAATTCCTAATCCATATTCGTTATAAGATGTAGATCAAACAAATCGTGCCCGTACTTCGTAGCACGTAGTATACCTGAGTATACTTAGACTCAATATACCAGAAAAAGACAAGAGAACATAGATAGAAGTCTAGATCTAATCCTCACCTTATCCATTGATTGACAACACGATTGCAGATTCTCCTGAGGCTCAAATCGGTTATCCTTCACCCGAGAGCTATGTCCACGTGTCCTTAGGATCTCTGCAAAGTTTCAGGTCGATCTAGATTGATTTGCCTATCCAAACAACTCAACTCGCTAGACTGGTCTAACCTATACAATGCGCAGAACAGTCTCGGTAAAACTAACATAACTTCCAAACCACAATGTAAACACTGAGATATTTCATAGAGACTTGGTTATAAGGGTAACAAACATCCTTACCAAATATTATCTTGATCGGATAACTACCGAACCTCCAAATCGGTTTATTCTCTCACTGGTCGCAGATCCGCACTGCACAGATCAGGCATGGGAAAACATCCATAACTTTCATATCACAACTCCTAATAACAATCCACTTTTGGCATTGGATATATTAGAGAGTCAAAGAAGTAATCACCAATTTTCAGATCGTTTGGATCTGTTTTGACCGTTCGTTCCTCCTTTCTACCAGAACGGGTCTAATATGTCTTTCCTTTCCTTCAGGTGGTTACGATGGATTCTACTTCAAGGTGATTCGACGGTGGTTGCTCAGAGGTGATTTCAACAGGCCTTCGCTGCAAGAACACTCAGCCTCCTCTTTGCCATGAGCTCTCTCTATTTATAGAGGTGAAGGGTTCTAGGGTTGGGATTTTGTATTAGCTTGGTGGGCTTACGCGTTTGAATTTTAGACTAAAACAATAATTATACCAACATTTTGAGATGACCGAAATTAAAACAGGCCAGTTTTTGGAGACCGAAAATCAGGATGTTACAGATAATTTATGATATGGTACACCATCGATGTTCATGGTTTGTTCATTTATATAAAATATAAAGAGCTCAGTTTATATACTTGGTGAAAATATGTGCATTAATTAAAAAAAAGGGGAGAAAAAGAAAATTACCTTTCAAGAATTAGAGATCTTTTATTTGGCGTCCCTAATCGGCCATGTAGTATCACTTGATGAGTAGCTAGAACTCTAGGTTTACTTAAATTTTTATGTTGGAAGGTTTATCTAATTTCCTTTTTTTCTTTTGTTTTTTGTATTCCTGTAGTATATTAACAAAGAAAGCATTTAGCACAACAATTATGAAAGAAAATGAACGGTAAATTATTTAACAAAAAACTGCAAATCTTGGGACCATGGAGAATGCACAACCCTTTTTGTGGAGACTCCGTCTTAATTAAAGTCTGATTTTGTTTAATTTTGATTTTTGCTTTACTTCCTTGATTTCTTTGTTGAATAATTAGCATAATTAAGAATTTTTGAGAGTTTTATCTTTGGTATGTGTTTAAGCTCTTTTTTAAAGTTGATTGTCCAGTGTTTAGATTGTTCAAAGAAGTAGCAAGCCACAAAGGTTTGTTCGGCTTTCTTATCTAACAATATATAACACACCTTTGAGCAAAGTTTTAGGTTTCATATGTATAGTAAGAATGTTTCTTTCAAACCTGATGGTGATTCCTTTACTATTTCACCAATGGTAAAACATATTACTGATATTCATATATTTTACATGTTCTGGCATACATTTTATTTAGAGTTTTGTGCCATTTGCATGCATAATCACGGTTTTGTCTTGTATTTGGGTCTCATTTAGAGTTTAGGACATTTGCATTAGGTCCTAGTGAGTTCTTGAATATTTTGGAGTCTATTTTAGGTGTTTTGGAGAACATTTGGGGACATGGAGTTGAAACCGTCCGGACATGGACAAGGAGAAGGAAGAGTTCACCCAAAGTATCTCAAAGATGCGGCAGGACGAGAACCTTCCGGCCTTATTTAGCTTCCATAGTCTTCATAGAAATTGTACAGGAGTGAGTTAGTTGTTCACAGAAGCTGGAATCAAGTGATTCGGATATCAAGTTCAGGAGATATTGCAAAATTACTAAAGACATATCCGCCTGCCGAAACAGTTTCGCTCATCACCGACTTGTGACATCGGTATTCACCAAAGCAGCAATACCGACGTCACAAGTCGGTACAACAAGTTGGTATTAAAACCGGGGGGAAATTCCCTTAGCACCGACATGTTGTACCGAGGAGTGACATCGGTATTGATCCTAGGACAGTTTCTCACCCAAACCAGCCGAGCTCGCCCGAGGTGTCTGACAGATCTTGCCATAAGAGGGGTCTCCAATCCGAAATATCTTCTATGGTATTCACAAAAGTTGTAGCCTAGTGAGTTATCTGTTCACAGGAGTCAGAATGAAGTCATTCTGACTTGTGGTTTGAGAGATATGGCTGATTTACCAGAGATATATTCGCCTGGCCGAGACCATTGCAACTTCAGAAGTCCTTAATACCGACGTGCAATACCGATTTGTGACGTTGGTATTAAGCCACTCAAGACCAGATTTGACCCATTTTTACCTGATCGATACCCAGTTTGTCCCGGGTCGACTCGGTTTGCCCAACAACTTATAAATACCCAAAAAACCCTATTTTCAAAAAAGCTTTCTTCTTTCCAGAGTTGGGTTTTATCCCAAACTCTTCTTATGATTTGGAGGGATTTTGATTGTTCTTCATACAAATGCCACTCTAGAGAAGATTTCTTCACCCTTATCTTTATATTAATGCATCTTCTTTATCTTTATGTCTTCTTCTCTTATGTTCTTCATGTTTAGACGTTAGACTTTTTGTTGGATTTTGGTTTGCTTGATTTGGATGGTTTGATGATTGATTTGTGTTGCTTATGTTCTTAATCTTTGCTTTCATTTCTTTCTAAGTGATCCTAGTGCTAGATTGGGCTTGAGAGAGTCAATCTAGACCAAAAGGAAAATCATGCATACCAAGTGTTCGATGAAATTCTCCTAGAAGCTTAGTAAGAGATAAACATTCTTAACCTATGAGAATAGTTGCTTAAGATGTTTATTGGTTGATTTGAATGTTGATCTTAATGCTTGCTAATCATTTTATCACAAATGAGAGTTTGATCTTGATTTAGTGATTAGCAAAGTGATTAGTGCCTTGAGAGAGGATTAGTCATAATTAGTGATCTTAACCTAGGGAATAGCATAGATTGTGTATATTAGCATCATTTGTTAATTGTCTTGATGGTTATATGATGATGAATTAAGTTGATTCTTGTTAGATCCTTCTCATAGGTTAGCTCTTAATGCTAGATTTCGATTGAGATATCAAATATAGAACTAATGCATTTCACGTCCGAGAGGTGTTCGATGAAATGCTTGAACCAAACCTTTTGTGAGCTTTTCATGCCTAGACAATGAGAGTTGATGTCTAGGGTGATTAGTGAACTAAGTGGAATTGAAGATTAAAGCTTGTTAATCATCTTATCACAAACGAGAGTTTGATCTTGATTTGGTGATTAACAAAGTGATTAGTGTCATGAGAATGGATTAGTCATACTTATGAATTACATGTTCTAAGATAATTTTTAAGTCAATATTTGTCATCATTATTTGATTGTTAATAATTTATTGGATAGTTTATTTCATGATCCAGCACTTATATCTTTTGTTTTTCTTCTTGCATTTGTTTTCTTTCTTAGTTCTTTTCCCATAAACATAAAAACCAAAACGATTTGCTTTAGCTTAGGAAGTTTCATGTATTCTTAGTGCTTCAATCTTAACCTCTTTGGTTCGATCCTTAAATACTACAATGATGTAGTGTTTGGGTGATTGATTTGGATACACACAATTATCCTTTATCAATTTGGCGCCGTTACCGGGGAGGTTTAGCATTGATCATTAGGATTTTGATTCTTCTTGAGACTAAAGCTTTTCATTTTCTTTTGTTGCTAATCTTTTCACTTTTCTTGTGAATTTCATGAAGGGAGTGACAATAAGGAAGCAACTGTCAAGCTAGTGACGTTAAACGCGCCCTTGGGGACCTCCCCCAAACATATCCATTGTCGAGATTGAGACACAAAACAAGCAATCAATAAGGGTCTCTTGGGTCCAAGGTCGTGGTATGTGATGAAAGGAGGGCTTGAGCCACAACGTATCAAACTCCTCTCCTCCTCGATTCAATTCCAAGGTATGATTCTCACTCCACTTCATTGTATATATATTCTTGCTTTATGTTTGCACTCTCTTTGAATTTTGTTACACCGAGACGGTGCAATTCAAGTTTGGGGGAGGGGTTTGTGTCATTTGACCTTGTGTTTTGTTTTCTTATTTTTCTCTTTGCATACTTGAGTCTCATGCATATCATGCATCCACAAAAATTTGAAAAAATTGAACATAAAAAGAAGCATCTCATGTTAAGATTGAGTCTATAGTTGCATACAGGTTGTATTTGCATTTGAATTGAGAGCTATGTGATTTCCATGTGTAATATCATTCTAAGAGCTTGGCTCATTGCCATCGTTGTTAGTTGTTTGATGCTTTTGATTGATTTTGAAATCAAGGATGAACCATATTTTGATCTCATGTTTCATTACTCATGTCTTGGCTAAAGCAAGTTTTGATTTGATTCCAATCCTACCTAAGTGAGAACCTTAATTTTGACACTTAATTATCGTGTTTGTGCATTGCATAGTGAATTCATGGATACCACATACATATTTGGGCTATCTTATTCACTTTACCACCCTCTTGTTATCCCAAATAGCCGATTCTCATCATTGGAACAGTTTACCACACCTCTAACCTACCCTCCTTTCAAGCCAAATCTTTAGTGAGCGTATGTAAGGCCTAATTTTCGAGTAAGCTTGGCAAAAAGTGTTGAGTTTTGAGCGATAAGGATAGGTTTGCATGTAGATCTAGCTCGACATCGCGGGCTAGACTAGGCTAGGCTAGCTAGGAAGGGAAGTTTTGGGGTTTGGAATGAACAAAAGTGTTTGATCGATGGAATCATTGTAGGAATGGAAATTGAGGTCAAAAGAAGAAAAATGTGAAGAAGGGGAAATTGTCAAAAAATACATGGTTGGTGTTAAAGTTTTAATTGGCTCTTAACATCAAGGTTGATCTCCAAATGTTCAAAAAAAAGGAAAAGATGCCAAAAATATGGCTAAAGCATCAAAGTGATGAGGATGGAGAAAAAGCAAAAGAAATCAACAAGAAGAGCTAAAAGAAGTGAGGTGAAAGCACCAAACCATGAATCAAGGAAGAAGAATAAATTCCCCCAAGTGAAAGAAGACGATGAAAACGTGTGGAAGAAGAAGGTAAAAAGCCTTATGGAATAAGGGTAGCCTAGGTTGGGGTTTTATGGGTAGAATTGCTAGGCGTTGAGACATTTCTTTTAGGCAATGGGTAGATGTAAATCTATCCTTGTATGCATATATTGCTATTTACTCTTAGCATTTTGCTAAAGCTTACCCATTCATTGAGAGATCCCTTGCATCAGAATAAGCCCATACGTTTGAGATCATCTTAATCTCAAGACCTTCACCCTAGTGATATATCATGGTTTTTACCAGTTTTTAGCCATGATATACGTCTTATTTATAGAGTCTTTCTAGTATTTTGGAGTCTTTTCAGGTTTTAGCACGTTTGGAGCACAATTGGAGAAAATGAGCAGTTTTGGGTGAAAATGAGCATATGGAGATGCAGAGTCATGCAGAGACGTCATAAGTTTGGCATTCGTTGAAGAATTTTCCACAGATGGATTGAGCTCAAATTTGGATACAAGACATATCAATGGATTAGCTTTCATTTGGAAGTGGTTTGAGGTTATTCCAACGGTGCGATCAAGAGTTATGCCAGTTTTGTGAAGATAATCCAATCTGGCGAGCAGAATAGTTGACACGCAAGCTTGGTATCGATCGATACCACTAATGGTGTCGACCGATACCAACTCCAGGAAGAAGGAAACGTGACTTTTTACAAGTTTGAAGTTTGCACCTTGGTTCAAAAGACTTTAATAATTACTAGAAGCCCCAAAACGTGTTTTAGGTTATTTATTAGGTTTTTTAGCCACTTTTGTTAACTATGCTTTATTTTACTTTGGTTTTGAGAGAGAGCTGTGTGAGGGAGACAAGTCAGAACTCTGTTCGTCCGAGAGAAGATTTCGAATCCTCTTGTTACTCTTTTCTTATTGTTTAATTTAATGATCTATTCAGTTATGTTGATTGTTTCATTCTCCATGTCTGAGTAGATCCATCTTAGGTTTATGTTTTCTCTTATTGCTGGTAATTGATTAGTTAAGATTCACCATCTGAATTAGTTCGTCACCATAGATTATTCTCAGAGCTAATTATAGGTTGACGAATCTGGAACTTAGATCTTAGGTAAATCGATTAGGCACGACAGTGCAATTGAATAATCTGACAGAACCTAGGGTGAGCAAATTGATTATTTGCAAAGAGATTTGGTTTAATTGAATTGTGAACATATCAAACTCGGTATTAAGGATGGTTTATTCTTAGGAATTTGCAAAGAGATTTGGGATTCTGAAGTTTAGATTTAGATGATTCTCGCAACGACAGTTGGTTAATTATAGCTTAGTGATTTGAGTTCAAGAACCGCCCTAAATCTGAATCCTGACTGATTGGTTATCTGCATTCATTGATTTCCTAAGAAATACCCTGGGCCTATATTCTTCCATCGATTTTACAACTCTTTTACTGTTTATTGCTTTTTTTTTCAAATGAATTGCTTAGCTTGATTCGACACTAAGTAGTTTATTGAGCGATTTTTTTGAATCCTTGTGTTCGACCCCTACTTTACTACAACTACTGCTTTAGTATTTTTAGGGTATTAATTTGAGCATATAAAATTTGGCGCCGTTGCCGGGGACTCTAAAATCGCCATTAGATTTTAGTCTATAATTTCGACTAAGTTCGTCGGTATCGATCGATACTCACCGGTATCGATCGATACTCACCAGTATCGGTCGATACTCGTCGTTTAAATTTACTGGTATCGATCGACACCACCCAGTGTCGGTCGATACTCATCGTATTTGTTTTGTTACTTACGTGCCTTGTCTAGTGTGTTTCAGGTGTATGCCCACTCGCGAAACTAGGAGGAACAAGAGCACTCAGCTAGTTGATCTTTCCAACAAGGAGCTAGCAAATTTGGAACGTGCAACAGGAAAGCAAAAAAAGCCAGCAGAGATGAACAATCCAGTGGTATTGATTCGTGATGATGCTGGAGCTTTGGGAGACCAAGAGGATCAATTGTGCAATGAGAGAGGTCAGCGACTTGATGAAGCTGGACACATCATTGTCCATGCAGTTGCTGTGAATGTTGGGAATGATGTGGTTAATCGTGGTAGAACAATCGGTGAGTACAACATGCCTGATCAGTTCTATGCCAATCGTTCAGCAATTCGCCCTCCTCCTTTTCAGAGGAATGACTTTGAACTGAAACCTGCATACTTCACTCTTGTGGGTCAGCACCCTTTTTATGGTCTTTCTCATGAACACCCCATGGATCATATTGAGAAGTTTGAGGATTTAGTCACAGCATCAAATACAATGGAGTGTCCAATGACTTCCTCTTCTGTAAGCTCTTCCCATACTCTCTTAGTGGGGATGCAGCTTATTGGCTGAAACAGTTGTCTCCTGGTTCGCTGACTACATGGGAGGAGAAGAAGAATGCGTTCCTGAATAATTTCTATGATGATGCGAGATCCGAAGAGCTCAGGAACAAGATTTCTCAGTTTTCTCAAGGTCCGACAAAGGCACTCAAGGCTGCTTGGATTCATTTCATGTCATATCAGAGAGATTGTCCGCACCATGGGTTCACTCAGGTTTAGTTGCTAGGTACTTTATACAGAGGGATTGATTGGAGGTACCAGATGGCTTTGGATGCTGCGAGTAATAGAAATTTCAGCACCAGGTATCCCGGCGATGCTTATGTTCTTATTGAGACCTTGGAATCTAGCAATAGTACCAAGAATGCATACTTTGAGCGAAGAAAGCAGACTGGAAACATGGATGGATCGCAGATTGATGAGGTTCAAGCTAAGTTGGATTCAGTGCACAATCTCTTGATGGGAAAGACGATGAAAGTTGTTCATTTTGCTGATAAGGTTGAGAACTTCAATGAGGATGAAGAGGAAGGTGATAACTACATTGGTGGTTCTGGTTTTCAAGATCAGAGAAATCAATACCAGCAAAACAACAACCAAAACTTCACCAACAATGCTCAGCAAGGTGGTTCTGGTTTTAGAACCTATGGGAATTCGTCCTACTAATCTCCACCACCCAAAACTCCTGAGAGAAATGTTGAGTCTATGCTTGAACAGATTCTTCAGGGAGAGCAGAAGATGACAGTGGACTTCAATGGGAAGATTGATGCAATGTACACAGATCTGAATGGGAAAATTGAGTCTCTCAACACTCATCAGAAGATGTTGGAAACTCAAATAGCTCAGACTGCAGCAGCTGTCAAGGGAAAGATGGTTCATTCACAGAATGAATACGTCAATGTAATCACCTCAAGAAGTGCTGAAGAGGTCACTGCAGTGGTAAAAAAGGGTTTGGATGCAGAAAAATTTGCAGAGATTGAAGGTGATTTCGAGCCTGATTCGTCTGTGTCGACCGACACTACTGCTGGTATCGATCGATACCGACCTGATGAAATGACATATGAACCCAGTATCGATCGATACCCTTCTTGTATCGATCGCAGACTGAGCCAGGAATTGAGAAGAAGCCGGAGATGACTGAGGAACGTGTTTACAAGCCTAAGGTGCCATACCCTCGACCACCTAACCATCTCAGAGCTCCCATTACTGCAGAGAAGTTGCTCGGTTTTGAGAAGATGGTAAGGAGGATTCCCCATACGATGCCTTTTGAAGAAGCTTTGGAATACCGCCCTTTGCTTAGTCACTTTCGAGATTGTAAAAAAACTCTAGAAAAGATCGAGGCACTCTTCATCAAGGCAAGAAACCCACCACCACCAATGAAGCAGTTGACTAAGCGGGAAGCTCCAGGAAAATTTCCAGTTACATGCTCTATCTCTGGGATTGAATTCAAAGAATATCTCGTTGATTCACGGTCTAGCGTCAATGTCATGTCAAGGGCAATTGCAGAGAGGTTGAAAATTGGTGATATTAAATCTGCTACGATGACTCTCACATTCGCGAACTCTTCCATCTCAGTTACATACGGTACAATCCCTGATTTTCTTGTTAAAGTAGGAGATTGCCTGGTTCCTACTGATTTTCAGGTTGTGGAGATGAGTGCAACATCTAGTACGCATTTGATTCTGGGAAGACCGTTCATGGCTACAGTTGGTGCAATCATAGATACGCCCAGTAAGAGAATCTCATTCTCATACATTGACAAGGAGGTCTCCTACAAAGCCATGTCCTTTGGAAGAGCTCCCACACATATCTCTTGCATCACCGTTGTTACATGAGAGACGTTGATGGTTGATCTTTTGGACGAGCCTTATGATGAGCTAATTGTCATAGACATTTTCGATGTTCCTTCTATCATCACCAAGAAAGACATGAAAATGGCTAAGGCAAAGAAGAAGGTGAAGAACAAAAGAGTTGAGAGTGCTAGCCATGTGACCTTAATCCCTCAGAAGTGTGATGGAGATTCGATTGAATATAAGGTGAAGTGCAAGAGAACTTCGAAACCATTCTCTAAGGTTAGAGCTATTCTCACTTCAGAGCTGAAAGAGAAAGGGAAGGATGTTGTGAAGGGTATGTTGATCAGAATTCTGAAGCTGGAGATGTCAAGTTGTGGAGCTTGTTTTGGAGCAAGTTCTCATTCTTAGCCTGACTGATCGTCCGTAAAGTCAATCTCGTGATGTAAAACAAGCGCTTGGTGGGAGGCAACCCACTGGTGAGTCTGTACATAAGTCTTTTATTTTTGTATTTTTCGTTTTTGTGTTTTGTGTTTTCGTGTGAATCAGATGAAAAAGGTCTGTGTCGACCGATACCATCACTGTTATCGATCGACACCAGGAGAAACAGACGTTGCATCGACCAATGGTCCGTGTATCGATCGATACCAGTAATGGTATTGGTCGATACCCAACGCACATGTAACTTCTCTGATTTTCACGTCTCCACTCAGCTGTTTTGGTTTCTTTTACCGACTCTAGACTAGATAACACTGGGGACAGTGTTGTTTAAGTCTGGGGGAGGTAGTTGCTGACAGCGTGTTTGTTTTTCTTAGAGTCATAAAAGTTTAAAAAATAAAAAAAAATTGTTTTATCTAGTCAAAACTTGTTGGAGATTATGATCATGTGCTTGAATCTATTGTTCTGATTTTGCTTTTGAGTGACCAGTGTTACAGGATCAGTTCTATATCGACTAATGAAAAATCCAAAAACTAACCATTTGACTAGAAAATACCAATGTCTCCAGCAGAGTTCCACTAAAGCCTGAGCTAAATTTTTGCACTTCATCGATGTGATTGATGTTTACAGAGCTTGATTCCTCATTCATATTTGACAAAGGAACCCATATGTAGAAAGTAATGGTATTCCTCTCCCTTGCTATAAGTAAAAGCATAAAAAGATGAAATGATTTTCTTCTGAGTAGAGGGTTAGAAAAATTTCCAGCGATCCCATTATTCTACTTGGAAGGAATGATCACACAAAAGTTGAGAGTGAGGTTAGGAAAATTTTCTGTGATACCAATATTCGCCTACACCTTTGATACGTAGAGAGGGGAGAACCGGAGATTTGGTTGCAAACACCATTAATACTCGCGTCTCAGACCTTAATATGTATATGCAAGAAAACATGATATGAAATAAGTCTGGGGAAGAAAAACAATACCAAAAAGTGTGAAAATTGGGTGGTTCTTTTGTCATGATATTGTATGGGAAAGAGTCTAGAAGGTTCTTGGCATATATTACTGCGATGAAACTGGCGATGAGGGCTTTATTGAACAATGCTGTGAGATAATGTGTGGAGTCTGGGAAGCTGCGAATGTCTACGAGAAGTGCATGGTGGTTAGATCTGGAGCTGGTTAGGTGATATCTAGAGCTGGTTAGGTGATATCTGGAAAGCTTAGGAAAAGGGTCATTGTGATGGTTCAGGAACATGTGAGTCTCCGTGTTTTCAAACCAGAGGGCAAGCAAAGGCTAAGTCTGGGGGAGTTGATATATCATGGTTTTTACCCGTTTTTAGCCATGCTATATGTCTTATTTATAGAGTCTTTCTAGTATTTTGGATTCTTTTAGAGTCTTTTCAGGTTTTAGCACGTTTGGAGCACAATTGGAGAAAATGAGACGTTTTGGGTGAAAATTAGCATATGGATATGCAAAGTGATGCAGCGACGTCAAAAGTTAGGCATTCGTTGAAGAACTTTCCACCGATGGATTGCGCTCAAATTTGGATACAAGACAGGTCAATGGATTAGCTTACATTTGGAAGTGGTTTGAGGCCATTCCAACGGTGCGATCAAACGTTATGCCAGTTTTCATGAAGATAATCCAGTCTGCCGAGCAGAAGAGTCGACACGCGAGCTTGGTATCGATCGATACCACTAATGGTGTCGACTGATACCGACTCCAGGAAGAAGGAAACTTGACTTTTTACAAGTTTGAAGTTTGCACCTTGGTCCATAAGACTTTAATAATTAGTAGAAGCCCCAAAACGTGTTTTAGGTTATTTATTAGGTTTTTCAGCCACTTTTGTTGATTTTGCTTTATTTTACTTTGGTTTTGAGAGAGAACTGTGTGAGGGAGACAAGTCAGAACTCTGTTCGTCCGAGAGAAGATTTTGAACCCTCTTGTTACTCTTTTCTTATTGTTTAATTTAATGATCTATTCAGTTATTTTGATTGTTTCATTCTCTATGTCTGAGTAGATCCATCTTAGGTTTAGGGTTTTCTCATAGGGTTTTCTCTGATTGCTGGTAATTGATTAGTTAGGATTCACCATCTGAATTAGGTCTTCACCATAGGTTGTTCTCAAAGCTAATTCTATGTTGATGAATCTGGAACTTAGATCTTAGGTAAATCGATTAGGCACGACAGTGCAATTGAATAATCTGACAGAACCTAAGGTGAGCAAATTGATTATTCGCAAAGTGATTTGGTTTAATTGAAATGTGAACATATCAAACTCTGTATTAAAGCTAATTTATGCTTAGGAATTTGCAAAGAGATTTGGGATTCTGAAGTTTAGATTTAGATAATTCTCGCAACGACAGTTGGTTAATTATAACTTAGTGATTTGAGTTCAAGAACCGCACTAAATCTGAATCCTGACTGATTGGTTATCTGCATTCATTGATTTCCTGAGAAATACCCTGGGCATATATTCTTCCATCGATTTTACAACTCTTTTACTGTTTATTGCTTTTTGTTTCAACTGAATTGCTTAGCTTGATTCGACACTAAATAGTTTATTGAGCGATTTTCGTGAGTCCTTGTGTTCGACCCCTACTTTACTACAACTACTGCTTTAGTACTTTTAGGGTATTAATTTGAGCATATCACCTAGCCAAATGAATTCACTTGTCTTGCATAAAATCACTTGAACGATTTAATGAATGTCAAAGGATTGGATGAAATGATTGCTTGTGTAGGTCGAGGCTTGAGTTTGATTCGTGTAGGGAAGGATATGGCTAGCTCATTTTGAGTAGATTTTTTTGATCGCATCTTGGAGCTAGTAACTTGGCAATTGAATTTGAAAAATTTCGATGATGTTGTGGATTTGAGCTCTCATTTCAACCTCTCTCCCTTTCTTGTTTCCTAATTTATTGCTTGAGGACAAGCAAGGAAGTAAGTTTGGGGGAGTTGATATTCATATATTTTACATGTTCTAGCATACATTTTACTTAGAGTTTTGTGCCATTATCATGCATAATCACGGTTTTGTCTTGCATTTAAGTCTCATTTAGAGTTTAGGACATTTGCATTAGGTTCAAGTGAGTTCTTTCATATTTTGGAGTCTATTTTAGGTGTTTTGGAGAACATTTGGGGACATGGAGTTGAAACCGTCCGGACATGGACAAGGAGAAGGAAGAGTTCACCCGAAGCGTCTCAAATATGTGGCTGGACGAGAACCGTCCGACCTGATTCAGCTTCAATGGTATTCATAGAAGTTGTAGAGGAGTGAGTTAGCTGTTCAGAGAAGCTGGAATCAAGTCATTCGGATGTCAGGTGATTGAACCACAAGTGCTATAACGATGGAGCATTTAGGTAATTTGTATTAGATACTAAATATCCACTATCACTTCTTCTACCAGATTTCCAAGACGACTTGAACTAGGAGCGTCTATTCCAGTTCTTTCTCCTTTCAGGGCCGAGGTGAGCTGATCTTGCATGATGTACTGCGATGCCTGATTACGGTTTCCAGCACCGGTGATAGCTGCGTTGATTCCACCAAGGCAAAGTCTTGATCTATCAGCGGTGTGTTTGGATTGCCAATCATTGGCAACTCCTGCTCTTCGGTTTAGCCGAGGTGGCTCGAGTAATATTGGCCTCGTCACCGCGAGAGTCACTTCGTCAGATGGGTTCAATAGTGGTAGTCATCTCGGGTCTCTTGAAACGTGTGATGAGGTACCTGTAGGTGTTGAGAAGTTGAGGGCCGTCGGGTTGAGACAGAGTCTTCTCGCAATTCCTCTTGATTGGTTTGCCGCCGAGCCAAGGCTCCCGATGTGCAGATCTTGGGCTTGGCTCTCCGATGTCAGCGTCTTGATCCTCTCTGATAGGTTTTTGTTCAGTTTGTCTTGATCGTCCACCTTCTTCAGCAACACGGTGAACATATCTTTCAGTTCGGCCATGGGCGCTGAGATAGTCTCCGTGCTCGCCAGGGGAGAGCCGCTAGGATCGACTCTAGGGAGGTCACCACTATTGTTGTTTGCATCGTCGCCGGTTCTTTGTTCGTCTCTGGCAATCTCATCAGATCTCATTCCTTGTGATTTCCGTGAGTAAAAAAAATTTATTCCCCACAGACGGCGCCAAATTGTGGGAGTCAAAACTCGCACAATCAAATTTTGCAAAGGACTTTAAAAAGGAAACAGAAGATTCTGAAAAAAAAAACAAGTTCAAAGATCCAAATATGGTTTCTTTATTGCTGTTTAAAAAGCTTTGCGTACAAAAGAATTTTCCTAGGTGTTTGCTAGGTCAAAAAGCATGTCGTTTATAAATGACAATACTAACTATTTATACAAGTCTCGTGAGCTAGGATCTCAGAAGGTATTTGGAATCTTTCCTTTTTTCTTATGTGGCCGCCAACTTCAATCACTTTCTAGGGTGAATAGTAACCTAGGTCATCTGATGGGCTCGTGGTTCGGCCCATTATGCTTGAAAAGTGATCTTCGTCTCAGCCCATAAACCTTGGCTCCGGCTCGGTCTACGCAGAACTTGGTCCGGCCCATGTTACTTGACTTGGCCTCCGATCGGTCTCGGCTTGTCGAGGTGAGTGGTCTTGACTTGTCCTCTGTTCGGTCACTAGTTGCTGAGGTGAAAAGGTCTTGACTTGGCATCAGTTCGGTCTATGCTTTCCGAGGTGAAATGGTCTCAACTTGCCGAGGCGAATTGGTTCGACCCGAGGTAAATCATTCCGCCTCAGCCTCGGCCTCTCCTTCCTCTCCAGCTCGGTTCTATCATTTTACTTAGTCGTTTTCTCAATAGTTGATCATGTATGAAAACCGACCTCAACACTTCATGTGAAAGTTATGGATCAAACAAGTGAAACAAAGTGCAATCTATTTGGTCAACTTGCGGAGCAAACTATCGCGCAACTTGCCTCAGATCTATTAGATGGATCATTTGATGAGGTAATCTTCACTCAACAAATACACAAAACAACCAATACATGTCTAAATCACATGTTTCTTCTCATATATATTTGTAAATGTCTCAATAGATAGAAGATCCATCTAACGTGTCTGATGCTATCAATAACTTAATTGGAAAAACATATTAATTTGGGGTGTGTGTGGAGAAAGAGAATCTCGATGACGGACATAATACCTTTAAGGTTGCTAAGGTATTGTCGAACAAGGAAATGGACGAAGAGAGATTCAAAAACCCACTTACTTCCATTGGCTTTTTCCACAAGGTGGTGGAGATAGTGGTCTCAAGCCACTACAAATAGATTATATGATTGAATGCAAAGTATCAAATTTGATTTCAATGTTGAAAAAGGATAAGGAATGATGTTGCTTCTTACACGCCCATTTCGTAGAGTCTGGAAGCATACGATAAAGTACTCAATTGTGTTTGCATTTATGATGTGGCCACCGATATTATACGCGGACTACACTATACAATGAAACTCATTAGTCTCTGCTCAAACATAACTCTATTTTCATGTTAAGCATTGAGATAAAAGTAGAATACCTTGAGAAACAAAGCTAATTAACCTTCTAAGATAATTAGCAGGTACACCATATGTAAAGTATGCCTGCATAGGATATATAGAAGATTATTATAATTGAAAAATGAATTAGCAAAGGCAAAAGAGATAGGGTGTAGCCACCTGGTGTGCTCTATGACCAGAAAAGTGTAATATTGACATCATTTTAAATTTACCTGATGCAAGAGATGATGTACCGGTTCACTTTGATGGAACCATCTAGAGCTGCAAATTCATAAAACAAAGAAAAGCGTGTTTTGCTGCAGGGGTAATCATCAAGACTGCAAGTATTCCTATACATATAAACAACTGGTTCACAGATTCGAGAAACTCAAGACCTGGATTCTTGGAAAAGGATACGGAATACAATGATGCATCAATTAAAGGTAAGAAAAGGAACCCAAAAAAACAATAGAAGAGAGAGTATATACGGAATAAGAAGAAACGGGGAATGAAATCTAAGATTCGAGAGGAAGTATTAAAAAGAGAATGAGAAGAGAGAGGAAGTCAAGCGAACCTTTGAGGAGGTAGGAAGCCGGCAATCAAAAACGGCGGAGGTCAAAGAGGAGGCTTGCGACCCAATGGTGGATTTAGGGTTCTTTGAAAAACTATAACCATATATATCTTTTGGCAGTTCTCTTACCACCTCTTATATTCTTCAGTTCTCTGTAACCTAAAAAAAAGTACACAATCACAAGATCAGGTTTTAAACTACATTAACATTCAAAAACAATAATACAAATAATATATTAAATTCAAAGAAAATAAATGAATAAGAACCAAAAAAACCAAGATCTCTCGTATAGAAATATCAAAAGAACAATATCCATAAACTAAACTAAACCTACATGACGATAAAACGAAGAAAAAAAAGCAGCTCTGAATAATGGAGGTAAGGAAATCGATACATCACTCCGATGCCACGACGTACACTCCGATGCCATGACGAACACACACCAAAAGGTACCTACACACAATAAGACAACAAAAACGAACAATCAGTTGCATGGAGACGATTAAACATGAATACACAGAAATCAAAAGAAGATCGACCCCCAAAAATAAACTTATAATAGCAAACATCCAAAAAGAAAAGAAACAACGAATAAACCTAAAGAAAACAATATATGAATCACGAAAAGAAGAGCAAGAAGACGTGGTATTTATAGCCCCTACACGTTCTAGGGTTTTCTTAGTTTCTTTAATTAAGAGAAGTATAAATATTAGATACGCAAATCTATGAAATATGCATATTTACATTTTTAATATATACATATAAGATAACTACAAATATTAGATACGTAAATCGTCAAAAAATATGAATTTTTACATTTTTAACATGATACGTAGCCGATTAATCATGACCGAAAAAAGTAGTCTAGGGTTTTTATAATTAGTGGGCCAAATGAACATGATCTAATTTATACGGTTAATATTTCAAAATTAAGATATAGCCCACCACAAAAATTCAAAAATCCAAATAAGGGCCCAATTGCGATTTAGATTCATTAAGGGTAATTCCGCCAATTCATAGACGAAACACAAGATTAACACATAAAAGAGCACCCCATCGATTTTTTTAAAAGAGGGGAAATGGGGTAATTAACCACGTGAAAATTAATGAGAGGCCTCAAAAGCCAAAAATCACATCGCTTATATTATATATGATATATATAAATATATATATATATATATATATATATATATATATATATTTTTTGTTTTTTGAAATAATATAGTAATTCATCAGTTTATTATGGCATAATAAATCGCTATAAAACAATAAATTAGAGCAAAATTGTTACGCTATTGTAGAAATATCTATTATAGCAAGAAACACGAGTTATTAAATAATTTTTACAAAATAACGAAGTGATGTGACAAAACAGAATATAGCATTTAAATATTGTTATGCTATAAGAACCTATCATAACATACAAAAATAGTGCTATCATATGGGTGGTACCTACCGTAGCTCGCGATGTCCTAGCGTTTGTTAATTCGCTATTAAAACCCTATTATAGCACTTTTCTGCGCTAACATTGTTCATATTTCTTGTAGTGGATAGTCGGTGCCGGTTTTCGATCCATGTAGTACGAATCATGGTAGTGGTGTGAATCGTGAGAGTAGTGAGCATAAGATGGGTCGTAGTAACCCTGTTCGTAGTAGTGATCTCGCTCCAGAGGCGAGTCCATGTTTCAAAGCTGAAACGAAGAAAAACAAAAACAAAAATTAAAAAGAAGAAGTTTGTCTTCGAGTCGATTTACTAACCTCTAAAGTATGACAGAACGAGTAGTGATTGCCTCCCTGGCAACGGCGCCAAAAAATTGATGTGCTCGGATTCCTCTCTCGGAACTTCCGGTGAGTAACGCAGTGAACAAATCGTGAGGCGTGAAGAGAAGAGGTAATCTCAGAGAAGGCGAAAGAGTCAATTACATATATTAAAGCTCTAGTTTAAACTTGAAACATCCTCTTATTCCTTTTCTGTTTGGGATTTTTACTTTTTTTTAATGAAAAAATAGTTAATTTTCCTATTTCTATAAGGGGACGGCTAATTGATCGCCGAAACGTCCCTGAAATATTTTCTTCCATCCCCATTGTTTTTTGTCGTCCCTATCTTCTCGGAAATGTATAGGGGACGTTTTCATGGCGTCCCCATCCCCACAACGAACCCGAGACGTGAGACGGCTACAAAATGGCGTCCCCGTGTTTTCATAGCCAGAAACCCCATTTTGTAAGCATGATTGGCTGGCCTGAATTTTGCAGTTGCGTGACTGAGCCAAAAATTTTCAATTGATCTCCATACTCCACGTAAGTTTCCCTCAACACGGACAACATGATCTTTTTTAACTGAAGCGTGTATCTTTACTATATGTTACCATTTAATTTGAATGTTAATATACTTTGTACAAAATGTGACCGATAAATCTTTAACAATCGGAGATTATATGTATATTATAAGGTATATTTGCTACAAACCTATAAATTTACCTTTTCATCGGCTAAAATCATTTCAAGTGGTTCCCTGGTCATCTTATTGTATTGTTTCCATGTATGCATGACTTAAACTTCAACGCGCCAGCCGGTTTTGTAAGATTTCACTTCGTCGAGGTAGGAGATGGGTAGAGAAGCATCCATTTCTAGGTATAACAATTCAGTTTAGATGGATTGGAATTAAGAAGTATATATGTGATCGTTAATGCTCTAGGAAATGGGCATTTTATAATGGTCTGTGGTCATTAGGTAAGATACATTGAATTTTAGAAATTACATTAACTTTGTAGCCAAGGTTAATCTGATATCAACTATGTTTTTGGTAAGATACGATTTTAATTTTTATGATTGAATCAAAGAGAATTTTATGTTGTATGATTACATTGCGTAAAAGAATAGAATATATTACGGTATATTAAATGTCTACAATTATGAAAGATGTAATTTTTAATTGTGAATAACTCAGTTATGAGTTCATACCATTAAAAGAATAGATCTAACGATTGCTTTTTTAGGGTTAGGGAACGAAAAAGTGTTGGTGAATCAATTATTTTTGTATTAGGAAGTAATAATATATGCAATTGATAGTAATAAGATTGTGAAATCTACTGTAAACATTTATTGATATTTGCGATTTTGTAAAAAGAATTTTCATTTAATTTTATTATTTATTAGAGAGATTGAGTCCTTAATTAAATTATATAATTCATCCGTTCATAAAAAATGATGTTTTAAGGGTTTTTTGTTCTCAAATAAGTGATGTTTTCAGCTTTCAATACAAAATTAAATATTTTTTTTATTTTTTTGACTATTTATATTTTCCAGATTGATTTCTTATTGGTTTAATTGTGTTTAAATAGATAATAAATGATGTTTTTATTATAGAAAAAATAAAAATTAAATAAATCTTTAATCTGTGTGCAAAACCCTTAAACATCACTTATATTAGAACAAAAAGAGTATTATTAATTAATAATTAAACTAATTTTGCTTAGAAGCTAAAAAATGTTAGGGGAATACAATATAAGGAATACACTAATTACATACTACTGCAATGGGAATTGTAATATCGGTGAATCAGGTAAGTTAATTATTGTTTTTAACCTTTATTAATCTATATAAAAGTTGATTATGATAATTCTTCCCATTTCATAATCTTATTATATTTGCTTAAATTTTTTAGTTTATATGGCTATAAATTGATCTTAAAAACTTCTATGTTTTTCTTATAGAAAATTATTATGGTTATTAATTAATATTAATTAAATAATTAAACTTAAAAACTAAAAGTTGAAGAACAATTCAAATGTGGCAACTTGACTTTATTTGATAGGAAAAATCATGGGAGAGTTACTTAAATAGCATAAAAATTAGGTAAAATGACTAGATTAGTAAACAACTATTTTTTATTACTGAAATATTTTTCATACCCATGATGCCTTTTAAGCATTTGATAACAAAAAACGTAATTACAGGAATGCCATTACTTTTTTTTCCACATCAGCGAAAAAACAGGCGCGGCGCCTACGTGGCATAAAAATTGCCTACATGTATTATGAAAATCTGGCGCAGAAATTTCTCGCTGTAGTGACGGCAGACTTACAGGACGAGCGGCTGATTTAAAAGAACGGCCGACTTATTAGTTGGTCGGCTGATTTATATTCATAAGTCAGCCAAATGTCACGGCAGACTTATATGAACCTCGACCGATTTATGAATTTTCGGCTGACTTAGGAGTACACGACACGGCTGATTTATATTCTGACGACCGATTTATGAAAACTTTGGCTGACTTATTGCTATGACATGGCCGACTTATTGTTGCCCGCCTGATTTATCGTTAATCCGCCTGACTTATTTGTCTGATTTATTTTGCAACGGCATACTTATGCGGGTTAATTGTGGCTGACTTATATTAAATCAGCCGTAATAAGATCGATTTACTTAAAAGCCGGCCTAATTACGGCTCACTAATTAGCGAAAGATTAATTACTGTAATAGTATGCTAGTGACTAATGACTTATATGATGTAGCGGCTGACTTATGTTTTCTACCTGATTTATGTGTTTTAATGGCTGATTACAGGAAACTTTATTAATTACTTAAATAGTATTTTAGTGGGGATCACTAGTTTGGACACAATAGATAAATCGGCCATCACTAGTTTGGACAAAATACATAAGTCAGCCATAATGCTAAAATAACGTATATTAATCGATAAATCGGCCATAATGCTAAAATAACGTACATTAATCGGCCATCACTAGTTTGGTCAAAATACATAAGTCAGCCATAATGCTAAAATAACGTACATAAACCGGCAACCACTAGTTTGTTCTAATAATTAGTTAAATTGTGCATACATGTAAGGTGCCTCATCAAAAATCTCCGCAGCCATCTTTAACAGTAAGGCCTGCATATTTCTGTCACTGAGGCCTTCAAAAGAGACACCAAGCGCAAGACACTCGATATACTTCAACGCATACAAACCACAATCACCAGGGTTTAGGTTTTGTGGGATGCCTTTCTTCCTTCTGAACGAGAACTGCTTAGAGCTTACCTTTCGAATTTCAGGAGGAATGACTTCGTTCAAAAGTGCAGGTATCATTCGCATGAACGGCCTAGCTGTTTCCATAATTTTGTTTTCTTGTGCGGGTGTTCCTTCTCCAATGATGCTATCATAAGAAACTATCTTCTCATTCACCAAATCAATGTGCAACGCTATCCAGTGATTGCCTACAATTTGGTAAACTAAATACAAGTGATCAACATCTTATATCCACCTTTTATGTGTCGGCATGTCAGCAGGAAGCAAACCGTTTGCTAAATCAAGATACCCATCTTTGAATTTCCAATTCTTAGGATTGATGTTGAACTGCGCATACTCATTCATCCACATACTGATGAACCATTGGTCGACAAACGCAATTCGATCAGTGTGAAAAGGGAATGGAACTTGAAGGTACATTTTCCGGAGGACTCTCATAAACGAAGACAAGTGCTGTAAGTAAGAACAATCTCAATAAGTCAGCCATCAAGTATCAATAAATCAGCCATCAAGTATCAATAAGTCAGCCATCAAGTATCAATAAGTCAGCCATCAAATATTTTTACTTACATAATCATACAACCATCCGTAATTAGTGCCGGAAGGCCAATCTTGTCGCGGAGTGATGAGAACCCTGTAGAACTCAATTTCTGGAGGCGCTTGTCCAAGTGGAGTAGACCTAATGAATAAACAAACAAACAATTATATTCAAATAGTGGTAGATAACTCAATCAGAAATTAATCACTGTACATACTCAAATGGATGAAGGTAATTTAAAAGTGTCTCCAGTTTAGTATGATTAGCTGGCTTCAGTGGATCGTAAATTTTTGGTGAAGGAACCAGACCCTTCATCATACACGTCAATCTATCGTTTCCAATATACGGATACGGTGGTGGTGGCGAAAACTTTTTCTTCAGCGGGATACCACCTTCATCTAGTTTCGTAATAGCACCATGAATCGCTTCTATTGCATTTCCCAGTAATGAATACCTAAGCCTGACCTCTTCAGTATCAAATCCATCAGATTCAGACATCAACTGGCTCTCTTCTTCCCGAACTTGCTCGGTTATATCAACCACTTCACTATCAGCTTCCTTCCTCTCAATGGTTGGTTTCATCATCTTTTTGTTCGCCTCTTTTTTCTCCTTCACTTCTTTCTCATTCTTCTCACCATTATTTTTCTACTCTTCTGCCTCTTTCTTCCCATTGATTTTCTTTTTCTTCTCTTCTCCCTCTTTCTTCTCATTGATTTTCTTCTGCTTCTCCATATCCTCAAACTCCTTACCCAAATTACGTATCGGCTGTATAAAGTAAAGAAAATAAATTAAAGGATTCGTATTGATTAAGAAATTACTATACATTTTTTAACTTACCCGACTAGTGAACTCTTGATCTTTCCCAATCTTCGAGTTGCCATATTTAGACATGGATTGATTTATTTCACCAGTTACTATGCGCTTTTTCATCTCCTTAAATTCTTTCTCCAACTTCCCAACTTTGTCTTCAACAGAAGTTATTCTATGACCATACTTTTCGTCAACTTTTGTTTCAAGCCTACTTTCTATACCTCAAACCATTCCGCCAATGTTTTTCTCCATATCATCAAACCTTGTGCATAGTTTCTCCACCATTTGCATAAGGCCAGTGACATACACATTATTATCGAAATCTTGGGAGTCATCCTTCTCATCTGCTAGTTTTTCACTATCATCAACCTTTTTCTTCTTCTCCACTTCTTCCTCACCAGCTACATTACTTTCTTGCTTTTTGCGTTTCTTAGTCTCATTCACATCCCAATAACCTTCAACAAACTTATCTTGAAGTATGTCGACTATCAAGTTATGGAGTTCTATATCATCATCTTTACATTTATCTTCACCATCCCACTTAGGATATATCTCATCCTCCGACTTCATAATCATCTTCCTAACACGGACCTACAAACATTAATAAGTCAGCCATCAAATATCAATAAGTCAGCCATCAAATATTAATTAGTCAGCCATCAAATATTAATAAGCCATCCATAAAATATTAATAAGCCAGCTATCAAATATCATTAAGTCAGCCACCAAAATATCAATAAGTCAGCCATCAAATATTAATAAGTTAGCCATCAAATATCATTAAATCAGCAAGAAAATACCTGGCCATGCTGTGCAACCTCCTGACTAATAACCGATTCTAAACTTGAGCGTGTACGAACTCCACCCCATCGAAGGAATGTTACTTCATTCAGATCTCTTATTCTCCCAAAACGCTCTCCAAACACCTTAACTGATTCATATGCCCAAAACAGTAGCGCATGCACGCAACCGCTAACGGTGTATGAATTTCCTTCATACTGAAAAACCTTAACACCATCAATGAGATATTGAAATGCAACCCGACCCCATGGATAATTCTGAATGTCTTCATCTTTGAAGACTCTTTTGCACTTTCTAGAGGTTGTATAGAATCATGATGTAACCCATGAATTTTCATGTGTAGAATACATAAAAACCCCAACATTTTTCGTTTTGAAGACTACATGGACGACACGTAGCTAATACCAAAGCCATTTCATCATACTTTGGTCCAAACCCTTTCGGAACACCCAACTCTGCCCAGAAATCTGTGTACTCAGCTTCGCAACTTTCAGTTGGCAGCGGATCTGTGTTTAGCCCCGTAATCTCAGAAAATTCGTGCAAACTAAACCCCGACCAATGACCAAATATCATTCTCCTTCTTTACTGCCAACTGACGGGTGAGTAGATAATATACAGTCTTAGCAGACCACATGTAATCGCTATCAACTAGCTTAGAAATTAGTCCAACAGATAACTTATTAAATTTATCCCACGCATCTTTTCCTATTGATTCTCTAACGAGAGAAAATTTGCCCAGCTGAAAATTGTGATTCATGCTTCTATTCTGCATAGGAGATTTCCCTTCTTCGTAACGTTTAGGCGGGTACTTCTTTGTTCCATTAGATGTATCCATTTGTTCATAAAAACATAATTAGATCAACCATCAAATAAACATAAATCAGCAATCATGCAAAACATAAATCAGCCATCATGTAAAAAATAAATCAGCCATAAATCAGTTGTCAAGTGTGCATAAATCAGCCATTAATGTCAAATCAGCTTTCACGCAAACGTAAATCAGCCATCAAATATGTAAATTAGCTGTCAAGTGTGCATAAATCAGCTATCAATGTAAAATCATCAGACTCGGGTTTTGAAATTAAAGGCTGGAATATGGCCGGAAAATTGATTATGGGGCCATCGATTATGAAAAATTAATTGTATAATTTCATAAAATCGTTGACTTACAGTAGTTAGCTTCTACCTTTGAAACGATGAAAATCCTTCAAACCTTCGCAAATGGTGCGTATTTGGTTTTGTTAATAGACGAAATGCGACTGCGGCGAGGCGGACGAGAGGAGTCGCAATCGGAAGAGACAAACAAGCAGCATCGGCGGTTCGGCAATCGCCCAGAGAGGTTTTCTTTTTCCTGTTAGTGATGAGAAGATATTGAATCGACACTTTTTCTGTATATTAGTAAATTATAAGAAACTGAATTGTCATATTAATTAATAAAAAAATATCACTTAAAAGACATAAATCAGCCATCATATTAACATAAATCAGCCTTCACGCAAACATAAACCAGCCTTCACGCAAACATAAATAAGCCATCAATATAAAATCATCAGACTCGTGTTTTGAAATTAAAGGCTGGAATATGGCCGGAATATGGCCGAAAAATTGATTATGGGGCCATCGATTATGGAAAATTAACTGTATAACTTCATAAAATCGTTGACTTACAGTAGTTAACTTCCACCTTTGAAACGATGAAAATTCTTCAAACCTTCGAAAAGGGTGCGTATGTTGTTTTGTTAATAACGAAATGCGACTGCGGCGAGGCGGACGAGACGAGTTGCAATCGGAAGAGACGAACATGCAACACCGGCGGTTCGACAATCGCCCATAGAGGTTTTCTTTTTCCTGTTAGTGATGAGAAGATAGTGAATCGACATTAGAAGAAACTGAATCGTCATATTAATTAATAAAAAAATTTCAATTAATGACATAAATCAGCCATCATATTAACATAAATCAGCCTTCACGTAAACATAAATCAGCATTCACGCAAACATAAATCAGCCATCAATATAAAATCAGCTGTCAAGTGTGCATAAATCAGCCATCAATGTAAAATCATTAGACTCGGATTTTGAAATTAAAGGCCGGAATATGGCCGGAAAATTGATTATGGGGATATCGATTATCGAAAATTAACTGTATAACTTCATAAAATAGTTAACTTACAGTAATTAGCTTCCACTTTCAAACGATGAAAATCCTTCAAACCTTCGACATGAGACTGCGACGAGGCGGACAAGACGAGTCGCAACCGAAAGAGAAGAAGATGAAACACCGGCGGTTAGGGCATCATCGATTATGGAATCATGAATCATTTTCTGTAATTTTTTCAAAATTAACCGTAAATCTCACTTTAAAAAAATCTAAATGGCATTATCGTTAATTACATTTTGCACAAAGCCCTTAATGGATATTTCCTTTAAAAGTTGTATCATTTATGTAATATCAAAAAGGTATATATTACTCTAGTCATATCACAACGTTTTTGTGCTATTTGAGTAATTGTCTCAAAAATCATTATTGAATTCTAAAAACCAACAATAAATAGAAGATATGTAATTTTCAACAAAGAAATGAACACTACAAGAATAACACTTATTCCAGATGACCAAATTCGTCGGTATTACATAGGAAACAGCAATGTCAGCCGGATTTGAATGTCGGGACTATCTCCTCGGAAATCAAAATCGGTCAGAAATTCTTTAGAATTTTCTGACGGATTCCCGAGGGCTAAAACCCTCGATGGATTTCCGAGGACCAGTCCGTCCGGGATAATTCCGAGGGATTTCCGAGAACCAGTATGTTCAGGATAATTCCGAGGGATTCCCGAGGGCCAACAGACCCGACCTATTTCCAAGGACCAGTCCATCCGGGATAATTCCGAGGGATTTCAGAGGACCAACAGACCCAGCGGATTTCCGAGAACCAGTCCGTCCGGGATCATTCAGATGGATTCCCGAGGGCTATAAGTTCTGACGGGTTTTCGAGGGATTCTCGGGGGAAAATCTCTTGTAGTGATCGGTTTCAGACCGATCAAGATTCTAAATTCCCTCAGAAATCCCTCAGAAATTTCCGAGGGATCTATTTAAAAAATTCATATTTAAAGAATTGTTTTTATAAAATATGAAAATGAAATATTTAAAAATCTTATAAAATTAAGTAGTTATTAAAAGTTTTTTATATTGTTAGAAAATTGATATTTAAAAAAAAATATAAAATACGAAAATGAAATATTTAAAAATCTTATAAAATTAAGTAATTATTAAAAGTTTTTTAGATGCCTCAACAATGGAGACTGAATTTAAAAGGGAGGCACCTAATTACAAAATTAAATCCGGCGGGAAATCCGCGAACTTTGATTTCATGAAATCCGTCATTTTTTCGCTCCTCGTTTTCTGAGTCGAGAGCTCGTCCTACAAAGCCGTTACTTTCCCCTTGAGCTCTTCGTGTTGGCGGATAACGTCTTCATCTATCGGGAAACCGGCCGAAAAAGTTGCGGTTAGGGTCGCAATCTTACCCAATCCTGGCCGACGACCTTTCTGAACGGGTACCTCCTACAAAAATACTAGATCTTCTTAACAAATAATTATCTAAATTGAAATTATAATCGATAATTATTACTTACCTCGAGCACTATGTTGTTGATCTCGACCCGTGTGAGGTCGGTCGTATCGGTGGTGTCGTCCTGCGATCTATGGGTCAGGATCTCTTCCCTCGTCTTCGTCACCTTTTCGACGATCTCTCTGACGGCAGGATCTTGAATTTGGCCGATCTTCTTGTTGGTGTGCGTCCTCACCATCACTTTCAGGTGATCCGGAGGTTCGCCATCTTCATGTGTCTAGAAAATAACTAAAACCGTTAGTTACTAATAAATATATTAAAAACGATATTTTAAAATAACTTAAAACACCAAAATACTTACCATTTTGGTTTTTTGAAGCTGGTCGCCCCGTTGTTGTGGACAGCGGGTCCCTTCCCTTCTCGGGGACTCTTCCAGTTTTTGGAGTTAGTCTGAGAGAGAGTTTCAGTCTCGGGTTCTTACCAGTACGGGATGTAGTCCTTCCACTCTTCCGCGTTCAAGCCTTTTGGCTTATCTCCACCCTTTCTCCAAACCTGCTCCCACTCGTATATGTTGCGCGAGAATTGCGTGGCCGCCTCCCTTTTAAATTCAGTTTCCACCGTTTTCGTCAGGTGATTTAAGCGTTTTCACTCAGTCAATTAAAACTAAAGTTCACACTACCGCAATCATAACGGTTGTCAATGCAGTACTTTAGGATCGAATCCAAAGACACCAAAGTTACACTACTATTCTCACATTTATGAAATTAAGCTAAGACAGAAATATGGTTTGCTTTAAAAAAATTAACAAGAGCAATTTAAACGATGTAAATTCAATAAAGGAAAGGTGTTAGGTCGAGGCTTTATTCGCAGAAATCCAGAGATCATGAATCAGACGACTATTCAGGGAATAATTAAAAGCAAGTTTCAAACTAAAACATAAATATCTATCCAATCCACTCCCGTGCTCATGTTTACTAAATCTAGCAACCTAAAGTCCTAACTTCCGTTGGCATAGAATTCTAGATCAGCATTAACGAGCTGGTTCAATATGTTCACGAATCGCCTTAACATCAACTTCCGCAGGCTAAAGACAATTCGCTCACTTATGTTATTTCTAGCAACCTAAGACACTTCCGCACTCTTAGATTGCCCTATTTCATAGACCTAGCGATCAGCTCAAGTCTAAGCAATAAACACAATAATAACCAAAAACCACAAAAGATAAATCCCTATCCATGTCTAACTCAATGTTTCATGGATCCCCTTGAAAACCCTAACCTAACTATGGAACTACTCATACATAATGACGAAGAACAGGCAAGGAGATGAAGAAATCATAATGTAAATAAAGAGAGAAAAGGGTTTAGAATTCTTCTCAATAGATGCAGAGATTCTTCTCCAAAGCTTACAATGATTCAATAGCAAAAAGTCTGAATAGAACAAAAAGGTGGCTGCCTCCAAGAGGCTAAATATAGAGTATATATAGGTCTAGGTCGAATTAGGTCAAAACAGGCAATTCCCAGGGCAAAATAAGGAAAACAGAAGTTTCCTTTCTTCTTCTCGTCGGCTGGTATCGGTCGATACCCTTCCTAGCATCGGTCGATGCCAACCTCTCGGGTAGGGGTAGCATCGACCGATCTTTTTCATCATCGGTCGATGCTAACCTCTCGGGTAGGTGTAGCATCGACCGATCTTTTTCAGTATCGGTCGATGTTAACCTCTCGGGTAGGGGTAGCATCGACCGGTCCATCGACGTCTCCTCGGCATCGGTCGATGCCAACCTCTCGGTTAGGAGTGGCATCAACCACCTCCATCGACACCTCCACCAGAATCGGTCGATGCTAACCTCTCGGGTAGGGGTAGCATCGACATGCTCCATCGGTATCGACCGATACTGGTTCTTTCTTCTTGGTTCTGTGCGTTTTTGCCCCCGTAACTCCAATTTCATCCTTGAACACCTTTTTACCTGAGATATCTAAATAAGAGACTAAAAGACTCTACAAACGGACTTTGACTCGATAAAACGATTGAAAAAAACATTAAAACATACTTTAGAAAGCGGTAAAAACCAAGCATATCAATTCCCCCATACTTAGTCTTTTGCTTGTCCTCAATCAATCATAAGACTAGCAAGGAAGAAAAGTTTGAAAACCCGAAGATTCACATTACCTTTAAAGTCCCGCAATGACCGTCACCTTATTAATCCACGTATTGCTAGACTAGCCTCTGATTGGACCACCATGTACTTCTCTGCAAGCGTTCACTGGATCCCAGATTCAACACATAATCTCACAGAACAATCCCAAAACTATCATCGATGGGTCTCATCAAAGATCATAGTGACAAGAACCTTCTAGACTCTTTCCCTTTGGATATCGCGACAAGACAACAACACAACCCTTGGTACCTTTCCCCTCCCCCAGCCTTATTATTTCCTCATTTCTTTTCCATAGGGCTAATGGCTGATGGAACGCGAGTATTGATGGTTTTAGCCACCGAATCTCTGGTTCGTTTTAGTGCCACCCTTTCAATCTAAGGCATAGGCGAATAGTGGTATCTTCGGAAATTTTCCTAACCTCGCTTCCAACCTTAGTGTGATCATCTCCTTCGAAGTAAAATAAAAGGATCGTTGTAAATTTTCCTATCCCTTTACTCGAAAGAAAATCATTTCATCTTTTCTACTTTTAATTAAAAATGAGGGAGATGAGTACCATACTTTAACACTGTTTGCTTTGTCGGATACGAATGAGGAGTCAAGCTCTGAAAACACCAATCACGATGATGAGGTAAAAGGAAGAGCGCATAAACTAGCTCAAATTTTGAAATTTTTCTGGAAACATTTGTCCGGTCTAGGCCAAGGTGCCTTGCACCTAGTCTGATTGGCGATACCCTTGCCTCTGTCCACTTCCTCCCTTGCATCTGTCGGAGCTTTTTCCTTTCCCTGCCTACTAGTCCTTCTCATTGTCCTGGAAAGTAAACAACAAGAGATTTGCAAAGTGAGCACCAATGACCAAAACCAGCAAGCAATCATATCATGATGTTGTTATGGAATAACCGATCGCATATATCAATATGAAATAGCCATAACAATCCGGCGTAACAGAATAGTTCCATGAAAATCCCAACATAGGAACTCGATGAACCAAAGATATGCTCAATGATGAGGATTAAGTGTTTATGCATGTGCAAAGTGATAGAACTCTAAAAAGTAATGAATCTCGTCAAAGAACGCATCTAACACGCACAAGAGGCAAGATAAATTCGAAATCCACATAATCCCATAAACCCTAGGTTTTGAAAGTTTTGACAAATTCCTATCTACCATAGCAAGAGGGTGAAGAATCTGTTTTTTACTGTCTAGGAAGGCCTAATTGCACAGGAAATTTACTCATGGAATCATGAGACAAAGCAAGAAGCCATGGGTCATTTTTTTTTACCAAAAGCATGACTGTAAAAGGGGAATTTGGAGCTCATACCTTTGCTAATCGAAAAATCTGGGTTGGGGTTTTGTAGAGAATAGAAAATCGATGGGAATAGACACCAAAATTGTCCAAATCCGTTAATAATCAAGGAAGTTATAAGATATTGAAGATTTGTGTTCTTGAGAAAAAGATGAGAGAAAATCAATGGAGGAGAGAGAGAGAGAAAAATCGTGGGAGAAGAAGAAAATAATGAGAAAAACTGGTCTGTTTTTAGTGAAATAAACCGGATTAAACAAGACGAGAAGTCGATTTTACTTACATGGGCGGGCATCGATCGATGCTGGTTGTGGCATAGGTCGATAATGATCTCTCGGCATGGGTTGGCATCGCTCGATGCTTGCCTAGCATCGATCGATGCTGATCTCTCGGCATACCATGGCATCGATCAATCCATCCCCTTTTTCACACTAAGAAGGCAAAAACATTAATGTCTCAAAATCTTAGAAAAATTAGATAAATACGTACATGTGGGTTGCCTCCCACCAAACGCTTGTTTTAAGTCGCTAGCTCGACTTCTTGAGTGTCTTAGGCGGATGATGGATCTGCGGGGTTTGCATTCCCCCTAGCTCGTTTTGGTCTCCTCCTTAAGGCCCTCTTGTCTTCATCCGTGCTTGGATAGTCACCGAGGTCTTCATGCATTTGTATCCCCTTTTTCCTTCGACTGTGTAACGACTGCGTTTTGATGTGAAATAGGGAGGTGCCACTAGGTAGAAGATCTCCTTGTCGATGTTTGCGAGACACATTCTCCTGTTCAGCCAATCCATAACGGCTCCAGTTGTTGCTAAGAATGGTCTCCCAAGGATTAGAGGTTCGTCTTTGATTCTGTGGGTTTTCGTCACTTGAAAATCGACTGGGACAATGCAATTCCCAAATTTTAGAGGGAGATTCTCGATCTTGCCAATCATGGTGGTGGTTGACCCATCCGCGAGTCCGATTCGCATCCTTGAGGGTCTCATGTTGTTGATCCTCAGACGCCTTGCATCCATCTCTGACATGAGGTTGATAGCAGCTCCCGAATCCCACAGAGCATTGTCGAAGTAGGAACCGAAGATCTCGCATGGGACGACGAAGCACCCTAGTTCTTCGAGCTTGTGCAGTGTTGTGGGCCCATATAGCTTCTTCCTAACTTCGTCGAACAGGTATTCGATTTCGTACTTGTCTTTCCTGCTGTACCGGTACCAAAATAGTTCTTTCATTGCTGGGTATTTCTTCCAGGCCTGGTCGAACGACATGTGGAGCGGGATTTCCTTCACAATAGAATGGAAATCATCTAACATTTCCTCACTGATGGGCCCAATTTCCCAATCCTCATTTTCTGAAGCGAGATTTTGCCTCGGAATAGCGATCCCCTCGCGCGGCTTCCTTCCTCAGATTCTCGCAGTTTGTCGTATCATCATGCACCGATTATTCATTTCTCTCTTAATTCCAGGGGACACCTCTCCCTTAGCTAGGAAAGTTACAACATGGCAACTGCTGGTCGGTTCATGCCTTATTCCCTCGAAATCAGCCCCAAGGTGAAGATTAACCGTGTCCTCGACACTGGATAGACGTTTCTGAAGCGTCTTGATCTCACCATAAAAGTTGGACGACTTGTCCATGAAACCCATAGTTTTGCCAAGAAGGTCATTGTACCTTCCATCCATTTTAAAATGAACGTCCTTGACTGCTTCTGCTGTCTGTTTCTGCCCCTCAAGGAGAACATGGATAGATATATAGGCTTCTCTTCCTTGGCTGCCAATCTCCTCCACTCTCCTCTCAACCATGTGTGTTTTACTCGCAACAATTTCCAGGCCCGTAGCAGTGGTTGAGAGGCTTTCCCTCAAGCTCATGAATTGCCATTCAAAGCTGTCTTCCTTGAGCTTCATGGATTCGTTGACATGATCGATGGAAATCTGGGTTTTCTCGATCTCGTGGGCCTGTCGTAGCTGTATCTCATCTAGCTGCTTCACTTTCTCTTCAAGTTTCTGTACTTGGGCGTAGATCATATCACACTTTCAACCAAGATCCTTTTTGATATATTCTAGTTTCGCATCAAGCTCAAACAAGGATTCCTGCTGGTTTTTTAGTAGCGTGTGCATCATTGCTTCCAGATACTCACTGGGGATGAGACCGTGAGCCCGACGTGGTGCATGGGCTCTCGATTGGTGGCATTGATGGATGTACCCTTCATTGCTCAAACTCTGGTCTCCGTAAGAGTAGAATAGGGATGGCTGATTTGTGTAAAAATATGGCATCAAGACGTAATCACCAGCGGGTTTACGTCTCATGGGTGATCGTCCCTGAGCTTCGCGACCGAGTTGGGATCGACTGCCATTGTTTCTTGGGTAGTAATCCATCTCGATAGGGTTCCTGAAATACATCAGTAGAATGTTTTGGTAAATCTTAGACTAAATTTCAAATTCAGAATCGAAGGTAACGCTATTGGTCCTCGGCAACGGCGCTAAATTGATTTAAAAGTTTTCACTCAGTCAATTAAAACTAAAACTCACACTACCGCAATCATAACGGTTGTCAGTGCAGTACTTTAGGATCGAATCCACAGAGACCAAGGTTACACTACTATTCTCACAATTATGAAATTAAGCTAAGACAAAAATATGGTTTGTTTTAGAAAAGTAATAAGAACAATTTAAACGATGTAAATTCAATAAAGGAAAGGCGTTTGGTCGAGGGTTTATTCGCAGGAATCCATAGATCATGAATCAGACGACTATTCAGGGAATAATTAAAAGCAAGTTTCAAACTCAAACATAAATATCTAACCAATCCACTCTCGTGCTCATGGTTACTAAATCTAGCAACCTAAAATCCTAACTTCCGTTGGCATAGAATTCTAGATCAGCATTAACGAGATGGTTCAATATGTTCACGAATCGCCTTAACATCAACTTCCGCAGGCTAAGGACAATTCGCTCCCTTATGTTCTTTCTAGAAACCTAAGACACTTCCGCACTCGCCCTAGTTCATAGACCTAGCGGTCAACTCAAGTCTAAGCAATAAACACAACAATAAGCGAAAACCACAAAAGATAAATCCCTATCTGTGTCTAATTCAATGATTCATGGATCCCCTTGAAAACCCTAACCTAACTATGGAACTACTCAGACATAATAACGAAGAACAAGCAAGGAGATGAAGAAATCATAATATAAATAAAGAGAGAAAAGGGTTTAGAATTCTTCTCAATAGATGCAGAGATTCTTCTCCAAAGCTTACAATGATTCAATAGCAAAAAGTCTGAGTAGAACAAAAAGGTTCCTGCCTCCAAGAGGCTAAAAATAGAGTATATATAGGTCTAGGTCGAATTAGGTCAAAACAGGCAATTCCCAGGATAAAATAAGGAAAACAGAAGTCTCATTTCTTCTTCTCGTCGGTTGGTATCGGTCGATACCCTTCCTAGCATCTGTCGATGCCAACCTCTCGGGTAGGGGTAGCATTGACCGGTCTTATTCAGCATCAGTCGATGCTAACCTCTCGGGTAGGGGTAGCATCGACCGGTCCATCGATCGTCTCCTCGGCATCAATCGATGCCAACCTCTCGGGTAGGGGTGGCATCGACCAGCTCCATCGACACCTCCACCGGCATCGGTTGATGCTAACCTCTCGGGTAGGGGTAGCATCGACCTGCTCCATCGGTATCGACCGATGTTGGTTCTTTCTTTACCGTTCTGTGCGTTTTTGCCCCCGTAACTCCAATTTCATCCTTGAACGCCTTTTTACCTGAGATATCAAAATAAGAGACTAAAGGACTCTAAAAACGGACTTTGACTCGATAAAACGATTGAAAGACATTAAAACATACGTTAGAAAGCGGTAAAAACCAAGCATATCATCAGGGTAGACCTCCGATTAAATTTTTGCTACAAAAGAAATAGAATTAAAGATGTTAAAAAATCTAAAAATATAATCAAATAAATAATTAAATTAGAACTTACCAAAAACGTTCGAAACCAAACGTTTTGTTAGTCTAACGGAACAGCCGAGAATTTACGATACGGTTTGTCGAGGATGGAGTGCAACATCTTCAAAACCGACTTGCTAATGCCATTCCCTGATATTCCAAACCTATAAAAACAAACAAACGGTGATTAAGAATCGGTAATTAAGCAAAAAAAATGATTAATTAGATAGAAAGAAAATAAAAATATTACCAAGTAGATCCCAAAATGCAGAGCTTCGGATCGAGAATTGTGAGTAATTCTCGTCCCGGCTGTTGAACTAGCTCCTCAACGGTCATGAACGGAGGAGGAGCTTTACAGTGACTGTCCATAATAGTAGGCACATGGGGCGGAGGAGGCACAAGAGTACTCGGGCTCGGAGTTGCGGAAGTTCTCTTCCACCCCGACTGCCTCGAACCGCCAGGACGTTCTTGATCGAATTTACCGTAAGACCTACAAAAATAAAAACAGAAAAACCGAATCATTTAAAAAAAAACATCTAACGAGTCATAACTATTTTTCTAAAAATTCAATAATTTGTTTATCTATATTTATACAAATATATTTTTCTAAATATATTTATAAATGTTTTTTTAAATAAATATATTTATTAAACCGTTTTACAAAATTTATTTATAAAAAACATTTATAAAAAATATATTTATTAAAACGTTTTTAAAATTAACAACAAATCTAATCTAACAACCTAAAAATATAATCAAACATTCAACAAAATTTTATCAATCTAACCACAAATCTAATCTAACAACCTAAAAATTACAATCTAATAACCTAAAAATTACAATCCCAAAAAATTACATTCTAAAAACTAACCACAATCTAACCTAATTCCAAAACTAACCTAATTCCACAATAAAACCGAAAAAATAATAATAAAAAATACTTACATAATCGGCGGTGGTGGTGCACGTTGGGCGCCGGCGAGCGGTGGGCGGCGGTGGCGAAGAAGAAGAAAAGAAGAGAGTAAAAAAGAGAGAAGAAGATAGATCAGAAAGAAAGAGGGAAAGGAAGAAGAGATCGGAGAATAGAGAAGGAAGAATCGGAGAAGAGAGAAGAAAAATAAAAAGAAGAAGATGAATCGTAAAAATAAGTATACTCGTTTCTAACGGACCCGTGCCATCGGTAATCCATCGGAAATCGGATTAATGAACCGCCTAATTTTACCTAATTTTTTCGTTTGGCGGTTTCAATTCCCAGGTAAATTTCAAGTTCCATCGGAAATCCCTCGGAAATTTCCGACAAACCTTGAAATTGCATGCATTCTCATTGGCCAGTCAACACGGTATGATCCTGAAAAATATCTGAACCCATCCGACGTTTCCGGCGGATTTCCAATGGGTTTAGTGTATAGGGTTTAGATTTTGAAGAGTTCATACAATTTAGGTTTTAATAACCATTAGTGTTACATAGTAATAAGAAAAATCTTTGAAAACCAAACAAAATAAGTTATTTTGGATTTTGTAACAATCGATCGATGAACGAGTTCAAGCTTTCATAAAAACACATAGAACATATAAGAACACTTATGTGTCCGATGATGGTTTCAATTAAAAACTACAAAATATTTGATTCTTAAAAACATTTCACAGAAAGTAGTTCTAATTTGTTACTTCTACATTTATCAAGAACAAACAAGTTCAAAATCCGTCAAATTTGAGGTTTTATACCCTAAATCGTCGGAAATCCCTCATAATTATATTTGCTTGTATTCACGCTGTGTTTTCTTGTAGTCGAAGGAAACTATAGTAATTGAAGTTTATACCCATTTTAGTTTTTTTTTGTTTGTTCCTTTTGATAATGACATTTCATGTAATAGCTTAAAAACCAATGTTCCTCTAAGAAAAATTATTCTTAAATAATATTATAGAGATGTTTCTTCCTCTTTAGTCTTTACGAGTCCTATTTTCCATATATAGATTATGGACGTTGGGGGCTGCACATCAATTTAAATAATTTTGTATTCATCGTTTGTTCTCAGCCTTTTAGTAATAATAAAAATTCAGAGAAGAATTTCTTCGTTTCTTCAAGATATGTCTCTTGTGTGGATTTCCTGAGACTAGGTTTGTGAACTCATCACAAGGATTTTTACACCCTTGACTGGCGTTCTTCGATCCACCTACTATCCTTCTATTTCGATGTCTAAAGATCTATATCCGAAGAGTTTGTGACAAACTTAAGATTCTCCCTTGGATCTTACATCATCTCGTATCAGAGCCGAAAATCCATTAGGTTGTCATCCGAATCATATAAGCATTATTGGATTCCTTGTGCTTATATCATTTGGTGTCCTTCCAATCTCTATCTTTTGTAATATTTTTATTTTTTTTTTGCTTTGTTTCATCTTTTATTAAAAGAAAACAATTGTTTTTGTTTTTCCTTTCTTTTGTTAAAAAAATATAAAAAATCATAGATAGACGACATAACAAAATGTTTATGTGACATCCCAAGAATGAGTTTTAGGGCCTTTTCGATTAAAACCCTAAGGCGAGAACCCTAAATCTTGCGTCCAAAGAAACCATAACCCTAGCTTTCAGAAGAAGAAAACCATAGTTTGCGAAGGAAGCAATGATTCTGGCTCTTAATCTCCGACTGAAATCATTTTGGGCGTGGATCATGCATGCTAAGCTGGGCTTGAGGATAGTTGGGCCAAACATCAAGCGAGAGAAAGAGTTGGACTGAAAGGAGCATTAGACGAAGCGTCGGACCTGTTTCAGGTTGAGGAAAGCCCATAAGTGAAAGGAAGCAGTGTAGATCATTTTAAAAAGTAATCTAGAGTTTAATTAAGGTCATTTTTGTGGCCCATTAGTGAGGAAAATAGAAGCCCAAGTTTAGTAGCCCAACAATATCATTAAGGGTAATTCCGACTCTTTGCGATTAGACCTAGGGTTCACTCTCCACCTCTATATAAGTGAGAGCCACGACTTGGTGAAGATCAGAGAGATTTCTTGCGGCGAAGCCCTGTCGGAATCCCGCTGGAGCTACCTCGAAGGAGAAGCCACCGCAGCCTCCTAGAAGGCAGATCTGACCCGTTCTGGCGTAGAATAGAAACGGATGAGCAAATCAAATTGGATCAACATGAAAATTGGTTAGCATGTTCCTGACTCTCGGATATAGCTATATCTGCAAGGGGTTTGTCATTCGGAGTTATCGTTTGAAAGTTATGTGTGTTTTCCCAAGACAGATCCGCGCAGATCGGGTCCACGAGCAGCAACCTTGTGAAGCGTTTTGCCGGCGATCCAGGAAGTTCCAGGAGGCGTTCTATATACCGATGTGAAGATCTTCAACTCATCTTTCTAGATTTACCTTAAGAACGCCTTTTCGATGTAAGACCAGAAAGTTGCGACTGTTTCTTTGTGGCCACATTTTTGGTCATTCAAAACCCTAATTCCATTTTAGGAAAGTTTCCTTTTCCGAGAATTTCCATTTTTAGAAATTCTATTTATGGCAAGTCCATTTATAAAAAATCTATTAATGAAAAATTATTTTTCAATCGTAGTTTCCCGAAGAGGCGTTTTCCCATCCGCAATAGCTCTGACCGTTACTTTTTCAACCGCCATTTCTCAGGTTTTATTAGATTATTTAAGGTGGGGATATGTTCTGAGAATTCCTCCAATGCTTTATTTAGTTTATTAATAGGCTTAGGGTGTTTAGTCGATAGATGGATGTTTGATGTTGAATGGATCACGTAAGTTAATAATGTTGATTACTTATTGCATGAATACATCTTCATTTGCATCATTCATACATGGTAATGTGGACTTATAAAATAGAATGGTTAAAAGGAGACAAGAATGATAATGAAAATAAATACACGAATGGTATGTTATGAAAGAATTATAAGAATGTGTGTATGGCCAATGGGTCATTGTGTGCGGCCGGCGTCATGGGTGTTGAGCCATGGAGCACGGTATTGTTTGATGTCTACATGAAGGACATGATGAGAAGTGTATGCCATGGTCTCACGAAGGATTCGTCAGTGAGTGGACCAAACGGTTGACGAACCGGGAATTATTATGAGAATGAGAATGTTAAAGGAGATTGAGTACCATGGGTTGCGACCTGTGGGAATGTGAAAGAGTCAGAATAGGTCTGCTTGAGGTCTTGCATTATTATGGTTGACTGCTTTTATTAAATTGCCATTACAACTTCATTATTGGCTTGCATGTTACGTTTATTGGTGAATTAAATATTGTATTGTGAATCTCATGGGCCCTAGTGCCTACCCCCGCTGAGTAATGAATCTCTTGGGCTTTTTCCCTTTTTCAGGTAGGGTTTAAGGGCGTTTTGGGTTGGAGTGTAAGTCAAGCTATTCGGTGGAATGTTTTCCAGGATTAGGTGTTTCAATTTGGTATCAGAGCCTAGGTCAAGGCCACTCCGGTTCTGACCGGGAGGGTCAGTAGTTGGGGATTTTTAAAATGTTTGAGTCAAAACCCACCGATAACGTAAAGCTTGCACATAGTCTTTTGGGAGTGTGGATTAGAAGGTATCTAATTAGATTCTCATCTTTTTGTTTTTCTTGACATCAAGAAAGAGCCAAAGCCGAGTATTATTAGCCGAAAACTCCAACATTGAGAAGGTGGAAGGGTAACCAGGGGATGTCAGATAGTCAGAGTCACACAGCAGAAGTGTTGGGATGTCACGACAGAGTTTTTCTAAAGGACGCTCCAAAGCCTGGTCTAAAATCAAGTGGGGGAGAAGTAACTCGCAAATTCGAGGACGAATTTGTTTCAAGTGGGGGAGTTTGTGACATCCCAAGAATGAGTTTTAGGGCCTTTTTCTATTAAAATCCTAAGGCGAGAACCCTAAATCTTGCGCCCAAAGAAACCCTAACCCTAGCTTTCCGAAAAAGAAAACCCTAGTTTGCGAGGGAAGCAATGTTTCTGGCCCTTAATCTCCGACTGAAATCATTTCGGGCGTGGATCATGCATGCTAAGTTGGGCTTGAGGATAGTTGAGCCAAACATCAAGCGAGAGAAAGAGTTTGACTGAAAGGAGCATTAGACAAAGCGTAGGACCTGTTTAAGGTTGAGGAAAGCCCATAAGTGAAAGAAAGTAGTGTAGCTCATTTTAAAAAGTAATCTAGAGTTTAATTAAGGTCATTTCCGTGGTCCATTAATGGGGAAAAGAGAAGGCCAAGTATAGAAGCCCAATAGTATCATTAAGGGTAATTCCGATTTTTTGCGACTAGACCTAGGGTTCACTCTCCACCTATATATAAGTGAGAGCCACGACTTGGTAAAGATCAAAGAGATTTCTTGCGGCTAAGCCCTGCCGGAATCCCGCTGGAGCCACCAACGTTGAGCCACCTCGAAGGAGAAGCCACCGCAGCCTCCTAGAAGGCAGATCTGACCCATTCTGGCGTAGAATAGAAACGGTTGAGCAAATCGAATTGGATCGACATGAAACTTGGTGAGCATGTTCCTGACTCTCAGATATAGCTATATCTCAAGATGTTTGTCATTCAGAGTTATCGTTTGAAAGTTATGTGTGTGTCCCAAGACAGATCCGCGCAGATCGGATCCACGAGCAGCAACCTTGTGAAGCGTTTTGCTGGCGATCCAGGAAGCTCCAGGAGGCGATCTACATACCGATGTGAAGCTCTTCAACTCATATTTCTAGATCTACCTTAGGATCGCCGTTTTGATGTAAGATCAGAAAGTTGCGACTGTTTCTTTCCGGCCACGTTTTTGGTCATTCAAAACCCTAATTCCATTTTAGGAAAGTTTCCTTTTCCTACAATTTCCATTTTTAGAAAGTCTATTTATGGTAAGTCCATTTATGGAAAGTCTATTAATGGAAACTTCTTTTTCAATCGTAGTTTCCCGAAGAGGTGTTTACCCATCTGCAATAGCTCTGACCGTTACTTTTTCAACCCCCATTTCTTAGGTTTTATTAGATTAATTAAGGTGGGGATATGTTCTGAGAATACCTCCAATGCTTTATTTAGTTTATTAATAGGCGTATGGTCTTTAGTCGATAGATGGATGTTTGATGTTGAATGGATCACGTGAGTTAATAATCTTGATTACTTATTGCATGAATACATCTTCATTTGCATCATTCATACATGGTAATGTGGTCTTAAAAAATGTAATGGTTAAAAGGAGATAAAAATGATAATGATAACGATAATGAAAATGAAAATAAATACACGAATGGTATGTTATGAAAGAATTATAGGAATGTGTGTATGGCCAATCGGGTCATTGTGTGCGGCCGGCGTGATGGGTGTTGAGCCATGGAGCACCGTATTGTTTGATGGACATGATTAGAAGTGTATGCCATGGTCTGACGAAGGATTCGTCAGTGAGTGGACCAAACGGTTGACGAACCGGGAATGATTATGAGAATGAGAATGAGAATGTTAAAGGAGATTGAGTACCATGGGTTGCGACCTGTGGAATGTGAAAGAGTCATGATATATCTCCTTGAGGTCTTGCATTATTATGGTTGACTGCTTTTATTAAATTGTCATTACCACTTCATTATAGGCTTGCATGTTGCGTTTATTGGTGAATTAAATATTGTATTGTGAATCTATTGGGCCCTAGTGCCTACCCCCGCTGAGTAATGAATCTCTTGGGCTTTTTCCCCTTTTCAGGTAGGATTTAAGGGCGTTTTGGGTTGGAGTGCAAGTCAAGCTATTCGGTGGAATGTTTTCTGGGATTATGGTGTTTCAATTCGGTATCAGAGCCTAGGTCAAGGCCACTCCGGTTCTGAGAGCATCTCCAATGTATTTCTCAATTTTCATCTCCAAAATGGAGTAAAGTTGGGTTTCTCTCCAATGTATTTCTCCATTTTCTACTCCAAAAAGAATATACTAAATATATTATTTTCTTTTAATTTATTGTTAATTGCTAATAATACACTATATTTATAAAATTTACAAATAGATCTGTTAATTTGTTTTTCTTTTAAAATTTCCATCACTTTTGATATTATTTAAATTTAATCATTATAATACAAAGAAAAACAAATTACATTACCAGATTATTATTAGTCATTGTTGCATCAAATTTATTTTATTATGTTTCTAATTTCAGTACTTTCATGTATTTTTAAATTTATTATTAGTTTATGCTATTTTATTTTCTTTTTTCAATGTTTAAAGTTACTTATCCTTTCTTTTAAATTAAATATATATCATCATTTTATATTATATTTGTCAAAACAAAAAGTAAATGGGGTAAAAATCAAAAGTATAAAATTTTGAAAGACAATATTATAAATAAAAAGTTCAACTCCAAAATGGAGTAGAAAATGGAGTTAATCCATATTTGGAGTAAAAATGGCATTTCTCCATTTTGGAATTGAAAATGGAGTTGGGTTGGAGAAAAAAATGGCATTTAGAGTAGAAAATGGAGTATGGTTGGAGATGCTCTGACCCGGAGGGTAAGTAGTTGGGGATTTTTTAAATGTTTGTGTCAAAACCCACCGATAACGTAAAGCTTGCACATAGTCTTTTGGGAGTGTGGATTAGAAGGGTTCTAATTAGATTCTCATCTTTTTGTTTTTCTTGACATCAAGGAAGAGCCAAAGCTGAGTATTATTAGCCAAAAACTCCAACATTGAGAAGGTGGAAGGGAAACCAGGGGAGGTCAGATAGTCAGAGTCACGCAGCGGAAGTGTTGGGATGTCACGACAGAGTTTTTCTAAAGGACGCTCCAAAGCCTGGTCAAAATTCAAGTGGGGGAGAAGTAACTCACAAATTCGAGGATGAATTTATTTCAAGTGGGGGAGTTTGTGACATCCCAAGAATGAGTTTCAGGGCCTTTTTCGATTAAAACCCTAAGGCGAAAACCCTAAATCTTGCGCCCAAAGAAACCCTAACCCTAACTTTCCGAAGAAGAAAACCCTAGTTTGCGAAGGAAGCAATGTTTCTGGCTCTTAATCTCCAACTGAAATCATTTTTGGTGTAGATCATGCATGCTAAGCTGGGCTTGAGGATAGTTGGGCCAAACATCAAGCGAGAGAAAGAGTTGGACTGAAAGGAGCATTAGACGAAGCGTCGGACCTGTTTCAGGTTGAGGAAAGCCCATAAGTGAAAGAAAGTAGTGTAGGTAATTTTAAAAACTAAACTAGAGTTTAATTAAGGTCATTTCCGTGGCCCATTAGTGAGGAAAAGAGAAGCCAAAGTTTAGAAGCCCAATAGTATCATTAAGGGTAATTCCGACTTTTTGCGATTAGACCTAGGGTTCACTCTCCACATCTATATAAGTTAGAGCCACGACTTGGTGATGGTCATAGAGATTTCTTGCGGCTAAGCCCTGCCGAAATCCCACTGGATCCACCACCGTTGAGCCACCTCGAAGGAGAAGCCACAGCAGCCTCGTAGAAGGGAGATCTGACTCGTTCTGGCGCACAATAAAAACGGATGAGCAAATCGAATTGGATCGACATGAAACTTGGTGAGCATGTTCCTGAATCTCGGATATAGCTATATCTGCAAGAGGTTTGTCATTCGGAATTATCGTTTGAAAGTTAGGTGTGTTTTCCCAAGACAGATCCGCTCAGATTGGATCCACGAGCAGAACACTTGTGAAGTGTTTTGCCGGCGATCCAGGAAGCTCCAGGAAGGCGATCTACATACCGATGTGAAGCTCTTCAACTCATCTTTCTAGATCTACCTTAAGATCGCCGTTTTGATGTAAGATCAGAAAGTTGCGACTGTTTCTTTCCGGCCACGTTTTTGGTCATTCAAAACCCTAATTCCATTTTAGGAAAATTTATTTTCCGAGAATTTCCATTTTTAGAAAGTCTATTGATGGCAAGTCCATTTATGGAAAGTCTATTAATGGAAACTTCTTTTTCAATCGTAGTTTCCCGAAGAGGCGTTTACCCATTCGCAATGGCTCTGACCGTTACTTTTTCAACCGCCATTTCTCAGGTTTTATTAGATTAATTAAGGTGGGGATATGTTCTGAGAATACCTCCAATGCTTTATTTAGTTTATTAATAGGCGTAGGGTGTTTAGTCGATAGATGGATGTTTGATGTTGAATGGATCACGTGAGTTAATAATGTTGATTACTTATTGAATGAATACATCTTCATTTGCATCATTCATACATGGTAATGTGGACTTATAAAATGTAATAGTTAAAAAGAGAATGAAAATGAAAATAAATACACGAATGGTATGTTATGAAAGAATAATAGGAATGTGTGTATGGCCAATCGGGTCATTGTGTGCGGCCGGAGTCATGGGTGTTTAGCCATGGAGCACGGTATTGTTTGATGGCTACATGAAGGACATGATGAGAAGTGTATGCCATGGTCTCACGAAGGATTTGTCAGTGAGTGGACCAAACGGTTGATGAATCGGGAATGATTATGAGAATGAGAATTAGAATGTTAAAAGAGATTGAGTACCATGGGTTGCGACCTGTGGGAATGTGAAAGAGTAAGAATAGGTCTGCTTGAGGTCTTGCATTATTATGGTTGACTGCTTTTATTAAATTGTCATTACAATTTCATTATTTGCTTGCATGTTACGTTTATTGGGGAATTAAATATTGTATTGTGAATCTCTTGGGCCCTAGTGCCTATCCCCGCTGAGTAATGAATCTCTTGGGCTTTTTCCCTATTTCAGGTAGGGTTTAAGGGCGTTTTGGGTTGGAGTGCAAGTCAAGCTATTCGGTGGAATGTTTTCCGGGATTAGGGTGTTTCAATTAGGTATCAGAGCTTAGGTCAAGGCCACTCCGGTTCTGACCCGGAGGGTTAGTTGTTGGGGATTTTTAAAATGTTTGAGTCAAAACCCACCGATAACGTAAAGCTTGCACATAGTCTTTTGGGAGTGTGGATTAGAAGGGTTCTAATTAGATTCTCATCTTTTTGTTTATCTTGACATTAAGGAAGAGCCAAAGCCGAGTATTATTAGCCGAAAACTCTAACATTGAGAAGTTAGAAGGGAAACCAGGGGATGTCAGATTGTCAGAGTCACGCAGCGGAAGTGTTGGGATGTCACGACAGATTTTTTCTAAATGACGCTCCAAAGCTTGGTCAAAAATCAAGTGTGGGAGAAGTAACCCGCAAATTCTAGGACGGATTTATTTTAAGTGGAGGAGTTTGTGACATCCCAAGAATGAGTTTTAGGGCATTTTTCGATTAAAACCCTAAGGCGAGAACCCTAAATCTTGCGCCCAAAGAAACCCTAAGCCTACCTTTCTGATAAGCTCAAATTAATACCCTAAAAGTACTAAAGCTTTGTCGATTGTAATACTTAGGAGTCGAATCCACAGAGACTCAAGAAAACACACAATATATTCTAAAGATTGAATTAAGCTAAGTGATCAATGGAATTGAAAGCAAATACGTAAATTAAACAAGTTGTAATTCGATTGGAAGGAAGATAGGTTCAGGGTATTTTTCAGGAAATCAATAAATGCAGATAAACTAACTAATCAAGGTTCAGGTTACGCACGGTTCTTGAACTCAAATAACTAAAGTATAATTAACAACTGTCGTTGCGAGAATTATCTAAGTCTTAAATCCTAGAATTCCAAATCTCTTTGCGAATCCTAATGTCTAAACCAACTTTTAGTTCAAGTTTGATTTGTTCACAAAACAACTAAACCAAATCTTTTTGAGAATAGTTATTTTGCTCATCCTAAGTTCTATCAGGTAATCAATTGCACTGTCGTGCCTAATCGATTATCCTATAATCTAAGTTCCAGGTGATAAATCTAGAATTAGCTTTGAGAACAACCTAAGGTGAAGAACTAATTCAGATTATGAACCCTAAACAACAAATCAACCTAGCATTCAAAGAAATCCCTTATGAGAACCCTAAACCTAACAGGAGATCTACTCAGACATGGAGATTGAAACAATAAACATGATTGAATAAATCCTTGAATAAATAATAAATAAGAGAGTAAAACAAGGGTTCAAAATCTTCTGTTGGACGAACAGAGTTTCAGACTAGTCTCCCTCAAAAGCTCTCTCACAAAACCAAAGTAGAATAAAGCGTGTATGAAGCGTAATGGCCAAAGTAGCTGAAAAACCTAATAAATAACCTAATACACGTTCTGGGGTTTCTTGTAAATAATAAAATCTTCTAGGATAATTTGCAGTTTCTCAAATCTTCAGGAAAGTTGCGATCCTTCTGTTTCTTCGACGGGTATCGATCGATACCATAAGTGTATCGATCGATACTCAGGCATCAAATCGGTGTCTGAGATACATGATCTCTGCTTGGCTCCAAAAAGCTCCAAAATGCTTCAATATCTCAAATAATGCTTCAAACGTACCTAAAACCTAAAAAGACTCTAAAAACTCCAAAATACTGGAAAGAATCTATAAAAAGGACTTATATCATAGCCTAAAACGGGTAAAAACCATGATATATCACTTTCCGAAGAAGAAAACCCTAGTTTGCGAAGGAAGCAATGTTTCTGGCTCTTAATCTCCGACTGAAATCATTTTGGGCGTGGATCATGCATGCTAAGCTGGGCTTGAGGATAGTTGGGCCAAATATCAAGCGAGGGAAAGAGTTGGACTGAAAGGAGCATTAGACGAAGTGTCGGACCTGTTTCAGGTTGAGGAAAGCCCATAAGTGAAAGAAAGTAGTGTAGCTCATTTAAAAAATTAATCTAGAGTTTCATTAAGGTCATTTTCGTGGCCCATTAGTGAGGAAAAGAGAAGCCCAAGTTGAGAAGCCCAATAGTATCATTAAGGGTAATTCTGACTTTTTGCGATTAGACCTAGGGTTCACTCTCCACCTCTATATAAGTGAGAGCCACGACTTGGTAAAGATCAGAGAGATTTCTTGCGGTGAAGCCCTGCCGGAATCCCGTTTGAGCCACCACCTTTGAGCCACCTCGAAGGAGAAGCCACCGCAGCCTCGTAGAAGGCAGATCTGACTCGTTCTGGCGTATAATATAAACGGATGAGCAAATCGAATTGGATCGACATGAAACTTGGTGAGCATGTTCCTGAATCTCGGATCTAGCTATATGTGCAAGAGGTTTGTCAATCGGAGTTTTCGTTTGAAAGTTAGGTGTGTTTTCACAAGACAGATCCGCGCAGATCAGATCCACAAGAAGAACCCTTGTGAAGCGTTTTGCCGGCGATCCAAGAAGCTCCAGGAGGCGATCTACATACCGATATGAAGCTCTTCAACTCATCTTTCTATATATACCTTAAGATCGCCGTTTTGATGTAAGATCGGAAAGTTGCGACTGTTTCTTTCCGGCCACGTTTTTGGTCATTCAAAACCCTAATTCCATTTTAGGAAAATTTTCTTTTCCGAGAATTTCCATTTTTAGAAAGTTTATTTATGGCAAGTCCATTTATGGAAAGTCTATTAATGGAAACTTCTTTTTCAATCGTAGTTTCCCGAAGAGGCGTTTACCCATCCGCAATAGCTCTGACTGTTACTTTTTCAACCGCCATTTCTCAGGTTTTATTAGATTAATTAAGGTGGGGATATGTTCTGAGAATTCCTCCAATGCTTTATTTAGTTTATTAATAGGCGTAGAGTGTTTAGTCGATAGATGGATGTTTGATGTTGAATGGATCACGTGAGTTAATAATGTTGATTACTTATTGCATGAATACATCTTCATTTGCATTATTCATACATCGTAATGTGGACTTATAAAATGGAATGGTTAAAAGGAGATAAGAATGATAATGAAAATAAATACACGAATGGTATGTTATGAAAGAATTATAGGAGTGTGTGTATGGCCAATCGGGTCATTGTGTGCGGCCGGCGTCATTGGTGTTGAGCCTTGGAGCACGGTATGGTTTGATGGCTACATGTAGGACATGATGAGAAGTGTATGCCATGGTCTCACGAAGGATTCGTCAGTGAGTGGACCAAACGGTTGACGAACCGGGAATGATTATGAGAATGAGAATGAGAATGTTAAAGGAGATTGAGTACCATAGGTTGCGACATGTGGGAATATGAAAGAGTCAGGATAGGTCTGCTTGAGCTCTTGCATTATTATGGTTGACTGCTTTTATTAAATTGTCATTACAACTTCGTTATTGGCTTGCATGTTGCGTTTATTGGTGAATTAAATATTGTATTGTGAATCTCTTGGGCCCTAGTGCCTACCCCCGCTGAGTAACTTTGTTGCTCACCCCATTTTTCCCTTTTTCAGGTAGGGTTTAAGGGCGTTTTGGGTTGGAGTGCAAGTCAAGTTATTCGGTGGAATATTTTCCGGGATTAGGGTGTTTCAGTTTATATCCACCATTTTGATTTATCTCCAAAAATCTTATGTGCTCGCCCCAGTCCCCACAATGATTAAATTTTGAGGACAAAACTTCGTGAAGAAGGAGAGAATAATGAAGACATGTAATCAAACGGAATGTTTCAAACACTTGCGATCAATAAGTACACCGTGGCAGGAGAGCCCTGACCAGCGGCCAAGCTTCATTTTGCCGCACCTGGAGGAGCTCGAGCCACGGCCAATCACGTGTTCGCCGCGGCCAGAAGCCATGCCCCCACGGCTAAGCTCTGCTGCGACCAAAACGAGTATTTTCTTCACCCGAGGTCATAACCGTCTTTCCACATCAAACCCTAAACGAAGTCAAGGCTTTATAAACTTATTTTTAGTCTCTTACGACATACACACATCATTAGACATATTTGTTTCACGCTTTGAGACAGAAGCAATACTCTTGCAACTTTGTTCTTCGGTTTGAAGTGAAGATTCTCGAATCGAGCTCCTCGATAGAGAAGCTTTCTTCATGCTTTTTTTTACTATTTTCTTTTCTATTTATTGATTATGTTTACCTCAGCCATGGCTGAGTAGTTTTCTTGTTCGGTATAAGGTTTCGAAGGGGCTCTCATGGTTCGATTTCTTATTAAGTTTTCAGACTAAGATATCGATTAGGGTTCTTCATTTTATCCTTTCTCTTATTGCATGTTTGCTTGATTGATCTCCTTGCAACTCAACTTAGGTATTTTTAGAACTACGAAAGTATTGGATCCATATGCTTGACTTAGGGTAAACGAGCAAAACCGTCACAAAATTTTGAAAGTATACTTGTGGAGGAATTGTGAGCGTTAACGACTTTTGAGTATAATAACTAATTTTCTGTGCGGACGGAGACGAAAGCTACCGGTCGAGTATTAAAGTTGTAGGTGTGTAGGGTAATAACACCGTATTTTTACCCGTTTTGCTATATATTTTAAAACACTTTAATAAGTGTTCCACTTGGGTTTCTATGATTTTATTACGGTTTTCGCATGTTTACGGTTTTAAGACTCTTTTCAGGTAACTCGGGATTAAAGAGTGCATTTCGGAGCAAAAGTAAGTTTTTGGATAAACTTGGACTGTAAAGAAGACATTTTCACCGTCTGATCATCACCGAATGTGGATACAACAAAGTAGAGACAACCAGCTTTCAAATGCAATTAGATTGGGGACAATCCAATGGTTAGATCCTAAAATATACCCGAAGCACTGAACATCGATGAAGCTGCCCGAAAAAGAAGCTCACCGCGCCTGGAGAGCTCCCAGCCGCGGCCAAGCACAATTATGCCGTCCCTGGAGCTACTCCACCCACGGCCAGAAGCCAGTTCGTCGCGGCCAGAGGCAACAGACCCGCGGCCAAGCCTATTTCCGCCCAAGACGATACGTTTCTTCACCAGAGGCCAAAACCGTCATTTCTCGTCAAACCCTAAAACGACCTAAGCTTGTTGAAGACCTATATATACTTGTTTTAGATAGCAATTTTGAGAAGAGAACCCTAGACACATTCTACACACTATTTTGCTTTCATTCTTATAGTCTTGCATCGAGATTTTTGGGATTGGTGAGGAGGTTTCTCACCGAGGTTAGTTCTTGTTCGTGAGACTTCTTCACCAATCTTATGCTTAATTTAATTATGTCTTTTTCCAGTATGTGTGAATAGTTTAGATTGTTGGGTTTAAAAGATTATCGAGAGGATTCTATGTTCGATAAAGATTTCACTCGGTAAACCCTAGCCGATTTCTAGAGCTCTTCTTGTGGAAAGTTGTTAATGCATGAATCTAGTATCATAAACTAGAGGCTGATAGGGAGAGTTTAGAACCACGGAAGTGTATCATCTAATCACCAGCAAAGTTCATCCACAAGGAGTGCGCGTCGTAAGATTTTGAAAGTATACTTACAGAGTGCCGTGAACCTATGGACCCACTAGCATACCACAATCTTACGTGCGGCCAGAGACAAAAGCTACTGGTCGAATGAATAGATTGTAGGGTGTAGGTTGTACGGAAGTAGACTACATCATTATTATGTCCTGTTTGTGGAGTTATAATCTAGAAACACCGGTTACTAACGAGTTAGGGGCCGTTTGATTGAATTGAGCATACCCCAAGATATTCATCTTGACCCAGCAACCTTTTAGAATAAGTTACAATCGTCTCTAGTAGTTTGGTTTAGCAATAGAGTCCGTAGAAGTAGTTTAGTTATCGATTTCATTAGGTTTAGATTAGTAGTCGATTTTCTTAGGTATTAAGATAGTTTTAGTTTTTCTTAAGATAGGTTTAGTTTCTTTTACCGTTAGTTTAGTAGTTAAAATTATCTTAGTCTAGAATAGCCATCGATTTCCTTAGATTAGAGTAGTAGAAGTTTTCCGTTCTTTACAATTTTAGTTACAAAAACCCTACAAAAATATATTCGTTCTAGGTTTATTTACTGTATAGTGTCTAAGGTCTCATAGAACATCACCCTCTCCCTGTGGAGCGATACCTCAAGTACTACAACGTACATCTATGCACTTGCAGGTTTCAAGATTTATAAATTTAAGAGCTGAAGTTTTCGGGACAAATCCGATTCGCATCAAGTTTTTGGCGTCGTTGCCGGGGAGAGATCGCTACAGCTTGTATCACACCTTAGAGGTTAGTAAAACGACTCTAGAACAAACTTTTGCTATTTGATTTTTGGTTTTGTTTTTCTTCATTTTAGGCTTTGAAACATGAACTCGCATCTCGAGCGAGATTGCTACTACGAGCGGGGTTACTATGACCCATCTTGCGCTCACCACCGTTACGACTCACATGCTGTGTGTGACTCCTTCTACATGGATCGGAAACCGGCACCGACCAACTACTCTCAAGGAAGCCACAAGCCTCCTTACTACCAAGACGAGCCTTTTGCGTCTCCCATTGTAAACTCTAGACAACGTTCATACCATCAACACCATCAATTCTCGAACCACCACGATGAAATCTTGGAATTCAGCGCTCGTTTGAAGCGAATAGAAGACAGCATCAACAAAATAGTCGAGTCCCAAGCCAAGTTCGGAGCCACTTTAAATGCGAGAATAGATTCCATCTCCTTCGAATTCAACAAGAAGTTAGATGACCTTACTGCCCACATCAAAATCCTTGAAGAACAGACCCTTAAAGACGCTACAACACTAAACGAGAAGATGGAACTCGTTGAAGAAGAACAAGAAAGACAAAAGTTCGATATCCGAAAAGCTAATGATGGGGTACGTACTTTGAACTACAAGCTTGATAATTTAGAAAACTCCGTCAATGACAACAGTAACACCGCTTACAACTACACCCTCGAGCTGTGGGAAGGAGTAAGAGAAGTTGAGGACAAAACGAGAGAGCTCGATCTTACACTAGACCGACTCATTTATGCTATCGACGAAGTAGAAGAGAAAGTGGATAAAATATCTAAAGATCATGAGAAGCATGATTAAACATTTGATGCCCATGTTCCTGACCTAGAGGAGAAGCCAAATGACTCCCAAGAACCAGAAAACACCAAAGGAGGTGAAGAAAACGACGAACCGGTCAAGACTCCCAGCCGCGGCCAGCACTCCATCCACCGCACCTCCGTCAACCGGACCCGCAGCCAGACTTCACTCCGCCACGCCTCCGTTCCTCAGACCCGCAACCAGCCTTCATTCCACCTCGCGTCCGTTCCTCGGACCCGCGACCAGCCTCTGTTCGCCTCCCCTCGAACAGTTTGAGTCCCGAACGCTCTTCTTTGAGCAAGATGCACTCTCTACTGATTCTCATGCCTCAACAAAGCCTACAACCAACCTAGAACAAGACTTCATTGCACCGTGCAACATAGTTTTATCAGCCCAATCCTCCAATGAAGTCGAAGGACAATACTCCGAAGAAGAAGACTCGAGGTTATTCTTTCAAAAATCAGATTTCAGCTCGTTGAGTGACTCTGACCTTGCACCAAAACCACCGACAAGTCCAATACCGAAAGATCTATGGACAGAATGCATCACCCGAGAGATATTGATCGAGTTTAATAGATTTATGAAATCAATCCCGATGCACACCTCATTCGAAGAAGTTTGGAAAAAGAACATATATACGCTTTCTTACGCTAAAGCAATGAGAGCAAGACGCTCAACAACACCATATGCCGCTTCCCATGCTATCCGAATCTACCGTTCCAAGAAGTACCGAGAGTACCCGAATAAGATAAGGCGAGAGAAGATAGAGGAATTCAACAATATAGTTCATAATCTACCTAGAGGTACTACTTTTGCTAGAGCTTACATGGATCATATGATTGGTCATTTCTTTTGTGAAAGCAAGGAGTCCAAAACGGAGATAGAAGATCTTTTCGATAATGCCATGAATGGAAAACCCGTTAGGAGTCTCCACAAAATCGAAGAACAAGGTCAGTTCCTTATCATTTGTAGCATCCGTGGAGTTGAATTTAAGAACGTTCTTTGTGATTCCGGAGCTTTCTTGACCATCATGTCAAAATCGACCGCAAAGCGTATCGGTATTAAGCACGTGCACAGTACCCGGACAAAAATCAGCATGGCCGATGAGACTTGTGCCACACCAAAAGGGATTGTCCGAGACATGCTAATAAGAATCGGAAATTGCATAGCCCCCGTCGATTTTTACATCGTCCAAACTACGAAGAAAGATGCAACACCGATAATTCTAGGATGGCCGTTCTTATTAACCGTTGGGGCCATCATGGATTGGCCAAATTTACGTTCTAACACGATGGATCCCAAACTTGATCCCGATCCTGATCCACGAACAAGCGATGATTCACATGACGAGGAAATCAAAAGAAGATCAAAGAAGACTTGTCGTAAGACACTGTCTTTCTACGACTAAGCTCACTTCGATACCAACGTCGAGCTAAACGACTTTAAACAAAAGCGCTCAATGGAAGGCAACCCATTTTAGGTACGATTTTCTTTTTCTACTAACTTTTTCTTCTCTTAGTTTTCAGTTTTCTAAAAAACCAAAAAACCAAAAAACCAAAACAAAAAAAAAACAAAAAAAAACCGAAAACACAAAAAGATGAAGACACGGTTCGAAGCTGCTCGGTCCAGCCCAAACCGCAAGGAAGTACTTGACCGCAAAAGAAGCCGTTGACCGCAGGTGTAAAGCCCCGAGCCGCGGCCAGCCCCTTGACGATCCCAAAAAATTTGTTTCATTCCTCGATCGATTCAAAACCCATTCCCAATCACCCCCATATCCATTTCCATCACCATATCACCATATACCATCCCACATTAACCACAATTCCATCCCCACATCCATTACCCGACCGCATACAGGTAAGTTTTCTTTTTCCTTCAACTTTTAAATTATTACATACATCTATTATTCGTCCTTACTCGATTTATTTAACACTAAATACAGTGTGATTTAAGTCTGGGGGAGGATTCCATCCCTTACTAACCACCACTTCTTTCATTTGTGTTTGTATTTTGTATTTTTCGACGTTTTTCTTAAACTTTTTTAAGTTTCTCGAAAAGCGTAGAAATACTTTTTGAGGGAATGATGAAAGAAATCAGTGACGATAACCGACTAGTGTGATTCTACGATATCTCCTAGTAACATGCTCTTTCGTAATTTGGTTATAGACTAGGCGGTAGCTAGAGTTTCTGTTAATGCAAAATCCCAGAGAAATTTAGACCGTAGAGATTATCTAGGATGGAATATTCTAGCTCTATTTTATTTGGACTTAATCTTGACCTAATTTTCTCATCAAAGGTTTAGGAAAAGATAATGAATCTTTCATTCATGACGTACTTTTACCTTTTACCACTCTTTGTCGTACATGAATGGTCATCTCATCTTTAGTTGGTATCCCACCCGAAACTTAACCATTATTCAAACCTCATGCAACTCTCTTTGTGTCTTATGTGCAGATATGTGCAAAAAAAGCAGAGGGAGGAATGACACATCTTTCAGTCACTAAATACGAAGACTATACGCGATCGGTGGTGGTGAATTCAACAAAGATGCAAGCTTGGTTATGCCTTCGAAAAACTCAAAATCATGGTAAATTTTCGTGCCCCTAAGGATTCTACTTCAATAAAAGGCGTTTCCCTTTTCCAAAATAAAAAAATAAAAAATCGAAAATAAGTGAAAGGGAAAGGAAACAAGAGCCTTAAAAGAGTTTAGGTTGGTTGAAATACTTATGAGGCATTCATAGTTCGTTTGTGAGAAGTCTGTCATTCGGAGCCCAAAGAAAATTCTAAGTCTGGGGTAATGACAGAAAACTTATGTTTTTGGAGAAAGGAGGAAGTGCAACATTTTTACGCAAGAAGGAGTGACTGGAAGTTGTGGTGATCAATAAGTCATTCCTCTCTTGCTGTTTTGCATAATATCTCGCACCCTCCAGCGAAATTACGGTAACCTAAAACACTTTTAACCTCACCTCTAAATTCCTTTAATACCTAGACTCGATTGTCTTGGTTTAATCCTTTTGATGAGAAACCCACGCCTATACTTAATGAATGTAGAGAGCTAGTTGACCTGATTTTTGGATTTTTAAAGTTTATATTTCGTATGACGGATACCGTGGACTAGTGTTACGGGAACTTCTAGTGAGAATCTTCTAGGCTATATTGCGATTGATGTAGTTTGATTGTTATGGTTTTGAAGGACGGTCTCTGAGACTTTTAGTTCTCGATGATTTTCGTTTGATCATTTCCAAGCTTGAGCTTTGTCTTGTTTGAGGACAAACAAGGTTTAAGTCTGGGGTGTGATAACATCGTATTTTTACCCATTTTGCTATATATTTTAGAACACTTCAATAAGTGTTCCACTTGGATTTCTATGCTTTTATTACGGTTTTTGCATGTTTGCGGTTTTAAGACTCTTTTCAGGTAACTCAGGATTAAAGAGTGTATTTCGGAGCAAAAATACGTTTTTGGATAAACTTGGCCCGTCAAGAAGTCTTGCAATCAAAGAAAACCTTTTCACTGTCTGATCATCACCAAATTTGGAGACAACAAAGTAGAGACAACCAGCTTTCAAATGCAATTGGATTGGGGACAATTTAATGGTTGGATCCTAAAATATACCCGAAGCACTGAAGACCGATGAAGCCTGGAGGGCTTCCAACCGTGGCCAAGCACCATTCCGCCGCCTCTGGAGCCACTCCACCCGTGGCTAGAGGCCAGTTCGCTGCGGCCAGAGGCGATGGACCCGTGACCAACCCTGTTTCCGCCCAAGATGATCCGTTTCTTCACCCGAGGCCAAAACCGTCTTTTCCCGTGAAACCCTAAAACGACCTCAGCTTGTTGAAGGCCTATATATACTTGTTTTAGATAGCAATTTCGAGAAGAGAACCCTAGACACATTCTACACACTATTTTTCTTTCATTCTTGTAGTCTTGCATCAAGATTTTTGGGATTGGTGAGGAGGTTTCTCACCGAGGTTAGTTCTTGTTCGTGAGGCTTCTTCACCAATCTTATGATTAATTTAATTATGTCTTTTTCCAGTATGTGTGAGTATTTTAGATTGTTGGGTTTAAAATATTATCGAGGGGAATTCTATGTTTGATAAGGATTTCACTTGGTAAACCCTAGCCGATTTCTAGAGCTCTTCTTGTGGAAAGTTGTTAATGCATGAATCTAGTATCATGAACTAGAGGCTAATAGGGGGAGTTTAGAACCACATAAGTGTTGCATCTAATCACCAGTAAAGTTCATCCACAAAGTGTGCGCGACGTAAAATTTCGAAAGTATACTTACGGAGTGTCATGAACTTATGGACCCACTAGTATATCACAATCTTACGTGCGGCCATAGACGGAAGCTACTGGTCGAGTGAATAGATTGTAGGGCGTAGGTTATACGGAAGTAGACTACGTCATTATTCTGTCATGTTCGTGGAGTTATAATCTAGAAACACTGGTTACTAACGAGTTAGGGGCCGTTTGATTGAATCGAGCATACCCTGATATATTCCTCTCGACCCAGCAACTTTTTAGAATAAGTTATACCGTCTCTAGTAGTTTCGTTCAGCAATAGAGTCCGTAGAAATAGTTTAGTTATCGATTTCATTAGATTTAGGTTAGTAGTCGATTTTCTTAGGTATTAGGATAGTTTTAGTTTTTCTTAGGATATGTTTAGTTTCTCTTAGCGTCAGCTTAGTAGTTAAAATTCTCACAGTCTAGAATAGCCATCGATTCCCTTAGATTAGATTTGTAACACCCCGTTCCCGGGCCTCTGAAGAAAATCAGAGAACTCTGGCATGTTAGGTTGGCAGACTAACCCGTGTGGGTATAGTGGCCTGGTTTGGATCCAATGGTGAGCACACAGGATCGCCAGGAAAACGCCCAGGTAACAACAACAATATAGACTTAGCCGATCCTCGCTAACCTATACGGAACAAAGGGAAGAGGAGGGGTGAGTAATGGGGATTACTCATTGAGGATGAACTTTAGGGAGGCTCACTGTTCACTTCCAGAAAATTACGCGATATACTATTATGAAAGTCTAATCCTAAAACCAGCACAAACAATTTGGGTAACTTCAAAGATTGATCCTAACATAAGGGTCCGAAGACGCCGAGAGTCCATCCCACTCTCACGACGTTGAGAGCCGATGCCAAAGTACACGACCCCACCGGTTCCATCACACAAAAAGTTCCACGTGCCAAGGTATGTACTCCACCAGTGCCATCAAAGAAATTGGTTCCAATGCAAAGGTATACACTCCACCAAAACAATCACAACAGAAGGTTCCAATGCCAAAGCGTACGACCCCACCAGTTCCAGCAAACAATATTGTTTCGATTCCAAGGCATACACTACACCAGAACAATCACAACAGAAGGTTCCGATGGCCAAGTATACACCACACCAGTTCCAACATGCAATATGACTCCACACAATTCCGGTTTACAATCTCATCATTCTCATCCACTAAGTTCGAGACTCACAAACAGGACTCAACCAAGTTGTAACAATGGGGATCTCAATTCATATCAAATAATTCACCAGGTTATTAAAGTTCATCAATCATTAATTAATCCATATTCAAGTAATTTGTTCATCGAGCAACAATCATCCATCAACAAACCCTAGAAGCAGATATAGCATATCCTAATAACAAATCTAACAATAGGTGGTGGAATATATATAATATACTCAATTGGCAATCAACAGAAAACACTAATCAAATTAAATAGCTTGCTTAGTGGAAAGCTAGGTTTAAAAGAAGACTTGATCAAAAATAGTAAATCGAGATCTTGTAAGAAAGAGGAGGGCAACTAGTCCTCACCTTGGTATAAAGGAGACGACGAGAAAGAGAAGGAGGCGACGAAAAGGACATCACTGCGAGAGAGAGACGGCGAGGAGAGAGAAAACATGGAGGATAGAGAGAGAGAGAGACGGCCACGAAAGAGAGGAGAGAAAAAGAGAGAAAAGTGGCTAGGGCTTTGGAAAAGAAAGAATGAAAGACTTAGCTAGGTATTTTTAGTGAAATTGTTTCCCGAAAATAAAAAGGAAAAACAAAAGAAAATGAAGATTTGAGCTTATCTAAAAGGAATATAGAATATTTGGTTGAGAATAAAATTAAAAAGGAACTATTTAGTTGGTAATATTCCGGAAGAATAATTAAATCAACTTAAACCGAAATTTTGAACGGAGATATACAGAACCGCGGGTGGGGATATTACAATCTCCCCCTGTTGCAGAGTATTCGTCCCCGAATCCTAGGGAGAAGATCGTTGAACGAAGTGAAAGGCAAAATTTCGGAAGAGAAGAAAATCGGAAATGAGTCGAACACCAAGGTTGAAGCACCAATGCCGAATTGTTGAGGTTGAATCACCCTGGTCGAATATGCCAAACTCGGAGGGAGGTTAAGGTTAGGAACGTAGAGTGGTCGGTAGATAGAAACGTGTAAGAGAGAGTGTTTAAGGAGCGTTGCCAAAAAATTAGTTTAAGTGAAAACCAAAGCTCTTTTTATTAATGTAAAGAAAAGAGGAGTATAACATTTTTTTAGAGGAAAACAAAACTGACTTTCAAGCAAAATCATAAATGCAATATGGGTTAAAAATATGTAAGTCCTACTCCTATGAAAACAATTATCCTAGTCGCTTTCAAATCCTCCGACGGATCGGTCTCGACTTCACCGCCAGATGACTTGGGAGGAGACTCTTGACGAAGTTTGTCAGAGAACTTGACGCACTCTGTCGCCTCCGTGAAATCCTCTAAGGCGGAGTATGGCTGGAAAGTGCAAATTCCTTATGGGACTCAAGCACACTCCAGTCTCATTGGATGACACAGCTAGGTTTTTCGCTATTGCGAGATCGTACTCATTTGGCTTCCCACAGCCTGATGAACTCTGGGGACTCTGGCGATGCCTGCCCTTTGAACCCAATAGTTGCGTAGACTGAGCCGAAACCCCATTAGACACATTGAATGGCTGCTGTAAAACCAAAGATTAACTAGTCGGGAATGGCAATACAAGGCGTGGTGGTTCCGGAACAACCATCATGGTAAAGTCTAGACAACACCCGACCGACCAATCTCGCCTAGCGGCAACTTTGTTGCAACTCCAAGGGCGGAACTTAAACACCCACATGGTCAATGCCGTAACCCTCTTCCGTGCGGTTTCTCGTGTCCTAAACCTAGTCCTCGGGTTAAAGAATAGAAATAGATAAAAGAGAACTATCAGATCGGACGTCTAAATATTGTTGTTGTGTTGGGTTTGAAAACGTTTTGAAAAAGGTTTTAAGAAAATAATTTCACAACCACGACAAAAACACGGGCGCGACTCCTCCGGAACGGGGTCGAAGGAATCTAATCATGTGCTCTGATACCCCTTGTAACACCCCGTTCCCGGGCCTCCAAAGAAAACCGGGGAATTCGGGCATGTTAGGTTGGCAGACTAACCCGTGTGGGTACAGCCGCTTGGTTTGGGTCCAATGGTGAGCACACAGGATCGCTAGGAAAACGCCCAGGTAACAACAACAATATAGACTTAGCCGATCCTCGCTAACCTGTATGGAACAAAGGTAAGAGGAGGGGTGAGTAATGAGGATTACTCAGTGAGGATGAACCTTGGGGAGGCTCACTGTTCACTTCCAGACAATTACGCGATATACTATTATGAAAGTCTAATCCTGAAACCAGCAAAAACAATTTGGGTAACTTCAAAGATTGATCCTAACAGAAGGGTCAGTAGACGCCGAGAGTCCGTCCCACTCTCACGACGCTGAGAATCAATGCCAAAGTACACGACCCCACCGGTTCCAATGCCAAAGCGTACGACCCCACCAGTTCCAGCAAACAATATTGTTCCGATGCCAAGGCATACACTCCACCAGAACAATCACAACAGAAGGTTCCGATGACCAAGTATACACCACACCAGTTCCAACAAGCAATATGACTCCACATAATTCCGGTTTACAATATCATCATTCTCATCCACTAAGTTCGAGACTCACAAACAGGACTCAACCAAGTTGTAACAATGGGATCTCAATTCATATCAAATAACTCACCAGTTATTAAAGTTCATCAATCATTAATCCATATTCAAGTAACTTGTTCATCAAGCAACAATAATCCATCAACAAACCCTAGAAGCAGATCTAGCATAGCCTAATAACAAATCTAACAATAGGCGGTGGAATATAAGTAATATACTCAATTGGCAATCAACAGAGTACACTAAACAAATCAAATAGCTTGCTTAGTGGAAAGCTAGGTTTAAAAGAAGACTTGATCAAAACCAGTAAATCGAGATCTTGTAAGAAAGAGAAGGGCAACTAGTCCTCACCTTGGCATAAAGGAGACGACGAGAAAGAGAAGGAGGCGACGAAAAGGACATCACTGCGAGAGAGAGACAGCGAGGAGAGAGAAAACATGGAGGATAGAGAGAGAGACGGCCACGAGAGAGAGGAGAGAAAAAGAGAGAAAAGTGGAGAGGAGAGAAAAAGAGAGAAATGTGGCTAGGGCTTTGGAAAAGAAAGAATGAAAGACTTAGCTAGGTATTTTTAGAGAAATTGTTTCCCGAAAATAAAAAAGAAAAACAAAAGAAAAGGAAGATTTGAGCTTATCTAAAAGGAATATAGAATATTTGGTTGAGAATAAAATTCAAAAGGAAATATTTAGTTGGGAATATTTCGGAAGAATAATTAAATCAACTTAAACCGAAATTTTGAGCGGAGATATACAGAACCGCTGGTCGGGATGTTACAATCTCCCCCTGTTGCAGATGATTCGTCCCCGAATCCTAGGGAAAAGATCGTTGAACGAAGTGAAAGACAATTTCGGAAGAGAAGAAAATCGGAAATGAGTCGAACACCAAGGTTAAAGCACCAATGCCGAATTGTTGAGGTTGAATCACCATGGTCGAATATGCCAAACTCGGAGGGAGGTTAATGTTAGGAACGTAGAGTGGTCGGTAGATAGAAACGTGGAAGAGAGAGTGTTTAAGGAGCGTTGCCAAAAAACAAGTTTAAGTGAAAACCAAAGCTCTTTTTATTAATGTAAAGAAAAGAGGAGTAGAACATTTTTGAAAGGAAAACAAAACTGACTTTCAAGCAAAATCATAAATGCAATATGGGTTAAAAATATGTAAGTCCTACTCCTTTGAAAACAATTATCCTAGTCGCTTTCAAATCCTCCGACGGATCGGTCTCGAGTTCACCGCCAGATGACTTGGGAGGAGCACTACAAGAAAAAACAATTTTTGCGACCACTTTTTGTGACTCTTTTTTCGGTCGCAAAAAAGTGGGACGAAAGTGTGACCACTTTGCGACGGATTTGCGACCACTGGTATTGCAGTGGCAAAAGAGTCCCAAATTACCGACTAAAAATATTGGTCAGAAAAGAGTCGCTTATTTGCGACTGTTTAAAAACTTGCAAAAGTAGTCCCAAATTTGTGACTGATTTGCTTCGGTTTAGCAACTCCACTCGATTTTTTTAAATAAACATCAAATAATATTAAAAAAATATATAAACTCTAAATTCTAAACCATAAACCATCAAATAATATACAAAAATTCAAAAAAAAAAAAAAATTCAAACTTAATATTTTTAAATATATAATCATTTATAAATACTAAATTCTAAACCCTTAATCATAAACTCTAAATCTTAAATTGTAAAATATATATTACACATAAACATAAATAATATACAAAAATATTAAATTGTAAATATTAAATTGTAAACTAGATCTTACACATAAACATCAAATAATATATAAAATATTCAACACTTATAATTTTTAAAAAATATAATCATTTTAGGGTTTAGGGTAACATGTACATTAATTTGCAAACCCTAAATCTTAAATCATAAACTATAAATCTTAAATCATAAACATATAACTCTTAATCATAAACTCTATATTTTAAATCATAAACCTCTAACCCTTAATCATAAATTCTAAATAAATTCATCAATATATAATTGTAAATATGTTAATTTATAAGTTTTAACATATATTTGAACTGCTATATACACAGAGCCATTGTAAAGTCATATTCAAACATTATAGATTCTTAAAGTTTAGGGTTTAGGGTAAATATTTTTGATTTTAAAAAAAGTGTCACGAAAGGGTCCCAAATTTGTGACCGTTTAGCAACTACACTTGATTTGTTTTAATAGTAGTCACAAAATGGTCCCAAAATTGCGACCGTTTAGCAACTCCATTCGTTTTTTTAATAGTAGTCACAAAAGGGTCACAAATTTGCGACCGTTTAGCAACTCTACTCAATTTATTTAAAAAAATCATCAATATTGGATTGTAAACATGTTAATTTGTACGTTTTTACATAGATTTGAACTACTATATACACATAATCATTATAACAAAGAAAAAAACTTTTAAATTCCAATTTTTTAAACTTATGTTTATATATTCTAAAAAATGTAGTATGTGTTTTATATAGAATGATTTTGAAAGATAGAAAATTTAAAAAAATTATTTACCGTATCTTAGTTTACTGTTTAAATAGAGAGTTTTAGTGTTAGAATTAAAATAAGAATGATTGCAAATTCATATTTAGAATAAAAATGATTGAAAGTTTAGAGTTTAGGGTATAGGTTTGTGACTTACAAAATAGAGTCACAAATAAATCACAAAAATTACCACTACTTTGCGACCATCTGCTTAGAACACACATTTTTTTGATCTCATGGAGTCACAGTTTAGTCGCAAAATTTGCCTCCAAATATTTTGCCAAATTTTTCAATCCACCGCTCAAATTTAGGTTTCTCTTCTCTCTCGAATCCACCGCTCACTCCCACTTTTGATTCCTCTTTCTCTCTTTTTTCCTTTGCCGAAACCAAACCCACCACTCTTCTTCATCCTCTTCTCCCTCGAGGTTTTTCTTCTTCTGCTCCAAAACAATTTCTTCCTTAATCGTCTTCTACTTTTCCCTCTGTTTCTTCTTCTCCCAAACACCAAACCTGACAGATCCATCTTCTCCACAACCATCTTCCTCCGTCGCTCCCCTTCGTGGGGATGCCGAATCTTCTTCACCTGCTCTCTATACTCAAGCCATTAAGCTCGATCCTTCTAACGCTGCTCTTTACATGTATTTTCCAGATTACGTTTACTTTTGTTCTAAAAAATTTCGTAGATTTACGATTCCTGTTGGGTTTCCCATCAAAATGATAAGTTCATGGTCAAAGTAATATCCGAGATTACTCCAAATATTCGAGTCTAATAGTTGGGTTTCGATGGGTTTCCATCAATTTGAGCTGAGTTCTTAGAAGATCTAGTTTTGCTCTCTTGTGAAATGTTATTCCTAAAATGAGATTGTTTAGTCGGAAAAGAGAAGCTTTTTTACCTTGAATCGTTTGATCCTTAATGGCATACAACATTTCGGTTATATTTCAGAAGATCAATATTGATTTGAAATGTTGCTCAGAGCAGAATACTAAGTGGATCAATGAGCAGATATGTTGCAGTAACCGAGCTGCTGCATTTTTGAGTCTAGTTAAGCTTAGCAAAGCCTTAGCTGATGCAGACTGCAAACTATGGAACTGAAGACTGCTTGAAAGAGATGTTTTCTTTTCTTGTTGAGACTATGGAAACAGCTGTGAAGTCGTGGCACGAGTCATCTAAAGTCGATACTAGAGTCTATTTCCTTCTCCACAAAGAGAAAACACAAACCGATAAGTACCACCAGCAGTCAACATTGATTAGGTATTAAGAAAGAATATGAGCCAATTTCAGATCTTACGAGAAAAAAATATCTTTTCTTTTGTCTGCTAAAACTATTTGTTCCTACGCAGGCTACAGATTCTTCCAAGGGAACAAAAGAAGCATGAGTACCACGAGGCTGTGAAGAATCAGTACAAGCATCTTCCTGAGATCAAGCGCATTGTCAGGTACAAGACCAGAAAAAATGGCTGTGTTTTTTCTTATGTTTCCAACTTTGGAATTGTCAAAAGATTAACATTAACGTTTTGGGTGATGTGAAATACAGACACATGCACGTGCCGAAACCTATATTCAAAGCAATAGGGATAATCCGATCCAAGAACGATTCGAAGAGGAGGAAAGATGCCCGAAGGAAGTACAAGATGGAGGCGGAGTTGAAGTCGACGATATCGGAATTGATTTTTGATATTTTTGTATATTTTGGTTTTTGATATTTTGAATACTGAATTGGAATTTTAATTTTTAGGATATTGAATCAAAATTTTAATTTTGTTTTTTTTTTGTTTTTTTTTAATTGGTAGTCGTAAATCTGTCTCTAAATTAGGACTGATATTAGGAGTCACATATCAGTCTTTAAATTAGGACTGATATTGAGAGTCACATATTAGTCTTAAAATTACGACTGATAGTGGGAGTTACATATTAGTCCCAAATTTGCGACCGTTTTGCGATTATTTTATTTTGCGACCAAATATTTGCGACTACTTTTTTTGGTCGCAAAATAGTCGCAAATGAGTCATTTGCGACCATTTTGAGACTCTTTCGGTGGTCGCAAAAACTGTGTTTTCTTGTAGTGGAGGCTCTTGATGAAGTTTGTCAGAGAACTTGACGCACTCTGTCGCCTCCGTGAAATCCTCTAAGGCGGAGTCTGGCTGGAAAGTGCAAATTCCTTATGGTACTCAAGCACACTCCAGTCTCATTGGATGACACAGCTAGGTTTTTCGCTATTGCGAGATCGTACTCATTTGGCTTCCCACAGCCTGATGAACTCTGGGGACTCTTGCGATGCCTGCCTTTTGAACCCATTAGCTGCGTAGACTAAGCTGAAACCCCATCAGACACATTGAATGACTGCTATAAAACCAAATATTAACTAGTCGGGAATGGCAATACACGGCGTGGTGGTTCCTTCCGGAACAACCGTCATGATAAAGTCCCGACCACACCCGACGGACCAATCTCGCCTAGCGGCAACTTTGTTGCAACTCCAAGGGCGGAACTTAAACTACCACATGGTCAAGGGCGTAACCCTCTTCAGTGCGGTTTCCTGTGTCCAAAACCTAGTCCTTGGGTTAAAGAATAGAAAAAGATAAAAGAGAACTATCAGATCGTACGTCTAAATATTGTTGTTGTTTTGGGTTTGAAAACGTTTTGAAAAATGTTTTGAGAAAAAAATTTCACAACCACGACAAAAACACGGGCGCGACTCCTCCGGAACGGGCCCGAAGGAATCCAATCATGTGCTTTGATACCACTTGTAATACCCCGTTCCCGGGCCTCCCAAGAAAACCAGGGAATTCGGGCATGTTAGGTTGGTAGACTAACACGTGTGGGTATAGTCGCCTGGTTTGGGTCCAATGGTGAGCACACAGGATCGCCAGGAAAACGCCCAGGTAACAACAACAATATAGACTTAGCCGATCCTCGCTAACCTGTACGGAACAAAGGGAAGAGGAGGGGTGAGTAATGGGGATTACTCATTGAGGATGAACCTTAGGGAGGCTCACTGTTCACTTCCAGACAATTACGCGATATACTATTATGAAAGTCTAATCCTAAAACCAGCACAAACAATTTGGGTAACTTCAAAGATTGATCCTAACAGAAGGGTCAGAAGACGCCGAGAGTCCGTCCCACTCTCACGACGCTGAGAACCGATGCCAAAGTACACGACCCCACCGGTTCCAATGCCAAAGCGTACAACCCCACCTGTTCCAGCAAACAATATGGTTCTTATTCCTAGGCATACACTCCACCAGAACAATCACAACAGAAGGTTCCGATGGCCAAGTATACACCACACTAGTTCCAACAAGCAATATGACTCCACACAATTCCGATTTACAATATCATCAATCTCATCCACTAAGTTCGAGACTCACAAATAGGACTCAACCAAGTTCTAACAATGGGGATCTCAATTCATATCAAATAATTCACCAGGTTATTAAAGTTCATCAATCATTAATTAATCCATATTCAAGTAACTTGTTCATCAAGCAACAATCATCCACCAACAAACCCTAGAAGCAGATCTAGCATAGCTTAATAACAAATCTAACAATATGTGGTGGAATATAAATAATATACTCAATTGGCAATCAACAGAGAACACTAATCAAATCAAATAGCTTGCTTAGTGGAAAGCTAGGTTTAAAAGAAGACTTGATCAAAAATAGTAAATTGAGATCTTGTAAGAAAGAAAACGACAACTAGTCCTCACCTTGGCATAAAGGAGACGACGAGAAAGAGAAGGAGGCGACGAAAAGGACATCACTGCAAGAGAGAGACGGCTAGGAGAGAGAAAATATGGAGGAGAGAGAGAGACGGCCACGAGAGAGAGGAGAGAAAAAGAGAGAGAAGTGGCTAGGGCTTTGGAAAAGAAAGAATGAAAAACTTAGCTAGGTATTTATAGAGAAATTGTTTCCCGAAAATAAAAAGGAAAAACAAAAGAAAAGGAAGATTTGAGCTTATCTAAAAGGAATATAGAATATTTGGTTGAGAATAAAATAAAAATGAAATATTTAGTTGGGAATATTCCGGAAGGATAATTAAATCAACTTAAACCGCAATTTTGAACGGAGATATACCGAACCGCGGGTCAAGATATTACAAGAAGTTTTCTGTTTTTTGTTCTTTACAATTCTAGTTACAAAAACCCTACAAAAATATATTCGTCCTAGGTTTATTAATATACGGTTTCTAAGGTCTCATAGAACAGCACCCTCTCCCTGTGGATCGATACCTCAAGTACTACAACACACATCTATGGACTTGCATGCTTTAGGGTTTATAAATTTAAGACTTGAAGTTTCGGAAACAAATCTGATTTGCATCATAGGGTGTACGAAAGTAGACTACACATAGTGTGCGTGTTCCAAGTTCAAGAATCCAAAGATGACAAAAAGGTCGCTTTAGAAATCCTAGCAAAGTCTTAATAGAAAATCGGCCATGAACCCTTGAGAATACATGTTGCCCAACGTTTCGTTTAATTGTTTTACAACCTCGTTTTAATCATTTGCTTGCTTACTTTCTGTTTTATTTCATCGCTTAATTTAGTTTATTTTCCTACCTAGAATCGTGACAACAAAATCCATAAAAATATAGCTTATGTCTAGACACAAGTTAGAAATCGTTAGAAATTACACATCATCACCCTGTGGATTCGATCCCTGAATACTACTTCGCGTGTTGTACTCTTGCAGCCTAGCAAAATGGTAAACCCAGCACGTCGGTACTCATTCCGATAGTGTCAAGTTTTGGCGTCGTTGCCACCATGGATTGTTTTGCTTGTTTAATTTTCTATTCTAATTTCTGCTCCAGACACTTTTTATTTTCAAGCTTTTTGTTGCTCTTTTGACATTCTCCTTTATCTTTGTCTTTTGTTCTAAGGTGCATGAACACTAGGATAACTCTTAGAGAATCTGTATCGCAACTAGACGATATCGACAGGAACGAGAGAGAACTCTGAAGACTCAAAAGAACTTTAAGGATGGCCGAGAACGAACGTCTGGAAGATCAACTAAACCGTGATCAACATGATCATGATGATGACTGTAATATTTCGGATCACGAGGAAGACCAAGAGGCTGTCCATGGTGCTAAACACCAGCCACATCTCGATCCCGAAGAAAACCAAAACCAAAACCGAAATAATGAAAATCCGAGACGACAACTTCCCATCGATCGTGATGCACCAAGGAACGATGATAAATCTAATGCACCGATACCTCCTAATGGAGAGAACGCCGACCGTCCTGTCCTACCCGCTAATCCTCCAAGGATACAAACGCGTAACCGCATTATTGTTGATATTGATGAACCATATCAACACTTCCAAAACCGAGCCGCAATTCAACTTCCTTTACCTCGTAGGAACGATTTGAGAAAAAACCTCAAATCATTGCTCTGATAAAGAAAAATCAATTTCATGGAGTTACTACCGAGCATCTGATGGAACAAATCGAGTTGTTCGAAGAGATTTGTAGCACGACAAGAACAAACCAAGTTCCCGCCGATTATGTGAAGTGTAAGCTTTTTCCCTGTACTTTAGCCGATAAAGCTCACCGTTGGTTGAAATCTTTGCCTGCAGGATCTATTACTAATTGGGAAGAGTGCAAAGCCGCCTTCCTAAACCATTTGTACACCAAGTCGAGATCCAACTTATTGAGAAACAAAATTCAAAGTTTTCATCAACAACCGGTAGAATATTTCCATGAAGCGTGGGAACGTTTCAAGGAGTACGAGAGAGATTGCCCTCACCATGCTTTTTCCGGTATAAATTTGCTCAACACTTTATACCAAAGCTTATTACCGAAATATCAACTTTCTCTCGACACTGCCAGCAATGGAGATTTTTTCATGAAGACCATCAACCAAGGAAGAGTTCTCATCGAGAATCTTGCTATGGCTAATAGAAAAAATTCTCCTGACTATGATAGATCGACTAGATCGAATGCATCAGAATCCAAGGAGATAGCCGAGCTAAAAAACATGATGAATCATCTTCTCAAGAAACAAAACCTCCAAGTACACGCTTGTGAAGCTAACTATGGAGGCGAAGACGATGCTTACTACGAACCCGAAAACAACGGTTCATATTCTCAAGAAGTAGAAGTTAACTATGTGGGAGCTCAAAATTCCTATCAAAGCCGTTTCAACAACGGATTCAACAACAACTTCCGCAACGCCAAATTCAACAATCTCTCATATCGAAATCAGAACGTGGAAAACTCTAAGACCAGCTCTATCATCAACAATCCAAGCCCTTTCAAAACCGTTTCCAAAATGGGAACTATGGAGGAAATGGGAACTTCAAACCACAACCACTGATATACTCATATATTGCATGTTTAGCATGAAGTTCATTTTAGAGTTTTATGTAATTCACATGCATAATCATGGTCTAGTCTTGCATTTAAGTCTCATTTAGAGTAACAGGTGTTTGCATTAGGTCTTAGTAAGTTTTGCATACATTTGGAGTGTTTTTAGGTGTCTTGGAGACAATTGGTGATCTTTGGAGCTATGGAGCATAAGAGGAATGCAAAGCCCATCCGAGACGCCAGAAAGTTGTAGCTGGACAAAGGCACTACAATATGAATCAGCCTTGATGTTCTTCATAGGAGTTGTAGAGGAATGAGTCAACTGTCTACATGAGTTGGATTCAAGCCATTTGGACATTTGGTTAAGGAGTTATCGCGGGTTTACTGAAGATGTGTCCGTCTAGCCGAGAAGCTAAAACTTCCCCCGGGAAAGTTTCTGACCTCGCTCCATCAGCAAGGTCCAATTAGGTCGGTCTTGGGACAGGGATTCCCCGAGATTCCGACCGGCCCGAAAAAGAAAATCTGACCGTCCCGAAGGAGCGCGGTCCTTGGCTAAATTTCCCCCGGAGGAAATCTGACCTACCCAATCAGCAAGGTCGGTTTTGGACGGTTAGGAATTTCTTCCCCAAAAAGATCTAACTAAACCGGGTCGGAACCCGGTTTGTTCCGGGTCGACCCGGTCAAACAATATTCACTATAAACACAACTTTACCTAATTTTTGCCACTTATGCTTTTTCTTATGCTAAAAAAACCGTTACCTTTGAGAGAGTTTGAGATTTGTAAGAAGGATCTTTTGATTTATGCAATTTAGTATTTATTTCCATCAACCTCTTCCATCTATCTTCTTTCTATCTTTATTATTCAAACATCCATCCATGGAATCATCCTCTATCCACATCGATTTTGAGGTGTTCTTGATAGATCTTGAGTAGTTTATAGGATCTTGAGATGTGGTAGATTTGGGTGATCTAAGGCTTGATTAGTGGTGTTTAGGGTTAGATTATCTTATATTCCTTCTTGTCTAGTGACCCCTATGCTAGATCTAGCTTGAAAGAGTGGATCTAGATCATAAGGCATTTCATGCACACCAAGTGTTTGATGAAACGCCTTGATGAACTAGACAAGAGACTTGTGTTCCCAACCTAAGACATTAGTTGTTTAGGGCATATCTTTGGTTGATCTTGTTATGATTCTTAATGCTTGCTAGTTATTAATCCACAAATGATGATTTGCTAATGGACTTGATAACTAGCATAGTGATTAGTTGCTTGAAAGAGAACTAATCAAGATTAGAGGTCTATTACCTAGGAATTAGCTTCTTTGAGTAAATGAACACCATTAATTGGACTTGGATCACCTTATATCAACAACCTCATCTCTAGTTCCGCTTTTGTTATTTGAATTACCACTTGCTTAGTATTGTTTTAGGTTCTTTGAATTTAGATACTTAGCCAATAAATCACTTTGTTTAGCTTAAATTACTAAAAGCACCTTGCATTCTTAGTGATTAGGATAAATCCCTTTATGGATTGATAACCTTCATACTACACGTATTGGAGTTATTGATACCTCCTAGAGATTAAAAAGTCTTGTATCAACCACCTTTCAACGCTCAATGATTTTATCATATTTTACTCTTGTTAGCATGCACTTTACTTAATATTTTGAGTCACATTCATGAATAATCATAGTTTTCCTTAGTACTTTAGTCTTAATTTGAGTTTAGGTTGTTTGCATTAGGTCCTAGTGAGTCTTGGAGTGTTTTCTAGGTACTTTGAGGCATTTTCGAAGGTGACTGGAGAACTTGAAATGGAGTACACCCAGCCTTGAAGCAATAGAAGAAAATTGAGGGAAAAGACCATTTCTATATCACTGTACCGGCCGGCGTCCATCCTTTCCGTCTGTTCGGTATTGAGGCAGGCACATGTACCGGCACAGATTTTCCCCTCTTTGTGCCGGGAAACTTTCAATTGGTATTTTCCATGACTCGTCTTGTGTCGGCTAAAATCTTTTCGCCGTTCATCCGGTGTTGTCCGTCCGGATTGGAGGCAGGGACGTATGCCGGACAGGACTACTTCCTTGTGCCATGCACATTTCTTTGACTTGTGCCGGCTGAGCTCTCATCCAGCGTACATCCGGTATTGGGATAGGGGGCTGTACCGGCCTAGACTTCCCCCTTTGTGTCGGCTGACTTCCATCCGGCGTGCACTTTCCTTGAGCTTGTGTCGGCTAAGCGTCCACCCGGCGTCCATCCGGTATTGCCTGTTCGGTATTGGGACAGGGGGCTGTACCGGCCCAGATCTTCCCCTTGTGCCGGCTACTTCCTTCCGGTACAAGTCACGAAGTTAGGGCGACAAGGAGGAATTTCCATGTACATTTAGCTCCATCATCACGGAGTTAATCTAGGAATAGGCTAGATAGGTTGGCGGTTCTTGGTTTAAGTTTGGGGGAACGGTTTGGAAATTTAGTGAACGGATGTGTTTGGAATAGATTTTGGAATGGGAAAGATGAATAAGGAGAAGGGAAAAGGGGATCGAATTTATGAATTGGTTGGTGCAAAATTATAAGACTAGCTCTAAGAATAAGATAGCCTCAAGAGATCCAAAGAAAAAGAAGAAAGCCGAAAAGGCCAAAGCATCAAAGAAGAAAAAGAGGCGTGAACAAAAATGAAGAAAAAGGAGAGCTTAGTCACAACAAAGAAGCACCAAACCATGAGAAGAAGGTGAAGTGAAAGGACAAGAAGCATGTGTGGGTTTAAGAAGGCAAATGCCTTAAGATGAAAAGGGTAGCTTAGGATGTGGGCACAAACGGGTTAGAAGGCTTTAGGTTAGAGACACTCTAGGCATTTGAGTAGATGAGAATTCTCCCTTGTATGCATATGTTGCCTTTTACCTTTAACATTTTGCTAAAGTTTCCTCTTTCCATGAGAGATCCTTATACTTGATTACCCATGCATGATAATGAGGTCATCTTCATCTCGTAACCTAACCCTTAGCCAAACGAATTCATTTGATCTTGCATAAACATGATTAACGCTTATTACACTTAATCAATGTCAAGGGGTTGGAGGATTTGAAAGTTTGTGTAGGTTGAGGTTCGAATGTAAGTCATGTAAGGATAAGTGTGGCTAGTCACTTTTGAGTAAGTTGTTTGATCGCATCAAGAAGTTTGCAACTTGGACATTGGGCTCGGATTCTTTTTATGGCACCTTCGGATTTGAACTCCCATATTCTAGTCTTCTCCCTTTGCCTATCCTTGTTTGCTTGAGGACAAGCAAGGGTTTAAGTTTGGGGGAATTGATATACTCATATATTGCATGTTTAGCATGCATTTCATTTTAGAGTTTTGTGTAATTTGCATGCATAATCATGGTCTAGTCTTGCATTTAAGTCTCATTTAGAGTAATAGGTTTTTTCATTAGGTCTTAGTGAGTTTTGCATACATTTGGAGTGTTTTTAGGTGTCTTGGAGACAATTGGTGATGTTTGGAGTTATAGAGCATAAGAGGAATGCAAAGCCCATCCGAGACGCCGGAAAGATGTAGCTGTACGAAGGCCCTCCAATATGAATCAGCCTTAATTCTCTTCATAAGAGTTGTAGAGGAATGAGTCATATGTGTGCAGGAGTTCGATTCAAGCCATTTGGACATTTGGTTAAGGAGTTATTGCGGGTTTACTGAAAACATGTCCGTCTGACCGAGAAGCTAAAACTTCCCCCGGGAAAGTTTCTGACCTCGCTCCATTAGCAAGGTCCAATTTGGTCGGTCCTGGGACAGAGATTCCCCGAGATTCCGACCGGCCCGAAAAAGAAAATCTGACCGTCCCGAAGGAGCGCGGTCCTTGGCTAAATTTCCCCCGGAGGAAATCTGACCTACCCAATCAGCAAGGTCGGTTTTGGGCGGTTAGGAATTTCTTCCCCAAAAAGATCTAACTAAACCGGGTCGGAACCCGGTTTGTTCCGGGTCGACCCGGTCAAACAATATTCACTATAAACACAACTTTACCTAATTTTTGCCATTTATGCTTTTTCTTATGCTAAAAAAACCGTTACCTTTGAGAGAGTTTGAGATTTGTAAGAAGGATCTTTTGATTTATGCAATTTAGTATTTATTTCCATCAACCTCTTCCATCTATCTTCTTTCTATCTTTATTATTCAAACATCCATCCATGGAATCATTCTCTATCCACATCGATTTTGAGGTGTTCTTGATAGATCTTGAGTAGTTTATAGGATCTTGAGATGTGGTAGATTTGGGTGATCTAAGGCTTGATTAGTGGTGTTTAGGGTTAGATTATCTTATATTCCTTCTTGTCTAGTGACCCCTATGCTAGATCTAGCTTGAAAGAGTGGATCTAGATCATAAGGCATTTCATGCACACCAAGTGTTTGATGAAACGCCTTGATGAACTAGACAAGAGACTTGTGTTCCTAACCTTAGACATTAGTTGTTTAGGGCATATCTTTGGTTGATCTTGTTATGATTCTTAATGCTTGCTAGTTATTAATCCACAAATGATGATTTGCTAATGGACTTGATAACTAGCATAGTGATTAGTTGCTTGAAAGAGAACTAATCAAGATTAGAGGTCTATTACCTAGGAATCAGCTTCTTTGAGTAAATGAACACCACTAATTGGACTTGGATCACCTTATATCAACAACCTCATCTCTAGTTCCGCTTTTGTTATTTGAATTACCACTTGCTTAGTATTGTTTTAGGTTCTTTGAATTTAGATACTTAGCCAATAAACCACTTTGTTTAGCTTAAATTACTAAAAGCACCTTGCATTCTTAGTGATTAGGATAAATCCCTTTATGGATTGATAACCTTCATACTACACGTATTGGAGTTATTGATACCTCCTAGAGATTAAAAAGTCTTGTATCAATTTGGCGCCCTTGCCATATTGGGATTTGTTTTAACATTGAGATTTAGGTTCTTTGTGAGATTAAGCCTTATTTGCTACCAAGTTACTAATCTTGTTTGCTTCCAAGTGCTCTTTCTCTCTATAGGTGCATGCATACCCGTTTCCGTGGCAATACTAACCTAGTAGAACCTAGGGATGACATTGATCAACTTGAGAGAGGTTACAGAGCAAGACGAAACCGAGGTAGAATTCAAGAAGAAGTTGGTAACGATATGGAAGATCTTCATGATATTCCACTCGGGAACGTTCATGAGAACATTCCCCACCAAAGTAATGGTGGGAATGGCAACAACCAAGGAGGTGGTGGCAATGGAAACTATCACCAACCAAACCGCCCCAACCATCCACCAAGAGCTAGACACGTCGTTGGAGAGGGTGATGCCGCTAATGCTCACCAAAACCGGCAAGGCATTCAAGCTCCACCGGTGGAAAACAACAACTTTGAGGTCAAACTCGGGTTAATCAACATGGTTCAAGCTAACAAGTTCCATGGGTTGTCAATGGAGGATCCTCTATATCACATTGACCAATTTGACCGGATATGTGGTCTCACTAAGATCAATGGGGTCTCCGAAGACGGTTTCAAGCTTCGTCTCTTCCCGTTCTCTTTAGGTGACAAGGCTCACCAATGGGAAAAGAACTTGCCTCAAGGATCTATTACTTCATGGGATGATTGCAAAAGGGCGTTTCTAGCCAAAGTCTTCTCACCGTCTAGAACCGCCAAACTTCGCAATGAGATATCTAGCTTCAAACAACGGTCTATTGAGTCTTTCAACGAGGCTTGGAAGAGATTTAGAGGCTACACTTCTCAATGCCCACATCATGGCTTCTCCAACGCCTCTCTCCTTAGCACTATTTACCGAGGTGCTTTGCCTAAGATCCGTATGATACTTGACACGGCTTCAAATGGTAATTTCCTAGCTAAGGACGTAGAGGATGCTATGGAGCTCGTGGAGAACTTAGCTACTAGTGATGGGACGTATGGGGATGATTATGACCGTGCTTCAAGGACTACTAGTGAATTTGACGAGAACAAGAGAGCCAAAGACATGAAAGCCTTGAATGAGAAGTTGGATAAGCAAGCCTCTATGATAGACAAGCTTCTTGCCTCTCAAAAAGAATCTCAAAAGGCTGTCCATTTCATTGGTGACTACGAGAACAATCAAGCTTACTATCAAGAGGAAGTCGTGGAAACACAAGAGGAAGTGAACTACGTGGGGAACCAAGGTAACTTCAAAAGAAAAGGGTTCAACCAAACCTATAGGAATCCACAAGACCAACTCTACCCTCAACAATCCACTCAAGCTCAAGGAGTTCCACAACAACAATTCCAATCTCAAGGTCAACCTTCTAACTCCAACCAACAAGGGTATGTCCAAAGGAACCAATTCCAAGGAAACCAAAGTGGATTCCAACCAAAAGCCCCACCCGGTTTTCAAGGTCAGCAACAAGGGTTTATACCCCAAGGTCAACCACCTACGTCTAAACCGCAAGAGCTTGACTTGGCCTCCATGTTCTAAAAACTAATCAAGGGCCAAACGGAAACCACTAACAAGGTCATTTGCTCTTACAATGATCTTAATAGCAAGTTTAAGGCATTGAGCTCAAAGGTGCAACTAATGGAGCAAAGGAATGCCGCCCCTTCTTCACATCATCCTCAAAGCTCCTCAAATGGAAAGGCCATACTAACCTCTAAAGAGTCTTGCAACACATTTTCCACACTTAAAGAGCAAGATCACATTATTGAGGAGTTCCTCGGGTTATTCTCTAGCCTCAACGAGGATATTGAGGAACAAGGTGTGGAGGTGACCCTTGGGAGTGAGAATGATATGATGTTGGTTGGAGAAAAGAGTAACAAGGTTGAGAAGTCCATCAAGGACTTGGTTAAAGTGAAAAACGTGGAGACACTTATTGAGTCAAAGAGAGAGCATCCACCTCCATATGAGCCTCCACTTCCATTTTCCGGTTGTTTCCTCAACAAGGCACAAGAGAAAGTGCCTCCAAGAACAACAAGGATCGAGCCTAAGACTCTCCCAAAGCTTGGAAACCACGGAAAATTCTCAATATCTTGCACACTTGGACTCTTGGAAGTTGATGATGCTTTGTGTGACTCGGGCTCAACAGTTAATGTCATGACTTTGGAGATGGCCAAAAGTCTTGGGATAGATAAGTTGAACGATTACCCCTCCACCATCACATTTGGAGACTCTTCTACGAAGAAACCTCTTGGCTTGGTTGAAGACTTTCCTCTCATAATTGGAAAGAGTCTTGTACCAACGGATTTCGTTGTAATGGAGATGGCACCAAACATAAAGCTCCATCTACCCCTCGGGACTCTATTCCTCAACACAACCGGTGCAAGCTTGGACTTCATAAACAAGAGAGTTGTTCTTAAGAACGTGGATGATAAGAAGTTCTGCACAATGATGCCTTCTTCCACCGCTATTTGTGGGTCTATTATTTGTGGGGACAATGAAGCCAAAGGCCAGAAGGTTGAGTATGTGGGCGTATGTGGGACGGTGAGTATTGGAAGGGTTGAAAAAGCCCTAGCTCTAGATGGAAGTTGCTTGTATTCCCTCTTTCACACCATGACGGAGAATGATGTTGAGGATAGTAATGGTGTAAAGAAGAAGACAAAAGCCAAGGCTAAAATGGGAAACGAATCAAGAAAGCTCGAAGGGTTTAGGTCCGAGCCTTCCATGATGAATCTCACTCCATGGAAGCACAAAGATGGAGTGATTGAGTACAAGATCAAGTGCAAAGGCCGAACCAAGCCCTTTGCCTCGTTCAAAGCATTTCTCACTCCGGAGCTCAAAGAACAAGGTGAAGCCGGTCTTCCAGAGGTCATGAACAAGGTCCTCCAACTTGAGCTCATGGATCCGCCTTGGAGTGCTCACACTCCTCCATTACCCGCCTAAAAAGGTAACAAACGTCGAACTTAGTGACGTTAAACAAAGTGCTCTTGGGAGACACCCCAAGGTTATCCTTGTACATATTTCCTTTTATGCTTTTCTTTCGTTGTTAGTTCCTTTTGATGGGTTTTCTTAGTGCGAGTAGGTTTTCGATGGCCATATGGGCATGAACTTATTGACTAAAGTTCTTAGGATGAGGTGATGGAATATGGCGTCCCTTGATCCCTCTTGCCCCCTCCATCCTTTTCCAAGGTAACACTTCAAACTTTGTATATAGCATTTAGAATCAAATATTTTTCCTTCTTTCATGCATTGCTTAACTCTTCCATAAGCTTCTATTACACAAGGGACTGTGTAATTTAAGTTTGGGGGAGGGTTTGTGTGTTATCTAACATCGTTTTTGGTGTCCTTATTTTGATATTTTGCACCTTGAGTCTCATGCATATCATGCATTTTCAATAAATTTGAAAATTTTGAACTTTTGAACTTTTGTGCATTCATATAGGATTGAGTCTATATGCATAGCATATAAGGTAGCTTTGCATGAGCATTAGGAGCAATGATAGATTTGTCCTTGTAAAGTGCCTTATTAAGAGTCTAGTCCAATGCCATTGTTGCTAGTTACTTGATGCTTTGATCTCGTGTAGAAATTAAGAACGAACCATGCCTTGATCTCAAGTCTTATTGTTCTTGCCTTGATTGAAGCAAACCTTGACTTGAATTCAACCCCATCTAAGTGATAACCTTAATTTTGACTTGTAAATATTGTGTTCATGCATTTTTGAATGAATTTGTGGATCACTTCATACATATTTGGATAATCTTTTCCTTTTCACCACTCTTGTTTATCCAAGTAGCCATATCCCATCATTGGAATGGTTTCCCTTACCCTAACCTCAACCTTCTTTCTAGCCATTGATATTCGTGTGTGATTGGTGAGGCCTTCTTTTGAGCAAACTTGGCAAAAAGTGTTAGGTTTAGGGCGACAAGGAGGAATTTCCATGTAGATTTAGCTCCATCATCACAGAGTTAATCTAGGAATAGGCTAGATAGGTTGGCGGTTCTTCGTTTAAGTTTGGGGGAACGGTTTGGAAATTTAGTGAACGGATGTGTTTGGAATAGATTTTGGAATGGGAAAGATGAATAAGGAGAAGGGAAAAGGGGATCGAATTTATGAATTGGTTGGTGCAAAATTATAAGACTAGCTCTAAGAATAAGATAGCCTCAAGAGATCCAAAGAAAAAGAAGAAAGCCGAAAAGGCCAAAGCATCAAAGAAGAAAAAGAGGCGTGAACAAAAATGAAGAAAAAGGAGAGCTTAGTCACAACAAAGAAGCACCAAACCATGAGAAGAAGGTGAAGTGAAAGGACAAGAAGCATGTGTGGGTTTAAGAAGGCAAATGCCTTAAGATGAAAAGGGTAGCTTAGGATGTGGGCACAAACGGGTTAGAAGGCTTTAGGTTAGAGACACTCTAGGCATTTGAGTAGATGAGAATTCTCCCTTGTATGCATATGTTGCCTTTTACCTTTAACATTTTGCTAAAGTTTCCTCTTTCCATGAGAGATCCTTATACTTGATTACCCATGCATGATAATGAGGTCATCTTCATCTCGTAACCTAACCCTTAGCCAAACGAATTCATTTGATCTTGCATAAACATGATTAACGCTTATTACACTTCATCAATGTCAAGGGGTTGGAGGATTTGAAAGTTTGTGTAGGTTGAGGTTCGAATGTAAGTCATGTAAGGATAAGTGTGGCTAGTCACTTTTGAGTAAGTTGTTTGATCGCATCAAGAAGTTTGCAACTTGGACATTGCGCTCGGATTCTTTTTATGGCACCTTCGGATTTGAACTCCCATATTCTAGTCTTCTCCCTTTGCCTATCCTTGTTTGCTTGAGGACAAGCAAGGGTTTAAGTTTGGGGGAATTGATATACTCATATATTGCATGTTTAGCATGCATTTCATTTTAGAGTTTTGTGTAATTTGCATGCATAATCATGGTCTAGTCTTGCATTTAAGTCTCATTTAGAGTAATAGGTGTTTTCATTAGGTCTTAGTGAGTTTTGCATACATTTGGAGTGTTTTTAGGTGTCTTGGAGACAATTGGTGATGTTTGGAGTTATAGAGCATAAGAGGAATGCAAAGCCCATCCGAGACGCCGGAAAGATGTAGCTGTACGAAGGCCCTCCAATATGAATCAGCCTTGATTTTCTACATAAGAGTTGTAGAGGAATGAGTCATATGTGTACAGGAGTTCGATTCAAGCCATTTGGACATTTGGTTAAGGAGTTATCGCGGGTTTACTGAAGACATGTCCGTCTGACCGAGAAGCTAAAACTTCCCCCGGGAAAGTTTCTGACCTCGCTCCATCAGCAAGGTCCAATTAGGTCGGTCCTGGGACAGAGATTCCCCGAGATTCCGACCGGCCCGAAAAAGAAAATCTGACCGTCCCGAAGGAGCGCGGTCCTTGGCTAAATTTCCCCCGGAGGAAATCTGACCTACCCAATCAACAAGGTCGGTTTTGGGCGGTTAGGAATTTCTTCCCCAAAAAGATCTAACTAAACCGGGTCGGAACCCGGTTTGTTCCGGGTCGACCCGGTCAAACAATATTCACTATAAACACAACTTTACCTATTTTTTGCCACTTATGCTTTTTCTTATGCTAAAAAAACCCTTACCTTTGAGAGAGTTTGAGATTTGTAAGAATGATCTTTTGATTTATGCAATTTAGTATTTATTTCCATCAACCTCTTCCATCTATCTTCTTTCTATCTTTATTATTCAAACATCCATCCATGGAATCATCCTCTATCCACATCGATTTTGAGGTGTTCTTGATGGATCTTGAGTAGTTTATAGGATCTTGAGATGTGGTAGATTTGGGTGATCTAAGGCTTGATTAGTGGTGTTTAGGGTTAGATTATCTTATATTCCTTCTTGTCTAGTGACCCCTATGCTAGATCTAGCTTGAAAGAGTGGATCTAGATCATAAGGCATTTCATGCACACCAAGTGTTTGATGAAACGCCTTGATGAACTAGACAAGAGACTTGTGTTCCTAACCTAAGACATTAGTTGTTTAGGGCATATCTTTGGTTGATCTTGTTATGATTCTTAATGCTTGCTAGTTATTAATCCACAAATGATGATTTGCTAATGGACTTGATAACTAGCATAGTGATTAGTTGCTTGAAAGAGAACTAATCAAGATTAGAGGTCTATTACCTAGGAATTAGCTTCTTTGAGTAAATGAACACCACTAATTGGACTTGGATCACCTTATATCAACAACCTCATCTCTAGTTCCGCTTTTGTTATTTGAATTACCACTTGCTTAGTATTGTTTTAGGTTCTTTGAATTTAGATACTTAGCCAATAAACCACTTTGTTTAGCTTAAATTACTAAAAGCACCTTGCATTCTTAGTGATTAGGATAAATCCCTTTATGGATTGATAACCTTCATACTACACGTATTGGAGTTATTGATACCTCCTAGAGATTAAAAAATCTTGTATCAACCACCTTTCAACGCTCAATGATTTTATCATATTTTACTCTTGTTAGCATGCACTTTACTTAATATTTTGAGTCACATTCATGAATAATCATAGTTTTCCTTAGTACTTTAGTCTTAATTTGAGTTTAGGTTGTTTGCATTAGGTCCTAGTGAGTCTTGGAGTGTTTTCTATGTACTTTGAGGCATTTTCGAAGGTGACTGGAGAACTTGAAATGGAGTACACCCAGCCTTGAAGCAATAGAAGAAAATTGAGGGAAAAGACCATTTCTATATCACTGTACCGGCCGGCGTCCATCCTTTCCGTCTGTTCGGTATTGAGGCAGGCACATGTACCGGCCCAGATTTTCCCCTCTTTGTGCCGGGAAACTTTCAATTGGTATTCTCCATGACTCGTCTTGTGTCGGCTAAAATCCTTTCGCCGTTCATCCGGTGTTGTCCGTCCGGATTGGAGGCAGGGACGTATGCCGGACAGGACTACTTCCTTGTGCCATGCACATTTCTTTGACTTGTGCCGGCTGAGCTCTCATCCAGCGTACATCCGGTATTGGGATAGGGGGCTGTACCGGCCTAGACTTCCCCCTTTGTGTCGGCTGACTTCCATCCGGCGTGCACTTTCCTTGAGCTTGTGTCGGCTAAGCGTCCACCCGGCGTCCATCCGGTATTGCCTGTTCGGTATTGGGACAGGGGGCTGTACCGGCCCAGATCTTCCCCTTGTGCCGGCTACTTCCATCCGGTACAAGTCACCAAGACATGCAAGATCCAGACCCGGCCGGGTTAAGACTCGGTTTGTTCCGGGTTGACCCGGTCCGCTCAGCAACAATTATAAATATTATAAACCTAATTTTCTTTGATCTATCTTTTTCTCTAGCTAAAAACTTTCCTTTTAGGGTTCTAAGGATTTGTAAGAGATATCTCCTTTTGATTTATGCAATTTTAAGTTTGGATTTATTGATTTCTATCTTCTACCTCTTCTTTCTTAATCTTCTAATCATCTAATCATGAGATTTAACATGTTCTTCATAGAAATTGTTGGGTCCTTAATGGTTTGTGAGTAGTCTCTTAGAATCTAGGGATGGGGTTGATTTAGGGTGATCCAATGATTGATTTATGATGTTTAGGATTAGATTTATTGATTTTTCTTCTTGCTAAGTTATCTTAATGCTAGATTGTGCTTGAGAGAGTCAACCTAAACCTTAGGAAATTTCACACCCACAAGGTGTTTGATGAAATTCTCCAAAGAACTTAGTAACAGATAAACATGCTTAACCTATGAGAGTAGTTGTTTAAGGTCCTTATTGGTTGATTTGAATGTTGATTTTAATGCTTGCTAATCATCTTATCACAAATGAGAGTTTGTTCTTGATTTGGTGATTAGCAAATTGATTAGTGTCTTGAGAGAAGATTAGTCAATTTTAGTAATCTAAACCTAGGGATTAGCATTGTGTGTGTGATTGAACATCATAGATTAGTCAATGTGTTGCTCTAATTCCATAACCTCATCTTTGGATTTTCCTTTTTACAAATTTGTCAATCTCGTTTAGTGCTAATTCGATCTTGTTACTTGTTTACTTTGTTTAATTTGAATTGGGATTGCTATAATAGAAACTAAAACAACCTTTGTCTTGCTTGAATTAAGTAGCTTTATGCATTCTTAGTGATTGAGACATTAAACCCATTTGGATTGATACCTTAAATACCACAATGACATGAGTGGGATTTGAGTAATTGATACACCAAAATCTACTATCAATTTGGTGCCGTTGCCGATTGGGTTTAGTTTTCAACATTAAGATTGTAGATATCCTTGAGATTAAGCTTTCTTTTTATTTCGGTTACTAATCTTTTCAACTTCTTGATTGCTATCTCTCTCTTATAGGTGCATGCATACTCGTTCTAAAGGCTAACACAACCTTGTTAAGCCAATAGATGACATCCATCTCTTGGAATGGGGAAGTAGAGCAAGGAGAGTAAGAGAACGGATACTAAACATTGATGATTTGGGTATGCAACACGTCAACGAGCCTCCGGTTGCCCACATTGAAAACGTGGACAATGCTCAAGCACAAGGGCAAGGTGGCAATGGAAACCACCAAGCCCAAGGTGGGAACATGCAACACCAACACCCACCCGCCCAGCATGTTAGAGCACCAAACCATCCTCCACGGGCTTATAACATCGGTTGAGCGGGTGATGCCGCCAATGCACACCAAAACCGCCAAGGCATTCAAACCCCACCGGTTGAGAACAATAATTTTGAGGTGAAGCTCGGCTTGATCAACATGTTCCAAAGCAATACGTTTCATGGGCTAACTATGGAAGACCCGTTGGATCACATCGACCAATTCGATAGGATTTGTGGTCTCACCAAGATCAATGGAGTATCCGAGGATGGCTTCAAACTAAGACTTTTCCCATTCTCACTCGGAGATAAAGCTCATCAATGGGAAAAGAGTTTTCTCCAAGGGTCCATCACTTCATGGGACCAATGCAAAAGTACATTCTTAGCGAAATTATTCTCTCCTTCTAGGACGGCTAAGTTGAGAAACGAGATATCTAGCTTCACTCAAAGGACGAATGAAAGATTTAGTGAAGCTTGGGAACGTTTTAGAGGGTACACAAAGCATTGCCCACACCACGGGTTCTCGGATGCATGTCTCTTGAGTACCTTGTACCGTGGTGCCTTGCCCGATATTAGGATGCTACTAGACACAGCCTCAAATGAGAACTTCTTAGCCAAAGACGTGGATGAAGCTATGGACCTAGTGGAGAACCTTGCTCAAAGCGACGGGGCCTATGGAGATGCACTACAAGAAAACACAGTTTTTGTGACTATTGTTTGCGACTACTTTTTTTAGTCGCAAAAAAGAAGGACGATATTGTGACTGATTTGCGACTACTCATAATGCAGAGGCATAATAGTGACAAATTACCGGCTAAAAAAGGTAGTCATACAAAAGTCGCTTATTTGCGACTGTTTAAGGACTTGCAAAAGTAGTCCCAAATTTGTGACTGATTTGCTTCAGTTTAGCAACTCCACTAGATTGTTTTTAAATAAACATCAAATAATATATAAAAAATCAAAACTTACAATTTTTAAAATATAATCATTTTATAAATCCTAAATTATAAACCCTAAACCTCTAACCCTTAATCATAAACTCTAAATCTTAAATTGTAAAATATATTTTTGAACAGCTATATACCCAAAATCATTGTAAAGTGATATTCAAACATTATATGTTCTTAAAGTTTAGGGTTTATGGCATGTACACTAATTTGCAAACCCAGTTTTTGTGACCAATTTGGGACTAATTTGCGACTATTATTTAATAGTAGTCACAAAATAGTCCTAAATTTGGGACTAATTTGCAACTACACTCGATTTTGTTTTAGAAATCAATAAATTCTTAACTCAAACCACAAACTCTTAACCCTAAACCCTAAACCTCTAACACTTAATCATAAACTTGATTCAAATCTTAAATTGTAAGCAACATTAAATAATATATAAAAAATCAACACTTACAATTTTTTTAAATATAATAATTTTATAAATCCTAAATTCTAAACCCTAAGCCTCTAACCCTTAATCATAAAATCTAAATCTTAAATTGTAAAATATATTTTTGAACAACTATGTACCCAAAATCATTGTAAAATGATATTCAAACCTTATATGTTTTAAAGTTTAGGGATTAAGGTAACATGTACACTAATTTGCAAACCCAGTTTTTGTAACTAATTTGGGTCTAATTTTTAATAGTAGTCACAAAATAGTCATAAATTTGGGACTAATTTGCAACTCCAATCGATTTTTTTTAGAAATCAATAAATTATAAATCCTAAACCTCTAACCCTTAACCCTAAACCTTAAACATCTAACCCTTAATCATAAACATGATCTAAATTTTAAATTGTAAAGTAGATCTTACACATAAACATCAAATAATATACAAAAAATTCAACACTTACAAATTTTCAAATATAATCATTTTATAAATCCTAAATTCTAAACCCTAAACCTCTAACCCTTAATCTTAAACTCTAAATCTTAAATTGTAAACTATATCTTACACATAAATATCAATTAATATACAAAAATATAACACTTACAAATTTTTTATAATAATCATAACATGTATTAAGTGTTATATGTGTTTTATAAGGAATTATTTTGAAAGATAAAAATTCTCTCAAATTTTATTTATTTTTAAGTTTTAACATATTTTTGAACGGCTATATACACAAAATCATTGTAAAGTCATATTCAAACTTTCTAGGTTCTTAAATTTTAGCGTTTAGGGTAAAGATTTTTTATTGTCACAAAATAGTCCCAAATTTGCAACCGTTTAGCAACTCCAGTCAATTTTGTTTTAATAGTAGTCACAAAATAGTCTCAAATTTGCAACTTCTCTTCTTCTTCTTGTTCTTCTTCTTCTTCTAGAGGAATCTGTTGTCCAGATCTTAGGCCAGTAAGAGTCTCGTCACGTTCTCTCCTTCGCTCGCTTCACTCACCGGTAAGTCCCATCCTCCACCGTCGGTGTCTTTGCCATTTTTTTTTGTTGATTTTTGATATTCAAACGCTTGTTCGTTCTGGTGTGATGAAGGTATGAGAAGATCCATGTTTCTGCGGCGCCGGAGGAGCATATCCGCCGGCGAGGCTTCGGCGAGTGAAGATGAAGATGAAGGAGAGCAGATCTGCCGGCGGAGGAGCAGATGCGAATCGGAGGAGCAGGTTCGTGGCCTAAGCCAGACGGAGGAGCTCGCGAGGTGGAGCAGATCGGGATGCCGGTAGAGGAGCAGATCGACGCCGGAGCAGATTGACGCCGGAGCAGATCGGCGGAGGAGCAAATAGGGATGCCGGCGGAGGAGCAGATCGTAGAAGATCGTTTTTTCTTTTTTGTATTTAGATATTTGTTTTTTTATTTTAATTTTCTGTAATTAATTAATATATTAAAAAATATTTTTTTGAATTTGTTTTTTTGTTGATTTTGTTTTTTACAAGTAGTCGCAAAATCAGTCTCGAAATTAGGACTGATATTATAGTCACATATTAGTCGCAAAATAGCGACTGTTTTGCGACAACTCTATTTAGCGACCAAATATTTGAGACTAATTTTTTTAGTCCCAAAATAGTCGCAACTCTGTTTTCTTGTAATGATGATTACCACCGAGCTACAAGGACCACTAGTGACTATGATGAGCAAAAACGGGCTAAGGAGATGAAGGTTCTCAATGAAAAAATGGATAAGCAATCTTCCATGATGGACAAGCAAGCTTCTATAATTGACAAGCTTCTTAATGCTTCTAAGAAATCGGTTCATTTTGTTGGGGATTATGAGGAAAACCAAGGGAACCAAGAGGAAGAAGTGCACTTGAGCACACAATAGGAAATCAACTATGTGGGTAACCAAGGTGGCTTCCAAGGCTATGTTCCCATCCCAAGAATAACTTTCAAGGGAACCAAGGTGGGTTTCAACCAAATTAACCTTTTGCTCCACCCGGTTTCACGCAACAAGCTCAAGGCAATACGTCTACGCCTCAAGATTTTTATATGAAGAACATGCTTCAACAACTTCTTCAAGGTCAAGCCAATGGCGCAATGGATATAAGTAAGAAGATGGCGGAGATCCATAACAAATTGGATAGCTCTTATAATGATCTCACATCTAAGTTTGAGACATTGAGATCCAAAATAAACACCTCGAAGGCAAGAGTGCTTCTTCTTCTACTTGTCCTCAAAGTACATTGTCGGGCAAACCCGAAACTAATCCCAATGAATATTGCAATGACATCACCCATCGAAATGGAAAAGAACGACCACCGCGAGATGCCCCTTAGTTAGTCAATGAGGACATTGAAGTTCAAGGTGGGGAGGAAGTGCTTGAAACCGATGAAGTTGTGGTTAAGGAAAGTTTTGTGGGTAATGAAGACAAGGGTAAAGGAGTTGTTGCTCAATAAAATACCAAGGAGAAGCCCAAGAGGAAAGAAACTTTGTTCGTTCCACCGCCCTATGAGCCCAAACTTCCATTTTCGGGCCGCTTCAAGAAGCAATTGTTGGAAAGTATAGAGCGGTCTTTGATAGGCAAATGGAGAAGGTAGAGATCACTGTGCCTTTAATCGATGCTTTTCTCCTTGTGCCTCTATACGCCAAGTTTCTCAAGGATGCCATCAAAGAAAGGACCAAGGAGATGGAGAGTATGGTCGTCCTCACACATGAATGTAGCGGTATTATCCAAAAGAAGGTGGTTCCAAAGAAGCTTAGTGATATAGGGAGTTTCACTTTGCCATGCACACTTTGAACATTGGTGTTCAAGAATTGTTTGTGTGATCTTGGAGCTAGTGTTAGTCTAATGGCGTTCTCCATCGCCAAGAAGTTGGGCTTTACCAAATACAAAGCGTGTCGGATCTCTCTAGTCCTCGCGGATAGGGGTATAAGGATCCCAATGGGTCTACTTGAGGATTTGCCCATCATGGTTGGAGACTTCATAGTGCCAACGGACTTTGTTGTCTTGGAGATGGATGAGGAACCCAAAGATCCCCTAATATTTGGTAGGCCTTTCTTGGCCAGTGCGATTATTGATGTGAGAAAGGGCAAGATCGACCTCCACTTAGGTAAGGATGAGGTTCTTGAGTTTGATATACACGATGTGATGAAAATGCCCACCATTGATAGCCAAGTCTTTTACATCGAAGTGATAGATGAGCTAGCGGATGAGCTCTTGGAAGAATTGAATCTTGAAGACCATTTCCAAGTTTCTTTGACCAAAGATCATGGAGAGCATGGGTATCGACATGAAGCAAGTGAGGGTTAGAAGATGCTCTTGGATTCACACAAGCCCAAGGATGAAGAGACACCATTTGTGGATTTGCGTCATCAAGGGACGAAGTGTGAAGACGGTTCTACAAGGGTTTGGGTTGAAGAAGATTTTGTGTTGGGTATAAAGCAAGGAGAGGATGTGCTTGAGGCTAGAAATGGTAAGTATATCATTGAGGATGATTGGAGTGAGCTAAAAGCCCCAAAGGTGGACCTCAAATCGCTTCCCGTTGGGCTAAGGTACGCGTTTCTCGGTACCAATTCTTCTTATCCGGTGATAGTTACTGATGAGCTTAGTGAAGATGAGATTTCCACCCTTTTGAGAGAATTGAGAAGATTTAGAAAATCCATTGGTTATTCACTTAATGATATTAAAGACATTTTCTCATCTCTTTGCACACATAGAATCCATCTAGAAGAAGAATCGATGACTTCTATCGAACATCAAAGAAGGTTAAACCTTAATTTAAAAGAGGTTGTCAAGAAAGAGATTCGTAAGCTTCTAGATGCGAGGATCATCTATCCTATCTCTGATAGTACTTGGGTGTCCCTGGTCCATGTGGTGCCTAAAAAAGGTAGAATCACGGTAATAAAAAACAAAAAGATGAACTAATTCCAACTACGCTATCACCGGTCATAGGATGTGTATGTATTATCGAAAACTTAACTCCGCCACTAGAAAATATCATTTTCCCATATCATTTATTGATCAAAGGCTTGAAAGACTTGCAAACCACCCATATTATTGTTTTCTAGACGGGTACTCGGGATTCTTTCAAATCCCGATTCACCCTAATGATCAAGAGAAGACGACATTTACATGCCCTTATGGTACATTTGCTTATCGAAAGATGCCATTTGGGATATGTAACGCACCTGCAACCTTTCAAAGGTGCATGTTGTCGATCTTCTCGGATTTGATTGAAAATATGGTTAAAGTTTGTATGGATGACTTTTCCGTGTATGGTTCTTCATTTGGTGTGTGTTTGTCAAATCCTTGCAAGGTAATAACTAGGTGTGAGGACGCGAATCTTGTCTTGAATTAGGAGATGTGCCACTTCATGGTTCGAGAAGGGATTGTTATTGGGCACAAAATCTCGGAGAAGGGTATTGAGGTAAACAAAGCAAAGATTGAGATCATGATGAATTTGGAACCGCCAAATTCGGTGAAAGGGATCCGAAGCTTCTTGGGACACACAGGTTTCTATAGACGGTTCATAAAAAACTTCTCCAAGATAGCAAGACCTCTCACTAAGCTTCTATGCAAGGAGACCGCTTTTGTGTTTGATAAAGAATGCCTCGATGCATTTTTGGAGATCAAGAAGGCGCTTGTGAGTGCACCAATAGTCCAAGCACCGGATTGGGAGTTGCCCTTTGAAATCATGTGCGATGCAAGTGATTACGCGGTTGGAGCGGTCCTTGGTCAAAAGATAGATAAGAAGCTCCACGTGATCTATTACGCTAGTAGGACGCTTGATGACACACAAGGGAGATATGCAACCACGGAAAAGGAGCTCCTAGCGGTTTGATTTATGTGTTTAACCACTCAGTCAATTAAAACTAAATCTCACACTACCGCAATCATAACGATTGTCAATGCAGTACTTTAGGATCAAATCCACAGAGACCACTGTTACACTACAATTCTCACAATTATGAAACTAAGCTAAGACAAGATTATATTTGGTTCTAGAAAGAGTAACGAATGCAATTTAAAATATGTAAATTCAATAAAGGGAAAGCGTTAGGTCAAGGGTTTGTTCTTAGGAATCCAGAGATCACGAATCAGACAACTATTCAAGAAATAATTAAACACAAGTTTCACACTCAAATATATATATTAACCAATCCACTCTCATGCTCATGGCTACTAAACCTAGCACCTAATCCACTGTAGTGCTCATAGAATTCTAGGTCAGCATTAAGGAGCAGGTTCAATATGTTCACGAATCGCCTTAGCGTCAACTATTGTAGGCTAAGGACAATTCGCTCGCTTATGTTCTTTCTATGCAACCTAATCCACTCTCGTGCTCATAGGCTATCAATACCCTAATCCACTCTCGTGCACATAGGTTAACAATACCCTAATCCACTCTCATGCTCACCCTAGTTCATAGACCTAGCGGTTAGCTCAAGCCTAAGCAATAAACACAACAATAAGCAAAAACCACAAAAGATAAATCCTTATTTGTGTCTAATTCAATGATTCATGGATCCCTTCGAAACTCCTAACCTAACTATGGAACTACTTATACATGGTAATGGAGAACAAGCAAAGAGATGAAGAACTCATGATATATAAAAAGAGGGAAAGGGTTTAGAATTCTTCTCAATAAATGTAGAGATTCTTCTCCAAAGCTTACAATGATCAAGAGCAAAAAATTCTGAATATAAAATAAAGCGTAGCCGTCAAAGAGGCTAAAAAAGAGTATATATAGGTCCTAGGTCGAATTAAGTCGAAACATGCAGTTTCCGGGGCAAAACAGGAAATTCAGAAATTTTCTTTTTCTTCTCGTAGGCACGCATCGACCGATGCACTTCTTGCACCGGTCGATTCCAATCTCTCGGGCAAGCCCGAACCGACCGATGCACTCCTTGCATCGGTCAATTCTCCTTCATTGAGTGGTGTTTGCATCGACCGATTCTGCCCTTTTCTTCACGGTTCCATGCGTTTTTGCCCGCATAACTCCAATTTCTTTTTTAGACGCCTTTTTACCTGAGATAACTAAATATAGGACTAAAAGACTCTAAAAACGAACTTTGGCTCGATAAAACATTTGAAAGGAATACTAATCATGCATTAGAAAACGACAAAAACCAAGCATATCAATTCCCCAAGACTTTGTCTTTTGCTTGTCCTCAAGCAAACAGAAAACTAAGTAAGAAGAAAAAGTTTGAAAAAGCACGGAGACTCACATTTCCTTTAGAATTCTGTAATGACAATTACCTTAGTAATCCACTTATTGCCGAACTAGCTTTAGATCGAACCACCATGTACTTCTCTGGAAGCATCGCAACTTTCCCAGATTCAACACATAGTCTCAGAGAATAATTCAATAGCTATCATTTCTGGGTCTCATCAAAGACCATAGTGCCAAGAACCTTCTCTACTCTTTCCCTTTCGATACTATGACAAGACGATCACACAACCTTTGGTACTTTTTCCCTCCCCCAAACTTATTTTTTTCTCACTTTCTTTTCGTAGGGTCAATGGCTGATGGAACACGAGTATTGATGGTTTTTGCCATTGAATCCCCGGTTCATTTTAGTGCCACCCTTTTTATTATAAGGTGTAGGCGAATAGTGGTATCTCTGGAAATTTTCCTAACCTCGCTTCCAACCTTAGTGTGATCATCTCTTTCGAAGTAAAATAATGGGGTCGATGGAAATTTTCCTAGACCTTTACTCGAAACAAAATCATTTCATCATTTCATCTTTTCTGCTTTTTATTTTAAATAAGGGGGAGGAGTACTATACTTTCACACATGTCATCTTGTCAGGTACGAATGAGGAGTCAAGCTCTGAAGACATTAATCACGATGATGAGGTAAAAAGAAGAGCGCAGAAATTAGCTCAAGCTTTTTGAATTTTTCTGGAAACATGGATGCATCTGTTTGACTGGTCAACCTTTAGATTTTTCATTAGTCTGATCTAAAGCTAGCCTTGCAACAATGGTTACTTAGATGCAAATCACATAAAAATTCAAAGGTCGTGGTCATAATCTCCAACAAGTTTTGACTCAAAAAAACAAAATGACTCAAAGAAAACATCAAAATGACTCAAAAGGAAAAACAAAAGAAAGAAAATAGCGTTAGTTAACGACAAAGACCCTCCCCTAGACTTACTTCACACCGTCTCGGTGTGAAAATAAAGCAAGAATAAGGCCAAACAGACTCAAGAAAAATATAAAATAAAAGAGAAGAAAATAAAGCTAAAGATAGAAGATGATACTGACATCAGTTGTCCTCCGAACTACCGCTCGCATCCTGTCCTACAGTGCCCCTCCTCCTAGGTAATCTTGCACCGGATGGGTTGGAACCACTCGATCCAGCAAAATCAGACATGCGTCCAAAAACGTCAGGCTCGTGCTCAGTGTCGTGCTTGCCAGCAGCTGGCTCATCATCACGATCGTCGGTAGTGGCAGATGGCCTAAAGCAGGTAGGTGTCATGGGAACTCGTATCCGCGATAGTGCTCCCCAAATCCTCTGCAGCATGGTGTTGTTCTTATGTAGTCCCTCACTGATATATCCCCATTTCTCTGAATCGTCGCACTCGAACGGGCCAGGGGCCCCAAAAATGTACGCACTGCAATCCGTAGGAAGAAAGTACTCTGTCTAGGCAGGGACGTCATCTGGAACGCCCTTACAGAACTCCTCTGGTATGCTGGATGCAGATGCTCTGGCAGAGGAGCGAGAAACTCTAGCTGATGATCCCCTGCGTCTGCGGGGGCATCAGAAGGAGTGGATAACAACATGTGCTCTGGGGGCATTCAAGCAATGTGCGCTCCGTTCTCCAATGTGGTCTGCTCTGGAGCGGGCAGCTGAAAGTACATGAGTTCTCCATCCGGACCCTGGAACTGATAAACAAGGTTTTTCACGAGGATATGACTAGTACGGGAAAAGGACTCATACATGGCACCTAGCTTGCAGTCATCAGTGTGCCTCGGTATGTTGAGGTGATCGAAGACAGGTGTGAGAAGAGCTCCAACGTACTCCTTTTTTCCACCACCAGAAAGACCTCTAGTCTTCTTTCATACACAGGCTTGAGCGACGATGGCTCCGAGGTTCACTTTGTGAATTTGGGGAAGAGGACGGGGAACTTGTAGTACATGTCTGGCGCAACCCCGTAGTAGAGCATACTGAGCTTGTATGTACGCATAGCCCCGGTCTCATCCCTACCAAACAGGATGTGGTTAAAGATCTTTGCAAATACCTTGAGTGCGGGATTACGGATGCTCGACTGCTTCGAGTAGTTATTGTCATACCTCCCGCTAGCTATCTTTTCCCAAAAACTATGTGCGTTCGGGAACTCAGGAAAAGAGACTTCCTCGTGGCTTGTCTCGAAACCATATAAGGTGCAGAGAACATGGATGGGAATGTGATAGGGGATGCCATGTGCGAAGAACCAGAGTGTTCCTTCACTGGCGATCGGTTCTCTCGGGTTCTCGTATCTCAACTCAGCTGATGCTAAGAATTGGCGGGTTAACTCAGGATCGAAGCTGTGAAATTGAGAGGCTAACAGTCCCAAACCAGCACGCTCAATCAAGAGCTCTATATCCTGCCTTATACCCATCGCGACCAACGTGCGGGTGCATACAAAGGGCATGGCTCGCATCTCCACGTTCAGCAGCCCATTGTAGAACAGGCTCTCGTATTTTCCCATTTGTTGGAGAGCGTCCGGTTCTGATACACCTTATCTTTCTGTATATCCTTCTTGGTCATCATAGGAACTGAAAAAGGTGTACCATCGGGTCTAGGCCAAGGTGCCTTGCACTTAACTTGAGATTCGAGTCCCTTTCCTTTGTCCGCAATCGCGTCCGTCGACGGAGTCTATTGCGTGCTCGGCCTACTAGTCCGTCTCATTGTCCTGGAAAACGAACAACAAAATTTTTCAAAATGAGTTCCAGGTGCAATGATTAGCACACAATTATATCAAGATGTTGTTGTGCGATATCGAATTGCATTTAGCGTTATTAAACAGTCACAACATTACATCGCAACTATGTAATTCTAGAAAAGTGAACTGTATGAACTCGACGAACTCAAAGACACTCATAAATATTCGAAATTTAAGAGTTCATGCAAGCGCGATTCGATACAAGTCTAGAAAAATTCAATCACGCTAAGGAACACATCCAATTCGCACAAGGACAAAGGCAAATCCGATTTGTACACAAACCCGCAAACCCTAGGTTTTGAAATTTTCACAAATTTCCCATAAACTATAGAATGGTGTGGCCGAAATTCATGCATGTTAGTCTAGCAATGTAAATTACCTAAGGAATCTAACCAAGGATTCACAAAATTGAAACAACAAACCTTTGGTGATTTACCCATTAAAATCGGACGTCATACCTTTGTTAATCGAGAAATCTGGGTTTGGAGTTTTGTAGAGCACAGAAAATCGATGGGGATAGATACCAAAATCGTCCAAATCCGTTGAGAATCAAAGAAGTTATGGGTAATTGAATATTTTTTGTTCTTGAGAAAAAGAATGAGAGCATAAACCGATTTTAAAGAGGAGAGGAGAGTAAAAAACCATGCCTTCTCACCTTCTCAGATCCCCTTTACCTTCATCCATGCCTTGTCGACGTTCGCGAGACACATTCTCCTATTCGGCCAACCCATAATGGCTCCTGTTGTTGCTAAGAATGGTCTTCCAAGAGGTAGAGGTTCATTCTTCATTCCACGGATTCTTGCAACTTGAAAATCTACCGGGACGATGCAATTTCCAAACTTCAAAGGAAGATTCTCGATCATGCCAACCGTAGTGGTGGTTGAGCCATATTCAAGCCCGATTCTCATCCTCGAGGGCTTCATGTTGTCGATCTTCAAAAGTCTTGCATCCGTCTCTGACATAAGGTTTATTGCGGCTCTTGAATCACACATAGCATTGTTGAAGTTGGAGCCGAAGATTTCGCATGGAACGACGACATCCTGGCTCTTCGAGCTTGTGCAATGTTCTGGGCTTAGACAGCGGCTTCCTAGCTTCGTCGAATAGATCTTTGATTGCATGCTTATCTTCCCAGCTGTACAAAAAGAGCTCCTTCATTGTTGGGTACTTTGTCCAAGCTTGATCGAACGACATGTGGACTGGGATCTCCTTCACAATGGAGTGGAAGTCATCTACCATTTCTTCGCTTATGGGCCGTGATTTCTTCCCTCGAATCCTTGCGGTCTCTCTTATTATCATGCACTGATTGTCCATGTCCTCCCGAACTCTCGGGGATGCTTCTGCCTCAGCTAGGAGAATCACAGCATTGCAGCTATTTGTCAGATCCCGTTTTGTTTCCTCCAAACCGGTTCCAAGGTGGAGGTCGACAGTGTCTTCGACGTTGTATAGGCGCTTCTGAAGCGTCTTAATTTCACCTGAAAGATCTGAGGATATATCTCAAAACCCATGGTTTTGCCAAGAAGGTCATTGTACCTTCCATCCATTGTAACACGAATGTCGTGGATTGCTTCCGCTGTTTGATTCTGCCCCTCGTGGAGAACATGGATGGATGAATAAACTTCTCTCCCTTGGTTACCAACTTCTTCCACTCTTCTCTCAACCCTGTTTGTCTTACTCGCAATGATCTCCAGTCCTATAGCAGTCGCCGAGAGATTTTCCCTCAAGTTCATGAGCTTCTCCTCAAAGCTGTCTTCCATCAGCTTCATGGATTTGTTGACATGGTCGATGAAAATCTGGTTCTTCTCGATCTCGTGGGTTTGCTGCAGCTGTATCTCCTCCAGCTGCCTTACTTTCTCCTCAAGTCTTTGCATTTGGACGTAGATAGCGTCACACTTTCCACCAAGATCCTTTTTTATATGCTCCAACTTCGCGTCGAGCTCAAATGAGGATGCCTGCTGGTTTCTCAGTAGCGTGTGCATCATGTCTTCCAAAGACTCCCCATGAATTAGATCGTAAGCACGAGGAGGTGCTTGGGTTCTCAGTTGTTGGTACCGATGGCAGTACCCTTCATCACTCCAACTCTGGTTTTGGTGTGAATGCAACGGTGCTATTCAATTCGTGTAGAAGTCTGGCATTGGAACGTAATCGCCAACAGGTTCGCGATGCATGAGCGATCACCTCTGAGCATTGCGGCGAAAATAGGATCGATTTCTTTGGTGGTAATCCATCTCAAAAAGGTCCCTGAAATACACAGAATTATAAAATAATATATATTAGTAAATCTTATACTAAATTTCAAATTCTGAATCGAAGGTAACGCTATTGGTCCCCGGCAACGGCGCCAAATTGATTTATGTATTTTACCACTCAGTCGATTAAAACTAAAGCTCACACTACCGCAATCATATAACGGTTGTCAATGCAGTACTTTAGGATCGAATCCACAGAGACCACGGTTACACTACAATTCTCACAATTATGAAACTAAGATAAGACAAGATTATATTTGGTTTTGGAAAGAGTAACGAACGCAATTTAAAAGATGTAAATTCAATAAAGGGAAAGTGTTAGGTCAAGGGTTTGTTCTTAGGAATCCATAGATCACGAATCAGACAACTATTCAAGGAATAATTAAACACAAGTTTCAAACTCAAACATAAATATTAACCAATCCACTCTCGTGCTCATGGCTACTAAACCTAGAACCTAATCCACTGTCGTGCTCATAGAATTCTAGGTCAGCATTAAGGAGCAGGTTCAATATGTTCACTAATCGCCTTAGCATCAACTCTCGCAGGCTAAGGACGATTCACTCGCTTATGTTCTTTCTATGCAACATAATTCACTCTCGTGCTCATAGGTTAACTATACCCTAATCCACTCTCGTGCTCATAGGGCAAGCTGCACCTTAGTTCATAGACCTAGCGGTTTGCTCAAGCCTAAGCCAGAAACACAACAATAAGCGAAAACCTAAAAATATAAATCCATATTTGTGTCTAATTCAATGATTCATGGATCCCTTCGAAACCCCTAACCTAACTATGGAACTACTCAGACATGTTAATGGAGAACAAGCATAGAGATGAAGAACTCATGATATATAAAAAGAGAGAAATGGTTTAGAATTCTTCTCAATAGATGCACAGATTCTTCTCCAAAGCTTACAATGATCAAGAGCAAAAAAGTCTGAATAAAAAATAAAGCGTAGCCGTCAAAGAGGCTAAAAATAGAGTATATATAGGTCCTACGTCGAATTAGGTCGAAACAGGCAGTTTCCGGGGCAAAACATGAAATTCAAAAATTTCATTTTTCTTCTCGTAGGCACGCATAGACCGATACACTTCTTGCATCGGTCTATTTTAATCTCTCGGGCAAGCCCGAACCCACCGATGCACTCCTTGCATCGGTCGATTCTCCTTCATCCAGTGGTGTTTGCATCGGTCGATGCACCTAGTGCATCAGTCGATTCTGGTTCCTCGAGTGGTGTCTGCATCGGTGGATGCAGTCCTTGCATCGACCGATTCTGCCCTTTTCTTCACGGTTCCACGCGTTTTTGCCCGCGTAACTCAAATTTCTTTCTTAGACGCCTTTTTACCTAAGATAACTAAATTAAGGACTAAAAGAGTCTAAAAACGAACTTTGACTCGATAAAACATTTGAAAGGAATACTAATCATGCATTAGAAAATGACAAAAACCAAGTATATCACGGTTGTGTTTGCGTTTGAAAAGTTTAGATCATATTTGGGTGGCTCAAAGATCATAGTCTACACGGATCATGTCGCACTAAGGCATATCTACGCCAAGAAGGACACCAAACCGAGGCTTCTTAGATGGATTTTGCTTCTCTAAGAGTTCTATATGGCGATCATTGACAAGAAAGGCGTCGAGAATGGAGTGGCGGATCACTTGTCAAGAATGCGAATTGAGGATCTCATTCCAATAGATAACTCTCTTCCCGAAGAGAGTCTTATGTTGATTGGTATCTTGAAGAAGGGTTATGAAGCGGTTAGAGTTCTTGAAGAAGAGTTCTTGAAGCAGCCAGGAGTTTGGAAGACGGAAACTATTTGGCTTGCGAGAAAGAACCGCCAAGGTTGGAAGGATACAAGCGAAAGAAGTTCTTCCATGATGTTACCCGGATCTTTTGGGATGAACCGTTCCTCTACAAGCTGTGCTCGGATGGCCTATACTGGAAGTGTGTACCGGAAGAAGAAGTGAATGGGATCTTATCTCATTGCTATAGATTGGTTTATGGAGGACACTTCGCCCCCTTTAAGACTGCCACGAAATTCTTCACTCTGGGTTTTTGTGGCCGAGTTTGTTCAAGGATGCTCATGCCTTTGTCTCTACTTGTGATGCGTATCAACGGAAAGGAAACATTAGTAGAAGGGACGAGATGCCACAAAATCTGATTCTTGAAGTTGAGATATTCGATGTGTGGGGTATAGATTTCATGGGACCATTTCCTTCGTCTTATGGAAACCAATACATTTTGGTAGCGGTTGATTATGTCTCTAAGTGGGTTGAAGCGGTTGCAAGTCCAACCAATGATGCGAATGTGGTTCTCAAGCTATTCAAGAAAATCATTTTTCAACGGTTTGGAGTCCCTCGGGTGGTGATAAGCGATGGTGGTTCCCATTTCATAAACAAAGTGTTTGAGAGCTTGCTTAAAAAGCATGGAGTCAAACACAAGGTGGCCACACCTTACCACCCCCAAACGAGTGGGTAAGTCAAAGTGTCTAACCGCCAAATCAAGGCGATCTTAGAGAAAACCGTGGGGAGTTCAAGAAAGGATTGGGAGAAAAAGCTTGACGATGCTCTATGGGCCTATAGGACGTCTTTCAAGACTCCCATCGGAACAACTCCTTTAAATCTTCTATATGGGAAGTCGGGGCATCTACCGGTGGAGCTTGAATACAAGGAATTGTGGGCCGTGAAACTTCTCAACTTTGATCTCAATATGGCTCAAGAAAGGCGTCTGATCCAATTGCAAGAGCTTGATGAGATTCGACTTGAAGCTTATGAGAGCTCCAATATCTACAAGGAAAGAACCAAATCCTTTCATGACAAGAAGATTTTGCACAAGGATTTCAAGGAAGGGAATCAAGTGTTTCTCTTCAACTCAAGGCTCAAGTTGTTTCCCGGGAAGCTAAAGTCTAGATGGTCCGGTCCTTTCACAATCAAGGAAGTGAGGTCGTATGGAGCTATTGTACTTTTGAACAAGGATGGAGAAGAGTTTATTGCTAATGGGCAAAGACTCAAACAATATCTAGCTCATGAATCCATCGGGGAAAGGGTCTCATTCCCTCTCGATGATGCTCCTCAAGCCTAAAAATGGTTACAACCGTCGAACTTAGTGACGTTAAACAAAGTGCACTTGGGGGACACTCCCATGTTTATCCTTGTAAATATTTTTATGTTTATATTTTTCATCTTTCCTAGCTCGTTTTGATCTTTGTGTTGAGTGTTTATAGGTTCTTGAGGGTCTTGGAAGTCATGGTCACCAAGCAAAGGGAAATAGCCATTTCTAGGCCACCGTACCGGTCCATGTCCAGCCGCTACTGTCCGTCTGGTATTGGGACAAAAACTAATACCGCTTCACCATACCGGATGGATTATGAACGGCATGGACAAGGGATGCGTACCGGAAAGGGTGTGTTGGGCTAAGACCAAATGTTGTTGTCCTAACGGCACAGACGAGGGTCATGTACCGGAAAGGGTGTGCCGGCTCGTGACCAAACGATGTTGCCCAAACGGCACATACAAGGGACATGTGCCGGATGGAGTGTACCGGTCAAGACCAAACGGTATTGACCAAAATTCAAATTTTGGTCAAGCTGGTCAAAATAGATCTAGTGACCAGCGGTCCGCCCACTAGGCTGACCCAGCGACCCAGACCCGCCAGCCTTTGTCTTCTTCTTGGATGAGAAAAATCAAATAAAAAACTCCTCTCTCTTTCACTCATTTTCTTTATTTCTCCATAGCTAGTTTATTTCTTGCTCAGATTTGTTGATTCAAGTTGCCTCAAACTCAAAATTCCTCTCATTTTTTGAATCTAAAATCGACTTCATCACCCTTGCATTGACTCCCAAGGTATTTTTATCAAAGCTCATCTTTTTTATGAACATTAAAGGTTTAGCTTTTAGAAAAGATATTCATGACTAGGTTTGAGAGGTGCATTTAGCTTGATTTTAGCTTTGCGATTTGCTATGGATTTATTTAATTAATAGATTCTTGAACCTAATTGTGCATTTACATGAGGAATTTTGAAATTTGAGTTCTTGGCCCCAAAAGATAGCATCTTTGAGAGATTTTCTTGAGATTGAAAGCATCTAGTCTAAACACTTGAGTTTAATGCACTATTTTTTTTTGGACTAAATTTCTTCTTTGTCATGGAACCTGTCTCATTTTGAATGCTCATGCTAAAACTTCATCGATGTGAACTTGCTTTCTTGAAACTAAGAGCTTCCTTGAGAAAATATAAGAATGATGGGAAGAACGAAAGCTACATCAAACAAGGATGAAACTCAAGCTCAATCCACGAGCAAAGAAGTGGTTGTTGTAGCCAAAAGCCCGTGGCCAAATCTAAGAAGGCAATTGTGGAAAAGAGTTCCAAAGCAAAAGGAAAGCAAGTTGCTTCATCCAAAAATCCCACGACCAAGGGGAAGAAAAAGAGCGAGGCTAGAGAAGAATAAGAAGCGGTTGATAAGACGGAAACTCCAAGCCAAGAGGAATGTTGTGAGAAGCTCATGACCATGGACTTTGAGCAAGGCCAGTTTGTGGACGCCGTTGTGTTGGAAAAGATGGGGATTCTCGAAGATGTGGCAACCATTTTCGACAATATTGGACTTGGAAAATTCTTGCACACATGAAGGAGCAAGCTCACCAATTGCCCACATGCCAATTCCTTTCATCTCTAAGGGTAGCCATCTATGATGAATTTTACAAGAAATCGGATGTACAAACCGGGTTTGGAGTCCTTGAGTTCAAGGTGAATCACAAAGCCTATAGGATGAATTTTCACGAGATTTTCCAAATCTGTGGTTTCAAAGAAGAGGGACCCCAAGGGGGAGCGTACTTTCACTACCCCGAAAAGGAGCTAAAATACCTATGGGACACTATAGGCTACGAGAATTACCATCCGGGCGCAAACAAAAACACTAACATCCGCAACCCGACAATTAGATATGTGCACAAGGTGTTGGCGCACATTTTCTTTGCCAAGATAGAGTTTGGGATGGTTGCTCTAGATAAATTGGAGTTGATGGCTTTTGGTTTGAAACCCCTTCTTAAGACTTTCCACAACGGAATTGAGTTCAAGGGCAATGAGAAAACCCCGTCTCTAACAACTCTTTTGGTGCGACACTTATTTTGCTACAAGGCATGGGCGTGAGGGACTAAGGAAAAGAGGTCATCAATAAGCATTGGTTGGCTAATAACCCCCATTCTAAAGGCCAAGGAGATCAAGTTAACGGATGAGAAGGTGAAGTGGAACTTAATGGATGAATCTTACCTCACGAGAACAAGAACTCTCAAGGGAAGGGTAGGAAGCAAGCTTACTTACAACCTTAGGCTCGATAGGGAAGATCCATAACTAGTCTTCAAGAGATGAGGAACATCTTTTTTATGTCACCAAGGATAACCTCTATAACACGGTTATGGACTCGCCGATTGTCCTAGCACGCGGGTCAAAGAGGTCAGACCACACGGGGCAGTTGTCCTGCTAAGTACATCAGGCGAAGAGTTCACTGTCAATGGACAAAGGGTGAAACACTATTTGGAGAAAGCCGAGATTCCAAGAGGACACATGGTACCTCTGGAAGATGCATCCACCGCCTGATCGTCCGTAAAGTCAAGATAGTGACGTAAAACAAGCGCTTGGTGGGAGGCAACCCACTGGTAAGTCTGTACATACGTTCTTTTGTTTTTCATTTTTGGTTTTGTGTCTTGTGTTTTCAAGTGAATCATAAGAAAAAGGGATGTGTCGACCGATACCATTCTGGGTATCGATCGACACCAGGAGACACACTCGTTGCATCGACCAAGGGTCCTTGTATATTAATACCACTTATGGTATCGGTCGATACACAACACGCAAGTAAGTTCGCTTTAAAACCCTCGGGGTTTTTTTACTTCCCTCAGCCTCCACGATCGACACCCACGAAAAACCTCCTCTCAAAATCGCAAATTCCTCTTCACGGATTTGAGTAATTGAAGGACCTAACCTTATTAGATTTCCGTGCTCTTCCTATTTATATCATCCATTTATCCGATATGCAAGATATGACACATGAATTCCTCTTTTTCAATCCATTACACAAGGTTTGGGTTTTTGAATTTTTACCTCTTAGGACTTGATTTACTGGATAGATCTGCCTTGCCTAGGTTATTCTAGAGGAATTTTGACACCCCTTATGCTTGTATATGCCTTGATTGCGAGTTTTGGATCGAGGAGTTCGGAATCGCCTTGTTATCGATCGATACCCACTTGGTGTCAGTCGATACCAAGCGCCTTATGTTGTGTTTGCTGTGTTTTGATGGAATTTTGGAATTTATTATGTGTTTGTTGTGTTCTTTAGGTTTGGTTGCAGATGGCCTCACGCAAGAGAACACGAACAGATGACGCCTCAAGTTCCAACCCACCAGCTGATCGTATTCCGAAAGAGTACCGCTTGCTGACTCCCGTCGAGGTGTTTGATGGTGTAACTTGGCATAGAGGGATAGTGAAGGCTTGCTTCGCCAATGACCGTTACAAGGTGGAGATTACTGGAACGCAGGAAGTCCTTATCCTTCCCCACTCTTCCATGCGCGACATCTCTCCACCACACGTGCCAGCACCCTCACCACCTACTTCCACGTATACCTCTCCTGCGACTTCGAACGTGACATTTAGGCATCCTTGGCCTAGGAGGAATGAGAAGGCCAGGATTCCTCCAACACGATTCTGGGAAAGAAATGCCAAGGAGGTTGCAGAGATTGAGGACTACGTCTAAAGGCCTATCTCTGAGACTTGGGATGACTACGACACGATGTTCTACAACGCGTGGCAAAACGTTGATGTGCAAATCACTCGGTTTGTTGACACTCACACCATGCGTCGCTTTGGGATTGACAGGGAACTCGGGCATTTGATTGGGAAGATTGGTTTGGATACTATGCATGTGCAGCAGTATGATCTCTTCCCCGACTTGGTACGTCAGTTTCTCGCGACAGTTCGCGTCTACTATCAGGATGAGGTTCTCAAGGACGCACAGGAAGGTACCATGACCTTTATGATTCGAGGAGTGAGGTACAGATTGCCACTCCCAGATCTCTGCGACATCTATGGCTTTCAGAGGGACTTCAGAAGAGTTTCTCAGCCTACACAGTTCCATAACGTGCAGGTTTTCCGGGAGCAATTCGAGAATGGGGCCTATTATTCCAAGACTTCCACTCAGATGGATGTGCGCCACCCAGTTCTGCGATCCCTGGTTCGTATTCTGAGAAACAACATCTTGTGCAAGATGAAGCGTAACAAGATGCGGCTGTCGGAGCTTATTACGTTCGCCATGGCTATTGGAGATATCATTAAGGTATAGAGCTACAAGTGGCCTAAGCTTGAGCTCGAGGTCAACTTAGGGGCCGTCTTTGCACATCATCGGGTCTCTCTAAAGACCAAACCCTTTTTGGGTGCCAGTCGCGGTGCAGCTCGGAAGACCGAGACAGTGGGTAGTCTTATCACCCCTATATTCCAGCACTTTAGGATTAGTACAGCGAGCTGCTCGATAGTCACCACATGCACTCTCATGGATGAGAGACATCTGCAGAACCTTAGGTGGTTGAAGCCTGAGCGATGTTGGTGCTTCTCCAACACAGATGGGGACTTTCTGGTTAAGCTCCCTAACACCTAGCTGACCGACATAGGTGACGATCCCCTTCAGCTGTGTTTTAAGCCAGACCCGCTTCTGTTGATTGTTGCACCTCGCACTCGCCGAAATAGAGGCTCTTCCACTAGCACACCTGTTGCTGCTGCTGAGGATGCACCAGTCCCTGACCGTGCTGGAGGTCAGACACAACGAGATCGAGATCCATCCTCCTCCGCGACTGCTCTCCCTACACCACCTGCGATTCCAATGGATACCGATACCTTTCAGAGGTATGTGGTTGAGAGTTTACAGAGCATCTGGAACACCATATCACTCTTTCTCAGTGCGGTTTCGTTGCACCATCTCGCCCACGCTCACCATCAGACGCAGGCCCATCTCACACTGCTGGAGTCGACGATGACTCTGAGGACGATTAGTTCCTTCTTCTATATGGTTTCACTTTTCTTTTCTTTTTCTTTTCTTTTGCTCTTTTGAGTCTGTTCTGTCAGCATTTTATGATTCTGAACCTTGATGGATTTATGCGATTATGATATCTGGTTGTTTCTAACTTGTGCTTGAGTGATCTACCAGTGTTAACCATTTCACGTTTGGGTCCTATGTCACATTCTGGAACAACCTTGAGTCACTGTCGATGAAAAGAAGTCACCTGTGTCGACCTAGGCCTGGTATCGATCGATACCAGTGCTGTGTGCCGGTCGACACCCCGACCCCAGTCCGGTAACTTCTTCATTTTTCACGCCTCCACTCAGTTCTTTTGGTTTCTTTTACCGACTCTAGACTAGATAACACTGGGGACAGTGTTGTTTAAGTCTGGGGGAGGTAGTTGCTGACACTGTGTTTGTCTTTCTTAGAGTTAGTCATTTTTGAGGCAAAACCTGTTGGAGACTATGATCTTTTTCTTGAATCTATTGTTCTGACCTTGCTTCTAAGTGACCATTGTTACAGAATCAGTTCTAGATCGGACTAATGAAAAATCCAAAGGCTGACCAGCTAACTAGAAGGCACCCATGTTTCCAGCAGAATCTTTTAAATCCTGAGCCAATTCTTTGCATTTTATCGCAGTAGTCAATGTTCACAGAGCTTGATTCATCATTCATATCTGACAAAGGAACCCATGTGTAGAAAGTAATGGTATCCCTCTCCCCTGAAATAAGTTAATAAATAAAAGCATGAAAAGATGAAATGATTTTCTTCTCAGTAGAGGGCTAGGAAAATTTCCAGTGATCCCATTATTCTACTTGATAAGAAATGATCACACAAAGGTAGGAAGCGAGGCTAGAAAATTTTTCTGTGATACCATTATTTGCTTACACCTTTGATACATTTTGAGGGAAGAACCGGGGATTCGGTGGCAAACACCATCAGTACTCGCGTCTCAACCCTTAATATGTATATGCAAGAGAACATATTGTGAAATAAGTCAGGGAGAGAGGAAACAATACCAAAAATGTGTGAAATTGGGTGGTTCTCCTGTCATGATATCGTATGAGAAAGAGTCTAGAAGGTTCTTGGCATTGATTACAACGATGAAGGATTTATTGGACAATGCTGCGAAATTATGTGTGATTTCTGGGGAGTTACGAATGTCTACGGAGAAGTACGTGGTGGTTAAATCTGGAACTGGTTAGGTAATATGAGGATTACTAAGAGAAAGGGTCATTGCAATGCTTCAAGAACAAGTGAGTCTCCGTGTTTTTCAAACCTCTTTCTCTTGTTTAGCTTTCTGTTTGCTTGAGGGCAAGCAAATGCTAAGTCTGGGGGAGTTGATATATCATGGTTTTTACCCACTTTTAACCATGATATAGGTCTTATTTATAGAGTTTTTCTACTATGTGTGGAGTCTTTTCGAGTCTTTACAGGTTTAGGTACGTTTGGAGCTAAATTGGAGATATTGAAGCTTTTTGGAGCCAAGCAGAATCATGCAGCTGAAGGATCAAGTTGAAGGCCTGAATAGCCGACACATAAGCTGTTTATCGATCGATAACACTTACGGTATCGGTCGATACTGACCGCATGAAGAGAAGGATCGCGACTTTTTACAAGTCTGAGGATTCTACACTTTGGCCCATAAGACTTTAATAATTACAAGAAGCCTCAAAACGTTTTTAGCATTATATTTAGGGTTTTCAGCCACTTGTTTTGGCTACGCTTTATTCTACTTTGGTTTTTGGTTGAGAGAGCTTTGGAGGAAGACAAGTCTGAAACTCTGTTCGTCCGAGAGAAGATTTCGAACCCTTGTTTTCTTTCTCTTTTATTATTAATTTCAGAGATTTATTCAATCATGTTGTTTGTTTCAATCTCCATGTCTAAGTAGATCTCCTGTTAGGTTTAGGGTTCTCAATAAAGGATCTCTTTGAATGTTAGGTTGATTAGTTGGTTAGGGTTCATAATCTGAATTAGTTCTTCACCATAGGTTGTTCTTAAGGCTAATTCTGGATTGATCACCTAGAACTTAGATCTTAGGTTAATCGATTAGGCACGACAGTACAATTGATAATCTGATATAACCTAGGGTGAGCAAAATAACTATCTGCAAAGAGATTTGGTTTATTTGTTTTGTGAACAAATCAAACTTGAACTTAATGCTGGTTTAATCTTTAGGATTTGCAAAGAGATTTAGAATTCTGAGATTTAGATTTAGATAATTCTCGCAACGACAGTTGGTTAATTATAGGTTAGTGATTTGAGTTCAAGAACCGGGCTTAACCTGAATCCTAACTAATTAGTTTATCTGCATTCTCTGATTTTCTGAGAAATACCCTAAACCTATCTTTTCTCCATTGAATTTTCAACCCTTGATTTACGTTATTACTGTCTTATTTCATTGATTTACTTAGCTTGATTCGAAACTATATAATCTATTGTGTGACTCTTGAGTCTCTGTGGATTCGACCCCTAAATACTACAATCGACAAAGCTGTTAGTACTTTAGGGTATTACATTTGAGCTTATCATCTATATTTAATTTTCTTACCAAATGTCTTAGGCGAGACAACAAGTCATACATCTAGGACAACTTTTCTTTTTTACCACTCTTTGTTGTCCTAGATGGCTGGTTCATCTTTAGCTGGTACGTGATACAAGGTTTTTGTGTTATATCAATTACTCATAATGCCTATGTAGCATAAGAGGATCTAATCCAAGGGTAGAGTTTCAAACACTAGGAATGCATACAACTAAATGAGTTAAGCACTCAAAATGGGGTTTTGAAATTAAGTAACTAAATTGAAAACAAGTAAAAGCAAATTAAGAATGATGCAATTAAATGAACAAAAGCGAATCCAAAGATGGGTGTTATTGAGTTAAGGTGAGCCAAGTTTCATTGATGATGTCCAAAGCTTAATGAAGACTAATCCCTAAGCATAAGACCCTAATCTTGACTAATTCTCTTTCAAGCAACTAATCAATATGCTAATCACTAATTCATTAGCAAACTTTCATTTGTGAATCATTGATTAGCATGTATTGAGAATAAATAAACAAGATCAACCAAAAATACACCCTAGACAACTATCATCATAGGCTAGGAGCATAAATCACTTGAAAAGTTCATCAAGGCATTTCATCAAACACTTGGTGTGCATGAAATGCCTCATGTTCTATATCTACTTTCTCAAGCTAGATCTATCATTAAAAACACCAAGCAAGAAAGGATATAAGATAATCTACCCTAGGACATCACAAATCAAGCCTTGAATCACCCTAATCTACCCCATCCCTATATCTTAAAGAACTACTTAAGATCCATCAAGAACACCTCAAAATCGATTATGATAGGAGATGAATCCATGGATGAATCTTGAATAATCAAAGTATAAGAGAGATAGATAGAGGAGAATCAATGATATAGATACTTAATTGCATAAACTAAAAGATCTCCTTCACAAAATCTCTCAAACTCTCCCAAAAAGGGAGGTGTTTTTAGACAAAGAAAAGCATGATCAATAAAATTAGGGTTTCAGAGTGTTTAAAGGAAAAAGAGGGGAACCGGTTCTACCCAGATCAAACCGGGTTTTGACCCGGACATTTTTGGGTCGTCGTTTCAATCTCGGGCTGTTTCCAGCCGGGATGAGAAGTTTTCGGTGAATCGGCCATAACCCCTGCTCCTGACATCCGAATGAGCTGAAATAAACTCCTGTAGACAGCTAACTCGTCTCTCTACAACTCTTATGAAGACCGTTTGGGTTGATTTATATGGGAAGGCCTTCGGTTTACCGGTTCTTTGGACGGTGTCATCTTCTCTCGGCCAGACGGACATACCTTCAGTAAATCAGTCTTATCTCCCTATCCATACGTCCAAATACCCCGATTCAAAGTCCTGTGTAAAGCTACTTAACTCCTCTATAACTTCTGTCAAGGCAGTGGAAGCTGAATCGGATTGTAATGTCCCCGTCTAGACACTTTAGACGAGAGATGTAGCACCGGGATGTTTCAAGCCGGGATGGGAGGCTGGGATGAAGAGTTTTGCCAAGAGGGAGTTGATCCCGGGGAACTTCTGGACGGAATGAGGGGCCGGGACTCTCCCTGCCGAAGGAAAGATTGCGTGCCGGGCTGTTTCAAGCAGGGATGAGAGGCCGGGATGAAGAGTTTTATCGAGAGAAAGTTGATCCCGGGGAGCTTCTGGTCAGGATGAGGGGCCGGGATTCTCCCTGCCCGAGGAAATATTGCATGCCGGGCTGTTTCAAGCCGGGATGAGAGGCCGGGATGAAGGGAAATATGAGGGAGAAAATCTTGACGCAAGGGGAAGCGGAGACTCCATAGCAAATCGGCCATATCTCTTAACCCACATATCCGAATGGCCTGAATCCAACTCTTGTAGACATCTAATTCCTTCCTCTACATCTTCACTGAAGATCGTTGAGGCTGATTCAGAACGGAGGGCCTTCGTCCAGACACATATTTCCGGCGTCTTGGATGAATTTTGCTCTCCTCTTATGTCCAACTCTTCAAGTATGTCCAATTGCCTCCAATTACCTAGGAAACACTCCAAAACATGCAAGAACACACTAAACTTAATGCAAATGTTCTAATCTATAATTTGAGATCTAAATGCAAGACAAGACCATGATTATGCATGCGAATTGCACAAAACTCTAAATGAAATGCATGCTAAAACTTGTAATATATGAGTATATCAATTCCCCCAAACTTAAACCTTTGCTTGTCCTCAAGCAAACAAGAATAAAGAAAGGGAGAAGACTAGATATGGGAGCTCAAATCAAAAGTACCATAAAAAGAATTCGAGCCCAATGTCCAAGTTGCAAACTTCTTGATGCGATCAATCAACTTACTCAAAAGTGACTAGCCATACTTATCCTTGCATGACTTACATTCGAACCTCAACCTACACAAACTTTCATATGTTCCAACCTCTTGACATTGATTAAGTGTAACAGGTGTGAATCATGTTTATGCAAGATCGAATGAATTCGTTCGGCTAAGGATAAGGTTATGAGATGAAGGTGATCTCATTATCATACATGGGTAATTAGGTACAAGGATCTCTCATGAAATGAACAAACTTTAGCAAAATGCTAAAGGAAAATGGCAACCAATGCATACAAGGGAGAATTCTCATCTACCCAATGCCTAGAGTATCTCTAACCTAAAGCTTCTAACCAATCTACACAAATCCGATCCCCTATTTCCTTTCTCCTTTTCTTCTTTTCCATTCCACAATCCATTCTCAAACGTTCACCAAGTTTAAAACCGTTCCCCCAAACTTCAACCAAGAACCGCCATCATAACTAGCCTATTCCTAGATTAACTCCGAGATGTTGGAGCTAAATCTACATGAGAATTCTCTCTTGTGGCCCTAAACCTAACACGTTTTGCCAAGTTTTTTCGAAAGAAAGGCCCCACAATTCACACACTAATAACAATGGCTTGAAAGAAGGCTAAGGTTGGGGTAGGGAAACCATTCCAACGATGGGATATGGATACTTGGATAAGCAAGAGTGGTAAAAAGGGGAAAGAATATCCAAGTATGTATAGGTGATCCACGTATTCATTCTAGATTGCACAAACATAATATTTACAAGTCAAATTTATGGTTATCACTTAGATGAGGTTGAATTCAAGTCGACGTTTGTTTCAATCAAAACAAGAACAATAAGACATGAGATCAAAGCATGGTTCGTTCTTAATTTCTACACGAGATCAAAGTATCAAGTAACTAGCAATAATGGCATTGGACTATGCTCTTATTAAGGTACTTTACAAGGACAAATCTATCATTGCTCCTAATGGTCATGCAAAGATACCTTATATGCTATGCATCTAGACTCAATCCTATATGGAAATGCACAAAAAATTCAAATTTATTGAAAATGCATGATATGCATGAGACTCAAGGTGCAAAAGGCAAAATAAGAACACCAAAAATGATGTTAGATAACACACAAACCCTCCCCCAAACTTAAATTACACAGTCCCTTGTGTAAGAGAAGCTTAAAAGAGAGCTAAACAATGCATGAAAGAAAGAAGAAGATAAGATTCTAAATGATATGTACAAAGTTTTGGAGTATTACCTTGGAAATGAAAGGAGGGAACGAGAGTGATCACCTCAATCCTACACCCCATTGTCCTTAAGTCCATGACCATTAGACTATCAAGAACCTATGCACACTAAGCAAACCCATCAAAAAGGACAAGGAAACATAGAAAGACATAAAAGAAAGTATGTACAATGATAGGCTTGGGGTGTCTCCCAAGAGCACTTTGTTTAAAGTCACTAAGTTTGACTTTGGTTACCCTTTTAGGCAGGTGAGAGAGAAGTGTGAGCACTACAAGACGGATTTTTGAGCTCGAGCTTGAGCACCTTGCTCATTACCTCTTCAAGACCGGCTTGCCCTTTTTCTTTGAGCTCGGGAGTGAGGATTGCTTTGACCGAGGCAAAGGGCTTGGATCGGCCTTTGCATTTGATATTGTACTCAATCACTCCATCATTGTTCTTCCATGGAGTGAGAGCCATCATAGAAGGTTGGCTTTGCTTGGACCTAAACCCATGAAGCGTGCTTGATCCGTTTCCCATTTTAGCCTTGGCTTTTGTCTTCTTCTTTGCACCCTTACTACCCTCAACGTCATTCTCCATTTTGGTGGGAGGGATCGGTTCCAAACAAGTGATCATGTCAGCTTCCAAAGCTTCCTTGTCATTACCATAACCTAAATCTTTTCTCTCAAGAGACTTATCTTCTTCTTCATAGACCTTTGGGGGTGGAGCTTCTTCAACCATATCACATCTACCCACATTTCTCACTTCTTCTTCTCGAAACTCATCACCCTTCATGGTGATTATACCACAAAGTTTATTGGAAGAAGTCCTCATTGGGTAGTACACCTTATCATCCACATTCAAGAGAACCACCATTTGCTATTTGAAGTCCATTCTAGCATCGGTAGTGAGTAGGAATGGAGTTCCAAGGAGTAGTGGAAGCTTGTTGGTCTTCTTCATTGCCATGACCACAAAGTGCGTTGGGACTATGCAATTCCCAACCTTGAGTGGATAGTCTTCGAGGAGACCAAGTGGCTTCCTTGAAGAAGCATCGCCAAAGGTGATAGGTGATGGATGAAAGGCGAGGGTTCTTATACCAAGACTCTTGAGCATCTCATGGGACATGACGTTCACACTTGACCCGGAATTACACAAAGCATCCTCAATCTCCAAATCCCCAAGAGAGCAAGCTATAGAGAATTTACCGGGATTACCAAGCTTGAGTAGAGACTTAGGCTCGATCCTAGTTGAGCTTGGTGAGTTTTTGCATTCAACCAAAGTCACGTTCTCATTCTTCTCAAGGGTCACTCCCCCACCTTGTTCCTCAATGTCCTCATTGAGCTTCAAGGGAGCTTGAGATCCATATAGTAGAAGCTGATAGTAAGAATTTGTATTAGGTTCATATCAATTCCTCTATGCTTGTCATTGTAGCATAAGAGGTGTCAATCCATAGAGGTTAAGATTGAAGCACTAAGAATACATGAATATTCCTAAGCTAGAACAAATATTTTGGGTTTTTATATTTTTAAATCAAGAAAAACAAATGCGAGGAAGAAAACAAAGATAGAAATGTGGATCATGAACTAAGCTATTAATTAGATGGATAACACTCAAACAATAAATCATTTGGAGGCATTAAACACTTTCCTAGAACATGGAATTCACAATTATGACTAATCCACCGTCGTGGTACTAATCACTTTGTTAATCACCAAATCAAGAACAAACCATCGTTTGTGAAAAGATGATTAACAAGTATTAATCTCCAATCCCAATTAGTTCACTAATCACCCTAGACATCAACTCTCGTTGGCTAGGTAAGAAAAGCTCACAAAACGTTTTGTTCAAGCAATTCATTTAAACTCGGGTTAGGAGTGAAATGCCTAAGTTCGAGACTCGAATCGATAAATCTAATCTAGAACTAACACCGTTTACTCAAATCTCTCCCTAATGCATGGGATGAGACCAAAAATCCTAAGGTGTAGCTCTAGATTGGTTTGTCACGCCAACTAGAGCTACCTAATCTAGGTGTAGTTCTAAACTTTGGTTTATCTTATCAAATCTAGCATTAAGAACCAACATAAGTGAAGGACCTAACAAGAATCAACCTAAATCAGCATCATCTAATCATCAAGACAATTAACTAATGATGTTAATACACACAATCAATGCTAATCCTTAGGTTAAGATCACTAATCTTGATTAATTCTCTTTCAAGCAACTAATCACTATGTTAATTATCAAATCCATTAGCAAATTCCCATTTGTGGATTATCAATTAGCAAGCATTAAGAATAATAACAAGATCAACCAAAATACACCCTAGACAACTAATCCCTTAGGCTAGGAACATAAATCCATTGAATAGTTCATCAAGGCGTTTCATCTAACACTTGGTGTGCATGAAATGCCTTATGATCTATATCCACTTTCTCAAGCTATATCTAGCATTAGGAACACTAAACAAGAAAAGAATGCAATGATTAAGAACATAAGCATCAAGAATCAACTATCAAATCATCTAAATCAAGCTAAATCTAAGATCCAACAAAAAGGGGCCTAAGGCCTAAATATGAAGAACACAAGAAGAAGACAAGAGAAAAAGACATAAACATAGATTAAATGCATTAATATAAAGATAAGGGTGAATAAATCTTCTCTAGAGTGGCATTTGTATGAAGAACAATCAAAATCCCTCTCAAAATCATAAGAAGAGTTTGGGATAAAACCCAACTCTAGAAAAAAGAAAACTTAGATCTAAAAATTAGGTTTTTCACTATTTAAAGAAGTTTGGGTCGGACCGGATCAACCCGGGACAAACCGGGTATTGACCCGGCCGAATCTGGGTCGTGGTCAAGAACGCCTGCAGTGAATCAGCCATAACTCCTGAACCTGACATCTGAATCACTCAAACCACCTTCAGAAGACAACCAACTCAATTATCTACAACTTCTATGAAGAAGGCAGAATCTGAATCGGAGTGGAAACCCTTCGTCTGGGTTGATCTTTCAGACGTCGTATTTGGAGCATAACTCGTTTGGATGCCAGACAGACATGTCCTTGCTATATTTGCCATATCTCTTGAACGGCTGATCTGAATGACATGAAACTACCACTCTACGAAAGTCAGCTCGATGTTCTATGACTTTCATGTGGACCTCAGATTAAAATGGGCATGGAAAGGTCTTCATTTGGCCTGATCTTTGAGTCACTTCGGCTTGTGCTGTATCTTGGATGTTTGGACCGACCAGAGCTAACCGAGTGGATCTTGGTCGGTTGAGATTGGTCTTGTCCTTAACCGAGCATGTTCTGGGCAGTGTGATTTGGTCGGTCGATTTCCCTGTGCAAGGACCGACCCGATTAGACCGTGCTGATGGTGCAAGGTGCGGTTGTATCGGCCAGGCGGATATGTCTTCAGTGAATCAGCCATAACTCCTGAAAGTGACATCTTAATGGCCTAATTCGACCTCCATTGGACAGCTAATCACTCCTCTACAATATTGATGAAGGTCATCCAAGCCTATTCGGATCGGAAGGTCTCCGTCCAGCCACGTCTTTCCGGCGTCTTGGATGGACTTTGCATTCTACTTTGGCCCATTTCTCCAAATATCATCAATTGTCTCCAAATCACCTAAAAACACTCCAAATGCAAAGACTCACTAGGACCTAATGCAAACACCTAATACTCTAATAAATACCAAAATGCTATAAAAAAACTATGCAAGATACATGCATGAGACACAAAACAGTAACTCAAATGCATGCTAAAAAGAGGTAAAATATGGGAATATCAGAAGCTCAATCTCATTAGTGGTGGATTCATGATCTTCAATGGGACGTGGCTCCTTTGAGAAGATGGCATTGCAATACTCCTTTGCTTTCCCATTTGAAGAGCTTTGTTGTACTTTGTCTCCATTGTTTCCCTTGGTCTCCATTTCTTGCACTTTGGAACTTAAGGCCTCAAGTATCTTGTGGAGATCATTGTATGAGCAAGCTACCTTGGTATTTATTTCCTCCATCTTCTTGCTTATATCCAATTCTCCACTTGTTTGGCCTTGGAGAAGTTGTTGAAGAACATTTTTCACATCAAGGTCTTGAGGCATGGAGTTAGTTCCTTGAGATTTTAGGACAAAGATTTGTTGATAACCACCTTGGTTTTGTTGGAAGTTGTTTTTGGGAGCATAGCTTTGTTCATGATTAAGAGGGGCTTGACCTTAGTTGACATAGGTGTTGCTGAAACCTCTTTGATAGCCACCATTGTTCCCAATGTAATGCACTTCTTTGGTGTTGCTCAATTCCACCATTTCTTCACCAACGAAGTGAACCGGTTTAGTGGAAGCATTGAGAAGCGTGTCCATCATGGTAGCTTGCTTCTCCATCATGGATGATTGCTTATCTAACCTTTCATTGAGAGCCATCATGGCTTTGGTTCGTTTTTGCTCCTCAGATTCCCTTGTGGCTCTTGTAGACCAGTCATAGTCATCACCATAAGTGACATCACTCAATGCAAGGTTCTCTACTAACTCCATCGCTTCATTCACTTCTTTGCCCAAGAAGCTTCCATTAGAGGCGGTGTCAAGCAACATGCGGATCTTGGGCAATGCTCCACGGTATAGAGTGCTTAGGAGTGAAGAATCCGAAAATCCATGATGAGGGCATTGCGATGTATAGCTCCTAAACCGCTCCCATGCTTCATTAAAGCTCTCATTTGCTCTTTGAGTGAAGCTTGATATCTTGTTCCTTAGCTTGGCCGTTCTTGAGTGGGAGAAGAACTTGGCAAGGAATGCGGTTTTGCATTGATTACAAGAGGTGATGGATCCTTGGGGGAGGTTCTTTTCTCATTGCCTTGCATTGTCTCCAAGATTAAAAGGAAACAACCTTAGCTTGAAGCTATCCTCCGACACTCCATTCATCTTTGTCAAGCTACAAATACGGTCAAAGTGATCCAAATGATCAAGAGGGTCTTCTACCGCAAGGCCATGAAACTTGTTACTTTGCACCATGTTGATGAAGCTTGCTTTGACCTCAAAGTCATTGCATTCAACCGGTGGTGCATGAATCCCTTGGCGGTTGACATAGGCATTTGCCGCATCACCCGCTCCAACAATGTTTTTAGCTCTAGCATTATGGGCGGGTGGGTGGTGGTTTCCATTACCACCATATGCTCCTTGATGTGGAGCTTGGTCCACGTTTTCATTCTCTATATCCATACCCAACCTTTCAATGGGTTGAGCACGCCTTCGTTCTCTCCTTTCTCTAACCCCACGGTCCAAGAGGTGTATGTTGTCGATTGGTTCAACAAGGTTGTGTACACCTCTAGCTCTTGTGTTCATGTACCTACAAGAGAGAGTTTGGAAGAAAGATTAGTAACCAAAAGATAAGAAAAAGGCTTAATCTCAAAAAGAAGTAAAATCCTAATGTTGAAAGTTAGACCCGATTGGCAACGGCGCCAAATTGATACAAGGTTTTTGTGTTATATCAATTACTCATAATTCCTATGTAGCATAAGAGGATCGAATCCAAGGGTAGAGTTTCAAACACTAGGAATGCATACAACTAAATGAGTTAAGCAATCAAAATGGGGTTTCGAAATTAAGTAACTAAATTGAAAACAAGTAAAAGCAAATTAAGAATGAAGCAATTCAATGAACAAAAGCGAATCCAAAGATGGGGGTTATTGAGTTAAGGTGACCCAAGTCTCATTCATGATGTCCAAAGCTTAATGAAGACTAATCCCTAGGCATAAGACCCTAATCTTGACTAATTCTATTTCAAGCAACTAATCACTATGCTAATCACTAATTCATTAGCAAACTTTCATTTGTGAATCATTTATTAGCATGCATTGAGAATAAATAAACAAGATCAACCAAAAATACACCATAGACAACTATCATCAAGGCATTTCATCAAACACTTGGTGTGCATGAAATGTCTCATGTTCAAGGCATCAAGCTAGATCTATCATTAAAAACACCAAGCAAGAAAGGATATAAGATAATCTACCCTAGGACATCACAAATCAAGCCTTGAATCACCCTAATCTACCCCATCCCTAGATCCCAAAGAACTACTCAAGATCCATCAAGAACACCTCAAAATCGATTATGATAGGAGATGAATCCATGGATGAATCTTGAATAATCAAAGTATAATAGAGATAGATAGAGGAGAATCAATGATATAGATACTTAATTGCATAAACTAAAAGATCTCCCTCACAAAATCTCTCAAACTCTCCCAAAAAGGAAGGTGTTTTTAGACAAAGAAAAGCATGATCAATAAAATTAGGGTTTTAGAGTATTTAAAGGAAAAATATGGGAACCGGGTCAACCCGGAACAAACCGGGTTTTGACCCGGATATTTTTGGGTCGTCATTTCAATCCCGGGCTGTTTCAAGCCGGGATGAGGGGCCGGGATGAGAAGTCTTCGGTGAATCGGCCATAACTCCTGCTCCTGACATCCGAATAAGCTGAATCAAACTCCTGTAGTCAGCTAACTCGTCCCTATACAACTATTATGAAGACCGTTTGGGTTGATTCATACGGGAAGGCCTTCGTTTTGCCGGTTCTTTAGACGGTGTCATCTTCTCTCGGCCAGACGGACATACTTTCAGTAAATCCGTCTTATCTCCCTATCCATACTTCTAAATAACGCGATTCAAACTCCTGTATAAAGCTCATTAACTTCTCTATAACTTCTATCAAGGCAGTTAAAGTTGAATCGGATTGTAAGATCTCCGTCTAGCTACATCTTTGAGACACTTCGGACAAGAGATGTAGCACCAGGCTGTTTCAAGCCGGGATGGGACGCCGGGATGAAGAGTTTTGCCGAGAGTAAGTTGATCCCGGGGAACTTCTGGCCGGGATGAGGGTCCGGGATTCTACCTGCTCGATGAAAGATTGCGTGCCGGGCTGTTTCAAGCCGGGATGAGAGGGCGGGATGAAGAGTTTTACCGAGAGGACGTTGATCCCGGGGAACTTCTGGCCGGGATGAGGGGCCGGGATTCTACCTGCCCGAGGAAAGATTGCATGCCGGGCTGTTTCAAGCCAGGATGAGAGGCCGGGATGAAGGGAAATCCGAGGGAGAAAATCTTGGCGCCGGGGGAAACGGAGATTCTGTAGAAAATCGGCCATATCTCTCAAACCACATATCCGTTGGGGCTGATTCAGATCGGAGGGCCTTCGTCCAGACACATCTTTCCGGCATCTCGGATGGATTTTGCTCTCCTCTTAGGTCCAACTATCCAAGTATGTCCAATTGCCTCCAATTACCTTGGAAACACTCCAAAACATGCAAGAACACACTAAACCTAATGCAAATGTTCTAATCTCTAATTTGAGATCTAAATGCAAGACAAGACCATGATTATGCATGCGAATTACACAAAACTATAAATGAAATGCATGCTAAAACATGTAATATATGAGTATATCAGTACCCCACCAGAAACTTAACCATTGTTCAAACCTCATGCAACTCTCTTTGTGTCTTATGTGCAGATATGTGCAAAAACGCTGGAGAGGGAGGAACGAAACAATTTTCAGTCACTAAAGACGAAGACAATGCGCGATTGGTGGAGATAAATTCAACAAAGATAAGAGCTTGGTTATGCCTTGGAAAAACTCAAAATCATGGTAAAATTGTGTGTCCCTAAGACTCTATATAAATAAAAGGTGTTTCCCCATTTCGATTAAAACAAAACAAACAAAAATAATCGAAAGGGTAAGGAAATAAAAGCCTAAAAGAGTCGAAATTATTATGAGGCAACCATATTTCGTTTATACGGAGTGAGAAGCGTTTCCCAGAAAAAAAAATTCTAAGTTTGAGGGAAAAACATAAAAGTTATTTCAAATGGCGAAAAGTTCCGAAGAAGAAAGAATTTGCAACTACACTTGTGCGAGTAGGAAGTGTCTGGAAACTGTGGATACCAACAGCTCCATCCTCTCTTGCTGTTTTGCATAATGTCTAGCATCATCCGGGGAAAATACGGTAACCCGAAACACTTTTAACCTCACTTCTAAATGCGGTTAACGCCTACCCTCGATTGTCTTGGTTAGTATTTTTTATAAGAATCATGCAACCTATTAATGAATGTTAAGATCTAGTTGACTAAAATTTAGGTTTCAAATGGTTAGATTTTCGCATGACGGATACCGTGGACTAGCGTTGCAGTACTTTGCTGAGAATTTTCTAGACTAGACCTGATTGATGCATTACGTTGGTTATGGTTTAGAAGGATGGTCACTGAGATTTTTGTTAATTCCTATATTTTCGAAAACCTCTTTCCGATTTTAGATTTTTGTTTTGTTTGAGGTGAAACAAAGGTCTAAGTTTGGGGGAGTTGATGATATATCATGGTTTTTACCCCTTTTAGGCCATGATATAAGTCCGTTTTATAGAGTATTTCTATTATTTCGTAGTGTTTTAGAGTCCTTTACAGGTTTTAGCACGTTTATAGCATAATTGGAGATATTAGAGCTTTCTGGAGCATTCTGGAGCATTCTGGAGCGAAGCCGAAGTTCGTGTTACTGAGTACCCGATTTTACGATCAGTATCGATTGATACTACCAAGTACCGATCGATACCCATCGCAGCAGACACGAGTCGCGACTTAAATGAAAAGTTGAAGAATTGCAATTTGGTCCAGAAGTCTTTAATATTTACAATAAGCCCCAGAACGTGTTTTAGCATAATAATTAGGTTTTTCAGCCACTTTGATGGCTATGTCTTATTTTTGCTTTGAATTGAGAGAGGGCTTTTGAAGGGAGACAAGTCTGAAACTCTGTTCGTCCGAGAGAAGATTTCGAACCCTTTTGTTACTCTTTCTTATTCTCTATTGAGTATTTATTCAAACATGTTTATTGCTTCAATTTCCATGTCTGAGTAGATCCACTTTAGGTTCAGGGTTCTCATAAGAGTTTTCTCTGAATGCTGGGTTGATTAGTTATTAGGCTTCACCATCTGAATTAGTTCTTCACCATAGGTTGTGTTCAAATCTAATTCTAGGTTGGCGAATCTGGAATTTAGATCTTAGGATAATTGATTAGGCACGACAGTGCGATTAATTACCTGATAGAACCTTAGGTGAGCAAAATAACTATTCGCAAAGAGATTTGGTTTAGTTGTTTTGTGAACAAATAAAACCTGATCTAAAAGTTGATTTAGACTTTAGGATTCGCAAAGAGATTTGGAATTCCTAGGATTTATATTTAGATAATTCTCGCAACGACAGTTGGTTAATTATAGCTTAGTGATTTGAGTTCAAGAACCGCGCTAAATCTGAATCATGTTAGTTAGTTTACCTGCATTCATTGATTTCCTGAGAAAAACCCTGAACATATCTCTCCCCTATCGAATTACAACTCGTTTACTGCTTATTGCTTTTTGTTTCATCTGAACTGCTTAGCTTGATTCGATACTATACAATTTATTGTGTGATTTCTCTGAGTCCTTGTGTTCGACCCCTACTTTACTGCAGCAACTGCTTAGTACTTTTTAGGGTATTAATTTGAGCATATCAAATTTGGCGCCGTTGCCGGGGACTCAATTCGCCATTAGATTTTAGTCTGAGAATTTCGAGTAAGTTCGTCGGTATCGATCTATACTACCTAGTATCGAGTAAGTTCTCATCACTTTTCACTTGGGGGACTTCTTCTTCAAACTTGATTGGATTGGCTTCTCATCTTTTGTTTTCCTTTAGCTCCTATTTTTCTTGCACGATTTGTCTCCATTTCATCTTTTGGATGCTTTAGCCATTTTGGCTCTTTTCTTTCTTTCACACTTAGAGATCCTGACAATTCCACACTTGGAGCTAAATCACTTCCTTGTTTCAAACCAATCCAACTTTTGTTTTTCCCCATTCCTTTCTCCATATCTTTTGCTTTCTCCACATTCTATTTTTCTTTTCAACAACAACCCGAACTCCCAACCTATCTATCCTAGCCTATGTCTAGCTCATTGATGTGTGAGCTAGTTCTACATGGAAGCTTCTCCTTGTCGTCCCAAACTCAACACTTTTTCATAAGTTCATTCGCAATTAGACCTCGCGACACACACAAGAGATGAAGGTTTAAAGGAAAGTTTGGTTTAGGGTGTGGTTAACCGTTCCAAAGGTGGGAATCGGCTATTTGAGCTAACAAGAGTGGTGAAAAGGGAAAAGATAGCTCAAATATGTATATGGTATCCATGAGTCCACTCTTCAATGTACAAGCATGATAATTCAAGTCAAGATTAGAGTTCACTAGATAGAGTTGGGATCAAATCAAAGCATGCTTCAACCAAAACATAAACATTCAACCTGCAATATCAAAGCATGAATCATCCTTAACTTCGTGATCGCTCAAATGCATCAAAGAACTCCTAACGAGGGCATTCATTCAAGCTCTTAAGTTTACATTCCACATGGAAATTTCTCCCAATGCAATTGAGTGCAAACCTATATGCGTCTAGACTCAATCTTAATCATGCGAAATGCAACTACATGCTTCTTTTTATGTTCAAAATTTTCAAACTTTTGTGGTTTTTCTATGAATGAGACTCAAGTATGCAAAGAGAAAAAAAAAAAAAAACAAAACACAAGATCAAATGACACAAACCCCTCCCCCAAACTTGAATTGCACCGTCTCGGTGCAACAAAAGTCTAAGAGAGAGCAAACAAAATGCGAAAAGATGAATGTATAATGAAATGGAGTGCGAATCATACCTTGGAATGGAAGAAAGGGAGTGGTGGAGTGACCTATTAGGAGAGGCACTTGAGTTCCGACATTGAACACCGTTGTTGCTTTGCCATGACCGTGCGACCATCGAGAACCTTGCAACAACTCAACAAAAACATCAAAAGACCCTAGAAACACAAAATCAAACTTGAAAGCTAAGAGAATATATACAATGATAGACATGAGAATGTCTCCCAAGTGCACTTTGTTTAAAGTCACTAAGTTTGAATTTGGTTACCCATTTAGGCGGGTGATGGAAGAGTGTGAGAACTCCTTGGAGGGTCCTTGAGCTCAAGTTTGAGGACTGTGCTCATGACCCCTTGTAGACTGGCCTCCCCTTTCTTCTTAAGCTCCGGTGTGAGGATGGCTTTGACCGAGGCAAAAGGCTTGGACCGGCCCTTGCATTTGATCTTGTACTCAATCATCCCGTCCTCATACTTCCACGGTGAGCGTCATCGTGATGGGTTGGTCTAGTGCGGTCTTCTCCCCGTCAAGCTTGCTTGGTTTGTTCTTAGCAAAGGCAAAAGGGTGATACTTGTCTTGTGTCTTCATTTTGGCTTTAGTGCCTTGACCCTTTTCTTGCTTATTTTTACTTTCATTCTCTTTCCTAATTCTAGTAGGGTGAGGAGATTCCAAGCAAGCTTTATCAACTCCCGAAGCTTCTTTACCATAACTATAACCCAAACTCTTCTTCTCATGAGACTCTCCTTGTTCTTCATAGACCTTTGGGGGGGGGGGGGGGGGGGGTGGAGCTTCATTAACAATCTCACAACTTCCCATATACTTCACTTCCTCGACACGAGACTCATCATCCTCAATAGTAATTGTGCCACAAAGCTTGTTGGAGGAAGCCTTCATTGGGTAGTAAACTTTGTCATTCACATTCATAAGAACTACCCTTTGGTTTTTAAAGTCCATGCTTGCACCGGTAGTATTGAGGAATGGGGTTCTAAGGAGGAGTGGGAGCTTGTTGGCCTTCTTCATTTCCATAACAACGAAATCAGTTGGGGCTATTGATTTAAGCGTTTTCACTCAGTCAATTAAAACTAAAGTTCACACTACCGCAATCATAACGGTGGTCAATGCAATACTTTAGGATCGAATCCACAGAGACCAAAGTTACACTACTATTCTCACAATTATGAAAACTAGCTAAGACATAAATATGATTTGTTTTAGAAAGGTAACGAGAGCGATTTAAACGATGTAAATTCAATAAAGGAAAAAAACGTTAGGTCGAGGGTTTATTCACAGGAATCTAGAGATCATAAATCAGACAACTATTTAGGGAATAATTAAAAACAAGTTTCAAACTCAAACATAAATATCTAACCAATCCACTCTCATGCTCATGGATACTAAACCTAGCATCCTAGATCAGCCTTAACGAGCAAATTCAATATGTTCACGAATCATCCCAATACACTCTCGCGCTACTAGGTGATTCGCTCGCTTATGTTCTTTCTAGCAATCTTCACACTCTCGCGCTATTAGATTAAGCCCTAGTTCATAGACATAGCGGTTAGCTGAAGTCTAAGAAATAAACACAACAATAAGCGAAAACCACAAAAGATAAATCTCTATCTGTGTCTAGTTCAATGTCTCATGGATCCCCTTGAAAACCCTAACCTAACTATGGAACTACTCAGACATAGTAACGAAGAACAAGCAAGGAGATAAAGAAATCATAATATAAATAAAGAGAGAAAGGGTTTAGAATTCTTCTCAATAGATGCATAGATTCTTCTCCAAAGCTTACAATGATTCAATAGAAAAAAGTCTGAATAGAACAAAAGGTGGATGCCTCCAAGAGGCTAAAAATAGAGTATATATAGGTCTAGGTCGAATTAGGTCGAAATAGGAAGTTCCCCGGGCAAAATAAGGAAAACATAAGTTTCATTTCTTCTTCTCGTCGGCTGGTATCGGTCGATACCAGCTTAGCATCGGTCGATGCTAACCTTTCGGGTAGGGGTAGCATCGACCCATCTCCTTCGGCATCGGTCGATGCTGACCTCTCGGGTAGGTGTTGCATCGACCTGTCTTCTTTAGTATATGCTGATGCTGACCTCTCGGGTGGGGGTAGCATCGACCTGCCTTCTTCAGTATCGATCGATGTTGACCTCTCGGGTAGGGGTAGCATCGACCCATCTTCTTCAGCATCGCTCGATGCCGACCTCTCGGGTAGGGGTGGCATCGACCTGTCCCACTGGTATCGACCGGTACTGGCTCTTTATTCACGGTTTCATGCGTTTTTGTCCTCGTGACTCCAATTTCGTCCTTGAACGCATTTTTACCTGAGATATCTAAATAGAAGACTAAAAGACTCTAAAATGGACTTTGACTCGATAAAACATTTGAAAGAAACATTAAAACATACGTTAGAAAATAGTAAAAACCAAGCATATCAATTCCCCCAGACTTAGTATTTTGCTTGTCTTCAAGCAAACAGAAGACCAACAAGGAAGAAAAGTTTGAAAACTCGAAGATTCACACTACCTTTAAAATCCCGCAATGACCGTCACCTTATTAATCCACGTATTGCTAGACTAGCCCCTGATTGGACCACCATGTACTTCTCTGCAAGCATTCACAGCCTCCCAGCTTCAGAACATATTCTAACAGAACCATCTCAAAATTATCATTGCTGGTCTCATCAAAGATCATATTGCCAAGAACCTTATATACTCTTTCCCTTTCGATATTGCGACAAGACAACAACATAACCCTGGGTACCTTTCCCCTCCCTCATATTTATATGTTCCTTATTTCTTTTTCATAGGGCTAATGGCTGATGGAACGCGAGTACTGATGGTTTTAGCCACCGAGTCCCCGATTCATTTTAGTGCCACCCTTTCAATCTAAGGCGTAGGCGAATAGTTGTATCTTCGAAAATTTTCCTAACCTCGCTTCCGTCCTTAGTGCGATCATCTCCTTCGAAGTAAAATAATGGGATCGTTGGAAATTTTCCTAGCCCTTAACTCGAAAGAAAATCATTTCATCTTTTCTGCTTTCAATTAAAAATGAGGGAGATGGGTACCATACTTTAACACGGGTTGTCTTGTCGGATATGAAAGAGGAATCAAGCTCTGAAAACACCAATCACGATGATGAGGTAAAAGGAAGAGCGCATAAACTAGCTCAAATTTCGAGATTTTCCTGGAAACATGGTTGACTCTGAATAATTGTTTGGCCTTTAGATTTTCCATTAGTCTTATCGGGAGCTAAATCTGTAACAAAGGTCATTTAGATGCAAAATCACATTAAAAATTCAAAGGTAGTGATCTTAATCGCCAACAAGTTTTGACTCAATAAAACATAAAAATGACTCAAGAGAAAAATAAAAGAAAGAAAAATAGCGTTAGTAACGATAGGTACCTTCCCTCAGACTTACTTCACACCATCTCGGTGTGAGAATAAACGAGGAAGAAGGTAAAACAGACTCAAATAAAATAAAGTATAAGGAAAAAAAAAATTTACAGTAGGAAATGGTACTGAGATCAGCGCTCCTCCGAGCTACCGCTCGCATCCTGCCCACCCTGGCGTCTCCTCCTCGGCAGTCTTGCATCGTGTGGTGGTGAACCACTAGCAATGTCATCTCTGCGTCCAGCATCGTCAGACTGACGTCCAGCAACGTCGTACGCAGGGTCAAAGTCGTGCATGCCAGCAGCTGGCTCATCATCATGATCATCGGTTGTGGCCGATGCCTTGAAATAGGAAGGTCGTCGGGGGACTGGTATCCTAGACAGTGCTCCTCAAATCCGCTGTAACATGGCATTGTTTTTATGTAACCCTGTGCTGACATAATCCCACTTCGCTTCATCGTCGGTCTCAAACACGCACCGTGGGCCAAGGTCGTACGCATTGCAGTCACGTGGTAGAAGGTACTCCACCTGATTAGGTACGTCATCGTGGCTGTCCACAGAGAAATCCGCTGGTCTGCTAGACGTGGATGCCCTGGCGGAGGAGTGAGGTGCCCTTGCTGACGCTCCTCTGCGTCCGGGCTGACTGCCGGTTGGGGCGGGTATCAGCTTGTGCACTGGTGGCATCCAATCGATATGCTCTTTATTCTCCAATGTGGTTTCCTCCTGATCGGGCAACTGAAAGTGTAGTAGTTCCTCGTCCTTGCCCTAAAATTGGTAAACCAGTTTCGGTAGAAGGATGTGGCTGGCCCGTAAGGATTGGTAGTCAATGCAGCCTCTCACGCCTGACGGCTCGTACTGTATGTTGAGGTGAGCGAAGTTGGGTGTGAGGAGGGCTCCAATGTACTTCTTCTTCCCGCTGCCCGAGAGACCTCTAAACTTCTTGCCAACCCAACTCTGAGCAAGGATGGCTCCTAGGTTGACTTCGTGTTTCTTCTCGAAGAGCACGGGAAGTCTATAGTATACATCCGGCGCGACCCCGTAGTACAGCATAATGAGCTCATCGGTTCGCATGGCTCCAGTCTCGTCCCTGCCAAAAAGGATGTGGCTAAGAATCTTCGCAAATACCCTTAGCACGGGATTACAAATGGTTGATTGCTTGGCCTTCTTGCTGTTGTAGTCTCCACTAGCTATCCGTTCCCAAAAACTCTGAGCGTTGGGAAATTCCGCAAAGGAGACTGCCTCGTTGTTAGCCTCGAAACCGTATAGCCCGCAGAGAGCTGATAGCTCAATATGACGGGCAATGCCGTTTGCGAAAAACCAGAGCGTTCCCTCACTAGCGACTGGTTTACTCGGGTTATCATACTGTATCTCTATTGACGCCAAGAATTGGCGTGTCAACTCAGGATCAGCAGTTTCCCCGAGGCTTATTAACCGCCTTAAACCAGCGCGCTCAACCAGAAGGTCGATGTCTGTCCTGATTCCCAGTGCCACCAACAACTGGGTATTGACAAAAGGCATGGGACGCAGCTCCACATTCAGCAAGCCATTGTAGAACACACTCTCATACTTTCCCCACGTACTGGACAGTGTCCGGTTCTGGTAGTTTGTGTCCCGCTGTATTTCTGCCTTGGTTATTCCGGGAACCGGAAATGCACATTTGTCCGGCCGAGGCCAAGGTGTTTTGCACCGAGTCTGCTTGGCGATTCCCTTGCCTCTTCCCACGTCCTCCTTTGCATGTGTCGTAGCTTTTTCTTTTCCTTACCTACTAGTCCTTCTCATTGTCCTGGAAAGTGAACATCAATAGATTTGCAAAAATGAGCGCCAATGACCCAAAAACAGCAGACAATCATATCATGATGTTGTTATGGAATAACCGATCGCATATCTCACTATGAAACAGCCATAACAATCCAGCATAACAGATCCGTTTCATGAAAATCCCAGCATATGGACTCGACGAACCACATATATGCTCAATGATGAGGATTAAATGTTCATGCCTGTGCAAGGTGAGATAACTCTAAGAAGTGAATAATCTAGTCAAAGAATGCATCTAACACGCACAAGCGGCAAGTCAAATTCGAAATTCGCATAATCCCAAAAACCCTAGGTTTTTGTAAGTTTTGCAAAATCTCATCAATAATAGCAAAGGGGTGTCGAAATTATTCCCAAATAGCCTAACAAGGTCTAATTACACAAGATAACTAGCTATGAATACATGAATCAAAGCAACAATCCAAGGTTGATTTTCTCTTACCAAAATCGGATTGTAAAAGGTGAATTAGGAGCTTATACCTTTGCTAATCGAAGCAACTGGGTTGGGGATTTTGTAGAGCACGAAAAATTGATGGGGATAGACACCAAAATCGTCCAATTCCGTTGAGAATCAAAGAAGTTATAAGAGATTGAAGATTTGTGTTCTTGAGAAAAAGAAGAGAGAAAATCGATGGAAGAAAGAGAGAGAGAGAGAGAGAGAGAGAGAGAGAGAGAGAGAGAGAGAGAGAGAGAGAGAGAGAGAGAGAGAGAGAGAGAAAATCGTGGGAGAGAAGATAAGGGAAAAATCGGTCTGTTTTTAGTGAATTAAACCGGATTAAACCGGAAAAGAATTCTTAGGAAAAATCGATCGATGCTGATCTCTCGGCATACCATAGCATCGATCGATGCTTGCTTAGCATCGATCAATCCATCCGTTTTTTTTTTAGAACACTAAGAAGGTGAAAACTAAATTTATTGAGTTAATGTCTAGAAAGCTTATAACAATTAGATAAATACGTACCGGTGGGTTGCCTCCCACCAAGCGCTTGTTTAAAGTCGCTAGCTCAACTCCTTGAGTGTCTTAGGCAGATGGTGTATCAGCGGGGTTCGCATTCCCCCTAGCTCGTTTTGGTCTCCTCCTTAAGGCCCTCTTGTCTTCATCCGCGCTTGGATAGTCACTGGGGTCCTCATGCTTCTTGTATTCGCTTCTTCCTTCGACTGTGTAACGAATGCGTTTTGATGTGAAACCGGGAGGTGCCATTAGGTAGAAGATTTCCTTGTCGATGTTTGCCAGACACATTCTCCTGTCCGGCCAATCCATGACGGCCCCAGCTGTTGCTAAGAATGGCCTCCCAAGGATTAGAGGTTCGTCTTTCATTCCATGGGTTTTTGTCACTTGAAAATCGACTGGGACAATGCAATTTCCAAATTTCAGAGAGAGATTTTGATCTTGCCGATCATGGTGGTGGTTGACCCATCCGCGAGTCCGATTCGCATCCTTGAGGGTCTCATGTTGTTGATCCTCAGACGCCTTGCATCCATTTCTGATATGAGTTTGATAGCAGCTCCCAAATCACATAGAGCATGGTCGAAGTAGGAACCGAAGATCTCGCATGGAACGACAAAGCACCTTGGTTCTTCAAGCTTGTGCAGCATTCTGGGTTCAGATAGTTTCCTCCTAAATTCGTCGAACAGGTCTTCAATTTCGTACTTGTTTTCCCTACTGTACCAGAACAGTTCTTTCATTGCTGGGTACTTTTTCCAAGCCTGGTCGAATGACATGTGGAACGGGATTTCCTTCACAATATAATGGAAATCATCTAGCATTTCCTCGCTAATGGGTCGAGTTTCCCAATCCTCACGTTATGAAGCCAGAGTCCACCTCGCGACCGCGATCCCCTCGTGCGGCTTCTTTCCTCGGATTCTCGTAGTTTGTCGTATCATCATGCACTCATTATTCGTCTCTCTCTGAATTCCAGGGGATACCTCTCCTTCAGCTAGGAAAGCTACAACATGGCAACCGCTGGCTGGTTCATGTTTTGTTCCCTCTAAATCTCTCCCAAGGTGGAGATTGACTGTGTCCTCGACACTGGATAGACTTTTCTGAAGTGTTTTGATCTCACCAGAAAGGTTGGACAACTTGTCCATAAAACCCATAGTTTTCCCAAAAAGGTCAATGTTACCCCCATCAATTTTAAAACGAACGTCCTTGACTGCTTCTACTGTCTGTTTCTGCCCCTCATGGAGAACATGGATAGACGAATAGGCTTCTCTCCCTTGGCTGCCAATCTCCTCCACTCTCCGCTCAACCATGTGTGTCTTAGTCGCAACGATTTCCAGGCCCGCAACAGTGGTTGAGAGGCTTTCTCTCAAGCTCATGAATCTCCTTTCAAAGTTGTCTTCCATGAGCTTCATGGACTCGTTGACATGATCGATGAAAATTTGATTTTTCTCGATCTCGTGGGCCTGTTGCAGTTGTATCTCCTCCAGTTGTCTCACTTTCTCTTCAAGTTTTTGTACTTGGGCGTAGATAGCATCACACTTTCCACCAAGATCCCTTTTGATATATTCCAGTTTCGCATCAAGCTCGAACGAGGATTCCTGCTTGTTTTTCAGCAGCGTGTGCATCATATCTTCCAGAGACTCGCTGGGGAGGAGGCCGTGGGCTCGAGGGTGTGCATGGGCTCTTGGCTGGTGGACTTGATGGATGCATCCTTCGTTGCTCCAACTCCGGTCTTCGTAAGAGTAGAGGGGGCATGGCTGATTTGTGTAAAATATGGCATTGGGACGTAATCGCCAGCGGGTTCACGCCTCATGGGTGATCGTCCCTGAGCTTCCCGACCGAGATGGGATCGACTGCCATTGTTTCTTGAGTAGTAATCCATCTCGATGGGGTTCCTGAAATACATCAGATTTTAAAGTAAAATGTATTGGTAAATCTTAAACGAAATTTCAAATTCAGAATTGAAGGTAACGCTATTGGTCCCCGGCAACGGTGCCAAATTGATTTAAGCATTTTCACTCAGTCAATTAAAACTAAAGTTCACACTACCGCAATCATAACGGTGGTCAATGCAGTACTTTAGGATCGAATCCACAGAGACCAAGGTTACACTACTATTCTCACAATTATGAAATTTAGCTAGGACAGAAATATGATTTGTTTTAGAAAGGTAACGAGAGCGATTTAAACGATGTAAATTCAATAAAGGAAAAAAAATGTTAGGTCGAGGGTTTATTCGTAGGAATCTAGAGATCATAAATCAGACAACTATTCAGGGAATAATTAAAAGCAATTTTCAAACTCAAACATAAATATCTAACCAATCCACTTTCGTGCTCATGGATACTAAACCTACCATCCTAATCCACTCTCGTGCTCATAGTATTATAGATCAGCCTTAACGAGCAAGTTCAATATATTCACGAATCAGCCCAATACACTCTCGCGCTTCTAGGTGATTCGCTCACTTATGTTCTTTCTAGCAATCTTCACACTCTCGCGCTATTAGATTAAGCCCTAGTTCATAGACCTAGTGGTTACCTCAAGTCTAAGCAATAAATACAACAATAAGCGAAAACCACAAAAGATAAATCCCTATCTGTGTCTAATTCAATGTCTCATGGATCCCCTTGAAAACCCTAACCTAACTATGGAACTACTCATACATAGTAACGAAGAACAAGCAAGGAGATAAAGAAATCATAATATAAATAAAGAGAGAAAAGGTTTAGAATTCTTCTCAATAGATGCAGAGATTATTCTCCAAAGCTTACAATGATTCAATAGCAAAAAGTCTGAACAGAACAAAAGATGGCCGCCTCCAAGAGGCTAAAAATATAGTATATATAGGTTTAGGTCGAATTAGGTCGAAACAGAAAGTTCACCGGGCAAAATAAGGAAAACAGAAGTTTCATTTCTTCTTCTCGTCGGCGAGTATCGGTCGATACCAGCTTAGCATCGGTCGATGCTGACCTCTCAGGTAGGGGTAGCATCGACCCGTCTCCTTCGGTATCGGTCGATGCTGACCTCTCGGGTAGGGGTAGCATCGACATGTTGATATATCATGGAGAAGTACATGGTGGTTAGATCTAAAACTGGTTATGTGATATGTGGAGCACTAAGGAAAATGGTCATTACAATGTTTCAAGAACAGTTGAGTTTCTATGTTTTCAAACCTCTTTCTCTGGTTTAGTTTTCTGTTTTGCTTGTGGGCAAGCAAATGTTAAGTCTGGGGGAGTTGATATATCATGGTTTTTACCCCTTTTAAGCCATGATATAAGTCCGTTTTATAGAGTCTTTCTACTATTTTGTAGTGGTTTAGAGTCCTTTACAGGTTTTAGCACGTTTGGAGCATAATTGGAGATATTGGAGCTTTCTGGAGCATTTTGGATCAAAGCAGACGTTCGTGTAGCTTAGTACACGATTTGAAGCATCAGTGTCGATCGATACTGACTAGTATCGGTCGATACTCATCGAAGCAGACACAGACCGCGACTTTAATGAAGAGTTGAAGAATTGCAAAATTGCCCAGAAGTCTTTATTATTTACAAGAAGCCCCAAAACGTGATTTAAGTTATTTAAGAGGATTTTATAGCCACTTTAAGGGCTATGCTTTATTTTACTTTGGTTTGGTGAGAGAGCTTTTGAAGGGAGACAGGTCTGAAACTCTGTTCGTCCGAGAGAAGATTTCGAACGCTCTTGTTACTCTTTCTATTTTATTTGATGATTTATTCAAACATGTTTATTGCTTCAATTTCTATGTCTGAGTAGATCTCTTGTTAGGTTTAGGGTTCTCATAAGGGTTTTCTCTTAATGCTAGGTTGATTAGTTATTAGGATTCACTATCCGAATTAGTTCTTCGCCATAGGTTGTTCTCAAAGCTAATTCTAGATTGATCACCTAGAACTTAGATCTTAGGATAATTGATTAGGCACGAGAGTGCGATTAATTACCTGACAGAACCTAGGGTGAGCAAAATAACTATTCGCAAAGAGATTTGGTTTAGTTGTTTTGTGAACAAATCAAACTTGAACTAAAAGCTGGTTTAGACTTTAGGATTCGCAAAGAGATTTGGAATTCTAGGATTTATACTTAGATAGTTTTCGCAACGAGAGTTGGTAAATTATATCTTAGTGATTTGAGTTCAAGAACTGCGCTAAATCTGAATCATGTTAATTAGTTTATCTGTATTCATTGATTTCCTGAGAAACACCCTGAACTTATCTTTCCCCAATCGAATTTACAACCGTTTTAATTTACGTTTCTGCTTTCAATATCATTGATCACTCAGCTTAATTCTCATCTATATAATCTATTGTGTGTTTCCATGAGACCTTGTGTTCGACCCCTACTTTAATACAACTACTGCTTTAGTACTTATAGGGTATTAATTTGAGCATATCAAATTTGGCGCCGTTGCCGGGGACTCAATTCGCCATTAGATTTTAGTCTGAGAATCTCGACTAAGTTCTTCGGTATCGATCGATACTATCTAGTGTCGGTCGATACTCATCGATTTCTTCTTTTTTTGATATCGATCGACACCACCCAGTGTCGATCGATACTCATCATGTTACCGTATTCTTGCGTTCTTTACTTTTGTTTTTAGGTATATGCCTATTCGTGAAACCAGAAGGAGCAAGAACACTCAGCTAGTTGAACTATCATTGGAGCAGCTAGTATTTTTGGAACGCACAAACAAAAAAGCAAAGAAGCCAGCAGAGATGAACAACAATCCAGTGATTTTGGTTCAAGATGCAGCTGGTGCTTACAGAGACCGAGATGGTCAATTGTGTAATGAGAGAAGGCAACGATTGGATGGAGAGGGGAGCATCATTCCACCTCATGCTGCTATCGAGGAGATTGTTGCTGCGAATGCAGGGAATGTTGTGGCTGATCGTGGTAGAACAATTGGAGAGTACAACAGGCCTGATCAGTTTTATGCTAATCGATCAGCGATTCGTCCTCCTGCTTTTCAGAGGAATGACTTTGAGCTGAAACCTGCATACCACACTCTTGTGGGTCAGCACCATTTTCATGGTCTTTCCAATGAACATCCCATGTACCATATCGAAAGGTTTGAGGATTTGGTCACTAGCATCAAGAGCAATGGAGTGTCCTATGATTACCTTTTCTGCAAGCTCTTCCCTTACTCTCTTGGTGGAGATGCGACTTACTGGCTGAAGCATTTACCTCCTGGATCACTGACTTCTTGGGAAGAGACTAAGACCACTTTCCTGAATAACTTCTATAATGATGCACGATCCGAGGATCTGAGGAACAAGATCTCCTAGTTTACTCAAGGACCTACTGAGGCGTTCAAGGCTGCTTGGACGAGATTCAGATCATACTAGAGAGATTGTCCACATCACGGATACTCTGATGTTCAGCTGATGGGTTTCTTCTTCAGAGGGATTGACTGGAGGTATCAGATGGCTTTAGATGCTTCAAGCAATGGGAATTTTAATACCAGGTATCCAGATGATACCTATGTGCTTATTGAGAATTTTGCATCTAGCAATAGCACCAAAAATGCAGACCTTTAGCGAAAGAGACAAAATGGGAACATGGATGGATCGCAGATTGCTGAAGTTCAAGCCAAGTTGGATCTTCTGATCGGGAAGTCGAAGAAGACTGTACAATTTTCTGATGGAGTCGATAATATTGATGACGATCAAGTGGAGGATGTTAACTACGTTGGCGGTTCTGGTTTTCAGGGTTAGCGTTTTGGACACAACAACAACCGAAACTTCAACAACAACACTCAGGAAAGTGGGTACAAGTTTGAGGGAAACAAATCTAGCTTTGGAGCAAAACAATTTGCTCAGAAACCACTCCAGAGCAGCGATTTTAATCGCAATTATGGGAACTCTTCGTACCAACCCATCTCTCCGAAGTCAACAGAGAGTAAGATGGAATCCATGTTTGAACAGATTCTTCAGGGACAGCAAAAGCTGCAAGTAGATTTCAATGGGAAGATTGACCATCTGTACCCTGATCTGAATGGAAAATTTGAAGCTCTCAATGTCTCTCAGAAGAATCTGGAGACTCAGGTTGCTCAGACAGCAGCAGCTGTAAGGAGACAAGAAGGTTTTCTTCCAGGGAAAACTGAGGATCCAAGGGCACACATCAATGCCATCACATTTAGGAGTGGAAAAGAGGTGATTACACGAGTGAAGAACAGCCTAATTTCAGAGAATTTCGTCGATCCTACTGAAGATGACGACTGGGATTCTGAAAATCCCCGCGTATCGATCGACACCAGCCAGTGTCGATCGATACCAGCCCAGACACCTGCACGAGGGTATCCAAAATCCCGTGTATCGATCGATACTTCTTCTGTATCGGTCGACACTGAGGTACAGATCGTGAAAGAACCAGAGATTGTCAAGGATAGGGTGTACGAACCCACAGTTCCTTATCCTATGCCTCCTAAGATGACAAAGAAGGAATGGGAGGACGCCAGATGCAAAGCTATGTTGGATAAGTTGGTTGTGGAGCTTCCTTTTGCTGATGCTATTAAGACTTCTCCAGCTTTCAGGTGGTATGTGAAGAAGATGGTGTCATGATGATTACAGCTGAGTGCACTGCGATTCTAGTCAACAAAATTCCCAAGAAGCTACCAGACCCAGGGAGTTTTGTTTTGGATTGCACTATCTTCACAGAGAGATTCGAGCGTTCCCTCTGTGATATTGGGTCGAGTGTGAACCTCATGCCACACTCAGTTGCTAGGAGAATGGGGATGACAGATTTCCAATCTACAAGAATTTCGCTCGTACTTGCTGATCGCTCAGTGCGACTCCCAGAGGGACTACTCGAAGATGTCCCAATCAAGATTGGGAATTGCCTGATTCCAACAGATTTCATCATACTGAAGTACGATGCTGAGCCTAAGGATCCTCTTATCCTAGGCAGACCATTCCTTGCAACTGCTGGAGCCTTGATCGATTGCAAGAATGGACATATAGCTCTCAACATCGGTGATTTGGTGATGTATTTTAACATGGAAAAGATGATGAAGAGACCAACCATTGATGGGCAGACGTTCTATGTGGACACTTTCAGTGACATATCAGAGGAGTACTTCCTGGAGATGCATCCAGAGGATCCACTGGAGAGAGCATTGGTCTATTCAGCCACTTCAGAGGTCCATTTGTGCGATGGTACTGCTGGATATTCAAAGATGCTCGATTCAGCATTGCCAGTATCGATCTATACTACGCTAGTATCAGTTGATACCCTGCGACTAGAAGGAGAGTTGGCTGAAAGCTCTGAACAAGCTGATGGGCTTGGAGATTGGAGCGAGGAAAATGCTCCTAAAATTGAACTCAAGCCATTTCCAGCCGCATTGAGGTATGCTTTTCTTGGTCCTAATTCCACATACCCTGTGATTGTTAATGCTTCTTTGAACAACGCAGAGATTACCTAACTGCTGAGCAAGCTGCGCAAGTATCGCAAAGCTCTTGGCTATTCTCTTGCTGATATTTCAGGTATAGCGCCAGACTTGTGCATGCATCGGATTCACCTGGAGAATATGTCAAAGTCTTCGATTGAGTGCCAGAGGAGACTGAATCCGAACCTGAAGGAAGTGGTCAGGAAGGAAGTGATGAAACTTTTGGGAGCAGGGATTATCTATGCCATCTCAGATAGTTATTGGGTTAGTCCAGTTCACGTTATGCCTAAGAAAGGAGGTATAACTGTGGTGAAAAACCAGAAGGATGAGCTGATTCCTACAAGGACAATCACTGGTCACAGGATGTGTATTGACTACAGGAAGCTGAATGCGGCTACAAGGAAGGATCACTTCCCATTGCCTTTCATCAACCAGATGCTGGGGAGGTTAGCGAGTCACCCATACTACTGTTTTCTCGATGGGTACTCAGGCTTTTTCCAGATTCCTATACGTAGAGAGGACCAGGGAAAGACGACTTTTACATGTCCTTATGGTACATTCTCCTACAGAAGAATGTCATTTGGACTATGTAATGCTCCAGCGACCTTTCAGAGATGCATGATGTCTATTTTCATAGACATGGCCGAGGAGTTTATGGAGGTGTTCATGGATGACTTTTCAGTTTATGGATCGTCATTCAAAGATTGTCTGGATAACTTGTGCAAGGTGCTTCAACGATGCGAGGAGAATCACTTAGCTCTTAATTGGGAGAAGTGCCACTTCATGGTACAAGATGGCATTGTTCTTGGGCACAAGGTTTCTAAGGCAGGGATCGAAGTTGACAAAGCTAAGATTCAGATCATGACAAGCCTGCAACCTCCACGATCTGTATCTGAGATTCGAAGCTTCTTTGGTCATGCTGGGTTTTACAGGAGGTTCATCAAGGATTTCTCTAAGCTTGCACGCCCACTCACAGCCCTGTTGTGTAAGGAAGTCAAATTGATTTCACACCTGATTACCTTATAGCCTTCAAGGAGATTAAGAAGGCATTGGTGAGTGCTCCTATTGTCCAACCACCTGATTGGAGTTTACCTTTTGAGGTTATGTGCGATGCAAGTGATTTTGCCGTAGGAGCTGTTTTGTGTCAGAGGAAAGACAAGAAGCTCCATGCTATTTATTATGCCAGCAGGACGTTGGATGATGCCCGGCGAAATTACAACACCACTGAGAAGGAGTTACTTGCAGTTGTTTTCTCTTTTGAGAAATTTAGGACCTACTTAATTGGGAGCAAGGTTATTGTCCACACAGACCATGCTGCTCTCAAATACTTGCTGATGAACAAGGACCTCAAGCCTCGTCTTTGCCGATGGGTACTTTTGCTCCAAGGGTTCGATATCGAGATCAAGGACAAGAAGGGGGTTGAGAATAGCGTTGCTGACCACCTATCGCGAATAAAGATCGATGAAGTCGTGCCTATTGATGATTTCTTGCCAGAGGAGGGTATCTACTTCATTGAAACTCAGTTTGAGGATGCTTGTTCCGAGAATCTGCACTTCTCGCGAGAGCAGACCTTCAGTATCGATCGATACTCACGTAGTATCTATCGATACCCGACACGATTTGGACCTGTTTTGCCTATAGGGCACTTCGACTCTTATGACGCCTATCTAGTTGCTGTATCTAGTCATGCACGACCATGGTACGCTGACATTACTAACTACCTTGCTGTAAAAATTGAGAAAAGCATCCCACAAAGTATGCGAGGAAGAAGTTTATGCGCGAGATGAGGCGATTCTTCTAGGATGAACCTTACCTATACAAGCACTGCTTAGATGGTATCTACAGGAGATGCGTTGCAGAGTCTGAGGTGCCAGCGATTCTTTTTAATTATCATGGGTCTGAGTATGCTGGACACTTTGCTACTTTCAAGACAGTGTCCAAAGTTCTTCAAGCAGGTTTCTGGTGGCCTACTATGTTCAGAGATGCGCATGCCTATATCTCACAGTGTGATACCTGTCAGAGGAGAGGGAAGATCATCAAGAGGCATGAGATGCCACATAATTTCATCCTTGAGGTTGAAGTTTTCGATTGCTGGGGCATCGATTTTATGGGTCCATTTCCCTCATCACACAAGAACAGATACATCCTGGTTGCTGTGGACTACGTGTCCAAATGGGTGGAAGCAATTGCTAGTCAAACCAATGAGTCTGCTGTGGTTCTTAGGCTGTTTCAAACCAATCATTTTCCCACGATTTGGAGTACCGCGTATTGTTATAAGTGATGGTGGCAGCCACTTTATTAACAAAGTTTTTGAGAAGTTGCTGAGGAAGCATGGTGTCAATCATCGCGTGGCTACCCCATATCACCCTCAAACCAGTGGGCAAGTAGAGGTCTCCAATAGGCAAATCAAATAAATTATGGAGAAGACAGTGGGTACTTCTAGGAAGGATTAGTCTACGAAGCTAGATGACGCGCAATGGGCTTACAGAACTGCTTTCAAAACATCACTGGGTACAACACCGTTTCACTTGCTGTATGGGAAAGTATTTCACTTTCCAGTGGAGATCGAGCACAAGGCAGCATAGGCGACGAAGTTGTTGAACTTTGACATCAAGCATGCAGCTGAGAGGAGATTGATTCAGCTGAACGAGTTGGATGAGATTAGGCACCACGCCTACGAGAACTCAAAGCTATACAAGGAGAGAACTAAGGCCTATCATGATAACAAGATCATCTCCAGACAGTTGGAGCCGAATGACCAGGTACTTCTGTATAACTCTCGTTTGCAATTATTTCCTGGTAAACTGCGTTCTCGTTGGTCAGGTCCCTTCACAATCAAGGAGGTCAGACCACATCGTGCCGTTGTGCTGATTAGTCCTACAGGAGAGGAATTTACTGTCAATGGACAGAGGGTGAAACACTAGAGGGCGAAAGCAGAGATTCAAGCAGGGCAGATAATGCCTCTGGATGATGCACCCACTGCTTAAACGACAGTACAGTCAAGCTCGTGACGTTAAACAAGCGCTGAGTGGGAGGCAACCCACTGGTAAGTCTGTACATATGAGTCTTTTATTTTTCTAGTTTTGTTTTGTGTTTCGTCGTGTCACGTGAATCAGATTCGGAGGTCCCGTATCGATCGATACCACATTGGTATCGGTCGATACCCGTCATTAAACATACACATTCTGGACCGACCTCCATGTGGCGAGTAATTCATTCTATACCCTCAGTATCGATCGACACCCACTGGTATCGATCGATACTCCACGCGCAGGTAAGTTTCCCTATAAACCCTACGGTTTTTCCTTTCTTCTCCCACCGCCTCCATCGCTCGATACATAGACCATAAATCTCTCTCTCAAAATCACAAATCTTCGTTTCTCAACGGATTTGAGTGATTTTTGTGTCTAGTCTGCTCGGATTTTCGTCGTCTACCTCATTCACACACTCATTCTCACGATCTACAATGTATGAATCTCAAATTTTTATCTTTTCAATCCGTAAACCAAGGTTTGATTTTCGACTGCTCATCTGAGTAGAACTTTTTTTGCTGGATGATTATCACTTGATTTATGTCTTCTAGGCCTAGTCGAATCTTGCATTACATTACCCTTGGTTTGCACTTTTGGAATTTTCGGATTGTGTTCTTCGTACGATGCTCAATACATGTATCAACATCGACCGATACCACATTGGTATCGGTCGATGCCGATTGTTTCACTTGGCCGGGATGGCTGTGTTTGAGAGAGATGTTGGATTTATGCTGTGTTTTGTGTTTGTTGATGATGCAGATGGCACCTAAGAAGAGAGCACGCACTGATACCGCATCGAGCTCAAACCCACCTGAGAAAGAGCACCAGTTGGGTGCTCGAGTCGAGTTCTTACATGACGGGGTTTGGACTCTAGGATCGGTTATCGCATGTCTTACTCATAACCGCTACAAGGTTCAGACCGCAAATTCCACCAACTTTACAGTGGCTTTCGGTACGAACCTACGCGACGCACCACTAGAGACTCCTACACCTTCATCGCCCTTGTCTCCTCACACCGCAGTTCGGTTTCCATGGCCCAAGATCAGTGAGAAAGCTAGGATAAGATTGAGGGATGATTACGAGGGTTCGGATAAGGAGATTACAGAGATCAGTGAGAAAGCTTGCACCCACATGCCTATTTCCGAGGAGTGGGACAATTATGACTCGATCTTCTACAACGCATAGCAGGAGGTTGATGTGCGCCCCACTCGATTTATTGATACGCATACTTGATATGCTCAAATTAATACCTTAAAAGTACTAAGCAATAGTTGCAGTATAGTAGGGGTCGAACACAAGGACTCACAGAAACACACAATAGATTATGTAGATGAGAATCAAGCTAAGCAATTCAGTTGAAACAAAAAGCAATAAACAGTAAAGAGTTGTAAATTCGATGGGAGAAATATAGATTCAGGGTATTTCTCAGGGAATCAATGAATGCAGATAAACTAACTAACAGGATTCAGATTTAGAGCGGTTCTTTAGCTCAAATCACTAAAATATAATTAACCAACTGTCGTTGCGAAAACTATCTAAATCTAATTCCTAGAATTCCAAATCTCTTTGCGAATCCTAAAGTCTAAATCAGCTTTTAGATCAGGTTTGATTTGTTCACAAAACAACTAAACCAAATCTCTTTGCGAATAGTTATCTTGCTCTCCTTAGGTTCTATCAGGTAATTAAACGCACTGTCGTGCCTAATCAATTATCCTAAGATCTATGTTCTAGGTAGCTAATCTAGAACAAGCTTTGAACACAACCTAAAGTGAAGAACTAATTCAGATGGTGAATCCTAATAAACTAATCAACCTAGCATTCAGAGAAAACACTTATGAGAACCCTGAACCTAAAGTGGATCTACTCAGACATGGAGAATGAAAACAACATGATTGAATAGATCATCAAAGAAAACAATAAAAATAGGAGTTCAGAGTTGTCTCTCCAAAAACCAAAGTAAAATCAAGAGTAGAATAAAGCATAGCCTAAACAGGTGGCTGAAAACCTAATTTATAAGCTAAAACACGTTCTTGGCCTTTTCTGTAATTAATAAAGTCTTATGGGCTTAAGGAGAAACTTTGCAGGCTTTAAAAATCGCGTATCTGCTTTCCTGCAGTCGGTGTCGGTCAACACCAAGCGGTGTCGGTCGACACCAAACAGTGTCGGTCGAGATCCTGCTTCTTCTGCTCGCCAGACTGGATAGTCTTCACGAAAACTGGGATAACTTTTGATCGCACCGTTGGAATGGCCTCAAACCACTTCCAAATGAAAACTAATCCATTGATCTATCTTGTGTCCAAATCAGAGCTCAATCCAACGGTGAAAAGGTCTTTAACGAATGCCAAACTTCTGACATTTCTGCATGACTCTGCATCTCAATATGCTCCAAAATGCTCCAAACGTACCCAAACCTGTAAAAGACTCCAAAATACTAGAAAGACTCCATAAATAGGACCTATATCATGGTCTAAAAGGGGTAAAAACCATGATATATCAATACTATGCGTCATTTGGGTTTTGACAGGAAGCTTGATGGTCTGATCCGCAAGATTGGATTGGGGACGATGCCTGCGCGGCAATATGACATGTACCCTGACTTGGTTCGCCAGTTCCTTGCTTCTATCCGCGTATACTACACTGGAGCACCTCTAGTGACTGCACAGCAGGGTGTTCTGACCTTTTTGATTTGCGGTGTGCGATATAGGATATCTTTTCAAGAGCTCTGCGACATATATGGTTTTCACCGGGATTTTTCGAGGTGCGAGTTTCCACGCAAGTTCATGGATATTGAGGCATTCTGGTCTCACTTTGGGCATGGGGTCTATGACAGTAAGACCACTACACATATGGATGCGCCCCATCCCGTCCTGCGCTGCCTTGTGAGGATACTGAGCAACACTTTGTTGTGTAAGATGGAGCCAAACAAGATGAGAGTTGCTGAGCTGATTGTTCTATCTATTGGGATTGGAGATGATGAGGCATATGATTGGCCCGAGATGGACCTCGCGGTCAACCTAGGTGCCGTATTCGCACACCATTTGGAGTCGCTGAAGGTTAAACCTTTTACGGGACGCGGGTAAGAAGACAAGTCGTAAGAAGACAGAGACGGTGGGCAGTCTTCTCAGTCCCATTTTCCTGCACCTAGGAATCAGCACCACCAGCTGTTCGATCGTGACTTCCCGCAAGCTTATGGACGAGGCGCACTTGGAGCACCTGCGTTGGCTGAAGCCTCACAGGCGTTGGGTTTTTAGCACCTCTGTTGGGGACTATCTGGTTCAGCTCCCCAACACTAATCTGACAGACATAGGCGGTGACCCTGCTTAACTGCTGTTCGCACCAGCTGATTATGACATGGCGCCTGCACCGGTCACTAGACGTCGAAGCTCCGCTACTAGAGCACAACCACTTGCACATGACCCTGCTGGGGGTCAACCGCGACACGAGCCCTCTCCTATTGCTGCTGCTCTTTCTCTTCCTCCACCACCTGAGATGGAGATGGACACTTTTCAGCGGTACGTAGTCACGAGTTTGCAGACGATATGGACCGCGATTTCTCGCTGCCGCTGCATGACTAACACGGACGCTGCTCCTTCATCTCGGCATCCTGTCTCACCACGATCACCGCGCACCCACTGACGTTGGACCATATGGTACTGGTGGCGATGACTCTGACGCCACTGAGGAGGATTAGTCCTTCTTCTATCTGATTATCACGTTTGCTATTTCTTTTCCCTTTTCTTTTTATTTTCATTTGAACTTTTGTGTCTTTTTATGCTTTTGGACCTGTGGATTTATGCTTCTATGATATTTTGTTGCACCTGACTTGTGTTTGAGTGGTTTAACAGTTCTTACATTTAACACCTGGATCGTTTGACACATTTTTGGAGTTACATCTGACCTTAGACGTTGAAAATGAATTACCTGTGTCGACCAATACTTGGTATCGATCGATACCAAGTTGGGTGTCGGTCGACACTCATACCCCATTTCGGTAATTTTTCGTTTTTCACAATTCCACTTGGTTCTTTTGCTTTCTTTCACCAACTCTAGGCTAAATAACACCGTGGACAGTGTTGTTTAAGTCTGGGGGAGGTATTCGCTGACATTGTTTTTGTTTTTCTTAGAGTCAGTCGCTTTTTGAGTTATTCGTTGTTTTATTGAGTCAAAATCTGTTGGAGACTGTGATCTTTTTCTTCAATCTTTTGATCTGACCTTGTTTCTAAGTGACTATTGTTGCAGAATCAGTTACAGATCGACTAATAAAAAATCCAAAGGTTGACCAGTTAACTAGAAGACACTTATGTTTCCAGCAAAGCCCTTTAAAGCATGAGCCAAATTTTTGCACTTCATCGATGTGGTTAGTATTCATAGAGCTTGATTCCTCATTCATATCTGACAAAGGAACCCATGTGTTTAAAGTAATAGTATCTCTCTCCCCTGTTATAAGTTAAAAAAAAACTAAAAAAAAAATAATAAGTGCATGAAAAGATGAGATGATTTTCTCCTGAGTAGAGGGTTAGGAATGTTTCCAGCGATCCCATTATTCTACTTAGTGAGGAATGATCACACAAAGGATTGGAAGCGAGGCTAGGATTTTCCTATGATGCCATTATTCGCCTACACCATTTGATACATTGAGAGGGAAGAACCAGGGATTATGTGACAAACACCATCAATACTCACGTCTCATACCTTGATGTGTATATGCAGATCTAAAACAAAAACAAAAAAATGGGAGAAGAGAACATAATAAGAAATAAGTCTGGGGGAGAGAAAATAATACCAAAAGTATGAAATTGGATGGTTCCTTGTCATGATATTGTATGGGAAAGAATCTAGAAGGTTCTTGGTATTAATCACAACGATGAAACTGGCGAGGAAGGCTTTATTGAGTAATGCTGTGAGATAACGTGTGTAGTCTGGAAAAGTTGCGAATGTCTACGGAGAAGTACATGGTGGTTAGATCTAAAACTGGTTATGTGATATGTGGAGCACTAAGGAAAATGGTCATTACAATGTTTCAAGAACAGTTGAGTTTCTATGTTTTCAAACCTCTTTCTCTGGTTTAGTTTTCTGTTTTGCTTGAGGGCAAGCAAAGGTTAAGTCTGGGGGAGTTGATATATCATGGTTTTTACCCCTTTTAAGCCATGATATAAGTCCGTTTTATAGAGTCTTTCTACTATTTTGTAGTGGTTTAGAGTCTTTTACATGTTTTAGCACATTTGGAGCATAATTGGATATATTGGAGCTTTGTGGAGCATTTTGGATCAAAGTAGACGTTCGTGTAGCTGAGTACCCGATTTGAAGAATCAGTGTCGATCGATACTCATCGAAGCAGACACGGACCGTGACTTTAATGAAGAGTTGAAGAATTGTAAAATTGCCCAGAAGTCTTTATTATTTACAAGAAGCTCCAAAACGTTATTTAGGTTATTTAAGAGGATTTTACAGCCACTTTAAGGGCTATGCTTTATTTTACTTTGGTTTGGTGAGAGAGCTTTTGAAGGGAGACAAGTCTGAAACTCTGTTCTTCTGAGAGAAGATTTCGAACCCTCTTGTTACTCTTTCTATTTTATTTGATGATTTATTCAAACATGTTTATTGCTTCAATTTCTATGTCTGAGTAGATCTCTTGTTAGGTTTAGGGTTCTCATAAGGGTTTTCTCAGAATGCTAGGTTGATTAGTTATTAGGATTCACTATCTGAATTAGTTCTTCACCATAGGTTGTTCTCAAAGCTAATTCTAGATTGATCACCTAGAACTTAGATCTTAGGATAATTGATTAGGCACGAGAGTGCGATTAATTACCTGACAGAACCTAGGGTGGGCAAAATAACTATTCGCAAAGAGATTTGGTTTAGTTGTTTTGTGAACAAATCAAACTTGAACTAAAAGCTGGTTTAGACTTTAGGATTCGCAAAGAGATTTGGAATTCTAGGATTTATACTTAGATAGTTTTCGCAACGAGAGTTGGTAAATTATATCTTAGTGATTTGAGTTCAAGAACCGCGCTAAATCTGAATCATGTTAATTAGTTTATATGTATTCATTGATTTCGTGAGAAACACCCTGAACCTATATTTCTCCAATCGAATTTACAACCGTTTTAATATACGTTTCTGCTTTCAATATCATTGATCACTCAGCTTAATTCTCATCTATATAATCTATTGTGTGTTTCCGTGAGTTCTTGTGTTCGACCCCTACTTTACTACAACTACTTCTTTAGTACTTATAGGGTATTAATTTGAGCATATCATCTGTCTTCTTCAGTATCGGTCGATGCTGACCTCTCGGGTGGGGGTAGCATCGACATGTCTTTTTCAGTATCGATCGATGCTGACCTCTCGGGTAGGGGTAGCATCGACCCGTCTTCTTCAGTATCGGTCGATGCCGACCTCTTGGGTAGGGGTGGCATTGACCTGTCCCACTGGTATCGACCGATACTGGCTCTTTCTTCACGGTTTCATGCGTTTTTACCCTCGTAACTCCAATTTCATCCTTGAACGCCTTTTTACCTGAGATATCTAAATAGAAGACTAAAAGACTCTAAAACGGACTTTGACTCGATAAAACATTTGAAAGAAACATTAAAACATATGTTAGAAAGCGGTAAAAACCAAGCATATCAACTATGCAATCTCCATCCTTAAGCAGGTAATCTTCAACAAGACTGAGTGGCTTCTGGGAGATGGGTGATATTTCTTATCCCTAGACTCTTAAGCATCTCACGGGACATGACGTTTACTTTTGAACCGGAGTCACATAGAGCATCCTCAATCTCCAAATCTCCAAGAGAGCAAGCTATAGATAATTTACCGGGGTTCCCGAGCTTGGGAATAGTCTTAGGCGCCACCTTTGTCAATCCTTGTGAATCAAAGCAAGAAACACTACCCTTGTATTCAACCATAATGTCCTCATTGAGCTTCAAGGGAACATCTCTAGGGTGAATTTCTTTGACTTGTGAACCATAAAGTAGAAGCTCAATTTCTCTAATAGCGGCTTCATTCTCATCATTTGTGTATATAGCGTTGCAATACTCTCGTTGTCTCTCATCTACTTTTCCTTTGAGTTTCTCTATGGGCTTATTAGTGAGGGAACTTCCTTTAGCATTTTGTACCTCCAAGTGTTTGATCTTTGAAGACATGGATTCAAGCTTTTTGTAGAGGTCATCGTAAGAGCAAACGACCTTAGTGTGAATCTCGGCTTGACCCTTGAGTAATTGTTGAAACATCCCATTCACATCAAAGTCTTGGCTTCCTTGGAAAGTGTTCTTGGAACCATATCCTTGAGGTGGGAAGTTATACTCTTGGCCTTGAGGTCGTTGGTCATGAAAGCTTTGGTGATTGGGGTTGACAATCTTGTTGTAACCGCCTTGTCCTCCCACAAAGTGAACCTTTTCTTTGTTTCTATCAAGCTCTCCCACGAATTTGATGGACTTTTGGGTTGTTTGTATAAGCTTGTCCATCTTTTCATTAATGGCTTTAATCGTTCTTGTACTTTGGTCTTCATAATCTTTAACCCCTCTTGAAGAACTTTCAAAGTCTTCTCCATAATTCCCATCACTTTGGGCAAGGTTGTCAACACGGTTTTGTCCTTCTTCAACGTCCTTCCCCATGAAATTTCCATTGCTTGCGGTGTCAAGGATCATTCTCATCTTTGGCAATACACATCGGTATAGAGTACTCAATAGAGATTCATCGAAGAACCCATGGTGTGGACATGCCATTGTATAGCCCTTGAATCTCTCCCATGCTTCACAAAAATTTTCATTTCCTCTTTGAGTGAAGCTAGAAATCTGGTTTCTTATCATGGATGTCCTTGAAGTGGAGAAGAACTTGGCTAAAAAGACCTCTTTGCACTTATCCCAAGAGTTGACGGTTCTGTGAAGCAATGTCTTTTCCCAATGGTGAGCCTTGTCGCCAAGAGAGAAAGGGAAAAGCCTAAGCTTAAGTGCATCCTCTGAGACACCGTTCATCTTTACCAAGTCACATATACGGTCAAAGTTATCGAGATGATCAAGTGGATCCTCCACGGGCAGTCCATGATACTTGTCTCCTTGGAGCATGGATATCAAGCTTGCCTTGATTTCAAAATCGACATTCTCCAAGAGTGGTGGATGTATACCATTCCTATTCCCATACTGGTTTGGTGCATCACCAGCCCCTATTGGTCTCCATGCTCTAGGTGCTTGATCCATAGTGATTCACAACCTCGCTAGACGCACAACTCTCTAATGTTTTCTTTCCTTCTTGCTCTATTCCGACGGTTCAAGAGATGAATGTTGTACCTATATGAAAAGAAAAAACTAGATAGAGAGATTAGTAAACAAAGAAAATAAAAAGCTTGATCTCAAAAAGAATCTAAATCCTATTGACTAAACTAGAAACCAAACTAGCAATGACGCCAATTGATAAGTAAGATTTTATCCTATTATGAATCAATCCTAAATATGCTCATGTCAATATTTTAGTTGTCAATCCAATCGGGGTTTGTTCAATGCAACAAGAATGCAAGAAACTCTTTAAGTTGAGCAAACTAAGTGTTTTGAGTTTAAGTTCTAGCAACCTAGTTCAAATTAAACAAGTAAACAAGACTAAACAAGCTTAAACGTGATTAACAATAATTAAAAGAGGATCTTTGGGCAAGGCAATTGATTTGGGGGAATCTCAAGCTAAGAAATCATGTCTATCCAGCCACAAAAGAGCATTTCCTTAAGCCTGGAACACTAATCAAGATTAGCCTAATCTCTTAGCACTAATCACTTTACTAATTACATATTCAAGAACAAACTCTCATTTGTGAAAATATAAGTAGCAATCATTAAACACAAATTCTAATAGCCAAAATCCACCCTAGACATTCACTCTCATGAGCTAAGTATGTAAATCTCTTATTTAGCTTAGTTGGCATTTCATCAAACACCTTGCGTGCATGAAATGCCCTTTGTTCTAAATTAGCTTTCTCAAGCCTAATCTAGCATTAAAACCTCTAAATAAGAAAGAAAATATAATAATTAAGTCCTAGACATAAAAGATTAACAAGAAAAATCCCCAAATATACCAAACCCAATGATCCAAAAGGGATCTACTCACTAATCATGACGAATTCAACAAATCCTATGAAGAAGATGTTAAAGCCCACGATTAAACGATTGAATGATTAAGATAGAAGAGATGAAAGATAGAATTAAAAGATTCAAAGCTTAAATTGCATAAATAAATAGAAGATCTCTTACAAATCACCCTAAAACACACTTAGAGGTATTTTTGCTTAAGGAAAGAGATGGGTCCTAAAACATTACGTTTTGAGTATAAATATTGTGGCTGGGCGAACCGGGTCAACCCGGAATAACCGGGTATTGACCCGGCCAAATCTGAGTTTTTGCTTATTTTGGGGTCTACACCGACCCATCCTGGATATGTGCAAATGGTCGGTGCAAAAATTTTGAGCATGACTCCTTTCGGTGCCAACAGACATGTCCCCGCTAAATCTCACGTATCTTTCGAACCAGCACTCCGAATGACTTCAAACCACCTCCTGTGGATAGCGAACTCATTGGGCTACAACTTTTGTGAAGACCACCAAGGCTAATTTGGATTGGAGACCCTTCTTATAGCCAGGTCTTTCAGGTACGTTGGGTCTGGATAAATCTGGTTCTGGGAGTTTGTACCGATCGACTCTGGATCGGTGCAAACGATCAGTGCTAATCTTCTTCTTGCTTTGGATTCCTACTGTGGTGAAACCGACCCACAGCACCGACCCATATGGGTCGGTGCATCTTCTGAAAATCCCCTTCTTCTTCTATCCTTCTTCTTCTTGCTCCCAAGGTCGGATGTGCTAGGTTCCAAGGCCTCCAATCTCCATCAAAACATCTCCAAGGCCCTAGAAATCACTCCATAACATGAAAGACTCACTAGAACCTAAATGCAAGATCCTAAACTCTAATAAACACTAAAATGCTAAAGAAAGATATGAACTAGCATGTGGATGATCTAAAATGCTAACTAATATGAATGCTAAAGACATGTATAGTATGCAAATATCATAATGCATAGTCGGTTTAGTAACCGTAAGAAAATCGCTTTTATTATCGCACCTTTCATCATGATTTTTGTTATTTATGATGATTTTTCACCGAATAATTCTACTTCTCACTTGTTTTGGTGTTATCTTACAAATCAACACCCCTGAAACATTTTGCTGTATATAATTAAAAATAAACACGTGTCAAAATATAATTATAAATTTATTTAAAAAATGTCAAAAGCTAATTGATTAACGTAACGCGTGTCGCGATCATGCGAGTAACTAACTTTGAAACATTTTAAACTTTATATAATAAGATATATTTGTATATATATATATATGTGTGTGTATATATTTATATATTATCATATATAATATAAGCAAAGTGAGATTTAGGGATAGAGCTCTCTCATTCATTCTTAACGTGGCTAATTATCCTCTTGTCCATGCTAAAGACAAGATATGATAACTAGCATGTGGATGATCTAAAATGTTAACTAATATGCATGCTAAAGACATGTATATTATGCAAATATCATAACGCATAGTCGGTTTAGTAACCGTAAGAAAATCGCTTTTATTATCGCACCTTTCATCATGATTTTTGTTATTTATGATGATTTTTCACCGAATAATTCTACTTCTCACCTGTTTTGGTGTTATCTTACAAATCAACACCCCTGAAACATTTTGCTGTATATAATTAAAAATAAACACGTGTCAAAATATAATTATAAATTTATTAAAAACATGTCAAAAGCTAATTGATTAACGTAACACGTGTCGTGATCATGCGAGTAACTAACTTTGAAACATTTTAAACTTTATATAATAAGATATATTTGTATATATATATATGTGTATATATTTATATATTATCATATATAATATAAGAAAAGTGGGATTTAGAGATATAGCTCTCTCATTCATTCTCAGCGTGGCTAATTATCCTCTTGTCCATGCTGAAAAAGTCGTTAATATCCTTTGAATTGGTTTAAATTAAATTTAATTAAATTGTGGATTCTGCTTCCGGTTTATATAACCCCACATATATTAAAATATCCGATTGAAAAATGTATATTAAAAAAAATTCGGATAAAAAGGTATATTAATCGTAATATGCCGATTATATATTCATCAAATATGTTGAAACCCTGTTAATTTCGATATTGGGCCGGAGCCCACAAGGTATTGTCGGCTGCGAGAAACCCTAATCGCTTGCCCTATTAATATTGTTTGTTACCTCTCGGGATTGTCTTTCGATATTACAGCCATAATCAATTGCTTTCTTCTTCTTCATAGTTTTTTCAATGGTTTATGTGTTGTAAGGTCCGACCACCTTTGGAGCTCTTAATTCTCGATTTTGGATTGTCATGGCTGTTGATAGCTGTAGGAATATGATTGTCTGGCTTCCGACGAGGTTTGTTCGATTAAGCTTTTCTCATTCATGCTTAAACCGTTACTTCTGATGATGACACACTTTAAGCATTCAAAACTTCTTCTGGGAGGATACTCACAGATTACAAGGATCTACATACATCTTGTAGTTTAATTATGGAGACGATTTTCTCTTAGAGAAGCGTCTTCTTAGTTCTGCAATTTTGGTTTATAAGGTTTAAATTATGAGGACTTCGACATGCATGCATAGGTGTGCAGAAGTTTTTGGTCAGTATTGTCACTCACTGTACTTTTACTGAGGAGCTCCATTAAGCTAAGTAGTTCACATAGGGTAGTTCACATAGGGTCATCTGGCTTGATGACATTGCTATGAAAAAGTTTGTCTGATAGCTTTACTCATTATAGGGTCATATACTTAATGCACACCAGCGTTGAACCAGTGGCGAATCTGTGGATGGCCACTTGGGTTCAGGTTATCATCATGAAACACTGGTCTTGGAGGGAAATGAGCACATAACGATGCGGGAACTGAAAGCGGAAAGAGCTACGGATCGTCAACATAATCTAAAATATTGAAAGGTTAGTTGAGTTTATCTGTTTTGGACGAAAATCTCGAACCCGGAAACTCTGCCAAAATATATGATTGAAGCATTTTTGTATTCCGTATCCTTTTTCCAAGAATCCAAGTCTTGAATTGATCGGTTCCTGGAATATGATCACGACCTTGTGCTTATTTTTGCCATAGATACAGCCCCCAAGTCTGGCTTTGACGAGGTCTGTTCGATTAGTCCTCTTTATTTTCTTCTGGGTTTAATTCAATCGTTGTCTTGTCATTCTGAGTAATTGGAGAAGGCAAAAACACATGAATGAGAGAAATTATAATAGATGTTATCAACGAGACACGCCTATGACACAATCTATCAAAGCCTCTTCTTTGTGTAATTTGTTCTGTTGTCTCTGTTTTTGTTTACTAGATTCTTGACACATTTCACACCAACCGGTTCTATAACGTGAATCCCCTTCCTCTTTTTGAACACATGGTTGTGTCATTAGTTTCTTTCATTGTTACATTTACTTATTCACTAGATCTTAACAGAATACTTGAAGAAGGAGGATCGGTGTACACTTTCGAAGAAAAGGATTTGAGATGTCACTTGAAATCTGTCTTAGAGATTCACAGTCCTCAGTTTTACTGGAAGGTTAGCGCGTAGGACACTGATGTTACAAGAGCTTTTTTATAAATGAAAACTGTTTCCTCCAAATCTCAAGAAACAGAAGATTCATGATTTTTGTTTTTCTCCCAGGTTATAACACACACAGATATAGGCCTTTCTGATGCTTATATCAATGGTGGTTTTCGTTTGTCGATAAGAAAACAAGACTCCTCAATCTGATCATGGTTATAACGCCCCGACCGCCCCTACCTGTGGGCCCCAACGACATCTCCCGGCCCGTGGGCCCCACCCTCGTCCGACGGCCGGTGCGTTAGTCCGGGAGGCTTGTAATACTTGTTTACTGACCCTGCAATCACCACGTGACCTTTCCCCGTGTTTTGTCCTCACTCACACGCTACCGCGAATCACTTCCCGGAAGGTCACCCATCCTTAGACTACTCCAGCCCAAGCACGCTTAACTCTGGAGTTCTTTCGGGCAAGTGATCGGAAAAGGTAAGTGCACTTTGGTGACATAGGTAGCCAAATCAATTCTTATAAGCCTCTCCGCATATACAAGAAACCGGGATGTTACAATCACCCCCACTCATAGAGCGCAACGTCCTCGTTGCGCACCAGGATCGTCACCCTAGACGGTGTGGGCCCACCTGACTCCACACACGTGTTTGGGTTCGGCTCTGATACCACTTATAACGCCCCGACCGCCCCTACCTGTGGGCCCCAACGACATCTCCCGGCCCGTGGGCCCCACCCTCGTCCGACGGCCGGTGCGTTAGTCCGGGAGGCTTGTAATACTTGTTTACTGACCCTGCAATCACCACGTGACCTTTCCCCGTGTTTTGTCCTCACTCACACGCTACCGCGAATCACTTCCCGGAAGGTCACCCATCCTTAGACTACTCCAGCCCAAGCACGCTTAACTCTGGAGTTCTTTCGGGCAAGTGATCGGAAAAGGTAAGTGCACTTTGGTGACATAGGTAGCCAAATCAATTCTTATAAGCCTCTCCGCATATACAAGAAACCGGGATGTTACAATGGTATCGTACATTCACTTGTTGAAACATAGAGATTTGAAACAGTTGTGACCAACTTGCAGATTCTCATTGCTAACAGAGAATTGAACTCACATAAATCAAATCCTGCTAAGAACAGGTAAAGTTTCAAACTTTAAGCTAAGTTATGTATGTAAGGTTTCACTTGTCCCATTTTTTTATTTATTTTATTTTGCAGGGATGGTGGACGTGATATACTGATATTTCTAACTGCTGGTTTAGGATCTACAAAGTATTTTCTAAAGCATGTTTATAGGCATTTCGCTTTACTACGACTTTGTAAGTGAGTGTTCTTATGTCCACATTTTTTCTGTCTCAATACAAACGTTTCCTAACGTTTGGTTTTTGTTTTTGCTTTGCTTCATGATTGTGTAATTTTGCAGCGTAATGAGCTATTTGTTTTATTCTTGGATGACACCATGACTTATTCATCTTTGGTTTTCAAGGTTACAATGAGATCTCCTCACTTTTTTTCTTTTTTCTTTTTTCTTTCTGCTACTGTATTGTGACTCTGACTTTAATATTTTGCTGTTTTGTCAGATGATGAATATCTGGTGACTGCGCAAATGAGAAAAAATGTCTCTTCTCATTGATAAGATGACATCTATAGAAAGAGCATTTCTTGATTTAGAAAAAGAACCTGACATTTCTCTTTTCTTGAATATTCATAGCGGGAATTTCAGGCAAGGATAGAGAAGAGGTTTTAGAGATTGGATGTGGATGGGGAGCTTTGGCCATAGAAGTAGTGAGAAAAATTTGATGTATATAGTATTACACTATCCATCGAACAACTTAAATATGCTGAAGGAAAAGTGAAAGAATCTGGACTTCAGGTTTTGTCTAATCTATCTCTGAATATGTTTTATGAATTAACACCTTTTAGCAACTCCATGACCGCCTCATCGTCCTCTGTGCAAACACATTCGGATTCATTACAGATCAAGTACGTTCCAAAAGGCTTGAAACCTTTTGTGATGGGAGTTTGTGCGGCATCAGCCACGTGAAGGAAAAAGAATTGCTCACGGAGTTCTCTAGAATATGTTGCAGCTTAGCGCCTCCAAAACAAGGCGAGCCATACGTGATGCACAAGGGACGTGGTAGTTTTGGGTCGATAGTTTCTAGAAGCCATAGCGTAAAGAGAGTTATGACGGATCACCGGTTTCTTAGATCCCAGCAACTACAGACACATATAACTTTTAAGATTTATAGAGTTGTTGACTTGGAAACCTTATACAGAACAGAGTATCAATAATTGCAAGACAGTTATGTGATGTGTTACGTTTTTAACTCATTCTAACTCTTGTTTTGAATGGTTCTTGAGTCTTCATCAAGTCGTTTTAGTCTTTTTCCAGTCATTTCAGGTCAAAAGGCATTTCAGGACGGAGTTTGGGCTAAAAAGCGGGGAAAAGGCGGAAAATGCAGAAAAGAAGGCTGGATCGATCGATCCCCTGAAACGCCCCAATTCTAGATCGAGCTGACAGGCCATATCGACCGATCGCACTGCATGGATCGATAGATACCATCACTGGATCGATCGATCCCTCAAGCCGCCCAATTTCTGGATCGATCGATCGATGCCTCAAGTCGCCCAATTTCTGGATGGATCGGACCACCCAGATCGATCGATCGGACCACCCAGATCGATCGATCCAGCCTTTACGAGATGGGATCGATCGATCATCACCCCTGGATCGATCGATCATCACCCCTGGATCGATCGATCATCACCCCTGGATCGATCGATCCCATCACTGGATCGATCGATCCACCCCTGATTTTCAAGGAAGATTTCGGGCTTTTCCTGTTTTGGCCCAAATTTGCTTAAACTTGACCACAAACAACTCCAGACCTATTTTCCACCACTTTTAACATTACGCTTTATTTTTATTCATCAGAGAACCTATTGCTTTATTCTTGTAAGATTTGGAGATACGAATCTCTACTTCATACCTGAGAAGATTTCTGAACTCTTTTGGATTCGTTTCTATTTGATTATGAATTTCTTTTCATCTCCCTGTGTTTTCTCTGTTTCCATGTCTGAGTAATCTCCCTGTTAGGTTTTAGGGTTTCAAAGGATTTTAATGAATCACTGAACCGGATCTACTGTTGAGTTTAAAGCTTAGACTATATTGATCACCTAGTTTCTGATTTTAGGATCAATCTAAACATCAAAAGTGATTTAGGTTTCCTGAAAGAACCTAAATGAGCAAATCGTCTTTACCCAACGAAAGCTGATTCTAAGGCGATTTGCGAATTTATCAAACATGAACTTTAATGCTTGCCTAGAACTTTAAGATCAAACGACAGTTTAGATTCTTAGATTATTAGGCATAGTGGTTAGCACCACGACAGTGGGCTAGTTAGATATTCATGTTTGAGTTCGAAAACAGTTCTTAATTCTCTCCCTAATCGATAGTCTGTTTAGTGAATATGAATTTCCTGCGAATTGCCTAATGTCATAGCGTTTTCTCTTATTGAATTTAATATCATTTCATTCATCACTCTTAGTTTTAGAAGTTACAACCCACAAACAAACATCATTCGTCTTAGATTTACTTTCATCTTGCATTCTCGTAGTGTTGCACTTGGTCTCTGTGGATTCGATCCCTACATTACTATTTGTCAGTTGTGCTTTTGCAGTAGTTACTTTTAGGGTTAAACTATGAGTGTATCAAGTTTTGGCGTCGTTGCCGGGGATCAAAAACGTTGCCTACGAGTTTTATACGAAAGTTTAGACCAAGAATTTATTTTTGTAGTTACTAACTAGTTTTATTTCTGCTCTTTCTCGTGTGTTTCAGGTGCATGACCAGAAGCGAAGGTTCTAGAAATCTACTTCGAGTGAACAATGAGGAGCTAGCAAGAATAGAACAAGAAAACAACATGAGAAGGAGAGAGATGGCTAACTTACTAGGAAACCGTGATCTCTAAAACCCACTCGTCGATGTTGATTATCAGATTGAGTATGACGCAGAAGGGAACCTCATAAACCCTCTTCTCCATACTCGTGACGATGTCATTGAACCTGACGATGGTGATGCTGTTGTTGCCCAAAGGCAAGCTGAGGAACTGCAGCGCCGCTGCAGCACAGCAGAGAGTGTTGCAAGCTCGGATTGTTGCAAACCAGAGAAATGCTCGATAACCTCCTCCACGCCAAGCAATTGGTGTTATCGACACTCCTCATGCTTTCTACCAAGAGAGGGCTGCTATTCGCCCACCACCTATTCAGAGGAAGAATGTTGAGATAAAACCTCAGATTATCTCTCTAGTCAAGAAGAACATGTTCTATGGGAAAGCTACTGAAAATCCCATGTACCACATTGAGACATTTGAGGAGAATGCAAGCTCTTCTCATTCTCTTTGAGTGACAAAGCTCTGTGGTGGCTTAAGTCTCTCACTCCTGGTTATCTGACCACTTGGGAAGCAACCAGATCAGCATTCCTGGATCACTTCTACACTAAGGCCAAGACAACCTCTCTCAGGGTCAAGATCACTCAGTTCCAGCAAAATGGATGTCAATCTTTCAATGAAGCTTGGGAACGATTCATGGAATATCTGCGTGACTGCCCTCACCATGGCTATTCAGATGAGCAAGTGCTGAATATTTTCTATGATGGAGTCGATTGGGACTTTAAGAACTCTCTGAACGGTGCGAGTAATGGTGATTTCATGACCAAGACTAAAGAGGAAGCATACCAGCTGATTGAAAATCTTGCTTCGAGCTCGAGTCATCGTAATCCTGAGTACGATAGGACACGACGTGTCAAAAGTGTTGAGACAGGTGCCATTGCTGATTTGACTGCCAAAGTTAACAACTTGACATTGCTTCTTCAAAGCAATCAGAAAGGTGTTAACTACTGTGAAGATATTGGAGATGATGAGTACAATCAGCAAGCCTATGAGGTAGATCCAGAAAATGTGGATGAAGTGAACTATGTGCAAAATCAGGGGTTTTTCAACAAAGGGTTCAACCAGAACTACATGAATCATCCAAACCTGTCATACATAAGCACTAATGTTGAAAATCCTCAGGATCAGGTTTATCCACAGCAAAATCCAGGCGTGCAAAATCAGGGCGTGAAAAATTTTCAGCAGAAACCATTCATGCAAAATAAGGGCGTCAGCACATTCTCAAAGGGATTTCAGCAGACTGGCGTGCAAAATCAGGGACAAAAGCCATTTGCATAGGATTTCCAGCAGAAAACGTTCGTGCAAAATCGGGGGCAGAATAATTTTCAGAATCAAGGTGGTTTTCAGTAGAAACAGCAATTCCCTAACCCTCAACCCAACCAAGAGTCTAAGCTTGAATCAATGATGCAACAGTTGATGATAAATCAGCAGAAGACAGCAAACGAGATGAATGTCAAGGTAGCAGAGATGTAGCAGGATCTCAACAGCAAATTCGAGGCTATTCAGACTCATGTGAAGCAGCTTGACACTCAGGTAGCCCAGACATCAAAGGCAATTAAGAGGCCTACTGGAGTTCTCCCTGAAAAAGGTGAACAGAATCCAAGAAACGAGTTTGTCCAAGCAATCACATTGAGGAATGGGAAAGAGATTGAAACTGTGGCTCATTCTGAAAAGAACAAGAAGACTCATGAGATCATAGATGTCGAAGATGATGGTGCAGCACAGAAGACAAACACTTCATCTACTCCACAGGTAGTCATGGATGAACCTGAAACTCCGCCAGAACGTGTCTACGTGCCCAAGATTCCTTATTCTAAGCGCCCTAAGAAGACGCAGAGAGATCTTGAGCAAGCAAAATGCAAGTCTCTTGTGAATGATTTTTCTGTGAGACTACCTTTTGTTGACGCAGTACAGATAGTCCCTGCCTTGAAGAAGTATGTGAAAGACATGGTCACCAACAAGATCACGAGAGAGGAAGGCGTGATGATGATCACAGAAGAGTGCAGTGCCTTGTTGCAATATAGAATGCCTAAGAAACTGGGCGATCCTGGGAGATTTGTGCTCGCTGTACAGATTGGATCACTGATCTTTGAACGCTCTCTCTGCGATTTACGTGCTAGTGTGAATCTTATGCCTTACTCTGTTGCTAAGCGCATTGGCCTTACATCGTTCAAACCAACTAGAGTCTTTTTGGTATTTGCTGATCGTTCTGTGAAACTCCCGCTGGGTATTCTTGAGGACTTGCCAGTGAAGATTGGTAATGGGTACATTCCTGCAGATTTTGTGGTCCTTGAACTAGACGCAGAGGCCAAAGATCATCTCATCTTGGGAAGACCTTTCTTGGCTACAGCTGGAGCCATTATTGATGTGCAGAAAGGCAAGATCGATCTTCATTTAGGTGGCTTGGTAATGAAATTCACAGTGGATAAGTTGTTGAAGAAACCGACGATAAATGGGCAGACATTCTGGGTTGACTGCGTTTCTGAGGCCACTGAAGGAGTGACAGACGAGTTGCTGGTAGACGATCCTCTGGAGATCGCTTTGACACAGTCTGAGAGTGAGTTTGGGTACTTGAGCGAGAATACAGCTGGTTATGCCAAGATGCTTGATTCCAGCGCTAGAGTGGAGAAGATGGTAGCTTTTGTCGCACTTGATGGAGCTGCAGAGCAATCCTCCATTGCCGAGCCACCTACACAGACCAGAAATCCATGGAGTGAGCTGAAAGCTCCAAATATCGAGCTCAAACCACTTCCCGCTGGGCTAAGGTACGCGTTTCTTGGTCCTAACTCAACATATCCTATCATCATCAATGCTGAGTTGAATAATGCTGAGACTGCCTTGCTTTTGTGCGAACTGAGAAAATATTGTAGAGCATTAGGCTATTCTCTAGATAACAATCTCACCAGATCTTTGCATGCATAGGATACATCTAGAAGATGAATCGATGACTTCTATAGAACATCAGAGACGGTTAAACTCGAATCTAAATGATGTTGTAAAGAAAGAGATAATGAAACTTCTAGAAGCTGGTATCATATACGCTATCTCTGATAGTGCATGGGTGAGTCCAATGCATGTAGTACCTAAGAAGGGTGGTGTGACAGTAGTTAAGAACGATAATAATGATTTGATCCCAACTAGAACTGTCACTGGTCATAGGAAGTATACAGATTACAGGAAATTGAATGCTGCGACTCGCAAATATCATTTTCCTCTGCCTTTTATTGATCAAATGCTTGAGAGATTGGCTAACCACTCGTACTACTGCTTTTTAGATGGTTATTCTGGTTTCTTTCAGATTCCAATTCATCTAGATGATCAGGAGAAGACCACATCCACATGTTCCTATGGCACTTTTGCTTATTGCAGAATGCCATTTGGCTTGTGTAATGCACCAGCCACGTTCCAGCGCTGCATGATGTCGATCTTTACAGACATGATCGAGGAGATAAAGGAGGTTTTCATGGATGATTTTTCTGTCTATGGACCCTCCTTTTCTGTTTATTTTTCTAATTTGTGCAGGGTACTCAGACGCAGCGAGGAGAAGCATTTGGTTCTGAACTGGGAGAAATGCCATTTCATGCCGAAAGATGGGATTGTTTTGGGACACAAGATCTCAGAGAAGGGGATCGAAGTTGACAAAGCCAAGATCGAGGTCATGACGAGCCTGCAGCCACCGAATTCTGTCAAAGGAATCAGAAGTTTTCTTGGACATGCTGGTTTCTACAGGAGGTTCATCAAAGACTTCTCAAAGATTGCTAGACCTCTGACAAGGCTGCTGTGCAAAGATGTGAAGTTCGACTTCGATGATGAGTGCTTGGAGGCTTTCCATACACTCAAAGGAGCACTTGTGAGCGTACCCATTATGCAACCACCAGACTGGGAATTACCTTTCGAGGTGATGTGTGATGCCAATGACTATGCTGTAGGAGCTGTTCTGGGCCAACGAAAGGAGAAGAGGCTGCATGTCATTTACAATGCTAGCAAAACTCTTGATGATGCTCAATGCAAGTATACCACTATAGAGAAAGAGCTTCTTGCAGTTGTCTACCCTTGTGAGAAATTCAAGACATATCTTGTGGGATCCAAGGTCATCGTTCACACTGACCATGCTGCCTTGAGGTATATATTCTCTAAAAAGATACCAAGCCTATATTGTTGCGATGGATGCTCTTGCTGCAGGAATTTGACATCGATGTTAAGGATAAGAAGGGAATCGAAAATGGGGTTGCATATAACCTGTCCAGATTGCGCATAGAAGAGGGAATCCCTATAAATGATTTTCTCCCTGTGGAGAACATTTATGCATTAGATGTCATGTTTGCTCGAGACACATAAATTCCTTGGTTTGGTGAAATTGCCAATTATCTAGCTGTAGAGGTGAAACCATATGGTTTTACAGGATACAACAAGAAGAAATTTCTGCGCGACATCAGACACTATTTCTAGGATGAGCCATACCTGTACAAGCAGTGCTATGATGGGATTTTTCGACGATGTGTTTCAGAAGAAAAAAATTCCTGGTACTCTTTTCCACTATCATGGATCGAACTACGCATGACATTTTGCCACTTTCAAGACAGTGTCCAAGGTTCTACAAGCTGGTTTCTGGTGGCCTACCATGTTTCAAGATGCTCGCGCTTTTGTTTCTAAGTGTGATGCATGTCAAAGGCAAGGAAACATTAGCAAGAGGAATGAGATGCCTTAGAATTTCATACTGGAGGTTGAGGTGTTTGATTGCTGGGGAATCGACTTCATGGTTCCGTTTCCATATTCCTATGGGAATAAGTGCATTCTTGTTGATGTGGATTACGTGTCAAAATGGGTTGAAGCAATGGCTAGTCCTACGAACGACTCCAAGGTAGTTTTTAAGATGTTCAAATCTGTGATTTTCCCAAGGTTTGGAGTGCCAAGAGTGGTAATAAGCGATGGTGGATCTCATTTCATCAACAAAGTCTTTGAGAATCTCTTGAAGAATAATGGTGTGAAGCACAAGGTAGCCACTCCTTATCATCCTTAGACGAGTGGCCAGGTCGATATTTCCAACAGAGAAATCAAGAGTATCCTCCAAAAGACTATGAGCACTACACGAAAAGATTGGGTTGTGAAGCTTGATGGAACTCTTTGGGTGTATAGTACTGCGTACAAGACACCCCTTGGTACCACCCCCATTCCATCTTGTCTATGCGAAACCATGTCACCTTCCAGTGGAGCTCGAATACAAAGCAGCATGGACAGTGAAGTCGTTGAATTTTGACATCAAACCCGCATCTGAAAGGAGGATGATTCAGTTGAACGAATTGGATGAGATTCGTCACCAGGCGTACGAAAACTCAAGGATCTACAAGGAGCGAACAAAAACCTATCATGACAAGAAGATCATTCCTAGGAACTTCTCTGCCAATGATAAGGTTTTACTCTTCAACTCTAGGCTGAAACTTTTTCCTGACAAACTGCGATCGCGATGGTCTGGACCATTCACCATCAAAGAAGTAAGACCATACGGAGCTGTTGTGTTGTTGGACACTACAAGAGGTGAATTTGTGGTAAACGGTCAGCGCTTGAAACCATATCCTGCTGACACCGAACTCACTGAAGGAGACTCCATTCCTCTCAGTGAACCACCTATAGCCTTAGGGGCTCCAAAGTCAAGCTCGTGACTTAAAACAAGCGTTTGGTGGGAGGCAACCCACCGGTACGTGTACATACTACTCTTTTCTTTTTCCTTTTGCAGTTGATTTTTGATTTTGGTCTATTTCGTTTCAGGTATTCAAAAAAAAAAAAAAAAAAAACCGTGCCCGGATTGATCGATCCCCAAGAACGTGCATTTTCTGGATCGACTTGCACCCTCCGGATCGATCGGCTCGATTGATCCAGCCAAAAAAATGTAAGCTGGATCGTTTTTGAGAGTTTTCAAAGATTTTGGAACTTCAAATCCCCATAACTGTCTAGATTCTCAACGGTTTTTGTCGATTTTTGGGTCTATCCGACTCGGTTTTTTGCCCTCTATCTGTTTCTCATCTCATCGACCTCGTTCTGAAAAGGTATGACACTCGAATTTCCCTTTTACTGTCCGAAAATTCTAGGGTTCATAAGTGTGAAATTCAACTTCGAGTTTCTAGCTTGTTCTTGGACTATTCTTGACTCTTTACACATGCTTTAGACCAATTTTCATTTGGGTTTTGTCTCTATGCCCCTTGAATTTGTGTGTTTGGATTGGATTTAGGGATTTAGAGAAATTTTTGAGATGTTTGTGAATTAACTCGATTTTGGGATTGAATGGTTCCTTACACGGATAGGAATGTGAATTTGATGAAAGTGATGATAAAATTACTCGGTCTCGCTTGCATTGCAAAAATCATCACTTTCTCAAATTTTGGATTTTGATGGTTTCTCTAAATCGTCTTCTTGCTTATTTTGCAGACAATGAGCACATCGCGTCCTGAGCAAAAAGCGGTGAAAACAAAGAAAGCTTCGTCCAGAGCTCGAACTGGTACCGACGCAGCCACCTCCTCGGGCACAACTCCATCGATGGCTTCACCATGGCGTCGTCCTGAACGCACCAGATTCGAGAGTAATATGCTTCACGACCTTGAAGGCATTAAACCAGACGAGCTCTCCAAGAATAACCGGTACCAACACTGAAATGTGGGAGAAGCATGGGATAGCTTCGACTCTCTCTTCTACAACAGGTTTCTCACGGTTAAGATGGAACCTACGTAAGTCATTTGTCCCGACACTTTAGACAACATGGCATACGCCAAGATGTAGACCACGTTCTGCGTCAGATTGGGTTGGGCAACATTGCCACGAAGGCGTACCCAATATACCCTGATTTGGTACGCCAATTCCTCGCCTCGGTCAGGCTTACATTCGCAGTTCCTAGGTACGAGCAAGTCTCTAGAGCTTCATTATCCTACTTCTCTAGCGGGATACTTTACGAGATTTTGATCGAGGATCTCTGCAAGCTGTACGAGTTTGACCATCAGAAGAACGGGTTGAAATTCCCCTCTAAGTTACCTCATCAGGACATGCTTTGGGATATCATTGCTTCAGGACCTTCTCAATCCAGGTATATGAAACAAACCTCGATCAGGAACCCCGCCATACGAGTAGTCGCCAAGATCCTCAGTGAGATCCTGTTTGCCAAGAACGAGGCTGGTGCGGTACGATCGGATGAGATGTTGCTGCTTCACCATGGGATTTGTGACCAGTTGTCTGAGGTTTATCGCAGTCACTACACGGGAATGAACAGTGTGAATTTGGGTTTGGTATTTGCTTGTACTCTGGTTGCCAAAAAGATCCAGTTCTTATCAAACAAGATCCAGAAGGAGTCCATTGGGAGTGTGCTTACACCTCTCTTTTGGTATCATGAGGTCCATTATGGAGGTTACAGATGCATAGACACACCGGCCTACTTGGACTTGAAGCGTTTGAAGTCTTGCACCATCCTCAAAGCCAACTACATCTACGAGTTATGTGATCGTCAGGGCCGTCTCCTACACTGCCAGCTACCACAGCCAGACATCACCGCAATGACTGGTCCAGACAACATCGAGTTCCTTCCATCACCCGAGCGTATGTGCCCAGACCCAACACCTACGTCCCGACGCAGAGGAGGATCCTCCAGAGCTGCAGCTCCTCAGCTGGAGGATGATCCCATTCCTGACTTGGGTGACGCGCAGACACATGATCGCGCAGGTTTTGAGCCTCTCCTCGAGGACATGTTCGCTGTCTACACAGCGACACTTATCCCTCTTTATCTGACCGAGCATGAGTACCGCCGTTGGATGATGGATACAGCAACTAGGAACAACACGATGATGGGGAAGATCATGTCTGCTCTATCACGCATCCGAGTCCCTACTCGACCGTCCTGTTGCAGAGCTTCACCTACAACTGAGGAGCACGGTGTCACGATGGATGCTTCACCAGCTGAGAGAGCTGCATCACCCTCTGGCGGAGATGCAGCACCCACCACCACCACCTATGTCTCTCGCTCTAGGCGCAGGAGGCACATTGGAGAGGGCGACAGCCACAGCTCCACCGACTCTCAGCTCTGAGCAGGAGTAACATTTTCTATCCACTGTACTATCCATTTTTCTTTTGCTTTATTTTATTTTTTTGCGTCTGTTTTGCTTTCCTAATGAAAAATCCAAAGGCTGACCAGTTTACCAGAGACATCCATATCTCCACAGAAATTCAATGGCCTGAGCTAGTTCTATGCTCTTTCTTTTACCTCACCGTTGTGATTGGTGTCTTCAGGGCTTGACTCCTCTTTAATATCTGACAAAGACAACCTGTGTGAAAATATGGTAATCCTCTCCCTCGTTTAACGTAAATGCAGAAAAGATGAAATGATTTTCTTTTAAGTAAAGGGTTAGGAAAATTTCCATTGATCCCAATATTTTACTTCGAAAGAAATCATCACACTAAGGTTGGAAGCGAGGTTAAGGAAAATTTCCAGTGATAGCACTATTCGCCTACACCTTAGAATAAAAGGGTGGCGTTAAAATGAACCGGGGATTCGGTGGCAAAAACCATCAATACTCGAGTTCCATTAGCCATTGGCCCTACGAAAAGAAAAAAGAGAAAAGAATAAGTATGGGGGAGGAAACGATTACCAAAAGATGTGTAGTTGTTTTGTCATGATATAGAAAGAGAAAGAGTCTAGAAGGTCCTTGACACTATGATCTTTCGGTGAGACCCAGCAATGATGGCTTTTGAATCATTCTGTGAGATAATGTGTTGAATCCGGAAAAGCTGCAATGATAGCGGATAAGTACATGGTTGTTCGATCTGAAACTATTTTGGCAACATGTGAATTACTAAGTTATATGGTGAAAACAGTGTTCTAAAGAAAAGGTGAATCTCTGTGTTTTCAAACCTCTTTCTTATTCTTGGTTTTCTGTTTGCTTGAGGGTAAGCAAAATACTAAGTCTGGGGGAGTTGATGTGTTGCGTTTTTAACGCATTCTAATTCTTGTTTTGAATGGTTCTTGAGTCTTCATCGAGTCTTTTTAGTCCCTTTCGAGTCATTTCAGGTCAAAAGGCATTTCAAGACGGAGTTTGGGCTAAAGAGCGGAGAAAAGGCAGAAAATGAAGAAAATAAGGCTGGATCGATCGATCCACTCCTTATTTTCAAAGAAGATTTCGGGCTTTTCCTGTTTTGGCCCAAATTTGCCTAAACTTGACCCCAGACGACTCCAGACCTATTTAAACCTATTTTCCACCACTTTTAATATTACGCTTTATTTTTATTCATCAGAGAACCTATCGCTTTGTTCTTGTAAGATTTGGGGAGACGAATCTTTACTTCATACCAGAGTAGATTTCTGAACCCTTTTGGATTCATTTCTATTTGATTATGAATTTCTTTTCATCTCCTTGTGTTTTCTCTGTTCCCATGTCTGAGTAATCTCCCTGTTAGGTTTTAGGGTTTCAAGGGATTTTCATGAATCACTGAACCGGATCTGTTAGATTAGGGAATTACATAGAGTTCTTCATCTACTGTTTAGTTTAAACCTTAGACTAGATTGATCACCTAGTTTCTGATTTTAGGATCAATCTAAACATCAAAAGTGATTTAGGTTTCGTGAAAGAACATAGATGAGCAAATCGTCCTTAGCCAACGAAAGCTGATGCTAAGGCGATTTGTAAACTTATCAAACCTGAACTTTAAGATCAAACGACAGTTTAGATTCTTAGGTTATTAGACATAGTGGTTAGCACCACGTTAGTGGGCTAGTTATATATTCATGTTTGAGTTCGATAACGGTTCTTAATTCTCTCCCTAATCGATAGTCTGTTTAGTGAATCTGAATTTTCTGCGAATTGCCTAAGGACCAAGCATTTTCTCTTATTGAATTTATATCGTTTCATTCATCATTCTTAGTTTTAGAAGTTACAACCCACAAACAACCATCATTCGTCTTAAATTTACTTTCATCTTGCATTCTCGTAGTGTTGCATTTGGTCTCTGTAGATTCGATCCCTACATTACTACTTCGTCAGCTACGCTCTTAAAGGAAAAGTGAAAGAATCTGGACTTCAGGTTTTGTCTAATCTATATCTGAATATGGTTTATGAATTAACACCATTTAGCAACTCCCTGACCGCCTCGTCGTCCTCTATGCAAACACATTCGGATTCATTACAGATCAAGTACGTTCCAAAAGGCTTGAAACCTTTTGTGATGGGAGTTTGTGCGGCATCAGCCACGTGAAAGAAACATGAATGGCTCACGGAGTTCTCTAGAATCTGTTGCAGCTTAGCGCCTCCAAAAAAAGGCGAGCCATACGTGATGCACAAGGGACGTGGTAGTTTTGGGTCGATAGTTTCTAGAAGCCATAGCGTAAAGAGAGTTGTGACGAATCACCGGTTTCTTAGATCCCAGCAACTACAAGACACGTATAACTTTTAAGATTCATAGAGTTGTTGACTTGGAAACCTTAGACAGAACATAGTATCAAAAAGTATTGACTGAAATTGCAAGACAGTTATGTTTAAGCAGATACAGCAGATAATTCTATTTGAAGAGGGTATCAAAGGCTAATTTTGAGTGGAATGCAAAGTTACCTCGGATTTGAGGTGAGGGAGGTTTTTATTAAAATGATCAAAAGCAGCTGTATGAATAGAGAGAATGAGGGGGGGTCATCTCGGAGCAGGGGAAGTGAAATGGATTAGTAACTTTTGACTCAGGACCAGGAACATGAGTAGATGCAGAAGTATAAGATACATTTATGCTAATCGGTGGTGAAGAGAAAACCACGAATGTGAGTTTGGCTTCTTGGTAAATCTTGAATCCTGGAGCTGAATCTTTGTCCTGAGAGCTTAATTTGTGTATCTCCGAGATCTTACTCCATGAGATGTCTAAGAGACCAGAGGTCAACACAAGCTTCCCAAGCTCAATACGCTTTCTAAAACCAAGGACAAGAAATTTAGTCAATGTCCACAGTCCAATATATATAATTTTCAGGAAAAGGAAATTATTGAGTGCAAGAAGTTGAGCAAAGACTAAACAAAAACTAGAAGAGAGTAATCGTAATACTTACAGTGAAGAAGAATCCATAGCCTGAGGTAGAGCCATCTGTGGAGAAAAAAGTGTAAGACCAAAAATTCGCACAATAACAGGATAGCGATTTAATCACGAATATATAAATAAACGTTAAAAAGATGAGTTTAAAAACGATATAAAAACGACGAAATTAAAACGAAACAATGGAGGCGAGAGAACTCTCTTTCCTTAACTCAAAGAATCTCCCGTAGTGCTACGGTATAATATTCGATTCATGAGTCTAATGATACAACCACCATTGAATCCGTTATCGCGAACACTCGATAACGGATCTATCAAACTTAATACTACGATATACGCTCGAGACACTTACTTGAAAAGAAGCGAGAGATTGCTGGAAACTTTATTCTTTCTTTGCTTTTAGAAAAGCTTGTGAATGTGTGTTTTGTTTTGCTGTGTATTATGAATGAGACTAGATGTATGAATATATAGCCAGAGAAAGGAGGTCTAATTCTCCAAAGTTTTCTATGTGGGATAAAACACTTTACTCTTTAACCACTAAGCAAATAAGCTTAGACCCATTTTTCATTCATATTCATTCAATTTAATAAGCCCATTGGCTTTATTAAAAAAATTGATCCAACAATCTCCCACATGAATAGAAATGATTCTAAACATACGAAGACTCTACTGACTAGACTCACTAGATTGGCTAGACAGACGGACTTTTCGAGAGTATAAACGAAAATTTACTGTGTCTGAGAAGGTAGCATTTTTCAGCTTTGAACCACTCATTGTTAATAACTGTCGGGTTTACTTGGCCAGGAGGTGAACATGATGTCTTGAACCACCCGGATTTTGATGTAAACCGAGAAAACAACTATAACCCAGCTTCATTTCTCGTAGAACTTAGTTCTCTACTATGTTAATTTTGGCCTTGAACATGCCTGGTTTTTCGTGAGTGAACTTGGAGAATATAGCCTTACCTTCATTCTCGTAGAAACGGCCCTCATTTCACACTCACTAGGTGATTTGCCATCAGCTTTCTTTAAGAAGTATCTTGTCATACTCCACTAGTGCAAAGCTATGGAATCATTAAAACCAACGCTTATCCTAAATATTCACAAATAGCACTATTTTATCATCCTAGGAACTGAGAAAACAACTATAACCCAGCTTCATTTCTCGTAGAACTTAGTTCTCTACTATGTTAATTTTGGCCTTGAACATGCCTGGTTTTTCGTGAGTGAACTTGGAGAATATAGCCTTACCTTCATTCTCGTAGAAACGGCCCTCATTTCACACTCACTAGGTGATTTGCCATCAGCTTTCTTTAAGAAGTATCTTGTCATACTCCACTAGTGCAAAGCTATGGAATCATTAAAACCAACGCTTATCCTAAATATTCACAAATAGCACTATTTTATCATCCTAGGAACTGGGCAGAGATATAGTATCACAGTGCTCAATTTTGAATCAGTTCAACTTCGTTTTCCCTTTGAACCTAGATCTTGGGATCTCCAGTCACATAGGTGGGGTGTCCGTCAAACGTCATCTTTGTCTATAGGCTTTAAACCCATTCATTTTGATGATTTTAGAATTTGATCTCGCGGCAAAGTTTTGGTGAACGGATCCGCTAAGTTATCAGCTGACTTGATGTAATCAATCGTAAGTACATCAATTGAGATCAATTGTCTAACGGTCTTATGTCGTCTTCTTATATGACGAGATTTACCATTATATAGGTTACTCAATGCTCGAGAGATAGCCGACTGGCTAGCATAGTGTACACGCAAAGCTGGCACTGGGTTTTCCTACATCATGATATCTTCCAGAAAGTTCTGAAGCCATTCTGCTTCCTCTGCAGCTTTATCTAAAGCTATGAACTCATATACCATGGTCGATCTAGCGAACATAGTTTGTTTGGAAAATTTCCAGGATACTGCTGCACCAACAAGAGTAAAGACATATCCACTCGTGGATTTGGAGTTTCTGGAATCTGATATCTAGTTGGTATCGCTATACCCTTCCAATAGAGTAGGTTCTTTACCAAAGTGCAACCCATAACTTCTTGTGTATCGTAGATAATTCAATACTCTAGTTATGGCTTTCCAATGAGTATGGCATTGATTACTCGTGTAACTACTTAGTACATTTACAGAGTGCGCTAAATCGGGTCTAGTATAGTTGGTCAAGTACATAAGACTTCCGATGACTCTTGCATACTCCACTTGTGACACGGTTTCACCTGAATTCTTTGTCAAATGAAGTTGAGGGTCATGCGGAGTTTTTGCAGTCCCATTTGAGTAGGTCTTAAACCGCTCTAGGATCTTTCCAGCGTAATGATCTTGGGAAAAGATTATCCCCTTGGAATTCCGAATAATCTTAATCCCTACAATTACATCCACTAATTCCATGTCTTTCATATCAAACTTGCCACTAAGCATATTCTTTGTTTGTTAGATTATGTCTTTGTTGCTTCCTATGATGAGCATGTCATCAACATACAAACAGAACAATACGTATCCATGCGGAGTACTTTTGATGTAGATGCACTTATCACACTCATTAATGTGAAAACCATTTGACGTCATTACTCTATCAAACTTTTCATGCCATTTTTTTGGAGCTTGCTTGAGTCCATATAGTGACTTCACAAGTCTACTTGCCTCATTGCCAACATCTCGTTCATCACGAGTTCGTTTAGGATTTCCTCTATCCTTACACGGAAACACATTTTCGAAGAATGAAGCATTCCTTGACTCCATTATCATGTTTACATGAATATCGGGTATATCTGACTTATGTACCATAAACCGATATGCACTACTATTATACACATATCCGATGAAAATGCAGTCTACCGTCTTAGGTCTGATGGTAACCTTTTTCGGAAGTGGAACTGTAACTTTTGCCAGGCACCCCCACACTTTTAGGTATTTATACGAAGGTACATTAGTTTTCCAAAGTTCATAAGGAGTTTTTGATACACTCAGAGTTTAACCCTAAAGTAACTACTACAAGAGCACAGTTATCAAAGTAGTAATATAGGGATCGAATCCACAGAGACCAAATGCAACACTACGAGAATGCAAGTTGAAAGTAAAGCTAAGACGAATGAAGGTTGTTTGTGGTTTGTAACTTCTAAAACTAAGAATAATTAATAAAATGATTTAAATTCAATGAGAAAAAACGCTAGGTCCTTAGATAATTCGCATGAAATCCTATTTCACTAAACAGATTTTCGATTAGGGAGATAATTAAGACCCGTTCTCTAACTCAAACATGAATGCTTAGCTAGCCCACTGTCGTGGTATGATAAGCTCAAATTAATACCCTATAAGTACCAAAGCTTTGTCGATTGTAATACTTAGGGGTCGAATCCACAGAGACTCAAGAAAACACACAATAGATTGTATAAATGAAAATTAAGGTAAGTGATCAATGGAATTGAAAGCAAATACGTAAATTAAACAAGTTCTGATTCGATTGGGAGAAAGATAGGTTCAGGGTATTTCTCAAGAAATCAATGAATGCAATTAAACTAACAAATCAGGGTTCAGGTTACGCACGGTTCTTGAACTCAAATCACTAAAGTATAATTAACCAACTCTCGTTGCGAGAATGATCTAAGTCTAAATCCTAGAATTCCAAATCTCTTTGCGAATCCTAAAGTCTAAACCAGCTTTTAGATCAAGTTTGATTTGTTCACAAAACAACAAAACCAAATCTCTTTGCGAATAGTTATTTTGCTCACTCTAAGTTCTATCAGGCTTCTCAATTGCACTCTTGTGCCGAATCGATTAACCTAAGATCTAAGTTCTAGGTGACCAATCTAGAATTAGCTTTGAGAACAACCTAAGGCGAAGAACTAATTCAGATTGTGAACCCTAATCAACAATTCAACCTAGCATTCAAAGAAATCCCTTATGAGAACCCTAAACCTAAAAGAAGATCCACTCAGACATGGAGATTGCAACAATAAACATGACTGAATAAATACTTGAATAAATAATAAAGAAGAGAGTAAAACAAGGGTTCAAAATCTTCTTTCGGACGAACAGAGTTTCAGACTTGTCTGCCTCCAAAAGCTCTCTTACAAAACCAAAGTAAAATAAAGCATAACTCACAAAAGTGGCTGAAAAACCTAATAAATATCCTAAGTCACGTTCTGGGGCTTCTTATAAATAATAAAGTCTTCTGGGGCAATTTGCAGTTTCTCAAATCTTCATAAAAGTCGCGATCCTTCTGTCTCTTCGACGGGTATCGATCGATACCATAAGTGTAACGATCGATACTCAGGCATCAAATCGGTGTCTCAGCTACATGATCTCTGCTTGGCTCCAAAAAGCTCCAAAATGCTTCAGTATCTACAATAATGCTCCAAACGTACCTAAAACCTGAAAATACTCTAAAAGACTCCAAAATACTAGAAGGACTCTATAAAAAGGACTTATATCATGGCTTAAAACGGGTAAAAATCATGATATATCATTCTTTGACAGGATCAGCGTATCTCCTTCCAGCTTGATTGTGAATCCATGCTTGCTCATGAGAGATCCTGAGATCATATTCTTTCGCATGTCTGGCACATGTTTGATATTTTTGAGAGTTATCTCATGTCTCGAGGTCATCTTAATCTTCACTTGGCCACAACCTTCAATCTTGGACGAGCCGGTGTTACCCATTAACAGCCGCTCCTCACTCTTGCATTTTTGATAAGTGTTAAACATGCCTCTATCAATGCATATGTGAGTGGTGGCACCTGTGTCGTACCACCAATCTTTCGGGTTGTCTTCAATCGTGTTGACCTCTGTGACCATAGCACACATATCATCTTGAGTCAGGTTGGCCAGAGAATTCCCTTTGTCTTTGCGGTTGTCAATTAATCTTGCTACGACTTGCGCTGGCTTTATGACTAACCTTGTTACGCATGTGATACTTTCCCAAGAACTTCATTGCACATTTTCGCTTCATAAAGCTAATAGAATCTTTTAGGGAATTTTTCCTTCTTCTCTTGTCCTTCTGAACAACAACATTAGTAGTGTGCTCACACTGAACACCATCTGCCTTGCGGTTTCGAGACTCGATCCGCAGCCTGACTATAAAGTCTTCAAGAGAAATTGCATTTTGCTTGTGCTTGTGATAGTTTTTGAAGTCCACCCAACTTGGGGGAAGCTTCTCAATAAAGCAGTTCACTGTGAAACTATCACTGATAAACATGTCTTCATCAGCTATCTCATGTGTTAGCAATTGCAGCGCTTCCACTTGTTCCATGATGGGTTTTGGATCCACCATTTCAAAGTTTAGAAATTTCGCAATTGCGAATTTCTTTTAACATGCGTCTTTAGACTTATACTTCTTCTCTAAGGCAACCCAAAGTTCTTTTGAAGTGTTGACCGTACTGTAAACATCGTACAACGGGTATATTAGGCGACTTTGAATCAAGCCTTTGCACAGAGAATCTCTTTGGTGTTGTTCTCGGTTTTGTTAGTCTTTTCGCGAAGACACAATAAACACAACCTCTAATCAATAACGATTTAATTAGAAAAATAATTAAATCGCAAGGGTTTGATACGGAATTAAATCGCAATTTAGAAACTGCTATCGAACTAATTAGAACCACTAAAAGCGCGTTCTGAATCGAAGCTCCTCATAGCGTTTTGATTCGAACCTCCGCAGAGCATTCGTCAAAGCGTTTAAGGAAACGTGTTTGATAATCGTTTTAGAGAACACGATTTCCTAGTTTAAGCGTTCGAACCATTAAACAATTGGCGATTGTCGAAGCGTTTTACAGCGTTCGCAAACCCAAGAAGCGTTTATTAATCGCAATTTATAACGTTTGTAAAAGACGTTGAAGTAAAAATCGCTTCTACTACACGTTTGAGAGTCGCTAGATTAGCGTTTGATAACGTTTGTGTATCACAAGCGGTAGAACGTCTTTTTATAAAATTATTAAAATAAAATTGCTTCTACTACACGTTTGAGAGTCGCTAGATTAGCGTTTGATAACGTTTGAGTATCATAAGCAGTAGAAGAATTGTTTAAAAAAATTGTTTGAAAACGTTTATTTACTCGCGATTAAAATCTGTTTGATGTTTATTAAACAGAAAATAGATTTCTTTAACTTAAGATTGTAGGACCAAAAATTCGCACAATAACAGGATAACTATTTAATCACGAATATATAAATAAATGTTAAAGAAAGACGAGTTTAAAAACGATATAAAAACGACGAAATTAAAACGAAACAATGGAGGCGAGGGAACTCTCTTTCTGTAACTCAAAGAATCTCCCGTAGTGCAATGGTATAATATTCGATTCATGAGTCCCATGATACAACCATTGAATCCGTTATCGCGAACACTCGATAACGGATCTATCAAACTAAATACTACAATATACTCTCGAGACTTTTACTTGAAAAGAAGTGAAAGATTGCTGGAAACTTTCTTCTTTCTTTGCTTTTAGAAAAGCTTGTGAAAGTGTGTTTTTTTGCTGTGTATTATGAATGAGACTAGATGCATGAATATATAGCTAGAGAAATGAGGTCTAATTCCCTAAAGTTTCCGATGTGGGATAAAACACTTTACTCTTTAACCACTAAGCAAATAAACTTAGGCTTTTCCATGAGCCCAATGGTCCATTTCTCATTCTCATTCATTCAATTTAATAAGCCCATTGGCTTTATTAAAAATTTGATCCAACAATCCCCCACATGAATAGAAATGATTCTAAACATATGTAGACTCGACTGACTCTACTGACTAGACTTACTAGACTCAATAGACTGAGTAGACAGACAGACTTTTTGAGAGTATATACGAAGATTCACTGTGTCTGAGAATGTAGCATTTTTCAGCTTTGAACCACTCATTGTTAATAACTATCGGGTTTACTTGGCCAGGAGGTGAACATGATGACTTGAACCACCTTGATTTTGATGTAAAACGAGACAACAACTATAACCCAGCTTCATTTCTCGTAGAATTTAGTTCTCTATGGTGTTCATTTTGGCCTTGAACATGCTTGGTTTTTCGTGAGTGAGTTTAGGCAATATAGCCTTCCTTCATTCTCTTAGAAACGACCCTCATTTCACACTCACTAGGTGATCTGCCATTAACTTTCTTTCAGAAGTATCCTGTCATACTCCACTATTACAAAGTTATGGAATCATTAAAAGCCAACGCTTACCCTCAATATTCACAAGTAGCACTTTTTTATCATCCTAGGAACTGGACAGACACATAGTCTCAAAATGCTCAATTTTGAATCAGCTCAACTTCGTTTTCCCTTTGAACGTAGATCTTGGGATCTCTAGTCATATAGGTGGGGTATCCGTCAAACGTCAGCTTTGTCTATAGGATTTAACCCCATTCCTTTTGATGATTTTAGAATTTGATCTCGCGCCACAGTTTGGTGAACGGATCCGCTAATTTATCAGTTGACTTGATGTAATCTATCGTAAGTACATCAGTTGAGATCAATTGTCTAATAGTCTTATGTTGTCTTCTTATATGACGAGATTTACCATTATATAGGTTACTCAGTGTCCGAGAGATAGCCGACTGGCTAGCACAGTGTAGACGCAAAGTTGTCACTGATTTTTTCCCACATCATGATATCTTTCATAAAGTTTCGAAGCCATTCTGCTTCCTCTGCAGCTTTATCTCAAGCTATGAACTCAGTTTCATGGTCGATCTAGCCAACGGATCAGTTTGTTTGGAAGATTTCCAAGACACTGCTGCACCACCAAGCGTAAAGACATATCCACTCGTGTATTTTGAGTTTTTGGAGTCATAAATCTAGTTGGCGTCACTGTAACCTTCCAAAACTGCTAGTTCTTTACCATAGTGCAACCCATAACTTTTAATATGACGTACATAGTCCAATAATCTTGTTATGGCTTTCTAGTGTTTATGTCCTGGATTACTAGTGTAGCGACTCAGCACATTAACTGCGTGAGCTAAATCGGGTCTAGTACAATTCGTTAACTACATCAGACTTCCGATTACACGTCCATACTCTACTTGTGACACTGCTTCACCCAAATTTTTCGTCAGGTGAAGACTAGGGTCTACGGGAGATTTTGCAATCCCACTTGAGTAGATTTTGAATCTATCAAATATCTTTTCAGCATAATGAGTTTGGGACAAGATTATTCTTTCGGAAGTTCTAGTGATCTTAATCTCTAGAATGACATCCGCTAATCCCATGTCTTTCATATCAAAATTGCTAATTAGCATGTTCTTAGTTTGACTGATCCTGTTTTTATTGCTACCAACACTACAAAAAAGTGTGTTTCACATAATTTATTTTACAAATTTCCATTAGTTATAAATGATGTAAAAAAAAATTACATCACTTAAATAAGTGACTCTGAAAGTGGTGATGCAAATATTTACATCAGTTGTGAAAATATTTTACGTCAATTTAAGCAACTGATATAAATATTTGCATCAGTTTAAGCAATTGATATAAATATTTGCATCGATTATTGTAATCAATGTTAATTTGTGTCGGTTGCAAAAAATGATGTTAAAGGTTTGCATCAATTAATATAAATGTTGATAATATTACATTATAATTATCAACTTTAAAAGATGTGTAATAATTTAAAATTAGTACTAACTTTTATAAATTATTTTAATATTATATTATAAATTATTTCACAAATAATTTATTTATTTTTATCTAGGATAACACGTCAATTTTGGTTTTTAGAATTTGTAGATAAATTATATTTATTTATAAGAAACAAAACTTCCCACTTCCTTCCTTAGTTTTCGATGTGGGACAAACATCAAATGTAATTAAAAGCATATTTAATTAATTAAAAATTTATTAGCATCATTTTTTGATTATCTAATTGATGTGCATTCATATTTTTGTATCACTTCTCATTAAGTGATCCAAATTAATAAAATTTTGCATCATTTATGATTGAATCGATGTTTAATTATATAATAGTAAAATCAGTTATCAACTGATGTTAAACTACATTTTTTAATATCAATTGCTAATAAATGATTCAAAATAATATCATTTATTTTTGTGATACAATTTAAGTGATGTAATACATACTTTTTTTTGTAGTGCAACAATGAGCATTTCATCAACGTACAAATAGAGAAAAACTTATCCGTACGGAGCACTTTTGATGTATATGCACTTATCACATTCATTAATGCTGAAACCATTTGACATCATTATCTTGTCAAAATTTTCATGCCATTGTTTTGGAGCTTGTTTAGGTCCATACAATGACTTCACAAGTCGACAGACTTTGTGTTCTTGTCCTGGGATAACAAACCCTTCGGGTTGTTTTATACAAACCTCATCTTCTAAATCACAAGAAAGAAAAGCAGTTTTCACATCCATTTCAGGGATTTCTATGTCTCTTAATGTTGCAATTCCGATCAGCATTCAAATTAAAGTTATTCTCGTTACCGGAGAATAGGTGTCAAAGAAATCCAGGTCTTTTTTTTTGCTGGAATTCTTGTACCACAAGCCTAGCCTTGTACTTATCGATTGAGCCATCGGTTTTCAACTTTGTTTTGAAAATCCATTTACACCCTAGGGATTTAAAAATTTGTGGTAGATCGGTTATCTCATATGTATTATTTTTCATAACGGATTCGATCTCACTATTAACGACTTTCTTCCAAAAAGGAGCGTCTGGTGTAGACATGGCTTCAGTGAAATTTCTCTGTTCATTCTCTAAAAGAAATATCATTAAGAAATGTTCACCATAAGATTTTTCCTTACGAGATATTTTGCTACGTCTAGGTTCATCTTCAACCTCTCTAAAAATGTGCCAAAAGTGCTCGCCTCATTTACAGAGGTAATTGCATCTCTTTCTTCACGAGTTCGTTTCAGAATTTTATCTTTACACGGAAACACGTGCTCAAAGAAAGAAACTGAAAGGACCGCATTTTTTTTTTTTTTTTTTTATGCAAAGAAAATAAACATATAATTAACATTAACAATATTAAACAAACAGTACAACGCAAGTACTACAGCTTAAACAAGCTAACGGTTTATATAACAACAACTGGTATCGATCGATACTCCCCTAGTGTCGATCGATACCCAAACAACAAGAGCAAACCCCGGGTCCTAATCATCCCCTCTTCTCCGCCTTGATTCCACGATCACTCCTTATCTTTACCTGCATCGACAAAAGTGATGCATCAACATTTGGCTAACCAAATGCTGAGTGAGATTGATCATCCCAACAACAGGCTACCAATAAGCACAAGCAACAATTATCAATGATTAATTAACAACAAATTAAACATTCAACACCAGACGCAACTGGTATCGATCGATACTCCCATAGTATCGACCGATGCCCAAACAACACACAAGTCCCGACAAGGGACTGGTATCGATCGACACCCAAACACAACACTTGGTATCGATCGACACAACACGGTTCAAGTCTATCACCTCGATACACTACAATTCGAGACCACCGCCTATGGTCTGGTATCGATCGATACACACATGGTATCGATCGATGCCCACGAGACCTAAACACAGGAATCGCCACAGACACAAGCCACCAAATCCGTCAACCAAGCTTAAACAATCACCACACAAGCTTAATTGATCACCTTTGGTCACAACTCACCTTAAAACAGCTGAAACGAGCTCTAAAACGACCTCCCTAAGCCCAAGAAGATCTCCCTCGCTTCCTACAAGCTCACGTCGAAACCAAGCTCCTCTAACCTCTTCTTCGAGCTTCTCAAGCTCAAACTCTCACTCGATCTCGCAAGATCCAAGCTTAACAAAGCTTCCTTTCTCTCTTTCTCTCCTTCTCTTTCTCTCTCGCTCTCTCTTTCTTTCTCACGACCAACTATGGTCTTATCCTTCTAAGGATAACCTTTTTATACTCGAAGAAGATAAGAGAAGAAGATAACCCCGAGAAAAACCCGGCTGGTATCGATCGATACTGCCCAGTATCGATCGATACTGTCCGGAACAACCAGAATTAATTATTTTCCCTTTAATAACCAATTCTTCCAGAACACGGGCGCTACAATTCTCCCCCACTAACTTAGATTCGACCTCGAATCTTCGTTACCGCTCATCTCCCATGAACCGTTCATCTCCAATGAACCTCAATCGTCGCAACGATTACACAATCCTTGGCCAACCCGGCCATCTCAAAACTCACACGAGGTCCAATACCAACCTCCGAGGTTTCCCATTCAGCCCCTATGCTTATGACACCGCGGCATCATATGTACTTATTGCTCAACACAAGCCAACCCCATCACTCAAGACACCGCAGCATCTCCGAGTTCCGAGCATCAGCCATATCCCGCAGGATATCTACCATACCACATCACCCAAGACACCGCAGCATCTCCGAGTTCTGGGTATCTGCCGTACCACTCCACTCAAGAATATAACCTACAAGAGTCTCGATACCCCATACCACTCAATTCTAGGGAATATATCCCACGTCTGGGACATACTCCTTACGAATCCACGGTATCACGTATTACTCTAGGCTATAAACCTCCCGAGTCTGGGTACATCGCCACTCACACTCTCAAGACACACAGTCCTGCGAGCTATCGGCGCCAGAGGAACCAGTCCTCTCAACGAGCAATAAATCACATATCTCTAAGCATCTCGACTGAACTACCTCCCGTGATCCGTGTAAATCCTCGCAAGGCAACACCGGCATCACCCATATTCCACACCCGGAATATCTGGCGTGCATAACCAATAACCCGGTCATCGCACCGCCCACAACAGCAATAAGAACATCCATCTTATCACTCTCTTGCATTAACGCTTTTACCCCAAACGCAATGCGACACCGCGACTCCCAAAGTCACCATAATAAGAAATACTCATCTTATTACACAACATAATGTAACATCGTTCTACACAACGGAAATACAAAATGAAATACACATAGCATATAGCTATAACCGAAACTGGAACCTCTCGATGGAACTCAAGCCGCAGCTTGCTTCTGGAACCACTTCTGGAACCTCGCTTCCATCCTAGCCTCTGGCTCCCAAGTTTCCTCCTGCACCCCGTCACAGTCCCACAGAACTCGCATCATCGGAATCCTCTTCCGACGAAGCTCCTTGACCCTCCGCTCGAGAACTCTCAAAGGTCTCGCCTCAACGGTCATATTGGGCTGGAGATCTGACGGAATCTCAGCCAATACCTCGTCACCCCTATGCAAACACTTCTTCAGCATCGACACATGGAAGACCTTATGAAATGCTTGCATAACCGCGGGTAACTCCAACCGATACGCTACCGGTCCAACACGCTCCACAATCCGGAACGGTCCCATATACCTCGGACTCAACTTAGTCGCAACAATGGACCTGTTCGGACCTCTCAGTAAAGCCATCTTGAGATACACACTATCTCCCACCTCAAACTCAAGCTCTTTCCGCCTCCTATCGGCATAACTCTTTTGCCGATCTTGGGCCTCTTTCATGTTCAGCTTCAAAACCCGGATCTTCTCCGTAGTTTCCTGAACAAAACTCGCACCCAAAGTGCTCCTCTCCCCCACTTGTGTCCAACACAAAGGGGTACGACATGGCCTCCCATACAGAGCCTCATATGGAGCCATCCCAATACTCGCCTGGTAGCTATTGTTATATGCAAACTCAACCAAGCTCAAGTGATCCACCCAGTGACCACCCCAATCCAGCACGCACATCCTCAACAAATCCTCCAAAGTCTGGATGGTCCTCTCTGACTGCCCATCTGTCTGAGGATGATACGCCGTGCTCAAGTGCACTTTCGTGCCCATCTCTGCCTGAAACGCATTCCAGAACTCCGATGTGAACTTAGGATCCCGGTCTGAAACAATACTCACCGGTACTCCATACAGTCTCACAATCTCCTGCACGTACCTCCTAGCCAAAACTGCCACCCCATCGGACTTCTTAATGGCCAGAAAACGCGCACACTTGGTCAATCGATCAACGATGACCCAAACAGCATCCTTGGTCCGAGAAACTGGTAACCCCACCACGAAATCCATCGTGATCATATCCCACTTCCACTCTGGAATGGGTAGGCTCCGCAACAAACCACTCGGGACCTGGTGCTCCGCCTTCACTAGTTGGCACACGTTGCACGACGCAACCCAATTAGCCACATCCTTCTTCATCCCGACCCAATGATAGTAGCGCTTAATATCGCGATACATCTTAGTCGCTCCTGGATGAATCGAAAACATACTGGAATGAGCCTCACTCAGGATCTCTCGCCGCAAATCCTCATCCAAAGGTACGCATACCCTCCCATTAACAAGGATAGTGCCGTTCGCAGATACCTGATACTCAGAACCCTCTGCTCTCGCAGCTTTAACCAGAACCTCATCTTTTCCCTGAGCCAACCGAACTCTGCTCAAAAGATCCGCCTGGTTAGCCGCCTCTAAGCCCAAAGGTTCCTGAGATACAACACATAAACGCAATGTGCTAATCTCGCTCACCAAAGACTCAACCTCGCGTTCCCGAGCCAAAGCCACCCGCTTCCGACTCAACGCATCCGCAACCAGATTAGCCTTACCAGGATGGTAAGCTATCTCCAGATCATAATCGGCCACTAACTCCATCCAGCGCCTTTGCCTCAAATTCAACTCAGGCTGAGTGAAAATGTACTTCAGGCTCTTATGATCTGTGAACACCTGAACCTTTCCGCCATAAAGATAGGATCTCCAAATCTTCAAAGCGAAAACCACTGCAGCCATCTCCAGATCATGGGTAGGGTAGTTGCCCTCATGCTTCCGCAGCTGCCGCGAAGCATAGGCAATAACCTTCCCCTGCTGCATCAACACACAACCAAGGCCCATCCCCGACGCATCGGTGTAAACCACGTAAGGCTCGCCCGACACTGGCAACGCCAATACTGGAGTACTAGTCAACATGGCCTTCAGTTTCGTCAAACTCTCCTCACACTCCGAGGACCACACGAAAGGAACATCCTTTCCCGTCAGTTTCGTCATAGGCTTGGCCAAACTCGCAAAACCCTTGACGAACCGCCGATAATACCCTGCCAACCCAAGAAAACTCCGAATCTCAGTGGCATTCCTCGGCCTCGGCCACGTACTAATGGCCTGAATCTTCTCTGGATCTACCGATACTCCCTCCACAGAGATAATGTGACCCAGAAAACCGATCTCCCGCTGCCAGAAGCTACACTTGCTCAACTTAGCAAATAACTTCCGTTCCCGCAGCTTCGAAAGAACCACACGCAGATGCACCTCATGCTCCTCCCGGTTCCTCGAATACACCAAGATATCATCGATAAAGATAATCACGAACTCATCCAGATACTCTTGGAAAACGCTGTTCATCAATCTCATAAATGCAGCCGGTGCATTCGTCAACCCAAATGGCATCACCACAAACTCGTAGTGGCCATAACGAGATCTGAAAGCCGTCTTCCGGATATCTACCTCATCGATGGGAATCTGATGATATCCCGACGCCAAGTCAATCTTGGAGAACCAAGTAGCCCCTCTCAACTGATCCAACAACTCATCAATCCGAGGAAGAGGATACATGTCCTTCACTGTGACTCGGTTAAGTCCCCGGTAATCTATACACAACCGAAAACTCCCGTCCTTCTTCTTCACGAACAACACCGGTGCTCCCCACGGTGAAGAACTCGGACGAATGAACCCTTTGTTCAACAACTCCGCCAGCTGCCTCTTCAGCTCGGCCATTTCTGCTGGAGCCATCCTATAAGGAGTCCTGGATATCGGTGCCGTCCCTGGTTCCAACTCGATCGTGAAGGGATCCGACCTAGACGGTGGCAACCCCTGCAACGACTGGAACACATCCTGGAACTCACTAACCACCCGAATATCCTGCACCCTGGCCTCTCCGACGGCCTCCGGCAAAGAAATCGTAGCTAAATACGCCTCGCAACCTTTCTCGATCAGACGCTCCGCATGCACAACCGAGATCACGAGACTCCCGGAAGTCGGTCTCACACCCTGATACACCAACTTCCCTTTTCCTCGGTCGAACTCGACTCGCCCTCGGTGACAGTCCAGATGCACTCTGAACTTCCCGAGCCAATCCATGCCCAAGATGACATCGTACAGCTCCACTGAGCAGATAATCAAATCGGCAGCCATGGACTCTCCTGCCACCTGAACATCCACGTCTCGCACCCGACCGTGAATCCTCAGGAGCTTCCCTCCGGCAACCTCCACGAAACCCAATCTCACACCGGGCTCGCTCCGTAAATTAGCCTTCTCGGCCAACTCCGGGGAAACGAAGCAATGCGATGCTCCCGTGTCAAACAACACATGACACTCTACACCTCCAACACACAAGGTCCCTGCACATATACATGTGCTGAGAACCTTAACACCCCGACAAGCACGACGTTCCCCAACACAGAATTAAACTTAGATGCGTCTAAGAAAATACCTGTGATCGGCCTGGAACTCGGCTCTCCGGACTCGGCGATGGAGTACACTCGAGGCGCTGATGCCACCTGCCTGACGGGCTGCACCACCGTGGTCTCACTCTGCCGCAACTGGGGACACTGAGGCCTGAGGTGACCCGGCTCCTTGCAGTGATAGCACACTCGAGAATCCACCCGCACCCCGCCCTTCTGAGGACAGTTCGCCACTCGGTGATCCATGCTCCCACACCCGAAGCAACCCGGACCACCCCGACTACCTCTCGAAGCGCCTTCTCGCTTCCGCTTCTGTCCTTGCATCGGCTTACTGCTTCTGCTTGGACCGGACTGCTGCTGCACAGATCTTGCCTGAAAGCTCGGTGTAACCGCTACCACCTCGTCCTTCAGACCCTCCTCAAGCAAGGCTGCAGTCTCAACCAACTCATCAACCGTGCAAAAAGATCTCACCATGCAACGGTTCCTCAAGTCGACCCGAAGACCCATCAGAAACCTCTGAACACGGTCCGACTCACTCTCAGCCGCTCTTCTAACATAAGACCCGAGCCGGTTGAACTCCACCTCATACTCGCGTACCGACCGATCCCCCTGAGTCAAACTCGCAAGCCTCAACTGGATCCGGTGGAACGCCTCCTGAGGGAAATACTTGGAGTTAAACTCCTCCACAAAATCCGCCCAAGACATCGCGGCCTGAACTCTCCGTGATGCCACACCCCTCCACCAGAGATGCGCGTCACCCTCCAGATAATGGACCGCAATGTCCACCTGGTATCCCGCGGGACACCTACTTGAGAGGAAATTCCTCTCCACCCTTCTCAACCACGCATCAGCGTCCTCAGGATTAGCACCTCCAGAGAAGAACCCCGTGCCAATCCTCTGCATCTGCTCCACCATCCTAAGATAGGACGGGAGCTCCTCAGCAACCGCAGCTGCCACCTGAGGCTGAGCCTCCACAACTACCGGGACTACAGGAGCCTGAACCGGCACTCTCTCTGGTAACCGCTCCAACAACCTCGACAACAGATCCGCTATGCGATCATCTCGGGCCCGAGCATCACCCGCTGCTACACCCGCAGCACCCGCTGGAACACCAGCCACACTGGCGCTCACGCCAGCCCCAACGGCACTCACACCGGCCGCACCCTCAGACCCAATCTGACTCGCACGCGAATCCTCGACCTGCTCCTCCGGCACACGGCCACGACCTCTACCACGGCCACGACCTCTACCACGTCCTCTAGCCATCTGCACACGTGCAGAAGCACAGGCTCAGAGAACGAAAATCAATCATCACAATAAAGATACTCACCGTGGAATCTCACAAGGCTCAAGAGGATGATTCTACGACCCCACACAACACCCAATCTATTCTAGAACCACCTAGGCTCCTAGAACCGTATGGGCTCTGATACCATAATTGAAAGGACAGCATTTTTTTTTTTTTTTTTTTATGCAAAGAAAATAAACATATAATTAACATTAACAATATTAAACAAACAGTACAACGCAAGTACTACAGCTTAAACAAGCTAACGGTTTATATAACAACAACTGGTATCGATCGATACTCCCCTAGTGTCGATCGATACCCAAACAACAAGAGCAAACCCCGGGTCCTAATCATCCCCTCTTCTCCGCCTTGATTCCACGATCACTCCTTATCTTTACCTGCATCGACAAAAGTGATGCATCAACATTTGGCTAACCAAATGCTGAGTGAGATTGATCATCCCAACAACAGGCTACCAATAAGCACAAGCAACAATTATCAATGATTAATTAACAACAAATTAAACATTCAACACCAGACGCAACTGGTATCGATCGATACTCCCATAGTATCGACCGATGCCCAAACAACACACAAGTCCCGACAAGGGACTGGTATCGATCGACACCCAAACACAACACTTGGTATCGATCGACACAACACGGTTCAAGTCTATCACCTCGATACACTACAATTCGAGACCACCGCCTATGGTCTGGTATCGATCGATACACACATGGTATCGATCGATGCCCACGAGACCTAAACACAGGAATCGCCACAGACACAAGCCACCAAATCCGTCAACCAAGCTTAAACAATCACCACACAAGCTTAATTGATCACCTTTGGTCACAACTCACCTTAAAACAGCTGAAACGAGCTCTAAAACGACCTCCCTAAGCCCAAGAAGATCTCCCTCGCTTCCTACAAGCTCACGTCGAAACCAAGCTCCTCTAACCTCTTCTTCGAGCTTCTCAAGCTCAAACTCTCACTCGATCTCGCAAGATCCAAGCTTAACAAAGCTTCCTTTCTCTCTTTCTCTCCTTCTCTTTCTCTCTCGCTCTCTCTTTCTTTCTCACGACCAACTATGGTCTTATCCTTCTAAGGATAACCTTTTTATACTCGAAGAAGATAAGAGAAGAAGATAACCCCGAGAAAAACCCGGCTGGTATCGATCGATACTGCCCAGTATCGATCGATACTGTCCGGAACAACCAGAATTAATTATTTTCCCTTTAATAACCAATTCTTCCGGAACACGGGCGCTACAGAAACGTTCATTCATTCCATGATTGTATTCAAATGGATATCTGGTACATCTGATTTATGAACCAGAAACCGATAAACACTACTATTGTGGGCATATCCGATGAAAATACAATCCACCATTATTGTGACATTTTTAGGAGGTAGCCCTGCGACTATTGTCAGTCACCCCCATACTTTCATGTATTTGTACGAATGTACAATACCTTTCCAAAGTTCATATGCTGTTTTACCAGTGACTTTGTGCGGTATTTTGTTGAGGATATCATTTGTGGTAAGCAACGCTTCCCCCCCCTGTTCTGGGGTAACCCAGATTCCTGCAATATCGCATTCATCATCTCTTTAAGAGTTTGGTTTTTTTTCGTTCCGCAACTCCAATAGATTCAGGTGAGTAAGGAGTGGTCGTTTGATGGATAATTCCATGTTCTTTACAGAACGCATCGAATGATCCATCATATTCGCCTCCTCTATCACTTTGAACTATCTTTATAGTTCTATCGAGTTGGTTTTCAACCTCGATTTTATATTACTTGAATTTTTTCCAAGGCTTCATATTTGCTTCTTAGCAAATAGACATAACAATATTTTGTACTATCATCTATGAAAGTCACAAAATATTTTTTTACCGTCTCAAGTTTGAACAAATTTTAAATAAAACAAATATGTATTAATTAAACCGAGAGGTTTGGTTGTTCTTTCTACATGAGGGGATGGGGGTTTTCCCAATCAGCATGTACGCATACTTCACATTTATCTTTACTTGATTTGCATTTCGGAATTATGTTCAAATTAATCAATCTTTGTACATATTTATAATTCACATGACCTAACCGTTCATGTCAAATATTGAAAGACTCAACCAAGTAAGCAACTAGATCATTCTTATTGATTGAAACATATGTTACAATATTTTTGGGTAGGACTGTCATAACATTCATTTTGACCAGTCCTCCGGTAACATACCTCTTTCCTAAGTACACCCCATGTTTCTTGAGCACAAGTTTGTCAGACTCGAAAGTAATAGCAAATCCGGTGGCACTAATAAGCGTCCCGGAAATCAGATTCTTCCACATGTCTGGCACATGTTTGACATTATTGAGAGTTATCTCATGTCCGCAGGTCATCTTGAGCTTCTCTTGGCCACAACCTTCATTTTTTTATGAGCCGGTGTTTCCCATTAACAGCCGCTCCTTACTCTTGCATTTTTGATAAGTGCTAAACATCCATCTATCAATGCATATGTGAGAGGTGGCACCTGTGTCATACCACCAATATTTCGATTTGTCCTCAACCGTGTTGACCTATACGACCATAGCGCACAGGGAATCCTGAGTCAGGTTGGCCAGAGCCTTCAGGTATCATAAGCAGTAGAAGAATCGTTTCAAACAATTGTTTGAAAACGTTTATTTACTCGCGATTAAAATCCGTTTGATGTTTATAAAACAGAAAACGGATTTCATTGAGTTAAAATTGTAAGACCAAAAATTCGCACAGTAACACGATAGCGATTTAATCATGAATATATAAATAAACGTTAAGGAAAGACGAGTTTAAAAACGATGTAAAAAAGATGAAATTAAACGAAACAATCGAGGCGAGAAAACTCTCTTTCCTTAACTCAAAGAATCTCCCGTAGTGTGGCGGTATAATATTCGATTCATGAAGAACATGATACAACCATTGAATCCGTTATCGCGAACACTCGATAACGGATCTACCGAACTAAATACTACGATATACTCTCGAGACACTTACTTTAAAAGAAGTGAGAGATTGCTGGAAAATTTCTTCTGTCTTTGCTTTTAGAAAAGCTTGTAAAAGTGTGTTTTTTGCTGTAATATGAATGAGACTAGAGGCATGAATATATAGACATAGAAAGAATGTCTAATTCTCCAAAGTTTCCGATGTGGGATAAAACACTTTACACTACAAGAATACAACGATTTGGCGACTGCAGAAGGAGTCGCATAATAGTCGCTAAAAGTTGTAATACGAATACATAGCGACTAAAACCTGTAGTCGTTAATGTTTAGTCGCTAAAGTAAGTAGTCGTAGATATAGTCGCCAAATGGCGACTACCTAACGACTGGACAGTGTAGATGTTAAGTAGTCGTAACGTAGTCGCAACTTTTGTAAAGTAAGTAGTCGTAAATATAGTCGTCAAATGGTGACTACGTAACGACTGGACATTGTAGACGTAAAGTAGTCGCAACTTTTGTGACTAATCACCAACTATTCTATGTCTATTAAACGACTATTTGCCGACTATTAGGGTCAGCAGACTTTGCGGATTTAAATATGTTGCGACTACTCAGCTACTCTTCTGCGACTATTTGGCGACTGTTTAGTGACTATATTTGTTGACAAAACAAGAATATGGTACGATTGAATCATGTTTGTTTTGTTTCTCAAATGGTTTGAAACCTGTGTTACAAAGATAAAGATACAAAGTAAAAGAAAGACATTAAGATGAAAAGAACATTTCATTACAAATATTCTTGTTTCAAACATGAGTTCACAAAAGGCAAAACATAAATAAAAACAAGTTCATGAGTTCAAGTTCACAAAAAAACAGAGATTAGTGACCTAAGATACGTTCTTTCGATCTGGTAGAGAGGCTGATGGAAGCATTTCGGTTGTTGCTGGAGTTGAAAGAGATGCCACGAAGTCTAGAAACCGCGGATCGATTTGTCTCAGGTACTTTCCACCAATGAGAAGTGCTCGAGCTTGTCCTTTTGCTCAGCCACATCTCTGGAGTGCTCTGCTTCACGGGCAGCAACCTCAGCATCATGCCGTTCATTGTAAGCAGCCTGCTCTTCGATTTTCTTCTGAGCTTCCTTCAGTTGCTCTTGCAGTGAAACAAACGATGAAGAGTCTCCTGGTTGCTTGCGCTTGCCATTGAGAAGACTCTCCTTCAGGCTTCCAAGCCCATAAGGAGTTCCTCTTGAATCCTTCTCGGTTGCCTGTGAAAAGTATGAGAAAAAACCAGAATTCAATAGACAATATAAAAACCAGAATATAAGACTTAACTGTGGAATGTGAAATATGAAGTATTACATGAAGAAAGATTGACGTATACTCATCTGGTGTTAGGTCTCGAGGTCGCGACGCACCGTCCGAAACTTCTGAAGTCTCTGCCCCGAGGTCAGACAACTTCTCTTGCACCTTCTTCTCATATGTTTCAATAATTTTATCCGCCTTCCTATCGACATACGTACCATATGCCTTTGTATGTCTCTTTTTGAAAACCTCACCAAGACTAACCGGTCTTCCTAATTCCTCTTCCTGCAATGTTACAAAAAAATACAAGGATTAGGAAATAATACAATATACAACCAAAGAACAACAGAATATGACAAAACAGAAGGAATATGACAAAAAAAAGAAATTGAAAAGTTACTAACCATTTCGGATTGGATTTGTTGATAGGACTTAGGCCCTGATAAGTGGATGTGATAACCTAGACCGTTACGGTCAGACAGACGAGCAGCTGAATAGGTGAGACTCCTTTGCTTTGCTTCTTCTGTGTCCCAGTATGCTGTCATCGTTGCCCAGAGAGTGTCGCCGCTCCATATAGGTAGCTCTCGACTAGTCCTCGCGCTGCTAACCATGTCTTTTATCCTGCGTTGACAGATCTCCTCGAAATAGGCTTGAACTGTCCCTGTTATCAATGGATCCCATGTGTGAGTTTTCTACATTACAAAGAGAATAGAACGATGGTAGTAAAAACATCACAAGCAAAGCTATATGTGAATGCGAAAGAACAGAAAACTTACCGCGAACTCGAGAAAGTATCTTTCTTGTCTCTCCCGAGACACACATGTCCAGCTATAGTAGGGAGCATCAAATTTGTTTGTAAAGACTTTAGTAATTGACCTAACCAGTTTAGATCCTCTGTCGCATGTAAACCTGCAAACTCAGAAAATCAGAAACTTAGAAGAACATAAACAGAAACAGTTACAGTTTAGTAGTACATTACAGTTTAATCAATACTGTAATGTACTACTTAAACGATAACAAACCAGATCCTAAGAAAAGACATAAACCAGAAAACAAACAAACTCCAAAACAGTTAAAGTAAAGAAAAGAAAAAAAAATAGACACATAACCAAATCCTAAGAGAATCTAGACAACACCAATCAGAAACGTGACAACTCCAACCCAGACTACAATCAGAAACTTGACAACACCAACTCCAACCTAGACAACAACCAAGAAACGTGACAACTCCAACTCAGAATCTATGTATTGGTTACTAACGGATCAAGTTTGTAATTGATCCAAATCCTAGACAACAATCTGTTTCACATCCAAATCCTAGACAACAATCAGATACTCAGTTACTCAAACACAAGTAGAAGCCAATTTCAGAGATCCGAAAAGCTAGTCAATGAATTGACAGCACAATGCATTTCCATAACTATCTATATTAATGAAACACATATAGTTTTGTGTTCTCATTTTGGATCACACACACACACACAACTATCTATATCGGATGACACACACACACACAAAACAGAACACACATTGTCAAAAATCTGAGATCCGAATTAAGAGCAGCACATTGCACACACACAAACCAACATTGCACACACACACAAACCAACACACCACAATGCATTTCCATAAAACATAACACACATTGACCACTCTCATTTTGGAATGTCCTAAGTCAATGACTAATAAGATATCTTCCTTATGAGAAGAACACGATTATGAATACAAAAACAATCAAATCCTGAGCAAAAATAAGCAAAAGCCCTAAGAAATCAGGTGCAGAACCAAACTCTAAAAATTAGGAACATACCAAGTTGAGTTCGGCGTCGGTGTGGAAGAGAGGAAGGTGGTGAATCTATCCCGATCTGGCACCATAAGCAAGGCATTCAGAGCCCATAGTGTGTCCTCTTGGAGATTCGGCAAACCTAGTGCATATTCGTCATGGAAGCTCTGCCCTCCAGAAGATGGATGGATGTGACTGTTCGGTTGTGGTGACGCCGGAGTGTTCTCCAGTGGAGCCGAAGCCGCATGTAATTCTTCTCCACGGTGTTGAGGCATCGAGTCCTGGAATAGTTGTTGTGGCGGTGGAAAGCTCCGGAAACTTGGTGTTGACGATGCCGGTTGAGCGTTCACGGGGACTTGAGGTGTGGACGACTGATTCAGAAGTTGGGCCGGCGGCGATAGTGGGGTTGGTGTTCACGACGAAGAAGGCGACACTTCGACTCTCTGAGAGACATTGGGAGCGAATCTTTTCTTCCCTACTCGTTTGCTCTTCTCTGCCGGCATCGTTCGAAGAAGAGATTAAAAGGCGAAGAATAGATTGAAGAAGAAGAAGAGATTGAAAGGCGAATAAGAGATTCACGATGCAATCGAAGAAGATGAAAGAAGAAGATGAAAGAAGAAGATCGAAGAAGAAGAAGATCGAAGGCGATGAGAGCAAAAGGGTGAAGGCGAAGAGAGCAAAAGGACTTAGGGTTTTCGCAGACCCAGAAACTCAAAATTGTAAAGTAATTTTTTTGTAATCGAAAGCAGAGAAGACTTATTAAAGGTTTTGTGTGCAAATAACCAATGAAATGACTCTAGCGTATTGGTAATTCACCCACTCTACGATCCATTAGGCCCGGTTTCGAGTCTCCGTGAAAACGGAATTATTATTTTTATAATCTTTTCTACTTAGTTCCTAACTTAGCCCAAATGGTCTTCCAAAAATAACTAAGATACTTTGTATCTCTATCCGACACTATAGTCCTAGGCATTCCATGCAAACGAATAACTTCCCTAAAGAATAAATCAGCTATGTTCGATGCATCATCAGTTTTATGAGATGGAATAAAATGCGCCATTTTAGACAACCTATCGACCACAACAAATATTTAATCACTACCTTTCCTAGTCCTAGGCAATCCTAAAACAAAGTCCATGGATATATCATTCCAAGGTGCACTAGGAATGGGTAATGGAGAATACAGACCTAGGTTTTGGCGTTTGGATTTGGCATACTTACAAGTCGTGCATCGGTTGCAAATCCGTTCCACATCATGTTTCATATGCTGCCAAAAGAAATGATCTTACACGATGTGAAGTGTCTTGGCAACGCCAAAATGTCCCATAAGTCCACTGCCATGTGCTTCCCTAATAAGAAGATCTCGCAAAGAGGAATTAGGTATACAAAGACGGTTCTCGTAAAACAAGAAACCGTCGCTTGGAAACTTTCCAAAAGCGAATTTGGCACAAGATAGAAAAACTTCGTAGAAATCTGAATCGGATGCGTAAGCGTCCTTAATCTTCTCAAACCCAAGTATCTTGGCATCAAGAGTCGAGATTAAGGTGTACCTCCGAGACAACGCATCGGCTACGACGTTTTCCTTACCTTGCTTATACTAAATTACGTATGAAAACGTCTCGATAAATTCAGCCCAACGTGCGTGCCTCTTGTTCAATTTTTTGCTGGCTCTTCAAGTGCTTGAGGGATTGATGATCCGTGTGAATAATGAACTCCTTCGGCCATAGGTAATGCTGCCACATTTGGAGAGCTCGGACCAAGGCATAAAGTTCCTTGTCGTATGTCGGATAATTAAGCGTTGCTCCTCCAAGTTTCTCGCTGAAGAATGCCACGGGTTTCTTCTCTTGCATAAGTACATCACCTATACCAATACCAGAAGCGTCACATTCGATTTCAAAAGCTTTCATAAAATCAGGTAAAACAAGAAGAGGGGCGTGAGTGAGTTTATTTTTCAGCAGTTGGAACGAGTCCTCTTGAGCTTGTTTCCAACGAAATCCCACGTCCTTCTTGATTATTTCGGTTAGTGGTGCGGCAATAGTACTGAAATCACGAACGAATCGTCGATAAAATTCAGCTAAACCGTGAAAGCTTCGGACCTCGCCAACGGTCTTAGGGCTCGGCCAATCGCGGATTGCCTTGATCTTGTTCTCGTCCACCTGTATGCCCTGAGAACTAACAACAAAACCTAAAAAGACAACGTTATCTGAACAAAAAGAGCATTTCTTTAAATTTCCAAACAAACGTGTCTTCCTAAGCACGTCTAACACCAATCTCAAATATTCCACATGTTCGTCTAGGTTCTTACTATAAATCAGAATATCGTCAAAGTACACAACTACAAAGACGCCTATATACGACCTAAGAACATGGTTCATCAAACGCATAAAAGTGCTAGGTGCATTGGTAAACCAAACGGCATAACTAACCATTCATACAAACCGTGTTTCGTTTTAAAAGCGGTTTTCCACTCATCACCTTCCTTCATCCGGATTTGGTGATAACTACTTTTGAGATCAATTTTCGTAAACACGCTAGATCCATAAAGCTCATCTAACATATCATCTAACCTCGGGATTGGATGACGATACTTTACCGTAATGTTGTTTATCGCACGGCAATCGACACACATCCGCCAAGTGCCGTCTTTCTTAGGCACGAGTTACATGGGCACGACACACGGGCTCATACTCTCCCTTATGTGACCTTTCGCCATCAGCTCATCAACTTGGCGTTGTAGTTCCTTAGTTTCCACATGATTGATTCGATACGCCGGATGGTTCGGAAGTGTAGCGCCGGGAGCGAAATCAATTTGATGTTCGATACCGCGGAGTGGTGGCAAACCACTAGGACCATCTTCCGGGAACACATCAGAATATCCCTGCAAAAGAGAAGAGATACTACTCGGAATATCTGGCTCATGATTAGTCATACTCGAAAGAGCATCCCTAAAAACTAACAACACAAAAGATTGCCTAGAAACGAGAGCATGTTTTAGTTCACTCGGTTTAATAAATAAAGATTCATTCACGGGTATTCTTTCACGTATCTTAGAATCAAAACTCTCGGTTTTAACAGAAATAGAAGTCGAGGGATCACGTACCTTTCCTTTGCCGTGGTTTTGTTCTAGTTTAAGTTGATCGAGAAATACCTCATGCGGCGATAATGGTGCAAGAGTGATCTTTCAGCCTTGATGTTCAAAGTAGTGCTTGTTTGTAAACCCGTCATGAACGGTTCTATGGTCGTATTGCCACGGTCTTCCAAGTAGGATATGACCAGCCTCCATAGGTAAAACATCGCACACAATTTCATCCTCGTATCGGCTTATAGTCAAAGGAACCAAAACTTCACTACAAGAAAACACAGTTTTTGTGACCAATTTTTGTGACTCGTTTTTTGGTCGCAAAAAAGTGGGACGAAAGTGTGACTAATTTTCGACTACTCGCAATGCAGTGGCAAAACAGTCCCAAATTAGCGACGAAACAGAGGAGTCACAAAACGGTCTCAAATTTGCGACTGTTTAAGGACTTGCAAAAGTAGTCCCAAATTTGTGACTGATTTGCTTCGGTTTAGCAACTCCACTCGATTTTTTTAAAATAAACATCAAATAATATACAAAAAAATTATAAACCCTAATTCTAAACCCTAAACCATCAAATAATATACAAAACATCAAATAATATTAAAAAAAAAATTCAACACTTACAATTTTTAAAATATAATCATTTTATAAATCCTAATTTATAAACCCTAAACCTCTAACCCTTAATCATAAACTCTAAAACTTAAATTGTAAAATATATTTTTGAACAGCTATATACCCAAAATCATTGTAAAGTGATATTCAAACCTTATATGTTCTTAAAGTTTAGGGTTTAGGGTAACATGTACACTAATTTGCAAACCTAGTTTTTGTGACCAATTTGGGACTAATTTGCAACTCTACTTGATTTTTTTTATAGAAATCAATAAATTCTAAACTCAAACCACAAACCCTTAACCCTAAACCCTAAACCTCTAACCCTTGATCTAAATCTTAAATTTTAAACTAAATCTTACACATAAACATCAAATAATATACAAAAAATTCAAAACTTACAATTTTTTTAAATATGATCATTTATAATCCCTATAAATCCTAAATTCTAAACCATAAACCTTTAACCCTTAATCATAAACTATAAATATTAAATTATAAACTAGATCTTACACATAAACATCAAATAATAAACAAAAAAATATAACAATTACAAAAATTTCAATCTAATCATAACATCTACTAAGTGTTACATGTGTTTTATAAGGAATGATTTTGAAATATAAAATTCTCTCAAGATTTACTTATTTTTAATTTTAACATATTTTTGAATTGCTAGATACACAAAATCATTGTAAAATCATATTCAAAACTTCTAGGTTCTTAAAGTTTAGGGTTTAGGGTAAATATTTTTGATTGTCACAAAATGGTCTCAAATTTGGGACTATTTAGCAACCCAGTCGATTTTTTTTAATAGTAGTCACAAAATAGTCCCAAATTTGCGACCAAATAACAAAAATAAAGAAAGCTTCTCATTGGCTAGTTCCTTGTGACGAGGATTGAGATCCTCCACCGTTGATTGGTTTAATCCAACGGTGGAAGATTTTGTTTCTTTCTCTCTCTTCCTTCGTTTATTCTTCTTCTCTTTTTCTCTCTCTTTCCTACGATACTTTCTACTTCTTCTTCCTTCTCTTTCTTATTTAATTTATTGTTTCCTCTTCCAAGATATTGTTTGATGTTTGATGTTTAATCGCTTGAACCGTGTAAAATATCTGTGAAATATTGTTTGATGTTTGAGGCATATCTTCGATCTTCCTTTTTTTATATTTTCATTTCTTTTTAATTTTTTTTTAATTTTTTGTAATTAATTAATTAATAAATAAAAACATTTTTGGATTTTTTTTTGTTTTTGTTTTTTATTATTTTTTACAAGTGGTCCCAAATCAGTCTCTAAATTATGACTGATATTGGGTGTCACTTATTAGTCGCAAAAGAGCGACTGTTTTGTGACCACTTTATTTAGCGACGAAATATTTGCGACCATTTTGTGACTATTTTGGTTGACGCAAAAACTGTGTTTTCTTGTAGTGCTTGTCGGGTAACTTTGAGCTTTCTTTGATTGTTCAACCACCTAAGGTTGTAAGGCCGTGGATGCTTCCTGGTGTCCATACCTAGATTTTCCACTAAGGTAGTGCTAGCAACGTTAGTACAACTTCCACCGTCAATTATAAGGCTACATACCTTGCTTTTAACCATGCAACGGGTATGGAAGAGGTTTTCTCGTTGTTCATTCTCAATGACCGGTTCCTGGGCAAGAAGGACACGTCTTGCCACTAAGAGTTCTCCATCAACCGCATGTTCCTCATAATTGTCAAAGATGGGAGCGGTTTCTATCTCTTCTTCCTCATCGGTCACTATTTCACCGTTTTCTAGCATCATCATGGCTCCGGAGTTTGGGCACTTGTTCGCGTAATGTCCCTTGCCTCTGCACTTAAAACATTCAATATCACGATTTTGCATAGGATTTGAATCAACCTTACCCTTGTAGTCATGACCGGACGAACTCGTCTTAAAGTCCGTTTGAGGTTTGAAATCGGTCCGTGGGGAATAAGTTGGTTTCTCTCCTTTGGTGAAGCTCGGCTTTGAGCTAGAAGCGTATGGTTGACGTGACACACCTTTTCTTTTGAGCTGATGCTCTACTAAAACAGCCTTATGCAACATTTCTTCCAAAGTCGCATACGTTTGCATCTCCATACGGTCTTGTAGGTCGCGGTTCATGCCGGCTAGGAACCGTGCCATCGTGGCATCACTCGGCTCATCTACATCAGCCTTAAGCATCAGCTTTTCCATCTCCTGGAAATAGTCCTCCACGCCTTTACTTTTTTGACCTAAACGTCTTAATCGTTGGTGAAGTTCCCGGTGGTAATGAAGCGGTAGGAACCGTCTCCGCATAAGCATGATCATTTCCGCCCATGTCTCCACGGGATTCTCTCCGTTACTTCTCTTGTTTGTCACAATTTGATCCCACCAGTCAATAGCATATTCATGAAATTCGATGGTGGCTAACCTGACTTTTTATGTTCGGAGAAGTTTTGGCAATCGAAAACTAGTTCGATTTTCTTTTCCCACTCGAGGAAAGCGTCCGGATCCTTCTTTCCGTAGAATGGAGGAATGCGAAGTTTCATTCCGCCAAGATCATCATTGTTCTGCCTTCGAGGTTGCGGATGTCGGTTTCGGTTTCCCTCGGATGAGTCTCCTCTATCGTAAAATGGATTGTCCTCTGGCTCGTATTATCGCGATCGGTTTCTCCTCGGTCTCGCCGGTGCGTGACAACTCCCTCATCTCACGCTCTGTTCGGATCTCACATCCTCGGCTCTATTATTCCTCGGGTCAACGCCTTGCTTTCTTTCTTCTCTCCGCGGCGTTTGGACTTCAAGTGCGGCCATACGATCTCTCATCTCGTTTAGCAATTGAGTGATAGCATCTACTTTTTGGTTCATCGCGGCGTCTCGTTCACGCCTTGTCCGTGATGTTGCGGTCTCACTCTCCTCCGACATGATGTTCCTCGCACAAAAATACACAAATAAATCGTGAGTGTATGCAAAGTTCAAAGCACACAAAAACCACAAAAATCTGAAATTTTCAAAAACTCGAAATCTTTCCTTTTTTTTTTGAATTTTAAAAATTATAATAATAATTATAAGCTACAGATTTATATATATATATATATTAAAGGGTTTTAATTTAATAAAATCAAAAAAAAATAAAATCAAAAAATCAAAAAACAGAAATTTGAAGAAGATGAAGAGATAGGAATGGATTCACCGATTTTCTATGGGTATGTGTCTCTGATACCACTTGATACGAATTGACTAAGGACTGACATACTCTAGAATCGGTGATGAATGAATCGATGAATAGATCCTTGAATTCGAAGAGGTTCACGACGAGAGATGCTAAGGTGTGAGTGAAGCACTTGAAAATCCTTAGGCCCAAACGACAATGAAACACGATGAACAAGGGGATGGCTGCGATGTTGGGAGAATCCGAGAAGAAGGATGATAAGGCGTGGGAGATGAGTCCCAAAAATTCCTTATGCCCCTAATCCGAGAAGGACTCACACGAACAACGGATCAATGGCTACATCGAGTGTTGCGGAATTACACTTCGATAAACCGAAAATAAATTCAATGAATAACCTTCAAAGAATTTGGGAGAAAGAGTATGAACTCTAGAAATAAAACTTTGATAAAATGATAATTGTGTTTTTGACAATGAGGGAGAAGAAGAGATAAAGAAAAATCAAAGGGGAAAGTCAAGAGTCATTCTCGAAAATGAGAGAAGACTGCATCGAAAATTACACAGAAATTTAATACAAAGTTGAAGGTCTTTTGGTATTCCCCCTCGGTTGAATTCCCTCGGAAGTCCCTCGGACAGTTTCCTCGGAAAGTTCCCCCGCAGAATTCTCAAGAAGTCGGACCGTTAGACGGTGTAAGCCGGTTGCCTCGTTAAAACCTCTATACGGAAAACCCATTGGGACAAAACCGTATACAGAAAAAGAGTACAACGCGACTTACACAAACGGCCAAACCTCAAGGAGAATTCGAAGATAATGAGGTGAGGACGGGTTGTGTAAGTTGATCCTCCTCGATCCTTGAATCCGTAAGTAAGCTCCGCATTGCTCCCGCTAGCTTCCGTGCCTTAGACCGTGTGATAGGTCCTGTCGGGATGACCATTGCGTCTTCTTGAACCTCCTCCGAAGCCTTCACGTCCATGATCATATCAGTAACCCTACCAGCTGAGATTTCTTCATATTTGCTAACGTTTCTATGTGTTTCATGTGCTCTGATACCAATGTGTCGTATTCTGCTGATGATGGGGGAGATTGATTCGTGGGGGAGCTTAAGTAGTTTTTTTCAAATTTTAGTATTCTTAGAACAAGCTCTTTGTATTTCAGACCCTTGTTGTTTCTGATTTTGAACTCATCAGCCCCCTACGGTTGTTTTGGCCTGTAATATGTGTTTTTTAACATGGCTGTTTTGGACAAGTTTTTATTTTGATATATGCTAGATACTGGTCTAGATGTTGTCATGTTGCCATGTTTGGGTTTCTCTCTATTTGAATTTCAGGTTTCGACAAGGAGATTGCTTGAGTATCAATCAAGTCAAAAAGGGGGAGATTGAATATGTAGATTCTGAAATGCACGTTGGGTGGATCAGGAAGCTGCATCAGATTACATCAGGAAGCTGAGCTGCTGACTTGGACGTCTGTGCTGACGTGGCATACCATGAGCGTATGATGTGATGAGCCAACTGGCCTGAGCTGACTTGGCAATGAAATAAAAGTGTTATTCGATATGGAGATGTTGTGGAGATTTAGTGAATATTCTCCATAACAAACAAGGAAGGGATAAGCTTGAAAAACATGAAATATCCCTAACTACTGATTCTCAAAGATTATAGGTTGTAGGGTTTTCGTGGTAGGTATAAATATTCTATAGAGGCCATGAGCCGTGTTTAAGCACTCTAGAATATTGTTGAAATGTTATAAACTTTGAAGCTAGCGAAAGCTTAGAAGGTGAGTGTTGATTAACTCTCTTTGTGTCTCATGAGCGGATGAGTTGATAATCCCATATTTTACATCTTTTAGCATGCATATTATTTGGTGTTTTGTGTCTCATGCATGTGTCTTGCATAGTTTTTATAGCATTTTGGTCTTTATTAGAGTATTAGGTGTTTTCATTAGGTCCTAGTGAGTTTTGCATGCATTTGGAGTGTTTTTAGGTGTCTTGGAGACAATTGATGATGTTTGGAGTTATGGAGCATAAGAGAAGGAAAAGTCTGTCCGGAGTGTCCGAAAGAACACGGAGTTTCAATTCAGATTCAGCTTCGGAGATGTTCATGAGAGTTGTAGAGGAGTCAGTTATCTGTCTACTGGAGTTGAATTTAGGTCATTTGGACATGTGGTTCGAGGGATATGGCCGATTTTCTAAGGAGTCTCCGTCTGGCCACGAACCCGTTGCACCATACCGGACCAATCTTGTCCGGCATGCACGTCCGGTATGTGATAAGCTCAAATTAATACCCTAAAAGTACTAAAGCTTTGCCGATTGTAATACTTAGGGATCGAAACCACAGAGACTCAAGGAAACACACAATAGATTGTATAGAAGAAAATCAAGCTAAGTGATCAATGTAATTGAAAACAAATATGTAAATTAAACTGTTGTAAATTCGATGGGAGAAAGATAGGTTCAGGGTATTTCTCAGAAAATCAATGAATGCAGACAAACTAATTAATCAGGGTTCAGGTTGCGCACGGTTCTTGAACTCAAATCACAAAAGTATAATTAACCAATTCTCGTTGCGAGAATTATCTTAGTCTAAATCCTAGAATTCCAAATCTCTTTGCGAATCCTAAAGTCTAAACCAGCTTTTAGTTCAAGTTTGATTTGTTCACAAAACAACTAAACCAAATCTCTTTGCGAATAGTTATTTTTATCACCCTAAGTTCTATCAGGTTTCTCAATTGCAATCTCGTGCCTAATCGATTAAACTAAGATCTAAGTTCTAGGTGATCAATCCAGAATTAGCTATGAGAACAACATATGGTGAAGAACTAATTCAGATTATGAACCCTAAACAACTAATCAACCTAGCATTCAAAGAAATCCCTTATGAGAACCCTAAACCTAACAGGAGATCTACTCAGACATGGAAATTAAAACAATAAATATGACTGAATAAAGACTTGAATAAATAATAAGAAAGGGTAACAAGAGGGTTCGAAATATTCTCTCGGACGAACATAGTTTCAGACTTGTCTCCCTTGCAAAGCTCTCTCACAAAACCAAAGTAAAATAAAGCATAGCCATCAAAGTGGCTGTAAAATCCTAATAAATAACATAAGTCACGTTTTGGGGCTTCTTGTAAATAATAAAGTCTTCTGGGCAACTTTGCAATTCTTCAACTCTTCCTAAAAGTCGCGACTCGTGTCTTGCTGCAGTGAGTATCGATCGATACTAGTCAGTATCGATCGATACTGAAGCTTCAAATCGGGTACTCAGCTACACGAACTTCTGCTTTGCTCCAAAATGCTCCAGAAAGCTCCAATATCTCCAATTATGCTCCAAACGTGCTAAAACCTGAAAAGATCCTAAAAGACTACAGAATACTGGAAAGACTCTATAAAAAGGACTTATATCATTGTTTAAAAGGGGTAAAAACCATGATATATCAGCTCTCCCATACTTAGCATTTGCTTGCCCTCAAGCAAATAGAAGACTAAACCAGAGAAAGAGGTTTGAAAACATAGAGACTCACCTGTTCTTGAAACATTGCAATGACACTTTTCCTTAGTGCTCCACATATCACATAACCAGTTTCAAATCCAACCACCATGTACTTCTCCGTAGACATTCACAGCTTCCCAGACTACACACATTATTTCACAGTATTACTCACTAAAGCCCTCATCGCCAGTCTCATTGCTGTGATTAATACCAAGAACCTTCTAGATTCTTTCCCATACAATATCATGACAAGGAACCATCCAATTTCATACTTTCTGGTATTATTTTCTCTCCCAGACTTATTTCTTATTATATTCTCGCATATGCTTATTAAGGTTCGAGACGCGAGTATTGATGGTGTTTGCCACCGAATCCCCGGTTCTTCCCTTAAAAAGTAATCAAAGGTGTAAGCGAATAATGGTATCACATGAAATTTTCCTAACCTCGCTTCCACCTTTGTGTGATCATTCCCTTTGAAGTAGAATAATGGGATCGCTGGAAGTTTTCCTAACCCTCTACTCAGAAGAAAATCATTTCATCTTTTAATGCATCTTATTTCTTAACTTGTAACAGGGAGAGAAATACCATCACTTTAAACACGTGGGTTCCTTTGTCAGATACGAATGAGGAATCAAGCTCTATGGACATCAATCACATCAATGAAGTGCAAATATTTGGCTCAGGCTTTAAAGAACTTTCCTGGAAACATGAGTGTCTTCAAGTTAACTGGTAAGCCTTTAGATTTTTCATTAGTCGATCTAATACTGATTCTGTAACAATGGTCACTTAGAAGCAAGGTCAGATCAATAGAGTTAAGAAAAAGATCACAATCTCCAACAGGTTTTGACTCAATAAAACAAAGTTTGACTCAAAAACGACTCACTCTAAGAAAAACAAAAACAATGCCAGCGACTACCTCCCCCAGACTTGAACAACACTGTCCCCAGTGTTATCTAGCCTAAAGTTGGTGAAAGAAAACAAAAAAAAGAGTGGAATTGTGAAATATGAAAAATTACTGAAGTGGGGTACGAGTGTCGACCGACACCCAACCTGGTATCGATCGATACCAAGTATTGGTCGATACAGGTTATTCGTTTTCAACGTCTAAGGTCAGATGTAACTCTAAAAATGTGTCAAACGATCCATGTGTTAAATGTAAGCACTGTTAGACCACTCAAACACAAGTTGGGTGCAACAAAATATCATAAAAGCATAAATCCATAGGTCTAAAAGCATAAGAAGGGGCTGACAAAAGACACAAAAGTTCAAATGAAAAAAAAAAGAAAAGGGAAAAAAAAAACAACAAACGTGATGATCAGATAGAAAGAGGACTAATCCTCCTCAGTAGCGTCAGAGTCATCGCCAGCAGTGCCAGATGGACCAACGTCACTAGGCGTGCGCGGTAAACGTGGTGAAACATGACTCTGAGATGCCATGCAGCGGCAATGGGAAATGGCGGACCAGATTGTCCGCAGACTCGCGACTACATATCTCTGAAAAGGATCCATCTCCATGGTAGGTAATGGAGGAAGAGAAAACGCAGCAGCAATGGGAGATGGCTCGCGTCGCGGTTGACCCCCAGCAGGGCCAGATGCAGGCGGTTGTGCTCTAGTAGCTGAGCCCCGACTTCGAGTGACTGGTGCAGGCTCCATGTCAGCAGGAGCAGGTGCGAAAAGCAACTGAGCAGGGTCACCGCCTATGTCTGTCAGATCGGTGTTGGGGAGCTGAACCAGATAGTCCCCAACAGAAGTGCTGAAAACCCAACGCCTGTCAGGCTTCAGCCAACGCAGGTGCTCCAAGTGCGCCTCGTCCATAAGCTCGCGGGAAGTCACGATCGAGCAACTAGTGGTGCTGATTCCTAGGTGCAGAAAGATGGGAGTGAGAAGACTGCCACCGTCTCGGTCTTCGGGCGACCTGCAGTCCTAGAACCCTTGCCGCGTCCTGTAAAAGGCTTAACCTTCAGCGACTACAAGTGGTGTGCGAATACAGCACCTAAGTTTACCGCGAGATCCATCTCAGGCCACTTATATTTCTCATCAGAAATGAGGTCTTCAATCCCAATAGACAGAACAATCAGCTCAGCAACTCTCATCTTGTTTGGCTCCATCTTACACAACAAAGTGTTGCTCAGGATCCTCACAAGGCAGCGCTGGACAGGATGGCGCACATCCATCTGTGTAGTGGTCTTGCTGTCATAGATCCCATGCCCAAACTTGCTAGGAAACTCGCACCTCGAGAAATCCTGGTGAAACCCATATATGTCGCAGAGCTCCTGAAATGAGATCCTATACCGCACACCGCGAATCAGAAAAGTCAGAACACCCTGCTGTGCAGTCACTGGAGGTTCACCAGTATAGTAGACGCAAACAAAAGCAATGAATTGCAGAACCAAGTCAGGGTACAGGTCATACTGCCGCGTAGGGATCGTCCCCAATCCGATCTTACAGATCAGTCCATCAAGCTCACTGTCAAAACCCAAGTTCCTCATAGTGTGCGTATCAATAAACCGAGTGGGGCGCACATCAACCTCCTGCCATGCGTTGTAGAATATCGAGTCGTAATCGTCCCTCTCCTCAGAAATAGGCATGTGGGTGCAAGCTATGCTCTCTGTAATCTCCTTATCTGAACCTTCGTAATCATCCCTCAATCGTATCCTAGCCTTCTCACTGATCTTAGGCCATGGAAACTGAACTGTTGTGCGAGGAGGCAATGGTGATGAAGGCGTAGGGGCTCCGGGTGGTGCGTCGCGTAAGTTTGTACCGAAGACCACTGTAAATTCTGTAGAATTGGTGGTCTGAACCTTGTAGCGGTTCTTGGTAAGACAAGCGATAACCGATCCTAGTGTCCAAACCCCTTCATCTAAGAACTCGACTCGAGCACCCAACAAGTACTCTTTCTCTGGTGGGTTAGAGCTGGATGTGGTATTAGTGCGTGCTCTCTTCTTAGGTGCCATATGCATCATTAACAAACACAAAACACAACATAAATCCAACATCTCTCTCAAGCACATCATTCTCGGCCAAGTGAAATAGTGAGCATCGACTGATACCAATGTGGTATCGATCGATACTCATACATGTATTGAGCATCACGAAGAACACCAATCCAAAAATTCCAAAAGTGCAAACCAAGGGTAATTAAGAGTAAGGCAAGGTTCGACTAGGCCTAGAACACACTGATCAAGTGATAATCATCCAACAAAACTAGTTATAAGAGCCTAAAGCTCAAAAATCTAACCTTGGTTCACGGATTGAAAAGGTAAAAATTCGTGTTTCATACCTTATAGATCGTGAGAATGAGTGAGAGAATGAGATAGAGCACGAAAATCCAAGCAGAATAGACTCAAAAATCACTCAAATCCGTTGAGAAACGAAGATTTGGCTATTTTTGGTGAACGTGTGCGACATAGTGCTCAGCGTCTAGCTTTAGTGTCTTTGGAAGTGCAACAAACTGTTGTGCCTTCTCCATACCTTGTCACAAGATCTCACATGTTGAAAAGATAACAAATCCTTTATCAGGCGTCATCTCTGATATTAATTGTAGAATTATAGAGGTGCATAATACAGGTCTTTGACTTGGAACGCGCCAAGTCCAACGCCTGTATATTTATTCTTATTGATAAAAAAATCTCTTACAAGGATCTCCTTTATCTCGGAAGTTACTCAATCTATTTTACCTAATAGATCAAACCAGACTAAGAACAAATCTAAGCCTAACTCTCCTTTGATCCTACTCACCCGCTCGTGAGACACAAAGAGAGTTAATCAACACTCTCCTTCTAAGCTTTTTGTTAGTTTCGAAGTTTACAACCTTTTAACAATATTCTAGAGTGCTTAAACACGACTCATTCCCTCTCTAGAATATTTATACCCACCACGAAAACCCTACAACCTAGAATATTCGAGAATCAGCAGTTAGAGATATTTCCTGTTTTTCAAGCTTATCCCTTCCTTGTTTGTTATGATGAATATTCACTAAATTTCAACAACATCTCCATATAGAATAACACCTTTATTTCCTTGCCAAGCCAGCTCACGCCACTTGCCTCATCACACCATCTGCTTATGGTCTACCACGTCAGCAACTCAGCTTCCTGATGTGATCTGATGTAGCTTTTTGATCCAACAAACGAGATGTTCCAGAATCTACATCTTCAGGGATTTCGAAGGTGTGCTTTACGATCAAGAATTGATAATGATGCAGAACCACAACGATTACAGGCCAAATAAATCATTGGCAGAGATCATTGTTGATTATAGTAGTGAAAGCGATGTTGAATCGATATATGCAACGGTAAAGCACATCACTCGGTTTTTGTTTTTGTTTGTCAACACTTCACAAGTTGCTCAAGCAAAAACTCTTGCAAAGATCTACAAACTTGTGCAGATCCTAAAGAAGGTAAGTCTAAAGGCGTTGATGCAATCATAGACAAGGAGTCATATATGGTGAAGACAGAGAAGAAGGTTTATTGCAGAGGAAGCAATGCAGAGAAAAGGCAAGAAGAATCCGCGGTATATCTATCTCATGAACATAATCATAGGCTTCATCCTCTTGGTGGCTCTCATTGGCAACATCATATCGGTTTTACTAACCGTCAAAACCTGAACCGGCTGATGAAGTTTGATCGCGAGGAAAGGCAAAGCAGATCCATCGAAGCACTTGTTTTTAAATATTGGCTTTTCTGATTATGTTTTCTTTTTTTGTGTGTAAAACATTATATGTGTGTAACATTAGATGAAACTCATTTGTTTTCAACCTATATATCTTACATGACTTTCTTGTGCCTAAAGTTAAAATGAAATTTAGGGTTTGTAATCTCATTTCAGTGTAGGAGTCTACGAGAGTTTCTGAATAATCTAAACATGATCGAAGTAAGATTAAGCATGAATGTCTCAAGGTCCTACATATATATTTATGAACAGATGCTCATAAGTGGATTAGAGTATTAGACAAAAGGGTCACGATCCTACAATTTTTATGAACATAGCTTTCAGTTTGGTTATAGGACTGTACTATGTCCGTAACTCTTCAAATTGGAAAAAAGATGTTACTTGTGCCTTAAGTTAATGCATTTTAGGCATTAAACAAAAGTGTCTCAAGATCCTACATTTATCCTTACGAACATGTGGGCATAGATTAAACAAACTGCCTCAGGAACCTCATACGGGAGAAATTGGCTTTTTCATACCTCAACTATTCAAAAATGTTAATTTCAAACCGAATTCGTAACCGGTGATAAAACATACGTCAACTTCAAAAATTTGGTTTTTTCTGACCTGAATTTGTAACCGGTGCTAAAACATACATCAACTTCTTAATAATTTGAATCTCATACTTAAATTTGTAATTTCGTGCTATAGCATACATGAGATCAAAAGCTGTTAATGAGCCATGATGCGGTCATCAAACCAAAAGATGAAGACTACGAGCCCAGGATGATGCAGCTCAACTGGACTATATTCTCATCTCAACTAAAGCAGTCCTCGAAGTGGAATCAGTCCAATCCGAGTTCAGATGAAGAAGTTATTCAACTTCCAAGTCAAGTGATTTCCAGCATACGCGATTTGGACATACGTGCGTTCAAAGAATTCTTCCAACCAAACCCAGCTGCACTTTCCTCGGCTAAGGTTCCCTCGGATGCTCTTCCCTCAAATGCACTTCCCTCGGTTAAGTTTCCCTCAGCTGCATTTCCCTCGGATTCATTTACCTCAGCTGCATTGCCCTCGGATAAGTCATTCTTTTTGTGCCCACATGTTCGTAAGGATAAATGTAGGATCTTGAGACACTTTTGTTTAATGCCTAAAATGCATTAACTTAAGGCACAAGTAACATCCTTTTTCCAATTTGAAGAGTTACGGACATAGTACAGTCCCATAACCAAACTGAAAGCTATGCTCATAAAAATTGTAGGATCTTGACCCTTTTGTCTAATACTCTAATCCACTTATGAGCATCTGTTCATAAAGATATATGTAGGACCTTGAGACATTCATGCTTAATCTTGCTTCGATCATGTTTAGATTATTCAGCAACTCTCGTAGACTCTTACACTGAAATGAGATTACAAACCCTAAATTTCATTTTAACTTTAGGCACAAGAAAGTCATGTAAGATATACAGGTTGAGAACAAATGAGTTTCATCTAATGTTACACACATATAATGTTGTACACACAAAAAAAGAAAACATAATCAGAAAAGCCAATATTTAAAAACGAGTGCTTCGATGGATCTGCTTTGCCTTTCCTCGCGATCAAACTTCATCAGCCGGTTCAGGTTTAGACGGTTAGTAAAACCGATATGATGTTGCCAATGAGAGCCACCAAGAGGATGAAGCCTACGATTATGTTCATGAGATAGATATACCGCGTAGTCTTCTTGCCTTTTCTCTGCATTGCTCTCTCCGCAATAAACCTTCTTCTCTGTCTTCACCATATATGACTCCTTGTCTATGATTGCATCAACGCCTTTAGACTTACCTTCTTTAGGATCTGCACAAGTTTGTAGATCTTTGCAAGAGTTTTTGCTTGAGCAACTTGTGAAGTGTTGAAAAACAAAAACAAAAACCGAGTGAGGTAAAAGACAGCATGCACAAAAAGAAGGACTTATCCGAGGGCAATGCAGCTGAGGTAAATGAATCCGAGGGAAATGCAGCTGAGGGAAACTTAACCGAGGGAAGTGCATCTGAGGGAAGAGCATCCGAGGGAACCTTAGCCGAGGAAAGTGCAGCTGGTTTTGGTTGGAAGAATTCTTTGAACGCACGTATGTCCGAATGGCGTATGTTGGAAATCACTTGACTTGGAAGTTGAATAACTTCTTCATCTGAACTCGGATTGGACTGATTCCACTTCGAGGACTGCTCTAGTTGAGGTGAGAATATAGTCCAGTTGAGCTGCATCATCCTGGGCTCGTAGTCTTCGTCTTTTGGTTTGATGACCGCATCACGGCTCATTAACAGCGTTTGATCTCATGTATGCTATAGCACGAAATTAAAAGTTTAAGTATTAGATTCAAATTATTAAGAAGTTGATGTATGTTTTAGCACCGGTTACAAGTTCAGGTCGGAAAAAGCTAAATTTCTGAAGTTGACGTATGTTTTAGCACTGGTTACAAATTCGGATCTGGAATTAACATTTTTGAATAGTTGAGGTATGAAAAGGCCAATTTCCCCCTCAGACGGTTATGAAAATCACAAGTTTCTGAAAAGGACATGCATATACATCACATATCCAAGTATTTGAAGGACCTTGACCCAGAGATTTGATCTGCCAAGAATGTAATCGAGTGTGCCATGAAACACACAGCTAAGCATCTACTCGTCGCTGACTCAGTCATCACTGGTAAACGCATGATAAAAAAAACAATGTCAGGAGCAAGATCGATTAATGTATGCACGGGCAAAATCGGATTCAAAGATTTGACATTTTATAGCGACTGCATTTGATGTTATAACCAGCACATGTAAACCAAGCACCCATCAATTTTCAGGAAATCTCGCCGGAGACTCGTCCGCCGTCGCGAAGACCATGAACATGTCGGAGAAGAAGAAGGATTTTCCCGACAAATCCCCAAAATTTAATAATAAATCTATCATCATTTCAAAAATAAATCTACCATGAATTCATAAATAAATCTATACAAAAATAAATCTCCCATCATTTGAACAACAAATTTGCCGTCATTTAAAAAATAAATCTACCATCAATGGAAAATTACAAAATTAAGTTTTTCTCACTGGAGAAATCACCAGAAATATCGCCGGAGATTCGTATGCGGTGGCGACGCCCACATACATGTCAGAGAAGAAGAAGAATTGAAGAAATATATCTACTACCACTCAAATAAATCTACCAAACTATCAAAAATAAATCTACCATCTAATCATAAGCAAATCTACAAGCAAATTATTTGAAAACAAATATGCCATCATGCGTTGAATAAACACCGCCACGGCCCATGAAGCGTCAGATCTGAAAAAACCACAAAACTAGATCTGAAAAAACCACAAAAACCAGATCTGAAAAAACCAGCATGTCCATCACCAACCACCCTACCAACAATTCCTACAACAATGAGACCATAAACCAGATCTGAAAAATCAGATTTTCCATCACCAATTTCATCTTCGTTCATGAAGCACCACACAAAAATAACTTACCATGAAGTTAAAACACGCCGGAATCTATGGATGTGTAGTTGGAAGTCGGAATCGATGCCAGAGCCACACTCACAGTCGCCCGAGATCATATTTGGCGGATGAGAGAGAGAGAGAAGAAGAATAAGAAGAGAGAGAGAGAAAGAGAGAGAGAGAAAGAGAGAGAGAGAGAGAGAGAGAGAGAGAGAGAGAGAGAGAGAGAGAGAGAGAAAGAGAGAAAGAGATAGAGAGAGAATAAGATTATATTTAGTTTCTTTTTTAATTTTTTTTTAATTAGTTTTTTATATAAAAAAAAATCAAATTGATATTTTCGTTATTAAAACGAAAAATAGGTTTAAATATCTTTTAACAACTTTTGAAGGTTAGTTTAGTTTTAGAAAGTTTGGACATAATTGTTCTAATAAAACCACTACTTTTGAAGGTTATTTTAGTTATTATTTCTACTTTTATTGTCGTTGTTTATTTGATTATCTCTATAATTTTTAAAGTTTTCTTTGTTTTGTTTCGTTTGTGTTGTTATATATATATATATATATAAAGTGCATTGTCTTGCTTATTTTCCTATTATTTATTTTTGTTTTGTATTAGTCGTTGTTAGTTGTGATCATGCTCTCTTTTATTTGTTTATTTTGGCTTGGTCATTAATTAATTTGTTTATTTATTTATTCTATAATTTTATTTTTGTAGTTGGCAATCATCGTCGTAATGCTGCTCAGATTTTGCCATATCATCACTTTCCTCCGCCTCAAACTATTTTTTCGAATGGTGGCCGTTCATCTACGAGTATTGGCGATGGGAAATTTTTGGGTTGGATGCATTGTAATCGTGAATATTCAGAAGCCAGGTTATCTCTGTATTCTCTGTTTCCTACTCGCTGGGTTTGGGATCATACGAAACGTCTATGGAGACCCCGTCTCGCCGGTTCACCACGTCCGAGTGTTATATCTCACTGTCCCTTTGATGCTAGTGAGATTTATTACATGAGAATGTTGTTGCATGTCGTTCGTGGCCCATATTCTTATTTGGATATAAGGACAGTTGCTGGAGTTCTCTACCCTACTTTCAAAGATACGTGCTACGGCATAGGTTTGGTTGATGATGATTATGAGTATGTGGATGCTTTTTTTGAGGCAAGCCAATGGAATTCTTTGATTTCTCTTCGAAAGATGTTTGTTGCTTTGTTATGTTCTGGTTCTATTTTGGACCCGTTGCATGTTTGGAGATTCGTCCGTTGTTTTTTTGTTTCGCGTAGTAATTGCATGACGATGCCTTCTCTTTAGTTTACTTTTCTGGTTTGCTTACAGCTTGAACTTACCAGTATATTAAATACTTGTGAACAACACCGCAAAAAGTTCTGCTCTTTAGTATCTAAACAAAATGTTGTATCTAATCTGTTTCGCATATAAGGAAATCTTATTAACACCTCTCAATCGTTCTTTTACTTAAAACAAATCGACATACTGAAATTGAGAAGAGAAAATAAAGCAAGCTCCCTAAAGAATTGGCTCTGATCTCCGTTAAATGTTCAATTTGGTATTTGTCATAACCAAAAAGTAAATGTAGGATAATGATGGTGAGGAGGAAGATGTTGAAGACGCCGACATGGATTATTCAAAAGACGAAGATGGTGATTATGCTATTTCTGGCACCGATGAGGATGGTGGATATGATCTACATTTAGGTGATGATTTTGGTGTTGCTGTAACAGACTGTGGTTCTGGTTTTGAAGTTGCATCTGAAAAGAGTGACACGGTTGGTCTTCCTTTTCCTGGAACACCTACACAGTTCGAGAATGGTATTTTTTTGTGAAGGTTTTGTCTAGGAAGGGTTGCACCCGTCGAGAGTTTTTGGTTCTGATTGTGAGACTAATGGTGTTGACGAGAATAATCATCGTGGTTGTTTGGAACCTACTGTAAGAACTTTTGGGTATGATCCAATTGTATTTGGTGTTTCCCGTTTAATGCATGGATCGTATAACTCAGTGATTTTTGTTAAGATCTTGCGTGTTTGGTTGCATACTTTGCACTCTTCTGGTAAAATATTGGCGTCTGTATTGTGTGATGAACATGTGTGTTTTGTATTATTATTATTTTTGTTTATTTAGTTTTGCCATTCGTATTAGCATTTGTTAATTTTATTTTGCTTATTTCGTTTAGGGTGTAAAAATTGAGGCTACTGTTTCTGCTCAAGATTACGACTTCGTGTCAAAGCGATTGTTTGAAGGAAATTTGGTTACTATTTAGGACTTCGAGGTTGTTCCTAAGAGTGGTTAATCTATAGCTACTTCCCATCTATAAAGAGTTTTTTCCGAACTAAAAGTGGTTGCTCAAATTAAAGAGTTTTTTTTTGGTTTGGTTTTGCTTTTTACGTTGGTTAATGTAGGCACGTGATAGTGGATAATTGTGTGTATCCAAACCAATTACCCAAATGCTATCGTTGTAGCACTTGGGGATCAATCCAAGGAGGCACAAAGAACAACACACTAGGAATGCAAGAAATAACTTAAGCTAAGCAAACAAAGGTGGTTTTAGTTTTCAAACAACCTAAATGATTTAAATTAATAACAAGAACACAAGTAAACAAATGCTAGACGAGATTAAAAAGATGATAAAAGGCGAATTCAAGTATAATGTAATTGAGATAAGGCAATCCAATGGCTAATTAATGATGTCCAATGCTTAATGAAAACTAATCCCTAGGAAAAGATCACTAATCTTAACTAATCATTTCTCAAGACATTAATTACTTTGATAATCACTAATTCAAGATCAATTTATCATTTGTGAATCGCTAATTAGCAAGTTTTAAGTCTAAACATTCAAGATCAACCAAATAATCACTCTAGACAACTAATCTCTTAGGCTAGAAATGAATATCTCTTGATTAGTTCATCAAGACATTTCATCGAACACCTTGTGTGCATGAAATGCCTTATGATCTTGATCCACTTTCTCAAGCTAAATCTAGCTTTAAAACCACTAATCAAGAAGGGAAATCATATAATCTAATCCTAGACATCATTAATCATCCATCAAATCACCCTAAATCTACCAAATCCTCAAATCCTAAAAGACTACTCACTAATCATGAAGAACACACCAAATCTTGTGAAAGAGGTGATGTTAATCATGATTAGAGATTAGGAAGATGAAAGATTAGAGAAAGAATAAAAGAACTAAACTCAAACTTTCATAAATCAAAAGATCTTTGGGAAAAAATCCCAAAAACCCTAAAAAGAGAGGTTTTGTTCTTGAGAGAAAATGAGAGAAAAATGATAAAAAAGTGAGATAGATCTAAAAAATGGGTCTCAACAATATTTAAAAGTGTTCTCTTGAGTTGGGTCGGACCGGGTCAACCCGAGACAAACCAGGTATTGACCCGGCCGAAACTTGGATATGTCTTCAGTGAATCGGCCATAACTCCTGTACCTGACATCTGAATGAACTGAATCCAACTCCAAAAGATAGCCAACTCAATTATCTACAACTTCTATACAGAACGCAGAAGCTGAATCGGAGTGTAAACCCTTCGTCTGGGTTAAATTTTCAGACGCCGTATTTGGAGCAGAACTCATTTGGATTCCAGACAGACACGTCCTTGCTATATTTGCCATATCTCTTGAACGGCCGATCCGAATGACATGAAATCACAACTAAACGAACGTAAACTCGGTTGTATATGACTTTTATGAAGACCTCAGATTACACTGGGCACGAGAAGGTCTTCATTTGGCATGATATTTGAGTCACTTCGGCTGGTGCTGCATCGATCAGTTGCATCGACCTGTGGAGTCGATGTAACTGTCCTGAGGTGAAGCATTGAGGTAACAGGTCGATGTAAGAAGGGGCTGGGTGGATGTTAAGGGCCTGGACCTCCACCGATCAGTTGAATCGCTCCGTGGCGTCGGTGTAAGTCGAAGCTTACTCGGTAGGCGGTTATATCTCTGGTAAAATAGCCGTAACTCCCGAACCACACATCCGAATGGCCTGAATCTAACTCCCCTGGATAGCTAACTCACCCCGCTACAACATTCATAAAGGTCATCCAAGCCGATTCGGATCGGAAAGTCTCCGTCCAGACACATCTTTACGATTTATCGGATGGACCTTGCACTCTACTTTGGTCCAACTCTCCAAATATGCCCAAATTGCCTCCAATCACCTAGAAAGTACTCCAAAACATTCAAGAACTCACTACACCTAATGAAATATGTCCTAATCTCTAAATGATACCTAAATGCAAGACAAAACCATGATTATGCATGTAAATGACACAAAACTCTAAGTGAGATGCATGCTAAAACATGCAATATATGAGTATATCAATTCCCCCAAACTTAAACATTTGCTTGTCCTCAAGCAAACAAGAATAAAGAAAGGGAGAAGACTAAAAATGGGAGCTCAAATCCAAAAGTGCCATAAAAAGAATTCAACCAATGTCCAAGTTACTAGCTCTAAGATGCGATCAAATAACTCTACTCAGAAAGAGCTAGCCATATCTTTCCCTATACGAATCAAATTCTAGCCTTAACCTACACAAGCATTAATATAATCAAATCCTTTAACATTCATTATTTGTTTCAAGTGAATCATGCTCATGCAAGTCAAGTGAATCCATTTGGCTAGGGTGAAGGTCTTGAGATAAAAAATGATCTCAAATGTATGGGATTACTACAATGCAAGGTATATCTCAATGAATGAGCAAACTTTAGCAAAATTCTAAGAGTAAAAGGTAATCTATGCATACAAGGATAGACTCACATCTACCCAATCCCTAAAATGTCTCTAACCCTTGCATATCTACCCATGAAGTCTTCATCCTAAGCTACCCTTTTCTCACTTGGCCTTTTTACCGTCATGTCCCATACTTGAACACCTTCTTCCACTTCATCCTTTCTCACTTGGGGAATTTCTTCTTCTCCATTGAATCTTGTGGTCTCGTGCTTCTTTTTGTTGTTTCTGTAGCTCTTCTTTCTTTCTTTTTCTTTGCCTTGCCTCATCATTTACCAATTGATATCTTAGCCAATTTTTGGCTTTTTCTTTTGTTTCTATGAGGCTATAACTATCACTCAGAGCTTTTCTTGATAACTTGCACTAACCACAATATTGCATTCCCCTTTCATCTTCACTTTCTCCCTTTTGAACCCACTTCCTTCTTATCCACAATTCCATTAGTCACACATTTTCGTTCACACCAAACCCAAAACTTCCCTTACCCACGAGCCTAGCCTAGTCTAGCCTTTGATGTTCGGCTAGATCTACATGCAAACTTATCCTTGTCGCCCTAAACTCAATACTTTTTGCCAAGCTTACTCGAAAAATTAGGCCTCACATATGCACACTAAAGATTTTGGCTTGAAAGGAGGGTAGGTTAAAGGTATGGTAAACCGTTCCAATGATGGGAATCAGATACTTGGACTAGCAAAAGAGTGGTGAAGAGGATAAGAGAGCCCAAGTATGTATATGGTAACCATGAATTCACTATGCAATGCACAAGCATGATAATTTCAATGTCAAAATTATGGTTTTCACTTAGGTAGGATTGAAATCAAATCAAGACTTGCTTTAGCTAAGACCCTAGTAATGAAACGCAATATCGAAATATGGTTCATCCTTGATTTCAACACAAGATCAAAAGTATCGAACAACAAGCATCAAAGACATTGAATCAAGCTCTAAAAATGACACTTTACAAGGATAAATCTATCATTGCTCCTAATGCTCATGCAAAGCTACCTAATATACTATGCATCTAGACTCAATCCTATATGGAATGCACAAAAGTTCAAATTTTTTCAAAATTATTGAAAATGCATGATATGCATGAGACTCAAGATGCAGAAGACAAAATAAGATCACAAAACACAAAGTTAGATAACACATAGACCCTCCCCCAAATTTAATTACACAGTCCCTTGTGTAATAGAAACTTAAGAGAGAGTTAGACAATGCATTAAAGAGAGAAGAATATATGATTCTAGATGCTATTCACAAAGTTTGGAGTATTACCTTGGAAATAAATGGAGGGAACGAGAGTGATCACCTCAATCCTACACACCTTTGTCCTTAAGCCCATGACCATTAGACCATCAAGAACCTATTCACACTAAACAAACCCATCAAAAAGAACAAGAAAACATAGAAATTCATAGAAAGAGAGTATGTACAAGGATAAGCTTGGGGTGTCTCCCAAGAGCACTTTGTTTAAAGTCACTAAGTTTGACTTTGGTTAACCTTTTAGGCGGGTGAGAGGGGAGTGTGAGCACTCCATGGCAGATCTTTGAGCTCGAGCTTGAGCACCTTGCTCATGACCTCTTGAAGACCCTTTGAACCTTTCTCCTTAAGTTCGGTGGTGATGAGCGCTTTAACCTTTGCAAATGGCTTACATATTCCCTTCCACTTCACATTGTAATGAATTGCTACATCGTCATACATCCAAGGTATGAGTATCATTGTGTGAGAAGATGGTTCAAGTGTGGGAGAGTGGTTTCCATTGGGTTTCTTCTTCTTGAACTTAGTGCTTTCACCCTTCTCTTGATCATTAGTTATTTCTTTCTCTCTCCCCATTGTGATAGAGAAAAGAAATTCCAAGCAAGCTCCATCTAATGCTAAAGCTTCTTACCATAACCCAAAGCATTCTTGTCATGGGATTCTATCTTCTTCATACGAGCTTTTGGGGGTAAAGCTTTTTCTATCTTCTCACAACTACCCATGTCTTTTACTTTCTTAGCATTCCTCTATTGCTCATCATTTTCCTTAATCTCAAATGAGGGAAAGAAGAAAGAGCTTAGGCATTTTCCATCTAGAGCAATTTCATCGTCAATAGTATCTCCAAAAATTGTTTCCCCTTTGTTTTTCTCAAAACAACTCTCTTCTGCATGAGTGCATAGGGCGGAGGCTAAGACATACCTTGGAGTTTTGTCAACGTCTCTAACTTCCTCTTCTTGCTTGGAGTCTCCAATTTGCTCATTAAAACCCATGAAAGTCCTTTCTTCATCAATCTCAACATTAACATTTGGTAAAACCCTCACTTCATTTGGTTCCTCGGATGGCGAAGAGAGTGTGACCAATTTGGGTTCCAAGGTTTCCAAATGGAATGCTAGTTGCTCAATCTTATTGGTGATCTCATCATGCAATCTCTTTATTTTATCATTCATTGTTCCCATCATCTTGCCAACCTTAATATAATTCATTTGTTTATATTCTAGGAATTGATGGAGCACCTCTCTTTGTTGCACACATATGAGCTTTTCCGTTGTATCCAATTCATCTTGCAAGCCTTTAAATTTAGAGTCTTGACATGATCCTTCTAGAGGGGTCGTATCATTCCTCTTCACATAGCTTTCAAGACTCTTAGCAAAGTTCTCAACAAGTAGTTCTCCTTGCTCGACGGTGACGTTTGCAAAACGCCTTTTGCTAGCGGCATCCAACATCCATTTGTGCTCTTGGTTAACTCCCCAATAGAAGATGCTAAGAATGGCTCCTTTCTTGACCCCATGATGGGGACAATCTCGAGTGTATCCCTTGAGTCTTCCCCACGCATCATCAAAACTCTCATGTGTGCCTTGCTTGAAGCTCAAGATGTCCTTCCTAGTTTGGATTGTTCTTTGGATGGGATAGAACTTGTTAAGGAAGATCTCTTTGCAATCATCCCAAGACTTGACCAAGTGGGAAGGTAATACTCTCTCCCATCGGCTTGCCTTTTCTCCAAGAGAAAATGGAAACAAAATGAGCTTGATACACTCATGGGGCACTCATGTAATCCTAATTGTGTCACACAATCTCTCAAATGAGTCCAAATGATCATAAGGATTCTCCTCCTTTGTCCCCAAGAAACTAGACTCTTGAATCAATCTAACCAAGCTTGCTTTGATTTCATAAGCCTTGGCTTTAATTGGAGGAGGGTGGACACCATACATCAATCCACGATAACAAGGATTGTCAAAGCTTCCATCCATTGGCTTGTCCCTTGGAGCTTGGGTCGGCTTTGATGCCAACACTTGAGGACGTGACTTTCCTTGAAGTTGTGTCATTTCTTGAGGTTTTGGAGCTTGAGAGATGCTACCTTGGTTGTCCATCTCTTGAGGAAGAAGATCTTCAAGAATGACTTTTCGATTGACCGCCTCAAACACCTCAATTGATCTTGTCTTCCCATGTCTCTTCCATTGATCTTGGTACCTTTGAAAGCACAAAAGAGCTAAGGAAGACAAGTTAGTAACAATAAATAAAAGAAAATTCATCATCTCAACGAGATGCATACTCTTAGTGATATGCATTAACATAGTGAAAATAAAAGCTTAGTCTCAAGCAAAATCTAAATCCTAATGGTTATTGCTATAGCCTCCCCGGCAACGGCGCCAAATTGATAGTGGATAATTGTGTGTATCCAAACCAATTACCCAAATGCTATCGTTGTAGCACTTGGGGATCAATCCAAGGAGGCAAAAATAACAACACACTAGGAATGCAAGAAATAACTTAAGCTAAGCAAACAAAGGTGGTTTTAGTTTTCAAACAACCTAAATGATTCAAATTAAAAGCAAGAACACAAGTAAACAAATGCTAGACAAGATTAAAAAGATGATAAAAGGCGAATTCAAGTGGCTAATTAATGATGTCCAATGCTTAATGAAGACTAATCCCTAGGCAAAGATCACTAATCTTAACTAATCCTTTCTTAAGACATTAATAACTTTACTAATCACTAATTCAAGATCAAATTATCATTTGTGAATCACTAATTAGCAAGCTTTAATTCTAAACATTCAAGATCAACCAAATAATCACTCTAGACAACTAATCTCTTAGGCTAGAAATGAATATCTCTTTATTAGTTCATCAAGGCATTTCATCGAACACCTTGTGTGCATGAAATGCCTTATGATCTTGATCCACTTCTCAAACTAGATCTAGCTTTAAAACCACTAATCAAGAAGGAAAATCATATAATCTAATCCTAGACATCATTAATCATCCATCAAATCACCCTAAATCTACCAAATCCTCAAATCCTAAAAGACTACTCACTAATCATGAAGAACACATCAAATCTTGTGAAAGAGGTGATGTTAATCATGATTAGAGATTAGGAAGATGAAAGATTAGAGAAAGAATACAAGAACTAAACTCAAACTTTCATAAATCAAAAGATTTTTGCGAAAAATCCCAAAAATTCTAAAAAGAGAGGTTTTGTTCTTGAGAGAAAATGAGAGAAAAATGATAAAAAGTGAGATAGATCTAAAAAATGGGTCTCAACAATATTTAAAAGTATTTTCTTAAGCTGGGTCGGACCGGGTCAACCCGGGACAAACCGGGTATTGACCCGACAAAAACTTGGATACGTCTTCAGTAAATCGGCCATAACTCCTGTACCTGATATCCGAATGACCTGAATCCAACTCCAGAAGACATATAACTCAAATATCTACAACTTCTATGAAGAACGCAGAAGTTGAATCGGAGTGTAAACCCTTCGTCTGGGTTGATATTTCAGACATCGTATTTGGAGCTGAACTCGTTTGGATTCCAGACAGACACGTCCTTGCTATATTTGCCATATCTCTTGAACGGCTGATCCGAATGATATGAAACCACAATTAAACGAAAGTAAGCTCGGTTGTCTATGACTTTTATGTAGACCTCAGATTAAACTGGGCACGAGAAGGTCTTCATTTGGCCTGATCTTTAAGTCACTTCGGCTGGTGCTGCATCTCTCAGTTGCATCGACCCGTGGAGTCGATGTAAGAAGGGGCTGGGTCGATGTTAAGGGCCTGGACCTCCACCGATCAGTTGCATCACTCCGTGGCGTCGGTGTAAATCGAAGCTTACTCGGTAGGCGGATATATCTCTGGTAAAATAGCCGTAACTCCCGAACCACACGTCCGAGTGGCCTGAATCCAACTCCCCTGGAGAGCTACCTCACCCCTCTACAACATTCATAAAGGTCATCCAAGCTGATTCGGATCGGAAAGTCTCTGTCCAGCCATATCTTTACGGTGTATCGGATGGACCTTGCACTCTACTTTGGTCCAACTCTCCAAATATGCCCAAATTGCCTCCAATCACCTAGAAAGTACTCCAAAACATGCAAGAACTCACTACACATAATGAAATATGTCATAATCTCTAAATGATACCTAAATTCAAGACAAAACCATGATTATGCATGTAAATGAGTATATCATCACGTTTTATGATTTTTGCTAATTCTCAGACTGTGTTTTGCGAGATTATGAGTTTGATTTATTTGGATACTTAATTAACTGAAAGTTTGTTCTTATTATTTTGTTTTTTTTTCTGTTCAACTTACCCAGTGATCCTTTGGGTTTCTTTAAACCCAAGTACTAATCTACTCGGACATAATCATGCAAGACAAAATCGATTTTTTGAATTGAATAATCAATAGAATAAGAAATATTCAAAAGGGTTCAACAGAAATCTCTATCTCCCTAAACAAAGAACTAAGAACAAAAAGTAAAGCATTTGGTGGCTCAAAATAAGGATTATTCAACCACATGAATTAGGGTTCTTAAAACATATATTTATAGGTTTTTTCGATGATAGACCTGAACAGGTTTAAGACAGGAAATGGGCTTTCAGGACTCAATAGGTGTTGGCCGTGGGTGCATTTCTTTTGGCCGCGGCAGATTGCTTCCTGGCCGTGGGTCGAGCTTCTCCAGGAGTGGCCGGAGGTCTTTTGACCACGGCTAGGAGCTTCCGAGACTGCACTGACGGTTTCTTGATATTCAAGTAACTTTTGTTTGAACCGTTGGATCGTCCACAAATCAAGTGGAATGGAAAGGTAGCTGGTCTTTCTTTAATGTCTCTAAATTTGGGCTGGGTTAGACGGTGAGAAGAGAACTTCTTTGATGGTTGAACTTTTGATGGTTTGATTCTTAGCCAAAAATCTGAGTTTTCTCCAATTTGCATCACTTTTGCCTGAATAACCTGAAAAGAGTCTTGCCAGTACAAATATACGAAACCCGTAATAAAAACATATAAAAGTGAGTAAAACACTTATTAAAGTACCTTTTAAAGGGAGATTAACTAAAATAACCCTAAAAAGTCTAACAATGAAAATCTTTCAAAATTATTAGAATAACCTAGGGTACCGATTTTACCGTTTTGGGTTTTGTTGACAAAAACGTTATTATGAAATTTCCATTACTATTTTATTTCCTCGTAGGCAAAAGTTCAAGTTATTTACGGAAAATTCAGCGCGCCCAGTTACGTAAGTCTATCAACCTTACAAAAGTCTACCAACATTACGAAAGTCTACCGTTCTTTAATGGCAGATATATTTATTTTGGTGGAATTATTTTTTAGCCAGTAGAATTGTTTGAAAGACGGTATATATGATAAGTTTTGGTATACTTATTTTGGTAGACATATTTTTACGATGTGTTAGATATTACTTTGTTTGTAGATTTATTTGTAATGATAGCAGATTTGTTAAGGGTGGGTAGATTTAACGAGCGATCAATTGACTTTTTGGTGGTATATTAGCCTTCTCCGTGCTAGACTTTTTTGTAATGGCGGCAGACTTATCATCGGATGGTTCATTTTTTGGTGACGGTAGATTTGTTGTAATGACGGTAGATTAATATTGTCGTGGTAGACTTATTCTTAACACGGTAGATTTATTATTAATGAGAGTACATTTAAGATAGGTAAAAACTATGGTTTTTAGATTTGTAATGGTAGTAGATTTATGTTACGACACGACATATTTATATAAAATCGGTAGATTTATTTATAAAATGGTAGATTTGATTTATTAAACGGTAGATTTATTTATAAAACGGTAGATTTATTTATAAAATGGTAGATTTATCAGTAATGGCAGTAGGTTTATATAAACTTTTGGGATACACGAAATCGGTAGATTTTCTTAAGTTGGTAGATTTATCTGAAGTTGGTAGATATATCTAAATTTGGTAGATTTCTACGAATTTTGTAGATTTGATATTTGTTAGTGACAAAATACTTGTTAAAACTAGACATCATCAAATGACGTTTTTGCCCACCAAAGACCTTCAAATTTACAAAAAAAAACCAAACACCCATCATGAAGATCTAGGGTTGTTGTCGGTCTAAGTGATACAAGACCTTTGTGTCTTTGAGATTAATTACTCAATATACAAAGTAGTATATGAGGTATCAATCCAATGGGTTTGACTCAATGCACTAAGAATGCATATAACTTCTTAAGTTAAGCTAATAAGATGAGTTTTGCTGAATAAGCTAATGGTCTAACTTAATTTAAGCAAAAAACAACTAGTAGCAATACAAAACGATATGAAAACGATGATAAAAAGCGAATTCAAGGATAACGTAATTGAGATAAGGCATTCCAATGGCTAATTAATGATGTCCAATGCTTAATGATGACTAATCCCTAGGAAAAGATCACTAATCTTAACTAATCCTCTCTCAAGCCATTAATTACTTTGCTAATCACTAATTCAAGATCAAATTCTCATTTGTGAATCACTAATTAGCAAGCTTTAAGTCTAAACATTCAAGATCAACCAAATAATTACTCTAGACAACTAATCTCTTAGGCTAGAAATAAATATCTCTTAATTAGTTCATCAAGGAATTTCATCGAACACCTTGCATTTCATCGAACACCTTGTGTGCATAAAATGCATTTTAATCTAAATCCACTTTCTCAAGATAGTTCTAGCCTTAAAACCACTAATCAAGAAGAGAAATCATGAAATCTAATCCTAGACATCATTAATCAACCATTAAATCACCTTAAATCTACCAAATCCTCAAATCCTAAAAGACTACTCACTAATCATGGCGTTCTTGATAAATCATATAAAAGAAGGATCAAAAACCATGATTAATGATGATAATGATTAAGAAATAGAAAATGGAAGATGAAAATAAGCTTAGATTGCATAAAAAGTGTATGATCTCTCTTACAAATCCAAAGAACCAAGGTTTTAGACTTAGAAAAGAGATAAGAAAAGATAGACCTTGAGAAAATTTGGTTTTTGGGCTTAAATAATGAAAGGGGGCGAACCGGGTTAATCCGGGATAAACCAGGTACCGACCCGGTCAAAATGGGTCAAATATGGTCTTGAGTGGCTTCACACCGATGTCACAAATCGGTGCTACACATCGATATTGGACCTGGGTTTGTGCGGTCGGTGGTGTTGTAGAACCTTTGGTAAAACAAATATATCTCCCAGAATACATGTCCGGATGGCCTCAAACCACTTCCTGTGGACAGCTGACTCACTGGCCCTACACTTTTTGTGAAGACCACAGAAGGTAATTCTGATTATAGACCCCTCATCCGGCTAGATCTTTCAGACACCTAGGGCGAGTTCGGCTGGTTTGGCTGAGATAAGTATTACACCGATCAGTCACACCGACCTGTGACGTCGATGTAATCCCCTAAAGCTTCAATACCTATGTCACTGATCGGTGCTACACATCGGTGATAAGGACATTTAGCTCATGTTTCCACACCGATTTGTTGCACCGACTTGTGACCTCGGTGTTGAAGAAACCGTCTCGGCCAGGCGTACATGTCTCTGGTAAATCAGCCATATCTCTCAAACCACTTGTCCGAATGACTTGATTCCTGCTCATGTGGACATCTAACTCCTTCCTCTACAATATAATAAACACTATTGAAGCTGAATCTGATCGGTAGGCCTTCGTTCAGCTACATATTTGAGACACCTCGGGTGAACTCTTCCTTCTCTTAAGCTCAATCACTCCAATCATCTCAAATGTCTCCAAAACACCTAGAAACACTCCAAATGAATGCAAGAACCCACTAGAACCTAATGCAAACGTACTAAACTCTAAATGAGACCAAAATGCTAAACAAAGTTATGATTATGCATGCAAATGACTCAAAATGCTAACTAAAATTCATGCTATAACATGCAAATTATGAGAATATAACTTCCCCAAACTTAAACATTTTCTTGTCCTCAAGCAAAAAAGAATAAGAAAAGGGAGGTTGATTAAAAATGGGAGCTCAAACCCAAAAATACCACAAAAAGAATCTAAACCCAATGTCCAAGTTGCGAATTTCAAAATGCGATAAAAAAAGTTTTACACGAAAGAAGCTAGCCATACCAATCCCTACACGAATCATGCTCAAGTCTTAACCTACACAAATCTTCCTATCATCCAATCCCTTGACATTTAATTAGTAGTTTCTTGTGGATCATGCTTATGCAATGCAAGTAAACTCATTTGGTTAAGGGTAAGGCTTTGAGATAAAAATGATTTCAATATATGTGGCGGTTTCCAAGCAAGGGATCTCTCAAACAAAGGAATGAACTTTGGCAAAATACTAAGGGTGAAAAGCAATTGATGCATACAAGGATAGACTTCCACCTACCCACTGCCCCATTCTCAATTCGAACCTAAATCTAAACCCTCAAAGAAACAATCCTAGCTACCCTTTCACAAGGCATTTTCCCTTCTTCCAGCACATATATTCTTCACATTTCAATTCATTAATCACTTAGAGAATTCTTTCTTCACCAAACGGTTTAGCTTTTACTATTTTCCTTGGCTTAGCTCTCTTTTTACTTCCTCTAGTCTCTTTGTTTTCTTTTCTAGCTTGCTTTGGCCTATTTGGCTTCTTTCTTCTTTCTTTAGCTAGAGACTACCCTTTTTTTTTTGTCTCCCTGAATCTTTTTCCCAGACCTTCTTTCTTTTGATCCACATTTACAATCCCAACACCATTTTATTTCTTTTTCGTCCAAACCTCTCACCCCAAGTATTAACCTATCTAAGTTAGCCTAATCTAGCTCGATAATGCGGGAGCTAGGGGTTTGAGACCGTGCTAGACAAACCTCCAACCGTGACTCTTACCCCATGGAAACATGAAGAAGGGATCATTCAGTACAATGTCAAATGTCGGGGACGTTTGAAGCCTTTTGCCAAGTCCAAAGCAATCCTCACACCGGAGGTTAACGAGAAAGGTCAAGGCGGTCTTCAAGGCATAATGAGCAAGATTCTCAAGCTTGAACTAGAGGATCCACCAAGGAATGCCAACCCTCCTCTCTCACCCGCCTAAAAGGGTAGTCCAAGTCAAACCTAGTTACTCTAAACAAAGTTCTCTTGGGAGACACCCAAGCTTATCATTGTACATATTTCCTTTTATGTTTTTCTTTCGTTCGTAGTTCTTTCTTATAGGTTTAATTAATTTAAGTTTCTATTACACAAGGGACTGTGTAATTTAAGTTTGGGGGAGGGTTTGTGTGTTATCTAATATTATGTTTTGTTTTCTTATTTTGGTTTTTCCATCTTGAGTCTCATGCACACTATGCAATTTCAATAATTTTGAAAAATTTTAAATTTTGTTTTGCATTTCACATGTAGGTTAGAGTCTAGATGCATAGTTTGTAAAGTAGCATTGCATGTGCATTGGGAGCAACGATACATTTGTCCTCGTAAAGTATCATATTTAGAGCCTAGTTCAATGCCCTAGTTGCTAGTTGTTTAATGCTCGATCTCACCATAAGTATCATATCTCGTGTTCAATGCCATAGTATCATATCTTGATCTCACGTTTCATAACTCATACCGTAGCTAAGACACGTTTTGATTTGAATCCAAACCCACCTAAGTGGAAACCAATAATTTTGATATCTTAATTATTGTGTTCATACATTGCATTTTGAGTTCATGGATACCGCATACATACTTGGGTCATATTCTTCATTTTTACCACCCTTGTTGGCCCAAGTAGCCAATTCCCACTTTTGGAACGATTCACCTCGCCCTAAACATAACCATTCTTTCAAACTACAATTTTAGTGAGCGTTGTGAGGCCTTTTATTTTCGAATGAACTTAGCAAAAAATGTTGGGTTTAGAGCGAGATGTATAGGCTTTCACGTAGAACCTGTAGCAAGCGTGGCTTCTCCTTTTTAGACTTAGTCTTCGTCCTCTTCTTTGCAACCTTACCATTTCCAACCTCATTCTCCATCGTTGTGTGGAAGAGGGATCTCAAGCAATAACCATCTAAAGCAAGGGCTTCTTCAATCTCTCCATAACCCACCATTGCACAAACGCCCACATACCCAACCTTTCGGGCTTGGGCTTCATTGTCCCCACAAATAATAGTGCCACAAATCGCGGTGGAAAAAGGCATCATTGCGTAAAAATTCTTGTCATCCACGTTCTTAAGAACCACATTCTTAAGAACCACATTCTTGTTTATAAAATCCAAGCTTGCGTCGGTGGTGTTAAGGAATGGAGTCCCAAGAAGGAGAGGAAGCTTATTGTTTGGTGCCATTTCTATTACAACGATGTTCGTTGGTACAAGGCACTCTCCGATCTTGAGAGGGAAGTCTTCAACCAAGCCAAGAGGTTTCTTTGTGGAAGAGTCTCCAAATGTGATAGTGGAGGAGTAATCGTTCAAACTATCTATCCTGAGACTTTTGGCCATCTCCAAATGCATGACATTCACGGTTGAGCCCGAGTCACATAAAGCATCATCAATCTCCAAGCTTCCAAGGGTTCAAGATATTGAGAATTTACCGGGGTTTTCAAGCTTGGGGAGAGTCTTAGGCTCGATCCTTGTTGTGATTGGTGAGGAAAAATCTGCTATAACCTCTTCCACTTTCTCTCGGATCTCAAGTATTCTCTTGATGAATTCTTGGTATTGAAGAACTTGAGATGGGTCACTCTCACTAGGCAAAGGTGCTCCAATATTTTCTATGTTTGCTTCGAAGCTTGAGAGCACTTTCTTTTGTGCCTTAGTGAGAAAATGACCTGGAAATGGAAGCGGAGGCTCATATGGAGGAGGTCCATTGCAAGAGGTTTCTTTCTTGGCCAAAACAAGGGTCTCCACGTTTTTCTTCTTAAAGGCCACATGACCCTTCAAGTTTTTCTCCTTAGCCACGCCTTTGGAAGGCTTCTCGACCTTGTCCCCTTTCTCTACAACCAATACCATACCATCTTCATTGCCATAAGTCACCTCCCCACCTAGGATCTCAATGTCCACAATGAGATTTGCTTCGGGACTAGGGAAAAGCCCTAGGAACTCCTCAATTATGCGTTCCTCCTCAATGGGGGTTATGGTATTGCAAAACTCCTTTGGATTGGTGTTGGTCTTTCCCGGTAGTGTACCTTGAGATTAATGGGAGGAAGAAGTCGATTCTTTACTCTCTAGTTGCTTAACATTGGAGCTCAACATTTCAAGCTTACTATTAAGATCATTGTAAGAACAAATGACCTTGTTAGTAGTATCCCCTTGTCCCTTGATAAGTTGTTGAAACATCCCATTGAGGCCAAGGTCTTGTGGCTTGGGAAAAGTAGGTTGGCTTTGAGGATTGAAACCTTGTGGAGGTATGAAGGGAGCTTTGTTGGGGTATCCTCATTGGTTGCCTTGAAATTGATGTTGGGGAACGAAGCTTTGTTGTTGAGTATTGTTGAAACCCTGTTGATAACCTCCTTGGTATCCAACATAGTTCACCTCCGCTTGGTTAGTCAAAGCCATGTCACCGTCAGTGCACCCTTGGTTTGTGGCAACAAAGTTAACCGATGATTGAGAGTTATTAAGAAACTTGTCCAATTTCTCAATAAGAAGCTTCAACTCCTTGGACCTCTTTTGCTCATCAAAATCATGGGTTGATCTCGTTTCTCTATCATAGTCTTCCCTATATGTCCCATCGCTTTGAGCAAGGTTTTCCACAGGTTCCATGGCCTCATTCACTTGTTTGGCCAAGAAGTTACCATTAGATGCCGTGTCTAAGAGCATACGGATATTTGGTAAAGCTCCACGGTATATAGTTTGCTTAGAATTGAGGCGCCCAAGAACCCGTGGTGTGGACATTGGGGGGTGTAGCTTCGAAAACGCTCTCATGCTTCGTTGAATGACTCGTTCCCGCGTTGTGTGAAGCTAGATATATCATTCCTCAACTTAGCTGTTCTTGAAGGAGAGAAGAGCTTGGCTAAGAATGCCCTTTTACACTCGTCCCAAGTTGTGATGGAACCTTGAGGAAGGCTCTTTTCCCATTGGTGCGCCTTGTCACCTACAGAGAATGGGAAGAGTCTTAGCTTACAGGCATCCTCCGAGATACCGTTTGTCTTGTCAATCCACAAACTCTATCAAAATGATCCAAGTGATCAAGTGGGTCTTCCACCAGTAAACCATAGAATTTATTCCATTGGACCATGTTGATGCGGCTAGCCTTGACCTCAAAGTTTGTGTGCTCCACCGGAGGAGTTTGGATTCCTTGGCGGTTCCGGTGAACGATAGCGGCGTCTCCCGCTCCAACCACGTCTTGAGCTTGTTGATGATGGATTGGAGCTCTAGCAACATGGGCGGGTGGGTTTGGGTTGTTGCAGTGTGGGTTTGGTTGGTGGCCGTGGGGATTTGGGTGGTGGCCGTGGCCCTCTTGGCCTTGGTGGTGTCCATTACCACCTTGAGCAACGTCCACATTGTTGGCACCAAGTGGTTGCTCTTGTACATACTCCATACAGAGCCGTGTAATGTGTGTGGCTCGTTCTCTATCTCTTCTTGCTCTAATGCCACGTTCTAATAAGTGAATGTTGTCCCTAGGCTCAACAAGATTTTCTCCACCTCTAGACCTTTTGTTCATGCACCTACAAAGACAAAAGAGAACTAGAAAGAGAGATTAGTTACAAACGAAAAAGAAAGTGCTTAATCTCGAGAAGATATAAAATCCTAATGTTGATTCAAAACCCAATTGGCAACGGCACCAAATTGATACAAGAGTTTTGTGTCTTTGAGATCAATTACTTAATATACAAAGTAGTATATGAGGTATCAATCCATTGGGTTTGACTCAATGCACCAAGAATGCATATAACTTCTTAAGTTAAGCTAATTAGATGAGTTTTGCTGAATAAGCTAATGGTCTAACTTAATTTAAGTAAGAAACAACTAATAGCAATACTAAACGATATGAAAATGATAATAAAAGGCGAATTCAAGGATAAGATAATTGAGAGAAGACAACCCAATGGCTAATTAATGATGTCCAATGCTTAATGAAGACTAATCCCTTGGCAAAGATCACTAATCTTAACTAATCCTCTCTTAAAGTATTAATTACTTTGCTAATCACTAATCCAAGATCAAATTCTCATTTATGAATAACTAATTAGCAAGCTTTAAGTCTAAACATTCAAGATCAACCAAATAATCTCTCTAGACAACTAATCTCTTAGGCTAGAAATGAATATATCTTAATTAGTTCATCAAGGAATTTAATCGAATACCTTGTGTGCATGAAATGCCTTTTGATCTAAATCCACTTTCTCAAGCTAGCTCTAACACTAAAACCACTAATCAAGAAGGGAAATCATGTAATCTAATCCTAGACATCATTAATCAACCATTAAATCACCCTAAATCTACCAAATCCTCAAATTCTAAAAGACTACTCACTAATCATGGTGTTCTTGATAAATCCTATAAAAGAAGTATCAAAAATCATGATTAATGATGATAATAATTAAGAAATAGAAAATGGAAGATGTAAATCACAGGAAAATAAGCTTAGATTGCATAAAAAGTGTATGATCTCTCTTACAAATCCAAAGAACCAAGGTTTTAGACTTAGAAAAGAGATAAGAAAAGAGATGCCTTGAGAAAATTAGGTTTTTGGGCCTAAATAATGAAAGGGGGCGAACCGGGTCAACCCGGGATAAACCCTGTACCGACCCGGTCGAAATGGGTCAAATATGGTCTTGATTGGCTTCACACCGATGTCACAAATCAGTGCTACACATCGGTATTGGACCTAGGTTTGTGCGGTCGGTGGTGTTGTAGAACCTTCGGTAAAACAACTATATCTCCTGAAATACATGTCCGAATACCCTCAAACCACTTCCTGTGGACAGCTGACTCAATTAGCTACAGTTTTTGTGAAGCGACAGAAGGTAATTCTGATTTTAGACCCCTCGTCCGGCTAGATCTTTCAGACACCTAGGGGGAGCTCGGCTTGTTTGGGTGAGATAAGTATTACACCGATCAGTCACACCGAATTGTGACGTCAATGTAATCCTCTGAAGCTTCAATACCGATGTCACTGATCCGTGCTACACATCGGTGCTAAGGAAATTTAGCTCCTGTTTCCACACCGATTTATTGCACCGACTTGTGTCCTCGGTGTTGAAGAAACCGTCTCGGTCAGGCGGACCTGTCTCTGGTAAATCAGCCATATCTCTCAAACCACTTGTCCGAATGACTTGATTCCTGCTCATGTGGACATCTAACTCCTTCCTCTACAATATAATAAACACTATTGAAGCTGAATCTGATCGGTAGGCCTTCGTTCAGCTACATATTTGAGACACCTCGGGTGAACTCTTCCTTCTCTTAAGCTCAATCACTCCAATCATCTCAAATGTCTCCAAAACACCTAGAAACACTCCATATGAATGCAAGAACCCACTAGGACCTAATGCAAACGTCTTAAACTCTAAATGAGGCCAAAATGCTAAACAAAGTTATGATTATGCATGCAAATGACTCAAAATGCTAACTAAAATTCATGCTAGATGCAACTTATGAGAATATCAACTCCCCCCAAACTTAAACCTTTGCTTGTCCTCAAGCAAACAAGAATAAGAAAAAGGAGGTTTATTAAAAATGGGTGCTCAAACTCAAAAGTACCACAAAAAGAATCTAAACCCAATGTCCAAGTTGCGAATTCCAAAATGTGATCAAACAAGTTTTACACGAAAGAAGCTAGCCATACCAATCCCTACACGAATCATGCTCAATCCTTAACCTACACAAATCTTCCTATCATCCAATCCCTTGACATTCAATTAGTAGTTTCTAGTGCATCATGCTCATGCAATGCAAGTAAACTCATTTAGTTAAGGGTAAGGCTTTGAGATAAAAAATGATTTCAATCTATGTGGCGGTTTCCAAGCAAGGGATCTCTCAAACGAAGGAATGAACTTTGGCAAAATGCTAAGGGTGAAAAGCAAATGATGCATACAAGGATAGATTTTAACCTACCCAATGCCCCATTCTCAATTCAAACCTAAATATAAACCCTCAGAGAAACAATCTTAGCTACCCTTTCACAAGGCATTTTCCCTTCTTCCACCACATCTATTCTTCACTTTTCCTTTCACTAAGCACGTTTACTATTTTCCTTGGCTTAGCTCTCTTTTTATTTTTTGTAGTCTCTTTGTTTTCTTTTCTAGCTTGCTTTGGCCTTTTTGGCTTCTTTCTTCTTTCTTTAGCTAGAGACTACACTTTTTTTTTGTGTCTCCCTTAATCTTTCTCCCAAATCTTCTTTTTTTTGATCCACATTTCCAATCCCAACACCATCTTTCTTTCTTTTTCGTCCAAACCTCTCACCCCAAGTATTAACCTATCTAACTTAGCCTAATCTAGCTCGATAATGCGGGAGCTAGTTCTACGTGAAACCCAAAATTTTTGCTCTAAACCCAAAATTTTTTGCTAAGTTCATTCGAAAATAAAAAGCCTCACAACGCTCACTAAAATTGTAGGTTTGAAAGAAAGGTTAAGTTTAGGGCAAGGTGAACCATTCCAAAAGTGGGAATTGGCTACCTGGGCCAACAACAGTGGTAAAAATGGAGAGGATGAACCAAGTATGTATGCGGTATCCATGAGCTTAAAATGCAATGTATGAACACAATAATTAAGATAACAAAATTAGGCATTTTTGCAAAAATACCCTACAATTTGAAGTCAAAGCTAAAAATACCCTTTTCCTCTCCTCTTTTTCAGAATCCCACGAATTACCCTTTAAGAATCTGGGTATTCACGCATATGCCATTACTCATACTGCTGTTAGAGTCTAACGTTTTTTTCAAAAGACAAAAAAAATTTCAGATCTAACTTAATTACGAAAATGCCATTGCCATCAATTCTCAACCTCCACGACAACCACCAACGTCGATGAGTTAATGCAGTAACTAACCCGTTTTTCCGCCATTAAAGCTCAAGAATAGAGCTCGTAAACACTTATCGTGACTTCTCTCTCCGATTTCTCCCATTTTCCCACTGATTTTCCGATTCAAACATACCGAAATCGCAAATTATGGCATAAAAACGGCAAAAAACGACTGGGCTTGCGGGATTTCGGTGATATTAGACGTTCTGGGCGCTCGACGAGGGTGAAAACAAACTCTAAACGGATATAGGTACGAGTTTTTGCATATCGTCGATTTTCAGATCTGAGTTGTATACTCAGACTGCTTTAGAAGTCTGATGAAACCCATATGGTCAACGAGAGTGTAGTTTTGCAATTGACTTTTAAATACTCAGATTAAAATTGAAGTCTGGTAATTTCCTTTGAAAACAAAAAAATCAAGAAAAATCCTCTAATCGAGGCATAGGGTAGTTTTGCAATTGACAGAAAACTTGACTTTTTATTTAGACTTCATATCCAGTATGACGGAAAAATGAGTGACTTTGACCGGAAGTTGACTGTTTTTTCAGACGGAATCAGAAGTTTGAAAAAAAACAGGGTACTGGTAGTAATTGACCGAAATTTTTCAAAAGTTGACCAAAATGGGAGAAAAAGTATCAGACTTCTATGGTAGTCTGAATAGGAGGGAAAAAATTTCAGACTTCTATGGCAGTCTGAAAATGATGAAATCCGTCAGACTGCTAAAGAAGTCTGATATCGAAGATTTTGGTCAACACAAAAAATACACCAATTTTTGGAAGACTTCTATCGCAATCTGACGAATTTCTTCAGACTGCGCTGAAAATCTCGGAACGAAAGTCAAACTTCAGTCAATTGCAAAGCTACCCCATAATATTTTCAGACTGCATGAGAAGTCTGAAAAACGTCAGACTTCTCCGCGAAGTCTGACAAAAAGTCAAAATTTTGGTCAATTGCAGAAATATCTTTTTCTTTTTCTCAGACATCTAATGCAGTCTGACAAAAAAGTCAACGTTTGGGTCAATTGCAAAAATACCCTTTTTGTCACACTGCGATAGAAGTCTACTTTGATAACTTTTCGTCAGATGGCATCCGCAATCTGCTTTGTAACATTCTAATTGCAAAAATACCCTCTTTTTCAGACTGCCATAGAGGTCTGACGTACTGTTTATCAGACTTCTGTGGTAGTCTAGATTGACAAGTTTTTTAAATCCATTTTTTTTTGTATATTTGTGATGAATTTCGTTGATTTTAAATTTTTTTATATGTGTGTTAGTTGTATATGTTCCTGCGTTAGTTTTACATGCTTATGTTCGTTAATTATTTTTAAATGATTTTTTTAATAATTCTGGCAATGTAGCTAATAGAATCAGACTTCGCGAAGAAGTCTGATATTTCCATTAAGATCGCTAATGTTGTTTTCCGTGATTGTTTTTACAGATAATGGTGCATCTACCTGTTAATTTTGGTGAATGGGTTGTTTGAGACCAGATTTGGTATTTTGTGGTGGATACTCTCAAAGGAGGGCGGTTTATCACTTTGGGTGATCGTTCTACATATTGTGAACTTGTTGAGATGGTACAAGATGATTATATGCTGGACAAGAAAACCGAGTTGGTGGAATTATCATATCCGTTACCGGAACCACTCTTGCAACATATCACAAATGATAGGCAAGTAAGGAGTATGGTCGAGTTAGCTAGTGCGAAGACAAAGACTGGGAAGACGAAGATGTGGGCTCAGTATCAGATGATTCTATTTGTGGTGGTGTTGGTGGTGGTGATGATGGTGGTGGTGGTGGTGGGCTTAGAGACTGCATTTCAGACCAATATCCTCTAGTCATATTCTCAGATAGGCACACCTACATCAAGAATGCGGGATTTCGGTGATATTACACGTTCTGGGCGCTCGACGAGGGTGAAAACAAACTCTAAATGGATATAGGTACGAGTTTTTGGATATCGTCGATTTTCAGATCTGAGTTGTATACTCAGACTGTTTTAGAAGTATGATGAAACCCATATGGTCAACGAGAGGGTAGTTTCGCAATTGACTTTTAATAAATCAGATTAAAATTGAAGTCTGGTAATCTCTGAGAAGTCTGAGAAATCCCGATTCTCTCAGACTTCTCCGATAAGTCCGAGTAACCCTAATATTTAGCACTTATGGGTGAAAATATTAAAACATAACTTCTAGGAAGCATCAAATTCGTGAAATATATGCACATTAAAACACATATGTGCAAATTTATAATTTCAAATGTAAATTTGGTAAACCATGAATCTAATCCTAAAGTAATCACCTGGAGGTAGCTCGGTTCAGTCCAACGCGGTTTTGACCACAGCCCAAATGGACGAGATATTTGAAGAGGTAATAATAATCATATTATACTTTTAAGTAAATATTTCGTATTTAATTTATTAATTTTAACGTTTTTTTAGAAGAAGGGCAGAGTTTTAGGGATGGGATCGATTCGAGGTAGTTTTGTTGCCTCGTCTTCCGCACATCATCCGCACGATGATCCGGTTGGGTTGAGGAACGAGTTGAACACCGCCCATACCGAGATCAACACTTTACGGGCGAAACAAGCGGAATCCGAACAGAAGATCCTTGGATTAGATAAGACGATCCAAGGATACGATTCTCTGTTCGAACTTCTTGCGGTGGATAATCCCGCATTGGCGAAGGCCCTGAAAGCGCAGCAAGCATCGACATCGGGACCGAGGGATGCGGATCAGGATGTGGATCCGCTCGCTTCACAGCGAGACGAATTGTTGCAGCGAACCGACGAAGAGCTTTTTGGACAGTTTGATATTAATTAGGATTTTGTAATTTGTAATTCAAACTCAGGGATTGATCTCGTTGCTCTAACATAGTCTTCCCCATATGTCCCATCGCCTTGAGCAAGGTTTTCCACAAGTTTCATGGCCTCATTCACTTGTTTGGCCAATAAGTTACCGTTAGATGCCGTGTCTAAGAGCATACGGATCTTTGGTAAAGCACCACGGTATAGTGTGCTTAGAAGTGAGCCGTCCGAGAACTCGTGGTGTGGACATTGGGTGATGTAGCTTCGAAAACGCTCTCATGCGTCGTTGAAGGACTCGTTCCCGCATTGTGTGAAGCTAGATATATCATTCCTCAACTTAGCCGTTCTTGAAGGAGAGAAGAATTTGCCTAAGAATGCCCTTTTACACTCGTCCCAAGTGGTGATGGAACCTTGAGGAAGGCTCTTTTCCCATTGGTGCGCCTTGTCACCTAGAGAGAATGGGAAGAGTCTTAGTTTTCAGGCATCCTCTGAGACACCATTTGTCTTTGTCAATCCACAAATTCTATCCAAATGATCCAAGTGATCAAGTGGGTTTTCCACCAGTAAACCATGAAATTTATTCCCTTGGACCATGTTGATGAGGCTAGCCTTGACCTCAAAGTTTATGTTCTCCACCGGAGGAGCTTGGATTCCTTGGTGGTTCCGGTGAGCGTTAACCGCGTCTCCCGCTCCAACCACGTCTTGAGCTTGTTGAGGATGGATTGAAGCTCTAGCAACATGGGCGGGTGGGTTTGGGTTGTAGCCGTGTGAGTTTGGTTGGTGGCCGTGGGGATTTGGTTGGTGGCCGTGGCCCTCTTGGCCTTGGTGGTATCCATTACCACCTTGAGCAACGTCCACATTGTTGGGACCAATTGGTTGCTCTTGTAAATACTCCATACATAGCCGTGTGATGTGTGTGGCTCGTTCTCTATCTCTTCTTGCACTAATGCCACATTCTAATAACTGAATGTTGTCCCTAGGCTCAACAAGATTTTCTCCACCTCTAGACCTTGTTGTGTTCATGCACCTACAAAGACAAAAGAGAATTAGAAAGAGAGATCAGTAACAAAAGAAAAAGATAGTGCTTAATCTCGAGAAGATATAAAATCCTAATGTTGATTCAAAACCCAATTGGCAACGGCGCCAAATTGATACAAGACTTTTGTGTCTTTGAGATCAATTACTTAATATACAAAGTAGTATATGAGGTATCAATCCAATGGGTTTGACTCAATGCACCAAGAATGCATATAACTACTTAAATTAAGCTAATAAGATGAGTTTTGCTGAATAAGCTAATGTACTAACTTAATTTAAGTAAGAAACAACTAATAGCAATACTAAACGATATGAAAATGATAATAAAAGGCAAATTCAAGGATAAGATAATTGAGATAAGACAATCCAATGGCTAATTAATGATGTACAATGCTTAATGAAGACTAATCCCTAGCACTACTAGAAAACACGCTAGAACCGACGGCAAAATCCGACGGAGTGGGTTCTCAAGCCGTGGGAAATTTCCGAGGAATTTCCGAGGAATTTCCGACGGTAATGTTTTATAATTTTTTTATATTTATTATATATTTAAAAAACGAAAATTAATTATATAAATAAAATCTTACAAAACATAAATATTTAAAAGTTTTAGAAAGTTAAAACTACATAAAAAAACATAATCAAAATAGATCCGGCGGCATGTCCGGGAACTTCTTCTTGAAGAAATCCGTCCACTTCGTTTGCTTGTCCTCCAATACCGTGACCTTCGCCGTGAGCTCTTCGTTTTGCCGGATAAGGTCTTCATCCATCGAGAAACCGACCGAAGAAGAAGCGGATTGGGTCGCAACCCCCGGCCGACGACCTTTCCTAACCGGTACCTCCTACAAAAACAATTCAAAATCTTTAGATTTTCAATTAAAAAATAATTATCTAAATAAATATTATCATAAGTTTTACTTACCGCGAGGACTAGCTTGTTAAGCTCGGCCCGAGTGACTTCGTTGGATCCGGTGTAATCGTCCTGCGATCTCTCGGTGAGCTAATCGTCTTTCGCCCTCTTCACGGTTTCGACGAACTCCCTCACTTCTGGATCTTGAATTTGGCCCGTCTTCTTGTTGGTGTGCGTCCTCTCCATCAATGCAAGGTGATCGGGCTCTTTGCCCAATTCCTCCGTCTACGAAATAAATAAAACGGTTAAAGAAAATCGTTTTTTATTAAAAAACAACTAAAACCGAAAAAGTACTTACCATTTCGTCGGCCGTTGTCAAGTAGCTCTTTGCCCCGTTGTTGTGAACGGCTTCTCCCTTCCCGTTCCGTTGACTCTTCCGGTTCTTGGTGTGAGTCTCAGAATCAGCTATGGTCTTCGGCAATTGCCAGTACGGCTCGTACCCCTTGTACACATCCTCGTTAAAGCCTTTCGGCTTATCTTTCCCCTTCTTCCAAGTCTTCTTCCAGTCGCAGATGTGGCGAGAGAATTGCCGGGAAGGCTCCTTGTGAAATTCTACCTCGACCGTCTTCGTGAGCGTAGGCTTCCAATTAAACTCTTGCTACAAAAGAAATAGAAATAAACTTTGTTAACAAAATCTCAAAATATAATACTAACAAGTAATTAAATTATCACTTACCGCAAAGGTACGAAACCACATATCTTGTTCGTCCGACGGCATATCGGCATATGTCGGGTACGGGTGTTTGAGGAGGCTGTGCAACATCCTCAAAATCGACTTGCTAATGCCATTCCCGGAGAATCCAAACCTATGAAAAAACAAATTAAAAATCGATAATAAATCAAAAAATAAATTATTTAAGAAAAGACATAGTATTACCAAGTAGATCTCTGGATACGGCGTTTCGGATCGAGAACTTTGAGTAATTCTCGTCCCGGCTGTTGAACCAGCTCCTCGACGGTCATGATCGTCGGTTGACCAACACGTACTCTCTTCATCGAGAGTAGGTGAAGGCGCCGTAGGCGGGACAATATCCGGGTTCGGATTTGAGGTAGCGGGCCTCCGCCCTCCTTGCCTCGAACCGCCGGCACGGTCACTAGCGAATTGCCCGTAAGACCTACAACAATAAAAACAGAATCATTTTTAAAAATATCAAAGTAATCATAAATATTTTGTAAAAAAATCAATACATTTTAAAAAAACATAAAATAAATACTTTTAAAAACACTTATAAAATACTTATATACATATATAAAAAATTGTAAAAACGTTTTTAAAAAATAAATACATATATAAAAATTTGTAAAAAAGTTTTTATAAAATAAATTTAAGAAAAACGTTTTTACAATATATATGTATTGAAATTTTTTTTCCAAAATTTAGTTATTAAAAATATTTTACAAAAATGTTTTATAAAATTCTATTTATAAATATATTTTCAAAAAATAAATATATATAACAAAAATGTTTTTCATATATATAAATTTTTTAAAAAACGTTTTATAAAATACATATATACAAAAAACGTTTTTATTCATATATATAAATTTTACAAATAATTTTTATATATATAAATTTTGTAAAAACGTTTTTCATATATATAAATTATGTAAAAACATTTTTAAAATTACATATATATAAAAAACATTTTTTCATAAATATAAATTATACAAAACGTTTTTCAAATATACTTTTCATATCAATAAAATTTGAAAAACCTTTTTTATATATATAAATATCAAAAACGTTTTTGAAAATTTATAAATAATTAACCTTGTTTTCTTTTCTAGCTTGCTTTGGTTTTTATGGCTTCTTTCTTCTTTCTTTAGCTAGAGACTACCCATTTTTTTATTTTATTTTTTGTCTCCCTTAATCTCTCTCCCAAACCTTCTTTGTTTTGATCCACATTTCCAATCCCAACACCATCTTTCTTTCTTTTTTGTCCAAACCTCTCACCCCAAGTATTAACCTATCTAACTTAGCCTAATCTAGCTCGATAATGCGGGAGCTAGTTCTACGTGAAAGCCTATACTTGTCGCTCTAAACCCAAATTTTTTTGCTAAGTTCATTCGAAAATAAAAGGCCTCACAACGCTCACTAAAATTGTAGGTTTGAAAGAAAGGTTAAGTTTAGGGCGAGGTGAACCATTCCAAAAGTGAGAATTGGCTACTTGGGCCAACAAGAGTGGTAAAAATGGAGAAGATGACCCAAGTATGTATGCGGTATCCATGAGCTTACAATGCAATGTATGAACACAATAATTAAGATATCAAAATTATTGGTTTCCACTTAGGTGGGATTGGATTCAAATCAAAACTTGGCTTAGCTAAGGTATGAGTTATGAAACATGAGATCAAGTCATGGTTCGTTCTTAGTTTCAAACATGAGATCGAGCATTAAACAAATAGCAGCAAGGGCATTGAACTAGGCTCTAAATATATTACTCTACGAGGACAAATGTATCGTTGCTCCCAATGCACATGCAATGCTACTTTACAAACTATGCATCTAGACTTGAACCTACATGTGAAATGCAAAAAAAAACAAATTTTTTCAAAATTATTGAAAATGCATGGTGTGCATGAGACTCAAGATGCAAAAATCAAAATAAGAAAACAAAACATGATATTAGATAACACACAAACCATCCCCCAAACTTAAATTAAACAGTCTCTTGTGTAATAGAAGCTTAAGAGAGAGCTAAACTATGCATGAAAGAAAGATAAATGATTCTAGAATGCTATTCACAAAGTTTGGAGTATTTCCTTGGAAATAAATGGAGGGAACAAGAGGGATCAAGGTAGGCCATACTTCATCACCTCAATCCTACACACCTTTGTCCTTAAGTCCATGCCCATTAGACCATCAAGAACCTATTCACACTAAGCAAACCTATTAGAAAGAACTACGAACTATTGAAAAGCATAAAATGAAATATGTACAATGATAAGATTGGGGTGTCTCCCAAGATTACCTTGTCATCCACGTTCTTAAGAACTACCTTCTTATTTATAAAATCCAAGCTTGCACCGGTTGTGTTGAGGAATGGAGTCCCAAGAAGGAGAGGAAGCTTATTGTTTGGTGCCATTTCCATTACAACGAACTCCGTTGGTACAAGGCACTCTCCGATCTTGAGAGGGAAGTCTTCAACGAAGCCAAGAGGTTTCTTTGTGGAAAATTCACCAAATGTGATAGTGGAGGGGTAATTGTTCAAACTATCTCTCCGGAGACTTTTGGCCATCTCCAAAGGCATGACGTTCACGGTTGAGCCCGGGTCACATAATGCATCATCAATCTCCAAGCTTCTAAGGGTGCAAGATATTGAGAATTTACCGGGGTTTACAAGCTCGGGGAGAGTCTTAGGCTCGATCCTTGTTGTGCTTGGTGTCTCAAAAACCGCTATAACCTCTTCCACTTTCTCTCGGCTCTCAAGTATTCTCTTGATGAATTCTTGGTATTATAGAACTTGAGATGGGTCACTCTCATTAGGCAAAGGTGCTCCAATCTTGTCCATGTTTGCTTGCCTTAGTGAGAAAATGACCCGGAAATGGAAGCGGAGGCTCATATGGAGGAGGTCCATTGCAAAAGATCTCTTTCTTGGCCAAAACAAGGGTCTCCACGTATTTCTTCTTAAAGGCCACATGACCCTTCAAGTTTTTCTCCTTAGCCACGCCTTTGGAAGCCTTCTCGACCTTGTCCCCTTTCTCTTCAACTAATACCATACCACCTTCATTGCCAAAAGTCACCTCCCGACCTAGTTGCTCAATGTCCACATTGAGATTTGCTTCGGGACTAGGGAAAAGCCCTAGGAACTCGTCAATTATGCGTTCCTCCTAAATGGGGGTTATGGTATTGCAAAACTCCTTTGGATTGGTGTTGGTCTTTCCCGGGAGTGTACCTTGAGATTGATGGGAGGAATAAGTCGATTCTTTACTCTCTAGCTGCCTAACCTTGGAGCTCAACGTTTCAAGCTTACTATTAATATCATTGTAAGAACAAGTGACCTTGTTAGTAGTCTCCCCTTGTCCCTTGATAAGTTGTTGAAACATCTCATTGAGGTCAAGGTCTTGTGGTTTAGGAAAACTAGGTTGTCTTTGAGGATTGAAACCTTGTGGAGGTATGAAGGGAGCTTTGTTGGGGTATCCTCCTTGGTTGCCTTGAAATTGATGTTGGGGAATGAAACTTTGTTGTTGAGTGTTGTTGAAACCCTGTTGATAACCTCCTTGGTATCCAACATAGTTAACCTCCGCTTGGTTAGTAGAAGCCATGTCACCGTCAATGCACCCTTGGTTTGTGGCAACAAAGTTAATCGATGATTGAGAGCTCCTTGAGTAACGTCCACATTGTGGAATTTTGGTGGTGGCCGTGGCCCTCTTGGCCTTGGTGCTATCCATTACCTCCTTGAGTAACGTCCACATTGTTGGGACCAAGTGGTTGCTCTTGTACATACTCCATACAGAGCCGTGTGATGTGTGTGGCTCGTTCTCTATCTCTTCTTGCTCTAATGCCACACTCTAATAAGTGAATATTGTCCCTAGGCTCAACAAGATTTTCTCCACCTCTAAACCTTGTGTTCATGCACCTACAAAGACAAAAGAGAACTAGACAGAGAGATTAGTAACAAAAGAAAAAGAAAGTGCTTAATCTCGAGAAGATATAAAATCCTAATGTTGATTCAAAACCCAATTGGCAACGACGCCAAATTGATACAAGACTTTGTGTCTTTGAGATAAATTACTCAATATACAAAGTAGTATATGAGCTATCAATCCAATGGGTTTGACTCAATGCACCAAGAATGCATATTAAGTTAAGCTAATAAGATGAGTTTTGCTGAATAAGCTAATGGTCTAACCTAATTTAAGCAAGAATAATAGCAATACTAAACGATATGAAAATGATGATAAAAGGCGAATTCAAGGTTAAGGTAATTGAGATAAGGTAATCCAATGGCTAATTAATGATTTCCAATGCTTAATGAAAACTAATCCCTAGGCAAAGATCACTAATCTTAACTAATCCTCTCTAAAGGTATTAATTACTTTGCTAATCACTAATCAAAGATCAAATTCTCATTTGTGAATCACTAATTAGCAAGTTTTAAGTCTAAACATTCAAGATCAACCAAATAATCACTCTAGACAACTAATCTCTTAGGCTAGAAATGAATATCTCTTAATTAGTTCATCAAGGCATTTCATCGAACACCATGTGTGCATGAAATGCCTTTTGATCTAAATCCACTTTCTCATGCTAGCTCTAGCCTTAAAACCACTAATCAAGAAGGGAAATCATGTAATCTAATCCTAGACATCATTAATCAACCATTAAATCACCCTAAATCTACCAAATCCTCAAATCCTTTAAGACTACTCACTAATCATGGTGTTCTTGATAAATCCTATAAAAGAAGTATCAAAAACCATGATTAATGATGATAATAATTAAGAAATAGAAAATGGAAGATGGAAATCACAGGAAAATAAGCTTAGATTGCATAAAAAGTGTATGATATCTCTTACAAATACAAAAAAACCAAGGTTTTAGACTTAGAAAAGAGATACCTTGAGAAACTTAAGTTTTTGGGCTTAAATAATGAAAGATGACGAACCGGGTCAACCCGAGAAAAATCAGGTACCGACCCGGTCGTAATGGGTCAAATATGGTCTTGAGTGGCTTCACACCGATGTCACAAATCGGTGCTACACATCGGTATTGGACATGGGTTTGTGCGGTCGGTGGTGTTGTAGAACTTTCGGTAAAACAACTATATCTCCTGGAATACATGTCCGAATGGCCTCACACCACTTCCTGTGGACAGCTGACTCACTGGTCTACAGTTGTTATGAATACAATAGAAGCTAATTATGATTGTAGACCCCTTGTCCGTCTAGATCTTTCAGACACCTAGGATGAGCTCGGCTGGTTTGGGTGAGATAAGTGTTACACCGATCAGTCACACCGACTTGTGACGTCCGTGTAATCCCCTAAAGCTTCAATACCGATGTCACTGATCAGTGCTTCACATCGATGCTAAGGACATTTTTCTCCTATTTCCACACTGATTTGTTGCACCGACTTGTGACCTCGGTGTTGAAGAAACCGTCTCGGCCATGCGAACCTGTCTCTGGTAAATCAGCTATATCTCTCAAACCACACGTCCGAATGACTTGATTCCAGCTCCTGTGAATAGCTAACTCCTTTCTATACAATACTAATGAACACTATTGAAGCTGAATCTGACCGGTAGGCCTTCGTCCAGCCACATATTTGAGACACCTCAGGTGAACTCTTCCTTCTCTTAAGCTCAATCACTCCATTCATCCCAAATGTTTCCAAAACATCTAGAAACACTCCAAATGTATGCAAGAACCCACTAGGACCTAATGCAAACGTCCTAAACTCTAAATGAGACCAAAATGCTAAACAAAGTTATGATTATGCATGCAAATGACTCAAAATGCTAACTAAAATGCATGCTAAAACATGCAAATTATGAGAATGTCAACTCCCCCAAACTTAAACTTTTGCTTGTCCTCAAGCAAACAAGAATAAGAAAAGGGAGGTTGATTAAAATGGGAGCTCAAACCCAAAAGTACCACAAAAAGAATCTAAACCCAATGTCCAAGTTGCAAATTCCAAAATGCGATCAAACAAGTTTTACACGAAAGAAGCTAGCCTTACCAATCCCTACACGAATCTCAAGTCTTAACCTACACAAGATTTCCTATCATCCAATCCCTTGACATTCAATTTGTAGTTTCTAGTGGATCATGCTCATGCAATGCAAGTAAACTCATTTGGTTAAGGGTAAAGCTTTGAGATAAAAATGATTTCAATATATGTGGCGGTTTCCAAGAAAGGTATCTCTCAAACGAAGGAATGAACTTTGGCAAAATGCTAACGGTCAAAAGCAATTGATGCATACAAGGATAGACTTTCACCTACCCAATTCCCCATTCTCAATTCGAACCTAAATCTAAACCCTCAAAGAAACAATCCTAGCTACCCTTTCACAAGGCATTTTCCCTTCTTCCACCGATTTGTTGCACCGACTTGTGACCTCGGTGTTGAAGAAACCGTCTCGGCCAGGCGGACCTGTCTCTGTTAAATCAGCCATATCTCTCAAACCACACGTCCGAATGACTTGATTCCAGCTCATGTGGACAGAAAACGCCTTCTTCTACAATTATAATGAACACCAATGAAGCTGAATCTGATCGGAAGGCCTTCGTCCAGCCATATCTTTGAGATACCTTGGGTGAACTCTTCCTTCTCTTAAGCTCAATCACTCCAATCATCCCATATATCTCCAAAACACCTTGAAACACTCCAAATGAATGCAAAAACCCACTAGGACCTAATGCAAACGTCCTAAACTCTAAATAAGACCAAAATGCTAAACAAAGTTATGATTATGCAAGCAAATGACTCAAAATGCATGCTAGAACATGCAAATTATGAGAATGTCACTAAGTATGAGAAAACTTATTATTTGATGATAGATTTATTGTAATGATGGTAGATTTATTTTGATAGATGATTTTTTTTTGTTATGGGGTAAACCTTTTATTTCATCTTAAATCACAAGCTTATTGTATTTGTCAATTGATATGCAATTGTCAAGTACTACAATGTCAATGACATATCAAAAGTTGTACTAGTGCTTTTATCTGCATCAAGCCATACGCTAGAATATTTGGATATTTGTTAGGCGATCGCTCGATACTGGTGGTTAATTAGTGGAAGGTAAATGGAGATAATGATGTTTCTGAAATTATAATTAACTCTTAAATCAAAGCAATATAAGAAAAATATGAAGATGTAGATACGTGTCTGAGATGGCATATGAGTTTTGTAATTTCTTTTGGGTTTGTGCTTCTTTTTGATCTTTCTTGGTATATATAATGGATACATATTTAATTTATTCCATATTATTGGGTTGGTTCATATGTTTTTGGTTTAAATCTCACTCATTTTAGTTATACATACTAAGCAAATATTAAACTAAATAAAGTGACTGACGTCAAGCACCCTCTGAAAATCATCGTAGACTGTCTTAAACTCACCAATTCAAAAACAAATCTACCATCATTTAGAATCTAATTATCATTTGTACAAATTCAAAAACAAATCTACCATCAATTCAAGAGCAAATTATCCATCATTTAAAAAACAAATCTACCAAATAAATATCTCCCATCAATTATACTTGTAGAAGAATACGTTGAAACGAAGCCGAAAATCTCGTCGGAGACTCGTCCGTCATCGGAAAGCCCATGAACCTGTCAGAGAAAAAGAAGAATTTCCCGATAAATTTATAAAATTCAATAATAAATCTACTATCAATTAATAAGTAAATCTACAATCATTTCAAAAACAAAATCTACCAAATCTAAATCTACCATAGATCATACTCGTAGAAGAACATGTTGAAACGAAGCCATAAATCTTGCCGGAGACTCGTCCGCCGTCGTAATGCCCATGAACATGTCTGAGAATAAGAAGAATTTCCCGATAAATTCGTAAAATTCAATAATAAATCTATCATTAATTCAAAAATAAATCTGCCATTTGAAAAGTAAATCTACTATCAATGGAAAATTAAAAATTTATTTTCTCACTGGAAAAGTCCCTACACTATCGTAACCGGAGTGACGTTAATTTTGATGGGAATAACAGATCATCCAAAAAATCTAATAAAACCAAATTAGGGTTTCATTTTTTTAAATAAATATCACAAACTATAACTCCTACCATATCCAAAATTAAACTATGTAAACTCCTTAAAGAAAACACGAATGTTTTACCAGAAATATCATTGGAGACTCGCTTGTGGTCGCGACGCCCAAAGACCTGTCAGAGAAAAAGAAGAATTAAAACTACCACCACACTCAAATAAATCTACCAAACCATCCAAAATAAATCTATCATCTAATCATGAACAGAACAAATACACAAGCAAATCATTTGAAAACAAATCTACCATCATATGCATTGAATAAATCTACCAGATTTGCCTCGAACTTGCTATACTTCTATGAAACTTCACCGAAACACCGTCCATGAAGCGTCGGATCCACAATGTTAACATAAACTTCCTCCGTTTTAGCTTTACTGATCAAATTTGTGAGAGAAGAACCCTCTAGATCTGAAAAACCAGATCTTAAAAAGTAACCCACATGCTGCCGGCGAATCTGTGGCCGTGTGGTCAAAAAATCGATTAGGTCTAGAAACAACTTAGAAATAGACAACGTTCACCATCGTGGATTCAATCCCTAAATACTACTATGTTTGATGTGAACTTGCAGCCTAGCTAAACGGGTAAAACGTGTCGGGAGCAATCCCGACGTATCAACGATCCAAACCAAACCGAACCGAGTTAGAGAAGACCGCTTTCGAACCAAGCCATAGAAGACCAGCCTCAGACCGAGACAAAGAGGGCAAATCTCGGTCTGACACGACCTGACCCGCATCAGAGCAACCTTGTTTGCCTCGCCTGGAACCGACCCGGTTCGCATTGCTTCGGACTAACCCGGATCGCGTCAGATCGACCTGGTTCGCCTCGCTTCGGGTCGATCTGATGCGATCCTGGTTAGTCCGAAGATTTGCCCTCTCTATCTCGGTTCTCCTCAGATCAAAATTTCCGAGGGATATCTGACGAATCCAGAGTTTCAGTTTTAGCCAAGAGAATTTTTCATACCTCTCGGCTAAAACTTATCAGGTGAAAATTTCTCTTGGCTAAAACTGAAACTCTAAATCCGTTGGAAATCCCCCGGAAATCAGAGTTTCAGTTTTAGCCCGGGATTCTAAATTGTGTCGAATAAAAATTCGAAATCCTGAAATTCTCCCGGATTTAGATATTTTCCATGTTTTTAACCCGAAAATGATGTGTTAAACATCAAAAGGTGAAAATAGGTTTTTATTTCATCAAAAGGTGAAAAACATTACACTGCTGCAAAGGGACCTTATATAATGGTCCTATCAGCTTAGACTAAATGAAATAAAAAGGACTCGAAACAACATGACTTATGGAAAGAAAAACTACAAGGTGTTTAATCGCCAAAATTAACTATGTTTCGAAATATAAGAAAAATACATAGATAAATATAATTAATTACCCCGAGTCCAACGTATAATCTGACATAGTTGAATTGGAATCCTCGTCAAATTCGCCGATCTCTTCCTCAGAATCCTCAAATACCTCGTAATCCCCGTCCATGGTCAAATCAACCACGAGGTCAACTTCAAGAGAATGCTAGATCGAACCTATGTTACCAATTGCATTTTCCTGCAAAGATTCATGATGTTGTCGAAAACGTTCTTTTCAATATGCATCACATCTAGATTATGGTGCAGCAAATGGTCATTCCAATATGGCAAATCCCAGAAAATACTCTTTTTGTGCCAATTGTGGTACTCGCCACAACTGTCAACGGGATAATGCCCATTACCCCAGCATTAAACTGTTCTATCATCACCAAAATCTCTCCACTGAGTCATACTATAATTTCCATCTAACTCAGGAGGTGGACCGTCAAAAACTTTTTTGCTCTTTCTAAACAATGTTGGGTTCCGACGATATGGATGATCATGCGGTAGAAATCGTCGATGACAATCGAACCACGAGGTCATACGCTCGTTCTTAAATTGGAACACATCAGTGTTATCTTGACAATACGGACACCCCAGCCTTCCATGCGTTGACCATCCATATAGAATATTGTATGTTGGGAAATCACTTATGGTCTACATAAGTATCGCACGAATCATAAAATTCTATTGTAGGAAACATCGAGCGCTTCAACACCATTTTTCCACAACATTCTCAACTCATAAATTAATGGCTGCAGGAAAATATCAAGGGATCTCTTAGGATGCTCTGGACCGGGGACGAGGATCATGAGGAACAAAAACTCTCATTTCATGCACAAAGTTGGCGGCAAGTTGTAAGGTGTGACGATTACATGCCACAACGAATATTGCCTCCAATGCTTTCCAAAAGGGTTGAATCAATTTGTAGACAACTCGAATGATACGTTCCTTGGCTCACATGCATAACTAGGATAAACCTCTTGGAAATGTTTTCATGCTTCTGCATCTGAGGGATGCGTAATCTCTCCATCTGAGTTATGTTCTGAATGCTATCTCATAGGCCCTACCGTGCGCTCAGATTGATATAACTTCTTCAACCTATCAGCTAGGGGCCAATACCACATCCGTTTATGTGGAACATGTACTCTTCCACCTCTAACTTGATAACGAGGTTTGTGACAAAAACGAAACTTCAACCGGTTTTCGTCCTTTCTCCATTAGATATACAGTTGTCGATGCAGACATCTATCATCTGATACTGTAATCCAAGACCAGCTATTAGCTTCTGAATCTCGTAGTACGAAACCGGTGATATATTATCTTTTGGTACAATATCTCTTACAAAATCAGCTATCGCATCAACACAATCATAAGCTAAGTTGAAATCCATCTTTATAGTCATCAACCTGCTTGCAGTTGATAAAGACGATATTCCATCTCAACATCCTTTATAATGGCTGCTTAGACGGATCTAGCATATCAAAAAACTTTCGCGCTTCTAAATTTGGTTCCTCTAACCTGCGTTTAGATATACTTTCGGTGTTGGTTCCTCTAACCTAGTACCCAAAGTAATATCAACCCTATCTGATGTGCTACCATAATTACCATAATATTGCACCATTGAATATGTTTCTCCGTGGCTATACCAAATCTGGTAACTAGGCATAAATCCAATCCTATATAAGTGCTTCATTACTTTCCTAACAAAGACTAATCTATGATTCCGACATTTAGTACAAGGATAATACATATTACCGTATTCCGATGTCATGCTGTTGTTTGACGCAAAGTTCATGAACTCCTCCACATCTTGTGCGAACTCATCCGTCAATTCCCCCGTCGCAGGATCACGTGAAGGTTTGTCCATCCACGATCGAAAATACGACATTGTGTAATTTTTTTTCTTTGTGTTTGTTATTAATTAGGGGGAGAAATATTTATAGAGAAATATTCAGCAATTTTCCGACGGATTTCCGAAGGATTTTCGAGAGATTTCCGATGGATGTTTAAATTCTGAAACGGCTATATAACGGCTACTACAACAGATACACTAACGGATATATATATCCGTCAGAAATTTGTTGGCAATTTTTCTCACGGCTTTATATCCCTCGGATATCGGTAAGAATTTACCAACCTTGAATTGGTAAGAATTTTCCTACCGATTTCGGAAGGAATACCGGTGATTATATATTCGTCTGAATTTCATCAGAAATTCCTCGGAATATTCTGATTAATTTCCGATGGGCTTCAAACCGTTAGAAATTTCTGACCGAATTCTGAGGGAAATTTCTGATGGTTTTAAGCCCATCGGAAATACCGTCGGAAATGCGTGTGTTTTCTTGTAGTGAGGGCTTTATGGGACGAGGCAAAATCATTGTGAGTTAAACAGCTTGGACCGAGCCGTAGGCTCATTAGGCAATTATTATTCGCCCTAGAAGATTACAGAGTTTGGGGCCGCATAAAGAAAAGGAAGTATTGTGAGAATATCTTTTAGATAAATGGAAATGTACTGAGATCCTCACTTAGGGGGTTCACGAAACCTCTATAAATAGAAGTCAAAGTCATTCAAAACTACACAAGTTTTTTACCTAGAAAAATCGCTTATCACTTTATTGTATCGAAAATATTATCTAACCAGCAATCAGAAACCATATGTGGATTTTTGTTCTCTTGTTTCGATCTCAGAATCTTTTGTTCCCTCTTGATTTCCTAACCAAATTTAGTAATGCGAATTTCGACTCCCACAACTTGTCTTTTGTATAGTGCATTCTTCCTCTCCAACTTCTCCTTAACGCATTGGTGAAGTTTCTTGACCAGTTGAGCTTAATTTTCCCCATTCCGGTCGGTTTGTTCTCTTGGTGGTATTGGTGATATATCTAGGGGATTTAGACGATTGAATCCATAGACAACTTCGAAAGGGCCCGACTTAGAGGTAGAGTGAGTAGCACGGTTATAAGCCAGTGCTTAAAAGATACTATGATTTGCTATGCAATCTTCAGCTCGGCTTGGTCATTAGGCCACCTTAACTTTTATGGCCTCTTATGTTTTCTTTTCTCCAAACCTAGCTTATCAACCATGTATTTGCTAGCAACATTAGTGCATGATCCCAAATTGATAATTAAACCACATATCTTGTTGCCCACAGTGCAACGAGTGTGCAAGATATTTTCCCGGTGGATGGTCCCCTCAGGTTCAATCATAGCACTAAAGACCCTCCTGGTCACTAAAAGTTCGCCGGAGTCTGGATACTCTATCTTTTCTTCTGGGTCAACCTGGTTACTGTCTTGCTCATCTTGGGATTCATACCCCCATCGGCTGTGATGATCATTACCCTCTTGTTTGGGCAGTCTCTTGCGTAGTGTCCTCTTGTTTGGTATAAGGTTTCAAAGGTCCACTCATGGTTCGATTATTCATTGAGTTTATAGATTAGGATACCGATTAGGGTCCTTCGTTCTATCCTTTTTCTTAATGCGTTTTTGCTTGATTGATCACCTTGCAATTGAACTTATGTATTTTTAAAACTACGAAGAACTGAATCCATATGCTTGACCTAGGGTAAACGAACAAAACCGTCACAAGATACGAAAGAATACTTGTGGAGAGATTGTGAGCGTTAACGACTTTTTAGTATTATCATAACTTTTTGTGCGGCCGGAGACGAAAGCTACCGTTCGAGTACTAAAGTTGTCGGTGTGTAGGGTGTACGAAAGTAGACAACACACAGTGTCCATGTTCCAATTTAAAGAATCTTCATAGATGACAAAGAGTCGCTTTAGAAATCCTAGTAAATTTTTTTGTGAAAATCGGTCATGAACCCTAGAGAATTCTCGATTCCCCAACGCTTCGTTAAATTGGTTACAGCCTCGTTTTAATCATTTGCTTATATTACTTGCTGTTTTTTTTCATTGCTTAATTTAGTTTAATTATTCTAGCTACAATCGTGACAAACAAAGCCCATAAAAATCGATTAGGTCTAGCCATAACTTAGAAATCGACAACGTTCACCACCGTGGATTCGATCCCTAAATACTACTATGTTTTATCTACACTTGCAGCCTAGCTAAAAGGGTAAAAATTGTCGGGAGGAATCCCGATGCATCAACGAGCCAAACCAAACCGAACCGAGCCAGAGAAGACCGCTTTCGAACCAAGCCGGAGAAGACATGCCTCGGACCGAGACAAAGAGGGCAAGAGGGCAAATCTCGGTCTGACAAGACCCGACCCGCATCGGAGCAACCTGGTTTGCCTCGCCTGGAACCGGTCCGGTTCGCATTGCTTTGGACTAACCCGGATCGCCTCAGATTGACACGGTTCGCCTCGCTTCGGGTCGATCTGATGTGATCCTGGTTAGTCCGAAGTTTTGCCCTCTCTATCTCGGTTCGCCTCAGATCAAAATTTCCAGAGTTTCAGTTTTAGCCAAGAGAATGTTTCATACCTCTCGGCTAAAACTGATCAGGTGAAAAATTCTCTTGGCTAAAACTGAAACTCTGAATCCGTTGGAAATCCCCCGTAAATCATAGTTTCAGTTTTAGCAGAATGGTTTTAGACCGGGATTCTAAATTGTGTCGAATAAAAATTCGAAATCCTGGAATTCTCAAGTATTTAGATATATTCCATGCTTTTAACCCGAAAATGATAAGTGTTAAACATCAAAAGGTGAAAATAGGTTTTTATTTCATCAAAAGGTGAAAACGATTACACGGCTGCAAAGCGACCTTATATAATGGTTCTATCAGCTTAGACTAAATGAAATAAAAAAGACTTGAAACAACATGACTTATGGAAAGAAAAACTACAAGGCATTTAATCGCCAAAATTAACTTTGTTTCGAAATATAAGAAAAATACATAGATAAATATAATTAATTACTACGAGTACAACGAATAATCTGACGTAGCTGAATCGGAATCCTCGTCAAATTCGCCGATCTCTTCCTCAGAATCCTCAAATACCTCGTAATCTCTGTCCATGGTGAAATCAACCACGAGGTCAACTTCAAGAGAATGCTCGATCAAACCTACGTTACCAATTGCATTTTCCTCCAAAGGTTCATGATGTTGTCGAAAACGTTATTTTCAATATGCATCACATCTAGATTATGGTGTAGCAAATTGTCCTTCCAATATGGCAAATCCCAGAAAATACTTTTTTGTGCCAATTGTGGTACTCGCCACAACTGTCAACGGGATAATGCCCATTACCCCCACATGAAATTGTTCTATCAGCACCAAAATCTCTCCACTCAGTCATACTATAATTCCCATCTAACTCAGGAGGTGGACCATCAAAAACTTTTTTGTTCTTTCTAAACAATGTTGGGCTCCGACGATATGGATGATCATGCGGTAGAAATCGTCGATGACAATCGAACCAAGAGGTCTTACGTCCGTTCTTCAATCGGAACACATCAGTGTTATCTTGACAATACGAACACGCCAGCCTTCCATGCGTTAACCATCCATATAGCATATTGTATGTTGGGAAATCACTTATGGTCCACATAAGTACCGCACGAATCATAAAATTCTATTGCATGAAAACATCGAGTGCTTCAACACCATTTTTCCACAACATTCTCAACTAATAAATTAATGGCTGCAAGAAAATATCAAGAGATCTCTTAGGATGCTCTGGACCGGGGACGAGGATCATGAGGAACAAAAATTCTCATTTCATGCACAAAGTTGGCGGAAAGTTGTAAGGTATGACGATTACTGGCCACAACGAATATTTCCTTTCATGCTTTCCAAAAGGGTTGAATCAATGCGTAGATAACCCGAATTATACGTTCCTTGGCTCACACGCAAAACTAAGATAAACCTCTTGGAAAATTTTCCAAGCTTATGCATCTGAGGGATTCGTAATCTCTCCATCTGAGTTATGTTCTGCATGCCATCTCATAGGCCCTACTGTGCTCTCAGATTGATATAACTTCTTCAACCTATCAGCTAGGGGCCAATACCACATCCGTTTATGTGGAACAGGTACTCTTCCACCTCTATCTTGATAACGATGTTTGTCACAAAAGCGACATTTAAACCGGTTTTCGTCCTTTCTCCATTAGATCATACAGTTGTCGATGCAGACATATATCTTCTGATACGGTAATCCAAGACAAGCAACAAGCTTCTGAATCTCGTAGTATGAAACCGGTAAAATATTATCTCCAGATACGATATCTCTCACAAAATCAGCTATCGCATCAACACAATCATAAGCTAAGTTGAAATCCGTCTTTATAGTTATCAACCTGCTTGTAGTTGATAAATGCGATATTCCATCTCTATATCCTTTGTATAATGGCTGTTTAGACGCATCTATCATATCAAAAAACTTTCGCGCTTCTAAATTTGATTCCTCTATCCTGGTACCATCCTCAACACGATACGATGCTATATTTTCACGAAAAGCATCATTCACCATCTGCATGTAACCTGCGTTTAGATATACTTTCGGTGTTGGTTCCTCTAACCTAGTACCCAAAGTAATACCAAACCTATCCGATGTGCTACCATAATTACCATAATATTGCACCATTGAATCAGTTTCTCTGTGGCTATACCAAATCTGGTAACCAGGCATAAATCCAATCCTATATAAGTGATTCCTTACTTTCCTAACAAAGACTAATCTATGATTCCTACATTTAGTACAACGATAATACATATTACCGTATTTCGATGTCATGCTATTGTTTGACGCAAAGTTCATGAACTCCTCCACACCTTGTGCGAACTCATCCGTCAATTCCCCCGTCGCGGGATCATGTGAAGGTTTGTCCATCGACGATCGAAAATAAGACATTGTGTAATTTTTTTTCTTTGTGGTTGTTGTGAATGAGGGGGAGAAATATTTATAGAGAAATATTCAGCGATTTTCCGACGGATTTTCGAGGGATTTACGACGGATGTTTAAATTTCAAACGGCTATATAACGGCTACTACAACAAATACACTAACGGATATATATATCCGTAAGAAATTGGTCGGCAATTTTTCTCACGGCTATATATCCCTCGGATATCGGTCAAAATTTACCCACCAATTTCCGACGGTCTTGAATCGGTCGGAATTTTCTCACCGATTTCGGAAGGAATACCGGCGATTATAGATTCGTCTGAATTTCATCAGAAATTCCTCGGAATATTCCGATTAATTTCTGACGGGCTTCAAACCGTTGGAAATTTCTGACCGAATTCTGAAGGACTTATATTCGCCGGTATTCCCTTTGTATTTCATCGGAAATTTCTCACGGCTATATATCCCTCGGATATCGGTCAGAATTTATCCACCAATTTCTAACGGTCTTGAATCGGTCGTAATTTTCCCACCGATTTCGGAAGGAATACCGGCGATTATAGATTCGTCTTAATTTCATCAGAAATTCCTCGGAATATTCCGATTAATTTTCAACGGGCTTCAAACCATTGGAAATTTCTGACCGAATTCTGAGGGACTTATATTCGCCGGTATTCCCATTTTATTTCATCAGAAATTTCTAACGGTTTTAAGCCCATCGGAAATACCGTCGAAAATGCCTGTGTTTTCTTGTAGTGACGACTTTATGGGCCGAGGCAAAATCATTGTGAGTTAAAGAGCTTGGGCCGAGCCGTAGGCCCATTAGGCAACCCGAATTATTATTCGCCCTAGAAGATTACAGAGTCGGGGCCGCATAAAGAAAAGGAAGTATTCTGAGAATATCTTTTAGATAAAAGGAAATGTATTGAGATCCTCGCTTAGGCAGTTCACGAAACCTCTATAAATAGAAGTCAAAGTCATTCATAACGACACAAGTTTTTTACCTCGAAAAGTCGCTTATCACTTTCTTGTATCGAAAAGATTATCTGACCAGCAATCAGAAACCATATGTGGATCTTTGTTCTCGTGTTTCGATCTCAGAATCTTTTGTTCCTTCTTGATTTCCTAACCAAATTTAGTTGTGCGAATTTCGACTCCCAAAACTTGTCTTTTGTATAGTGCATTCTTCCTCTCCAACTTCTCCGTAACGCATTGGTGAAGTTTCTTGACCAGTTGAGCTTAATTTTCCCCATTCCGGTCGGTTTTTTCTCCTGGTGGTATTGGTGATAGATCTAGGGGATTTAGACTATTGAATCCATAGACAACTTCGAAAGGGCCCAACTTAGAGGTAGAGTGAGTAGCACGGTTATAAGGCAATGCTTAAAGATACTGTGATTTGCTCTGCAATCTTTAGCTCAGCTTGGTCATTAGGCCACCTTAACTTTTGTGGCCTTTAATGTTTTCTTTTCTCCAAACCTAGCTTATCAACCATGTATTTGCTAGCAACATTAGTGCATGATCCCCAATCAATAATTAAACCACATACCTTGTTGCTCACAGTGCAACGAGTGTAGAAGATATTCTTTCAATGGATGGTCTCCTCAGGTTCAATCATAGCACTAAAGACCCTCCTGGTCACTAAGAGTTCACCGGAGTCTGGATATTCTATCTTTTCTTCTGGTTCAACCGGGTCACTGTCTTGCTCATCTTCAGATTCATACCCCCCCAATCGGCTGTGAATATCATTACCCTCTTGTTTGGGCAGTTCCTTGCGTAGGGTCCACTACCCTAACACTTGAAACATGTAACGGCAAGTGTCCATATAGGATTACTAGTAAACTTACCTTGATCAGATTGTGTGCCTTTAGATGGCTTAGCAGTCGGCTTCTTGAACCAACAATCCACCTCTATGGCCTTGCCCTTGTCATCAGGCTTAGGTGTTGTTGAATTCCATTGTGGTTTGGGTCTGTTGGCTGAGGCTTTGCTCTTGACATGCTGCTCGGCGTGCATAACAAGATGTAGCAATTCTTGCAAATTATGATACGTTTTCGATAAAGGAAATGAAAAGAGATAAGAAAAACCCAGAAAAAATGAGGTCACAACTAAAGTTCAAGTCCATTTAATCAGTTCTTCGGTGTGGAGCAAGGATTCTCGATCGGTGGTTTTCGATAGAGAAGCCTTTCTACATCCTTTTTTCTTACTGTTTTCTTTTTAATTATTAAATATGTTTATCTCAGCTATGGCTGAGTAGTTCTGTTGTTGGGTATAACGTTCCAAATTGGCTCTCATGGTTTGATTATTCATTGTGTTTTTAGACTAGGATACCAATTAGGGTTCTTCGTTCTATCCTTTTTCTTAATGCTCTTTTGCTTTATTGATCACTTTTCAATTGAACTTAGGTTTTTTAGAACTACAAAGTACTGGATCCATATGCTTGACCTAAGGTAGACGAGCATAACCGTCACACGATACGAAAGCATACTTGTGGAGGGATTGTGAGAGTTAACGAATTTTGAGTATAATCATAACTTTTTGTTCTACCGGTCGAAAACTAAAGTTGTCGGTGTGGAGGGTGTACGAAAGTAGACTACACATAATGTTCGTGTTCCAAGTTCAAGAATCTTCATAGAAGACGAAAAGTCGCTTTAGAAATCCTAGAAAATTCTTTGTCAAAATCGGTCATGAACCCTAGAGAATTCTCGATTGCCCAATGCTTTGTTAAATTGGTTGCAACCTCGTTTTATTTCATTGCTTAATTTAGTTTAATTATCCTAGCTACAATCGTGACAAACATAACCCATAAAAATTGATTAGGTCTACACACAACTTAGAAATCGATAGAAATCGACAACGTTCACCATCGTGGATTTGTTCCCTAAATACTACTATATTTGCTGTGCACTTGCAGCCTAGCTAAAAGGGTAAAACATGTCGGAGAAGACCGACTTCGAACCAAGCCGGAAAAGACCAGCCTCGGACCAAGACAGAGAGGGAAAATCTCGGTCCGACACGACCTGACCCGCATCGGACCGACCTGGTTTGCCTCACCTCGAACCGACCCGGTTCGCATTTCTTTGGAGTAGCCCGGATCGCCTCTGATCGACCCGGTTCGCCTCGCTTCGGACCACCCCGGATCGCCTTGCCTTTAACCGACCCAGTGTGCCTCGCGTCAGACTGAAACAACTTGACCAGCTTTGGACCGAACTAGAACATGAAAAGGCCGTTCGCACGATAGAGGAAAGCATCGCGGGCACGACCCAAATTACGGTGTTATCAACTCCCCCAAATTTATACTTTGTTTGTCTGATATTCTCATATTTTACTTGTTTTAGCATGCATTCTACTTAGTGTTTTGAGTCACATTCATGCATAATCATTGTTTTCCTTAGTGTTTTGGTCCAAATTAGAGTCCATCTAGTTTTCATTAGGTCCTAGTGAGTCTTGCATTCATTTGGAGTGTTTTCTAGGTGTTTGTAGACATATTGATGATGTTTGGAGTTATGGAGCATAAGAGAAGGAAGAGTCCATCCGTAGTGTCTGAGAGAACTGGTAGGACGAGGGGACTTCGTTCAGATTCAGCCTCAATTCTCTTCATAAACGTTGTAGCCAAATGAGTTATCTGTCAACTGGAGGTTGTTTGAGACCATTCAGACATGTATTCTAGCAGATATCGCAGGTTTTACCGAAGGTGTATCCGTCTGGCCGCGAGACCAATGCACAGCACCACCCATCAGGCATTGGTCCAGGGACCTGTACCGGCCCAGTGCACCATCCAGCATCCATCTGGCCTGCCTTCATCCGGTATTGGTCCAGGGACCTGTACCGGCCCAGAGCTCTCTGTTTGTGCCAGCTGCTTTCATCCAGCGTACACCTTCTTTCTGTTTGTGCCGGCTAAGCATCCTTCCCCCATCCATCCGGCGTGCCTTCATTCGGTATTGGTCCTGAGACCTGTACTAGCCCAGAGCCTTCTCTTTGTGCCGGCTGCCTTCATCCAGTACAGGCCACCATTACAAGTCAAAATCCATCCTCGTCGAAGCCAGCTTAAGCGAGTAAAAGATCAGGCCAAACGAAGAACTTACACTCGGATTTAGCTTCGAAAGGCCTCATAGAAGTTGTAGATAACTGAGTTAACTATCTTCTGGAGGTGGTGGTAAGTCATCCTGGTCGGTGGTTTGAAAGATATATCAGATTTAGCAGGGACATGTCTGTCTAGCGCCCAAACGAGTTATGCTCAAAGAAGCAATATCATGCAAAGGCACTCCATACCGACCCTCACCCATCCGGTACACCCATCCGGTATGGAGCCCAGATGTGACTGGGTCAATACCCAGTTTGTTCCGGGTTGACCCGATCCTCCCCCTTTTTCTATAAATACTTCTAAACCTAATTGTTTTTACCAAGTCTTCTTCTCCCATGGGTTGGGCACGACCCAAACTCTCTTTTGGAGGGATTTTGATTGCTCTTCATAACAAATGCCATTCTAGAGAATATTTCGTCAACTCTATCTTTTATTTATGCAATTTCCTAATTTTTATGTCTCTTTCGCTTTTGTTCTTCATGTTCTTTAGATTTTAGACTTTTTGTTGGATCATGGTTTGCTTGATTTGAATGGTTTGATGATTGATTTGTGCTTCTTATGTTCTTAATCCTTGCTTTCCTTTATTATTTAGTGTCTTTAATGCTAGATTTAGCTTGAGAAACTTAAATCACCAAGTATTTGATGAAATTCCCAAAGAACAAAATAAGGGATTATATATTTTGGCTCATGAAATGAATGTCTAAGGTGTATTTTGGTTAGTAGAAGTTGTAAATAATGCTTGTTAATCATCAAATCACAAATAAGAATTTGATTCTTGATTAAGTGATTAACAAAGGGATTAAGACCATGATAGTGGATTAGTCTTGTTTAAGTGTTCTAGGCCTAAGGAATGGGATAGATTGTGTGCATTAGTGTCATGAATGATGATGATTTGGATTGCATCTTGGTAGATCCTTCACATAGGTTGATCTTAAGGCTAGTTTTGATTGAGAGATAAAAATTAGAGCTTAAACATTTCACGCCCGAGAGGTGTTCGATGAAACGCTTGAACCAAGCCTTTTTGAGCTTTTCACATCCTAGCCAATGAAAGTTGATGTCTACGGAGATTAGTGAACTAATTGAAATTGGAGATTAAAGCTCATTGATTATCTAATTGCAAACGAGATTTTATGCCAATTAGGTGATTAGTGAAGTGATTAGTGCCATCACAATGGATTAGTCATATTTGTGAATTCCATGTTTATGATAGTGTTTAATGCAATCTTTGTCATCATCATTTGCTTGTTTAATCCATGATCCAACATTTCTATCTTTGTTTTCTTTCTTTCATTTGTTTTACTTTCTTAATTTAAATCATAAAAACCCAAAACATTTGCTCTAGCTTAAGAAGTTCCATGCATTCCTAGTGCATTAGTCTTAACCTCTATGGATTGACACCTCTTATGCTACAATGACAAGCATATAGGAATTGATATGAACTTAACAAAAGTCATCTATCAATTTGGCGCCGTTGCCATTGAGGTTTAGCATTGATCATTAGGATTTTGAATCATCTTGAGACTAGAGCCTTTTTATTCTATTTTGTTGCTAATCTTTTCCCTTTTCTTATGATCTTCATGAAGGGAGTGAAAATGAGGAAGCAACCATCAAGCTAGTGACGTTAAACGCGCCCTGGGGACCTCCCAAGCCTATCTTTTGTCAAGCTATAGACACAAAACAATCATCAATAAGGGTCTCTAGGGTCCAATGGTCGTGGTGTTAGATGAAAGGACGGTTTGAGCCACAACACGTCCTCTTTCTCTCCAATACAAGGTATTATCCTCACTCCATTTCATTGTAAATATATTGCATATTTTTACCTTCTCCTTGACTTTTGTTACACCGGGACGACGCAATTCAAGTTTGGGGGAGGGGTTTGTGTCATTTGACCTTGTGTTTTGTTTAATTATTTTCGATTTTGCATCTTGAGTCCCATGCATAGCATGCATTCACTTATGGTATAGAAAAACACATAAAAATCAAAAAAATTTGAAGTTTTGCAACTCAAAAAGAAGTCATCTAGTTGTATTTCATGTTTAAGATTGAGTCTAGAGTTCATATAGGATTTGCCTTCATATGCATTGGTAGCAATGATTAATTTATCCTTGTAAAATGTCAACTTAAGAGTTAATCGTTAGATGCATTTGAGCAAACTTGAAAGTAAGGATGCACCATACTTGGATCATATGCATTGATGTTTTTGTCTTGGTTGAAATTTTTTTTGAATTGAATGCAATCCTAACTATTTGAACCCTTAATTTTGACTGGAAATTATCATGTTTATGCATTGAAAAATGAACTCATGGTTACCATAGACATACTTGGGCTATCTTCTTCCTTTTCACCACTCTTATTAGTCCAAGTAGCCGGTCCCCACCTTTGGGACGGTTATCCTCGCCCTTAACTTACCCACCTTTCAAGCCTAATTATGTAGTGAGTGTTGTGAGGCCTATATTTTTTTCGAATGAACTTAGCAAAAAGTGTTGGGTTTAGAGCGACAAGGAAAGGCTTTCATGTAGAGTTAGCTCACACATCATCGGGCTAAGCATAGGTTAGGCTAGATAGATGGGGAGTTTGCGGTGGAATAAAAGGAAAAGAGAAAGTCTTGGGCGTGTAATGAAAAAAAAAGGTGGAAACGAGGAAAAGATTTGGAGAAGAAGTAGGGGAAAAGCTAATGATTGAAATGGTTGGCAAGAAAGTTTTGGTATAGCTCTAAGTGATAAAGAAAAGATGGTCTCTAGCTACAAAAAGAAGAAAAGAAGCCGCAAACGGCTAGTGCATCCAAAGGAGGAATAAAAAGAATAAAGAGACTAAATAAGAAAAGCAAAAGTTGAGCTAAAGAAGGAAAAAGATATGAGCCAAGCCATTTGTTGATCAAAGGTGAAGAAGAAATTTTCTCCAGGTGCTTAAATTAAGAAGAATTGATGAGATAGTGTAGTTTATGAAAGTCAAATTGCCTTGGAAAAAGGTTAGCTTAGGAGTGATCTTCATGGGCCTTTGAGGTAGAGTTGAAATCATTTGGGACATTGGGTAGATGGAAGTCTATCCTTGTATGCATCAATTGCTTTTTACCCTTAGCATTTTGCCAAATTTCATTCATTCGTTGAGAGATCATTTCCTAGAAAATTGCCACATTTATTGAGATCATTTTTATCACAAAACCTTATCCCTTAGGCAAATGAGTTCATATGATTTGCATAAATATGATTCATGGTTTCGTTTAATGAATGTCAAAGGATTGGAGGATAAGAACGCTTGTGTAGGCTAATTCATGAGCTTGATTCATGGTGTGATGAGTATGGGTAAACCTTTTAGAGTAGAGAATGTTCAAGTGCATTTTAGAATCACCGTCGAATGGTTTTCTTTTGTTGATATTTTTGGATTCTAGATCCCATCTTCATGTCCCTCTCTCTTCTTGTTCTTGTTTTTTTGCTCGAGGACAAGCAAATGAATAAGTTTTGGAGAGTTGATATTCTCATATTTTACTTGTTTTAGCATGCATTCTACTTAGTGTTTTGAGTCACATGCATGCATAATCATTGTTTTCCTTAGTGTTTTGGTCCAAATTAAAGTCCAGATAGTTTGCATTAGGTCCTAGTAAGTCTTGCATTCATTTGGAGTGTTTTCTAGGTGTTTGGAGACATATTGATGATGTTTGGAGTTATGGAGCATAAGAGAAAGAAGAGTCAATCTGAAGCGTCTGATAGAACTGGCAGGACAAGGGGCCTCCATTCATATTAAGCCTCAATGATCTTCATGCAAGCTGTAGCCAATTGAGTTAGCTGTCAACTGGAGGTACTTTGAGACCATTCGAACATGTATTCTAGGAGATATTGCGGTTTTACCGAAGTTGTATCTGTCTGGCCGCGAGACCAATGCACAGCCCCACCCATCCGGTATTGGTCCAGGGACCTGTACCGGCGCAGTCCACCATCCAGTATCCATCCGGTGTTCCTTTATCCGGCATTGGTCCAGAGACATGTACCGGCCCAGAGCTCTCCTTTTGTGCCGGCTGCTTTCATCTGGCGTACACCTTCTTTCCGTTTGTGCCGGCTAAGCATCCTTCCCCCATCCATCCAGTGTGCCTTCATCCGGTATTGGTCTAGAGACCTGTACTGGCCCAGAGCCTTGTCCTTGTACCGGCTGCCTTCATCCGGTACAGGCCACCAATACAAGTCAAAATACATCCTCGTAGAAACCAGTCGAAGCGACTGAAAGATCAGGACAATCGAAGAACTTACACTAGGATTTAGCTTTGAAAGTTTATATAGAAGTTGTATATAACTGAGTTAGCTGTTTTCTTGAGGTAGTGGCAAGTCATTCTGATCGGTGATTTGAAAGATACATTAGATTTAGCAGGGACATGTATGTCTGGCGTCCAAACGAGTTATGATCAAAGAAGCAATATCAAGCAAAGGCACTCCATACCGACCCTCACCCATCCGGTATGGAGCCCTGATGTGATCACGACCCAGAATTGACCGGGTCAATACCCGGTTTGTCCCGGTTCGCCCAAGACCTCTTTAAATACTCTAAAACATAATTTTCTTATTAAGTCTTCTTCTCCCAAGGGTTGGGCACGACCCAAACTCTCTTTTGAAGGGATTTTGATTGCTCTTCATAACAAATGCCACGCTAGAGAAGATTTCTTCAACTCTATCTTTTATTTATGCAATTTACTTATTTTTTATGTGTCTTTCTCTTTTGTTCTTCATGTTCTTTAGATTTTAGACTTTTTGTTGGATCATGGTTTGCTTGATTTGGATGGTTTAATTATTGATTTGTGTTTCTTATGTTCTTAATCCTTACTTTCTTTCCTTATTTAGTGTCCTTAATACTAGATTTAGCTTGAAAAACTTAAATCTACACCAAAGGGAAAATCATGCACACCAAGTGTTTGATGAAATTCCCAAAGAACAAAATAAGGGATTTACATATCTTGGCTCATGACAATGGATATCTAAGGTGTAATTTGGTTAATAGAACTTGTAATTAATGCTTGTTAATCATCAAATCACAAATGTGAATTTGATTCTTGATTAAGTGATTAACAAAGGGATTATGACAATGAGAGTGGATTAGTCTTGTTTAAGTGTTCTAGGCCTAAGGAATGGCATATATTGTGTGCATTAGTGTCATGAATGATGATGATTTGGATTACATCTTGTTATATCCTTCACATAGGTTGATCTTAAAGCTAGTTTAGATTTAGTGATCAAAATTAGAGCTTAAGCATTTCACGCCCGAGAGGTGTTCGATAAAATGTTTGAACCAAGCCTTTTGTGAGCTTTTCACATCCTAGCCAATGAGAGTGGATGTCTAGGGAGATTAGTTAACTAATTGGAATTGGAGATTAATGTTCATTGATTATCTAATTTCAAACGAGAGTATATGTCAATTAGATGATTAGTGAAGTGATTAGTGCCATGAGAATGGATTAGTCATATTTGTGAATTCCATGTTTAGGATAGTGTTTAATGCAATCTTTGTCATCATTATTTGATTGTTAATCATTCATTTGCTTGTTTAATTCATGGTCCAACATTTTTATCTTTGTTTTCTTTCTTGCATTTGTTTTACTTTCTTAAGTTAAATCATAAAAACCCAAAACATTTGCTCTAGCTTAAGAAGTTCCATGCATTCCTAGTGCATTAATCTTAACCTCTATGGATTGACACCTCTTATGCTACAATGACAAGCATAGAGGAATTGATATGAACTTAACAAAAATCCTCTATCATTGTCCTCAAATTAAAACAAAACAAAATCTCGGAAATATCAAACAAAAATCATAGGAAACTCGAAATCTGGGAGACCATTCTTCTAAACCATAACCAGTGAACTACATCAATCACAATCTCGCCTCGAAAATTCTCACCAAAAGTTTCAGTAACACTAGTCCACGGTATCCATCATACGAAGGCTAAAGTTTTAAAATCGAAAAGTCCGGTCAAGTAGCTCTCTAAATTCATTAAGTGCAAATGTGAAATTCTCATCAAAAGGATCAAACCAAGACAATGGATGCTAGGTATTAAAGATATTTAGAGGTGAGATTAAAAGTGTTTAGGGTTACCATAATTTCACCAGAGGGTGCAAAATATTATGCAAAACAACAAGAGAGGAAGGACCTATTGAGAACCACAATTTCTAGTTACTTCTACTTGCGTAAAAATGTTGCACTTCCTCCTTTCTCCAAAAACAGAAGTTCTCTGAAAAATATGAATTTGAGTTTTTCAAGGCATAACTAGCCTCTCGTCTTTGTTGATTTCACCTCCACCGATCGCGTATAGTCTTCCTCTTTAGTGACTGAAAAACATGTCGTAAAAGGTAAAAGAACGTCATGAATATATGATTCGTTATCTTTTCCTAAACCTGTGATCAGAATATTAATTCAAATTAAAGTCCAAGTATAATAGAACTAGTATATTTCATCCTAAAGAATCTCTAGCTACCGCCTAGTATAGAACCAAATTACGAAAGAGCATGTTACTAGAAAATAGCGTAGAAGCACATTAGTCGGTTATCGTCAATGATTTCTTTTATCATTTTCTCAAAAAGTATTCCTACTTTATTGAAAAACTTGAAAATTTTAAAACAAAGCTCAAAAAATGCAAAATACAAAGACTCATGAAAGAAAAGGTGGTTATTAAGGGATGGAATCCTCCCCCACACTTAAATCACACTGCCCATAGTGTGAAATAAATCGAGCAAGGATGAGAAATACAGTATGTAATAATTGAAAAAGTGTAAGAGAAAAAAAAAACCTTACCCTGAAGTGGTGGGGAATGGATGTGGGAATTCATTGGTCATTGATGGGGGGATGGTAGATGGTGTTGCGGTAATGGGGAATGGATGTGGTGGTGATTCGTAATGGATGGGGATTGATCGCAGATCGAAGTGAATAGACCGAGATCGAGAGGGAGTTGGCCGCGGGTCGAAGGTGCCCGACCGCGACCATTGGGAGCTTCGCCGCGGGTCGGTTGATCGTGACCGCGGCGAATAGGAAGCTGACCGCGGCTCGGGGTGCTCCACCCGCGGCCGGGCATATTTTGCGGTCAAGTCTTTCCTCGCTGTTTTTGCTGGACCGAGTAGTTCCGAACCTTTTTTCCATCTTTTTGTCTTTTTATTTTTTTGATTTTTCGGGTTTTTTTAATTTTTTAAAAAGCTCAAACTAAGAAAAAGAAAATAATAATAGAAAAAGAAAGAAAAACTAAAAATAAGAACGTACATAAAATGGGTTGCCTCCCATTGAGCGCTTTTGTTTAAAAATGTTTAGCTCGACGTTCGTAGCGAGATGGGCTTAGTCGTAGAAGGACAATCACTACAAGAAAACATGCGATTTCCGACGGCAGTTCGTAGCGAGATGGGTTACACTTAAGTACATCAATTGTGTGATTATCATATTTATATATATAAAATAAATTGAAAGGTTTGATTATCATATTTATAGAGTTGGTTTCTAAAACTTGATTATGTAAATTTGGTGAACGATTTTAAAGGGAAAAAAAAGAAAAAAAGATGTTTCCAAATTTATATACTCAGTTTTTATACTATACGTTTCAAGACAATTTTATGGTTTAAAAATTTTTGATAATAAGGGTTACATATTTTGAAGTTGTCTTAAGTCTATGTGAGTTTATGCACGACAATGGATCGTCTGAAGAGTAAAAATAAAATTAGATAATCAGTAACAAATATATATTACAAGTAGAAGTACATATTTTACAATGCAAAGTTTATAAAACTACTCTGAATCCGATGATGAGTAATCTAATTTTCCTGAATCGGAAGTTTCCCCAAATTCGTCAATTTCTCCCTCTGAATCCTCAAATACCCGATCGTTTATATGTATGGTGAAATCAACAACAATGTCGACCTCAAGAGAATACTCGGTTGAACCCGAACCTACAGAGCTTTGTTGGAGGGGTTCATGATCGGACATCCCATGAACCCTACCTCTCGGGTTTATCGATGTGACTGTAATCCACGTGTTTTGCTTGTTTGTCAATTGAGGATAGGGAATATAGCATACCTACACCATGTTATAAAGTCATATAAAAATTTAACCACGGGAATGCAAAAATACTAACAAATAAACGTAAAAGAAAAAAACAAACATGGTCTGCCTGTGAAGCAAGTACGAATGGCTCGTATTTCTGGAGTCGCCTTCTCCTATATAATGATGTAACACCAAATTGGTCGTGTCACACACCGCTTCCTACTAATGGGTCATTCTGATGCGTACAGATTGTAACTAAGTTTCAGGTTTTATATTTATAACCCTAGTTGTCTGCAAGTGCACATATGTGCGTTGTAATACTTAGGGGTCGAACCATAGAGATTTTGTTGTTTAGGTACGAAGAATTCGGATACTTAAATCGAATTGGAACGCAAATAAATTGGAGTTGGTTTTGTATCACTAGAATCGAAACTAGACAGTGGGATAGACGAGGTTGTAATCAGTTAAACTAGACGCTCGGCTTAAGGGTATTCGCAGGGATTCATGGCTGAAAATGATGTAAAAAAATAAATGATAAAGGTAACTAACTATGAAAATTCTTGAACTCGAATCACGAATGTATAATTAGGTCACTACCGTGATCCTAACCACCTATTACCGAGCAACTCAACCAGTAGCTTCCATCTCTGGCCGTGAATGAAGTAACGCATTATTTCGGTTAAGATTCGTCATCACTCACAATACTCTATAAGTAGCTTCCGTCTCTTATAGGGAAATTGCTCGTTTCATTCTAGTTCAAGCAATTAGAAAATACTTCCGTAAAACCAATTCAACCTAGGATTAGACTCTAAGTGAACAAAGAATCATGCATTAATGAATAAGAATAAACGAAGAACTCATAGAAGATTAGAAACCCTAAATCAAACACATCATCGAATTAAACCATGAAATACCCTTTGAAAAATCCTTCTAAACCCAACTCGGGAACTACTCAATCATACTGTAGCAAAACATCATAGAACTAATAAAGTATTGCATAATTAAAGAGGTAAAGTGTGAAGAACGAAGAACACGGGTGAAGACGGAGATCGAATGATGATCCCCTTGCGCATCCTCTCTCTCCTTCGATGTCGCCTCCTTTTCTCTCTCTTTTCTGTCTAAAAACGAGCTCCCCCTTAGATGACCTAACACGAGCTTATATAGCTTCTTTTTCGTCGAGAAATGATTATGATTTTATTAATAAGTGACGGGATTAGCTCGAGCTTTAAAACGGATCTCTGGATCGCAACAGAGGCTCACCGCGGGTGCGTGGTTCCGAACCTTGGCGTAGTGGTGTTTGGCTGCCGGTGGAGCTCCTCTGGCCGCGGCGAGATGGTGCTTGGCCGCGAGTCCAGCTCCTCTGGCCGCGGCGGATTCCCCTCTGAGACAACTTCATCCGCCTTCAGTGCTTCGAGTATATTTGGTGATCCAACCGTTGGAATATCTCCAAACCAATTGCATTTGTTGTGTCCAAATTTGGTGATGATCATACGGTGAAAAGGTCTCCATTAGCTGCAAGACTTCTTGACGGTCCAAGTTTATCCAAATACGTACTTTTGTTCTGAAATGCACTCTTTTATTCCGAGTTACCTGAAACGTCTTCCAAATCTCTAAAATATGAAAATTACTTGAAAACCCTTGAAAACAGAGCTAAAACACCTGCAAAAGAATATGAAAGTGATCCATAAAAATGGTCAAAAATCAGTGTTATCAACTCTCCCAGACTTAGATCTTTTTTTGTCCTCAAACAAAACATAAATCTAAACTCGGAAAGAGGTTTTCGAAAATATAGGAACTAACAAAATTCTAAGCGATAGTCTTTCTAAACCATAACCAACGTAATGAATCAATATATCGGACTTAGTCTAGAAAATTCTTACTAAAGTACTACAACGCTAATCCACGGTATCCTTCATGCGAAATCTAACCACATAGATCCTAACTTTCAGTCAACTAGCTCTTAACATTAATTAAAGATTACGTGATTCTTACCAAAAAATATTAGACAAGACAATTGATGTTAGGCATTTAAGGACAGTTTAGAGGTGGGGCTAAAAGTGTTTCGGGTTACCGTATTTTCTTTGGAGGATGCTAGATATTATGCAAAACAGCAAGAGAGGATGAAGCTATTGGTACCCACAGTTTTCATTCACTCTTTGCTCGCATAAGTGTTGCTGCAAAACCCCTCCTTCGTCGGAACTTTTCTCCCTTTGACAGAACTTTTCTGTCGTTCCCCCGAACTTAGATTTTTCTCCAGGTAATGATTCGAACGACTTCTTACTCCTCACAAATTGAAACATAGTTGACTTGGTAAAAATATAGACTACTCTAAGACTCTTAGGCTTTTATTTCGTTTCCATTTTTTTTTTTTTAAAGGAGAAACGCTTTTAAACGGGAGCCTTAGAGAGTACGGAAATTACCGGTTATAAACGATTCCCAAGGCAACATTTTAGCTTGATTTTTTGATACCTCCACAACTGAATCCGTCTAGTCTTTCGTCTTCTCGAGTGACTGAAAAACTGTGTCGTTCTTCCCTCACCGGCGTTTTTGCACATATCTGCACATATGATAAGAAGAGAGTTGCATGAGGTTTGAACAAAGGTTAAGTTTCGGGTGGAATACCTGCTAAAGATGAACTGGCCATCTAGGAAAACAAATATCGGTAAAAAGGAAAAGGATATACTAGATGTATGACTCATTGTCTCGCCTAAAACAATTGATAAGAAAATTAAACAAAGATTAAGTCCAAATAAAATGAGCTAGTATATCCTGTCAGAAAGAATTTCTAAGGCTCGAAATCCTCTGGGGATGTCGCATTGAAAGCACTCTAGCTACCGCCTAGTCTAGTACTAAACCACAAAAGAGCTAGCACGAGGAAATAGCGTAGAAGCACATAGGTCCATGTTGCTTAAAAAAAATTGAATAAAATTTTAAATCACACTGTCCTCAGTGTGAAATATATTGGGTAAGGACGAATAGATAGATGGATGTAATAATTGAAAAAGTTTAAGGAAAAAGAAAACTTACCTAAAATGGGTTGCCTCCCATTGAGCGCTTTTGTTTAAAGTCGTTTAGCTCGACGTTGTTGCTGATTAAGCTGGTGGTGGATCGATCAAGGTCATTATTTCCCTCTCGTTCTCTTCTTCGTCCGTGAGGTATGGCTTGGCACGCTATCCGTTCACCTTGAATTCTCCACTTTTACCCCAGAGGACAATGGTTCCGTATGGTTTGACTTTCTTTATTATGAAGGGTCTGGACCACCTTGAGCGCAATTTTCCGGGAAAGAGTTTGAGACGGGAATTGAAAAGAAGAATCTTGTCGTTTGCGGCGAAGGATCGATTTATGATTTTCTTATCGTGATACGCCTTTGTCTTTTCTTTGTATATCTTCGAATTTTCATAGGCGTTGTGCCGGAGTAGTTGGAGTAGTCTCCTTTCCCGAGCTGTTTTCATGTTCAGATTTATCTCTTTGATAGCCCATTGTGCTTTGTATTCGAGTTCCACTGGCAGATGACACGCTTTTCCATAAACGAGGTTGAATGGTGTCGTTCCTAAAGGTGTCTTGAATGCCGTTCGGTATGCCCAAAATGCGCCGTCGAGTTTCGTAGACGAAAGCTACTGGTCGAGTAAATAGATTGTAGGACGTAGGTTATATGGTAGTAGACTACGTCATTATTATGTCATGTTCGTGGAGTTATAATCTAGAAACACCGGTTACTAATGAGCTAGGGCCCGTTTGATTGAATCGAGCATACCCCGAGATATTCTTCTCGATCCAGCAACGTTTTAGAATAGTTACAACCGTCTCTAGTAGTATAGTTTAGCAATATATCCCGTAGAAGTAGTCTAGTTATCGATTTCATTAAGTTTGGGTTAGTAGTCGAATTTTTCAGGTATTAGTCTAGTCTTAGAATTTCTTAAGATTAGGTTTAGAGTCTCTTAGTGTTAGATTAGAAATTAAATTCCCCTAGATTAAATTAGCCATCGATTTCCTTAAAAATAGTTTAGTAGAATTTTTCCGTTTTTCGTTCTTTACAATTCTAGTTACAAAAACCCTATAAAAATATATTCGTTCTAGGTTTATTTACTATACAGTGTCTAATGTCTCATAGAACAACACCATCTCCCTGTGGATCGATACCTCAAGTACTACAACACACATATGTGCACTTGCAGGCTTTAAGGTTTATAATTTAAGACCTAAAGTTTCAGAGACGAATCTGATAACGCATCACTCTATCATCATGTCGAGCTGGTTTACGACTCTTCGTTTTGATTTGTGATGGAAAGTATAACTTGGCAAAATGTGAGGTTTCTTCATTGATGCTCTATGCGATAATAGAACCCTCCACTTTGCTCAAATTTTTCACCTTCTTCTTTAGATGAAACATGTACCGTTCGAAACGATACATCCAACGGTACTGAACCGGGCCCCCAAACTCTGCTTCTCGAGGGAGATGAATTGTTAGATGTTCCATAACATCAAAGAAGGAAGGCGGAAATATCTTCTCCAAATTGCAAAAGATTACATGTATATTATTCGCAAGGTTGCGGATACCGTCTGATGTAAGAGAGAGCGAACATATATCTCGAAAAATGCACCAATCCCTGCATAATAAGCATAACAAATGAATAAATAAATACTAAAATATTGTGTAAAGTATTAAAAAAAAATTAATGATTGTAACTGCAATTGCTTCGTGGACATTACGTGGTAGAAGATAAGTAAAGGCAAATGGAAGGAGGCGCTGCATGACAACATGGCAATCATGACTCTTCATCCCGGTAAACTTCCCTTCTCCATGATCAACGCAGTTCCGAAGGTTAGATGCGTATCTGTCCGGTAATCTAACACTATTGGAAATCCAGTAAAAAAAACTAGGCCTTTGAAGGTTCATCAAACCGAAAAGCCAAGACCGGAGGCTTCCCGTTCCTTGTCACATGTAGTGCTCTACGAGATCAAATGTCTGGCAAGTCCAATCTAGACTTCAGATTGTCCTTCGTCTACCCTCTGACATTGAGAACGTGTTCATAATGTTGTCGAAAAAATTCTTCTCAATGGGCATGACATCGAGATTATGCCTCAAAAGATGGTCCTTCCAATAAGGCAAATCCAAGAAAATAATCCTCTTGTGCAAATTATGTACGTTGCCACAACCATTAAGAGGATGATACCCGTTACCACCACAATCAACGGTCCTCTCTGCACCAAAATCTCTGAACTGAGTCAACAAATACTGTCCACCTAACTGAGGAGGTGGACCATCAGGTACTTTCCGGTTCTTCCTAAACAATGTCGTGCTCCGACGATAAGGATGATCGCTTGGTAGGAATCTCCTATGACAATCAAACCAAGATGTTTTGCATTCGTGCTTCAATTGTAAGACATATGTGTTATCTTGCCAGTACGAGCATGATAACCTTCCGTGCATTGTCCATCCTGGTAACATGCCATATGCTGGAAAATCTTTAATGGTCCACATAAGTACCGACCGCATGATGAAATTTTGCTGACAAGAATCATCAAACGCCTCAACACCTAGGTCCCATAATATTGGCAGCTCAAAAATCAATGGCTTCAAAAATAAATCAAGTGATCTATTCGGATGCTCTGGTCCATGAATTCCTACATGCATTCTTTGAATTCATACGTAATTAGGATCGTCTCTGGAATTTGATGAAGCTTGTCCATCCATGATCAAAAATAATTATACGGATCTGAAGAAGACATTTTGGTACGAGAGAAGAAGAAAGTATTTTTTTTTTGTAATTGTAATGAATGAGAGAAGGGGTGGAAACGTTTTTATAGAGAAATTGTGCACGATTTCCGACGGATTGTAATGAATGAGAGAAGGGGTGGAAACAGTTATATTAAAACGGCTACCGACAATTTTCAAATGGCTAAGTAAAGTCTATATTCTTTCAAACGACTACAAAATCCGTTGGAAATCTGTCGAAATATTCTGACGGATTACCGACGGGCACAGATTTCCGACAGATTTCTGAAGTAGTTTATTTTCGTCCGAATTCCGTCGGAAAGACGTCAGAATTTACCGATGGAATTATTGTTGTCGAAAAGTCCATCGGAAATGTCCCTGTTTTCTTGTAGTGAATGTCTTTCGACAAATCTTCTTCGATCTCCTTTTGGGCTCCTCGTCATGCGTATCATCGCTCCATAGTGAGTCGGGATCGAGGTCCTTCAATTTGAGATGCCCTTCTTTCTTGAACTTGAGAAGGACATCATCGTAGAACATATCTTTGTCGATGTTACCAAAGGAAACACGTCGATTTGGCCAATCCATGATGGTTCCGACGGTTGACAAGAAAGGCCATCCTAGGATCATCGATGTAGAATCAACTTTCATCTTCTTTACAATGTAGAAATTGACGGGGGCATGTCATATGCAATCTCCAATCCTTATGGGCATGCCATAGGCGATCCCCTTTTGTGTAACACAAGTTTCATCAGCCATGCTGATTTTTGTTCGGGTACGGTGCACATGCTTAATACCGAGGTGTTTGGCGGTTGATGTTGACATGATGCTAAGGTAGGCTCCGGACTCATAAAGAATATCTTTGAACTCGATTTCTCAGATGTTGCAAGTCATTTGAAACTGCCTTTTGTCTTGAATCTTATGGAAACTTCGAACGGGTTTTCCGTTCATAGCATTCGCGAAAAGGTCTTCTATCTCCGAGACGGATTCTTTGCTTTCACAAAAGTAGTGGCCAATCATGTGGTCCATGCAAGCCCTAGCAAATGTGCTTCCTCGAGGTAGATCGCGAACCACGCTATTGAATTCTTCTAACTTCTCCCAACTATTCTTGTTTGGGTATCCTTTGTGTTTCTCGAGATGAAATTGACGAATAGCATAAGACGTACCATATGGTGTGGATGAGTGCCTTGCTCTCATGAAGTAGGTACGAATGTCCTCTCTACTCTCCATGCTGTAGTGGAAGAAAGCTTGTGACAAACCTTTTCCCACACATCCGGGAAAGATAGGAACATCGAGATTGATTTCACGAAGTTGTTAAATTCGATCAATCTTTCTCGGGATATGCTTTGTGTCTTTGGCTCCTCGGGTAGTGGACTTGCTGGAGGTGTTGTTTCAAAGTCCGAGTAGGACTCACAGTAAGAGTTTGTTGTGTCAAGGCAATAGTAAGAGTCGATATAAGGCATATCGATCTTCATCGGTGGTCTCCTTTGAAGTGGTGTTGAAGAAGAGGATGCAGATTCTTCATGAGGTTGAATCACCTTGTAAGGTGAATATGGGGCTGGTTCCAAGTTTCTTGAGGGCGCATATGAAGTTTGTGTATCTATGGAGAAGGCAGCTTGCTAGACGAGGCATGATCGAGACACAAGGGGTCCAAATAGAGGCGAGAAGGAGCTGGCCGCGGGCAGAGGTGACGCGCCAGCAGTGGAAGGGTGGTTGGTCATGGGCAAAGAGCACGCACCCACGACAAATGGAGGTTTGGCTGCGGGTGGGGGGCTCACGACCACGATGGATGGGCTCCATGGGGGCTTGTCCGTTTGTCGTCTTCTTCGTCTCCTTAGGTGTTTTCTTGTTCTAAAGGATCATTAGGATTTTCTTCTAGGTCAGGGGCAAGAATATCAAGTGTTGCATCATGCTCCTCATGACCTTTAGAAAGTTTCTCCAAACAAGTCTTGGTCGTCTTCCGAGCGTCGGATAGGTGAATCATTGTAGCATTATATTCGAGTACGATGAGGCGAGATTCGATTTCTATAGCTTTGTATTCGAGTATGCTGAGGCGAGATTCAATTTCTTGGAGTTCATCAAAAATCGCTAGTTTCTCTGATTTCTTGCCTCAATTCGCGAATCTCCATGAAGTTTTGAATGATGTCGTATTTTTGATTTGTTTGCTCGTCCTCCATGATTCTCGTCCTTTCTTTGATAGTAGTAGCATCTTTTAGGGTTTGTTCCTCTGGGATTATGACTTGGGCAGAAAGATAATCAAATATCTTGTTGAACTCGGCATAGATTGTGTCTATCTTCTTGTTAATAGCCGCCTCGGTCACGACTTGACAGTCAAGGTATTGATTTAGCATAACGTTGAGTCTCTCCAAACGCATGCTAATGCCTGAGTTGTAAACAAACCGGTCCGAGGGTTGGTGTTGATGATGGCAAGAGTCTTGTCGAGAGTTGACGAACAGAGACGAAAAAGTCTTGTCTAGGGAATAAAGATGCTCGTAGCATCCTCAGGAGCTGCTTTTGCTCGAGCTTGGTAGAAAAAGCTAATCCCTACAATAGGATATCCCGGTCTACGTATGAGCCACATATTTTAAGGAGGGTTGAAAGAAGGGTTACCGTCTCGTAAACGAGGAAGGGTATCGCATGGAAGAAGGATGCATCGTGCCTCCTTTGAAGAAAGTGGCTTGAATATGTAAGCGAAACGTTTGTTCTCATATTGAAGCGATTCTTCATTTCCGAAATAAAAACCACAATGGAAGAGGATCGCGATGATAATGCCTCCGAAGTTGTTGTAAGCATTTCTTTCCTTGCGTTCCTTTGAAGCGTCATGCTTAATAGCGATGAAACGTTTAGCAATGATTGAGCCAAGATTTGCTGTTTCGGGCATGTTCACAAAAGGAGCGGTAAGAATGAAGAACTCATCTCGAAGGACCGAACTATGCTCATTCCGACTGAAAATTATTTGCGCGATCATTCGATAGATGTAGCGGACAGCGGGTGCGTGATTCGTGACTCCTTTGATGAACCGGGGTCGAGAGCTTTGTTAGCAAACTGGTTCCAAATGCCATAAGAAGTGATGTTCCTCGTGAAAGTCTTCTTCTCATCACAAGAAAATCGAAATAGTTCACAAAGATCACTGATGGTTATGGAGTAAGAGTTCTCACCAATAGAGAACGAAAGGATCTCGTTTTTTGCCGTGAAGTTCTGTCCAACGGGATAAGCGAGAGATATGGTACAAAGAAACTCCCTTGTCAACTTTTCATAAGTCAGGTGAGAAAGCTCCATTAAAGTTTGGAATCCGAGCGCATCTAAATACCACTTGATATCATTGCGAAGGCCAAGATGATCAATGGTTTCCCAATTAAAAAAACATCGGGATGATCTTCATGCTGTTTAGACCAGCCATGTAATCGGTATCCTCTCCTATAGCTGGTCCAACGAGTATCATTTATGCACTCAACGTGTTTTCCATTCTTCTATCCCGGCTAGTTCTTGGCTTCTTCGGTTTGCGAACCAGTTTAGGAACTTGCTGCGGTGCAGCCACTCGCTCGACCGTCACGAATCGCGTTTGCGCTTTTTCTAACTCGTCATCCTCATCTCTCAAGTGGTAGCTCAATGTCTCCTCACTATCTTGCACAGCATCTTTTCCATGTCTTCTCCCTTTTTTTATTTTGGGTCATCCTTGTTCGTTGGACTTGAGGAATGATTTCCTCCGGTTCTCGAAGCACCAAAGGTTTGTCGGTTACCTGAGTAAGCCTAGTGGAACGTCGTCGAGAGACATCATCCGTCATTGGAATTTCCTACAAAATGAAAATTCTTGAAAAACACCATTAGTAAACAATTTACTAAAAATCGAGGAAGTTGTCTAAATTCTTAGCATAATAATTTAAGAGCATGATGAGACAATCTAAATCAACAAGAATTGAAAATCAAGATTAAAACCAAATTTTCTCAAAAATATTTGCAATTTTCGGAGTTACTGTTCATGGCATAAATAATTTCATCAAAAACTTGTATCTTAAGTTCTAGAGTGCCAAAAAATCAAGCAAACCCCAAATACATATGATAAAACAATATTAATGAATGCATAAACAACTCATAATTCACCAAAAATGTTTTAAATGAAAACACAATTTTATTTTTGTGTACGTTTAATTCAAGGTGATACAAGTCATAAATCCATCAAAATTGTAAAAACTATGGATAAACAAGTCCAAATAAATGAATTCATTCATAATCTAGCAAGATTTAGCTAAATCCATGGGAAAGTGAAAAATTTCATAAATTGTAATGTTGAGAAAATTGAGTTTAGAGAGAACATACTTTGGATTTTGATGATGAATGAGTAACAGAATGGAAATTCCTTGATTAATTCACTTTAAACCAAACAAATTAAACAAGATCCCCAATTTTTAGGTATTTGGGTTTTGGACTCAAGAACACTCTCTCGAGAACAAAGACATGAGGTTTTGTGTGTTTGATCCAAAAATCCCCTTCCTTAGACTTAAAAATCGTTTTTATGAAGTGGGGAAGGAAAAATCCGGTTTAAATCGGTTTAGGGTCGGTTTGGGAGAAGTTAAACCAAGGAGGGAAGAGAAAATTACTTGGGATCGGGCGGGAGCAAGGCGGGGAAGGGTCGATGCTGGCGGTCGAGGTTTGCCTCAATTAGAGGCTCGAGCTCAGGTCAGGAGGGGTCGGGCCGAAGGTTTCTTGCCATGGGTCTAGTTCTGCCTCATTTTGAGGCGCAATCTCGGGCTGGAACTCTTCTAGGCCGATTTCTTGGACCTCTTCTCGTTTCCTCTCCATTCTTCGTCAAAACCCAATTTTTTGTATTCTCAAAACGTTTTTCAAAAAATTTCTAAAACTGAAAATCAAATAACTAAGCATATAATAGAGTTATAAAAATTAAAATTAAATTAAAAACCATTGTGGGTTGTCTCCCACACAGCGCTTGTTTTAAGTCGTTAGCTCGACTCTTTTTCGGCTTAAACGGAGGATGAATCCACTAAAGGAAGTGAATCTCCTTTATCTTCTTTTGTCTCTTCACTCGGAGGGTCAGGAAAGATTGTGAGCTCCTCAAACTCGCCTCCAATGTATTTTTTTAAGAAAGAACGCCTTCGGGAAATGTTTCAAAGTATTTTCGAGCTTTTTCTTAATGATTTCCTCGTCTTTTACATCCATATCCTTGGGGAGCACGATCTGTTTCTTTGCAAAAGACTTTGGCACATCTTTAGGCTTCAATTTAGTCTCTCCCACGTCCTTTATTACCACAGTAGGTGTCAAGACGGAAAGAATATCCTTGAAGACGCCTTTACGGTCCATTTTCGCCAGTTTGGCCTCTAGCTTTGGTTTCACATGTGGATCTCCTTCCTTGAAATTTTGGAGATCTTTCTTGGTGTCTCCAGGGTCTAATAGATTCCTTTTGTTGATCATCTCAGCCACCTTCGTCGTCTTCAAGAAATCCATTGTCGGATAGAAGACATTCTTGTAATTTTTGCGAAAGAGATCTTTTGGTTCGGAAAATTAATGATTGCATCAGCGGTAGCTAAGAACTGAGATCCAAGTATCAATGGTCTCCACTTATTCCCTTTCATCACCATGACTTGAAAATCAGTAGGGATAAGACTATTTCCTACACGAACTGTCACATTAGGCAAAAATCCATAAGGCGTATCGAACGACGAATCTGCATACTCTATCGTTTGAACTCCGAAAAACCTAGCTTTTTCGCCATTGCCAATGACATGACATTGATGTTAGCTCCTTTATCACACAAATAGTTATAGATTTAAATACGATTGATGGTGCAAGTAATAAGATCATCCCTAGAACGACACAAAGAAGCTGAGATTTGATGAGACAGAGATAGAAGTGATGCGGAATAACATCTGGTTCTGAGAGAGACACAGCGATGAAGATTTTGCACAATAGCAACGAATAGCACAAGAGATAAGAGAGATAGGTGAGAATCGAAAAGATGTTGCATAAGCAACAATCGATCTCAAGAGAGAAGATGAAGAATTTCTGCCGCCAAAGTTTATTTGAGAGAAAAAGAGTTTAATAATTTGATGACCTAATCCAAGGTAAGTTGCAACAATGAGAAATGAAGAGTTTATAAATTAAAACTACAAAAGAAAATGCCCTAAACAGGTGGGCCTTGAATAAAAACGAAAATAAGATAGATGGGCCTTGCTTTATGTCACACGAATTGAGCCTTGCTGGGCTTGAGGAAGATCACAAGATGGGTCGATAAAATTGTGAATCATTTGGCCTCGTTAAAAACCTATCTTCGTAAAACCCAGTGGTACAAAAATGAAGACATGGAAATAGAGCACGCAAATGATTCACAAACCCACCTAGTAATTTCTTTGGGCCTGAATCATAACCGGTGTGGTTAGATGTGTCTTTGAATCGCCAATGCCTTCTTTGATCACGAGCTGCTCTCCTTCCGCTACAAGCTGTCCTACACGTTCATGTTCCGCTACAAGCTCCGGTTCAGGTGGCTTCTTCTTGATGCTGCTTAGTATCACATCATCCTCCCCTAGTTGAAAAGGATTTGTCCTCAAATCTGCCAAGCACAAATCTTAGTTAGAATAGTCAGATTGTAGAGACAACGAATACTTACCTTGCAAGCTTGTTTTGTCGGTTTTGGTAGTTAGCTGTGTTGGAGTTGGGAGTGTTTCATGTTTTCTAGCATCTACAGAGTCAGAATGATCAAATGCCATGAGTTGAGAAGGTTTCTCAGTCTTCATTCCTTCTCCTTGTCCGATTAGAGCTTCCTTGGATACGATTTATTGCTTCTGAAGCAAAACAGTACATGCATGTTTAAACAACAAAGGAGCACGACCATTAGTCTTAAAATTCATGTTAGGTTGAGAAAACTTACCTTTTTCAGCAGTAGTTTGGTTGTTTAGAAGCTCCTTTAGCTCAAGACTCTTGTTTTTGAAGATAAGGCCTACGGATGGATTTTTCAAAGGAAAAACGCAATCTACTTGTCCAAAATGGAATCTGTTGCGATTACTCTCACAAGAGGTGCAGGTGGTTGAAGAAAATCATCTCCTTTAGTTAAAATTTGGTGCCTTTGCTCAGCTCTCATCATTCGTAAATAGTTCACTGTTTTTGGCTTAGAAAGCAAGGATAGGTCGTTCTGATGTTGCTGGTGCTCTTTGCCTTTGATGAGAAGCAATTCCTTTGGATTTTCTCTAGAATATTCATCCATGTAGTCCTGCAAAACAAGGGATCTTCCACTCGGCAGCTCCGATGCATCATTAGATAAACTCAAACGAGTTTTGTTAAACACAGATGTATGACTAAAAGATTGAGACAATAGAGTTCGATGGATGTTACCAGACTTATCAAGGAAGTTTGATTGCTTGTAAGAGTTGTTCTCAGCCTGCTTTCCTTTATTCTTTTGATCTTGGTAAATCTCTAATGGTGTCAATGGCACAAGAGTGTGCTTTCTGCCTTTGAACTCGAAAGAATACTTGTTGGTAGAGCCGTCATGAGTAACGTGTCTATCATACTGTCAGGGCCTTCCCAACAGAATGTGACTTGCTCCCATAGGCAGAACGTCACACAACACTTCATCTTCATATTTCCCAATGGTTATGGGAACCATTACTTGGCTGCTCACACACATTTCACCTTCGTCATTGAGCCAATGCAGATTGTATGGCTTTGGATGCTTTTTTACTGTCATTCTAAGTTTGTTAACCATGTATTCAGTTGCTACGTTGGTGCAACTTCCTCCATCGATTATGAGGCTGCACACCTAGTCCTGCACATGACATCTAGTGTGAAACAGGTTCTCTTTTTGTGCTTCTTCTTCTGTCGTATCTTGCACATTCAATAACTTTTTCATCATCAAGAGATCTCCCTTAGCAGCATACTCTTCATGCTCTTCTTGTGAATCTGAGATCTCTTTTTCATCTTTTGATTCGTACTCACCATTGTCAAAGAGAATCGAAAATCTCTTGTTAGGACATGTACTAGTAATGTGTCCTCTTCCTTGACACTTGAAGCAAATAATTTCACGTGCTCTAGTAGTTGTAGAAGCTTCTGTTTTGACCTTGAAGTCTGAACTGGTAGGGAATAATTTAGGGATCACCTTAGGCTCAGCAATAGCCTTTTCTTCCTTAGTATAGCTCGGCCTAGCAGTAGATGAACCTTCCACAAAAGTTGATCTAGATCCCCCTTCTTTTGACCTGTTGTTCGACCAGAATGGATTTGTGATATATCTCCTATAGATTAGCATAGCTTTGCATTTCTACTCTGTCTTGAATTTCTCGGTTCAGCCCACTTAAGAACCTAGCAATGGTTGCTTCATTATCTTCATCAATATCAGCCTTGATCATTAGAGATTCCATTTCTTAAACATAATCTTCTATGCTGATGTTTCCTTGAGTCAAGCATCTTAGCTTCTGGTGCATCTCGCGGTGATAGTGACTAGGGACAAAACGCTTCCTCATGAGTGCTTTCAACTCATCCCAAGTATCAACAGACGGTTCTCTGTTGCGTTTGCGGCTCGTTGTGATCTGATCCCACCAGTTGATAGCGTAGCCATAGAATTCTGTTGCAGCTAGTTTCACCATCTTGAGGTCTGAATATTCTTGAAAATCATAGATCATCTCGATCTTCTTTTCCCACTCCAGGTACACATCAGGATCATTCTTGCCGTGAAAAGGAGGAATTTTCAGCTTCATGCTTCTCATGTCATCATCAGCACGTTTCCTTGCTCCTCTATCACGCCTTGGACTGCATTGAGAAGAAGTATCATCACCATCGTTGTTTCTGGGCTGTCTTTCCTGGTTAGGACCTCTGCTTGCATTCCTCTCTAGATTTTCCCTCCGATTAGGCTCTCCTTAAAGTTAATCAATTCTCTGATGCAGTTCTTCTCTTTGATGTTTCATCATCTGCTCAAAACGAGCCATCATTGCTGATACAAGACTTTTTGTCTCTAAGAGGTATCAATACCCTCAATACGATGTAGTATGGAGGTTATCAATCCATAATTGGGATTATTCTAATCATTAAGAATGCAAGGCACTTAAAGTAAGTTAAGCTAAACAAGTGTGGTTTGTTGTAAAGTATCCAATTCGAATTAAGCAATGCAATAACTAAACAAGATGTAATTCAAATAACAAAAGCGGAACTAGAGATGAGGTTATTGATATAAGGTGATCCAAGTCCAATTAGTGGTGTTCATTCACTCAAAGAAGCTAATTCCTAGGCAATAGATCTCTAATATTGATTAGTTCTCTTTCAAGCAACTAATCACTATGTTAATTATCAAATCCATTAGCAAATTATCATTTGTGGATTAATAATTAGCAAGCATTAAGAATAATAACAAGATCAACCAAAGATATGCCCTAAACAACTAATCTCTTAGGTTAGGAGCATAAATCTCTTGTCTAGTTTATCAAGGCATTTCATCAACCAAAGATATGCCCTTCTATCTTTTGAGGCTATCTTATTCTTAAGAGTTAGTCTTATGATTTTTTCACAAATCCGATCCCCTTTTTTCTTTCTCTTTTTCTTCTTTTCCATTCCACAATCCATTCTCAAACGTTCACCATGTCTAAAACCGTTTCCCCCAAACTTGAACCAAGAACCGCCATCCTAACTAGCCTATTCCTAGATTTACTCTGAGATGTTGGAGCTAAATCTACATGAGAATTCCCTCTTGTCGCCCTAAACCTAACACGTTTTGCCAAGTTTATTCGAAAGAAAGGCTTTACAATTCACACATTAATAACAATGGCTTGAAAGAAGGCTAAGGTTAGGGTAGGGGAAACCATTCCATTGATGGGATATAGCTATTTGGATAAGCAAAAGTGGTAAAAAGGAGAAAGAATATCCAAGTATGTATAGGTGATCCACGAATTCATTCTAGATTGCACAAACATAATATTTACAAGTCAAATTCATGGTTATCACTTAGATGAGGTTGAATTTAAGTCAAGGTTTGTTTCAATCAAAGCAAGAACAATAAGACGAGATCAAGGCATGGTTCGTTCTTAATTTCTACACGAGATCAAAGCATCAAGTAACTAGCGACAATGGCATTGGACTAGGCTCTTAATAAGGTACTTTACAAGGACAAATCTATCATTGCTCCTAATGCTCATGCAAAGCTACCTTATATGCTATGCATGTAGACTCAATCCAATATGGAATGCACAAAAGTTCAAAAAATTTCAAATTTATTGAAAATGCATGATATGCATGAGACTCAAGGTGCAAAAGGCAAAATAAGAACACCAAAAACGATTTTAGATAACACACAAACTCTCCCCCAAACTTAAATTACACAGTCCCTTGTGTAATAGAAGATTAAGGAAGAGTTAAACAATGCATGAAAGAAGGAAAGAATATATGATTCTAAATGCTATGTATAAAGTTTGGAGTGTTACCTTGGAAAAGGATGGAGGGGACGAGAGGGATCAAGGGATGCCATATTCCATCACCTCATCCTATGCACCTTAGTCCATAAGTACATGCCCATAAGACCATCGAAAACCTACTTGCACTAAGAAAACCCATCAAAAGAAACTACTAACGAAAGAAAAGCATAAAAGGAAATATGTACAAGGATAAGCTTGGGGTGTCTCCCAAGAGAACTTTGTTTAGAGTCACGAAGTTTGTCTTTTGTTACCCTTTTAGGCGGGTGATTGAGGAGCGCGAGCACTCCATGCCGGTTCCTCAAGCTCGAGTTTGAGAGCTTAACTCATTAAACCTTGAGGACCGGCGTGATTTGGCTCCCTAACCTCCGATGTGAGGGTTGCTATGGCCTTGGAAAAAGGCTTGGGACGCGCTCTACATTTGACCTTGTATCCAATCATCCCTTCTTCATGTTTCCATGGGATGAGAGTCACGATCGAAAGTTGGTCTAGCAAGGGTCCAATCCCCTTGAGTATGCTCGGTTTCCTCACCTCGGACCTAGGCTTTGTCCTCTTATTTTCAACCTTAGCACTTTCACCCTCACTCTCCGTTGGGGTGTGAAAGAGGGATCTCAAGATATATCCATCTCAAGCAAGGGCTTCTTCAACCTTTCCAATACTCACTATCGCACAAACGCCCACATACTCAACCTTCCGGGCTTGGGCTTCATTGTCTCCACAAATAATAGTCCCACAAATAGCGGTGGAAGAAGGCATCATTGTGTATAACTTCTTGTCATCCACGTTATTAAGAACAACCCTCTTGTTTTTGAAGTCCAAGGTTGCACCGGTTGTGTTGAGGAATGGAGTCCCAAGGAGTAGAGGGAGCTTTATGTTTGGTGCCATCTCCATTACAACGAAGTCCGTTGGTACAAGACACTTTCCAATCTTTAGAGCAAAGTCTTCAACCATGCCAAGAGGTTTCTTCGTGGAACAGTCTCCAAATGTGAAGGTGGAAGGGTAATCTTTCAAATTATCTATTCCAAGACTTTTGGCCATCTCCAAGGTCATGACATTCACGGTTGAGCCCGAGTCACACAAAGCATCATCAATTTTCAAGCTTCCAAGGGTGCAAGATATTGAGAATTTCCCGGGTTTTCCAAGCTTTGGGAGAGTCTTAGGCTCGATCCTTGTTGTGCTTGGAGGCACTTTCTATTGTGCCTAATTGAGGAAACGACGGGAAATGGAAGTGGAGGCTCATATGGGGGAGGTAAAGTGCGAATGGACTCTCTTTTTGACCCAACAAATATCTCTACGTTTTCCACTCTAGCCACGTCCTTGATGGACTCCTCAACCTTGTTATTCTTTTCTTCAACCAACACCATATCATTCTCATGGCCAAAGGTCATCTCCCCACCTTGTTGCTCAATGTCCTCATTGAGGCTAGAGACTAACCCGAGGAACTCCGCAATTATGTGATCTTGCTCCTCAAGAATTGAAAAGGTGTTGCAAGAGTATTTAGAGGTTAGTATTGCCTTCCCATTTGAAGAGCCTTGAGGATGAATTGAGGAAGGGGAGGCACTACGTTGCTCTATTGATTTCACCCTTGAGCTCAATGCCTCAACCTTGCTATTAAGATCATTGTAAGAGAATATGACCTTGTTAGTAGTTTCCGGTTGGCCCTTGATTAGTTGTTGGAACATAGAGGACAATTCAAGCTCTTGCGGTTTAGACGTAGGTGCTTGACATTGGGGCACAAACCCTTGTTGTTGACCTTGAAAACCGGGTTAGGCTTTTGGTTGGAATCCACTTTGGTTTCCTTGGAATTAGTTCCTTGGGATATACCCTTGTTGGTTGGAGTTAGAAGATTGACTTTGAGATTGGAATTGTTGGTGTGGAACTCCTTGAGCTTGATTAGATTGTTGAGGGTAGAGTTGGTCTTGTGGACTCCTATAGGTTTGGTTGAACCCTTGTCTTTGGAAGTTACCTTGGTTTTCCATGTAGTTCACTTCCTCTTGTGTTTCCACGGCTTCCTCTTGATAGTAAGCTTGCTTGTTCTTGTAGTCACCAATGAAATGGACCCCCTTATGAGATTCTTTTTGAGAGGCAAGAAGCTTATCTATCAAATTTGATTGCTTGTCCAACTTGTCATTAAAGGCTTTCATGTCTTTGGCTCGCTTGTTCTCATCAAAGTCGCTAGTGGTCCTTGTGGCGCGGTCATAGTCGTCGCCATAGGTCCCGTCACTTTGGGCCAATTCTCTACGAGCTCCATTGCTTCCTCAACATCTTTAGCCAAGAAGTTACCGTTAGATGACGTGTCAACTAACATTCGGATCTTAGGCAAGGCACCTCGGTAGATAGTGCTAAGTAGAGAGGCGTTGCTAAAGCCGTGATGAGGGCATTGAGAAGTGTAGCTTCTAAATCTCTCCCAAGCCTCGTTGAAAGACTCAATGGATCATTGTGTGAAGCTTGAGATCTCGTTGCGAAGCTTGGCGGTTCTTGCCGGCGAAAAGAATTTGGCAAGAAACGCACGTTTGCAATCATCCCATGAGGTGATAGATCCTTGGGGTAAGGTCTTTTCCCATTGGTGAGCCTTGTCACCTAAAGAGAACGAGAAGAGACGAAGCTTGAACCCGTCTTTGGATACTCCATTGATCTTTGTGAGACCACATATATGGTCAAATTGGTCCATGTGATCTATAGGATCATCCATTGACAACCCATGGAACTTGTTAGCTTGAACCATGTTTATTAACCCCGGCTTGACCTCAAAGTTGTTGTTTTCCACCGGTGGTGGTTGTATCCCTTGTCGGTTTTGGTGTGCATTTGCCGCATCACCTTCTTCAACGACATGCCTAGCTCTAGGAGGGTGGTTAGGACGGTGATGGTTTCCATTGCCACCACCTCCTTGATTAATGCCGTTTCCATCCCTATTCCCACCGTTCCTTTGGTGGGGAATGGGTTCGTTGTGGAACCACTACAAGAAAAAGGCTTTTCTTAGCGGTTGAATAACGCTATCTAACGATACCATAGCGTTTTAACAAGCGATGTATCATCGCCCGTCATAATAGGTCAGTCACTTTAGATAGCGGTTTTTGACATTGCTATCATGTCTAACGATACGATAGCGTTAAGAAAAGCGCTCTGACATAGCCCGCGATAATAGGTCCGACACTTTCGATAGCGGTTGTTGGTATTGCTATCGTGTCTTCATTTATTCATAGCATTTTTGTAAATTTACTATAGCATTCGAAATATGTAATTGATTCCTGTAATTATTTTAATAGATTGTATTTAAATTATGATTTATTATGATTGTTTTTTGGTTTTTGAATAATTTGACATATTAAAAATAAAATAACATATTTTATTATATTAATATAAAACCATGTTACAAAATGCCTATAATACAAAGTAAAAATACATAATTAAAAGATAAGTTCATACAACTTTTGTATTAAACTTGTAAACTTTCTTCACACTCTTGGACCTCCAAGAGACGAATTTGCTGATTTTTTCTGGTAGTAACCGTTGCCCTCGTTTTGATTATGTTGATTCCATGTTACTGTTTTTCTTTAGTGAACTGTTCAACCTTTTGTGAGGCAATAGCCATTAATCCTTTCATGATCCCCATGTCCTTCCCCGTGTAATGACTTGCGCCAGCTAAATCGAACAAAAACAAAGCCTAACAAAAGATTTCGGTTAAACATATGTACCTTCCGAATAAACACTCATTTCACCTTCGCATAACAAGGATTTCGGATAAGAATATGAAATCGAGAGAGAGAGAGAGAGCTTCGCGGCGCCAGTAGAGATCGGGAGATAGAAGGAGAGAAAGCTTGCCCGAGAGTAACCGCGAGAAAGAAGGAGAGGAAGGAGACTCGCCGCCACTGTTCTCAGACCCCGTCACCTCCGCCGTTGTTGCTCGCCGCCACCGCGAATCACAAGTAAGCGCGTTGTTGCCTCTGTCTCGAAATCGACCAAACCCTAACAATTTGTCTCTGTCATGTGGAGCTGCGGCTGATAGAAAAGTAGAAGGAGATGAAGAGGAGAAGATTTATGGGTGGTGGCTTTAGCTTCTTTAATTGAGTGACTCATAGGAAAGAAGGACTGAGATTATGCCATGTCATCGATCTGAGTGATATCTTCCTATTGGCTCCCATCTATTAAAGATTTATTTGTTTTAGCCATTATTAAAAACTTTGTATATCTTTTTTGGAATTGAAAATTTTTCATTACATTATTAATTTGGAAAAAAAATTTATATCAATGAGGTTCTGTTAAGTTAATTATCAAGTTAATCATATATAATTTTGTAGTTTAGAAAAAAAATTAAAAACAAAAACTATATAAGAGATGTTGTATGATACTAAACTATAGATAAAATGGTTAGTAACTTATCACGAATTTGTAGGGTTTGTAAGTTTCTAATCATTTTGCTATCATTTGCAATCATTTGACTTTCATTTCTAATCATTTTCATTTGTTAATTGGAAACATAACTTAAACCCTAAACCAACATAACCAAAACTATACAATGCCCTACACCCTAAATCAAGACTTAACTCTAATTTTAATAATTTCTGTAAAATATTATATATTTTAATTATTTCGGTAAATCATTATATATTAACATTATATACAAAGAAATTATATCATATACCTTAAACCCTAAATAAAAACCAAACCATTAACCCTATACACTTAAACCAAACCATATACCCTAAACCCTAAATCAAAGATTCACTAACGTTTCTTTTTAATTTTGTATTTGTAATCATTTGTTGTATTTTTAATTAAGAAATAGAAAAATCAAACTCAAGAATCATTTTTAATTAAGAGTTAATTTGGAAATTACATGGAAATTATATTTTAAATCTTAAACTCTATACACTAAATCAAACCCTAAACTCTATAGACTAAATAAAACTCTTGAATTATTCTGTTTTATGTTGTATTTTAAAATTTGTGTTGTATATTTTTAACTTTTTATATTTATTTATTTTGTATAGCAATGACATTTTAAAAATTAAATGTCTTATAAAATTAAAACCATATAACAAAAGTTTTATATTTATTTATTTTGTATAGCAATGATTTATAGAATTAAAACCATGAATTAAAATCATCAAAACAAAATACGTTTTTAAAAAGATTCAAGTGATGACAGAAAAAAACAAAGATTCAAGTGCTTAGAACTTAGAAGCTTAAGCCATGATCACAGACCGAAGCCGAAGCACATCCTTCGAAAAAACAGAATAAAAACAGAATAAGAACATTTGCATATTAAGACAAACACATCGTGTGACAAAACACTTTGCAGGTGATCGATGGTCTTTTCTAGCAAATATTTCAAACTCTGCATTTTGTTTCTAACATCTGATTCTTCTGTTGTTTCCCTTACATCGTGGATGATGTTCTTCATCCTCATGTGGCTTTGTATCTTTGTCTGTCACATAAGATATATTCTTCTCAAGGATTTGGCAAACGAAAGACAGAAATCTCAGAGGAAAACTAAAATCAGAAAAGAGTTACCGACATTCTCTGCAAGTTTCTCCACAAGCGCTAGCATGTAGCTTCTGAATTTGGCTCTTAACAGTACAGTCACTTCACTCAGTCCTCTCCCAAAACACTGCTTTATTGAATTATCAATACAAAATCTGCCTCTATGGTTCCACTTCCTCTTCGTCCTTTCACTTCTTTCATAACACAATACTTAACCTTACACAACCAACAATACTTATCTTTCTCAAACAGACAACAATACCTTCGTCGAAGATCTTGCAGCCAAAAGTTAAGAAATTATCTGCTTTCTAAAATAGACCACAATTGGTATATTGGTTTCACATTAAAATATTAAAGATCTTACTCAGAATACAAAATAGACTTTCCATTATTACAATTTTTTTTTATCTTTTCCTCTGTCTTCAAAAGAATCATGTGTCCATTTTTCGACAAATTCCATAACAGACATTTATAATATTTTCTGATTAGTATATTCTCTCGTATCACAAATTCACAATCTGCAACATGCAAATAATCAACATATGAAATATGAAATCGAGTAGCAAAAACTAATAATTTACCTGCCAAAATTCGTACTACTTTGTTGAATGCTCACAAGTCTCGGCGAGCTTTTTGATGAACCTTAGCTACTTAGCTATCAAAGTGACTAAGTAGCCAACAACTGCAGTGGCAGTTCCAAGCATTCCACCAGAAATGACCTGATGAAACCAAAAGGTATTGACCACAATCAGTCTTTTACTTGTCTTAACATGAAAGCCATTTCTAAGTCCCGATTGATCTGATCTCGACTCAATTTCATTACACACTTACATGTGGAGGGGTATGACCGAGAAGTTCACGCAAAGGTCTGCTTTCAGCGAGCGGATGTTCTGCAGGAAGTTCATACACAATCTGATTGAGTACCTGGAAATGAAGCAGACCAAAACCACTAAACAAAAACACATCTTGTGACACCAAAAGAAAACAATCAAATCAAAACCTCAACTTGATTCCACATCATATATATCAGAGAATTTGATCTCAGTTTTTAAATTACTTTAAAGATTCATTACTCAGATCGGTAAAGGGTAATACTTACCACGCAGAGCTTTCGGCTCACCTGGGAAAAGAGCATTCGAGGCCAAAAAGTCAATTCTGAAACAAAAGAAAGTTAAGATCACGAAATGCTCATGGAATTGCGAAACTGAATGTGGAGATTGAACAAAAGTGAACAGTTTTGAAATCTTTAAACCTGAGAGCATCCAAGACCATGATAACGACGCGATCGCCAACAGCTTTGGAGTTGCCCAAGCCTGAATCGGAGTTTAAATCGTGATTCAGGCCAGGAGAAGCAAGGCAAGGAGAGAAGAGAGACGAGAGACGAGAGACGAGGGATCGAGTGAAGAGACGAAAGAGCAAAAAGGGATTTTTTTTGTGAAAAGCTAAGTTTTTTTATATTTTTTTGTGTTCATATCATTTTTCTTTTCTAAAATTAACTTCGTACAAATTTTTCATTACTTAGGCGGGTAATGAAGTTTTCTTATTCGCGGTTCATCTAAAATGACATTTTATAATTCGTATGTGCTATTACAGAATAATTGGAGAACCAAAAATTCAGCGCGAACACATATTTTTTGCCGCCCAATCTATCATAGCGTTTGTCATTTCATAAACGCTATAAAAAAGTTAGACATAAGTCAACCATAGCAGAAACACATAAACCGCTATCCTGATGTGCTATTAATACCTGATTTTCTTGTAGTGAACATTCTCAAAGTGCTCCATTTCTTCGTTGTCAACTTCCTCTTGCACTCTCACACGGTTCCTTCTTGCTCTTGAACCCCTCTCAAGTTGATCAATATTGTCCCTTGGTTGTATGAGATTGGTATTGCCATGGGAACGGGTATGCATACACATATAGAGAACAAAAGCAATGGCAATTGAAGAAGATTAGTAACTTGGTAGAAAATAATTCTTAAGCTCACTAAGAACCTAAATCTCAATGTTAAAACAAATCCCAATATGGCAACGGCGCCAAATTGATACAAGACTTTTTGGTGTCTAAAGAGGTATCAATACCCTCAATACGATGTAGTATGGAGGTTATCAATCCATAATTGGGATTATTCTAATCATTAAGTAAGTTAAGCTAAACAAGTGTGGTTTGTTGTTAAGTACCCAATTCGAATTAAGCAATGCAATAACTAAACAAGATGTAATTCAAATAACAAAAGTGGAACTAGAGATGAGGTTATTGATATAAGGTGATCCAAGTCCAATTAGTGGTGTTCATTCACTCAAAGAAGCTAATTCCTAGGCAATAGATCTCTAATCTTGATTAGTTCTCTTTCAAGCAACTAATCACTATGTTAATTATTAAATCCATTAGCAAATTATCATTTGTGGATTAAAAATTAGCAAGCATTAAAAATAATAACAAGATCAACCAAATATATGCCTTAAACAACTAATCTCTTAGGTTATGAGCATAAATCTCTTGTCTAGTTCATCAAGGCATTTCATCAAACACTTGGTGTGCATGAAATGCCTTATGATCTAGATCCACTCTTTCAAGCTAGATCTAGCATTAGAGCCACTAGACAAGAAGGAATATAAGATCACCTAACCCTAAACACCACTAATCAAGCCTTATATCACCCTAATCTACCCCATCTCAAGATCCTAAAAGACTACTCAAGCCCCATCAAGAACAACCCAAAATCGATATTGATAGAGGTTGAATCCATGGATGAGTGTTGGATAATCAAGATAGAAAGAAGATAAATGGAAGAGATTGATAGAAATCAACACTAAATTAGGTTTTTAGAGTATTTATAATAAAAAGAGGGGAAAGGGGTCAGCCCGGAACAAACCGGGTGTTGACCCGGTCGGATTTGGGTCAGAAATCGATCCCGGCCGGTGTGCGCCCGGTGTAGTGGGCCGGGACGAGAGGTTTGTTGCCGAGAGGTTGTGGCAGCAGGCAGCTTCAGGCCGGGATAGAAGGCCGGGATTCTCCCTGTCCGAGGGATGGTCTGGCACGGGGCTGGTGTGCCGGATTCGTCTTGCCCGGGACGGTGCTGAGGATTTGTTGCCGAGAGGTGCAGCACCGGGGGGTGTGGAGCCGTGACGATCGTCCGGGATTCTCCCTATCTGAGGGAAGATGCAACACCGGGCAAGGCTGGGCCGGTGCATGGGTCCGGGATTCTCCCTGTCTAAGGGGAACTCTCATGCCGGCTGAGGAAAAGTCTTGTCCCGGGCCGGTGCATGCATCCGGTAACGAAAGAGCTCCTCGGCGAGGCAGAAACGTCTTCAGTAAATCCACGGTAACTCCTTAACCAGATGTCCAAATGGCCTGAATCCAACTCCTGTAGACATATATCTCACTCCTCTACAACTCCTATGCAGAGCGTCAAGGCTGATTCAAATCGGAGGCCCTTCGTCCAGCTACATCTTTCCGGCGTCTCGGATGGGCTTTGCACACCACTTAGGTTCAACTCTCCATCTATTCCCAATTGCCTCCAATCACCTAGGAAATACTCCAAAACATGCAAGAATGCACTAAACCTAATGCAAACACCTAAAACTCTAAATGAGACCTAAATGCAAGACAAGACCATGATTATGCATGTGAATTACACAAAACTCTAAATGAGATGCATGCTAAAACATGCAATATATGAGTATATCAATTGGCTCCATAAACAACTTGTTGTTGTTGCGGTTTTCTCCATCTTCAGCCATTTTGTACCCAAACTTCTATGTGTGCTCTGATACCACGTAATAAGATCCTCCCTAGATCGACACAAAGAATCTGAGATTTGATGAGACAGAGACAGAAGTGATGCGCAATAACTTCTGGTTTTGAGAGAGACACAGCGATGAAGATGTAGCACAGCAGCAACGAATCGCACACGAGATAAGAGATATAGGTGAGAATCGAAAAGATTTTGCATAAGCAACAATCGATCTCAAGAGAGAAGATGAAGAGTTTATGTCGCCAAATTTTATTTCTCCTGCCGAGCCTAGCGTCCAACACCGGACGTGGGGATCGTCATGTGTCAGGCCGGTGCAAGCCTTTCGGCTTCTCGGCTAGGTAGCGGCATCTTCAGTAAAATCGCGGTATATGTCGTACCACACGTCCAAATAGCCTTATTTAACTTCCCCTAGACAGCTAACTCACCCCTATACAACATTTATGAAGGTCACCAAGGCTGATTCAGATCGGAGGGCTGTCGTCCATACATATCTCTCTGCCGTCTCGGATCGACTTCGCATTCCTCTTAGGTCCAAATCTCCAAATATGTCCAACCGCCTCCAATTACCTAGGAAATACTCCAAAACATGCAAGAACACACTAAACCTAATGCAAATGTCCTAATCTCTAATTGATACCTAAATGCAAGACAAGACCATGATTATGCATGCCAATTACACAAAATTCTAAATGAAATGCATGCTAAAACATGCAATATATGAGTATACCAAAGGTCACATAAACAATTTTCGAAAACCAATGTTCCAAGGGTGCACGGTAAAGTGAAACTTCACGGATCACCAAGATTCTTTGGAACCACCTTCTTTTGGATAATAGCACTAGATGCATGAGTTAGAACCACCATGCTTTCCATCTCCTTAGTCCTTTCCTTTATGGAATCCTTGATAAACTTAGCATATTGAGGCACAAAAAGAAAGGCATCCACTAATGGCATAGTGATCTCAACCTTCTCCATTTGCCTATCGAAGACCGCTTTATACATCTCCAATAATGGTTTCTTGAACCGGCCCGTAAATGGTAGCTTGGGCTCGTAAGGTGGTGGAACAAACAATGTTTCTTGGGCTTCTCCTTGATCTTTTCTTGAACCACAACTCCTACACCCTTAGCTTCATTACCCACAAAACCATCTTTAACCACATTGTCTTCGGCTTCAAGATCCCCCCCCCACTTAGATTCTCAATGTCCACATTGATATTTGAAGGACGCTCTCTAGTTGGAAGTACTGTTCCACTCCTAAGTATGATTGCGTTGATGTATTCATTGGGATTAGTTTCGGGCTTGCCCGGGAATGTACCTTGAGGACGAGATGATGAAGATGCTCCCTTGCCCTCAAGTTGCTTGATTTTAGAGATCAATGTCTCAAACTTAGGCGTGATATCATTGTAAGAGCAATCCACTTTGTTATAGATTTCCGCCATCTTCTTACTCATATCCATTGCGCCATTGGCTTGACCCCTGAATGATTTGTTGAAGCATGTTCTTCAAATCGAGGTCCTGAGTCGTAGTGGTGGGGCCTTGGACTTGTGGCGTGAAACCGTGTGGGGGAAATGATTGCTTAGGTTAAAAGCCAGCTTGGTTCCCATGAAAGGTGTTTTTGGAACAAAACCTTGTTGTTGGAGGCTCGAACCTTGGGCTTGGTTAGAGGGTACAAAGGTCTTTTGTTGCACTCCTTGGCCTTGAGAGTTTTGTTGCGGATATACTTGATCTTGAGGGTTATCGACATTGGGGTTTTGATATGAGAAGTTTGGGTGGTTCCTATAGTTGTTGTTGAAACCTTTTTGATATCCTCCTTGTCCACAAACATAATTGACCTCTTCTTGCGCATCGTCACTTTTCCCATCATATTGAAACCCTTTGCTTCCATCATAATCTCCAACAAAGTTGATGGACTCTTGAGAAGGTTGGATAAGCTTGTCCATCTTATCATTTAGAACCCTCATCTCTTTGGTTCTCTTTTGTTCCTCAAAATCACTAGTGCCATCACTTTGAGCAAGGTTTTCCACTAGCTCCATGGATTCATTAACGATTTTAGCTAAGAAGTTACCATTGAAGGCCGTGTCTAGGAGCATTCGTATCTTAGACAAAGCTCCACGGTAGAGAATGCTCAATAGTGAGGCGTTCGAGAATCCATGATGGGGACATTGAGTTGTATAGCTTCGAAAACTTTCCCATGAATCATTGAAGCTCTCATTTCTTCGTTAGGTGAAGCTTGAAATCTCATTTCTCAATTTAGTCGTCCTAGATGGTGATAAGAACTTTGCAAGGAAAGCCATCTTGCATTCATCCCACAAAGTGATAGACCCTTGAGTCAAATTCCTCTCCCATTGGTGTGATGTGTCTCCAAGTGAGAATGGCAATAAGCGGAGTTTGAAACCATCCTCGGAGACTACGTTCGTCTTGGTGAGACCACAAATTCTATCAAATTGATCAAGAAGATCTAAGGGGTCTTCCATGGCAAGACCGTGAATTTTTTTGCTTTGAACCATGTTTATCAAGTCAGCTTTAACCTCAAAATTGTTGTTCTTAACGGGTGGGGCATGAATCCCATGACAGTTTTGGTGTGCATTAGCGGCATCACCCGCGCCAACAACATCTTAAGCACGTGGATGGTGAATTGGTGCACGATCAACCCGTGCTCCTTGACCTTGTTGTTGCACGTTAGAATCATTTCCAACCGGCCATCTCAATCCGTCCTACGTCTACGGGTTGATCTCTTGCTCTTGCTCTCCTTGCTCTAAGAACTCGGTCCAAAAGATGTATATCGTTTATTGGCTCGACTAAGTTGATGTGGCTTCTAGAACGTGTATGCATACACCTATAAGAGAGAGATATCAATAAGAACTGAAAGAGATTAGAAACAAAAAGAAAAAGAAAGCTTAATCTCAAGAAGATCTCAGATCTTAATGTTGAAAGCTAAACCCAATCGGCAAGGGCGCCTAATTGATAGTAGGTTTTTATCGTATCTAGAATCAATTACTCTAGATGCTATGTAGCATAAGAGGTATCGAATCCAAATGAGTTAAGATTCAAGCACTAGGAATGTATAGATTTACTTAATTCAAGAAACACAAGTGGTTTTTGTGTTCAATTCATCAAGTTAATCCAATTCAAAAGTAAACAAACAAGAATTAGCAATACTAAACAAGGTTAATGACAATAAAAAGACGAATCCAAAGATGAGGTTATGGAATTAGAGTGACCTTATAGCTAATATATGATGCTCAAACACACACAATATGCTAATCTCTAGATTGTGATCACTAGATATGACTAATCTTCTCTCAAGTCATTAATCACTTTTCTAATCACCAAATCAAGAACAAACTCACATTTTTGATAAGATGATTAACAAGCATTAATATCAATATTCAAATCAATCAATAAACACCTTAAACAACTACTCTCATAGGTTAAGCATGTTTATCTCTTACTAAGCTCTTTGGGGAATTTCATCAAACACCTTGTGGGTGTGATATTCCCTAAGATCAAGATTAACTCTCTCAAGCCTAATCTAGCATTAAGATCACTTAGCAAGAAGGGAAATCAATAAATCTATTCCTAAGCATCACAAATTAACCATTGGATCATCCTAAATCAACCCCATCCCTAGATTCTAAGAGACTATTCACTAATGATTAAGAACCCTACAAATCTCAGGAAGAACATGTTGAATCCCATGATTAGGTGATTAGATAATTAAGAAATAAGATATAGATGATGGAAATCAATGGATCAAAGCTTAAATTGCATAAATAAAAGAAGATCTCTCTTACAAATCCCTTAGAACTCTTAAAAGGATGTGTTTTTACTTAAGAAAAGATAGATCACAAAGTAATTAGGTCTAGAGAATTTATAAGAGAGGCTGGGCGGACCGGGTCAACCCGTAACAAACCGGGTGTTGACCCGGCCGTGTCCTATGCGACCATGAGTTGAGAAACTTAGATCATTGGCAAAACAAAGACGACCATCTGGTCAATGAGCACAATCGCGCTTGGAGACCACACCTTGTGCGAGACATGGCGGCGGAAGGGCCACTAACCCTGACGCACGAGCTGATTCAAGCAATGATAATGGAGCAGTGAGCTCACGCCAAAGCATATAAGTGAGGAGCCGGTGAAAGAGGTGGAGATGTTGTGGTTCCATAAGATCACTGTGAGAACGAAGATAGAGAGGAATGGACGGTTCCAAGGACACAAAGATTTGTATATTTGCTAGATCACAAAATCCGGCAAGAGGCTGAAAAATAGTTGTCAGTAGGACAAAGATTTGGAGATCTTTCAGACTATGAAGGAGGCTCAGAGGCAAACGAAAGAAGCATAATAAAATGGCGTCAAGAGATCGATTCGTGGAGAGACGTATTTGGAATACCACCCGACGAACCTAACGAGGAAGAATTTGGAACAACACAGAGGATCATCACACACCAAGTGGACAATGAAGGTAGAGCACGATTGGGAATTGTGCTAGGCCTGACTATGGATCTCATTAGGAGAAGAGAGGAGGAAGCCGAAAAACAATCTAGACAAGCGGAGAGAGGATCAAACAGAGAAGAACGGGGGGGGATCGGTGGCAACGCCTTGAGTCTTGGATAAGTCATTTCGGGTGGAACAGACCACCGCCCGAAGAAGTTAACGACGAAACACGCCAAAGGAATGTTCAAAACCAACTAGATGGAAAGTTTAGACGTAGAGTAACTCGTTAGCATATTGAGGAAGAAGATGCAAACGAACCAGAATATCCGGAGGATTACTGGATGAGCGGACGAACTTCAAGTGAAACAAAAGAAGAAGATAAACCAACCGAGTTTGGGCAGACCGAAAGAAGATCAGTTGATGAAGAGTCGAACGCGCAAAGTAATCGCTATGGCAGATTGCCTACGAGAGCGTTGCTAATTGGAGCGCCAGTTCAGTTAACGTATCAAGCACCCTCAAGCAAGGAGCATCAGTGTTACTTTTATGGCCAGACAAGCCATCGCACTTGGCAGTGTCACGCCGCATCAAGCGAAAGACGAATGCGACCACACCTTAACTTGTGTTACATGTGCGGGATAAGAGGTCATGGAGAAGACGAGTGCAAGGAACATAGTTCCACGTCACCCCCTCACCTTCCCACTCGAGATCAGGCGGGCCGTACGGATTGGAAACATCCGGCGACTCAGGCAACTTCGGAAGTTCTGGGTACTCGGGTTTATCTAGGTACCCGATTACGGTCATAATTAGGATAGATAGCAGGGAACCCTTCAACCTTAGATTAGGTCCGAGACTAAGGTACATCGGGGTTCTAATCCATCCTTTAAATGATAATGTAGATATTTGTGCTTGCATGTTATGTGCTTGCTTGAATAAAAGACGCAAGGGAGCCGGTAGGGTTGATCATGCACACGCTTTTAGTGAATGTATAGTCAGGAAGACGAGGCCGGTTCACATGTAAAATAGAAGCTTGAAATGGTTAATATAAAATGAAATTTGAAGTGGTGAAATCATGGATGGTTATATTATAAGTATAATATGAATCAAGGATGATTAAAATTGGGCACTTAGAATTTTGAGCGAATCATCACTATTTTAAGTATACTAGGGGTTGTTGGCCGGGAAAGCAAATGAAAGGTAAAATTTGGATAGGTTATAAGATCACGAACCTAGAAAACCCTAGGAAAGTGATATATCATGGTTTTTACCCTATTTAAGCCATGATATAAGTCCTTTTTATAGAGTCTTTATAGTATTTTGGAGTCTTTTAGAGTCTTTTACAGGTTTAGGTACGTTTGGAGCATTTTGGAGCATTCTGGAGCATATCGAGATGCAGAGTCATGCAGAGACGTCAGAAGTTTGGCATTCGTTTAAGACCTTCCCACCGATAGATTGAGCTCAAATTTGGACACAAGATAGATCAATGAATTAGCTTTCATTTGGAAGTGGTTTGAAGCCATTCCAACGGTGAGATCGAAAGTTATGCCAGTTTTCGTGAAGACTGTCTAGTCTGTCGAGCAGAGGAGTCGACGCATAGGATGAGTATCGACCGATACTACCTAGTATCGATCGATACTGCTCGGGAAAATAGGAAACACGACTTTTTAGAAGCCTAAAGACCCTGCAACTTGGCCCAGAAGACTTTAATACTTACCAGAAAGCCCAGAACGTGTTTTTAGTCTATATTTAGGGTTTTCAGCCACCTGTTTAGGCTATGCTTTTATTTTCTGTGTTTGATTTTACTTTGGTTTTAGAGAGACAAGTCTGAATCTCCCTTCGTCCGAGATCAGATCTCTAAACCCTTCTTTCTATTCTATTGATGATTTATTCAAACATGTTGATTGTTTCATTCTCCATGTCTGAGTAGATCCACCTTAGGTTTAGGGTTTTCTCATAAGGGTTTTCTTTGAATGCTAGGTTAAATATCTTTTAGGATTCACCATCTGAATTATAGTTCTTCGCTTAGGTTGTGTTCATAGCTTGTTCTAGATTAGCTACCTAGAATATAAATCTTAGGATAATTGATTAGGTACGAGAGTGCAATTAATTACCTGATAGAACCTAGGTGAGCAAATTGATTATTCGCAAAGAGATTTGGTTTAATTGATTTGTGAACATATCAAACCTGTTGTTAAAGCTGATTTAGACTTTAGGATTCGCAAAGAGATTTGGAATTCCTAGGATTTAGATTTAGATAGTTTTCGCAACGAGAGTTGGTTAGCTATATTTTAGTGATTTGAGTTCAAGAACTGCGCTAAATCTGAATCCTGTTAGTTAGTTAGTCTGCATTCACTGATTTTCTGAGAAAAACCCTGAGCCTATATTTCCCAATTGATTTACATCTCGTTTAATTTCTGCACTGTTTTTAATTACATCTATCTGGCTTAGCGTAATTCGACACTTCATAATTTATTGTGTGATCTCTGTGAGTCTTTGTGGTTCGACCCCTACACTTACTACAACAACTGCTTTAGTATCTTAGGGTATTAAATTGAGCATATCAATTTAGTTGATATATCATGGTTTTTACCCTATTTAAGCCATGATATAAGTCCTTTTTATAGAGTCTTTAAGTCTTTTAGAGTCTTTTACAGGTTTAGGTACGTTTGGAGCATTTTGGAGCATTCTGGAGCATATCGAGATGCAGAGTCATGCAGAGACGTCAGAAGTTTGGCATTCGTTTAAGACCTTCCCACCGATAGATTGAGCTCAAATTTGGACACAAGATAGATCAATGAATTAGCTTTCATTTGGAAGTGGTTTGAAGCCATTCCAACGGTGAGATCGAAAGTTATGCCAGGTTTCGTGAAGACTGTCTAGTCTGTCGAGCAGAGGAGTCGACGCATAGGATGAGTATCGACCGATACTACCTAGTATCGATCGATACTGCTCGGGAAAATAGGAAACACGACTTTTTAGAAGCCTAAAGACCCTGCAACTTGGCCCAGAAGACTTTAATACTTACCAGAAAGCCCAGAACGTGTTTTTAGTCTATATTTAGGGTTTTCAGCCACCTGTTTAGGCTATGCTTTTATTTTCTGTGTTTGATTTTACTTTGGTTTTAGAGAGACAAGTCTGAATCTCCCTTCGTCCGAGATCAGATCTCTAAACCCTTCTTTCTATTCTATTGATGATTTATTCAAACATGTTGATTGTTTCATTCTCCATGTCTGAGTAGATCCACCTTAGGTTTAGGGTTTTCTCATAAGGGTTTTCTTTGAATGCTAGGTTAAATATCTTTTAGGATTCACCATCTGAATTATAGTTCTTCGCTTAGGTTGTGTTCATAGCTTGTTCTAGATTAGCTACCTAGAATATAAATCTTAGGATAATTGATTAGGTACGAGAGTGCAATTAATTACCTGATAGAACCTAGGTGAGCAAATTGATTATTCGCAAAGAGATTTGGTTTAATTGATTTGTGAACATATCAAACCTGTTGTTAAAGCTGATTTAGACTTTAGGATTCGCAAAGAGATTTGGAATTCCTAGGATTTAGATTTAGATAGTTTTCGCAACGAGAGTTGGTTAGCTATATTTTAGTGATTTGAGTTCAAGAACTGCGCTAAATCTGAATCCTGTTAGTTAGTTAGTCTGCATTCACTGATTTTCTGAGAAAAACCCTGAGCCTATATTTCCCAATTGATTTACATCTCGTTTAATTTCTGCACTGTTTTTAATTACATCTATCTGGCTTAGCGTAATTCGACACTTCATAATTTATTGTGTGATCTCTGTGAGTCTTTGTGGTTCGACCCCTACACTTACTACAACAACTGCTTTAGTATCTTAGGGTATTAAATTGAGCATATCAATTTAGTTGATATATCATGGTTTTTACCCTATTTAAGCCATGATATAAGTCCTTTTTATAGAGTCTTTAAGTCTTTTAGAGTCTTTTACAGGTTTAGGTACGTTTGGAGCATTTTGGAGCATTCTGGAGCATATCGAGATGCAGAGTCATGCAGAGACGTCAGAAGTTTGGCATTCGTTTAAGACCTTCCCACCGATAGATTGAGCTCAAATTTGGACACAAGATAGATCAATGAATTAGCTTTCATTTGGAAGTGGTTTGAAGCCATTCCAACGGTGAGATCGAAAGTTATGCCAGGTTTCGTGAAGACTGTCTAGTCTGTCGAGCAGAGGAGTCGACGCATAGGATGAGTATCGACCGATACTACCTAGTATCGATCGATACTGCTCGGGAAAATAGGAAACACGACTTTTTAGAAGCCTAAAGACCCTGCAACTTGGCCCAGAAGACTTTAATACTTACCAGAAAGCCCAGAACGTGTTTTTAGTCTATATTTAGGGTTTTCAGCCACCTGTTTAGGCTATGCTTTTATTTTCTGTGTTTGATTTTACTTTGGTTTTAGAGAGACAAGTCTGAATCTCCCTTCGTCCGAGATCAGATCTCTAAACCCTTCTTTCTATTCTATTGATGATTTATTCAAACATGTTGATTGTTTCATTCTCCATGTCTGAGTAGATCCACCTTAGGTTTAGGGTTTTCTCATAAGGGTTTTCTTTGAATGCTAGGTTAAATATCTTTTAGGATTCACCATCTGAATTATAGTTCTTCGCTTAGGTTGTGTTCATAGCTTGTTCTAGATTAGCTACCTAGAATATAAATCTTAGGATAATTGATTAGGTACGAGAGTGCAATTAATTACCTGATAGAACCTAGGTGAGCAAATTGATTATTCGCAAAGAGATTTGGTTTAATTGATTTGTGAACATATCAAACCTGTTGTTAAAGCTGATTTAGACTTTAGGATTCGCAAAGAGATTTGGAATTCCTAGGATTTAGATTTAGATAGTTTTCGCAACGAGAGTTGGTTAGCTATATTTTAGTGATTTGAGTTCAAGAACTGCGCTAAATCTGAATCCTGTTAGTTAGTTAGTCTGCATTCACTGATTTTCTGAGAAAAACCCTGAGCCTATATTTCCCAATTGATTTACATCTCGTTTAATTTCTGCACTGTTTTTAATTACATCTATCTGGCTTAGCGTAATTCGACACTTCATAATTTATTGTGTGATCTCTGTGAGTCTTTGTGGTTCGACCCCTACACTTACTACAACAACTGCTTTAGTATCTTAGGGTATTAAATTGAGCATATCAATTTAGTTGATATATCATGGTTTTTACCCTATTTAAGCCATGATATAAGTCCTTTTTATAGAGTCTTTAAGTCTTTTAGAGTCTTTTACAGGTTTAGGTACGTTTGGAGCATTTTGGAGCATTCTGGAGCATATCGAGATGCAGAGTCATGCAGAGACGTCAGAAGTTTGGCATTCGTTTAAGACCTTCCCACCGATAGATTGAGCTCAAATTTGGACACAAGATAGATCAATGAATTAGCTTTCATTTGGAAGTGGTTTGAAGCCATTCCAACGGTGAGATCGAAAGTTATGCCAGGTTTCGTGAAGACTGTCTAGTCTGTCGAGCAGAGGAGTCGACGCATAGGATGAGTATCGACCGATACTACCTAGTATCGATCGATACTGCTCGGGAAAATAGGAAACACGACTTTTTAGAAGCCTAAAGACCCTGCAACTTGGCCCAGAAGACTTTAATACTTACCAGAAAGCCCAGAACGTGTTTTTAGTCTATATTTAGGGTTTTCAGCCACCTGTTTAGGCTATGCTTTTATTTTCTGTGTTTGATTTTACTTTGGTTTTAGAGAGACAAGTCTGAATCTCCCTTCGTCCGAGATCAGATCTCTAAACCCTTCTTTCTATTCTATTGATGATTTATTCAAACATGTTGATTGTTTCATTCTCCATGTCTGAGTAGATCCACCTTAGGTTTAGGGTTTTCTCATAAGGGTTTTCTTTGAATGCTAGGTTAAATATCTTTTAGGATTCACCATCTGAATTATAGTTCTTCGCTTAGGTTGTGTTCATAGCTTGTTCTAGATTAGCTACCTAGAATATAAATCTTAGGATAATTGATTAGGTACGAGAGTGCAATTAATTACCTGATAGAACCTAGGTGAGCAAATTGATTATTCGCAAAGAGATTTGGTTTAATTGATTTGTGAACATATCAAACCTGTTGTTAAAGCTGATTTAGACTTTAGGATTCGCAAAGAGATTTGGAATTCCTAGGATTTAGATTTAGATAGTTTTCGCAACGAGAGTTGGTTAGCTATATTTTAGTGATTTGAGTTCAAGAACTGCGCTAAATCTGAATCCTGTTAGTTAGTTAGTCTGCATTCACTGATTTTCTGAGAAAAACCCTGAGCCTATATTTCCCAATTGATTTACATCTCGTTTAATTTCTGCACTGTTTTTAATTACATCTATCTGGCTTAGCGTAATTCGACACTTCATAATTTATTGTGTGATCTCTGTGAGTCTTTGTGGTTCGACCCCTACACTTACTACAACAACTGCTTTAGTATCTTAGGGTATTAAATTGAGCATATCAATTTAGTTGATATATCATGGTTTTTACCCTATTTAAGCCATGATATAAGTCCTTTTTATAGAGTCTTTAAGTCTTTTAGAGTCTTTTACAGGTTTAGGTACGTTTGGAGCATTTTGGAGCATTCTGGAGCATATCGAGATGCAGAGTCATGCAGAGACGTCAGAAGTTTGGCATTCGTTTAAGACCTTCCCACCGATAGATTGAGCTCAAATTTGGACACAAGATAGATCAATGAATTAGCTTTCATTTGGAAGTGGTTTGAAGCCATTCCAACGGTGAGATCGAAAGTTATGCCAGGTTTCGTGAAGACTGTCTAGTCTGTCGAGCAGAGGAGTCGACGCATAGGATGAGTATCGACCGATACTACCTAGTATCGATCGATACTGCTCGGGAAAATAGGAAACACGACTTTTTAGAAGCCTAAAGACCCTGCAACTTGGCCCAGAAGACTTTAATACTTACCAGAAAGCCCAGAACGTGTTTTTAGTCTATATTTAGGGTTTTCAGCCACCTGTTTAGGCTATGCTTTTATTTTCTGTGTTTGATTTTACTTTGGTTTTAGAGAGACAAGTCTGAATCTCCCTTCGTCCGAGATCAGATCTCTAAACCCTTCTTTCTATTCTATTGATGATTTATTCAAACATGTTGATTGTTTCATTCTCCATGTCTGAGTAGATCCACCTTAGGTTTAGGGTTTTCTCATAAGGGTTTTCTTTGAATGCTAGGTTAAATATCTTTTAGGATTCACCATCTGAATTATAGTTCTTCGCTTAGGTTGTGTTCATAGCTTGTTCTAGATTAGCTACCTAGAATATAAATCTTAGGATAATTGATTAGGTACGAGAGTGCAATTAATTACCTGATAGAACCTAGGTGAGCAAATTGATTATTCGCAAAGAGATTTGGTTTAATTGATTTGTGAACATATCAAACCTGTTGTTAAAGCTGATTTAGACTTTAGGATTCGCAAAGAGATTTGGAATTCCTAGGATTTAGATTTAGATAGTTTTCGCAACGAGAGTTGGTTAGCTATATTTTAGTGATTTGAGTTCAAGAACTGCGCTAAATCTGAATCCTGTTAGTTAGTTAGTCTGCATTCACTGATTTTCTGAGAAAAACCCTGAGCCTATATTTCCCAATTGATTTACATCTCGTTTAATTTCTGCACTGTTTTTAATTACATCTATCTGGCTTAGCGTAATTCGACACTTCATAATTTATTGTGTGATCTCTGTGAGTCTTTGTGGTTCGACCCCTACACTTACTACAACAACTGCTTTAGTATCTTAGGGTATTAAATTGAGCATATCAATTTAGTTGATATATCATGGTTTTTACCCTATTTAAGCCATGATATAAGTCCTTTTTATAGAGTCTTTAAGTCTTTTAGAGTCTTTTACAGGTTTAGGTACGTTTGGAGCATTTTGGAGCATTCTGGAGCATATCGAGATGCAGAGTCATGCAGAGACGTCAGAAGTTTGGCATTCGTTTAAGACCTTCCCACCGATAGATTGAGCTCAAATTTGGACACAAGATAGATCAATGAATTAGCTTTCATTTGGAAGTGGTTTGAAGCCATTCCAACGGTGAGATCGAAAGTTATGCCAGGTTTCGTGAAGACTGTCTAGTCTGTCGAGCAGAGGAGTCGACGCATAGGATGAGTATCGACCGATACTACCTAGTATCGATCGATACTGCTCGGGAAAATAGGAAACACGACTTTTTAGAAGCCTAAAGACCCTGCAACTTGGCCCAGAAGACTTTAATACTTACCAGAAAGCCCAGAACGTGTTTTTAGTCTATATTTAGGGTTTTCAGCCACCTGTTTAGGCTATGCTTTTATTTTCTGTGTTTGATTTTACTTTGGTTTTAGAGAGACAAGTCTGAATCTCCCTTCGTCCGAGATCAGATCTCTAAACCCTTCTTTCTATTCTATTGATGATTTATTCAAACATGTTGATTGTTTCATTCTCCATGTCTGAGTAGATCCACCTTAGGTTTAGGGTTTTCTCATAAGGGTTTTCTTTGAATGCTAGGTTAAATATCTTTTAGGATTCACCATCTGAATTATAGTTCTTCGCTTAGGTTGTGTTCATAGCTTGTTCTAGATTAGCTACCTAGAATATAAATCTTAGGATAATTGATTAGGTACGAGAGTGCAATTAATTACCTGATAGAACCTAGGTGAGCAAATTGATTATTCGCAAAGAGATTTGGTTTAATTGATTTGTGAACATATCAAACCTGTTGTTAAAGCTGATTTAGACTTTAGGATTCGCAAAGAGATTTGGAATTCCTAGGATTTAGATTTAGATAGTTTTCGCAACGAGAGTTGGTTAGCTATATTTTAGTGATTTGAGTTCAAGAACTGCGCTAAATCTGAATCCTGTTAGTTAGTTAGTCTGCATTCACTGATTTTCTGAGAAAAACCCTGAGCCTATATTTCCCAATTGATTTACATCTCGTTTAATTTCTGCACTGTTTTTAATTACATCTATCTGGCTTAGCGTAATTCGACACTTCATAATTTATTGTGTGATCTCTGTGAGTCTTTGTGGTTCGACCCCTACACTTACTACAACAACTGCTTTAGTATCTTAGGGTATTAAATTGAGCATATCAATTTAGTTGATATATCATGGTTTTTACCCTATTTAAGCCATGATATAAGTCCTTTTTATAGAGTCTTTAAGTCTTTTAGAGTCTTTTACAGGTTTAGGTACGTTTGGAGCATTTTGGAGCATTCTGGAGCATATCGAGATGCAGAGTCATGCAGAGACGTCAGAAGTTTGGCATTCGTTTAAGACCTTCCCACCGATAGATTGAGCTCAAATTTGGACACAAGATAGATCAATGAATTAGCTTTCATTTGGAAGTGGTTTGAAGCCATTCCAACGGTGAGATCGAAAGTTATGCCAGGTTTCGTGAAGACTGTCTAGTCTGTCGAGCAGAGGAGTCGACGCATAGGATGAGTATCGACCGATACTACCTAGTATCGATCGATACTGCTCGGGAAAATAGGAAACACGACTTTTTAGAAGCCTAAAGACCCTGCAACTTGGCCCAGAAGACTTTAATACTTACCAGAAAGCCCAGAACGTGTTTTTAGTCTATATTTAGGGTTTTCAGCCACCTGTTTAGGCTATGCTTTTATTTTCTGTGTTTGATTTTACTTTGGTTTTAGAGAGACAAGTCTGAATCTCCCTTCGTCCGAGATCAGATCTCTAAACCCTTCTTTCTATTCTATTGATGATTTATTCAAACATGTTGATTGTTTCATTCTCCATGTCTGAGTAGATCCACCTTAGGTTTAGGGTTTTCTCATAAGGGTTTTCTTTGAATGCTAGGTTAAATATCTTTTAGGATTCACCATCTGAATTATAGTTCTTCGCTTAGGTTGTGTTCATAGCTTGTTCTAGATTAGCTACCTAGAATATAAATCTTAGGATAATTGATTAGGTACGAGAGTGCAATTAATTACCTGATAGAACCTAGGTGAGCAAATTGATTATTCGCAAAGAGATTTGGTTTAATTGATTTGTGAACATATCAAACCTGTTGTTAAAGCTGATTTAGACTTTAGGATTCGCAAAGAGATTTGGAATTCCTAGGATTTAGATTTAGATAGTTTTCGCAACGAGAGTTGGTTAGCTATATTTTAGTGATTTGAGTTCAAGAACTGCGCTAAATCTGAATCCTGTTAGTTAGTTAGTCTGCATTCACTGATTTTCTGAGAAAAACCCTGAGCCTATATTTCCCAATTGATTTACATCTCGTTTAATTTCTGCACTGTTTTTAATTACATCTATCTGGCTTAGCGTAATTCGACACTTCATAATTTATTGTGTGATCTCTGTGAGTCTTTGTGGTTCGACCCCTACACTTACTACAACAACTGCTTTAGTATCTTAGGGTATTAAATTGAGCATATCAATTTAGTTGATATATCATGGTTTTTACCCTATTTAAGCCATGATATAAGTCCTTTTTATAGAGTCTTTAAGTCTTTTAGAGTCTTTTACAGGTTTAGGTACGTTTGGAGCATTTTGGAGCATTCTGGAGCATATCGAGATGCAGAGTCATGCAGAGACGTCAGAAGTTTGGCATTCGTTTAAGACCTTCCCACCGATAGATTGAGCTCAAATTTGGACACAAGATAGATCAATGAATTAGCTTTCATTTGGAAGTGGTTTGAAGCCATTCCAACGGTGAGATCGAAAGTTATGCCAGGTTTCGTGAAGACTGTCTAGTCTGTCGAGCAGAGGAGTCGACGCATAGGATGAGTATCGACCGATACTACCTAGTATCGATCGATACTGCTCGGGAAAATAGGAAACACGACTTTTTAGAAGCCTAAAGACCCTGCAACTTGGCCCAGAAGACTTTAATACTTACCAGAAAGCCCAGAACGTGTTTTTAGTCTATATTTAGGGTTTTCAGCCACCTGTTTAGGCTATGCTTTTATTTTCTGTGTTTGATTTTACTTTGGTTTTAGAGAGACAAGTCTGAATCTCCCTTCGTCCGAGATCAGATCTCTAAACCCTTCTTTCTATTCTATTGATGATTTATTCAAACATGTTGATTGTTTCATTCTCCATGTCTGAGTAGATCCACCTTAGGTTTAGGGTTTTCTCATAAGGGTTTTCTTTGAATGCTAGGTTAAATATCTTTTAGGATTCACCATCTGAATTATAGTTCTTCGCTTAGGTTGTGTTCATAGCTTGTTCTAGATTAGCTACCTAGAATATAAATCTTAGGATAATTGATTAGGTACGAGAGTGCAATTAATTACCTGATAGAACCTAGGTGAGCAAATTGATTATTCGCAAAGAGATTTGGTTTAATTGATTTGTGAACATATCAAACCTGTTGTTAAAGCTGATTTAGACTTTAGGATTCGCAAAGAGATTTGGAATTCCTAGGATTTAGATTTAGATAGTTTTCGCAACGAGAGTTGGTTAGCTATATTTTAGTGATTTGAGTTCAAGAACTGCGCTAAATCTGAATCCTGTTAGTTAGTTAGTCTGCATTCACTGATTTTCTGAGAAAAACCCTGAGCCTATATTTCCCAATTGATTTACATCTCGTTTAATTTCTGCACTGTTTTTAATTACATCTATCTGGCTTAGCGTAATTCGACACTTCATAATTTATTGTGTGATCTCTGTGAGTCTTTGTGGTTCGACCCCTACACTTACTACAACAACTGCTTTAGTATCTTAGGGTATTAAATTGAGCATATCAATTTAGTTGATATATCATGGTTTTTACCCTATTTAAGCCATGATATAAGTCCTTTTTATAGAGTCTTTAAGTCTTTTAGAGTCTTTTACAGGTTTAGGTACGTTTGGAGCATTTTGGAGCATTCTGGAGCATATCGAGATGCAGAGTCATGCAGAGACGTCAGAAGTTTGGCATTCGTTTAAGACCTTCCCACCGATAGATTGAGCTCAAATTTGGACACAAGATAGATCAATGAATTAGCTTTCATTTGGAAGTGGTTTGAAGCCATTCCAACGGTGAGATCGAAAGTTATGCCAGGTTTCGTGAAGACTGTCTAGTCTGTCGAGCAGAGGAGTCGACGCATAGGATGAGTATCGACCGATACTACCTAGTATCGATCGATACTGCTCGGGAAAATAGGAAACACGACTTTTTAGAAGCCTAAAGACCCTGCAACTTGGCCCAGAAGACTTTAATACTTACCAGAAAGCCCAGAACGTGTTTTTAGTCTATATTTAGGGTTTTCAGCCACCTGTTTAGGCTATGCTTTTATTTTCTGTGTTTGATTTTACTTTGGTTTTAGAGAGACAAGTCTGAATCTCCCTTCGTCCGAGATCAGATCTCTAAACCCTTCTTTCTATTCTATTGATGATTTATTCAAACATGTTGATTGTTTCATTCTCCATGTCTGAGTAGATCCACCTTAGGTTTAGGGTTTTCTCATAAGGGTTTTCTTTGAATGCTAGGTTAAATATCTTTTAGGATTCACCATCTGAATTATAGTTCTTCGCTTAGGTTGTGTTCATAGCTTGTTCTAGATTAGCTACCTAGAATATAAATCTTAGGATAATTGATTAGGTACGAGAGTGCAATTAATTACCTGATAGAACCTAGGTGAGCAAATTGATTATTCGCAAAGAGATTTGGTTTAATTGATTTGTGAACATATCAAACCTGTTGTTAAAGCTGATTTAGACTTTAGGATTCGCAAAGAGATTTGGAATTCCTAGGATTTAGATTTAGATAGTTTTCGCAACGAGAGTTGGTTAGCTATATTTTAGTGATTTGAGTTCAAGAACTGCGCTAAATCTGAATCCTGTTAGTTAGTTAGTCTGCATTCACTGATTTTCTGAGAAAAACCCTGAGCCTATATTTCCCAATTGATTTACATCTCGTTTAATTTCTGCACTGTTTTTAATTACATCTATCTGGCTTAGCGTAATTCGACACTTCATAATTTATTGTGTGATCTCTGTGAGTCTTTGTGGTTCGACCCCTACACTTACTACAACAACTGCTTTAGTATCTTAGGGTATTAAATTGAGCATATCAATTTAGTTGATATATCATGGTTTTTACCCTATTTAAGCCATGATATAAGTCCTTTTTATAGAGTCTTTAAGTCTTTTAGAGTCTTTTACAGGTTTAGGTACGTTTGGAGCATTTTGGAGCATTCTGGAGCATATCGAGATGCAGAGTCATGCAGAGACGTCAGAAGTTTGGCATTCGTTTAAGACCTTCCCACCGATAGATTGAGCTCAAATTTGGACACAAGATAGATCAATGAATTAGCTTTCATTTGGAAGTGGTTTGAAGCCATTCCAACGGTGAGATCGAAAGTTATGCCAGGTTTCGTGAAGACTGTCTAGTCTGTCGAGCAGAGGAGTCGACGCATAGGATGAGTATCGACCGATACTACCTAGTATCGATCGATACTGCTCGGGAAAATAGGAAACACGACTTTTTAGAAGCCTAAAGACCCTGCAACTTGGCCCAGAAGACTTTAATACTTACCAGAAAGCCCAGAACGTGTTTTTAGTCTATATTTAGGGTTTTCAGCCACCTGTTTAGGCTATGCTTTTATTTTCTGTGTTTGATTTTACTTTGGTTTTAGAGAGACAAGTCTGAATCTCCCTTCGTCCGAGATCAGATCTCTAAACCCTTCTTTCTATTCTATTGATGATTTATTCAAACATGTTGATTGTTTCATTCTCCATGTCTGAGTAGATCCACCTTAGGTTTAGGGTTTTCTCATAAGGGTTTTCTTTGAATGCTAGGTTAAATATCTTTTAGGATTCACCATCTGAATTATAGTTCTTCGCTTAGGTTGTGTTCATAGCTTGTTCTAGATTAGCTACCTAGAATATAAATCTTAGGATAATTGATTAGGTACGAGAGTGCAATTAATTACCTGATAGAACCTAGGTGAGCAAATTGATTATTCGCAAAGAGATTTGGTTTAATTGATTTGTGAACATATCAAACCTGTTGTTAAAGCTGATTTAGACTTTAGGATTCGCAAAGAGATTTGGAATTCCTAGGATTTAGATTTAGATAGTTTTCGCAACGAGAGTTGGTTAGCTATATTTTAGTGATTTGAGTTCAAGAACTGCGCTAAATCTGAATCCTGTTAGTTAGTTAGTCTGCATTCACTGATTTTCTGAGAAAAACCCTGAGCCTATATTTCCCAATTGATTTACATCTCGTTTAATTTCTGCACTGTTTTTAATTACATCTATCTGGCTTAGCGTAATTCGACACTTCATAATTTATTGTGTGATCTCTGTGAGTCTTTGTGGTTCGACCCCTACACTTACTACAACAACTGCTTTAGTATCTTAGGGTATTAAATTGAGCATATCAATTTAGTTGATATATCATGGTTTTTACCCTATTTAAGCCATGATATAAGTCCTTTTTATAGAGTCTTTAAGTCTTTTAGAGTCTTTTACAGGTTTAGGTACGTTTGGAGCATTTTGGAGCATTCTGGAGCATATCGAGATGCAGAGTCATGCAGAGACGTCAGAAGTTTGGCATTCGTTTAAGACCTTCCCACCGATAGATTGAGCTCAAATTTGGACACAAGATAGATCAATGAATTAGCTTTCATTTGGAAGTGGTTTGAAGCCATTCCAACGGTGAGATCGAAAGTTATGCCAGTTTTCGTGAAGACTGTCTAGTCTGTCGAGCAGAGGAGTCGACGCATAGGATGAGTATCGACCGATACTACCTAGTATCGATCGATACTGCTCGGGAAAATAGGAAACACGACTTTTTAGAAGCCTAAAGACCCTGCAACTTGGCCCAGAAGACTTTAATACTTACCAGAAAGCCCAGAACGTGTTTTTAGTCTATATTTAGGGTTTTCAGCCACCTGTTTAGGCTATGCTTTTATTTTCTGTGTTTGATTTTACTTTGGTTTTAGAGAGACAAGTCTGAATCTCCCTTCGTCCGAGATCAGATCTCTAAACCCTTCTTTCTATTCTATTGATGATTTATTCAAACATGTTGATTGTTTCATTCTCCATGTCTGAGTAGATCCACCTTAGGTTTAGGGTTTTCTCATAAGGGTTTTCTTTGAATGCTAGGTTAAATATCTTTTAGGATTCACCATCTGAATTATAGTTCTTCGCTTAGGTTGTGTTCATAGCTTGTTCTAGATTAGCTACCTAGAATATAAATCTTAGGATAATTGATTAGGTACGAGAGTGCAATTAATTACCTGATAGAACCTAGGTGAGCAAATTGATTATTCGCAAAGAGATTTGGTTTAATTGATTTGTGAACATATCAAACCTGTTGTTAAAGCTGATTTAGACTTTAGGATTCGCAAAGAGATTTGGAATTCCTAGGATTTAGATTTAGATAGTTTTCGCAACGAGAGTTGGTTAGCTATATTTTAGTGATTTGAGTTCAAGAACTGCGCTAAATCTGAATCCTGTTAGTTAGTTAGTCTGCATTCACTGATTTTCTGAGAAAAACCCTGAGCCTATATTTCCCAATTGATTTACATCTCGTTTAATTTCTGCACTGTTTTTAATTACATCTATCTGGCTTAGCGTAATTCGACACTTCATAATTTATTGTGTGATCTCTGTGAGTCTTTGTGGTTCGACCCCTACACTTACTACAACAACTGCTTTAGTATCTTAGGGTATTAAATTGAGCATATCAATTTAGTTGATATATCATGGTTTTTACCCTATTTAAGCCATGATATAAGTCCTTTTTATAGAGTCTTTAAGTCTTTTAGAGTCTTTTACAGGTTTAGGTACGTTTGGAGCATTTTGGAGCATTCTGGAGCATATCGAGATGCAGAGTCATGCAGAGACGTCAGAAGTTTGGCATTCGTTTAAGACCTTCCCACCGATAGATTGAGCTCAAATTTGGACACAAGATAGATCAATGAATTAGCTTTCATTTGGAAGTGGTTTGAAGCCATTCCAACGGTGAGATCGAAAGTTATGCCAGTTTTCGTGAAGACTGTCTAGTCTGTCGAGCAGAGGAGTCGACGCATAGGATGAGTATCGACCGATACTACCTAGTATCGATCGATACTGCTCGGGAAAATAGGAAACACGACTTTTTAGAAGCCTAAAGACCCTGCAACTTGGCCCAGAAGACTTTAATACTTACCAGAAAGCCCAGAACGTGTTTTTAGTCTATATTTAGGGTTTTCAGCCACCTGTTTAGGCTATGCTTTTATTTTCTGTGTTTGATTTTACTTTGGTTTTAGAGAGACAAGTCTGAATCTCCCTTCGTCCGAGATCAGATCTCTAAACCCTTCTTTCTATTCTATTGATGATTTATTCAAACATGTTGATTGTTTCATTCTCCATGTCTGAGTAGATCCACCTTAGGTTTAGGGTTTTCTCATAAGGGTTTTCTTTGAATGCTAGGTTAAATATCTTTTAGGATTCACCATCTGAATTATAGTTCTTCGCTTAGGTTGTGTTCATAGCTTGTTCTAGATTAGCTACCTAGAATATAAATCTTAGGATAATTGATTAGGTACGAGAGTGCAATTAATTACCTGGTAGAACCTAGGTGAGCAAATTGATTATTCGCAAAGAGATTTGGTTTAATTGATTTGTGAACATATCAAACCTGTTGTTAAAGCTGATTTAGACTTTAGGATTCGCAAAGAGATTTGGAATTCCTAGGATTTAGATTTAGATAGTTTTCGCAACGAGAGTTGGTTAGCTATATTTTAGTGATTTGAGTTCAAGAACTGCGCTAAATCTGAATCCTGTTAGTTAGTTAGTCTGCATTCACTGATTTTCTGAGAAAAACCCTGAGCCTATATTTCCCAATTGATTTACATCTCGTTTAATTTCTGCACTGTTTTTAATTACATCTATCTGGCTTAGCGTAATTCGACACTTCATAATTTATTGTGTGATCTCTGTGAGTCTTTGTGGTTCGACCCCTACACTTACTACAACAACTGCTTTAGTATCTTAGGGTATTAAATTGAGCATATCAATTTAGTTGATATATCATGGTTTTTACCCTATTTAAGCCATGATATAAGTCCTTTTTATAGAGTCTTTAAGTCTTTTAGAGTCTTTTACAGGTTTAGGTACGTTTGGAGCATTTTGGAGCATTCTGGAGCATATCGAGATGCAGAGTCATGCAGAGACGTCAGAAGTTTGGCATTCGTTTAAGACCTTCCCACCGATAGATTGAGCTCAAATTTGGACACAAGATAGATCAATGAATTAGCTTTCATTTGGAAGTGGTTTGAAGCCATTCCAACGGTGAGATCGAAAGTTATGCCAGGTTTCGTGAAGACTGTCTAGTCTGTCGAGCAGAGGAGTCGACGCATAGGATGAGTATCGACCGATACTACCTAGTATCGATCGATACTGCTCGGGAAAATAGGAAACACGACTTTTTAGAAGCCTAAAGACCCTGCAACTTGGCCCAGAAGACTTTAATACTTACCAGAAAGCCCAGAACGTGTTTTTAGTCTATATTTAGGGTTTTCAGCCACCTGTTTAGGCTATGCTTTTATTTTCTGTGTTTGATTTTACTTTGGTTTTAGAGAGACAAGTCTGAATCTCCCTTCGTCCGAGATCAGATCTCTAAACCCTTCTTTCTATTCTATTGATGATTTATTCAAACATGTTGATTGTTTCATTCTCCATGTCTGAGTAGATCCACCTTAGGTTTAGGGTTTTCTCATAAGGGTTTTCTTTGAATGCTAGGTTAAATATCTTTTAGGATTCACCATCTGAATTATAGTTCTTCGCTTAGGTTGTGTTCATAGCTTGTTCTAGATTAGCTACCTAGAATATAAATCTTAGGATAATTGATTAGGTACGAGAGTGCAATTAATTACCTGATAGAACCTAGGTGAGCAAATTGATTATTCGCAAAGAGATTTGGTTTAATTGATTTGTGAACATATCAAACCTGTTGTTAAAGCTGATTTAGACTTTAGGATTCGCAAAGAGATTTGGAATTCCTAGGATTTAGATTTAGATAGTTTTCGCAACGAGAGTTGGTTAGCTATATTTTAGTGATTTGAGTTCAAGAACTGCGCTAAATCTGAATCCTGTTAGTTAGTTAGTCTGCATTCACTGATTTTCTGAGAAAAACCCTGAGCCTATATTTCCCAATTGATTTACATCTCGTTTAATTTCTGCACTGTTTTTAATTACATCTATCTGGCTTAGCGTAATTCGACACTTCATAATTTATTGTGTGATCTCTGTGAGTCTTTGTGGTTCGACCCCTACACTTACTACAACAACTGCTTTAGTATCTTAGGGTATTAAATTGAGCATATCAATTTAGTTGATATATCATGGTTTTTACCCTATTTAAGCCATGATATAAGTCCTTTTTATAGAGTCTTTAAGTCTTTTAGAGTCTTTTACAGGTTTAGGTACGTTTGGAGCATTTTGGAGCATTCTGGAGCATATCGAGATGCAGAGTCATGCAGAGACGTCAGAAGTTTGGCATTCGTTTAAGACCTTCCCACCGATAGATTGAGCTCAAATTTGGACACAAGATAGATCAATGAATTAGCTTTCATTTGGAAGTGGTTTGAAGCCATTCCAACGGTGAGATCGAAAGTTATGCCAGTTTTCGTGAAGACTGTCTAGTCTGTCGAGCAGAGGAGTCGACGCATAGGATGAGTATCGACCGATACTACCTAGTATCGATCGATACTGCTCGGGAAAATAGGAAACACGACTTTTTAGAAGCCTAAAGACCCTGCAACTTGGCCCAGAAGACTTTAATACTTACCAGAAAGCCCAGAACGTGTTTTTAGTCTATATTTAGGGTTTTCAGCCACCTGTTTAGGCTATGCTTTTATTTTCTGTGTTTGATTTTACTTTGGTTTTAGAGAGACAAGTCTGAATCTCCCTTCGTCCGAGATCAGATCTCTAAACCCTTCTTTCTATTCTATTGATGATTTATTCAAACATGTTGATTGTTTCATTCTCCATGTCTGAGTAGATCCACCTTAGGTTTAGGGTTTTCTCATAAGGGTTTTCTTTGAATGCTAGGTTAAATATCTTTTAGGATTCACCATCTGAATTATAGTTCTTCGCTTAGGTTGTGTTCATAGCTTGTTCTAGATTAGCTACCTAGAATATAAATCTTAGGATAATTGATTAGGTACGAGAGTGCAATTAATTACCTGGTAGAACCTAGGTGAGCAAATTGATTATTCGCAAAGAGATTTGGTTTAATTGATTTGTGAACATATCAAACCTGTTGTTAAAGCTGATTTAGACTTTAGGATTCGCAAAGAGATTTGGAATTCCTAGGATTTAGATTTAGATAGTTTTCGCAACGAGAGTTGGTTAGCTATATTTTAGTGATTTGAGTTCAAGAACTGCGCTAAATCTGAATCCTGTTAGTTAGTTAGTCTGCATTCACTGATTTTCTGAGAAAAACCCTGAGCCTATATTTCCCAATTGATTTACATCTCGTTTAATTTCTGCACTGTTTTTAATTACATCTATCTGGCTTAGCGTAATTCGACACTTCATAATTTATTGTGTGATCTCTGTGAGTCTTTGTGGTTCGACCCCTACACTTACTACAACAACTGCTTTAGTATCTTAGGGTATTAAATTGAGCATATCAATTTAGTTGATATATCATGGTTTTTACCCTATTTAAGCCATGATATAAGTCCTTTTTATAGAGTCTTTAAGTCTTTTAGAGTCTTTTACAGGTTTAGGTACGTTTGGAGCATTTTGGAGCATTCTGGAGCATATCGAGATGCAGAGTCATGCAGAGACGTCAGAAGTTTGGCATTCGTTTAAGACCTTCCCACCGATAGATTGAGCTCAAATTTGGACACAAGATAGATCAATGAATTAGCTTTCATTTGGAAGTGGTTTGAAGCCATTCCAACGGTGAGATCGAAAGTTATGCCAGTTTTCGTGAAGACTGTCTAGTCTGTCGAGCAGAGGAGTCGACGCATAGGATGAGTATCGACCGATACTACCTAGTATCGATCGATACTGCTCGGGAAAATAGGAAACACGACTTTTTAGAAGCCTAAAGACCCTGCAACTTGGCCCAGAAGACTTTAATACTTACCAGAAAGCCCATAACGTGTTTTTAGTCTATATTTAGGGTTTTCAGCCACCTGTTTAGGCTATGCTTTTATTTTCTGTGTTTGATTTTACTTTGGTTTTAGAGAGACAAGTCTGAATCTCCCTTCGTCCGAGATCAGATCTCTAAACCCTTCTTTCTATTCTATTGATGATTTATTCAAACATGTTGATTGTTTCATTCTCCATGTCTGAGTAGATCCACCTTAGGTTTAGGGTTTTCTCATAAGGGTTTTCTTTGAATGCTAGGTTAAATATCTTTTAGGATTCACCATCTGAATTATAGTTCTTCGCTTAGGTTGTGTTCATAGCTTGTTCTAGATTAGCTACCTAGAATATAAATCTTAGGATAATTGATTAGGTACGAGAGTGCAATTAATTACCTGGTAGAACCTAGGTGAGCAAATTGATTATTCGCAAAGAGATTTGGTTTAATTGATTTGTGAACATATCAAACCTGTTGTTAAAGCTGATTTAGACTTTAGGATTCGCAAAGAGATTTGGAATTCCTAGGATTTAGATTTAGATAGTTTTCGCAACGAGAGTTGGTTAGCTATATTTTAGTGATTTGAGTTCAAGAACTGCGCTAAATCTGAATCCTGTTAGTTAGTTAGTCTGCATTCACTGATTTTCTGAGAAAAACCCTGAGCCTATATTTCCCAATTGATTTACATCTCGTTTAATTTCTGCACTGTTTTTAATTACATCTATCTGGCTTAGCGTAATTCGACACTTCATAATTTATTGTGTGATCTCTGTGAGTCTTTGTGGTTCGACCCCTACACTTACTACAACAACTGCTTTAGTATCTTAGGGTATTAAATTGAGCATATCAATTTAGTTGATATATCATGGTTTTTACCCTATTTAAGCCATGATATAAGTCCTTTTTATAGAGTCTTTAAGTCTTTTAGAGTCTTTTACAGGTTTAGGTACGTTTGGAGCATTTTGGAGCATTCTGGAGCATATCGAGATGCAGAGTCATGCAGAGACGTCAGAAGTTTGGCATTCGTTTAAGACCTTCCCACCGATAGATTGAGCTCAAATTTGGACACAAGATAGATCAATGAATTAGCTTTCATTTGGAAGTGGTTTGAAGCCATTCCAACGGTGAGATCGAAAGTTATGCCAGGTTTCGTGAAGACTGTCTAGTCTGTCGAGCAGAGGAGTCGACGCATAGGATGAGTATCGACCGATACTACCTAGTATCGATCGATACTGCTCGGGAAAATAGGAAACACGACTTTTTAGAAGCCTAAAGACCCTGCAACTTGGCCCAGAAGACTTTAATACTTACCAGAAAGCCCAGAACGTGTTTTTAGTCTATATTTAGGGTTTTCAGCCACCTGTTTAGGCTATGCTTTTATTTTCTGTGTTTGATTTTACTTTGGTTTTAGAGAGACAAGTCTGAATCTCCCTTCGTCCGAGATCAGATCTCTAAACCCTTCTTTCTATTCTATTGATGATTTATTCAAACATGTTGATTGTTTCATTCTCCATGTCTGAGTAGATCCACCTTAGGTTTAGGGTTTTCTCATAAGGGTTTTCTTTGAATGCTAGGTTAAATATCTTTTAGGATTCACCATCTGAATTATAGTTCTTCGCTTAGGTTGTGTTCATAGCTTGTTCTAGATTAGCTACCTAGAATATAAATCTTAGGATAATTGATTAGGTACGAGAGTGCAATTAATTACCTGGTAGAACCTAGGTGAGCAAATTGATTATTCGCAAAGAGATTTGGTTTAATTGATTTGTGAACATATCAAACCTGTTGTTAAAGCTGATTTAGACTTTAGGATTCGCAAAGAGATTTGGAATTCCTAGGATTTAGATTTAGATAGTTTTCGCAACGAGAGTTGGTTAGCTATATTTTAGTGATTTGAGTTCAAGAACTGCGCTAAATCTGAATCCTGTTAGTTAGTTAGTCTGCATTCACTGATTTTCTGAGAAAAACCCTGAGCCTATATTTCCCAATTGATTTACATCTCGTTTAATTTCTGCACTGTTTTTAATTACATCTATCTGGCTTAGCGTAATTCGACACTTCATAATTTATTGTGTGATCTCTGTGAGTCTTTGTGGTTCGACCCCTACACTTACTACAACAACTGCTTTAGTATCTTAGGGTATTAAATTGAGCATATCAATTTAGTTGATATATCATGGTTTTTACCCTATTTAAGCCATGATATAAGTCCTTTTTATAGAGTCTTTAAGTCTTTTAGAGTCTTTTACAGGTTTAGGTACGTTTGGAGCATTTTGGAGCATTCTGGAGCATATCGAGATGCAGAGTCATGCAGAGACGTCAGAAGTTTGGCATTCGTTTAAGACCTTCCCACCGATAGATTGAGCTCAAATTTGGACACAAGATAGATCAATGAATTAGCTTTCATTTGGAAGTGGTTTGAAGCCATTCCAACGGTGAGATCGAAAGTTATGCCAGTTTTCGTGAAGACTGTCTAGTCTGTCGAGCAGAGGAGTCGACGCATAGGATGAGTATCGACCGATACTACCTAGTATCGATCGATACTGCTCGGGAAAATAGGAAACACGACTTTTTAGAAGCCTAAAGACCCTGCAACTTGGCCCAGAAGACTTTAATACTTACCAGAAAGCCCATAACGTGTTTTTAGTCTATATTTAGGGTTTTCAGCCACCTGTTTAGGCTATGCTTTTATTTTCTGTGTTTGATTTTACTTTGGTTTTAGAGAGACAAGTCTGAATCTCCCTTCGTCCGAGATCAGATCTCTAAACCCTTCTTTCTATTCTATTGATGATTTATTCAAACATGTTGATTGTTTCATTCTCCATGTCTGAGTAGATCCACCTTAGGTTTAGGGTTTTCTCATAAGGGTTTTCTTTGAATGCTAGGTTAAATATCTTTTAGGATTCACCATCTGAATTATAGTTCTTCGCTTAGGTTGTGTTCATAGCTTGTTCTAGATTAGCTACCTAGAATATAAATCTTAGGATAATTGATTAGGTACGAGAGTGCAATTAATTACCTGGTAGAACCTAGGTGAGCAAATTGATTATTCGCAAAGAGATTTGGTTTAATTGATTTGTGAACATATCAAACCTGTTGTTAAAGCTGATTTAGACTTTAGGATTCGCAAAGAGATTTGGAATTCCTAGGATTTAGATTTAGATAGTTTTCGCAACGAGAGTTGGTTAGCTATATTTTAGTGATTTGAGTTCAAGAACTGCGCTAAATCTGAATCCTGTTAGTTAGTTAGTCTGCATTCACTGATTTTCTGAGAAAAACCCTGAGCCTATATTTCCCAATTGATTTACATCTCGTTTAATTTCTGCACTGTTTTTAATTACATCTATCTGGCTTAGCGTAATTCGACACTTCATAATTTATTGTGTGATCTCTGTGAGTCTTTGTGGTTCGACCCCTACACTTACTACAACAACTGCTTTAGTATCTTAGGGTATTAAATTGAGCATATCAATTTAGTTGATATATCATGGTTTTTACCCTATTTAAGCCATGATATAAGTCCTTTTTATAGAGTCTTTAAGTCTTTTAGAGTCTTTTACAGGTTTAGGTACGTTTGGAGCATTTTGGAGCATTCTGGAGCATATCGAGATGCAGAGTCATGCAGAGACGTCAGAAGTTTGGCATTCGTTTAAGACCTTCCCACCGATAGATTGAGCTCAAATTTGGACACAAGATAGATCAATGAATTAGCTTTCATTTGGAAGTGGTTTGAAGCCATTCCAACGGTGAGATCGAAAGTTATGCCAGTTTTCGTGAAGACTGTCTAGTCTGTCGAGCAGAGGAGTCGACGCATAGGATGAGTATCGACCGATACTACCTAGTATCGATCGATACTGCTCGGGAAAATAGGAAACACGACTTTTTAGAAGCCTAAAGACCCTGCAACTTGGCCCAGAAGACTTTAATACTTACCAGAAAGCCCAGAACGTGTTTTTAGTCTATATTTAGGGTTTTCAGCCACCTGTTTAGGCTATGCTTTTATTTTCTGTGTTTGATTTTACTTTGGTTTTAGAGAGACAAGTCTGAATCTCCCTTCGTCCGAGATCAGATCTCTAAACCCTTCTTTCTATTCTATTGATGATTTATTCAAACATGTTGATTGTTTCATTCTCCATGTCTGAGTAGATCCACCTTAGGTTTAGGGTTTTCTCATAAGGGTTTTCTTTGAATGCTAGGTTAAATATCTTTTAGGATTCACCATCTGAATTATAGTTCTTCGCTTAGGTTGTGTTCATAGCTTGTTCTAGATTAGCTACCTAGAATATAAATCTTAGGATAATTGATTAGGTACGAGAGTGCAATTAATTACCTGGTAGAACCTAGGTGAGCAAATTGATTATTCGCAAAGAGATTTGGTTTAATTGATTTGTGAACATATCAAACCTGTTGTTAAAGCTGATTTAGACTTTAGGATTCGCAAAGAGATTTGGAATTCCTAGGATTTAGATTTAGATAGTTTTCGCAACGAGAGTTGGTTAGCTATATTTTAGTGATTTGAGTTCAAGAACTGCGCTAAATCTGAATCCTGTTAGTTAGTTAGTCTGCATTCACTGATTTTCTGAGAAAAACCCTGAGCCTATATTTCCCAATTGATTTACATCTCGTTTAATTTCTGCACTGTTTTTAATTACATCTATCTGGCTTAGCGTAATTCGACACTTCATAATTTATTGTGTGATCTCTGTGAGTCTTTGTGGTTCGACCCCTACACTTACTACAACAACTGCTTTAGTATCTTAGGGTATTAAATTGAGCATATCAATTTAGTTGATATATCATGGTTTTTACCCTATTTAAGCCATGATATAAGTCCTTTTTATAGAGTCTTTAAGTCTTTTAGAGTCTTTTACAGGTTTAGGTACGTTTGGAGCATTTTGGAGCATTCTGGAGCATATCGAGATGCAGAGTCATGCAGAGACGTCAGAAGTTTGGCATTCGTTTAAGACCTTCCCACCGATAGATTGAGCTCAAATTTGGACACAAGATAGATCAATGAATTAGCTTTCATTTGGAAGTGGTTTGAAGCCATTCCAACGGTGAGATCGAAAGTTATGCCAGTTTTCGTGAAGACTGTCTAGTCTGTCGAGCAGAGGAGTCGACGCATAGGATGAGTATCGACCGATACTACCTAGTATCGATCGATACTGCTCGGGAAAATAGGAAACACGACTTTTTAGAAGCCTAAAGACCCTGCAACTTGGCCCAGAAGACTTTAATACTTACCAGAAAGCCCATAACGTGTTTTTAGTCTATATTTAGGGTTTTCAGCCACCTGTTTAGGCTATGCTTTTATTTTCTGTGTTTGATTTTACTTTGGTTTTAGAGAGACAAGTCTGAATCTCCCTTCGTCCGAGATCAGATCTCTAAACCCTTCTTTCTATTCTATTGATGATTTATTCAAACATGTTGATTGTTTCATTCTCCATGTCTGAGTAGATCCACCTTAGGTTTAGGGTTTTCTCATAAGGGTTTTCTTTGAATGCTAGGTTAAATATCTTTTAGGATTCACCATCTGAATTATAGTTCTTCGCTTAGGTTGTGTTCATAGCTTGTTCTAGATTAGCTACCTAGAATATAAATCTTAGGATAATTGATTAGGTACGAGAGTGCAATTAATTACCTGGTAGAACCTAGGTGAGCAAATTGATTATTCGCAAAGAGATTTGGTTTAATTGATTTGTGAACATATCAAACCTGTTGTTAAAGCTGATTTAGACTTTAGGATTCGCAAAGAGATTTGGAATTCCTAGGATTTAGATTTAGATAGTTTTCGCAACGAGAGTTGGTTAGCTATATTTTAGTGATTTGAGTTCAAGAACTGCGCTAAATCTGAATCCTGTTAGTTAGTTAGTCTGCATTCACTGATTTTCTGAGAAAAACCCTGAGCCTATATTTCCCAATTGATTTACATCTCGTTTAATTTCTGCACTGTTTTTAATTACATCTATCTGGCTTAGCGTAATTCGACACTTCATAATTTATTGTGTGATCTCTGTGAGTCTTTGTGGTTCGACCCCTACACTTACTACAACAACTGCTTTAGTATCTTAGGGTATTAAATTGAGCATATCAATTTAGTTGATATATCATGGTTTTTACCCTATTTAAGCCATGATATAAGTCCTTTTTATAGAGTCTTTAAGTCTTTTAGAGTCTTTTACAGGTTTAGGTACGTTTGGAGCATTTTGGAGCATTCTGGAGCATATCGAGATGCAGAGTCATGCAGAGACGTCAGAAGTTTGGCATTCGTTTAAGACCTTCCCACCGATAGATTGAGCTCAAATTTGGACACAAGATAGATCAATGAATTAGCTTTCATTTGGAAGTGGTTTGAAGCCATTCCAACGGTGAGATCGAAAGTTATGCCAGTTTTCGTGAAGACTGTCTAGTCTGTCGAGCAGAGGAGTCGACGCATAGGATGAGTATCGACCGATACTACCTAGTATCGATCGATACTGCTCGGGAAAATAGGAAACACGACTTTTTAGAAGCCTAAAGACCCTGCAACTTGGCCCAGAAGACTTTAATACTTACCAGAAAGCCCATAACGTGTTTTTAGTCTATATTTAGGGTTTTCAGCCACCTGTTTAGGCTATGCTTTTATTTTCTGTGTTTGATTTTACTTTGGTTTTAGAGAGACAAGTCTGAATCTCCCTTCGTCCGAGATCAGATCTCTAAACCCTTCTTTCTATTCTATTGATGATTTATTCAAACATGTTGATTGTTTCATTCTCCATGTCTGAGTAGATCCACCTTAGGTTTAGGGTTTTCTCATAAGGGTTTTCTTTGAATGCTAGGTTAAATATCTTTTAGGATTCACCATCTGAATTATAGTTCTTCGCTTAGGTTGTGTTCATAGCTTGTTCTAGATTAGCTACCTAGAATATAAATCTTAGGATAATTGATTAGGTACGAGAGTGCAATTAATTACCTGGTAGAACCTAGGTGAGCAAATTGATTATTCGCAAAGAGATTTGGTTTAATTGATTTGTGAACATATCAAACCTGTTGTTAAAGCTGATTTAGACTTTAGGATTCGCAAAGAGATTTGGAATTCCTAGGATTTAGATTTAGATAGTTTTCGCAACGAGAGTTGGTTAGCTATATTTTAGTGATTTGAGTTCAAGAACTGCGCTAAATCTGAATCCTGTTAGTTAGTTAGTCTGCATTCACTGATTTTCTGAGAAAAACCCTGAGCCTATATTTCCCAATTGATTTACATCTCGTTTAATTTCTGCACTGTTTTTAATTACATCTATCTGGCTTAGCGTAATTCGACACTTCATAATTTATTGTGTGATCTCTGTGAGTCTTTGTGGTTCGACCCCTACACTTACTACAACAACTGCTTTAGTATCTTAGGGTATTAAATTGAGCATATCAATTTAGTTGATATATCATGGTTTTTACCCTATTTAAGCCATGATATAAGTCCTTTTTATAGAGTCTTTAAGTCTTTTAGAGTCTTTTACAGGTTTAGGTACGTTTGGAGCATTTTGGAGCATTCTGGAGCATATCGAGATGCAGAGTCATGCAGAGACGTCAGAAGTTTGGCATTCGTTTAAGACCTTCCCACCGATAGATTGAGCTCAAATTTGGACACAAGATAGATCAATGAATTAGCTTTCATTTGGAAGTGGTTTGAAGCCATTCCAACGGTGAGATCGAAAGTTATGCCAGGTTTCGTGAAGACTGTCTAGTCTGTCGAGCAGAGGAGTCGACGCATAGGATGAGTATCGACCGATACTACCTAGTATCGATCGATACTGCTCGGGAAAATAGGAAACACGACTTTTTAGAAGCCTAAAGACCCTGCAACTTGGCCCAGAAGACTTTAATACTTACCAGAAAGCCCATAACGTGTTTTTAGTCTATATTTAGGGTTTTCAGCCACCTGTTTAGGCTATGCTTTTATTTTCTGTGTTTGATTTTACTTTGGTTTTAGAGAGACAAGTCTGAATCTCCCTTCGTCCGAGATCAGATCTCTAAACCCTTCTTTCTATTCTATTGATGATTTATTCAAACATGTTGATTGTTTCATTCTCCATGTCTGAGTAGATCCACCTTAGGTTTAGGGTTTTCTCATAAGGGTTTTCTTTGAATGCTAGGTTAAATATCTTTTAGGATTCACCATCTGAATTATAGTTCTTCGCTTAGGTTGTGTTCATAGCTTGTTCTAGATTAGCTACCTAGAATATAAATCTTAGGATAATTGATTAGGTACGAGAGTGCAATTAATTACCTGGTAGAACCTAGGTGAGCAAATTGATTATTCGCAAAGAGATTTGGTTTAATTGATTTGTGAACATATCAAACCTGTTGTTAAAGCTGATTTAGACTTTAGGATTCGCAAAGAGATTTGGAATTCCTAGGATTTAGATTTAGATAGTTTTCGCAACGAGAGTTGGTTAGCTATATTTTAGTGATTTGAGTTCAAGAACTGCGCTAAATCTGAATCCTGTTAGTTAGTTAGTCTGCATTCACTGATTTTCTGAGAAAAACCCTGAGCCTATATTTCCCAATTGATTTACATCTCGTTTAATTTCTGCACTGTTTTTAATTACATCTATCTGGCTTAGCGTAATTCGACACTTCATAATTTATTGTGTGATCTCTGTGAGTCTTTGTGGTTCGACCCCTACACTTACTACAACAACTGCTTTAGTATCTTAGGGTATTAAATTGAGCATATCAATTTAGTTGATATATCATGGTTTTTACCCTATTTAAGCCATGATATAAGTCCTTTTTATAGAGTCTTTAAGTCTTTTAGAGTCTTTTACAGGTTTAGGTACGTTTGGAGCATTTTGGAGCATTCTGGAGCATATCGAGATGCAGAGTCATGCAGAGACGTCAGAAGTTTGGCATTCGTTTAAGACCTTCCCACCGATAGATTGAGCTCAAATTTGGACACAAGATAGATCAATGAATTAGCTTTCATTTGGAAGTGGTTTGAAGCCATTCCAACGGTGAGATCGAAAGTTATGCCAGGTTTCGTGAAGACTGTCTAGTCTGTCGAGCAGAGGAGTCGACGCATAGGATGAGTATCGACCGATACTACCTAGTATCGATCGATACTGCTCGGGAAAATAGGAAACACGACTTTTTAGAAGCCTAAAGACCCTGCAACTTGGCCCAGAAGACTTTAATACTTACCAGAAAGCCCATAACGTGTTTTTAGTCTATATTTAGGGTTTTCAGCCACCTGTTTAGGCTATGCTTTTATTTTCTGTGTTTGATTTTACTTTGGTTTTAGAGAGACAAGTCTGAATCTCCCTTCGTCCGAGATCAGATCTCTAAACCCTTCTTTCTATTCTATTGATGATTTATTCAAACATGTTGATTGTTTCATTCTCCATGTCTGAGTAGATCCACCTTAGGTTTAGGGTTTTCTCATAAGGGTTTTCTTTGAATGCTAGGTTAAATATCTTTTAGGATTCACCATCTGAATTATAGTTCTTCGCTTAGGTTGTGTTCATAGCTTGTTCTAGATTAGCTACCTAGAATATAAATCTTAGGATAATTGATTAGGTACGAGAGTGCAATTAATTACCTGGTAGAACCTAGGTGAGCAAATTGATTATTCGCAAAGAGATTTGGTTTAATTGATTTGTGAACATATCAAACCTGTTGTTAAAGCTGATTTAGACTTTAGGATTCGCAAAGAGATTTGGAATTCCTAGGATTTAGATTTAGATAGTTTTCGCAACGAGAGTTGGTTAGCTATATTTTAGTGATTTGAGTTCAAGAACTGCGCTAAATCTGAATCCTGTTAGTTAGTTAGTCTGCATTCACTGATTTTCTGAGAAAAACCCTGAGCCTATATTTCCCAATTGATTTACATCTCGTTTAATTTCTGCACTGTTTTTAATTACATCTATCTGGCTTAGCGTAATTCGACACTTCATAATTTATTGTGTGATCTCTGTGAGTCTTTGTGGTTCGACCCCTACACTTACTACAACAACTGCTTTAGTATCTTAGGGTATTAAATTGAGCATATCAATTTAGTTGATATATCATGGTTTTTACCCTATTTAAGCCATGATATAAGTCCTTTTTATAGAGTCTTTAAGTCTTTTAGAGTCTTTTACAGGTTTAGGTACGTTTGGAGCATTTTGGAGCATTCTGGAGCATATCGAGATGCAGAGTCATGCAGAGACGTCAGAAGTTTGGCATTCGTTTAAGACCTTCCCACCGATAGATTGAGCTCAAATTTGGACACAAGATAGATCAATGAATTAGCTTTCATTTGGAAGTGGTTTGAAGCCATTCCAACGGTGAGATCGAAAGTTATGCCAGTTTTCGTGAAGACTGTCTAGTCTGTCGAGCAGAGGAGTCGACGCATAGGATGAGTATCGACCGATACTACCTAGTATCGATCGATACTGCTCGGGAAAATAGGAAACACGACTTTTTAGAAGCCTAAAGACCCTGCAACTTGGCCCAGAAGACTTTAATACTTACCAGAAAGCCCATAACGTGTTTTTAGTCTATATTTAGGGTTTTCAGCCACCTGTTTAGGCTATGCTTTTATTTTCTGTGTTTGATTTTACTTTGGTTTTAGAGAGACAAGTCTGAATCTCCCTTCGTCCGAGATCAGATCTCTAAACCCTTCTTTCTATTCTATTGATGATTTATTCAAACATGTTGATTGTTTCATTCTCCATGTCTGAGTAGATCCACCTTAGGTTTAGGGTTTTCTCATAAGGGTTTTCTTTGAATGCTAGGTTAAATATCTTTTAGGATTCACCATCTGAATTATAGTTCTTCGCTTAGGTTGTGTTCATAGCTTGTTCTAGATTAGCTACCTAGAATATAAATCTTAGGATAATTGATTAGGTACGAGAGTGCAATTAATTACCTGGTAGAACCTAGGTGAGCAAATTGATTATTCGCAAAGAGATTTGGTTTAATTGATTTGTGAACATATCAAACCTGTTGTTAAAGCTGATTTAGACTTTAGGATTCGCAAAGAGATTTGGAATTCCTAGGATTTAGATTTAGATAGTTTTCGCAACGAGAGTTGGTTAGCTATATTTTAGTGATTTGAGTTCAAGAACTGCGCTAAATCTGAATCCTGTTAGTTAGTTAGTCTGCATTCACTGATTTTCTGAGAAAAACCCTGAGCCTATATTTCCCAATTGATTTACATCTCGTTTAATTTCTGCACTGTTTTTAATTACATCTATCTGGCTTAGCGTAATTCGACACTTCATAATTTATTGTGTGATCTCTGTGAGTCTTTGTGGTTCGACCCCTACACTTACTACAACAACTGCTTTAGTATCTTAGGGTATTAAATTGAGCATATCAATTTAGTTGATATATCATGGTTTTTACCCTATTTAAGCCATGATATAAGTCCTTTTTATAGAGTCTTTAAGTCTTTTAGAGTCTTTTACAGGTTTAGGTACGTTTGGAGCATTTTGGAGCATTCTGGAGCATATCGAGATGCAGAGTCATGCAGAGACGTCAGAAGTTTGGCATTCGTTTAAGACCTTCCCACCGATAGATTGAGCTCAAATTTGGACACAAGATAGATCAATGAATTAGCTTTCATTTGGAAGTGGTTTGAAGCCATTCCAACGGTGAGATCGAAAGTTATGCCAGGTTTCGTGAAGACTGTCTAGTCTGTCGAGCAGAGGAGTCGACGCATAGGATGAGTATCGACCGATACTACCTAGTATCGATCGATACTGCTCGGGAAAATAGGAAACACGACTTTTTAGAAGCCTAAAGACCCTGCAACTTGGCCCAGAAGACTTTAATACTTACCAGAAAGCCCATAACGTGTTTTTAGTCTATATTTAGGGTTTTCAGCCACCTGTTTAGGCTATGCTTTTATTTTCTGTGTTTGATTTTACTTTGGTTTTAGAGAGACAAGTCTGAATCTCCCTTCGTCCGAGATCAGATCTCTAAACCCTTCTTTCTATTCTATTGATGATTTATTCAAACATGTTGATTGTTTCATTCTCCATGTCTGAGTAGATCCACCTTAGGTTTAGGGTTTTCTCATAAGGGTTTTCTTTGAATGCTAGGTTAAATATCTTTTAGGATTCACCATCTGAATTATAGTTCTTCGCTTAGGTTGTGTTCATAGCTTGTTCTAGATTAGCTACCTAGAATATAAATCTTAGGATAATTGATTAGGTACGAGAGTGCAATTAATTACCTGGTAGAACCTAGGTGAGCAAATTGATTATTCGCAAAGAGATTTGGTTTAATTGATTTGTGAACATATCAAACCTGTTGTTAAAGCTGATTTAGACTTTAGGATTCGCAAAGAGATTTGGAATTCCTAGGATTTAGATTTAGATAGTTTTCGCAACGAGAGTTGGTTAGCTATATTTTAGTGATTTGAGTTCAAGAACTGCGCTAAATCTGAATCCTGTTAGTTAGTTAGTCTGCATTCACTGATTTTCTGAGAAAAACCCTGAGCCTATATTTCCCAATTGATTTACATCTCGTTTAATTTCTGCACTGTTTTTAATTACATCTATCTGGCTTAGCGTAATTCGACACTTCATAATTTATTGTGTGATCTCTGTGAGTCTTTGTGGTTCGACCCCTACACTTACTACAACAACTGCTTTAGTATCTTAGGGTATTAAATTGAGCATATCAATTTAGTTGATATATCATGGTTTTTACCCTATTTAAGCCATGATATAAGTCCTTTTTATAGAGTCTTTAAGTCTTTTAGAGTCTTTTACAGGTTTAGGTACGTTTGGAGCATTTTGGAGCATTCTGGAGCATATCGAGATGCAGAGTCATGCAGAGACGTCAGAAGTTTGGCATTCGTTTAAGACCTTCCCACCGATAGATTGAGCTCAAATTTGGACACAAGATAGATCAATGAATTAGCTTTCATTTGGAAGTGGTTTGAAGCCATTCCAACGGTGAGATCGAAAGTTATGCCAGTTTTCGTGAAGACTGTCTAGTCTGTCGAGCAGAGGAGTCGACGCATAGGATGAGTATCGACCGATACTACCTAGTATCGATCGATACTTCTCGGGAAAATAGGAAACACGACTTTTTAGAAGCCTAAAGACCCTGCAACTTGGCCCAGAAGACTTTAATACTTACCAGAAAGCCCAGAACGTGTTTTTAGTCTATATTTAGGGTTTTCAGCCACCTGTTTAGGCTATGCTTTTATTTTCTGTGTTTGATTTTACTTTGGTTTTAGAGAGACAAGTCTGAATCTCCCTTCGTCCGAGATCAGATCTCTAAACCCTTCTTTCTATTCTATTGATGATTTATTCAAACATGTTGATTGTTTCATTCTCCATGTCTGAGTAGATCCACCTTAGGTTTAGGGTTTTCTCATAAGGGTTTTCTTTGAATGCTAGGTTAAATATCTTTTAGGATTCACCATCTGAATTATAGTTCTTCGCTTAGGTTGTGTTCATAGCTTGTTCTAGATTAGCTACCTAGAATATAAATCTTAGGATAATTGATTAGGTACGAGAGTGCAATTAATTACCTGATAGAACCTAGGTGAGCAAATTGATTATTCGCAAAGAGATTTGGTTTAATTGATTTGTGAACATATCAAACCTGTTGTTAAAGCTGATTTAGACTTTAGGATTCGCAAAGAGATTTGGAATTCCTAGGATTTAGATTTAGATAGTTTTCGCAACGAGAGTTGGTTAGCTATATTTTAGTGATTTGAGTTCAAGAACTGCGCTAAATCTGAATCCTGTTAGTTAGTTAGTCTGCATTCACTGATTTTCTGAGAAAAACCCTGAGCCTATATTTCCCAATTGATTTACATCTCGTTTAATTTCTGCACTGTTTTTAATTACATCTATCTGGCTTAGCGTAATTCGACACTTCATAATTTATTGTGTGATCTCTGTGAGTCTTTGTGGTTCGACCCCTACACTTACTACAACAACTGCTTTAGTATCTTAGGGTATTAAATTGAGCATATCAATTTTGGCGCCGTTGCCGGGGACTCAATTTCGCCATTAGATTTTAGTTTAGAATTTCGACTAAGTTCGTCGGTATCGATCGATACTCACTAGTATCGGTCGATACTCCGGCGACCTCTTTTTTGGTATCGATCGACACCACTTGGTATCGATCGATACTCAACGTATTTTTCTGGTTACTTACGTGCTTTGCCTAGTGTTTTCCTTGCAGGTGTATGCCTGTTCGTGAAACCAGGAGCAACAAGAGCACTCAGCTAGTTGGACTATCACTGGAACAGCTAGCGCTTGTGGAACGCACAAACAGAAAGACCAAGCAAACATCAGGGATGAACAACCCAGTGGTTTTAAGAGCTGATGAAGCTGGAATTCTGAGAGACCAAGAGGGTCATGTGTGTAATGAGAGAGGGCAACGACTTGATGAAGCTGGAAACATCGTTGTCCCTGCTCCTGTTATTGAGATTGTTGTGCCAGCTGGGCGCGGCAACGTTGGCAATGCTGCAGGTGTTCGAGCTCAGACAATTGGTGAGTACAACAGGCCAGAGCAGTTTTTCGCCAATCGGTCAGCGATTCGTCCTCCTGCTTATGAGAGGAATGACTTCGAGCTGAAACCTGCTTACTACACTCTAGTAGGACAGCATCTCTTCCATGGTCTTCCTCATGAACATCCAATGGACCATGTAGAGAAATTCGAGGACTTGGTCACTAGCATCAAGAGCAATGGAGTGTCCTACGACTATCTCTTCTGCAAGCTCTTCCCCTACTCTCTGGGTGGAGAAGCTACTTACTAGCTGAGGCAGCTATCTCCTGGATCGCTAACTAATTGGGAGGACACCAAGAGAGCCTTCCTGATTAACTTCTATGATGACGGGCGATCTGAAGATCTGAGAAATAAGATATCCACTTTTTCTCAAGGACCTACTGAGGCGTTCAAGGCTGCTTGGACAAGATTCAGATCGTATCAGAGAGATTGTCCACATCATGGATACTCTGATGTGCAGCTGCTGGGTATCTTCTTCAGAGGAGTAGATTGGAGATATCAGATGGGTCTGGACTCTTCGAGCAATGGTAATTTCAACACCAGATATCCTGAGGATGCTATTGTGTTGATTGAGAACTTTGCATCTAGTAGTAGCACCAAGAGCGCAGACTTCGAGCGCAAGAAGCTGGCTGGTAACATGGATGGGTCACAGATCGCTGAAGTGAAAGCTCAGCTGGATTCTATGCACAGTCTTCTGCTGGGAAGGACAACAAAGGCCGTCCACTTTGCTACTGAGAATGAGGTGGAAGATGTTAACTACATAGGTGGTTCTGGTTTTCAGGGTCAGCGATTCGGATACAACTCCAATCGAAACTTCACCAACAATGCTCAGCAAGGAGGGTACCAATCCCCACCACCCAAAGCTCCTGAGAGTAAGATTGAGGCTATGCTTGAACACCTGGTTCAAGGGCAGGAGAAGATGACAGCCACCTTCAATGGTAAGATGGACACCATGTACACCGATTTGAGTGGAAGGATCGAGGCACTAAATACGAGTCACAGGATGCTGGAAACTCAAGTAGCTCAGACTGCAGCAAATTCCAAGGGAAAATCGGTTCATGCACACGTCAATGCGATCTCCTCAAGTGCAGAGAATTACGAAGAGGATTCTGAAATCGCCAGAGCATCGATCGATACCCCCAGGTGTCGATCGATGCCGGTTACAATTCTGAAACGGGACACTTCCAAAACCCGTGTATCGATCGATACCCCACTGGTATCGGTCGATACCAAGGCAATTTCTGAGGAGACACATGATATTTCGACCAAGGAGCCTCAAGTAGCAGCAGCACGGTTCAGTATCGCCCAATTTTGGGAAGACTATGAAACGAAGTGTCAGGCAGCGATAGCTAAGGAACGAGCTGAGAAAAGAGCTCGCAAGCCCAAGAAGGAGAATCCTGTACCTAAACACCTCAGAGATCCCATCTCTCCAAAGCAGCTGCGTGGCTTTGAGAAGATGGTAAGAAGGATTTCCCCTGATTCAACCTTTGAAGAAGCCCTAGAGTGCCGTCCTCTGCTAAGTCACTTCAAGGATTGCAGAGAAACTGAGGAAGAGATTAAGGCACTCTTCATTAAGGCTAGAGGTCCACCTCCACTGAGACAGTTGACCCCAAGGGAGGATCCAGGGAAATTTGTAGTTCCATGCTCTATCTCTGGAGTTGAGTTCAAAGAGTCTCTTGTCGACTCAGGGGCTAGTGTCAATGTCATCTCAAGGGCAATTGCAGAGCGGTTAGGAGCTGATATTCGATCACCAGAGGCATCTATCACATTCGCGAACAACTCCACCTCGCTTCCACATGGTACTATCCATGGTTTGCTGGTCAAAGTAGGAGACTGTCTAGTTCCTACTAATTTTCAGGTTGTAGAGATGGGTGCAATATCTCGTATGCCTATCCTTTTGGGACGACCGTTCATGGCTACTGCAGGCGCGATCATAGACACACCTAATAAGAGAATCTCTTTCTCTTACATTGACAGAGGGGTCTATTATGGTGTCATTCCCCCTAGGAGTGCTCCCACACATGTGTCTAGCATCGAGGTTGTCACAGGAGAGTCGCTAGCGATTGATATTTTGGAAGAGCCTCCTGATGAGCCTACTGTCGCAGATGTTCCAGGTGAACCGCCCAGCACCCCCAAAGAAGTTGCCAAGAAAACTAAGGCAACAAAGAAGAAGGCCAAGAGCAACAAAGTTGAGAATCCCCATGTCACTTTGATACCTCAGAAGTGTAATGGAGATTCGATTGAGTACAAGGTCAAATGCAAAGGAGCCTTGAAGCCATTCTCTAAGGCAAGAGTCCTTCTTACTTCTGAGCTGAAAGAGAAAGGGCAGGAGTTTGTGGACAGCATGCTAAGCAGAACTTTGAAGCTAGTAATGTCAAGTGATGGAGCCTGTTTTGGTGCAAGCTCTCACTCTTATCCAGCCTGAAGGGCGTTACAGTCAAGCTATTGACGTTAAACGAGCGCTTGGTGGGAGGCAACCCACTGGTGAGTCTGTTTTTGATTCGTTTTTATTTTTATTTTCGTTTGTTTTGAGTCTGTGTCAGGATGAACAAGGAGCAACTCGAAATCGCCTAAGCATCGATCGATACCCCTATGGTATCGATCGACACCAATCGCGGATGAAAATTCACAAAGTCGATCTAAGCATGGTATCGATCGATACCATGCCGTGTGTCGATCAACACCGACTGTTCCAGAACGGTAATTTCTTGTTTCTCTTCGTTCTATCCTTTTTCTTTGTTTCTTTCACTGACTCTAGGCTAGATAACACTGAGGACAGTGATGTTCAAGTCTGGGGGAGGTGTCTGCTGACATTGTTTTCGTTTTTCTTAGAGTCAGTCGTTTTATCGAGTCAAAACTGTTTTATTGAGTCAAAATTTGTTGGAGATGATGATCCTGTGCTTGAACCTATTGATTTGATTTTGTTTTTGAGTGCACAGTGTTACAGGATCAGTTCTAGATCGACTAATGAAAAATCCAAAGGCTGACCAGTTGACTAGAAAACATCCATGTCTCCAGCAGAGTTCTTCTGAAGCCTGAGCCAAATTTTTGCACTTCATCAATGTGGTTAGTGTTCATAGAGCTTGATTCATCATTCATATCTGATAAAGGAACCCGTGTGTTTAGAATTATGGTATCTCTCTCCCCTGAAATAAGTTGATAGATTAAGAGCATAAAAGATTGAAATGATTTTCTTCTGAGGAGAGGGTTAGGAAAATTTCCAGCGATCCCATTATTCTACTTAAGAGGGGATGATCACACAAAGGATTGGAAGCGAGGCTAGGATTTTCCTATGATGCCATTATTCGCCTACATCCTTTGATACATAGAGAGGGAAGAACCGGGGATTTGGTGGCAAACACCATCAATACTCGCGTCTCCTACCTTGATATGTATATGCTAAGCTGAAAATAAAAAAAATAATAAGGATATAATAAGAAATAAGTCTGGAGGAGAGAAATTGATACAAAAAAGTGTGAAAAATGGTGGTTCCTTTGTCAAGATATTGTCTGGTAAAGAGTCTAGAAGGTTCTTAAATATTAGCTGCAGAGATGAAACTGGCGATGAGGGCTTTACTTGAACAATGCTGTGGGATTTTGTGTGGAGTCTGGAAAAGCTGCAAATGTCTACGGAGAAGTACATGGTGGTTAGATCGAAAGCTGATCAGGTGACATTTGGGTACTTGGGAAAAGGGTCTTTTCGATGGTTCAGGAACAGGTGAGTCTCTACGTTTTCAAACCTCTTTTTCTGGTTTAGTCTTCTATTTGCTTGAGGGCAAGCAAAAGGCTAAGTCTGGGGGAGTTGATATATCATGGTTTTTACCCTATTTAAGCCATGATATAAGTCCTTTTTATAGAGTCTTTATAGTATTTTGGAGTCTTTTAGAGTCTTTTACAGGTTTAGGTACGTTTGGAGCATTTTGGAGCATTCTGGAGCATATCGAGATGCAGAGTCATGCAGAGACGTCAGAAGTTTGGCATTCGTTTAAGACCTTCCCACCGATAGATTGAGCTCAAATTTGGACACAAGATAGATCAATGAATTAGCTTTCATTTGGAAGTGGTTTGAAGCCATTCCAACGGTGAGATCGAAAGTTATGCCAGGTTTCGTGAAGACTGTCTAGTCTGTCGAGCAGAGGAGTCGACGCATAGGATGAGTATCGACCGATACTACCTAGTATCGATCGATACTTCTCGGGAAAATAGGAAACACGACTTTTTAGAAGCCTAAAGACCCTGCAACTTGGCCCAGAAGACTTTAATACTTACCAGAAAGCCCAGAACGTGTTTTTAGTCTATATTTAGGGTTTTCAGCCACCTGTTTAGGCTATGCTTTTATTTTCTGTGTTTGATTTTACTTTGGTTTTAGAGAGACAAGTCTGAATCTCCCTTCGTCCGAGATCAGATCTCTAAACCCTTCTTTCTATTCTATTGATGATTTATTCAAACATGTTGATTGTTTCATTCTCCATGTCTGAGTAGATCCACCTTAGGTTTAGGGTTTTCTCATAAGGGTTTTCTTTGAATGCTAGGTTAAATATCTTTTAGGATTCACCATCTGAATTATAGTTCTTCGCTTAGGTTGTGTTCATAGCTTGTTCTAGATTAGCTACCTAGAATATAAATCTTAGGATAATTGATTAGGTACGAGAGTGCAATTAATTACCTGATAGAACCTAGGTGAGCAAATTGATTATTCGCAAAGAGATTTGGTTTAATTGATTTGTGAACATATCAAACCTGTTGTTAAAGCTGATTTAGACTTTAGGATTCGCAAAGAGATTTGGAATTCCTAGGATTTAGATTTAGATAGTTTTCGCAACGAGAGTTGGTTAGCTATATTTTAGTGATTTGAGTTCAAGAACTGCGCTAAATCTGAATCCTGTTAGTTAGTTAGTCTGCATTCACTGATTTTCTGAGAAAAACCCTGAGCCTATATTTCCCAATTGATTTACATCTCGTTTAATTTCTGCACTGTTTTTAATTACATCTATCTGGCTTAGCGTAATTCGACACTTCATAATTTATTGTGTGATCTCTGTGAGTCTTTGTGGTTCGACCCCTACACTTACTACAACAACTGCTTTAGTATCTTAGGGTATTAAATTGAGCATATCAGAAAGATTAAGAAAATAACTTAGGAAAGGCATTGGTGAGAGTTCAAGGAACTATTTATAGCCGGGAGAAGAGGAGAGATCATCGGAAGGACACGAAAAATCTCAATAGAGCAGGAGATGAATCAAGAAGAACATCTCGGCATGAATGGGAAAGTTCAAATCGAAGACGAGGTTAGAGAAAGGAAAAACAAATCTCACGGGCCAAAGGATCAAGAGTAATCCAGGGAAAGATCAGATCGCACCGAGCAACGTGCGAGGGATGACAAAGAAAAGAAAGTAAAGCATGATGGCAGCCAAGACATATACCATAATGATGATGATGACGATGACAAATGCGGCAAGAGAACTCCACCATCTATGTAAGCAGGAAGAAGCAAACCATGAGAACGTCAAGCTGGGCTAAATATGATGACGAGAGAGAGGTGTCCACTAAGGAAGAAGCAGAGGACAGGGAGGAACCCCAAAACGGGGAGGACTTTCCAAGAAAGAGTGCTTATGGGAAAAGTTAGAATCAAAACTCAACCCAGAAAAGTAAAGGTGGAAGAGAATAGCCATAGCGAGGAGGAAGACTACGAAGACTTCAAAGCGACCAGGGAGAAAGTTGGTGTAAAGATGAGAGAATTCGGGACGAATTCTAACGGGAATGGGAGGATGTAATACCCCGTTTTAGAGTTAAATGTTGGTCAAGAACTTGAAATTCGAGGAATCGACCAAGGGAAGGCGTAACCCTCAAAATATGAGCAAGAAAAAGCGTTTTAGCGAGCCAGAAAAAGCTTGGCAAGAGCTGTTTTGGAGGAATGGACCAGAAGGATTTCTTCCCGCGAAATGATCAGAGAAATTGAAGAAAATTCAAAATTGTCAAAGTAACAAAGTAAAGTCACTTTTGACAAGAGAATGTCAAAAGAAAACGTTTGGTCGAGTCAGTTTTGGCAAAGCACCGCACAAAACGGACTTGCAAGCAGGAAGGCAGTTTTAGCCGAAAGAAATTTTAGCTGGAAGATTTTTAGCAGAGAGCATTTTTAGCAGGGAGAATATCTTGCCGAGAGAAATTCTAGCTGAGACCAGTTTTAGCCATTGAAAGATCGCCAAATGGAAGGGAACCACTTGGAGATGCTAAAGGAAGGCAATTCTTGAAGATTAGTGGAATCAGAAACAAAAACGAACGAAGGAAACATAAGTTATTCACCTAGGAGCGGGCATGCCTCGAGAAAGAGCGAAACCAAACCTTACCCGAGTATTGGCAAGGGCTAGGCACGCCAAACGAACGTCTAAGGATTAGAAAGTCCAGGTAGGACTCGATCAAAGTGTGACACTAAATTTATGATACTTTGTGGTGATTAGATTGAGGTGGTCATGGGTGGATTGTGTGATATATCATATAATAGAGCTCTAGGAGAATTAGTCGTGAGAACTAATTAGAATTAATCGAGAAAAGTAATTATGATTAGTCGTAGTTAGTAAATTTTAGCTTCCGCATGTGTACTCTGGACGAGTAGGATGTTATTGTTAGGGCTTAGCCGTAGATGTTGCATTGCTTGGTTTGCGTTTGTGTGCTTCCTGGTAGATTTAGGCTTCGGCTATCTAGGGATGGGAATTGGGGGCTAACGTGCTGGGTAGGGGTCCTAAAGTCACTGGGCATTTAGTAGAAATGCTCATTATACAATTTTTGTCACAGGTAACCTTAGTGGGGAATTTAGGGGGAAGTATCGGAAATTAGGCCAGCCAAAAGTAGATTGCGGTGTTTGTGTAAAAGTAAGATATAATTTACAAAGGGTTTTAGGATAAAACTACAACAAGCGATTGTAAGAATTTTACTAAGTAAATAAAGTAGAGATTTCCTAAAACCTCGAATCTTAAGATACTAGGCCTTAGTCCGGGGCCGAAACAACTCTCGGTCCGGTTTACAGGTTGAAAATCCTTAAGCTGCTGGACGAGAGGAACTAAAGAGATGCAATCTCCAGGAAGAATCGGTCGGTACGGTAGTATGGGATTCCTGCTGACTGGTTCGTCTCTGCGGTTGTACCTTCACGTCCGTGACACTCCTTGTTCCGGTTCTACGAAGGATCTTAGGTCGGGATCGGGGGTGTTACAGTTGGCGTGATCGAGGATGGTATCAATGGTAGCTAAGAACGGTGATAAATAGGATTTTATCCCAAATAAGAATCAATCCTAAATACACATGTCATTGTAGTGTTTTAGGTGTCAATCCAATCTAGGGTCTAGTTCAATGCAACAAGAATGCAAGATACTCTCTAATTCAAACAAAGCAAATAAGTAACAAGTTAAAAGACTAAAAATGAGATTAGAAAGATGATAAAGGCAAGCTCTTGGATGAGGTTATTGATTTCGGATCCTCCCATGATCTATCTAGATGTCATTTCACACAAACAATCAATTCCCTTAGCCTAGAACACATAAACAAGATTAAGCCACTCTCTAATTCAAACAAAGCAAATAAGTAACAAGTTAAAAGACTAAAAACGAGATTAGAAAGATGATAAAGGCAAGCTCTTGGATGAGGTTATTGATTTCGGATCCTCCCATGATCTATCTAGATGTCATTTCACACAAACAAGCAATTCCCTTAGCCTAGAACACATAAACAAGATTAAGCCACTCTCATGGTCTTAATTACTTTGTTAATTACCAAATCAAGATCAAACTCTCGTTTGTGATAAGATGATTAAAAAGCTTTAATCATAGGTTCCTATGGCCCTAATACTCTTTAGACAACTACTTTCATAGGCTAAGCAACCAAAATCCCTTATTTAGGTTTTTGGGGAATTTCGTCGAACACCTTGTGTGCATGAAATTTCCTATGATCTAGATTAGCTATCTGTAGCCTAATCTAGCATTATGAACACTAAATAAGAGAGGAAAGATGTAAATTAAGCCATAGACATCCTAATCTACCTCATCCATGAGCTCTAAAATGAACTACTCACTAATCATGAAAAAGACACCAAATCTCATGAAAGATGTGATGTTAATCATGATTAGAGAATAGGAATGTGAAAGATTAAAGAAAGAAACAAAGATATAAACTTAAACTTCCATAAAAAGTGTATGATCCCTCTTACATATCACAAGAACAAGGTTTTTAGCCTAAGGAAAGGGATAAGAAAAGAGATAAACCAAGAAAATAGGGGTTTTGGGCTAAAATAGTGAAAGGGAGCGAACCGGGTCGACCGGGAAAAACCGGGTACAGAACCGGTCGAAATGGGTCAAATCTGGTCTTGAGTGGCTCAATACCGAGGTCACAAATCGGTATTGCACATCGGTATTGGACCTGGGTTTGTGTGGTTGGTGGTGTTGTAGAACCTTCGGTTAAAGCACGATATCTCCTGGAATACATGTCCGAATGGCCTCAAAACACCTTCTGTAGACAGCTAACACACTGGGCTACAACATTTGTGAAGACTACCGAGGCTAATTCGGAATGGAGACCCTTAGTCCAGCCAGTTCTTTCAGGCATGTATGGTGGCTTCGGCGAGACGGATATACGTTCAGTAAAACAGACGTATCTAACGAACCACATATCCGAATGACCTAGAACCACCTTTTGTAGTCAGATAACTCACTTGGTTACAAATTCGTACAGATCACGAGGCTAATTCGGAATGGAAACCCTTCGTCCAGCCAGGTCTTTCAGGCACGTCGGGTGAGCTAGGCTGGTTTGGGTGAGATAAGTGTTACACCGATCAGTCACACCGACTTGTGACGTCGGTGTAATCCCCTGAAGCTTCAATACCGATGTCACAAATCGGTATTGCACATCGGTACTAAGGGAATTTTCTCTCTGTTTCAATACCGATTTGTTGCACAGACTTGTGACCTCGGTGTTGAAGAAACCGTCTCGGCCAGGCGTATCGTTGATCACTCCCTCGGGCTTCTTTTGTGATGAATCTCCAAACATTATACTTACGGTATATGGTGTGAGAGTCTTTATACCGAGCTTCTCGGAAAATTTCTTTGACATAATGCTGATGTTGCCTCCTGAATCACATAGACAATGTACAAAATTTATTCCGGAAATCGAGCAAGAGAAAGAAAACGTACCAGATCATCGGCTTTTTTTAGCCTTTGAAAGGGATTTGTTTCGGTACCTCAAATGGTGGTTCTCGAACTATGTTGGAATCATTATTGTCTCTTCCATAGAGTAGGAGGAATTTTAATGCTTCTCCATGCTTCGTCTCATCGTTGACTTCCTTTTTGGGCACAATGGAAATCACGTTGCAAAATTTCTTCGGATTATGTTATACTCTTCCGGGAAAAGATACATTCGGTCTCTTATTGGAGTCCGCGTTTGAGAGGATTGCATATCCAACTTCTTGAAATGGGTCGAAAGATATTCAAATTTTCCATTCAAGTCGTTTTACATACAATCGACTTTGACGTTAAAATCGTTCGTCGTTTTCTCATTGCTTTGAGCAAGTAGTTGAATCGATTGCTCGAGCTTTGCTACTTGGGCAGCAAGTTGATTGTTAGACATAACATGTTGCTGCATATTTGAGTGGTTGTAAGGAGCAGCTTGAACGTTGAAAGGCGGTTTCGGTTCGAAGTTCCCATTTCCGCCATAGCTCCCGTTTTGGAACCGATTTTGGTATGGCTTGGATTGTTGAGGGTAGAGCTGGTCTTGAGATTTCTCCACGTTCGAGTTTTGATACGAGAGATTGTTTGCGGAAGTTGTTGTTAAAGCCGTTGTTGAAGCGGCTTTGGTAAGAGTTTTGCGCTCTGACATAGTTAAATTTTTCTTCTTGGAAATACGAACCATTGTTGTTGGGTTCGTAGTAAGTGATAACACCGTATTTTTACATGTTTTGCTATATATTTTAGAACACTTTAATAAGTGTTCCGCTTGGTTTTCTACGCTTTTATTACGTGTTTCGTATGTTTGCAGTTTTAAGACTCTTTTTAGGTAACTCGGGATTAAAGAGTGCATTTCAGAGGAAAAGTACGTTTTTGGATAAAGTTGGACCGTCAAGAAGTCTTGCAATCAAAGAAGACCTTTTCAGCGTCTGATAATCACCAAATTTGGATACAACAAAGTAGAGATAACCAGCTTTCAAATGCAATTGGATTGGGGACAATCCAATGGTTGGATCCTAAAATATACCCGAAGCGCTGAAGGAAGATGAAGATGCCCCGAAGACGAAGCCGCCGCGGGTCAAGGAGCCGGAGCCGCGGCCAGGTACCATACCGCCACCCCTGAAGCCACTCCACCTGCGGCCAGAAACCACTTCGCCGTGGACAGAGAAGACAGAGCCACCACCATTCCTATTTTCGCTCAAGACGATCCGTTTCTTCACCCGAGGCCAAAACCGTATTTTCCCGTCAAATCCTAAAATGACCTAAGCTTGTTGAAGACCTATAAATACTTTTTTTAGAAAGCAATTTCGAGAATCCAATCCTAGACACATTCGAGAAAGCAATTTCGGGATTGGTGAGGAGGTTTCTCACCGAGGTTAGTTCTTGGTCGTGAGGCTTCTTCACCAATCTTATGCTTAATTTAATTATGTCTTTTTCCAGTATGTTCGAGTAGTTTATATTGTTGGGTTTAAAGGATTATCGAGGGGTATTCTATGTTCGATAAGGATTTCACTCGGTAAACCCTAGCAGATTTCTAGAGCTCTTCTTGTGGAAAGTTGTTATTGTATGAATCTAGTGTCGCAAACTAGAGGCTGATAAGGGGAGTTCATAACCACGGACGTGTTGCATCTAATCAACAACAAAGTTCATCCACAAGGCGTGCGCGTCGTAAGATTTCGAAAGTATACTTATGGAGTGCCGTGAACCTATGGATCCACTAGCATAACACAATTTTACGCGTGGCCATAGACGGAGGTTACTGGTTGAGTGAATAGATTGTAGGGCATATGTTATACGGAAGTAGACTACGTCATGGATCTGTCCTGTTTGTGGAGTTATAATCTAGAAACTCCGGTTACTAATGAGCTAGGGGCCGTTTGATTGAATCGAACATACCCCGAGATATTTCTCTCGACCCAGCAACTTTTTAGAATAAGTTACAACAGTCTTTAGTAGTGTAGTTTAACAATAGAGTCTGTAGAAGTAGTTTAGTCATCGATTTCATTAGGTCTAGGTTAGTAGTCAATACTCTTAGGTATTAGGTTAGTCTTAGAATTTCTTAGGATAGGTTTAGTTTCTCTTAGCATTAGTTTAGTAGTTGAAATCCCCTTAGCTTAGGTAGTGGTCGATTTTCTTAGATTAGATTAGTAGAAGTTTTCCATTTTTCGTTCTTTAAAATTCTAGTTACAAAAACCTTATAAAAATATATTCGTTCTAGGTTTATTTACTATACAACACCCTCTCACTATGGATCAATACCTCAAGTACAACAACGCACATATGTGCACTTGTAGGCTTTAAGGTTTACAAATTTAAAACTTGAAGTTTCGGAGCCGAATCTGATATGCATCAGTAAGCATCATCTTCCCCTCCATTGGTAGCTTCACAAGCATGCACTTGACGATTTTGGTTCTTGAGAAGAGTATTCATCATGTTCTTTAGCTCGGCTATCTTCTTGGATTCTGATACGTTAGATCTTGTAAATCTATCGTAGTCGGGAGAATTGTTGCAATTAGCCTTAGCAAGATTCTCGATGAGACCTCTTCCTTGGTTTATGGTCTTTGTCAAAAAATCTCCATTACTAGCTGTGTGGAGAGAAAAATCTCCAAAATTTTTGGTAGTAGTCCTCAGTAGAATGTGTTGAACAAATTTGGACCGGAGAAACCGAGATGAGGGCAATCTCTTTCGTAGTCCTTGAAACGTTCCCACGCTTCATGGAAAGATTCTACCGATTGTTGATGATAACTTTGGATTTCGTTTCTCAACGAGTTCGAGTTCAACCTCGACTTGCTGTAGAAATGGTTTATGAAAGCGTCTTTGCACTCTTCCTAATTAGTGATAGATCCGGCGGGCAAAGATTTCAACCAACGGTGAGCTTTATCGGCTAAAGAAAAAGGAAAAAGCTTACACTTTAAGTAATCGGCGGGAACATGGTTTGTTCTCGTCGTTCCACATATCTCCTCGAACAACTCGATGTGCTCCATAGGGTGCTCGGTAGTAACTCCATGAAATTGGTTTTCAATTATCAAAGCAATGATTTTAGGTTTGATCTCAAAATCGTTTCTATGAGGAAAAGGAAGTTCAATTGTGGCTTGGTTGTGATAGTGTTGATATGGTGTATCAAAATCAGCAATTGTGTTGTTACGCGCTTATTTCTTCGGAGAATTAGCGGGTAAGATATGATGGTTGGTATTCTCGCCATTAGGAGGAATCAGTGCATTAGCTGGAGCATCGTTCCTTGGTGAATCACGATCGACCGAAAGTAATCGCCTCGGATTTTTATCATTTCGGTTTTTGGTTTTTTTTGGGATCGAGTAGTGGCTGGTCATTAGCACCATGGATAGTATCTCGGTAATCTTCATGATCCAAAATATCACGGTCATCCTCGTGATCAAGGTGATCACGGTTTGGTTGATCTTCAGGACAGTCATTTTCGGCCATCTTTAGTGTTCTTTTGAGTCTTCGGAGTTCTCTCTCGTGTCTATCGATATCGTCTAGTCGCGGTACGGTTTCTCTAGGAGTTCTCCTAGTGTTCATACACCTAAGAACAAAAGACAAAGATAAAGAAGAATGTCAAAAGAGCAACAAAGAGTTTGAAAATCAAAATTGTCTAGAACAGAAATTAGAATACGAAATCAAACAAGCAAATCAATCCCCGGCAACGGCGCCAAAAAATTGATGTGTCGGTATTGCTCCCGACACGGTTTTACCCTTTAGCTAGGCTGCAAGTGCACAGCAAACACATTACTATTTAGGGATCGAATCCACGAGGGTGAACGTTGTTGATTTCTATCGATTTCTAAGTTGTGTCTAGACCTAATCCATTTTTATGGGTTTTGTTTGTCACGATTGTGGCTAGAATAATTAAACTAGATTAAGCAATGAAATAAAACAACACGTAAGCAAAGAAAACAATTTAAACGAGGTTGTAAACAATTAAATGAAGCGTTGGACAATCGGAAATTCTCTAAGGCTCATGGCCGAAAATCATAAAGAATTTGCTAGGATTTCTAAAACAACTTTTTATCATCTTTTGGATTCTTGAACTTGGAACACGAACACTGTGTGTAGTCTACTTTCGTACACCCTACACACCGATTACTTTAGTACTCGACCGGTAGCTTTCATCTCCGGCCGCGCAAAAAGTTATGATGATACTCAAAAGTCCTTATAGCTCACAATCCGTCCACAAGTCAGCATTCGTATCTTGTGACGGTTTTTCTCGTCTACCCTAGGTCAAACATATTGATAAGGTACTTTCTTAGTTCTAAAAATACCTAAGTTCAGTTAAATTATATTTGTCCAAATTTAGGAATGATCAGACGGTGAGAAGGTCTTCTTTGATTCCAAGACTTCTGACGGTCCGAGTTTATCCAAAAACATACTTTTGTTCCGAAATGCACTCTTTTATCCCAAGTTACCTGAAATGTCATTCAAAACTCTAAAACATGGAAATCACTTGAAAACCATTGAAAACGGAGTTAAAACACCTGCAAAAGATATTAAAGTGATCCATAAAAATTGTCAAAAACCGGAGTTATCAAGGCTAAATGGTGACGCCTTGAAGGCAACGATGCTCGAAGTAGTTGGTCGGTGCCGGTTTTCGATCCATGTAGAACTGATACAAGAATTTTGCCGTGTATCAATTACTCAAATGCCTAAGTAGTATATGAGGTATCGAATCCATGGGTATAAGTTTTGATCACTAAGAATACATACAACTTTGTAAGTTAAGCTAATAAAGGTGGTTTTGGTTTCCTAACAACCTAAATGATTCAAATTAAAGACAAGAACACAAGTAAACAAAGCAAAAACGAGTTTAACAAATAGATAAAGGCAAGCCCTTGGATGAGGTTATTGGTTTCGGATCCTTCCATGATCTATCTAGATGTCATTGCACACAATCAAGCAATTCCCTTAGCCTAGAACACTTAAAAGAGATTAAGCCACTCTCATGGTCTTAATCACTTTGTTAATCACCAAATCAAGAACAAACCATTGTTTGTGATAGGATGATTAACAAGCAATAAACATAGGTTCCTATGGCCCTAATACTCCTTAGACAACTACTCTCATAGGCTAAGAAAGTAAAATCCCTTATTTGGTTCTTAAAAGAATTTCATCGAACACCTTGTGTGCATGAATTTCCTAAGATCTAGATTAAATATATCTAGCCTAAGATAGCATTATGAACACCAAATAAGATAGGAAAGATGTAAACTAAGTCCTAGACATTAAGATCTACCACGAAATTCACCTAATCTACCTCATCCATGGGCTTAAAAAGATCTTCTCACTAATCATGAAGAACACACCAAATCTTGTGAAAGATGTGATGTTAATCATGATTAGGGAATAGGAATGTGGAAGATTAGATAGAGATGAAAAGATATAACCTTAAACTTGCATACATCAAAAGAATACAAGGGAAAAATCCAAAGAACCCTAAAAAGACAACGTCTTGTTCTAGAGAGAAAAAAAAAGAGAAAAAGGATTAAAAAAAAAAAGAGATAGATCCAAAAATGAGATCTTTAACATATAAAAAGGTGTTTTTCTTAGTGGGTCGAAGTTCTGATACCGGCCCGGTATGGTTGGGCCGTTATGGAGACTTTGCTTTTTTTAGCATAACTCGTTTGGGCGCCAGTCAGATATGTCCCTGCTAAATCTGGTGTATCGTTTAAAACACCGATCAGAATGACTTTAGACCACCTCCAGAAGACGGCTAACTCAATTACCGAAAACTTCTCTGAAGGCTTTAGAAGCTAAATCCGAGCGTAGGTCATTCGTCCAGCCTTGTCTTTCAGACACTTTGCCTGGCTTCGGCGAGAGCTTCCACGCCGGGCGAGATTGGGCCGGCACCAGAGGCCGGTATTTTCCCTGGTCAAGTGAAGTTTGGATACCGGGCTGGTGTGTCCGATGAGTTTTGTCCGGCATGAAGTGTCCTGCCTGCTGGTACCGGGCCGGTATGCATGGCCGGTGCAGGGGTTGGTATCTCGGCCAGGTGGATATGTCTTCAGTAAAACCTTGATAACTCCCTAACTAAACGTCCGAAGTATCTGATTCAAACTCCTCTGAATAGTTAACTCACTACTCTACAACCTCCATGAAGGTCAACTAAGCTGATTCAGATCGTAAGACCTTCGTCCAGCCAAATCGTTATGGCATCTCGGATGGACTTTGCACTCTACTTTGGTCCATTTCTCCAAATATGCCCAAAATGCCTCCAATCACCTAGAAAGTACTCCAAAACATGCAATAACTCACTAGACCTAATGTAAACACCTAATACTATAATTTAAACCAAAAGTCTATAAAAACTATGAAAGACACATGCATGAGACTCGAAACACTAAATAATATGCATGCTAAAACGGGTAAAATATGGGAATATCAACTCCCCCAAACTTATTCATTTACTTATCCTCAAGCGAACAAGTAAGAACAAGAAGATAGAGAGGTTGAAGTGAGAGATTAAGTATGAGAATATTAACAAAACAGTTCGGATCAATGCCCTTGAGAGTAGTTACATGATGCACAAACAATCTATACTTTAAAAGATTTAGCCATACTCGTTGCTACACGGATTTGGTCTAAGCCTTAGCATTCACAAGTATTCCTAAACCCAAAACTCTTTAACATTCATTAAGATCAATGGTGGATCATGCTTATGTAAATCAAGTGAACTTATTTGGCTTAGGGAAAGGTCTTGAGAAAAGAGTGATCTCAATCATGCGGGTATTTCGAAGTAAATGGATCTCTCAAAAAAGAATGAACTTTGGCAAAATGCTAAGAGTAAAGAACAACCGATGCATACAAGGATGACTTTCATCTACCCAATGCCCCAATATGAACCCCACTCATATCTCTAAACCCATCAAGATCCATTCCTAAGCTACCCTTGTCACAAGGCGTTTTTGCCTTTTCAATCCCGCACTTCTCATCACTTTTTACTTGGGGGACTTATTCTTAAAACTTGATTGGATTGGATTCTCATCTTTTCTCTTCTTTTGGCTCCTCTTTTGCTTGCACGACTTGTCTCCATTTCATCCTTTGGATGCCTTAGCCATTTTGGCTCTTTTCTTTCTTTCACATTTAGAGATCCTTGCAATTCAACACTTGGAGCTATGCCACTTTCTTGTTTCAAACCAATCCAACTTTTGTTTTTCCCCAATCCTTTCTCCATTTCTTTTGCTTTCTCCTCATTCTCTTTTTCTTTTCAACAACACCCAGAACTCCCAATATATCTATCCTAGCATATGTCTAGATCATTGATGTGTGAGCTAGTTCTACATGAAAGCTTCTCCTTGTCTTTCCAAACTCAACACTTTTTGCTAAGTTCATTCGAAATTAGGCCCCGCGACACACACAAGAGATGTAGGTTAGAATGAAGGATTGGTTTAGGGCGTGGTTAACCGTTCCAAAGGTGGGAATCAGCTATTTGAGCTAACGAGAGTGGTGAAAAGGGAAAAGATAGCTCAAATATGTATATGGAATCCATGAGTCCACTCTTCAATGTACAATCATGATATTTCAAGTCAAGATTAGAGTTCACTAGATAGAGTTGGGATCAAATCAAAGCATGCTTCAACCAAAACATAAACATTCAACCCGCAATATAAAAACATGGATCATCCTTAACTTCGTGATCGCTCAAATGCATCAAATAACTTCTAACGAGGGCATTAACTCAAGCAAGTGAGTGCAAACATATATGCATCTAGACTCAATCTTAATCATGTGAAATGCAACTACATGCTTCTTTTTATGTTCAAAATGTTCAAATTTTTGATGTTTTTCTATGAATGAGACTCAAATATGCAAAGAGAAAAATAAGAAAACAAAACACAATATTAGATAACACATAAACCCTCCCCCAGACTTAAATTACACAGTCCCTTGTGTAATGAAAGCTTAAGAGAAGGCTAAGCAATGCATGAAAGAAAGCAAAACACAAGATTTTAAATGTTATGTACAAAGTTTGGAGTATAACCTTGGAAGTTTGGAGATGACGAGAGGGATCGAAAGGCCAAGATAAGTCATACTCATCACGTGGATTCCTCTCATCTTTTCTTGAGGCTCATGACCACTAGACCACTAAGAACCTATGCACACTAAGAAAACCCATCAAAAAGGACAAGAAAACATATAGAGACATAAAAAGAAAGTATGTACAATGATAAGCTTGGGGTTTCTCCCAAGAGCACTTTGTTTAAAGTCACTAAGTTTGACTTTGGTTACCCTTTTTAGGCGGTTGGGAGGGGAGTACGAGCACTCCATGGTGATTCCTCGAGCTCGAGGTGAAGAACTTTGGTCATGACCTTTTCAAGACCGGCTTGCCCTTTCTCCTTGAGCTCCGGTGTGAGAATTGCTTTGAGCGAGGCAAAAGGTTTGGATCGGCCCTTGCACTTGATCTTGTACTCAATCCCTCCATCCTTGTACTTCCAAGGAGTGAGAGTCATCATAGAGGGCTGGTCTAGCATGGCCTTGTCTTCATGAAACAAGCTTAGGCCGTTTTTCACTTTACCCTTGGCCTTCGTCCTCTTCTTGGCATTCTTGCTGTTCTCAACAACGTCCTTCACTATGGTGGGAGGAAGTGGTCCCAAACAAGCAATATCAACCTCCAAAACTTCCTTGTCATTACCATAACCCAATTCCTTTCTGTCAAGAGTCTTCTCTTTCTCTTCACAAACTTTTGGGGGTGAAGCTTCATGAACCATCTCACAACTACCCACATACCTCACGTCTTCTTCACGAAACTCATCATCCTTTATGATAATTGTGCCACAAAGCTTGTTGGAAGAATTCCTCATTGTGTAATATACCTTATCATCCACATTCAAGAGAACTACCCTTTGATCTTTGAAATCCATTCTAGCACCGGTAATAAGTAGGAATGGGGTTCCAAGGAGTAGTGGGAGCTTGTTGGTCTTCTTCATTTCCATGAAAAAGAATTCCGTTGGGACTATGCAATCCCCAACCTTAATCGGATAATCTTCAAGAAAACCAAGTGGTTTCGGTGAAGAAGCGTCTCCAAAAATGATAGGTAATGGGTGATAGGTGAGGTTTCTTATTCCTAAACTCTTGAACATCTCATGGGACATGACATTCACACTTGAACCGGAGTAACACAAAGGATCCTCAACGTCCAAATCACCAAGAGAGCAAGCTATAGAGAACTTACCGGGATTACCAAGCCTGGGAGAAACTTATGCTCGATCCTAGTTGTGATTGGTGAATCAATGCAAGCAACAATACCCTTTTGTTCTTGAACCATGGTCACGTCCTTATCCTTCTCAAGGGTCACTCCCCCACCTTGTTCCTCAATGTCCACATTAAGCCTCAAGGGAATGACTCTAGGGGGAAGGTGTTCAACATGTAAACCGTAAAGTAGAAGCTCAATCTCGTTAGTGGCGGTTTCATGATCTTCAATGGGACGCGGGTCATATGAGGAGGTGACATTGCAATACTCCTTTGAGGGTTGTATTTCTTTCCCATTTGAAGAGCTTTGTTTCACTTTGCCTTCATTGGCTCCCTTGGTCTCCATTTGTTGAAATTTTGAACTCAATGCCTCAAGTTTCTTGTGGAGATCATTGTATGAGCAAGATACTTTGGTATTTATTTCCTCCATCTTCTTACTAATATCCAATGCTACACTAGCTTGGCCTTGTAGAATTTGTTGAAGCATGTTCTTGATATCAAGGTCTTGAGGCATGGAGTTGTTGCCTTGAGTTTGAGGGACAACACTTTGTTGAAAACCTCCTTGGTTCCCTTGAAAGTTGTTCTTGGAAGCAAAGCTTTGTTGGTGATTAATGGGGGCTTGACCTTGGTTGCCATAGTTGTTGTTGAAACCTCTTTGATAGCCATCATTGTTCCCAATATAATGCACTTCCTATTGGTTGCTCAAATCCACCATTTCCTCATGGGACCTTTGATTTGCCTCAAAATTACCAACAAAGGGAATCGATTTTTTGGAAGCATTGAGAAGCTTGTCAATCATAGTGGCTTGCTTTTCCATCATCGAAGATTGCTTATCCAACTTCTCATTGAGAGCCAGCATGGCTTTGGTTCGTTGTTTCTCCTCGAAGTCACTTGTGGTTCTTGTAGACCGGTCATACTCATCACCATATGTACCATCACTCGAAGCAAGGTTCTCAACCAACTTCATTGCTTCATTCACGTATTTGCCTAAGAAGTTTCCATTATAAGCGGTATCAAGAAACATACGGATCTTAGGAAGTGCTCCGCGGTAGAGTGTGCTCAAGAGGGAAGCATCTGAGAATCAATGATGAGGGCATTGCGATGTATAGCCCCTAAACCGCTCCCATGCTTCATTAAAGCTCTCATTTTCACGTTTAGTGAAGCTTGAGATTTCATTCCTTATCTTAGCCGTTCTAGAGGGAGAGAAGAACTTGGCAAGGAATGATGTCTTGCATTGGTCCCATGAAGTGATGGAACCGTGGGGAAGGTTCTTTTCCCATTGCCTTGCCTTGTCTCCAAGAGAGAATGGGAACAACCTTAGCTTGAAGCTATCCTCCGAGACTCCATTCATCTTTGTCAAGCCACAAATCCTGTCAAAGTGATCCAAGTGATCAAGTGGATCCTCCACCGCCAAGCCATGTAATTTGTTGCTTTGTACCATGTTGATGAAGCTGGCTTTGACCTCAAAGTCATTGGTCTCAACCGGTGGTGCTCGAATGTCTTGGCGGTTGACATGAGCATTGGCCGCATCATCCGCTCCAACTATGTTAGGACCATTACGGGCAAGTGGGTGGTGGTTTCCATTACCACCATTTGCTCCTTGATGTGGAGCATAAGCAACGTGGTCATTACCACCATCCTGGTTCACTTGCACGTTTTCCATACCAAGCTTAGCAATGTGCACAATCCGTTCTCTATCTCTTCCTGCTCTAAAACCGCGGTGTAGAAGGTTGATGTCGTCTCTTGGCTCAACAAGATTGTTGTTTCCTTTAGAACGCAAGTTCATGCACCTACAAGAGAGAGCTAGAAGGAGAGATTAGTAAACAAAAGAAAGAAAAAGGCTTAACCTCCAAAAGAAGTAAAATCCTATTGTCGAAAGCTAAAGCCAATTGGAAACGACGCCAAATTTATTCAAGGATTTTGCCGTGTATCAATTACTCAAATGCCTAGCATATGCGGTATTGAATCCATGGGTATAAATTTCGATCACTAAGGATGCATACAACTTTGTAAGTTAAGCTAATAAAGGTGGTTTCGGTTTCCTAACAACCTAAATGATTCAAATTAAAGACAAGAACACAAGTAAACAAAGCAAAAACGAGTTTTAAAATAGATAAAGGCAAGCCCTTGGATGAAGTTATTGTTTTCGGATCATTCCATGATCTATCTAGATGTCATTTCACACAATCAAGCAATTCCCTTAGCCTAGAACACTTAAACAAGATTAAGCCACTACCATGGTCTTAATCACTTTGTTTATCACCAAATCAAGAACAAACCATCTATTGTGATAGGATGATTAACAAGCAATAAACATAGGCTCCTATGACCCTAGTACTCCTTAGACAACTACTCTCATAAGCTAAGAGATCAAAATTCCTTATTCGGTTCTTAAGGGAATTTCGTCGAACACCTTGTGTGCATGAATTTCCTAAGATCTAGATTAACTATATCTAGCCTAATCTAGCATTATGAACACCAAATAAGAGAGGGAAGATGTAAACTAAATCCTAGACATCAAGATCTACCACGAAATTCACCTAATCTACCTCATCCATGGGCTTAAAAAGATATACTCACTAATCATGAAGAACACCCCACATCTTGTGAAAGAGGTGATGTTAATCATGATTAGTGAATATGAATGTGAAAGATTAGATAGAGATGAAAAGATATAATCTTAAACTTGCATAAATAAATAGAATCCAAGGGAAAAATCCCAAGAACCCTAAAAAGACAATGTCTTGTTATAGAGAGAAAAAGAGAGAGAAAAAGGATAAAACGAAAGGAGATATAACCAAAAATGAGATTTTTAACATAGAAAAAGGTGTTTTTCTTAGTGGGTCGAAGTTCTGATACCAGCCCGGTATGGTTGGGCCGGTATGGAGATTTTGCTTTTTTTAGCATAACTCGTTTGGGCGCCAGTCAGACATGTATCTTCTAAATCTGGTGTATCTTTCCAACCATCGATCAGAATGATTTGTGACCACCTCCAGAAGACAGCTAACGCGATTAACTACAACTTCTATGAAGGCTTTAGAAGCTAAATCCGAGGGTAGATCCTTCGTCCAGCCTGGTCTTTCAGACACTTGGGCTGGCTTCGGCGAGAGTTTCCACGCTGGGCGAGATTGGACCGGCACAAGAGGCCGATATTTCTCCTGGTCAAGTGAAGTTTGGATACCGGGCTGGTGTGTCGGATGAGTTTTTCCTGGCATGAAGTGTCCTACATGCTGGTACCGGGCCGGTATCCATGGCCGTTTCAGAGGTTGGTCTCTCGACCAGGCGGAGACATCTTCAGTAAAACTTCGATAACTCCCTAACCAGATGTCCGAATTATCTGATTCAAACTCCTCTGGACAGCTAACTCACTCCGCTATAACCTCCCTGAAGGTCAACGAAGCTGATTCAGATAGGAAGACCTTAGCCACATCTCTCCGGCGTCTCGGATGGACTTTGCACTCTACTTTTGTTCATTTCTCCAAATATTCCCAAATTGCCTTCAATCACCTAGAAAGTACTCCAAAACATGCAAGAACTCACAAGACCTAATGCAAACACCTAATACTCTAATTTACACCAAAATGCTATAAAAACTATGAAAGACACATGCATGAGACTCGAAACACTAAACAATATGCATGCTAAAACGGGTAAAATATGGGAATATCAAGAATTAGTCACGGTAGTAGTGTGAATTGTAAGAGTAGTGAGCATAAGATGGGTCGTACTAACCATGCTCGTAGTAGTGATCTCGATCTAGATGCGAGTTCATGTTTCAAAGCCTGAAACGAAGAAAAACAAAAACGAAAATTAAAAATAAAATTTTGTCTTAGGGTCGATTTACTATCATCTAAGGTGTGACTGAATGGTTGCGATTTCCTCCCCGACAAAAGCACCAAAACTTGATGTGATCATATTGGTTTTTGAAACTTCAGGTTTTAAATTTATAAATTTAAAAGTCTGCAAGTGCACATATGTGCGTTGTAGGACTTAAGGTATCGATCCAAAGGGAGGGAAATCTGTTCTACGAGACCTTAGAAAGAAAATTAGTAAGGAATTCTAAAACGAAAATAAAGTTTATGGTGTTTCACGAAACGAGTGCGAGAAATTTAAACTAAATTAAGCGAGAAAATAAGAAAGAAAGCAAGTAAATAAGATAGCAAGTAAGCTAAGCGAATAATTAAAAGTGAGGTTGTACACAAATAAAGTAAGCGTTGGGCAATCAGGAACTCTCTAGGGATCATGGTCGAAAATCATAGGAATTTTGCTAGGGTTTTTAATGCGACTTTTTCGTCATTTTGTTCTTGAACCTGGAACACGAATATTGTGTGTAGCCTACTTTCGTACATCCTACATAGGGCTGGGCACTGAAACCCATTACCCGTCTTCGACTCGTTACCCGACTCGTACCCGTCGTACCCGTCTCCACAAAAAGGGTACCCGTAACTTGCAAGTCGGGTAAAGGGTATCATAATTTTATTACCCGCGGGTATGGGTCGGGTATCGGGTATCAAATTTTTTTTCAATACCCGTCTCACTACCCGACCCGTTACTCGATTTATTACCCGACCTGTAAAACCCGTTTTATTAATAATTTATAATATTACCAATTAGTACTAGTTAACAATAATATTGGTGAAATTGATTAAATGTCCAATTTTGTTTTCTAGTGAGAATATCCAATTAACTTAAAGTCCATTATTTTGTTCTTTCTTTGGAAGATGAATGGGAATTAGTCTTTCTTTGGAAGATGAATGGGTTTTACCTTGTTAGGTAAATTAGATTAGTGTTAACTGAAACGCTTGTGATTGTTCTCTATTTGTGATATTTCTGTTTGTATTATGCTAATAAAAGTATATCATGTTTTTTCATGTTTAGGCACGTAAATATGCTGGAAGAAGCAATCCTACGGAAGAATGACATTGCAACATAGAATTTTTTGCATTTCTGAATTGCCGTTGGTAATTCATGAATGAATTACAAGCTTTAAGCTTTGCAGTTTGTAATTTTATATTTTTTGGAACTATATGTTGCATATATATATATGAATTCTTCCTCTTTTGTAAACGATTACTTCTGTTTTTGGAATCTAAAATCATTATTCAGGTAAAACTAACATGTTTATTATACATGTAATTATGCGGGTAAGGGTAACGGGTCGGGTATTTAACGGGTCATCTAATTTTTACCGGGTACCCGTTTTTTCGGGTAGTCGTTATTTGTGTGTCGGGTAAGGGTAATGATATTTCATTACCCGCAAGGGTCGGGTCGGGTAAAGGGTATCCCGAAATTCAAGGGTACCCGACCCGTGCCCAGCCCTAATCATACACACCAATAACTTATATACTTGACCGGTAGCTTTCGTCTCCGGCCGCACATAACGTTATGATGATAAGCAAAGTTTGTTAAAGCTCAGAACACCTCATCAAGTATACTTTGTATCTCGTGACGGTTTTTCTCGTCTACCCTATGTCAAACATATATATCCAGTACTTTCGTAGCTCTAAAAATATCTAAGTTCAGTTGCAAGGTAGCTAATCAATCAAGCATGCATTAATAATAAGTATAGAACGATGAACCCTAATTGATATTCTAATCTAAAAACCTAATGATAAATCGATCCATGAGAGCCCCTTGAGATCCCTTTGCCCAACAAGAGAATTACTTGGACACGTCATAACACTGGTTTTTGACAAATTTTATGGATCACTTTAATATCTTTTGCATATATTTTAACTCCGTTTTCAATGGTTTTCAAGTAATTTCCATGTTTTAGAGTTTTGAAAGACATTTCAGGTAACTTGGGATAAAAAAGTACATTTCAGAACAAAAGTACGTTTTTGGATAAACTTGGACAGTCATAAGTATTACAATCAAAGAAGACCTTCTCACCATCTTATCATCACCAAATTTGGACACAACAAAGTAGATACAATCAGCTTTCAAATGCAATGGGATTGGAGATGATCCAATTGTTGGATCCTTAAATACACTGATTCACTGAAGGCATATGAAGCTTCCTCGAAGAGAAGTCCACCACGACAGAATCCCGACCCGAGGCCAATCACCATTTCGCCGCGCCTAGATGAGCTCGACCCGCGGCCAAGCAGCGGTTTACCGGGGCCAAAGGGCACGCACCCGTGGCCACTCCATGTCTGTCTAAAACAAGCTCGTTTCTTCAGCCGAGGCCAAAACCATCTTTTCACATCAAACACTAAACGAAGTGAAGACTATAAATACATGTTTTAGGTCTTATAGACACAAAGACACATATTTCTTGTCACGCTTTAAGTCAGAGACGAATCCCTAGCAATTGTTACTCTTGTTCTTCGGTGTGGAGCAAGGATTCTTGATAGAGAAGCCTTCTTCACCCCTTTTCTTTTCAGTTTGCTTTTCAATATATTGATTATGTTTATCTCAGCTGTGGCTGAGTAGTTCTCTAGTTGGGTATAAGGTTTCAAACGGGCTCTCATGGTTCAATTATTCATTGAGTTTTTAGACTAGGACATTTATTAGGGTTCTACGTTTTATCCTCTTTCTTAATGCATTTTGCTTGATTGATCTCCTTGCAACTGAACTTAGGTATTTTTAGAATTACGAATGTATTGAATCCATATGCTTGACCTAGGGTATACGAGCATAACCGTCACAAGATATGAAAGCATACTTGTGGAGGGATTGTGAGCGTCAACGACTTTTGAGTATACAAGAGACAAAAGCTACCTGTCGAGTACTAAATTTGTAGGTGTGTAGGGTGTACGAAAGTAGACTACACATAGTGTCTGTGTTCCAAGTTCAAGAATCCAAAGACGATAAAAAGTCGCTTTAGAAATCCTAGCAAATTCTTAGTGAAAATCGGCCATGAACCCTAGAGATTACCCGTTGCCCAACACTTCGTTTAAATTGTGTTACAACCTCGTTTTAATTATTTTCTTAGCTTACTTGATTTTTTATTTCATCGCTTAATTTAGTTTAATTTTCTAACTACAATTGTGACAAACAAAACCCATAAATATTTATTTACGTCTAGACACAACTTAGAAATCAATAGAAATCGACAACGATCACCCCATGGATTCGATCCCTAAATACTACTACATTTGATGTGCACTTGCAGCCTAGCTAAAGGGTAAAACTCGTGTCAGAAGTGATCCCGACTCAGCCTAGCTCTATTCTCACATACATACTTAGGTCTTACATATTATGTATTTACATATGTATAAACGAACCGAATTAATCATAAACTAGATGCATAAAATAACTATAAACGTAAATGGGAAAGTGTCCTCGAACCCTCACATGGTATTAGATCTAAGATGGGTGACACAGTGATATATCATGGTTTTTACCCCTTTTAGGCCATGATATAAGTCCGTTTTATATAGTCTTTCTATTATTTCGTAGTGTTTTAGAGTCCTTTACAGGCTGTAGCACGTTTGGAGCATAATTGGAGATATTGGAGCTTTTTGGAGCATTCTGGAGCGAAGCTGAAGTTCGTGTTGCTGAGTACCCGATTTTACGTCAAGCATCGATCGATACCCCATGGTATCGATCGATACCCAATGCAGCAGACACGACCCGCGACTTTTAATGAAGTTTGAAGAATTGCAGAACTTGCCCAGAAGATTTCAATATTTACAAGAAGACCCCAATTCGTGTTTATACTATTTAATTAGGTTTTACAGCCACTTTGTGGGCTATGCTTTATTTTTGCTTTTAATTAAGAGAGAGCTTTTGAAGGGAAACAACTCTGAAACTCTGTTCGTCCGGGAGAAGATTTCGAACCCTTTTGTTACTCTGTCTTATTTTCTATTGAGTATTTATTCAAACATGTTTATTGTTTCAATCTCCATATCTGAGTAGATCCAATTTAGGTTTAGAGTTTTTTCATAAGGGTTTTCTCTGAATGCTAGGTTGATTAGTTGTTAGGATTCACCATCTAAATTAGTTCTTCACCATAGGTTGTGTTCAAAGTTAATTCTAGGTTGACGAATCTGGAACTTAGATCTTAGGATAATTGATTAGGCACGACAGTGCGATTAATTACCTGATAGAACCTTAGGTGAGCAAAATAACTAATCGCAAAGAGATTTGGTTTAGTTGTTTTGTGAACAAATCAAACCTGATCTAAAAGCTGATCTAGACTTTAAGATTCGCAAAGAGATTTGGAATTCCTAGGATTTAGATTTAGATAATTCTCACAACGACAGTTGGTTAATTATAGCTTAGTGATTTGAGTCATGAACCGCGCTAACTCTGAATCATGTTAGTTAGTTTACCTGCATTTATTGATTTCCTGAGAAAAACCCTGAACCTATATTTCTCCTATCGAATTTACAACTCGTTTACTGCTTATTGTTTTTACTTTCATCTGAACTGCTTAGCTTGATTTAATACTGTACAATATATTGTGTGATTTCTCTGAGTCCTTGTGTTGGACCCATACTTTACTGCAGCAACTGCTTTAGTACTTTTTAGGGTATTAATTTGAGCATATCAAATTTGGCGCCGTTGCCTGGGATATTGGAGCTTTACAGGTTGTAGCACGTTTGGAGCATAATTGGAGATATTTGAGCTTTTTGGAGCCTTCTGGAGCGAAGCTGAAGTTCGTGTTGCTAAGTACCCGATTTTACGTCAAGTATCGATCGATACCCCTTGGTATCGATCGATACCCATCGCAGCAGACACGACCCACGACTTTTAATGAAGTTTGAAGAATTGCAGACCTTGCCCAGAAGACTTCAATATTTACAAGAAGACTCCAATTCGTGTTTAGACAATTTAATTAGATTTTAGAGCCACTTTGTTGGCTAAGCTTTATTTTTGCTTTGAATTAAGAGAGTGCTTTTGAAGGGAGACAAATCTGAAACTATGTTCGTCCGGGAGAAGATTTCGAACCCTTTTTTTACTCTGTCTTATTTTCTATTGAGTATTTATTCAAACATGTTTATTGTTTCAATCTCCATGTCTGAGTAGATCCACTTTAGGTTTAGGGTTTTCTCATAAGGGTTTTCTCTGAATGCTAGATTGATTAGTTGTTAGGATTCACCATCTAAATTAGTTCTTCACCATAGGTTGTGTTCAAAGCTAATTCTATGTAGACGAATCTGAAACTTAGATCTTAGGATAATTGATTAGGCACGACAGTGCGATTAATTACCTGATAGAACCTTATGTGAGCAAAATAACTAATCGCAAAGAGATTTGGTTAAGTTGTTTTGTGAACAAATCAAACCTGATCTAAAAGCTGATATAGACTTTAGGATTCGCAAAGAGATTTAAAATTCCTAGGATTTAGATTTAGATAATTCTCGCAACGACAGTTGGTTAATTATAGTTTAGTGATTTGAGTTCAAGAACCGCGCTAAATCTGAATCATGTTAGTTAGTTTACCTGCATTCATTGATTTCCTGAGAAAAACCATGAACCTATATTTCTCCTATCGAATTTACAATTCGTTTACTGCTTATTGTTTTTACTTTCATCTGAACTGCTTAGCTTGATTTAATATTGTACAATCTATTGTGTGATTTCTCTGAGTCCTTTTGTTCGACCCATATTTTACTGCAGCAACTGCTTTAGTACTTTTTAGGGTATTAATTTGAGCATATCAAATTTGGCGCCGTTGCCGGGGATATTGGAGCTTTACAGGTTGTAGCACGTTTGGAGCATAATTGGAGATATTGGAACTTTTTGGAGCATTCTGGAGTGAAGCTGAAGTTCGTGTTGCTGAGTGCCCGATTTTACGTCAAGCATCGATCGATACCCATCGCAACAGACACGACCCGCGACTTTTAATGAAGTTTAAAGAATTGCAGAACTTGCCCAGAATACTTCAATATTTACAAGAAGACCCCAATTCATGTTTAGAGTATTTAATTAGGTTTTACAGCCACTTTGTTGGCTATGCTTTAATTTTTCTTTGAATTAAGAGAGAGCTTTTGAAGGGAGACAACTCTGAAACTCTGTTCGTCCGGGAGAAGATTTCGAACCCTTTTGTTACTCTGTCTTATTTTCTATTGAGTATTTATTTAAACATGTTTATTGTTTCAATCTTCATGTCTGAGTAGATCCAATTTAGGTTTAGGGTTTTCTCATAAGGGTTTTCTCTAAATTCTAGGTTGATTAGTTGTTAGTATTCACCATCTAAATTAGCTCTTCACCATAGGTTGTGTTCAAAGCTAATTCTAGGTTGACGAATCTGGAATTTAGATCTTAGGATAATTGATTAGGCACGACAGTGCGATTAATTACCTGATAGAACCTTAGGTGAGCAAAATAACTAATCGCAAAGAGATTTGGTTTAGTTGTTTTGTGAACAAATCAAACCTGATCTAAAAGCTGATCTATACTTTAGGATTCGCAAAGAGATTTAGAATTCCTAGGATTTAGATTTAGATAATTCTCACAACGACAGTTGGTTAATTATAGCTTAGTGATTTGAGTCAAGAACCGCGCTAAATCTGAATACTGTTAGTTAGTTAGTTTACCTGCATTTATTGATTTCCTGAGAAAAACCCTTAACCTATATTTCTCCTATCGAATTTACAACTCTTTTACTGCTTATTGTTTTTACTTTCATCTGAACTGCTTAGCTTGATTTAATACTGTACAATATATTGTGTGATTTTTCTCTGAGTCCTTGTGTTGGACCCCTACTTTACTGCAGCAACTGATTTAGTACTTTTTAGGGTATTAATTTGAGCATATCAAATTTGGCTCCGTTGCCGGGGATATTGGAGCTTTACAGGTTGTAGCACGTTTGGAGCATAATTGGAGATATTAGAGCTTTTTGTAGCATTCTGGAGCTAAGCTGAAGTTCGTGTTGCTGAGTACTCGATTTTATGTCAAGCATCAATCGATACCCCTTGGTATCGATCGATACCCATCGTAGCAAACACGACACGCGACTTTTAATGAAGTTTGAAGAATTGCAGAACTTGCCCTGAAGACTTCAATATTTACAAGAAGACCCCAATTCATGTTTAGACTATTTAATTAGGTTTTATAGCCACTTTGTTGGCTATGCTTTATTTTTGCTTTGAATTAAGAGAGAGCTTTTGAAGGGATACAACTCTGAAACTATGTTCGTCCGGGAGAATATTTCGAACCCATTTTTTACTCTGTCTTATTTTCTATTGAGTATTTATTCAAACATGTTTATTGTTTCAATCTCCATGTCTGAGTAGATCCACTTTAGGTTTAGGGTTTTCTCATAAGGGTTTTATTTGAATGCTAGGTTGATTAGTTGTTAGGATTCACCATCTAAATTAGTTCTTCACCATAGGTTGTGTCCAAAGCTAATTCTAGGTTGACGAATCTGGAACTTAGATCTTAGGATAATTGATTAGGCACGACAGTGCGATTAATTACCTGATAATACCTTAGGTGAGCAAAATAACTAATCGCAAAGAGATTTGGTTTAGTTGTTTTGTGAACAAATCAAACATGATCTAAAAGCTGATCTAGACTTTAGGATTCGCAAATAGATTTGAAATTCCTATGATTTAGATTTAGATAACTCTCGCAATGACAGTTGGTTAATTATAGCTTAGTTATCTAAGTTCAAGAACCGCACTAAATCTAAATCATGTTAGTTAGTTTACCTGCATTCATTGATTTCCTGAGAAAAACCGTGAACCTATATTTCTCCTATCGAATTTACAACTCGTTTACTGCTTATTGTTTTTACTTTATCTGAACTGCTTAGCTTGATTTAATACTGTACAATATATTGTGTGATTTTTCTCTGAGTCCTTGTGTTGGACCCCTACTTTACTGCAGCAACTGATTTAGTACTTTTTAGGGTATTAATTTGAGCATATCAAATTTGGCTCCGTTGCCGGGGATATTGGAGCTTTACAGGTTGTAGCACGTTTGGAGCATAATTGGAGATATTAGAGCTTTTTGTATCATTCTGGAGCTAAGCTGAAGTTCGTGTTGCTGAGTACCCGATTTTATGTCAAGCATCGATCGATACCCCTTGGTATCGATCGATACCCCTTGGTATCGATCGATACCCATCGTAGCAAACACGACCCGCGACTTTTAATGAAGTTTGGAGAATTGCAGAACTTGCCCTGAAGACTTCAATATTTACAAGAAGACCCCAATTCATGTTTAAACTATTTAATTAGGTTTTATAGCCACTTTGTTGGCTATGCTTTATTTTTGCTTTGAATTAAGAGAGAGCTTTTGAAGGGATACAACTCTGAAACTATGTTCGTCCGGGAGAATATTTCGAACCCTTTTTTTACTCTGTCTTATTTTCTATTGAGTATTTATTCAAACATGTTTATTGTTTCAATCTCCATGTCTGAGTAGATCCACTTTAGGTTTAGGGTTTTCTCATAAGGGTTTTATCTGAATGCTAGGTTGATTAGTTGTTAGGATTCACCATCTAAATTAGTTCTTCACCATAGGTTGTGTCCAAAGCTAATTCTAGGTTGACGAATCTGGAACTTAGATCTTAGGATAATTGATTAGGGACGACAGTGCGATTAATTACCTGATAATACCTTAGGTGAGCAAAATAACTAATCGCAAAGAGATTTGGTTTAGTTGTTTTGTGAACAAATCAAACCTGATCTAAAAGCTGATCTAGACTTTAGGATTCGCAAATAGATTTGAAATTCCTATGATTTAGATTTAGATAATTCTCGCAATGACAGTTGGTTAATTATAGCTTAGTTATTTAAGTTCAAGAACCGCATTAAATCTAAATCATGTTAGTTAGTTTACATGCATTCATTGATTTCCTGAGAAAAACCGTGAACCTATATTTCTCCTATCGAATTTACAACTCGTTTACTGCTTATTGTTTTTACTTTATCTGAACTGCTTAGCTTAATTGAATACTGTACAATCTATTGTGTGATTTCTCTGAGTCCTTGTGTTGGACCCCTACTTTACTGCAGCAACTACTTTAGTACTTTTTAGGGTATTAATTTGATCATATCACACAGCAGGGAAAGATGAGCATATCGACACACACGGATGGCTCACGCTGACAACTACACGAACACACAGTCATTCCGGGTTTAGAAATAGATAACTTGCTCACAATAAATAGAAAGAAGAACACTTAACTTTCTTGATTTGCACTCGTCTCAATGAATCTAGGTCTCCAGTGATGGAGGCTCGTCCTCTAATGACTCGCAGCCCCCGGTGGCGCAGATCGGTGATCGGTGGTTATGACACATGGTGGTGATGCGATCTACTCTCATCCTTGTCTCTTCTCTTCCTCATGGGTGCAACGATAACAATGGCGGTGGATCGAGATTCCTTGAGTCGACGGCGCTGCGATGGCTCTCAGATGACGATGGCGTCGTCCATGGTGCGTGGCGGTGGCTCGATGGTGACAAACGGAGGTGGTGGTGGTGACTCGGCTGGCACCTCCCTTTCACGTATGAAGGCAACACGACCAAAGGAGACGAAGAAAAGAACACAGAAGGAGAAGAGAATAGAAAAAGATGGCACAGAGGAGGAGTGGCGGCATGACACTGACAAGGAGGCGAGGTTGTGACGTCTCTCTCTCACGATTGCGGCTAGGTTTAGATGATGGTGGAGATACATACACCTTATGTGTATATGCCCTATTTTGTCAACAAAAGAAATAATAAAGAACATGGGCCTTTGGGCCAATAAGGAAACAGAGAGTTGGCCCAAAAATCAAAGCCATGATGTTACAAACTCGCCCACAAGATCACTCAAAGGAGAGGTAAAGACGTTGTATAAAAATTGAACAGGCTGACTCGCAACGAACCAGTTCATTAAGGCGGTGGAACCTTACCTAGGGAACCGTGGAGCAGGAAGACGTGCGTAAAAATCACTCTCAAAAATCCCTTCGACATAAATTCACTATAGACGCTTCCTCAACCGAGATCGGTAGAACGGTCGCATAAAAGGTGACGGAAACCTTTTGATATTACCAATCAATTTCCTTTATATCACACCAAGTAGATCGAAGATAGTTCACAAGGACCATCTTGGACCGTGCCAACCCTTGAACCATCTTGAACCTCGGTACTACGAACATTCAACTCAACAAACGGCGTATCTTTGTCGACCGGCTTGTGAAAGTCTATGAGTAGCTCATACCCTTGACTATCTTTACTCAAGTACCCATGCTCACCATGCTCCTTAGTCAAAACCACTTCCAAACCGTCTTCTACTCTCATTTCCTCAAGCAATTCGTCGGCTATTTAATCCATGGTCTCTATGTAGAAAAATTGGCCATCTATGGTGGGCTTCTTCATCACCTTGTTGATATCAAACTCAAGGACTTCTCCTTTACTCAAATGGAGATCTATCTTGCCTTTCCTCACATTGATTATTGCTCCCGCGGTTGCTAGGAATGGCCTACCAAAGATAAGAGGGTCTTTTGGTTCCTCGTCCATTTCAAGTACCACAAAGTCCGTGGGGACAATGAAATCCTTCACCACAATAGGAAGATCCTCAAGCAAACCAATAGGAACCCTCACGCTCCTATCCCCTAGTATTAGGGAGATGTTGCATGCCTTGTAGCGTGTGAAGCCTAGTCTCTTGGCTACCGAAAACGGCATGAGGCTTACACTTGCTCCAAGATCACACAAACAATGGTTGAAAACTAGAGGGCCAAGTGCACAAGGTAGGGTAAATGATCCCGGATCTCCTAGCTTCTTGGGTACCATCTTCTTTTGTATGATGGCACTACACTCGTGAGTTAGAATGACCATGGATTCCATTTCCTTAGCTCTCTCATTCACGGCATCTTTCAAGAATTTGGCGTATTGAGGGACAAGCAAGAAAGCATCAACCAAAGGCATTGTGAGTTCCACCTTCTCCATTTGCCTATCGAATATGGCTTTATACTTGTCCATAAGTTGCTTCAAGAACCGCCCGGGAAAAGGTAGCTTTGGAACGTATGGCTTAGGGACAAACACATTCTTCTTCGGTTTCTCTTTAGCAACAACAACCCTAGGCTTGACTTTCTCAACTTCTTCAACCTTGTCTTGCTCTTCCACTACCTCATCTTCAACCAAATCGTCATCTTCTCGAAGTTTCACCCCCCCCCCCCACTTTGCTTCTCAATGTCCGCATTGAGAGGAGAAGGAGCTTGTCTTGTAGGCAAGAGTGTGCCACTTCGCAAGGTTATGGCGTTGACATACTCCTTAGGATGTGTTCGGATTTGCCTGGTAGTTGACCTTGTGGTCGTGAAGAAGTGGCAACACCTTTGTTCTCCATGTGTTTTACCTTGGAGTTCAAAGCCTCAATCTTTGTGTTGAGGTCATTGTAAGAGCAATCCACCTTCGTATGGATCTCCGATTGTCCCTTGAGGAGCTGTTGGAACATGAAGCTCAAATCAAGCTCTATCGGTTTAGACGTAGTTGCTTGACTTTGAGGCACAAACCCTTGTTGTTAGCCTTGAAAACCGGGTGGAGCTTTGGGTTGAAATCCACTTTGGTTCCCTTGGAATTGGTTCCTTGGGACAAAGCCTTGTTGGTTGGTGTTAGAAGCTTGGCCTTGAGGTTGGAATTGCTTTTGTGGGTCTCCTTGAGGTTGAGTTGGTAGACTTGATCTTGTGGGTTCTCCACATTTGTGTTCCGGTAAGAGAAGTTGGGGTGGTTCCTATAGTTTTGATTGAACCCTTGTCTTTGGTAGTTCCCTTGGTTTTGGTAGTTCCCTTGATTCCCCACGTAGTTCACCTCCTCTTGAGTGTTCATGTATACGTTCTCCTCTTGATAAAACCTTGGTTCTCATCATAAGCATCCACAAAGTTGACCGTCTTTTGGGAAGACACTAGTAGTTTATCAATCAAATTGGCTTGCTTGTCCAACTTGTCGTTAAGAGCTTTCATATCTTTGGCCCACTTGTTCTCATCAAAATCACTAGTGGTCCTTGTGGTGCGGTCATAGTCGTCGCCATAGGTACCGTCACTTTGAGCTAAGTTTTCGACAAGCTCCATTGCTTCCTCAACGTCCTTAGCCAAGAAGTTCCCGTTAGATGCAGTGTCAAGTAGCATATGGATCTTAGGCAAAGCACCGCGGTAGAGGGTGCTTAGGAGAGAAGCGTTGCTAAACCCGTGATGTGGGCATTGAGACGTGTAACTTCTAAATCTCTCCCAAGCTTCGTTGAAAGACTCATTGGATCGTTGTGTGAAGCTTGAATTCTCGTTGCGAAGCTTGGCGGTTCTAGCCGGTGAAAATAATTTGGCGTGAAACGCACGTTTGCAATCATCCCATGAGGTGATAGATCCTTGGGGTAATGTCTTTTCCCATTGGTGAGCCTTGTCACCCAAAGAGAACGGGAAGAGACGAAGCTTGAACCCGTCTTCGGAGACCCCATTGATCTTCGTAAGACCACATATCCGGTCAAATTGGTCAATGTGGTCCAAGGGATCCTCCATGGACAAACCATGAAATTTGTTGGCTTGAACCATGTTGATAACCCCCGGCTTCACTTCAAAGTTGTTGTTCTCCACCGGCGGAGCTTGAATGCCTTGGCGGTTTTGGTGAGCATTAGCGGCATCACCCTCTCCAACAACATTTCTAGCTCTTTGTGGATGGTTCGGACGGTGATGGTTTCTATTGCCACCACCTCCTTGATTGTTGTCGTGACCATCCCCATTCCCACCGTTCCTTTGGTGGGGAATGGGCTCGTTGATGTTCCCAAGTGGAACGTCTCTCAAGTCTTCCATTTCGTCAATCACTTCCTCTTGAAACCGCACTCTACTTCTTCTTGCTCTAGAACCTCTCTCAAGTTGATCAATATCGTCTCTAGGCTAGACAAGATTAGTATTGCCCCGGGAACGAGTATGCATACACCTATAGAGAGTAGAAGCAATAGGAATCAAAAGAGTTTAGTAACTTTGTAGAAAATAACACTTAAGCTCACTAAGAACCTAAATCTTAATGTTAAAACGAATCTCAATATGGCAACGGCGCCAAATTGATACAAGATATTTTGGTATCTCTAGAGTCAATTTTTCTGAATTTAATTGTAGCATAAGAGGTTATCGAACCTTATTGGGATTTATCCTAATCACTAAGAATACGAGGTTCATAAGTAAATTAAGTTAAACAAGGTGGTTTATGATTAAGTATCTAAATTCAAGCAAACAAAAGCAATACTAAACAAGTTGTAATTCAAATAACAAAAGCGGAACTATAGATGAGGTTATAGATTTAAGGTGATCCAAGTTCAATTAGTGGTGTTCAATCACTCAAGGAAGCTAATTCCTAGGTAATATACCTCTAATCTTGATTAGTTCTCTTTCAAGCAACTAATCACTAAGTTAATTATCTAGTCCATTAGAAAATTATCATTTGTGGATTAATAACTAGCAAGCATTAAGAATCATAACAAGATCAACCAAAGATATGCCCTAAACAACTAATGTCTTAGGTTAGGAACATAAGTCTCTTGTCTAGTTCATCAAGGTATTTCATCAAACACTTGGTGTGCATGAAATGCCTTATGATCTAGATCCACTCTTTCAAGCTAGATCTAGCATAGGGGGGACTAGACAAGAAGGAATATAAGATAATCTAACCCTAAACACCACTAATCAAGCCTTAGATCATCCAAATCTACCACATCTCAAGATCCTAAAAAACTACTCAAGATCCATCAAGAACACCTCAAAATCGATGTTGATAGAGTATGATTCCATGGATAGATGTTTGAATAATCAAGATAGAAAGAAGGTAGATGGAAGAGATTGATGGAAATAAATACTAAATTGCATAAATCAAAAGATCCTTCTTACAAATCTCAAACTCTCTCAAAGGTAAGGGTTTTGAGCATAACAAAAAGCATACATTAAAAATTAGGTTTAGATGAGTATTTATAGGAAATGTGGGCAACAGGATCGACATCAATGTCACAAATCGATGTGTATGGTCGATGCTAAGGCCCTGGAGTTGCATATGGCTTCTACATCGATTTGTGGGAGGTTCTGGGTCGATGTGAATTCCCTTGAAGCTGAGCATCGATGTGTTGCATAGATGTGAATGGGGTCTTGATCGATGCTAAGGCCCTGGAGTTGCATCTGGCTTCTACATCGATTTGTGGGAGGTTCTGGGTCGATGTGAATTCCCCTATAGCTGAGCATCGATGTGTTGCATCGATGTGAATGGGGTCTTGATCGATGCTAAGGCCCTGGAGTTGCATCTGGCATCTACAACGATTTGTGGAGGAGATTTTGGTCGATGTGAATCCTCCTGAAGCTGAGCATCGATGTGTTGCATCGATGTGAATGGGTGCATGGTCGATGTGAATGCTGAAAAGCTCCCAAACGTCTTTAACCGCTTCTCTTGCTCCCGAACCGAATGGTCTTAAACCAACTCCGTCAAATGCCTCCAAAGTACCTAAAGGACTCCAAAACATACAAGCCACTCTAGGACCTAGTATGAGAATTCTAAGACTCTAAATGAGACAAAACAACAAGGAAATGCTAAGTAACTATATGCAAATGAGATGAAACTTAGATTAAATGAATGCATAAAAGGGGTAAAATACAAGTCTATCAACAGCGCAGAACGGGATGACGAACGTCCATCTGAGTATATGTCTTGGAGTAGTAGGCTCCGTTCCCGACGTGTTCCCAGAATACCTGCACATCGAGAAACTGTGTAGGCAAAGCAACCTTCCCGAAATCCCTGCAGAAACCGTAAATGTCGCAGAGATCTGGAAGTGGCAGCCGGTATCTCACTCCTCGAATAATGAAGGTCATGTTGCCTTCCAGCGCGTCCTTCAGAACCTCATCCTGATAGTAAACTCGGACTGTCGCGAGGAACTGTTGTACCAAGTCCGGGTACAAATCATACTGTCTCATCGGCATAGTCCCCAAACCGATCTTCTCTATCAATCCCCCAAGTGACCTGTCAATACCCAGGTTGCGCATGGTCTGAGGGTCGACAAACCGAGTGATCTGTATATCAACATCCTGCCAAGCGTTGTAGAACAACATGTCGTAGTCATCCCAGGTCTCGGAGATGGGTCTGTAAATGTAGTCATTACTCTCAGCTATCTGCCTATGTGTTCCCTCCCATTCTCTGTTGCAGGGAATCTTGGCTCTCTCATTTCGCTTACGCCAAGGCGCTCTAACTGTGGCGGCAGGAGCAGCATGGGGAGCAGGAGTAGCGGGTGGTGACGATGGTTGTGCCACTGGAGGGGGTGGTGGAATCTCGCGCAATGAAGCACACGGAACCTCGATGTTTGCCGACACTCCATCAATCAGTACCATGTAGGTGTCGTGGCCTAGGTAACCATTCACCAAACCTCTCCACCAATGCAAACCATCCCAGAGTTTTGCACGTTGGTCCAAACGGAATTCTCTGGTTGGTGGATTTGAACTGGATGCGTCTGAAGTTCGTGCTCTCCTCGGTCTAGATGTCATCTTGTGGATCGTGAGGATGAGTGAGAGAATGAGATGGAGGATGAAAATCCAAGCAGAATAGGCACAAAAATCACTCAAATCCGTTGAAAAACGAAGATTTGTGAATTTGAGAGAGTAGTGTCGGTTTTGGTATCGAAAGATTTGTGAATGAGAGAGAGTAGGGTTTATAGGAAAATTACCTGCGCGTGGGGTATCGACCGATACTAGTGGTTATCGATCGATACTGAGAGTGGCGAATGACTTGTTTGTCATACGGAGGTTTGGTCCAGAATGTGTATGTTAAATGACGGGTATCGATCGATACGGGACCTCCGAATCTGATTCACGAGACACAACGAAAAGAAAAAATAAAACTAAAAAAATAAAGACTCATATGTACAGACTTACCAGTGGGTTGCCTCCCACTCATCGCTTGTTTAACGTCACGAGCTTGACTGTACGGACGATCAGTCCGGATGAGAATGAGAGCTTGCAGCAAAACAGGCTCCACAACTTGACATTTCCAAATTCAGGGTCTTGCGCAATATGCGCTCCACAACTTCATGTCCTTTCTCATTCAGCTCTAGAGTAAGAAGAACTCTAGCTTTAGAAAATGGTCGCGAGCCCCTTTGCATTTCACCTTGTATTCGATTGAATCTCCGTCGCACTTCAGAAGGATTAAGGTCGCGCGTGGAGCACTCTCGACTCTTTTGTTCTTCACCTCCTTCTTTGCCTTAGTCCTTTTTATGACGTCCTTAGTGACAATAGGAGGATGGTCTAGTATGTCTGTGGCGTTAGGCTCGTTAGAAAACTCTTCCTGATTTTCAGCTACCAACGACTCTCCTGTGACAACATCGATGCAAGAGACACGCGTGGGAGTTCCCCTAGTAGGAGTGGCGTCGTAGAAAACCTCCTTGTCAATGTAGGAGAACGAGGTTCTCTTGCTGGGCGTGTCCATGATTGCACCTACTGAAGCCATGAACGGTCTTCCAAGAATCAACTGCGTGGTGGACCGTTCACTCGTCTCCACAACCTGAAAATCAGTAGGAACTAGAGAATCTCCTATTGTGACCATCAAATCAGGGATTGTACCGTATGGAATTGAGGTGGAGCAGTTTGCGAATGTGATAGATGTCTTGGGATAACAAATTTCAGCTCCCAATCTCTCTGCAATTGCTTTCGACTTGACATTGACGCTAGCCCCTGAGTCAACCAGAGATTCTTTGAATTCAACTCCAAAGATAGAGCATGGAACAGAGAATATTCCTGGGTCCTCGCTCTTAGTTAATTGCTTCAACGGAGGTGGTGTACTTCTGACCTTTGCAAAAAGTGCCTTAATTTCTTCCTCAGTTTCTTTGCAATCTCGGAAGTCACTTAGCAGGGGGCGGTACTCTAGAGCTTCTTCAAAAGTCAGTGAGAGGGGGATCCTTCGTACCATCTTCTCAAAGCCAAGCAGCTGCTTTGGAGAATTGGATCCTTGAGATGTCTAGGTAGCCTCGGATACGGTATCTTAGGTTTGTAGACAGGTTCCTCGATCACTTCCGGTTTCTTTACAGTCTTTGGTTCGGCTTGCGATGGGTGTCGATCGATAATAGGGTGGTGTCGATCGACACAAGGTTCATGTATCGGTTCTTCAGAGTGGTATCGATCGATATCAGCAGTGGTATCGATCGATATCAGCAGTGGTATCGATCGATACTGACGAATCAGTTTCAGAATCACCTTCGAGAGGGTTTTCGAGATTCCTTGCATATCATCAGTGGCTCAAACTGCAGCTGTTGTGAACGAAAAGGCGACTCAAGCACAGAACGACTACGTCCCTGCTTGATCAACTCCGGAGGAAGGCTGATGAAAGCGAGCCTGCAACAAGCTGATACCGATCACTAACAACCTAGAATGACAACCAACACAGGCTCTAGGATTAACACCAACACTCGACAGCCCTAATGATCTAGGTAGATCGCGACTACAACCCTATAACCGGTTGATTCGCGAGTGCAGCCTAGGTATGATGCGAATGGGAAAACAGAGACCTATCAACCTAAGATGATATCTCGACTAGATAGATATGATTAACACAAAGATCGACAAGCCCTAGGTCCTAAACTAATTCGCGACAACAAGCCCGAGAGTTCTAGACAATCGCGACTATCCCTAGGTCTAGAACTAAGCAAATCGCGACAACAAGAGATTTAGGGTTAGGGATTTTCTCAGCCTTTGGTCCAGAGCAAGCTCTGATACCACTTGATGCGTCCCTGCTTGATCAACTCCGGAGGAAGGCTGATGAAAGCGAGCCTGCAACAAGCTGGTTGCGATGGGGACGAATTTCGGTGATGATGAAGGATTGATGCAGGTGATTGGCGATGAATAAGGAGTTTGCTGGGATGATTTTCGTGGATAGATTGTAAGTGATTAAGTGGAAGAACAGATAGTAGAGTTCCTGGATCACACAGGTGTTTAGAAACTCGAATTCAGAGAACGTATTCTTAGAATCAGATTGAGAGAAGAAAACAGGAATTGCTTTTGCTTGATGTTCTTCGCTAAAGAACAAGGGAGGCGTGGCTTGAGGTTTTATAACTCAACCCTAGCGACACCACCTAAACAACAAAGCGTTTGAAATAAAACAACAAGGCGTCTAAAGTTTAAATAAAACAGCGAGGCGTCCCAACCATAAGGTTCCTAATCGGTGCACCTCTAAACAACTAAATACTAAGTCAGTGTGACTTGTACATTATTACCCATTGGTCATAACTCCTAAGTAACTCGCCGTAGTGAGTCATCTGCCTCGTTAAAAACCATGCTGATAAAACCCTGTGGGACAAAACCCAACATGGAAAAGAGTACAGACTCCTCACCTAAGTTACTTAGTCTTCATGACCGAGTGTAGTCTTCAAGGTGGAAATATTGAAGACTTGAATCATTGGTAGAGTGCGTGAGTAAGTGAGTGAGTGAGCTAAGAGTGAGTGATTTTCCTTTGCCATCTCCTTAGCTCTAGACCGAGTAATTACTCCCACTGGCTCCGGCTCCTCTTCTGCTTCTGCCTCTGCTTCTTCAGTTTCCTTGCTTTCCATGATCACATCAGCCACTTGCGTTTCCAGCATCTTCTGATGGGTATTGAGAGCATCGATCCTTCCACTCAGATCCTTGTACACATCATCTATCTTTCCGTTGAGATTCACTGTGAGCTTCTGCTGTCCTTGAACCAGCTGTTCAAACATAGCCTCGATCTTGCTGTCCGGAAGCTTAGCAGGTACGGGTTGATAAGAAGAATTTCCATAGTTCTTAGTGTACCCACTGTTCTGAGATGGTTTCTGACCAAACTGATTCGAACCTCCTTGCTGATAGTTGTTGTTGAAGTTTCGGTTCTTGTTGAATTGATTCCTCTGTCCTTGAAAACCAGACCCACCAATGTACTTAACATCCTCTACTTCATCCTCGTTAAATACCTCAACTTCTTCAGCAAAGTGAATAGCCTTTGGTGTCTTTCCCATCAGAAGATTGTGCATAGAATCCAACTTGGCTTGAACATCAGCAATATGTGTACAATCCATGCTGTCAGCTAGCTTCTTCCTCTCAAAATCGGCATTCTTGGTGCTATTACTAGACGCCAAGTTCTCAATCAACGCATAAGCATCCTCAGGATACCTGGTGTTGAAGTTTCCATTGCTCGCAGCGTCCAAGGTCATCTGATACCTACAATCGAGCCCTCTGAAAAAGAATCCCGTTAACTGAACATCAGAGTACCCGTGATGTGGACAATCTCTCTGATACGATCCGAATCTTGTCCAAGCGGCCTTGAACGCCTCAGTAGGTCCTTGAGAAAACTGGGAGATCTTGTTCCTCAGATCCTCAGAGCGTGCATCATCATAGAAATTTTTCAGAAAAGCAGTCTTAGTTTGATCCCAAGTAGTCAGCGATCCAGGAGTCAACTACTTTAGCCAGTAAGTCGCTTCTCCACCAAGTGAGTATGGGAAAAGCTTGCAGAAGAGGTAATCGTAGGACACTCCATTACTCTTGATGCTAGTGACCAAGTCCTCGAACCTCTCAATATGATCCATGGGATGCTCGCTGGAAAGACCATGAAAAGGATGCTGTCCCACAAGAGTGTAGTATGCAGGCTTCATCTCGAAGTCATTCCTCGAGTAAGGTGGAGGACGAATCGCTGATCGATTTGCATAGAACTGATCAGGTCTGTTGCACTCACCGATCGTTCTACCACGATTAACCACAACATTCTCAGCGTTCGCGTTCCCAGCGACAATCCTAACAGCAACATGAGCAACGGGAATGATGTTCCCCTCTCCATCCAGACGTTGTCCCTACGCATTGCACAAACGACCTTCTCGGTCTCTGTAAGCACCAGCCTCATCTCTAACCAACTCTTCCTGATTGTTGTTAATCTCTGCTGATTTCTTTGCTTTTCTGTTTGTGCGTTCCAAAAGTGCTAGCTGCTCCAAAGACAGTTCAACTAGCTGAGTGTTCTTGTTTCCTCTGTTTTATGATTAGGCATACACCTGAAAACAGAAGTCAAGAACGTAAGTAATCGGTAGCATGATGAGTATCGACCGATACTAGTGGGTATCGATCGATACCGACGAAAGAGAACGACGAGTATCGACCGATACTAGTGGGTATCGATCGATACCGACGGACTTAGTCGAAATTCTCAAACGAAAATCTAATGGCGAATTGAGTCCCCGGCAACGGCGCCAAATTTGATATGCTCAAATTAATACCTTAAAAGTACTAAACAGTTGTTGTAGTATAGTAGGGGTCGAACACAAGGACTCACAGAGACACACAATAGATTATATAGACGAGAATTAAGCTAAGCAATTCAGATGTAATTGAAAGCAGTGCGTAAATTAAAACGGTTGTAAATTCAATTGGAGAAAGACAGGTTCAGGGTTTTTCTCAGGAAATCAATGAATGCAGGTAAACTAACTAACATGATTCAGATTTAGCGCGGTTCTTGAACTCAAATCACTAAAGTATAGCTAACCAACTCTCGTTGCGAAAACTATCTAAATCTAAATCCTAGGAATTCCAAATCTTTTTGCGAATCCTCCACAACCTTAGTTTGGAAACTTGGTGATCTCTTCGTGACGATTAGATATCCTTTAGCCGGTATCTCCCAATTCTCCTCTAATGATGATGATGAAGAACCAGAAACCTCTTCTTCTCCTTTTGATTTGATCTCCCCATTATCTTGGTTTTCTTTAGTGGCAATAGAGGGCTCGGTTTCATTACTCGGTTTAGGGACTATCTTCTTGAGTTGCTGCTGCTCAACCAAATACTTACGCAATATGTTTTCTATTTTCTTCTCTAGTTCCACATAACGTTGCTCTCAAAGATAGTGGCTGGGAACAAATTGTTTTCTCAAAATAGCCTTTATCTCAGCCAATGTATCAATGAGTTGCCTTCCACTTCTAATGCTCCTTATCTCCAACTTGTCCCACCAAATATTAGCACAGCCATGGAACCTAAATGTTGCAACTCGTATCTTCTTGCGATCAGAAAAATTGTTGCGATAAAAAATGAGCTCATTCTTTTTCGCCCTTTCTAGATATGCGGCGGAATCGTCATCTCCATAAAACCTTGGAACCTTCAACCCCCTCATATTTGTTTTTTTAAGAAGATAAAAAGGTAGAAGATAAAAAGATGAAAAGATGAAAAGATGAAAAGATGAAAAGATGAAAAGATGAAAAGATGAAAAGATAAAAAGATGAAAAGATGAAAAGAAGAAGAGATGATCGAAGGTGATGGAATGAATTTACCGAATCCTTAAGCTTCTCTGATACCACATAATACGAACTCGCCCACAAGATTACTCAAAGGAGAGGTAAAGACGTTGGTTAATCCTTGAACAGGCTGCCTCGCAACGGACCAATTTATCAAGGTGGTGTAACCACAGCCGGGGAAACGTGGAGCAGGCAGACGGGCGTGCGAAACACTCTCAAAAATCCATTCGACACAAACTCACTATAGACGCTTCATCAACGGAGATCGGTAGAACGGTCGCACAAAAAGTGATGGGAAACTGGTATCACATAATACGAACTCGCCCACAAGATCACTGAAAGGAGAGGTTTAGACGTTGAATAATCCTTGAACATGCTGACTCACAACGAACCAGTTGATTAAGTGATGAGGCCATCCTACCACTAGCTGAACCAGAGCTCCATCAAACATGCCACACAAGCCGCATAGGAGTCAACAAGGACATATGTGCCTTTCTTGGAGCATACGGAATCAAAAATGATAATTCAGAGCATGAGACCACTTGAAAAACATTCTCAGCTCACCTAGAGCACACCAAGAAGTGGAATCAGTCCATTTGGAACTCAAACAAAGGAGTTATTGAATTTAAAAATCGGGTGATTCCCAACTTATCCGATTTGATATACACGCCTTCATTGGAGGTCAACGATCCAATCATGAAGATTTGAGCTACAAATCAAATTGTTCTACAATCTTGATCCATCAGTGGCACACGGAAATTTGGAATCGAGTCAATACCAGTTTTCATTTGGAAGATATTCAATTTCTAAGCCAACGGATCCTCGACTTGCTTCATTTGGAGGTCTCAACTTCTCAACGGATCTATTGTCAAAGCTACTGCATTTTGGGCATCATTTATGTCATCCAGGATGTTTCCAAGAATCTCACTTATTCCCTCAAGCCGTCTAGGTACAAAGAAGACTTCATATTGTTGCAATATGACCGTTGCATTCTTTTTTCCAACCATGGTTTTTTCCCATCGGGTTTTCCTGGTAAGGTTTTTAACGAGGGAACTTCGTCCACATTTGTACTGTTGGAGTTAATCTTCTTCCCAACATTAACTACAACAACTCTTCATATTCTTCTCTCTCTTTGGACGAAGTTGGTCATATTTCCAAGAGTCACACCAATAAAGCCTAACGGCTATATTTTTCTTAACCAGTTTCAATTTTTGATGATTTCTCTTTCTACTTTAAGTCTTATGACCTATGTATCCAAATCTCTATATAAGCTCTCTCTTGTTTCATTTGTAAGACACGAAATAAGTTTTTAAGAAGTTTGAGTTTAATCTTTAAGATCGTTGTTTCTTTCACAAAGTATGCGATTTCTTTGTGTTTGATTGTTCTTTAGATTCTACGTGTGAGATTCACTTTAAATCTATAGAAACCAGCGAATTAAGAGTGTTTGAGTGATTCAGTTCTCTTTTTCGTCCCATTGATTGAGTGAGTCAATCATCTATCCATCCATTCCATCTCTACATTGACCCCTTCCGCAAAGTTAGGCTTGGAATCTCTCGATCATCGAGTGATCTTAGTATTGGAGTGATTCTGATCATGTATCATCAAGGCGGTGGAACCTCAGCCGGGGAAACGTGGAGCAGGTAGACGGGCGTGATAATCACTCTAAAAATTTTCTTCGACACAAACTCACTACAGACGCTTCCTCAACGGAGATCGGTCACACAAAAGGTGATGGGAACCTTTTGATATTACCAATCGATTTCCTTGATATCACACCAAGTAGATCGAAGATATTTCACAAGGCACTGAAGAGAATCACTCTCTAAATCACTTGAAAACTGAATAAACATTTGATTAAAAAAAAATTGTTTGTTGGTTTCTATTTCTCAAGAGATTACATTGCTTAAATAGAAAAGAGATATGCTAAAAACAAAGCAATCTCGAAATTTTATTTAGACTAGAAATTAAACACAAAGTTGAATGATTTTTGCACTTCTTTGACCATATAATTTGCCCCTTGAACTACTTGGTCGAATCTTTATTTGATGGGCCTCAAATTTGAACTCCTCTTGGGCTTGTAAAAAAAATTATGGATGCCAAACATAAGTTTGATAGCTTCCAAACCAGTTGGGCCTAGCATTCTCCAAGTATAGCACCATGTCAACCCATTTAGGTAAATAGGGAATAACGTTGTGATCCGATGTGCATTTCCTCCGATCCTGGGCTTGTTGGAAACATAAGAGATCCAGTAAGATTCTCCAATTGGTATCGTATCGAAATTGTACCTGAGTTGGGATGTGCAATACAATCTTTGGATCAATCACGTAATAGGTCCTGAAGCATATCCATCGATTTGTAAAATTCATATCTTTCATGTCTTAATTGGTTTCGAGATGAATCCAATTACCCCGATTCTCAGATGAATCAGAATTCGAGAATAATTTGGTTCATAGCTTTATTCCTTCTGGTTTGATCAGAACCTTCCAATTAAGGCGCCCATGTCCAAATCTCGTAAGCTTGAGTTCGTCTGAATTGAAAGTTGAATAACTTCTTTACCTGAATTCGGATTGGACTGATTCAACTTCTTTACCTAGATGAGGTGAGCATGTATTCCAAGTAGTCGTTGGAATAGAAAAGTTGATCATGGACTTCGTTTGTATTGAACAAGGCTTATGGGTTATTTCGGATGGTTTTATGATCATATCAGTACTCGACTACTACTACAATCAAAGGCCCATGCATCATCCACTCCTGCGAGCTCCTTACACGCACACATACCAGAATACACAGCCATGGAGAAGAAGATCACAAGACAAGAGAGGCGATACAAGCGTGTAATACGCTTCCTCGAAGAGCATCACCAGTTCGATGGTAACATGCCCGACTCAGAGACATATGACTCAGGCGACGCCTAGCCATGCACATCACCACCACGGTTCAATCAATCTTCTTCCCTCTATGTTTTTATTTTATTTTATTTTTGAACCATTTATTTATTTGCAATTTTATTTTCATGGTTTTTCTATCCTTTCACCAACTTTTTTACACTAGGAACAATGTGATTTAAGTCTATGAGAGGATGTTTACCGGTTACTAATTTTTTTTTGCATTTTAAACTATTCGTGCAACTTTTTTTATTTTTATTAAGTATTTTTTAGGAACACAAGAACAAAATCTATGATAATTTTGACATGTGTGCTTCTACGCTATTTCCTCGTGCCAACTCTTTTGCGGTTTGGTACTAGACTAAGTGGTAGCCAAGGTTCTTACAATGCGACATCCCCAGAGGATTTTGATCCATGTAGATTCTTTCATACAACATATACTAGCTCTTATTAAAACTTAATTTATATTTAATTTGCTCATCAATTGTTTTAGGCGAGACAAGGAATCATACATCAAAGACATCTTTTTCATTTGTACTATTCTTCGTTGTCCTAGATGGCCAGTTCACCTTTAGCTGGTACCCTAACCCGAACCTTAACCATTTCATTTTTGAACCTCATGCATTCTTCTCTTGTTGTCTTATGTGCCGATATGTGCTAAAACGCCGGAGATGGAGGAACGACACAGTTTTCAGTCACTCGAGAAGAGAGAAGACAAGATGGATTCGTTTGTGCAGGTATCAACAAATAATGATAAAGCCGAACGGAGCCCGAAGTAATATCTTCTTTTGGCCGGACTGAGACAGCTACGAAATGGATCGGCTCACCTTGCAAGGCCGAACCAATCAAATACAAGTGGGCCAAGAAGGACGCCTATGGGCCGAGATACCAATCATTCATTGACTTGTGGGCCGAGTTGAAGGCACATATCATCAATTGCCCTAACCTAAGTCGGTGGCCGCGGAAAGCAAAAGGAAATATTTATTTTCCTCCCGAGGTTCTCGCCAATGAAAACCCATATAAATAGCATTCATAATCACATCGCACAATAGGATACGCTCTTAGCAATTCAACTATGTACTCGTACGCTTACTAAACACCAATAAAACAACCATCTTTGTGATGTGGACATCGATCCAAAGGACATCCCAAGCATCATGCCGACAGTCCAAGAAGGGGCTATGACACGTTCTAGGATCAAGCAAATGAGGAATAGATACAAAAAGGCCCTACACACCTATATTAACTCCTTGGAACCTACAGACCCATTGCTGCCTGACCTGAATGTCATATTCGGACATAACAACCTCTTAGAGCCAGTTTTAGCCGAGAGAAATGATTTGGCCGAAGAAAAACTGATCGAATCAGTTTTAGCCGAGACAAACCTGACCAAATCAGTTTTAGCCGATAGAAATCTCACCGCATCAGTTTTACCCGAGGGAGACTTAGCCGAGACCGTTTTAGCCGAGAAGAATCCAACTAGCTTAGAAAACCTCCAAAACGGTGGTCTCGCCAAAGCAGGTAAATTTCATCGTCTAAACACATATTCTAAGACTAATAGTCCAGTTGGATTGGTGGAAAATAGCCCAGGAACCAAGTCCCTTGGTCGAGAGAAGCCAAATGGAGCAAGAAGAAGAGATCACAACTGAGGGAGAGCAAGAACTCGAAGATCAAGACTCTTCTGACTTAGAAAGCATCAAAGGAAGCCCCTACAACACACTTCAAGACAACGACGCACTTGCACCAGAACCATCTTCAGAAGGCATGCAAGCGGCTCCTTGGGCGTCTACTCATCAATGTAAGCTTTTCAATTATTCTATTGTGATTGCAGGTGTTTCCAAAATGATCAACGACTAAGTCCTTCAGCAATTCGTCGTCCTTAGTTTATTTTTTAAGAGTCGCTCATAAACTTTCCTATTATGGATTAAATGAAACGATGGGCATTGTTTAGTTTTTAGCTTGCGGTTTTCTTGTTTTGTTTTAGAACTGCGTGTTGTTTTCTCTTTCAAGTCCTGTCGTTTTGAGTCTTTTGTTTCTTGAGTCGAACCCTAGTAGGTTCAAGCCGATGAGCCCCTTTATAAGGTTCCTTTGCGGCGTTGTAGTTCGACACCATTTTTGCATATCAATAAAATAACGCAGTTCTTCTTCAAGTAGCATCTTGAGAAACCCTTGTTCTTGGCTTTGTTTGTGCGATTCAAGCAAGCTTAGACCCTTCACCGTATCAAAGGCTCACCAAATCTTTGTGTCGTGAACTCACTCCATCAACACATCACATCTCAATCCCACACGAGAGGGCGACCGCCTGCGTGTTAGATTACTTCAACCTTCAATCATCAAAGGAGCCAAGGAGAGGGCGACCGCCTGCCTTGCTCACCGCATCTATCCCCTTGATGTGAGAGCCACCACCGGTTCTTACATCATCTTTGGTATCAGAGCCAAAGGTTCCACCTTTGGTTATCTTACCCTTATCTTTTATTCGTGTTTGCTTTCATAATCGTTTAGGTTATTATCTTCGGATAGTTCAAAGAAGATCAAAAAAATATATATAGGGTTTGTTAGTTCGTAGTAGTTCTGTTTTTGATTAAGAAAAGCCAAAAAAATAGTTAGTTTCATCTTAGTTGATTAAACAAATTGCAAAAAAAAAAAAAAAAAGGAAGTTTAGCTTATCGATCGTCTATAATTTTTGGAACTTATCCTTAAATTTTGTAGTAAGCATTGCGGGTTGCGGGAAAATTTGTTAATTTGCTAGTAATTTTATTAGACATTTAACAATTGTTTCAAGTTGTTTTTTAGAGTTTTTCCTTTTCATTACACTCGTTGCTTTTAACGGATTGTTGTCTTTGTAAGTTTGCAAGAACCGACCGATTGTAAAGCATGGGCGAAGAGGCAAATCACAACGTACAGATGCAAGACATCATGGCCACACTCAATGCCATGAGAGAAGACATGAGAGACACAAGAGAGCGTCTAGGCCGACTTGAACAGCCTAGAGCAGCCGGAGGAAATTTGCCACAACAAGCAAGAAGGAATGCACCGCCCAACAATAACAACAACAACAATGATGAGTCCGAGGAGTATGATTCTGATTATGAGCCAGAGATGGAGGAGAATCCCCCTCCTGACCCTATAAGAAGGAGAAACCCAAGGAAACAAGACCCCTTACAAGGCAGCAGGCCTCGAGGTGAGCGTAGAGAAGGGAATAATGACATGAAACTAACACCACCTACATTCGCAGGAAAATCCAACCCGGAGGTCTATCTTGATTGGGAGAAGCGTTTGGAGTATATCTTCGAATGCTATGGATATGGAGAGCTCAAGAAGGTGGCCTTAGCCGCAGCTCAACTCACTGAAAATGCACTAGCTTGATGGGACAGGACTGTAGCTGAGAGGAGACGCCAAGTCTTTGGACCTATTCAAACTTGGCATGACATGAAATACCTTTTAAGGTTAAGGTATGTGCCTGAACATTATCATAGAGATTTGCAAAAGTGTTTTCGTAAGTTGTCACAGGGAACAAGGAGCGTGGAGGAGTATTTTGAGGAGTTTGAGAAGCTAATGCACTCCTTGGAACTAGAAGAATCCGAAGAAGCCCTAATGCCACAGTTGATTGATGGCTTGCAAGAACGCATAGCCCGAAAGGTGGAGCGGACTAAATACAGTGGGATACATGAGCTATTACACCTGGCTGTGCAAGTGGAGCCACATATCAAGAGAAAAACGTCCTTATCCAACAGAAACAGAAGCAATCAGCCTTGGCAAGCAAGTGGCAGCAAGCCCGTAGACAAGGGCGAGGCTATTGAGATTGATTCACGATTCAAAGGCAAGACTACTGTCTTCCCAAAGACAATAAGACCAGAGCAAGGTAAGTTCTCTAATACTGGTCAAGCTAGAGCTCGTGACATTACTTGTTTTAAGTGTCAGGGCCGAGGGCATTATGCAAGAGATTGCCCAAATCAGAGAGTGATGATCATCACCTCCAATGGAGGATATGAGTCACATGATGAAGGGGAAGAGGAACTTGACGAGTAGCATGAAGATGTGGAGTTCCCTGATACTGGTGACTACTTGTTGGTGACAAGAAGAGTCTTAAGTGTACAAATACAAACCGAAGAGAAAGTCCAACGTGAAAACTTGTTTCACACGCGATGCACCATTAAGAACAAGGTATGTAATCTTGTTATAGATGGAGGATCTTGTACTAACGTGGCTAGAAAGTTCATGGTGGACATGTTAGGTCTTGAAAAGACTAAGCACCCGAGGCCATACAAGTTACAATGGCTCAATGATGCAACGGAGCTCAAAGTGACTGAGCAAGTAACCGTCCCATTTAGTGTGGGGAGATACCAAGATCAAGTGCTTTGTGATGTGGTGCCAATGCAAGCTGGTCATCTACTACTTGGCAGGCCATGGCAATTTAACAAAGCCACTATACACAATGGGAGAACCAACTACTATAGCTTCACTCATTCGGATCGCAAGTTCAATTTAGCTCCTCTAATTCCATCAGAAGTCCATGAGCTTCAAAGCATGATGAACAAAGATACTAAGTCCTCTAAATCTTCTTTATACATTACTTATAGTGGATTAAACCGTGTCATGAGTGCCAATGGCACTATATTACTAATGATCTACAAAGAATGCTTAAGCACAGGTACTATGTAATTGGAATTGCCCCCGGAAGTCAATGCTGTATTAGATAAGTTTAGAGACATCTTACCTGAGGAGATTCCTCCTGGCTTGCCTCTACTAAGAGGCGTAGAGCATCAGATTGATCTAGTGCCGGGCTCACCTTTACCAAACAAAGCGGCTTATAGAATGAATCCACAAGAAACTAAGGAGTTGGAGAAACAAGTGCAAGAACTCATGGACAAAGGATATATCCGGGAGTCCCTTAGTCCTTGTGCTGTGCCGGTTATATTGGTGCCAAAGAAAGATGGGAGTTGGAGGATGTGTGTAGATTGCCGAGCAATCAACAACATAACTATCAAATACCGGCACTCCATTACACCTCTAGACGACATGCTAGATGAGCTAAGTGGAGCCACTGTCTTCTCTAAGATAGACCTAAAGAGTGGATATCACCAAGTACGCATGAGAGAAGGAGACGAGTGGAAGACAGCTTTCAAAACAAGGCAAGGCCTCTACGAGTGGCTAGTGATGCCATTTGGCCTCACCAACGCGCCTAGCACCTTCATGAGACTTATGAACTAGGTTTTGAGATCCTATATTAGTAAATTTGTAGTTGTCTACTTTGACGACATACTGATTTACAGTAAGGATCACTTTGAACACTTATCTCATCTTGAACTTGTGTTAAAAACGCTTAGGAAGGAAGGCTTATTTGCTAACCTAAAGAAGTGTGTGTTTTGTACAAATAAACTTGTATTCTTAGCAGGGAAGGGCTACAGGTTGACGAGGAAAAGATCAAAGCAATACAAGAATGGCCTACACCCACAAGTATCGGGCATGTTAGGAGTTTTCATGGCTTGACAAGCTTCTATAGACGGTTTTTGTAAGGGATTTCAGCACCATAGCTGCACCTCTCACAGCTGTGATCAAGAAGAACACTCCATTTGCATGGGGAGCAGCTCAAGAGATGGCTTTCAATAATCTCAAAGGCCGATTGACCCAAGCGCCGGTTCTTGCACTCCCGAACTTTGATGAAATGTTTGAAGTGGAGTGTGATGCATCAAGATTGGGGGTTGGAGCTGTGCTTCATCAAAGGAAGAGGCCAGTAGCTTTCTTCAGTGAGAAACTGAGTGGAACTACACTTAACTATCCTACCTATGACAAAGAGCTCTATGCGTTGGTTAGGGCATTAGAGACATGGCAACACTACTTGTTGTCCAAGGAATTCGTTATACATACTGACCACGAGACTTTGAAGCACTTACGAGGCCAGACTTCACTCAAAAGCAGGCATGCTAAGTGGCTAGAGTTCGTAGAAACTTTCCCTATGTCATCAAATACAAGAAGGGCAAGGAGAATGTGGTGGCCGACGCATTGTCTAGGAGATTTGCACTAATTGCTACCATGGAGGCCAAGATTCTTGGATTTGAGTATATAAAAGAACAGTACAAGGATGATCCGAAGCTTGGAGAAAGCTATCTAGATTGTTGCAAAGGACCTCACGGTTTGTTTTATTTGCAAGATGGTTTTCTTTTTCGAGATAAACGTTTGTGTATTCCGCATGGATCTATGAGAGAACTAGTGCTTAGTGAAGCACATGGAGGAGGCCTAATGGGGCATTTCGGAGTAGACAAGACTCTGGCAGTCGTGATGGATCATTTCTATTGGCCCCACTTAAAGAGAGATGTGGAGCGATTCTGTGCTAGATGTGTCCAATGCCACAAAGCAAAATCCAGGTCGCATCCTCACGGTCTTTACATGCCTTTGCCTATACCTAACGCCCCTTGGGTAGATATTTCGATGGATTTTGTCTTAGGTTTGCCAAAGATCAGGCACAAAGACTCCATCTTCGTAATAGTAGACTTGTTCTCCAAGATGGCACACTTCATCCCGTGTGAAAAGACAAATGATGCAACTCAAATTGCTAACTTGTTCTTTAAGGAAGTGGTGCGCTTGCATGGAGTCCCAAGGACCATCATCTCTGACCGTGACACGAAGTTCTTGAGTCACTTTTGGAGAACATTATAGAAAAAGCTAGGAACAAAGCTTTTGTTCTCTACAACTTGCCATCCTGAAACAGATGGCCAAACTGAGGTAGTGAATAGAACTCTTGGCACGTTACTTAGAGCAGCCCTTGGTAAAAATATGAAGACTTGGTTAGATTGCATTCCATTTGTTGAATTTGCTTATAATCGTGCAAGTCATTCAGCTACTAAGCTGTCTCCTTTCGAGGTTGTTTATGGCACTAACCCTTTGTCTCCAGTTGATTTAAGGCCCATAGCACAAGTAGAACAGGTTAATTTAGATGGCTTAAGGCGAGGAGAGCTCTTCAAAAAACTTTATGAGACGGCAATGACAAATCTTGAGAAGAAGACGGAGAGCTACAAGAAAGCAGCGGACAAGGGAAAGAAGGAGATGATCTTTGAGCCTAGAGGTTGGGTGTGGCTTCATATGAGACAAGAAAGATTCCCAAACAAACGTGCGTCAAACCTCTCACCTAGAGGCGACGGCCCATTCAAGATTTTAAGCAAAATCAATGACAATGCTTATCGTCTTGACTTGCCAAGTGAGTATAACATCTCTCACACTTTCAACGTTCCTGACTTATCTTATTTTGACGCAGGAGACCAAGTTTTGCTGTCAAAACCTTCTGAAGAAGGACGGAATGATGTGGACATCGATCCAAAGGACATCCCAAGCATCATGCCGCCAGTCCAAGAAGGGGCTATGACACGTTCTAGGATCAAGAAAATGAGGAATAGATACAAAAAGGCCCTACACACCTATATTAACTCCTTGGAACCTACAGACCCATTGCTGCCTGACCTGAATGTCATATTCGGACATAACAACCTCTTAGAGCCAGTTTTAGCCGAGAGAAATGTTTTGGCCGAAGAAAAACTGATCGAATCAGTTTGAGCCGAGACAAACCTGACCAAATCAGTTTTAGCCGATAGAAATCTCACCGCATCTGTTTTAGCCGAGGGAGACTTAGCCGAGACCGTTTTAGCCGAGAAAAATCCAACTAGCTTAGAAAACCTCCAAAACGGTGGTCTCGCCAAGGCATGTAAATTTCATCGACTAAACACATATTCTAAGACTAATAGTCCAGTTGGATTGGTGGAAAATAGCCCAGGAACCAAGTCCCTTCACAACCAACTTATCTTGGCCGAGAGAAGCCAAATGGAGCAAGAAGAAGAGATCACAACTGAGGGAGAGCAAGAACTCGAAGATCAAGACTCTTCTGACTTAGAAAGCATCAAAGGTAGCCCCTACAACACACTTCAAGACAAAGACGCACTTGCACCAGAACCATCTTCAGAAGGCATGCAAGCGGCTCCTTGGACGTCTACTCATCAATGTAAGCTTTTCAATTATTCTATTGTGCGTGCAGGTGTTTCCAACATGATCAACGACTAAGTCCTTCAGCAATTCGTCGTCCTTAGTTTATTTTTTAAGAGTCGCTCATAAACTTTCCTATTATGGATTAAATGAAACGATGGGCATTGTTTAGTTTTTAGCTTGCGGTTTTCTTGATTTGTTTTAGAACTGCGTGTTGTTTTCTCTTTCAAGTCCTGTCGTTTTGAGTCTTTTGTTTCTTGAGTCGAACCCTAGTAGGTTCAAGCCGACGAGCCCCTTTATAAGGTTCCTTTGCGGCGTTGTAGTTCGACACCTTTTTTGCATATCAATAAAATAACGCAGTTCTTCTTCAAGTAGCATCTTGAGAAACCCTTGTTCTTGGCTTTGTTTGTGCGATTCAAGCAAGCTTAGACCCTTCACCGTATCAAAGGCTCACCAAATCTTTGTGTCATGAACTCACTCCATCAACACATCACATCTCAATCCCACACGAGAGGGCGACCGCCTGCGTGTTAGATTACTTCCACCTTCAATCATCAAAGGAGCCAAGGAGAGGGCGACCGCCTGCCTTGCTCACCGCATCTATCCCCTTGACGTGAGAGCCACCACCGGTTCTTACATCACTTTGCATCTTTACTTTTATTTTTCATCAGAATCTTCTGTTCACTTAAAAGTCTTCTACAAAAATCAACCGTGTGGATTTTGGCTCACACAGTTTGGCGTCGTCTATGCGGATCTTGAAGCTCTTACTCACGAAAATACTAGGAACGGGATTTGAAGAGATGGCCGGTGAGGAGCAGAGAACCGGAGATGACGTTAACAACAACGGCAGCGGCACTGGCGATGGTAGGATCGAGCCCAGTAGCACTCCCCCTGCCACCATGGAGACAACCTTGGTGTGTTTGGCTGAATTGAAGAATATACTCCATATGATGCTGAAAAGGTGGACGAGCAAGGCAAGACGAGCAAAACCCTGTCAGAAAGGGTCGAGACGTTGGCATCGGAAGGTCGAACCAGAGACATGCAATTGGGATACCTCGGTTCGGGGATGCTTCCCCCAAGGATGCTTACAAGGAGGCTCGGTCTCAATTCGACAGCACTAGATTTGTCGACACCCCGGACGAACTCTTCCAGCGGAAGATTGCCACCGTCACTTCCATCTGACGAAGTAACACCCACAACAACGAGGCAATTCCTGCTCGACCCACTTCGGTCGAATCAAAGAACGGAGCAACAAACCGCTGAACCTGCATGATCTCACCTCTGAACAACTGAAGTCACCAACGATGGAGCGATCAGAAGCAGAGGAACCAACACCTCGGGTCGAATCACAAGTGGCGAGCTCTCCTCGGCATTGGAAGGGACAAGGCCATGCTAGGATATCCCTAGTTCAAATCAGCTTGGGCACAACCTGACGAAAGAAGAGGAGAACCTCCTCTGGGAGGAGCAGGTTCAACGTGCCGACGAGTTGAGAAGGGCGAGACGAACTAAACACGAGCCAACTGGGCCGAGCCCAAATACTAGAACTGAATGAGATCAAAGCCTTGTTAACCCAAAACAACGCCGAGATGCGAACTTTTCGTTCGAAGGTACACCATGTGATCAGTGCGACACCCGAGATAGATCGGATGTGATAAGAAACGCAATGTACCCCCTTCACGGCTCCGATCATCGTCGCAATCATGTCCGACCTCGGTAAAATTAGGATTTTGTTCTATGACGGAACGACCGATCCAAAGGCTCACATAACTGCTTTCCGAATTGCGATGGGTCGATCCAAACTCAAGGAAGCGAGAAAGATGCATGTTTTTGCCTCATGTTCGTGGAACATCTAAAGGGAGCTGCCCTCGAGTGGTTCTCAAGGCTGGAGAGAAATTCAATCGACGACTTCCAGCAACTCTCCGCCGAGTTTCAGAAGCAGTATTCCGTATTTATGGAACAAGAAACTTCTGACGCCGACATGTGGACCATGGTACAAGCACCAACGGAGTCATTACGAAACTTCGTGGGATGATTCAAGACAGTAGTGTCGAAAGTGGAGGGTGTAAGCGATCGAGCTGCGCTCATCGCGTTAAAGAAAACAATGTGGTATAAATACGATTTCCGAAAAGAGATTGCACTCAACACACCCCAAACGATCAAGGACGCATTGCACCGAACCTCGGAGTTCATCATTGATGAAGAAGAGATGAAAATTATTGAGGAAAGGTTAGAGCCCACAAAAACGACGAACCGAAGCCTCGCCTCGGTCCCTAACTCATCAAACCATTGGAGGAATATACAGAACGGAGGATTTGTACATCACGAAGGACCAAACATCCAAGGAGCCCACAACTATCAAGTAGGAGCCGGACAAGGCAAGACATCATGGAATACATGGAAAAGAAATTCCAGTAACTTCGACGAGAAGGCCTATTGTAAACATCACTGGTGCTACGGGTATCTCACAACAAACTTTCGAAGCCTAGGGGCGAAGTTGGCCTCTAACTTCATGGCAGGAGAGCTCGGCAATACAGTGACCCACAAAGACTTGGAACGAGAAGATGAAAATCAGAATAAATCAAACCAAGGGACCCTGGCAGAACAAATCCAAGGAGACATCCCGAAGCGAGGAAGAAGAAACGAGGAGGAAGAATCACCAGTGTAATACCCCGTTTTAGAGGTGAATTTTGGTCAAGAAATTGAACTTCGAGGAATCGACCAAGGGAAGGCGTAACAAAATGGACTTGCAAGCATGAAGGCGGTTTTAGGCAGAAGAAATTTTAGCCATAAGAGTTTTAGCCGAGAGCAGTTTTAGCCGGGAGAATTTCTTGCCGAAAGAATTATAGCCGTGAGCAATTTTAGCCGGGAGAACTTCTTGCCGAGAGAAATTATAGTCGAGAGAAGTTTTAGCCAAGAGAATTTCTTACCGAGAGAAATTATAGCCGAGAGCAGTTTTTGCCGAGAAAATTTCTTGCCGAGAGAAATTCTAACCGAGCCCAGTTATAGCCGAGAAAAATCAAAAGATCGCGGAATGGAAGGGAACCATTTGGAGATGCTAAAGGAAGGCAATTCTTAAGGATTAGTCTAATCAGAATAAAAAACGAACTAAGGGAACATAAGTTATTCACCTAGGAGCGGGCATGCCCCAAGAAGGAGCCAAACCAAAATCAGGTAAAATTTTGATTATGGAATTTTCAAAAACAAACCTTACCCGAGTATTGGCAAGGGCTAGGCACGCCAAACAAATATCTAAGAAGGAAGAAAATCAACAAGTCAAATTTTGGTCATTTGGGCTTGGGCGAGACTGTTCACGGGTGAGCGACTGGGCCAGCACGGAGGTACGATGGCATGAACGGCAAACTCAGATTCAACAAGTCGGAAGTTGAACCGTCGGAGCAAACGAGAGACGGAGGAGGAGCCACGTGGCACGACGTCAGCCACAAAATCCAGCCGACCAAACGCCGTGAAATCCGGAAAACGGTGGAGGCACGTGTCAAGCAAGGATCGATTTTTGCTGGTTTTGTCCGCAATTTTCAGAGCAAGATCGACAATTGGAGGATGCTGAGTCGCCGTTTGAAAAATGGCGTGACACGAAAGGCTTTTATAGGAGTTTAAAACGTGTGGAGCAAGTTTAAAACTTGTGGAGCAAGTTTACATTAAACCTTAACCCTTAAGGTGTTCGTGGCGAACATGAGTGCAGTAGAGTCTAGTATAGTGTTAGTGTGGTAGGTAAAAAGGTGGACTCACCTAGCACATACACTACTACCTATCTTGCGCATTATGTGGACCAGAAGCACTTAGAACCGTTAGTTGGTAGCAAAGGGAATCTTTGCATAGGCTGGCTAGAGAGCCTACGACCTAGGGCACTCACACGACGAGTTATGATTGTTCAAGATCAATTAGTGGGCAAGTGGGGCACCAGAGACTTGGGCCGCAAGACTCGGCATGTGACAGGCCACATGTCACCTTGCATGCAAGCCGAACGACTAGTGGAAGCAACCAAACCGATATCTCTTGGCTATAAATAGGCTCCAAAATTTCTTAGGTAAGTATCACTCACCAAAGCTTAGTAAAAACTAGAGTGAAGTGAGAGCTAGAGGTAAAGTGAGAAAATACCTTCGAGGGAAAGGCTCCGCCTAGATCACGTGCATCTAAATCTAGAGGAGATCTCGTCGAGGAAGGTAGAGAACCTAGAAGTAAAGTCTTTCCCGTTTGGCAAAAAGAACTCAAGATGAGTTTCGGTAGCATAGTTTTTGCTTATCGCTTCTTGTTAAATGGGTGTGAATAAACCACGTGAGTTTATTTCGCCATTGCTTAATTTTCTAAAATTAAACAAGTTGAGGTTAATTTAGAACTGCTTAGATAATTATTGTGAAATTGATCTAGGTAGTTAATAATGTGTTAGAGGTTCATGCATGCATAGGAGGAAGTCCATGCATGGCATGCAACGTCAGAAATAACACGGGGAGTTAGAAAATGAGAAAAATCGTGTAAGAACCAAGGGGGTTCACGTGAGAAGAAATAGTTAGATTTCTTGTATGTTGTTGTGTGTTTTAGCTGGGCCGGTAGTTCCATAGCTCTCTTGTGAAAAGCACATTATATGATCAAGGGGATCATATAAGTTTAGGATAGGAAACTAGAGGTAAGTTTTCTATAGATTAGGGGATGTAGTCCATACCACCAAAGAAACTCGGAGAGTTCTTGGGCTTCTCCCTTGACCGAGTATGCATGACGGTGCACGAGGATCAGATAGTCCAGGTAGGACTAGATCAAAGAATGATATACATAATTTATTATCCTTTATGGTGATTAGATCGAGGTGGTCAAGGGTGGATTGTGTGATATATCATAGAATAGAGCTCTAGGAGAATTAGATGGAGAACTAATTAGAATTAGTCGTGAGAACTTATTAGGATTAATTGTAGTAAGTGAATTTTAGATTCCACATGTGTACTCTGGACGAGTAAGATGTTAGTGTTAGGGCTTAGCCGTAGATGCCGCATTGCTTGGTTTGCTTTTGTGTGCTTCCTGGTAGATAGGCTTTGACTATCTGGGAATGGGAATTGGGGACTAACCTGCAAGATAGGGGTCATGAACTCACTAGGCATTTAAAAGAAATGCTCATTATAAAATTTCTGTCACAAGTAACCTTAGTGGGGAATTTAGGGGAAAGCGTCAGACATTAGGCAAGCCAGAAGTAGATTGCGGTGTTTGTGTAAAAGTAATGTAGAATTTACAAAGGGTTTTAGGATAAAACTACAACAAGCGATTGTAAGAATTTTATTGAGTCATATGCGACCGTGAGTTGAGAAACTTACATCATTGGAAAAACAAAGATGACCATATGGTCAATGAGCACAATCGCGCTTGGAGACCACACCTTGTGCGAGACATGGCGGCGGAAGAGCAACTAACCCTGACGCACGAGCTGATTCAAGCAATGATAACGAAGCAGCGAAGACAGAGAGGAATGGACGGTTCCAAGGACACAAAGATTTGGAGACTTGCTAGATCATGAAATTCTGCAAGAGGCTGAAAGAAGAGAATCATGTGACTTTTGTGGCCAGACAAGCCATCGCACTTGGCAGTGCCAGGCCGCGAAAGGCTAACGCGACCACACGTTAACATGTGTTACATGTGCGAGATAGGAGGTCATGGAGAAGATGAGTACCCTCTATGCAAGGACAAGAGTTCCACGACACTCCCTCACCTTCCCACTCGACATAAGGAGGGTCATACGGATCGACAACATTCGGTGACTCAGGCGACTCAGGAAGTTCAGGGTACTCGGGTTTAGCTAGGTACCCAGATTACGATCAGAATTAGGATATATATGATGAATAGAATTTTATGTTAAGCTCATATCAATTTTTCAAACCTACTTGTATCATTGTAGTATTTGAGGATCGAACCAAAGAGGTTAAGATTGAAGCACTAAGAATACATGAAACTTCCTAAGGTAGAGCAAATGTTTTGGGTTTTTATATTTATGGGAAAATAAACAAATGCAAGAAAGAAAACAAAGATATAAGTGTTGGATCATGGAATGAACTATCAAATGAATGATTAACAATCAAATAATGATGACAAAGATTGCATTAAACGCTATCCTATAACATGGGATTCACAATTATGACTAATCCACTCTCGTGGCACTAATCACTTTGTTAATCACCAAATCAAGAACAAACCATCGTTTGTGATAAGATGATTAACAATCATTAATCTCCAATCCCAATTAGTTACTAATCACCCTTGACATCAACTCTCGTTGGCAAGGATGTGAAAAGCTCACAAAAGGTTCGGTTCAAGCAATTCATTTAAACTCGGGTTAGGAGTGAAATGCCTAAGTTCAAGACTCGAATGGATAAATCTAATCTAGCACTAATACCTTTTACTCGAATCTCTCTCTAATGCATGGGATGAGACCATAAATCCTAGGGTTTAGCTCTAGATTGGTTTGTCACGCCAACTAGAACTACCTAATCTAGGTGCAGTTCTAAACTTTGGTTTATCTTATCAAATCTAGCATTAAGAACCAACCTAAGTGAAAGACCTAATAGGAATCAACCTAAATCATCATCATCTAATCATCAAGACGATTAACTAATAATGCTAATACACACAATCAATACTAATCCTTAGGTTAAGATCACTAATCTTGACTAATTCTCTTTCAAGCAACTAATCACTATGCTAATCACTCAATCCATTAGCAAACTCTCATTTGTGGATCAATGATTAGCAAGCATTAAGAATATAAACAAGATCAACCAAAATATTTCATCAAGGCATTTCATCAAACACTTGGTGTGCATGAAATGCCTTATGATCTAGATCTACTTTCTCAAGCTAGATCTAGCATTAGGAACACTAAACAAGAAAGGAAAGCAAGGATTAAGAACATAAGCATCAAGAATCAATCACCAAATCATCAAAATCAAGCTAAATCTAAAATCCAACAAAAAGGAATCTAAAGCCTAAACATGAAGACCAAGATAGAACACAAGGGAAAAAGAGACATAAAGATAAAGAACAAAGATTAAATCGGCATAATATAAAGATAGGTGGAAGAATCCTTCACTAGAGTGGCATTAATGATGAAGATCCATCCAAAATCATCATAAGAAGAGTTTGGGAGAAAACCCAACTCTAGGAAAAGAAAGCTCAGATCTAAAAAATTATGGTTTTCAATATTTAAATGAGTTTGGGTCGGACCGGGTCAACCCGGAACAAACCGGGTTTTGACCCGGTCAAGTCTTTGATACGTTTTCAGTGAATCGGTCATAACTCATGTACCTTACATTAGAATGACCTGAATCAAACTCCTGTAGATAGCTAACTCGTCCCTCTACAACTCATATTAAGACTGTTTGAGTCGATTCATAACGGAAGGCCTTCGTTTTGCCGGTTCTGTGGACGGTATCATCTTCTCTCGGCTAGACGGATATACCTTTAGTAAATCCGTTTTATCTCCCTATCCATATGACCAAATAATCCGATTCTAACTCCTGTGTAAATCTGATTTACTCCTCTACAACCTATATGAAGGAAGTTGAAGTTGAATCGGATTGTAAGGTCTCCGTATAGCCACATCTTTGTGATACTTTGGACGAGAGATGTTGCACCTGGCGGCTTCTGGCCGGGATGGGAGGCCGGGAAACTCCCTGGTCAGGTGATGGTCTGGCACCGGGCGATGCTGGGCCGGTGCATGGGTCCAGGATTCTCCCTGTCCTCGGCAAACTCCAACACCAGGCAAGTTCATGGTGTTGTCCTGGCCGGTGCATGTTCTCGTCCAGGCGGAGACGTCTTCAGTAAATCTGCGGTAACTCCTTAACCAGATGTCCAAATGGCCTGAATCCAACTCCTGTAGACAGATAATTCACTCCACTACAACTCCCATGAAGAGCTTCAAGGCTGAGTCATATCGGAGGTCCTTCGTCTAGCTACATATTTCCGAAGTCTCGGATGGGCTTTGCACTCCACTTAGGTCCAACTCTCCAACTATGCCTAATTGCATCCAATCACGTAGGAAATACTCCAAAACATGCAAGAATGCACTAAACCTAATGCAAATACCTAATACTCTAAGTGAGACCTAAATGCAAGAAAAGACCATGATTACGCATGCGAATTACACAAAACTCTAAATGAAATACATGTTAACACATGCAATATATGAGTATATCAAGATAGCAGGGAACCCTTCAACCTTTGATTAGGTCCGAGACTAAGGTACGTCAGGGTTCTAAAAGATATGTGTGTTGGCGTATTGTGTGATTGTTTGAATAAAAGACGCATGTGAGCCGGTGGGGTTAGGATCATGCGCACGCTTTTAGTGAGCGGATTGTAATGATGATGATGACGATATAGAAAGCGGCAAGAAAACACCACCATCTATGCCATCAGGAAGAAGTAAACAATGAGAAGGTCAAGCTGGGGTAAACAAGATGACGAGAGAAAGGTCTCTACTTAGGAAGAAGCAGAGGACATGGAGGAACCCCAAAACGGGGAGGACTTTCCAGGAAAGAGAGGTTATGGAAAAAATTAGTATCAAAACTCTACCCATAAAAAATAAAGGTGGAAGAGAATAGCCATACCGAGGAGGAAGACTACGAAGACTTCAAAGTGACCATGGAGAAAGTTGGTTTAAGGATGAGAGAATTCGGGACGAATTCTAACGAGAAGGGGAGGATGTAATACCCCGTTTTAGAGCTAAATTTTGATCGAGAAAATGAACTTCGAAGAATCGACCAATGGAAGGCGTAACCCTCAAAATCAGAGAAAGAAAACGCATTTTGGCTAGCCAGAAAAAGTTTGGGATTAGCCGCTTTGGAGGAACGGACCAGAAGGATTTTTTTCCGCGAAAGGACTGGAGAAATCGAAGAAATTTCAAAATCGTCAAAGTAACAAAGAAGAAGAACTTTTGACAAGGGAAGGTCAAAAGAAAACGTTTGGTCGAGTCGGTTTGGACAAAACACCGCTCAAAACGGACTTGCAAGCAGGAATGCAGTTTTAGCCGGAAGAAATTTTAGCCGGAAGATTTTTAGCTGATAGCAGTTTTAGCTTGGAGAATTTTTTGCCGCAAAAAATTCTAGCCTAGAGCAGTTTTAGCCGAAATAATTTCTTGCCGAGAGAAATTCTATCCGATAGCAATTTTAACCGTGAGAATTTATTGGAGAGAGAAGTTCTAGCCGAGAGCAGTTTTAGCTAGTAGGATTTCTTGTCGAGAGAAATTCTATCCGAGAGCGGTTTTAGCCGATATAATTTCTTGCCGAGAGAAATTCTAGCCGAGACCAGTTTTAGCCGAGAAAAATCAAAATATTGCCGAATGGAAGAGAACCACTTGGAGATACTAATGGAATGCAATTCTTGAAAATCACTCGAATCAGAATAAAAAAAGAAAAGAAGGGAACATAAATTATTCACCTAGGAGCGGGCATGCACCGAGAAGGAGCCAAACCAAAATCGGGTAAAATTTTGATTATGGAATTTTCAAAAACAAACCTTACCCGAGTATTGGCAAGGGCTAGGCATGCCAAACGAATTCCTAAGAAGGAAGAAAATCGACAAGTCAAATTTTGGTCATTTGGGCTTGGGCGAGACCTTTCATGGGCGATGGCATGAACGGCAACCTGAGATCAACAAGTCGGAAGTTGAACCGTCGGAGAAAATGAGAGACGGAGGAGGAGCCACGTGGCATGACGTCAACCACAAATTCCGGCCGACTAAGCGCCGTGAAATCCAGAAAAACGGCAGAGGCGTGTGTCAAGCAAGGATGGATTTCTACCGGTTTTGTCCGCCATTTTCATAGCAAGATCGAAACTTGGAGGACTCCGAGTGGCCATTGGAAAAATGGCGTGACCCGAAAGGCTTTTAAGGAGTTAAAACTTGTGGAACAAGTTTACACTAAATATTAACCCTTAAGGTGTTGGAGGCGGACATGAGTTGAGTAGAGTCTAGTCTAGTGTTAGTGTGGTAGATGAAAAGGTGGACTCACCTAGAACCAACACTACTACCTACCTTGGGCATTATGTGTACCATAAGCACTTAGAACCGTTAGTGGGTAGCAAAGGGAATCTTTGCATAAGCTAGCTAGAGGGCCTACGACCTAGGGCACTCACACGGCGAGTTATGATTGCTCAAGATCAGTTAGTGGGCATGTGGGGAACTTGGGCCGCAAGACTCGGCATATGTCGAGCCACATGTCGCCTTGCATGCAAGCCGAATGACTAGTGGAAGCAACCAAACCGACCTCCCTTGGATATAAAGAGGCTCCAAAATTTCTTAGATAAGTATCACTCACCAAAGCTTAGTAAAAACTAGAGAGAAGTGAGAGCTAGAGGTAAAGTGAGAAAATACCTTCGAGGGAAAGGCTCCGCTTAGATCACGTGCATCTAAATCGAGAGGAGATCTCGTCGAGGAAGGTAGAGAACCTAGAAGTAAAGTTCTTCCTGTTTGGCAAACAAAACTCAAGGTGAGTTCCGGTAGCATAGTTTTTGCTTATCGTTGATTGTTGAATGGGTGTGAATAAACCACGTGAGTTTATTTCGCCATTGTTTGATTTTCTAAAATTAAACCTAGGTTGAGGTTAATTTAGAACGGACTTAGATAATAATTGTGAAATTGACCTAGGTAGTTAATAATGTGTTAGAGGTTCATGCATGCATAGGAGGAAGTCCATGCATGGCATGCAACGTCAGAAATAACACGGGGAGTTAGAAAATGAGAAATATCGTGTAAGAACCAAGGTGGTTCACGCGAAAAGAAATAGTTAGATTTCTTGTATGGTGTTGTGTGTTTTAGCTATGGTCAGGTAGTTCCATAGCTCGCTTGTGAAAATCACCTTATATGATCAAGGGGATCATATACGTTTAGGATAGGAAACTAGAGCTAAGTTTTATATAGATTAGGGGATGTAGTCCATACCACCAAAGAAACTCGGAAAGTTCTTGGGTTGCTCCCTTGACCGAGTATGCATGACGGTGCACGAGGTTCATATAGTCCAGGTAGGACTATATCAAAGAATGATATACATAATTTATTATCCTTTGTGGTGATTAGATCGAGGTGGTCAGGGGTGGATTGTGTGATACATCATAGAATAGAGCTCTAGGAGAATTAGATGGAGAACTAATTAGAATTATTCGTGAGAACTAATTAGGATTAGTCATAGTTAGAGAATTTTAGCTTCCACATGTGCACTCTGGACGAGTAAGATGTTAGTGTTAGGGCTTACCCGTAGATGCTGCATTGTTTGGTTTACTTTTGTGTGCTTCCTGGTAGATTTAGGTTTCGACTATCTGGGGATGGGAATTGGGGACTAACGTGCAAGGTAGGGGTCATGAACTCACTAGGCATTTAGTAGAATTTTTGTCACAAGTAACCTTAGTGGGGAATTTAGGGGGAAGCATCAGACATTAGGTAAGCCAGAAATAGAATGCGGTGTTTGTGTAAAAGTAATGTAGAATTTACAAAGGGTTTTAGGATAAAAGTAACAAGCGATTGTAAGAATTTTATTAAGTAAATAAAGTAGAAATTTTCTAAAACCTCGAATCTTAAGATACTATGCCCTAGTCCGGGGCCGAAACAACCCTCGGCCGGATTTACGGGTTGAAAAGCCTTAAGCTGATAGATGAGAGGAACTAAAGAGATGCAATCTCCAAGAAGAATCGGTCGGTAAGGTAGTATGGAATGCCTGCTGACTGGTTCCTGTCGGCGGTTCTCCCTTCACGTAAGTGACACTCCCGGTTGCAGTTCTACGAAGGATCTTAGGTCGAGACCGGGGGTGTTACAAAAGTTGGTATCCGAGCATGGTTTCTAATCATGCTCATGGGATCGAGTTTTCAACGGTTTTTGTTTTTTGAGTCTAAAAATGAGTCGCACAAACACCATTAGGAATCTGGACGTTCGATTGCTATTAGGTTAGTGGGGATTTTTGGGAAATTTAGGACTAACCTTATTGGTCAGCGAATGCAGGATGTCGAGGAGGATAGGGAGATATTAGAGGGACACGGAGTGGACACCTGGTTCTGAGAGGAGGCAGACCTACCGTTACCTGATGTTCTACGGGTCAGGAGGATCCGGTTCGTGGGGAAGTTCGTCAAGTGACACTAGCTTGAGTTCATTACAAGAGATATACATTTTCGTCTCAGATTCATCCTTTGAATTTGACCCAGAGATAGAGCCAGAGGCAGGACGTCACGAGGAGATCTTGTTCGATACGAATGTACTGGAGGGAGTTGACATAGACCTGGATAAGGAGTCAATTCCGCAAGCTCCGGAAGAAGAAGAAGAAGAAATGGATATGGCAGGGTACATGGTATATGCTCACGTACCAACAAAATACTCGGACGTGGAGATCTGGGAATTACCACCACCGGAGATAGTAGAGATCTCATCAGACACTTCCATGACAAGCCGGTCATGCATGTCCTTATCGAGCGAGTCAGAGAACTCCCATGCAATCCATTAGCCCTACGTCTACACGATGGGATGTAATTACCGGTACGCACCGCAAGAACCGCGGGACGTGCGACAACACAAACCAGATAGAAACTTCTTGCAAGGGAAGAGCACGGCCACGTCAGAGGCATTTAGACTGAAGTTTGGGAAGACAACTTCGTTCGATCCAAAGAAGAGAGAAGCGAAGAAGACGAAACTGCAGCAAAGCGAGCCGAGGCAGAAATGATGATGCGAGACCAGCACAACCGTTGGTTAAGAATGCTAACAGAGGCAGCAAGAGAAGAAGAGACCCGAGTTCACCGTCTTTAGGCAGACAATCGAGATTGAGTCCTATGCGACGTGAGTTGAGAAACTTACATCATTGGCAAAACAAATATGACCATATGGTCAATGAGCACAATCGCGCTTGGAGACCACACCTTGTGCGAGACATGGCGGCGGAAGAGCCACTAACTCTGACGCACAAGCTGATTCAAGCAATGATAACGAAGCAGTGAGCCTACGCCGAAGTATATCTGAGATGTTGTGGTTCCACAAGACCACTTTGACAACGATGGACGGCTGTATATCCACAGAGAGAAATGGACGGTTCCAAGGACACAAATAATTGGAGACTTGCTATATCACAAAATCCTGCCAGAGGCTGAAAGAGAGATGTCAGTAGAACAAATATTTGGAGATCTTTTGGACTACGGAGGATGCCCATAGGCAAACAAAAGAAGCAGAATTGAATGGCATCAAGAGATCAATTCGTGGAGAGACGTATTTGGAATACCACCCGACGAACCTAACGTGGAAGAATTTAGAACAGCACGTAGGAGCATCGCACACAAAGTGGACAATGAAGGCATATCACGATTGGAAATTGTGCTAGGGCCGACTATGGATCTCATAAGGAGAAGAGAAGACAAGCGGAGAGAGGATCAAACAGAGAAGGACGGGGGGATTGGCGGCAATGCCTTGAGTCTTGGAGAAGTCATTTCGGGTGGAGCAGACCACCGCCCGAAGAAGTTAACGAAGAAACACGCCAAAGGAATGATCAAAACTAACTAGATGGAAAGTTAAGACGTAGAGTAACTCGTCAGTAGATTAAGGAAGAAGACGCAAACGAACCAGAATATCCGGATGATTACTGGATGGGCGGACTGACTTTGAGTGAAACAGAAGAAGAAGATAAACCAACCGAGTTTGGGCAGACCGAAAGAAGATCAGTTGATCAAGAGTCGAACGGGCAAATGAATCGCTATGGGATATTGCCTACGAGGGCATTGCGAATTAGAGAACCAGTTCAGTTGATGTATCAAGCACCCTCAAGAGAAGAGCATCATGTGACTTTTGGGGCCAGATAAGCCATCGCACTTGGCAATGCCACGTCGCATCAAGGGAAGGACTAAACTGACCACACCTTAACTTGTGTTACATGTGCGAGATATGAGGTCATGGAGAAGACGAGTGCCCATATATGCAAGGACCAGAGTTCCACAACACTCCCTCACCTTCCCACTCGACATCAGGCGGGTCATACGGATCGACAACATCTGGCGACTCTGGAAGTTCTAGGTACTCGGGTTTAGCTAGGTACCCAGATTACGGTCATAATTAGGATAGATAGCAAAGAACCCTTCAACCTTAGATTAGGTCCGAGACTAAGGTACGTTGGGGTTCTAATCCATCTTTTGTATGATAGTGTAGATATGTGTGATGGCGTGTTGTGTGATTGTTTGAATAAAAGACGCATGTGAGCCGGTAGGGTTAGGATACTGCTCACACTTTTAGTGAACGGATAGTCGGGAAGACGAGGCCGGTTCACATGTAAAATAGAAGCTTGAAATATTTAAAAAATGACTTAGAAAAGGCATTGGTGAAAGTTCGAGAAACTATTTATAACCGGGAAAAAGGAGAGATCACCGGAAGGACACGGCAAATCTCAATAGAGCAGGAGATGAATCAATAAGAACATCTCCGCATGAATGGGCAAGTTTAAACCAAAGACGAGGTTAGAGAAAGGACAATATAATCTCAAAGGCCAAATGATCAAGAGTAATCCAGGGAAAGGTCATATCGAACCGAGCAACGTGCGAGGGATGACAAAGAAAAGAAAGTAAAGCATGATGTCAGACAGGACATATACCGTAATGATGATGACGACGATACAAAAAGCGGCAAGAGAATGCCACCATCTATGCAAGCAGGAAGAAGTAAACCATGAGAAGTTCAACCTGGGGTAAACAGGATGACGAGAGAAATGTCTCTACTTAGGAAGAAGCAGAGGACATGGAGGATACCAAAAACGGGGAGGACTTTCCAAGAAAAAGAACTTATGGGAAAAGTTAGTATCAAAACTCAACCCATAAAAAGTAAAGGTGGAAGAGAATAGCCATAGAGAGGAGGAAGACTACGAAGACTTCAAAGCGACCATGGAGAAAGTTGGTGTCAAGATGAGAGCATTCGGGACAAATTTTAATAAGAAGGGGAGGATGTAATACCCCGTTTTAGAGATGAATTTTGGTCGAGAAATTGAACTTCGAAGAATCGACCAATGGAAGGCGTAACCCTCAAAATCAGAGCAAGAAAATGCGTTTTGGCTAGCCAGAAAATTTTTGGCACGAGCCGCTTTGGAGGAACGGACCAGAAGGATTTCTTTCAGCGAAAGGACCGGAGAAATCGAAGAAATTTCAAAATCATCAAAGTAACAAAGGAAAAGAACTTTTGACAAGGGAAGGTCAAAAGAAAACGTTTGGTCAAGTCAGTTTTGGCAAAACACCGCTCAGAAAGGACTTGCAAGCAGGAAGGCAGTTTTAGCCGGGAGAAATTTTAGCCGGAAGATTTTTAGCCGGTAGATGTTTTAGCTTGGAGAATTTATGGCCGCAAGAAATTCTAGCCGATAGCAGTTTTAGCCGGAATAACTTTTTTCCAAGAAAATTCTATCCGAGAGCAGTTTTAGCCGTGAGAATTTATTGCCGAGAGAAGTTCTAGCCGAGAGAAGTTTTAGCCAATTGAATTTCTTGTCGAGAGAATTTCTAGTCGAGAGCGGTTTTAGCAAAGAAAATTTCTTTCCTAGAGAAATTCTAGCCGAGACCAGTTTAAGCCGAGAAAAATCGAAATAACGCCGAATGGAAGAGAACCACTTGGAGATGCTAAAGGAATGCAATCCTTGAAGATCAGTCGAATCAGAATCAAAAAAGAAACAAAGGGAACATAAGTTATTCACCTAGGAGTGGGCATGCACCGAGAAGGAGCCAAACCAAAATCAGGTAAACTTTTGATTATGGAATTTTCAAAAAAAAACCTTACCCGAGTATTGGCAAGGGCTAGGCACGCCAAACGAACGTCTAAGAAGGAAGAAAATCGACAAGTTAAATTTTGGTCATTTGGGCTTGGGCGAGACCGTTCATGGGCGATGGCATGAACAACAACCTGAGATTCAACAAGTCGGAAGTTGAACCGTCGGAGAAAATGAGAGACGGAGTAGGAGTCATGTGGCACGACGTCGGCCACAAATTCCGGCCGACTAAGGGCCGCAAAATCCAGAAATATGGCAGAGGCGCGTGTCAAGCAAGGAGCGATTTTTGCCGGTTTTGTCCACCATTTTCAGAGCAAGATTAACACTTGGAGGATGCCGAGTCGCCGTTGGAAAAATGGCATGACCCAAAAGGTTTTTTATAGGAGTTTGAAACTTGTGGAGCAGGTTTACACTAAACCTTAACCCTTAAGGTGTTAGTGGCGGACATGAGTGGAGTAAGGTCTAGTCTAGTGTTAGTGTGGTAGGTAAAAAGGTGGACTCACCTACCACCTACACTACTACCTACTCTGCGCATTATGCGGACCAGTAGCACGTAGAATCGTTTGTTGAGAGCAAAGGGAATCTTTACGTAAGCTAGCTAGAGGGCCTACTACCTAGGGCACTAACACGGCGAGTTATGATTGCTCAAGATCAGTTAGTGGGCAAGTGGGGCAGCAGAAACTTCGGCTGCAAGACTTGTCAGGCCACATGTCGCCTTTCATGCAAGCCGAACTACAAGTGGAAGCAACCAAACCGACCTCCCTTGGGTATAAATAGGGTCCAAAATTTAAAAGGTAAGTATCACTCACCAAAGCTTAGTAAAAACTAGAGAGAAGTGAGAGCTAGAGTTAGAGTGAGAAAATACCTTTGAGGCAGAGGCTCGACTTAGATCGCGTTCATCTCTACCGAGAGAAGATCTCGTCGAACAAGGTAGAGAACCTAGAACTAAAGTATTTCCCGTTTGGTCAAAACAACTCCATGTGAGTTTCGATAGCATAGTTTTTACTTATCGTTTCTTGTTGAATGGGTGTGAATAAACCACATGAGTTTATTCCGCCATTGCTTAATTTTTCAAAATGAAACCTAGGTTGAGGTTAATTTAGAACGGACTTAGATAATTGTAGTTAATAATGTGTTTGAGGAAGTCCATGCATGGCATTCAACATCAAAAATAACACGGGAGTTAGAAAATGAGAAAAATCGCGTAAGAACCAAGGGGGTTCACGCAAGAAGAAATAGTAAGATTTCTTGTATGTTGTTGTGTGTTTTAGCTATGGGCATGTATTTCCATAGCTCGCTTGTGAAAAGCACCTTATATGATCCCCTTGATCATATAATTTTAGGATAGGAAACTAGAGGTAAGTTTTCTATAGATTAGGGGATGTAGTCCATACCACCATATAAACTCGGAGAGTTCTCGGATCGCTCCCTTGACCGAGTATGCACGACGGTGCATGAGGATCAGTTAGTCCATGTAGGATTAGATCAAAGAGTGAGACAGAATGTATGATCCTTTGTGGTGATTAGATCGAGGTGCTTAGGGGTGGATTGTGTGATACATCATAGAATAGAGCCCTAGGAGAATTAGTCGTGAGAACTAATTATAATTAGTCATAAGAACTAATTAGATTTATTCATGAGAACTAATTAGGATTAGTCGTAGTTAGTGAATTTTAGCTTCTGCATGTGTACTCTGGACGAGTAAGATGTTAGTGTTAGGGCTTAGCCGTAGATGTCGCATTGTTTGATTTGCTTTTGTGTACTTCCTGGTAGATTTAGGCTTCATCCATTTGGGGATGGGAATTGGGGACTAACGTGCATGGTAGGGGTCCTAAACTCATTGGGCATTTAGTAGAAATGCTCATTATACAATTTCTGTCACGTATAACCTTAGTGGGGAATTTAGGAGGAAGCATCGGACATTAGGCAAGCCAGAAGTATATTACGGTGTTTGTGTAAAAGAATGTAGAATTTACAAAGGGTTTTAGGATAAAACTATAACAAGCGATTGAAAGAATTTTATTAAGTAAATAGAGTAGAGATTTCCTAAAACCTCGAATCTTAAGATACTAAGCCCTAGCCGAAACAACTCCCGGCAGATTTTACGAGTTGAAAAGCCTTAGGCTACTGGAAGAGAGGAACTAAAGAGATGCAATCTCCGGGAAGAATCGGTCGGTAAGGTAGTATGGGATGCCTGATGACTGGTTTGTCTCGGCAGTTCTCCATTTACGTCCGTGACACTCCCGGTTCCGGTTCTACGAAGGATCTTATGACAGCCGTGAAGGATACCTGTGACTTCTTCTTCGGGAACACACTTCCTGAACATGTCGTCTTGACACTTCGTGTAGAGGCATGGCTCATCCCAAAAGTAGTATCTTATATCTCTTAAGAACTTTTTCTTCTTGTATCCAAAGAACTGTGGAGGCTCGATGTCAGCTGCAAGGTAATTGGCGATGTGACGATATCAAGGAGTTCCGAAAGCTATTCTCCTTGAAGTGGCAGGCCGTGGGGGTGCTGTGATGTTTTTATTTTGTATTGCGTTTATGGCGTAGACATTTTCTTCGGGTAGAAAATCATTCATACGAAGTTGTTCCTCGATCTTCATTTGGGAAAGATGATCTGCTACACCATTTTCTGCGCATTTCGTGTCTCGTATCTCCAAGTCAAACTCTTGCAGCACGAAGATCCACCGTATTAGACGTTGCTTTTCATCCTTATTCGACAAGATATACTTGAGAGCAGCGTGGTTCGTGTGAACAATAACCTTAGAACCAACAAGATATGATCGAAACTTCTCAAATGAGAAGACAATCGCGAGGAGCTCTTTCTCCATTGTGGCATAGTTGCACTATGCATCATCAAGAGTTAGACTAGCATAATGAATGACATGAAACTTCTTGTCCTTTCTCTGGCCTAGAACCGCTCCAACCGCATAATCACTCACATCACACATAATTTCAAAAGGAAGCTCCCAATCGGGTTATTGCACGACGGGTGCGCTAATGAGTGCTAAAATGTTGAATGAAATAAGGCAATCCTTATTGAACTAAAATGTCACCTCCTTGCACATGAGTTGAGTGAGATGTCGAGCAATTTTTGAGAAATCTTTGATAAATCTCCTATAGAATCCGGCATGTCCGAGGAAACTCCTAATGCCTTTCACGTTCGCCGGGGGCTGTAGACTCATCATGACTTCGATCTTTGCCTTGTATACTTCGATTCCTTTCTCTGATATTTGATGACCAAGAATGATCCCATCTCTCACTATGAAGTGACATTTTTCCCAATTCTATACTAAATGTTTCTCTTCACAACGTTGTATAACCCTGCTGATATTTGACAGACAAGCGTTGAAAGAGGAACCATATTCTGAAAAATCATCCATGAATACCTCCATTATGTCTTCTATGAGGCCTGTAAAGATTGACATCATGCGTCTTTGGAATGTGGCTGGAGCGTTACACAAACCGAATGGTATTCTGCAATAGGCAAAAGTGCCATAGGGGCATGTGAATGTTGCCTTCTCTTGGTCATTAGGATGAATGGGAATCTGGAAAAACCCTGAATAACCATCGAAAAAACAATAATAAGGGTGATTAGCGAGACGCTCAAGCATCTGATCGATAAATGGTAAGGGGAAGTGATCCTTCAGAGTTGCAGCATTAAGCTTTTGGTAATCGATACACATCCAATGACCGGTTATCGTTCTCGTGGGGATCAGCTCTTCATTTTCATTCTTCAACACCGTAACTCCTCCTTTCTTTGGGACCACGTGGACTGGACTCACCCATGTGCTATACGAAATGGCATAGATAATATCTGTATCTAGAAGTTTCATTATCTCTTTCTTCACAACATCTTTTAGGTTCAGATTTAGCCTCCTCTGATGTTATATAGAAGATGAAGATTGATCTTCTAGGCGGATTCTATGCATACAAAGATCTGGGGATATGCATGTGATATCATCAAGTGAATACCGTAAAGCTCGGTGATGCTTTCTTATCTCTCAAAGAAGCAAGGCTGTTTCCACATTATTCAAACATGAGTTAACAATACGGGTAAGTATCATTAGGACCAAGAAATGCGTACCTTAGCCCAACGGGAAGCTCCTTGAGTTCTACCTTAGGGGCTTTGAGCTCACTCCAAGGGTCACTTAATGCCTTAAGGATGGGCTTAGGTGGTACGACTTCCTTGTCGTCATTTTCCAAGTCAAGATACGCGACCAGCTTGTCATAAACATCCGTCGAATATATTTCTTCGGCGGGGCGTTGCGCTGCTTCGGTTAAATACCCATACTCTTCCTTCATTTGTGTTAGTGCGACTGCTAAAGGATTATTCAAGATGAGTTCTTCAAAAATTTCTTCAGAGGTTCCACTCAAAAGGTCCACTTGAAAAGAATGTCCATCAATCGTCAATTTTTGTAGAGATTTGTCTATCTCGAACTTCATGACAAGATCACTTAAATGAAGGTCGATATTTCCTCTTTTGATATCGATGATAGCACCAGTAGTGGCTAGAAAGGTACACCCAAGGATAATAGGATCTCTAGGCTCTCGATCCAATTCAAGTACAGCAAAGTCAGCAGGGATAAAGCAGTTCCCAATTATGACTTGTATATCGACTGTGTGTCTCTGTGAGTCCTTGTGTTCGACCCCTACTATACTGCAACTACTGTTTAGTACTTTTAGGGTATTAATTTGAGCATATCATTGAATTTGAGGATTATTATGATGTCTTGAAAACTAATAACCTGAAGCCACCGAATAATATACATCTTTGGTGTAATTCCACCTTATTCTGTCAGAGTACTGACGATCCCTATGTCTTCCTCTGTTAGGGGATATGTTGCAGCAGCTCATCATTCCAATTTCGGGATGGCACATGTTTTATGATTAGTTCATCAACAGTACTTTGATTTAATAAATCATTTGATTGAGCCGGTCTAGGCGGATCTGATGGTATCCAAATATCATGATAAATTTTTATTGTCTTTCTGTCACCAATGATGTACCTTGAACCTTTTTTAAGTAGAGAAATCCACTCTAATAATGATCCCCATCCGAAAGATTGGTAAGGACGATTTTTTGCCTCAAAAAGATAATGATCTTTAAAGTAACGAGCTTTATAAAGCCGAGAAAATAAACAATTGGGCTGAGTATGTAATCTCCAAGCCTGTTTTGCCAAGAGCGCGTCATTGAATTTAGCCAAGCCCGTGAATCCCATTCCTTCTTCCCCTTTAATATATTGCATTCTTTTCCATGATATCCATGGGATACCACTCTGTTGTGCTCCTTTTCCCACCAGAAACGCATTAGAATTCTTTCCAATTTAGAGACAACTTGTTTTGGAAGTTTAAAACATGACATTGAGTATACATGCATTGAAATTCCAACAGATTTGATCAAAACCTCTTTTCCGGCTTGTGATAGGAATCGTGTATTCCATCCCATAGTACGTTCTTTAACTTTGTTTATAATGTTATTAAACATCTTCTTTCTTCCGAATTGTTTGGGTAATCCTAAATATTTCTCTCCTACTCCGTGGTTTTTAATTTGAAGAATGCGTTTCAATTTTTCATGTTTCTGCCCGTGTGGATTCTGGATCCGAAAATAATCATCGATTTCCCTCCTCCTCTGGCCGGAACAAAGTTCATAAACTCTAAGGACTTCTTTAATCGCTGCACAATGTTTTTGATTGGCTACGCAAAAGAACGAGTCATCAGCAAATAACAAATGAGTTATTGGTGCAAGTCCATTGCCAGCTCTGATTCCGTTTATTTTTTTCTTACGGACATTCAATTCCAACAAATGGCTCATAACATCAGCGCATAAAATAAATAAATATGGTGACAATGGATCTCCTTGTCGAAGACGTCTTTCTGGGACAATTTTCCCTTGACGATTTCCGTTTATTAGAACAGAGTAACTCACAGATCGAACAATTCTCATAATCGATTTGATCCATATGTTTGAAAATCCAAAAGATCGCATATTTTCTTCCAAAAATTCCATTCAACTCTATCGTATGCTTTGCTCATATCTGTTTTAATAGACATAGAAGTCTTAGAAAATCTTTTTCGAGATTTCAATGAATGTATCAACTCATGTGCTATATAGAATTGCGTGTTTATATCGCCCTTAGTTAACCAAGTATTACGGCTTTTTAATTGCCAATATACTTCTTCATCCCTATACGCTCGTGTTAGATCACGTCTCAATTGAGGATTTTTTTGTCGTAAAGACCTTCTCGAAGAAGATGAAGCAATATCCAACTATATTTTAAAATTTTCAATACGTTTTGCCGAGTTTAATTTAGATATTTTTTTGCAATGTGCCATTGAAATTCGACATTCTCGAATTCTATCATTCACAGTGTGATTTCGTTTTAACGATGAGAATACCAGCCATCGTAAACGTAATCTTTAAACTCCTTAACCTGAAGTAGACGTTTATCAAAGCGGAATTGTTTTCTTTGAATTTCACCAGCAAAAGCAATATTCGTCACCACTAGTCCATGATCAGAACCATATATACGTAGAAATTCTGCCTCCGACGCTGGAAATTTAGCCAACCACTCCGAATTAACCACAACACGATCTAGACAGCACTTAATCGTATGTTTTCTACATTCTCCAACCCATGAGAAACGATCTCCCTTAGATCGTAAATCAGAGAAATTGCAGGAACTATACATATTTCGGAAATCCAAAAAAGTATGTTCCTCTCTTAACAATCCTCCTTGTTTTTCATCATTCGACATGATCTCATTAAAGTCTCCTACCAGAATCCATAGTCTTTGTCTTATCTGATTCATACGCTCTATCCTTTCCCATAGTTCATGCCTATTCTTTGGAACATGATCTCCATACAAACAGAAGAAATAGAAATCCATTCCATTAAATTCAACATAAACATCAATCATCCTAGAAAATTGGAAAAGCTTATTTATGTAAACATCTTTTTCCAAAATACAGATATTCCCCCACTTCTGCCACAAGAGGGGATCGAAATTACAAAGTCAAATCCTAAAGATACACAAACATCCTTTAGAACGTCACACTTATTAAGAGTTTCACATAGAAATAGCTAGGGGGTGGGCATTTCGGTTTAATTTCGGGTTCGGTTCGGTTCGGTTGATTCATGTATTTTCCTTGATTTATTTGCTATATATTGAAAACTAGAAATCATAAGATTTGTTCAAATGTAGATAGAGATCCTCAAGAGGTCCTTAAGATTGCAGGAATTGGATCTACAATATGAGAAGAGACACAGATTATGATCAATATATGGTATCACAAAATATAGACCCATATACGGTAATATTTGGTTATCCATATTGGTGTTATACAGATTCTTTTTTGGGGGCTAGGAATTTACGGCGAAATCTCTATCCTTTACACGATGAACTAGAAGCGCTTATATGCGCAATGCATTGTATGATCGTAAACCAAAAGACGACGATAGCATTTGAATCAGATTGTTATGAGGAGGTGATTAAGATAATGACCGGAAAAGTGGCATGCGTTTTCAACACATTTGGAGGAATTCATAAACAGTAAAGAGGTGTTTAATTTTTTCTATATCTCAGTCATCAACGCGCAAACAACACAAAAGTGGACAAGTTCGCACGGAATATTTATTTTTATCCTTTTAATTTTGTACATACTTTTGTACATCCAATTTAGATTTCTAAACTATTTTAGATATTTATGTTGTTGACCAGAAAAAATGATACGATTTTAGTTTGATTTTTGTCATTCCTACTAAATTGTAAGTTTAGACTCAAATGATATGAGTCATCCCTTTTTGATCAGAAAACAATTTGTTTTTTACGATAAGTTAAATTTAATTATTTTCCGTGTAAAATTGGGCTTATGTGACGAAAAAAAAAAAAAAATTGGGTTTATGTAGAAGGACAACCACATGCTAAATATAAGAGTGTTAGTAAACGACATAAAAAAACAAAAAAAGTTGGACAAGGTTTAGGCTTCAGCGCTTCTACAACTTCACTGGTCTTATCTTTTCTTCTTCTTACTCTCCATCAATGGCTTCTCTTATCTCTTTTTCTTCTCTCCCAAAACCAAAAGCCGTAAGAAATTCAATTTCAGCTCCTCAGACCAAGACAATAATTGAAGCGCTTGAAGAAAAATTCGGACGAAAAGGCATAAAGTTCTCAGAACCAAACAACGTTCCCATGGTCGAACTTATGGTCAGAAATGGAAGTTCTTTAAAGCTGAGTCTATCAGACGCTCATGTTGTTTCATATAAGCCAAAGGTATTCTGGAAAGACGACGGGTTCGAGGAAGTCCTTTACACAGTTGATGGTGAAAAGAGCAAATGTGGTGGAGTTGGTCTTGTTATTGTAAATGGAGAAGAAGCTACTTCAGTAATCTCTGATTGTAATTGGAGTGTCAAAGACACTGATTCAGATGCCGTTGATGCGCTTCAGGTGATTGATTTTAAACCCCGAACTTATCAAATCTTGTTTACAGAGTGACGAAATACTTGTTAATGTTTCTCAGATCGAACTGAGCTGTACGGCCGGGTTTCTTGACATAACCTATATCATCTCTCTCTACCCAGTAAGCATGGCTACAGCTCTGGTGGTGAAGAACAATGGACGCAAACCGGTTACACTTAAACCGGGGATTATGAGTTACTTGAGATTCAAGAAACGGAGTGGGGCTGGAATTCAAGGGCTTAAGGGATGTTCTTATTGCTCCAACCCTCCTTTATCATCGTGTTTTGAGCTCCTTTCTCCTTCCGAGGCAATAAAGGCAGAATCGCCTGGGTGGTTCGGGTCAGAAGAAGGGGAAAAGCCGGGGATTTGGGCAGTAGAAGACTCTGTGATTACACTTCTTGAGAAAAAGATGAGTAGAGTCTATGGCGCTCCTCCGGCTGAGAGATTAAAGGCTGTCTATAACACTCCGCCATCTAAATATGAAACCATCGATCAGGTAAGTTGACGGCAATATCTATTTCAGGTCACTATCGGTTCAGATAATTATTTTCGTGTATGCATTCGGATGCATCATATGGATGCAAGTGGATCAGATGTTAGTCGTATGGTCAATTTGGTATTCACGTTTGCTGCTGCATCTAAATGCAAAACCAATCAAGAAAAACATATAATTATAGTTTTGGAGGCAAAATTATGGCTAGTTTTGATGCAAATTTGCTTCAAAATTTAACCAAATAGCAAAATACACTTACAAAATCATTATAATACTATATAAAAAAATTTAAATAATAAATCATATTTTACGTAAATACATCATTGTGGGTGAAAATCCGTACCCACTAAAACAAACTCAATAAACCAATGGTAAAAGGGCCGGCAAAGTCAAAGATGCAGACGAGGTGACGAACCCGACTGAAAGGCCCATCGGGGTGAAGTTTTCGACCAAATGGGAATAAATGCAATTTCGTTAGTCAACCCTGACGAGACCAAACTCATTCAAACCGGTGAATTAAGACGTCTGGACGTAACAGTCGGATCTTTAAAGACCATTCATGGCGAATCAGGCGGAGTAAACGGTAACGTTAAACACGATCTCGGAGTATAAAGTAAGGACGAGGACAAAGAGCAAGACAATTTCTTCCATCCGTAACAAGCTCTACACTTAAACACTTAGCAATTCTTTGGGCTTGTTCTTGTAAAATCAATCTTAACATCGAAATGCTAATCCCATTTTACTCCCAAAATCTTGTCCAAATCTGCTTCTTGAATCCGCTTGATCTTCTCAAGAAACAAACTTTATGTTTATTGCTTGATAGTCCCTTGGATCTTTTGTTATTAAATATAAGCCAAAGTCCTCCGTTTGTTCCTATTTATAAATTTTGATCGTTGTAATTCCAGCTACAATAGTTTAGCGCTAAAAAGAGGGGGGTATGAAATTTAACTCCAACACATAAGAACCACCATGGATGAAGACCATGCAGTCATACGGGAAGCCCTAGATAAGGTCACCAGCGAGCAGACCACCATGGTAGAAGGGGCAATGTCCTCAATGAAGAAAAACTTGGAAAAAGTTGTTTCCGATCGTGTGGTATTGGCCCAATCATTCGATGAGCTTTGCTCAGAGGTGGTGCAAACACAAATTCTACCACCATCAGGTTTTGCACCAACTCCACCGCAAGGTGTTTCACTAACATCGACGCCCACTATGGCACTTGGAAGTAATGGGAATAGCACCACTTCCCCAAATTTATCTCACCTAGAGACCAGCCATTTCTATCACGGCCAGAGCAGTGGAAGTGCGCATATGCCTTTGAGGGATGGAGTTCGAGTCGATCCGTCGACTTTTCCTCCACATCCTCCCTTTGATCCGCTGATTTTGCGTCCTCCGAACCCGTACCAGAGATCCTTCTTGACCCCTGATTCCGAGCGAAGGAACGGACAGGGCCAGTTCGGTCCTCAAAGGGTGGATCCCTCGACTTTTCAACCACCACCTCCTTTTGATCCGCTTAAATCGCATTCGCGAAACCCGGATCAAAGATATGTCATGACCCTGGATTTCGAGCGAAGGAATGCACAAGGCTAGTTTGGTCCTCAAATGGCAGGGAACCGTGACCAGTTCGTTGGCAACCCTGGAAGGTATATAAATCCCGCGAAGGTGGAGTACTTTCATCGGGCTTTGGCAAAAACTAGGGAAAGATTGCGTGATGTCAATTCACGAGTCCATAATGCCACTAGCGCAGCCCCCAAGATCGATCATGTGGTCGAAGAGACTAAGTGATCCTCGTTCTCGATTCTAATTGAGAACATGCCTATCAAAGATGTGGAAAAGCTTAAACTCCCCATCTATGAAGGAAAGAAGAGTCCTAAATCACATTTAACCGCGTTTAGGATCGTAGTTGGAAGAGCTCATTTCAATGAGTACGAAAAGGATGTTAGATTGTGTAAATTCTTCGTAGAGCACCTCGCAGGCCAGCCCTTGATTGGTTCTCGCGATTGGAGAAAGGGTCTATTGACAGTTTTTTCCAGCTCTCGGCTAGTTTTCTGAAACAATATTCAATGTTCATTCAAAAGACTACCTCGGGGACGGAGCTCTGGGCCCTCTCGCATTGACCTCGGGATTCACTCCGGTCATATCTTACAAAATTTAAGGAAATTATTGCTAGGATGTTTGTCGTCCATAACGAGACGGCTCTCACGGCCTTGAAGACGGGATAGTGGCATGAATCAAAATTCAAAGATGATTTTGTGTATAACACGCCAGCCACGAACCAGGATGCACTTCACCGAGGTGCAGGCCTTGTGATGGCTGAAGAAGAAAGCAAAGCACTAGCGGAACATTATAAGAACTTGAAGCCTCAACCTACCGGTAATCCAACTGCTCTCGGAAGTCAAAGAAGGGGAATAAGGATAGAAGCCATACTGGTGGACTTCACACCTATGTGGTACAAAAGGAATCTAAGAGAAGCTGTGACGATCGGCCTCTGAGATCCGACGACACGCTAAGAAAATATAAGGAAGCATATTGTGACTATCAGCAATAATATGGACATTCAACTGCAAAGTGTTACAGGTTGAAAGAGGAACTCGTAGACATGTATGTAGAAGGAAAGCTCTGCGAGGTAAAAATCCATAACCCCGGATCTGCGAAACCAAATGACAAGGATCCAGATGATCTCGAGTCAGCCGAGTAAGAGCATAGCCAAAAGAAAAAAAAAGAATCAACCTAATCATATTGGGGTCGAAACTCTACGGAGATACGATTAGATCAATCAAAAAGTATAAGCGACGAGCCGATACCAAAAAGGCAAACAATGGAGGGCTATTCTCTGAAGTGGAGATATCCTCCTCCGAGAAAGACCATTTCGATAAGGAGGCTCTTGAAGATGATATCATGACTGTAAGTCTTGATATTTGAGCTAACTGTGAAGTTTCTCAAATCTTAATTGATATATAAAGTACGGCTGATGTCATATTTCTGAAGACCCTAAGACAAATGGGGACAGACAGGTTGGATCTCTGAGGTCTGAGATCAACACTAATAGGTTACAGCGGCGACACTGCGACTTCGATTGGAATCATCGAACTACATGTGTCAGCAGCCGGAGTGATGAAAATGTTAAACTTCGCCATAATGGATCGTGAAGGCAGTACCTTGGCTAAGTTTGATGAAGGCAGTTCCTTCAACTTACCATAAATATGTTAAGTTCCCGAATTCGGAAAGAATTGTAGTCGTAAGGAAGGCAAAGTCAGTTCGTCAAAGGAATTGATGAAGTCCTAACATTGCAGGTAACGCCGCAGACAAAATTCATCAAAATGGCTAGTTACGAATGTCCCAAAGTGGTAAAGGGAGACTAACGAACTACGGAGTGGCTTGATCCCGAAATGGGTAGTAGGCAACTTGCGAAATCAAGTACAACTACTAAAACAAAATGACTCTTTATTCGACAAAGATATATGGGGCTATGAGAGAAACTCTTTGTTCAAAAACGATAAAGGAGGGAGTCGAAGCCAAATTATTTATTCAACAAGGATGAAACATGGCTCCAACGTTAGATACAAATCAAATCCCTAAATCATTACAACGAAAGATAATTCTCTACGTGTATCTCGTTAGAAGGGCAGGAATTAGATGTCGACGAAGCAACTGGAACGGAGGTCATCCTCTTTGCAGTTAGAAACAAAGAACGAACACCTCTCCTCCACTTTTTCGTCCAGTCCCAGAGTGGGAAGGATGAACACTTCTCTTCAACCTTCTCAACTTCCTCATCCCGCTTTTCATTCAGCTCTTCCAAAGTTGATATCCTCAATAAAAAGGATGGGAGAACTTGATGAAAAGAGGACATCTCGAAAGACTTCTCCTATTTGTTTCTTATTCGGGAAGACGAAACACTCCAAGAAAGTAGTGTATGCTACCCGGACTGGAGTCATCTACGCTTCGGGCATTTTTCCACATCTTGCCAAAAGAGATCTCTCCCTCGAGAGCCTCGGGTAATTGTTATAAGAGAGGTGGTCAAAAGGAGAAGAAAATGACTGGTAAAAACTATTTGGAAAGCATAAAATCTTACCTCATCTACGACATTCATGTCTTGTAGGTAAACTTTTGAAAGGTGACTTAGAGAGATTGTCGTGGTTAACCTCTAAACCAACACAAATGGATCCAGAAGAAACTTCATGGGATCTATCATCTAAACTAAAGGGTGAGAGATCGCCAACAAGATGGTAAGGAAGACCTTATTTCAGGAGAGAGGGATTGTTTGCGAAGTCTAAAGAAGAATGAAGGCTTCACTCCCCTTAAATATGCAAACATGCGGACCCGAAAGGTCTCTTGTAAACAGAAGAAATTAATGCATAAGAACCCTCCATTTTCCCAAAAGTCATTTACTTTCCGGAGTCAAAAAAATCAATACTGTGAGACCCCACACGACTCGGTGAAAATCAAACAACTTGAAAAAGGGGACCCACCATTTTGCGCGGTTCAATCTGACCCATGGGTAAAACGTGAAAACCCAACAAACAGTTATTCTCCCTTCATATTACGGTAAAATTAAAGGAGCATAAGAACTAAGAAAACCACTCTGGAACTCTCACCTCATACTATGTTAAAAGGGAGTAGAGCAATCTGGCCCAGCCCATTTTCTCACGTCATACTACGGTAAGAAAGAGTATAACGGCTGAAGTTATTTCATTTTCTTACCTCATATTACAGTAAAAAGGAGTAAAACGACTGAAATCATTTCAAATTCTCACCTCATACCACGGCCAAAGAGAGCATAAGTAATTCTTAACAAAGATAAGCACGCCTCAGGGCAAAAGGAATATTTCAAATAAAGGAAATATTTACACATCAATTCAAGGATTCAAACTCGGACCCATCAGGAAAATCCTTGAGTCCAAGATCATTTACATCAAAAACAAAAAAGGGAAAAACTTTTATCTTCATGATTTCCTCTAGTTCGGAGATCTCCCTCTCAGCTGCTGCAAGGTTCTCCTTTACAGCACGCTCAATCCGCAAAATTGCATCTGCTCAGTTGATCAGTGTCGATTCATAACAACCAAAGACATCGGCTGGTACATAAAAAACTAGAAAAATAAGAGAAGTCAATATAGATGTACAAAAAAGAAGAAAAAAATTTTAGTGAAAGGAGATTACGAACCTGACCGTAGACCGCATATAACGACATAAACTGCTGATACCCCTCCTCAGAGAACCCATCAAGGTCGAGGGGGTCGGAAGAATCTATGTGATAGTGACTGACAATCAATGAACTTGTAATACAATCTCGGACAACGGAAGAGCGAAAAACATCTCGATGAACTTCACTTACCTTAGAATAAGTAGCCTCTAACCTCAGAGATGGGTCGTACTTGCGTTCATGAATCAGGCGGTCATAGCCTTAAAAAGAGTTATGGGTCATGGGAAGCCACCACTGCCGCTCGTATGTAATCAGGGAGGCAAAAGAACGAGAGACTTATGACTGGGGATTATTTCTATTTCGGGGGAATCCACTTGCGATGATTCACCCCATAAATAGGTTTATATCCCCATACGTCGGTGCTTCGAAGAAGCGCTGCCGCCTTTAGCAGCAGACGGGCGATTCAAAGAATGCGAGCCAATGCTCTTCGCTGCTCGACCAAGGGATCAGACGAGGTCTGATGAGTATTACTATCAAAAGAGGCCCCTGAAGAAATTAAGAGAAAAGAGAATGAAAAGAGAAGCGACTAGGGCACTCCGCAAACAAGAAAAGGGAGGGAAGATTCAAACCATTCGAAGAAGCACGGGCAGCCCGACTCTTTCCTCTCTCGATAAAAGAAACCAAGACCCCTCCGTAAAGATCATTCCAACTCTAAGGCTTGGAATACAGTTTTTCAAGGAGAGCTCGAAACTGTTGAGAGTCAGAAGGATGTCGGTTCAACACTGAAAAGGAGAAGATCACACGGTTATCACCAAAATGAACAAAATCCAAAAGGAACATGTAATAGGATAAAACATGAGTCTTTCATCCAATTCATGGAAAAGGGAGGCGAACCGTGCTCCACGGAAAAGCCGTTAACTCGGAAGTAGAAGTATCCATCCCACCAAACACCGTCTTCTTTCACGACATCGATGATGACTTCGCGTTGAGGTACTCCAGTACCAGCGATGTCCTTCACTGCGAAACCTAGATGAAAGATGTATTATACGCATAAAGATGTATCCTTCACTGCACTCCAGTACCAGCGATGTCATTCTACTGGTTTTGTAATTGCGTCGAAAGCCGCTTTACAGTCCATGGCAATTATCACGCCTGATAGGTGTAGATCTCTAATGCTTTGTAGTGTCCATAATACTCCTCGTAATTCCGCAATGGTTCTGTTGGGAGAGCCGGTGAAAGCTTCCCGTGCATGAAACATCACCGCCCCAGTGGAGTCTCTAGCCAACCATGCTCCTCCACTATGTAGAGCAGAATTTCGCCAATTAGAATTCATATTGCATTTAATGGATCCAATCGGAGGGGGATGCCACCGGTCGTCGAAGATCTGATTAGCACCATCGGTAATGTCACCAGTTGACGTTAATTTATTGAGATCCCTCCAAGTTTTAGCATCGTCGTTCACTCTATGGGTTAATATCGCTATAGTTTCCTGTTTGCCTTCATAGATTATAGCATTCCTGTTTTTCCACACAATCCAGAGGATCCATGGTACCTTCCCTTTGATGTCCTCGGAGATGTTCTGGTCCTCTACCATATCTAACAAATACGCAATGTTCTCTTCAAGGACGTCAGAGAAGCCCCATGTAGGCTTCAGAATCTGGGCTGAAACAAATAAGTGGTCCGCCATAGTGCAATGGAAAAGCACATGATTGATTGTCTCTGCACCCTGATGGAAAAGCTTACATCCCAAATCCACCACAACTCCCCAAGTTACCAGTCGCGCAGCCACCGCTAGAGCACCTGCTACAATTTTCATCTTCCAAATTCGTTGTTTCAGAATTATTCTGTTATGTGTTCTCGGAGAAGGTGGTGGTTGGGGGTATCAATGGATGATTAGACACAAACCAGAAATCGCTTTTGACCGAATAAGATCTGTGATGATTATACGCCCAAATCCACCGATCTGAAGCTTGTCCGATTGGGAGTTTAAGGATACGCGACGCATTAGCTGGGGGGAATAAATCATGTATCATGTCTTCTCTCCATTTACCTTTTGAAGAAATTAAGTGCGCGACATCGAGATCAATATCAATATGTCTTTGTCTATTCATTGGTCTTCGAGGATGGTCACCCCTGATCCACTTTTCACTCCATATCTTAGTGTGTGCTCCATTGCCAATCGATTTAATAAGGCCCCGAGTGAGTAATGCTCATCCCCATACTATGCTTCTCCACGCATACGATGGTCGATAGCCTTTGCCGCTATCCAGAAAGTTCTTCTTTGCGAAATATCTAGCTTTATAAAGACGGGACAGTAGCGATGATGGCACATTTACGATCTTCCATGCTTGCTTTGCTAGCAATGCTTGATTGAATTCTTCCATATCTCGGAAACCAACACCTCCCTTTGCTTTGGATTTACACATTTCTTTCCATGAGACCCAATGAATCTTACGTTTCTTCTCAATTGCATTCCACCAGAAGTTTTTCATAGCACTTGTGATCTTTTGAATATGAAATTTGGTGAGGCGGAAGCACGACATCGCATACACCGGTAACGCCATTGCAATTGACTTCAAGAGGACCTCCTTTCCCCCAAGGGAGAGCGTTTTGGCAAACCAGCCATGTAATCTTTTGTTAAGGTTTTCCCCAATGAAAGCTAACAATTTCTGTTTCTATCCACTGAAACACTCCGGGAGCCCCAGATATTTACCGTCTCCCCCTTCCTTTGCTATGCCAAGTATCTCTGCTAACAATCTACGCATGATCGGGTCAATATCTGCTCCAAAAGTCACTGCAGATTTCTGGAAATTTATTTCCTAACCTGAAGCCTCCCCATATAGCTTTAGACACCGCAGAAATTCTGAACACTCCATCAGAGAAGCTCGACGAAGGAATAAACTATCATCTGCGAAGAGAAGATGTTGTATAGTTGGGCCAGACTTCGATATATTTATTCCAGATATTCGTCCATCTATCTCAGCCTTATTCATGACGTGCACAAGTGCCTCCGCACACAAAATGAAAAGAAAAGGGGAAAGAGGGTCCCCTTGACGAATTCCTCTCTTTGGTTTTATGTAACCATGAGCTTGGCCGTTGAGTAGAACTGTGTACAAAACAGAGCGTACACATTCCATGATCCAGCATATCCATTTTTGATCGAAACCCATGCGCTGAAATAACTTTTCCAAGAAGTTCCACTCCACTCGATCATAGGCTTTGGACATATCGGTTTTGATTGCTATGAAATCCTCCATGCACATCGAGTTTGTATGTAAAGCATGGATCATTTCATGCGCAATCAAGAGGTTGTCTGAAATTAAGCGACCTTCGACGAATGCACCCTGGGTTTGTGAAACCAGTTGTGGGAGTATACGCTTTAACCTTGTGCACAAAATTTTTGAGATGATTTTGTAAGTTACTGAATACAAGCTTATTGGTCTTAAATCTGTCATCCCGGTGGGGTTTTCGATCTTCGAAAGTAATCAAATCTGTGTAAAATTCCAGTCCTGTGGCATAGACCCAGTTTCGAAATATTTCGGCACCTCATGTACCACTTGAGCACCTATAATGTTCCAATACTTTTGGAAAAAAGTTTCCGTCATTCCATCCATGCCTGGTGCACTATCTCCCTTTATTGCTTTCGCTGCTTTTCTGATCTCGGAGGCCGTCACAGATTTAATTAAGTCTATGTTCATTCTCTGAGTTACTCTCTCGTTCATACCATGTAGCAGCACCTCTGCATTACCCGGGTTTGAAGAACCAAACAGGCTGGCGAAATAATCCACGGCAATATTCCCTTTATCTTCCTCTGAAAAAGCTCACATCCATCACTGTCCAAGATGGTATTAATAAAGTTCTTCATCTTTCGAGTTTTTACACTGCCGTGGAAGAAGCCGGTGTTTAGATCTCCAAATGTTAGCCATGCTTCTTTGCTTTTCTGCTTCCAGAAGATTTCTTCTTCGCGTGACACTACACACAGTTCAGTTTGTAATCTCTGCATCTTTGCAAAATCAGGCCTGCATTTTGAGCTCTCCGCATCAATCTCTGAACTCAGTCTCTGGATCTTCACCTTAGAATTCAAATTCGCTCCTTTCTTCCATTTAGACAGCTCTGTGCGGCAATCATCGATTCTCTTCGATAAATTTCTATTTCCAGAACTCATATTCCAACTTCTTCGAATCACCTATGTTGCTTCCACTTTCGAGCACCATCTTTTATCAAAAAAGAATCGACCTCCTCGTCTGCCTGCAATCCCTGTAATTCTCGTTAAGATTGGCCTATGATATGAACCCCACCGTTTCAGGTATTCTGTGTGGGTTCTCGGGAATAACCGAAACCATTCCGCATTCCCAAATGCTCTGTCCAGTCTACACTGAATCCACACACTCTCTTTCTCACCGTTAGCATCGATGATTTCCCTCCACCCTGCCCACGACATCTTGTTACCGGAGCTTGGAGTTTCTTTGATCCTACAATCTCGAACAAAAGCTCTAAAGTGTTGAAAAGAAGCTTCTGCACAAGTCGGACCACCAAGCTTCTCTGAATTATTTACAATCTCATTGAAATCCCCTACAAAGAACCAAGCCGCATCTCTATCTTCCCCAATATCCAAGATCCTATCCCATACCATTCTCCGACGAGTCCGTACTGGGTCTTAATAGATGAAGAATTCAAGCGTTCCAGTTTTGACTTTCGTATCAATCATCCGATTATTGGAGTTCAGAATTTCCACTGAATACGAGTCTTTCCAAAACAAAGCCAAACCTCCACTGAGACCCACTGGGTTTACCAAATGATTGTGGTCGTAACCATACGATCTCTGTAACTTTAAGACGTGATCACTAGAGTTTTTAGTCTCTAGGAGAAACAGAAAATCCGGGAAATGTTCACGCACCATTTCCTCTAGGCGTCGAACTGTCAAGTCGCTTCTCAACCCTTGACAGTTCCAACTGAGCATCGCCATTGAGTACTGGATGATTTCTGGTGAACCATCAAACTATCAATTTGCTTTGAGCATTTGGAAGTCACCTCTGTACTATCCACTGCTTTTTGTTTTGCTGGCTGCTCATTACCCTTTTCATCTTCTCCTTTGGCACCTGATATCCCAGCTAATGTACCAGCATTAGAGCGAGTCTTCCTAGACCACGCATGTGTCTTCTTTTTAGAGGTTCTACTTTTATTGCTAGTTCCCGATGAAGAAACCTCCGCCATACCAATACTAAAACCACTAGTGTATGTTGGAGGAGTAAAAAAACCAGATCCCTCTCCATTATCCATAGCTGCAGCCGAGACATTCAAATTGTGTTGGTGGGTTGTCATCATACTTGTCTGAGTTGGAGGCAGAGCTTCCTCGATTGTGTAAACCTTGGTGCCGAAACTACGCCTCACATCAGCAACCTCTGAAGGTAAATCGTCATTGATTTTGACTCCTTGAGACTGTGCCAAACCGGTTGTTATCACCACATTAGCAGTAACGTTGGAACTATTCGCTAGTCCTGTCGTTGTACCCAGGTCTTTCGAAATGATTGGCGGTTGTTCAAGGCAAAGCATGGATCTTTGAGCCACAGGATCCGCAGACAGTTCATCTAATGCTTTCTTCATTCGGAATTCCCGAATTATCTTCTCCTCAGGGTCAGCACAGCTCATATAGAGTTTCATTTGTTCGAACACTTCCGGCGCCACGATGTTTGACAGAGGCGCAAAACCAGGAGGAATTGATGGCGCCAGTAGGGGCATCAGCTTCTCTGATAAGTTCGAGTTGTGTTGTCTTGGGAGCAGTCTTGATTCACCTTCCCTTATACCCATCTGGTTATTTCTGTTTTTATGTCCCTGCAAAAGTGGACATCGCTGCTTTTCGTGTGACAATCTCAGATAGTGGAAGCATTTTTTCCGGATTTTGTCATACTCAATCTCCACCACAGCTGTTGCCCATCTCGATAGGTTGATTAATTTTGTATCCCTCACTGGCTGAGACAGATCGATTACCACTAAGCACCGGACTCTTCGTGCAGTAATGATTTCTCGGGATCAAAGTGAATCTCTTTAGCATGACCAATCGCATCCGTAACAGAACCAATCATTTTTAGAGTAAAATAGTTGACCGGTATTTTGTGAATTCTCAACCAGACCGGAGCATTTTGAAGAAAGTTAGCCGGTGGGTTTTCGACCCAAGGATCTAGCACCATACCCCACTCATCGAAAGTCCAGAACCCATCTTTCATGACCATTTGGATGTCTGTTTCCAAATCAAAGACAAACTGAAAAGTTTTGCAAGTAAGGGCGATTCCTCTAACTATGTCGTACACCTTCCATATTCGTGGCATCGAACGCATCATTCTAGCCATGTTTTGACATTCAGGATTAAGCAGCCGCCCTATCAAGTTTCGGGCGTTTCTCTGCATCGCACTGAAGCCTTCATCTTTCGTGAGGCCTCGAGCGACATTGATTTCAAAGCTTGATTCAAACTACCATCCATGACGAGCAGAAACAAGTCTTCTTGGGACCAGTGTATTCTTTTCAAGAGTGATTTGGGGTTAAAGCTTCGTTGATGCGGCTGTGTTTTGCTCAAGAACCCTAGAAGAGAACGCTGTAATTTCGGGATATTTAAAAAGGTTGCCTTAATAAGCGAATAATTTGCAATATTCTTGCAAGAAAAATGGAAAGTTTCCACTGATAAACCATTGCCGGCAAGGAAACTTTTCTTACGGAGAAAAACTCCACTTTTCTGAACTAGAGCAAAGACTCTAGTCTCGGGAGAGAGTCCTGAGCTAAAAAACATACTTTGATGGTAGATCTTTTTTAGTAGATATGTTATATTGGAGTTATGAATATAATAATCATAATTTTCATAAATTTAGGGATTTAAAAAAAAATTCACAAGAAAAAAATAGAATCTAAATGCAATATTAAGATGCAAAAATCAAATTTTGGGAAAAAAAATTAGGAAAAAAAAAATTGGAATTACTGCATTGGAATGCTTTATATGAAAGCAATATCCGTACAAAATAACGAACTGGACCAATATCAATGCTGATGAGCTTTTCAAAATCAATTGAGAATGAGTAAATATTTTACTACGTTTCTTAGCTTTGATGTCTTACCAAACCTTTAATTCAAAACTAATTTACAGGTTAACTCATATTTCTCATATATTATTTTGGATATGAGTTTGTTGATTAAGTGAGAGTTTGTAATAATAACTTTAAATTCACTAGAATCTGATGAGTTTGGATTCTGAAATTTGTAGGGAAGAGGATTGTTCTTTAGGATGATAAGGATAGGGTTCGAGGATATGTATGTGGGATGCCCAGGATCAATGTCTGACAGGTATGGGAAGTTACATTACTTCGTGTGCACCGGTCCCGCATCCATGCTCGTTCCCATTGATGTAGGAGTCGGCGAGACCTGGAGAGGAGCAATGGTAATTGAGCATGATAATTTGTAAATTTCATTTACCATATTAATACTTTCTTCATGTTTTTTTTTCCTTTTTTTTTTTAAATTACGTTTTGGTCACTCTACAACCAACACAGTGTTCTTATTTACAATAACAAACTATTGCTTTATACCATAACTAGATTAGGTCCCGCGTGATACACATATAAAAACATATATATATATATATATATATATATTTTAACAAAAAAAAATATTTAAATAATTAATAATCTGCATAATTATGATTCATATAATTAGATCTTCAAGTAAAAACTTTCATTTAGTTATTCGGATGTTACATATTGTAATTCACAATTAAGAAAATTCAAATTTCATTTATATTTCTCATAACAATCTCTTTAAATGAATGAGAGGATTCAAGAAGAAAAATTCAAATATTATATAACTTAAAAGTGAATCTAATTGATAAAATCTTATAATTTTATTTGGTATATTATAAATCTTATATAGATTTCACAATTTATACATTTTTTGTAGTTTCTATTTTTCTCGTATTTTACTTTTTCGATTTTATTAGTTTCTATTTTTGCTAAAAACACAATTTCCTTTTTGCTTTTCTGTTATTTTATGTATTTAAAAATAAATAACTAAAAATTAAAAAGTTTATATTATTACATTGACACATATCACGATCTTAATTAACGATGACACATGTCACGATCTCGCAAGTAACAATTATCCTACGTGTCACGCTCACGGTTAACGATTCACTTTATATAATACGACTAGATTAGGTTCCGCATGATACATGGATAAAATATGAACTATATTAGACTCAAAAATTGATAAATCGCGTAAATATGACCCATATAATTAGATTTAATATTAAGACTCTTGTTTAGTTATTTACAAATTATGTTTTTAATTTACAATTATATAAATTTAAAATTAATTTATATTACCCATAATCATGGTAAATATTTCCTCTATATGAATGAGACGGTAAAAAAAATTCAAATCTTAGAATTTTTGTCATTTGATTCATAAACATATATTCCCTCAATTCTAATTTTATATATTATGAATCTTAAATAAATTTTATAGTTTACGTTTTTTGATTTTGTAGTTCCTATTTTTATCTTACTTTAATTTTTTTATTTTATTAGTTTACATTTAAATAAAACACAATTTCTATTTCTGTTTTTGTTATTTTTTCTTCTTAAGAAATAAATAACTAACAATAGAAAAATTTATATTATTACATTGTTATTTTCCGTTTTTTACACATGTCACGATCTTGTGAGTTAATAATATTTACTTAATACTTTTTAATTTTTTTCTTTTTATTCAAATTATTACTTTGACACATATCAAGATATAAATGAACCGTGACAAATGTCACAATCTAATGAGTTAAAAATTGGAAATATTCCATAAAAATACCTGAACTTTATTCCGACTAGCTATTTAATACCTGAACTACATTTGTACCCAGTTTAATACCCAAACTATTTTTTCTGCCCAGTTTAAATCTCCAAGTGTGAGACGTGTGCTCATTTTACGACCTCGCGTTAACGGAGGTTAACGTGGCGTTAAAATCTCACAAACGGTGAACAATTTTCTGTTAACATCTAACCATGGTTTAAACGTCGCCTTCTATAAATCCCCAACTACAACTGCAAGAACCCTAAACCCCTAAATCCTCAAATCCAATCCGAAAAAAAGATGAATCGAAGCCAAGGTTCGGGGAGTGGTTCGAACGGTAACAGTGATGGAACGAGCTTAACGATGGGTGAAGTTAGATGCCAGTGTGGGAAGCTGTCGATGTTGAAGAAAGCTTGGACGAATGATAATCGAGGCATGAGATTTTACGGTTGTGGAGATGCGAATTGGAGATCCTGCAATTTATTCAGGTGGTTCGATGTGGAAAAGCCTCATGGTTAGCAGAAAGTCGCTCCGATTGAAGCCCGAGATTTGATTCATCACCAATTCGAGGAGTTGAAGAAGCTGAGAGCTTTGGTCGGCCAAGATTGTACTGAAAGTGAAGAAGGTAAGGATATATCAGATTTCGAGAAATCAAAGACGTGGCTTGAAATGCAAAATGAGAACAAGAGGTGGAAGCAAAAAATTGCAGCGAGCATTGAAAAGGAGAAGCTCCTTAGACAGGTTGTAATAATATCGTGGGTTGGATTTGTAGCTGTTACTGGCATAATTGTCCATGCTCTAAAGTGAGGTATTGTGGTTGTGATGTTGAATGGTCGTGTTTTGTAATGTTGTGTTGTTGTTATGAATGGTGTCTTATGAATGTTGTGTTGTTTTTTTATTCAGTAATGACTCTAAAGCTGACTCTAAAGCTCCTTACGAATTTTGTGTTGTTGTCTTATGAATGTTGATTTATGTTTTTGATGACTCTAAAGCTGATGCCAAGCTTTTCAAATTAAATCCTTCATAAGCCATCATAATAAGAGTTTACAAAGCAAAACCAAATAAACATTTCGAGAGTTTACAAACAATACAACAAACATTTCAAATAAAAGCTGATAGTTAATGGTTTTAAAACCAAAAAAGACATTAGTTGCGAGAATTTGGCCCTTTGGAACTTCCTCCTATCTCTCTTGAAGTAGGACCAAAGCATTCAAACACTCGATCAGAAAAAGGGCACATATACACGCCGTGACCTCTTGGAACTGTCACCTTCTTACGGAGTTGTCCTCTTCCAGGAGGACGACCACGACGGCCACGTCCACGACCAAGAGGAGCATTAGTTGAGTGCTGAGGTGCAGTACATGAAGGCTGTGAAATGGAATCCTGTGATTGAGTAGGCGTAGATGGTGGAATGGAAGGCTGTGATAGACTAATCTTGCGTTTATTTGGTGGATTTGGATTGCTGCTGCCATCAGACTGTCATGTTAACGAGTTTAACATGTGAAAACATCTAATAAGAGAAAGCATTTCATAAGAAATCGAGGAAGAGCTATACTTACAAGTATCTTACGAGGTCTTCCACGTTTGCGTGTTGGACCTTGGAATACAAAAGCTTCACTTTTGCAAGTTCCACGGTTATGTCCTTCTTTCTTACAATTTCCGCATGTTACTGTCCTTCCACCTCGAGTCACTCTATTTGGTTTGGAAAGAGACTCATGTGCTGGTTTTATCCTCTTCTTCTTAGGTCTCCCTGGCATCTTCCTAAAACCTGGAACTCCAATTGGTTCTTTACCAGTTTTGACCCAAAATATTTCTCCATTAACTGGTTTTATATTGAACCTGTAGGTTTCGATCCAAACTGAAGTCTTGTAATAATAATCTACATGGCTGCAATTAAAGGAAACCAAGTTAAATCAAATAATAACAATCAAAACTTAACAAAATCATAAGTAAAGCTTAACACTTACTGTTCTGGCTGTCGGTGTTGCTCATTGATAACACGCACTACGTGTGAGCAAGGGATGACAGTAAGGTCGCACTCCTTACAAACAAAATGTTCCATACGAAGACATACCTCATAGCTACAACCATACAACAAAACTTCATACAAGTTGTCTGAACTTGTAAGTACAGAACAGTCCTTTCTCTCTTCTCTATTTGCTTCCAATATATCTGCAACCTTCTTCGGGAATGGCAATATGCAAGCATTTGCTCTCTTAAACCTGCGAGCAATACGCATCATAGCCTGCCTCCTTATGGTTTCCAGCATGTTAATCAAAGGAAATTCTCTTGCTCCTTTGATAGTCCTGTTGAAACTCTCTGATAAACTATTACAAACATTAACAGATCTGGCATTTCCCGAGAAGAAAGCAAGACACCAAGTTTTTGGTTCAGCTATTAACAAATCATCATGTGCCTCTATGTCGTATGCTTTTAGCTCATCAATGTGCTTGTTATACTCTCTCATTGTTTTGCTGTAAGCCACATTCCAGAAGAAGGGTTTGTAGTCAAGATCCCCATATTTCGTTTTCCAATTACCGTAAACATGCTTTGCACAATTTCTATGCTCAGCATTTGGAAGAACAGTTGCAAGAGCTACTTTTAACCCCTGCAGAAGACAAGAATCATATAGTATTACTTCAAATATACATTGAATAATAACTTTGGTTTGTCAAATTTCATTGAAGAAGCATACCTTTTGTTTGTCTGAAATAAAGCTAACTCCATCTCCTACACCCAAACCTAAGTCAGCTGCCAACTTTTTGATGAACCATTCCCAAGAGTCCTTGTTCTCACCTCTTACGACAGCCCAAGCTATGGGATAAATTCTATTTTCTGCATCCCTTCCAACTACGGCTAATATCTCTCCTTTCAACTCCCACTTTAAAAACGCACCATCAAGGCCTATCAAAGGCCTACAATACTGCTTCCAAGTTCTCCTTAGAGGTTCAAAACAAATATAGAAGCTTTGAAATACCTGTCTTCCATCCTTTTCAATAGTCACAATCTCTGTTGTAACATCTTTGTTAGATCTCACCAACTCAGCTTCATAGTCCCATAGCTTAGCAAACTGTTGTTTCTGAGTATCTAACACCAAATCTAATGCAATTCTTCTTGCTTTTCTGCATTTAAATATTGAAACTGAGATGTTGTACATGTGCATCAACTCATCCTTGATATCAGAGCTCCTTATATCAGGTCTTCGTCTTGCTTCCTCTTTGAACAACCTTGCAATAGTTCCTTGTTTCAGCATCCTAGCTCTTCCTGTGGGCAAATGATTATGCTTGTACTCGTATACTTTGACCATCCACTTCCTTATAGGTTTCTCCATCGAGCAATATATCCTCCATTTGCATTTCTCGTGTGTGCATATGGCTGCATGCTTCTGAGGTTGCCACTTATTCAACTTCACATCATACTGTGTTTTCAAAACATACCTCAGTAGTTGATCCTTGAATTCATCGCCATTGTTAAAGGTTTGCATCAGCCATAAGTATGAAGGCTTGTCATAATCAGCTTTGCTTTTCACTTTGAACCGCCTACCACGGTCATCCTTCTTCTGCCAATTGTGCCATTCTTCATCAGTGTCTTCCAGAGAATCTGGATATTCACCATGAGGAAGTTGTCTCTCAGTCTCAACTTCACTGTCAACAGCTTCATCATCATCTACATTAGGCTGAGTAGCCCCACGAACTGTAGGATTCTCTTGTTTAACTTGTGCAAACAAGTTTGCAAACCGTGGGTCAGCACCTCCTTCACCTAAAATCTGATTCTCATCCTCAGATTGCACTCCACCTTCTTCATGTCTAGTTTCTTCTTGACCAACTTCTTCCTCACGGTCTTCTTCATCACTCTCTACATCTTCTCTGTTTTCACCATCACTTTCTTCACTTTCTTCTTCCTCTATGTCCTCTTCCTCCCTACCGTCTTCATCATCAGCCTTCTCACCATCATCCACACATTCTTTGGAAATATAGGTTCCCCCCCTCATTATTACCCATATCATTCAGCACATTCGCACCATCAATAGCAACATTTGGTGGAGAGACACTATGTTCAATGTATATGTAAACCTCCCCACAATCTTTTGCTTCTGCAGCCATCTTCATAATCTCACTATCCTTATCATGCCATATCGATCTAGCCACTGGTATATCCTCATTAGGTAGTCTATACCATAATTTTTCCACATCGCTCACGAGTTGTCGATTTATGCTGAAATCTTCAAAAAGTGAAAATGTAAGGAAATCGGGATCTACTAACATATCTGGTGCAATCGAACCACCTATATAGCATAGTGTGTTCCCTTCCTTCGACATTAAACCCCCGTAGAAAATGTGTAGCTTCAACTTCTCATCTTCGTCACTACACAGGAAAACAAAAATTCATCAAACATAAGCAATCAACCAAAATCGGACCACGAAACTAAGAAACACGAAGCAATCGCCTACAATCGTACCTCATCTTGTTTGATTTTGCTTGAATTCAATTGAAACTTTTCGATTTAGGGTTCATCGAAGGTTTTCGCCATTGTTTAAGATTTTAGGGTTTCAATTCTGATTTGGAGATTTTTTACCCCTGTGACTTGGGTTTAAGTGTCGGGTTAATTTGTGAAGGATTTTATCCGGTTTTGGATCCGATTAATTTAACCAATGTAGTGTTACGGGTAACTGTAGTTAATTTTATAACGGGATTATAACGCCGTTCACGTTTTTGATAACTTCTGTTTCGTATACGATGTAATCTAAGTATATGGTTCACACTTGGAGATTTAAACTGGGCAGAAACAATAGTTTGGGTATTAAACTGGGTACAAAAATAGTTCAGGTATTAAATAGCTAATCGGAATAAAGTTCTGATATTTGTATGGAATGTTCCCTTAAAAAATTTACTTGTCACGCCCACGTTGAGAAGATTAAAATTTATATAAAAATCTAGGTGGTAGCCCGCACCATGCGCGGGCGTTTTAAATCGATGTAACTTTACATCGAAATTACGACGGCATTACGACGAAATATGTGTTCGATGTAAAATCGTCGTAAATATTTATCGTCGTTATATCGATGTAAGTTTACATCGATATTACGACGAATATGGATTCTTCATATTACGTTGATATTACGACGATTTCACGTCGCATGTTCCCAGTTAGGTAGACCATGTTTTTTAATAGGTCCACCTACTAAATTTACATCGTAAAATTCGTTGTAAATCCGTTGGAAAATCGTTGGTAATTCTGAAAAAAATTCTATATATACAGCCTAACTTCAAACGAACGAATCAAAAAAACAAAAACTAAAAAAAACACACTATAAATGTCTATATACAAAACGCAAAAGGATTCGGAGGGAGATTTGACGGAATAATTCAAAGAGGGGCTTGAAATATTCATGTATCAGGCCGGAAATATGCAAACAATCCGGAAAAGTGGTAAGATGTTATGTCCTTATCGTAAATGCAAGAATACGAGATATATGTTTATTGAGACGGTGTGGAAGCATTTACTAAATAGAGGGTTTATGCCGCAATATTATGTTTGGTATCAACATGGAGAGGGTTTTAAGAAAACTCAAGCAACAGATAGTAGTAGTAATTATAAAGGTCAAGTAGAATCAAATTATCAAGGTAGTTATCATCATGGTCAACATCAATTTGATCAGGGTGCAGATCATGATAGGATGCATGTCATGGTTAATGATGCATTTCATGAAACAAATGATGATAATAGTACTGTTGAGGAATCCAACGTAGATGCGAAGCGATTTTATGATATGGTAGACGTTGGAAATCAGCCACTCTACGATGGATGTAGAGAAGGTCAGTCTAAATTGTTGTTAGCTGCTAAGATGATGACAATTAAAATTGATCATAACTTAGCGGAGGTTTGCATGGATGATTGGGCTGATCTTATTAAAGAGTATTTGCCAGAGGATAATTTGGCTGTCGAAACATACTATGAGATACAGAAGTTGGTGTTTAGTCTTGGGTTTCCTTCTGAGATGATAGATGTATGTGTTGACAATTGTTTGATTTTTTGGAAAGATGATGATAAGCTGCAGAAATGTCAATTTTGCCAAAAACCGAGATTTAGATCGTCAACAACTGGGTGTACTAAGATACCGTACCAACGGATATGGTATCTTCCTATAACTGATAGGTTGAAATGATTGTATCAATCTGAAAGGACAGCTGCATCGATGAGGTGGCATGCAGCACATTCACAGAGAGAAGGAGAAGTGACTCACCCGTCAGATGCAAAAGCTTGGAAACACTTTAACACGTTACACCCAGATTTTGCTAACTCTAAGCGAAATGTGTATCTTGGTCTTTCCACTGATGGATTTAGTTCATTCGGTATGTTTGGTAGGCAATATTCTTTGTGCCCAGTTATCGTAACTCCTTATAACCTTCCCCCAGATATGTGCATGCAAATGGAAATTCTTTTCCTGAATATTTTAGTCCATGGTCCCAATCATCCGAAGCGGTCCCTTGATGTGTTTTTGCAGCCACTCATACATGAGTTGAAACTGTTGTGGTATACATGATTTCAGACATATGACTGTTCGAGGAAATAAAATTTTACGATGCGTGCGGTGCTTATGTGGACAATAAGCGACTTCCCTGCATACGGAATGGTATCAGGTTGGACGACGCATGGGAGGTTATCTTGTCCTTATTGCCTCGATCGGACATATGCGTTTCAACTAAAACATGGTCGAAAAACATGCTAGTTTGATTGTCACCGCCGGTTTCTACCAATCAACCATCCATATAGGAGAAACAGTCGGTTGTTTAGGAAGAACAAAATCGTGCGTGTCCCACCACCAGTGTATCTATCTGGGGAAGATCTAGAAGCGCAAATAGATCATTTTGGGAGACTAGAAACTGTGAATCGTGGGGGAAATTGGCACACTCCAGCTAATATGCCTGATGGAAAAGCATTTTTTGGTATCTTCCGTACTGGAAAAATTATCTGCTGAGACACAATCTTGATGTCATGCACATTGAAAAAAACGTTTTTGATAACATCATGCATACAGTGTTAAACGTGAAAGGAAGAACCAAAGGCAGCGGAAAGTCAAGGTTGGACTTGCCAGATATTTGCAACAGAATTGAGTTGCATATATAGAGCAATGGAAAATCACCAGTTCCTATATTTCGGTTGGGTGCAGAACAAAAGGCATCGTTGTTCAATTGGGTTTATCTGACATGAAGTTTCCTGATGGGTATGTATCCAATCTTGCTAAATCTGTTGAGAAATGACAAAACTTTTCAGGGATGAAGAGTCATAACTGCCACATGTTTATGCAACGTTTACTTCCTTTCGCATTTGCCGAAATCCTTCAAGGAAATGTTCATGAAGCAATTGGAGGTAAGATACTTCATCACATATAAAATTGTTGAGATTAATTATATATATATATGTTACAATGTATATAATTTTGTCTTTGCAGGCATCAGAGCGTTTTTCCGGGATCTTAGTACACGGACGTTGTCAGAAGATGTAATTGCGCAGCTGGCTGCTAATATTCCAATCTTGTTGTGCAATTTGGAGAACATATTTCTCCCTGCGTTTTTTGATGTTATGGAACATCTTCCCATTCATCTCCCACACGAAGCAGAACTAGGAGGCCCTATTCAGTTTAGGTGGATGTACCCATTCGAGCGCTTCATGAAACATTTAAAGGGAAAGGCAAAAAATCTAGCAAGGGTTGAAGGATCAATTTTTGCGGGAAGTTTGACAAAAGAAATTTCACACTTCACTTCATATTATTTCGCTACAAAAGTCCGCACATGCAAACGGGCTCCCCGACGATACGATGATGGCGGTGTGGGACGAATTTATGCAGTAGAGGGTGTCCTAGGCATCTTCTCACCAATCGGTCATCTTAGTGGAAAATTGAAGGAAGTTTGGTGGGATAACGAGCATGACAGGCACAGCGCACATACGTACATCCTCTTAAACTGTGATGAATTGAGTCCTTACGAAATGTAACAAAACTATTTAATTAATCAGTCATTAATAATTAATTAATATAATTATAGTTAAATGTGTTAAATTTTATGTCTATATATGTATTTTGCAGCTTATTTGTTACCCAGGTACGAGAATGTATTGAAGGGGTTTCAGATGATGAAATAAACGAACGTAAAGATCGTCACTTTGTTGAGTGGTTGAAGACGCAAGTAAGTTAATATATTTATAAATATTTCATTTAATTATATCGGCTTTCAATCTAACATGCACACTTAGCATAGGTTGATCATGGCAACCCCGCATATCCATTTTGGTTTCATGAGTTACTCCTAGACTCCATCGGGAAGATAACGACCGCACCCGCACCCATGTATTTTACCCGTGGTTATGTGTTTCATACATACAAATACGGCGTTCGTCGGACAACTACCAACTACGGAGTATGTGTTAGGGGCAACTACCAACTATAGATTTTTATGGGGTTTTGCAGGAAATAATTGAAGTGAAGTACCCCGGACTGGTTAGGTTGAAATGCGTTATCTTCAAATGTGATTGGTTCGATCCAACAATCGGTCGAGGGGTGCGAATTAACAAATTTAGTGTGGTTGACGTCAACAAATCACGACGTTACAGCAAGTTTGAGCCATTCATCCTAGCATCACAAGCAGAACAAGTAACGTTCGTTCCATATCCGCGAGTTTGAACATCTGGGATCTCATGGTTATCGGTTATTAAAATAGCTCCAAGGGGTAAAATAGTTGGTGTTGATGATCTTCCAAAGCAACAAGATTCTTGCCTTGACATTACAGAACCAGAGATTACAGAGAACGTTCTTTTAATTGATCCACGAAACATGCAACTTGAACCCAATCAAGATGACGAACCCAACGAAGATGATGATTCTGACTGAAAGCTTATATATATGTAATTTATTAATTTGTTTAATAAACATAATTTTCGGTTTGTTAAATGTTTAAGTTTCTGTTGTAAAATTATTAAACTAATAAAAAATCGACGAAACATTGATGAATTAATAGTTTTTGTGAATGAAACACGTAGATTAGGGTTAGTTAAACTTTATTACATAACCCTAATCCCCATATATACAGTTAACCGTCATAAATCCGATGGTACTTAACGATGATTTTACGACGACTGTAGTACTAGTCGTCGTAACATCGTCGTAATATTACGACAAAATTACAACGCCTAGGACCGCATTCGTCGTAATATCGTTCTTTGGTTTTGGCGCAGACCGTTGTATTCCTACTTCTGATGATCTGTCCAACAAATAACTCTTGGGGTCTAGTTTTCTAGATTCATAAAAACCAACCACCATAAGTAAAAGATACATAGAATTGGACATCCTTATATTACGACGGATTTACATAAATATCCAATTCTATGAATCATTCACCTATGGTAGTTATGAAGACCGTCTTTACTTGAAAACAAGATCCCACAGAATTCTTTGTTGGCAAGATCATCAAGAAGTGGGAACACAATGATCAGTGTCAAAACCCAAGGAAACGTGGGTATGTATATATTTAATGTGTATTTTTTTTGTTTTTGAGTTACGATTGAAGGTGGAATGTATTTATAGAAATTTTCTTGAAATTACCAACGGATTTACAACGAAAATTTACAACGGTTTTACATCGAATAATATTACAACGATTTTACATCGAATATACGACGGATTTACGTCGACAATATTCAATGTAAATAATTAGGTGACCTATAGGAAACCGTGTTTTACCAAACTCTCAGAGTCGACGTGAAATCGTCGCGATACAAATGTAACTATTTTCGTCGTAAAATCGTCGTAACATTACGATGATTTTACGACGCTTTATGTTTGATTTACATGTTTGGTTTTTCATCGTATATCTTGTTTTATGTAACTTCTAATAATAGTATAAACAATTTTTAGTTTTCACAAAATCATTTACATTATTTAAGTCACGCATGTTACAAATATACTTATAAGAACGAATGCTATACATTAGTAAGATAAGGAAATCGACGACGATATAGATTCAATCGTCGTTATTGAATTTGTTTTTAACTATGAGAAGTATTAGATGCACAAATATACTTCGTTCTTACTTCCAGGATATGTGCATTGTGATTTGGGGTTTAGGGTATATATTTAATCCATTACGACGATATTACGACGGATTCGTCGTAAAATCGTTGTAATTTTACAACGCCTTTACGACGAATTAAGCAAAACCATCGTAATCTCGTCGGAATCCCTAAAATTTAGGGTTTACTTTGTATTTTATTAGGACTATTTCCTTTAAATTGTGTTTGTTTAGTTTGTATTTTATTAAGACTGTTTCTTTTAAATTGTGTTTGTGTATTAGCTATTAACTTTGTTTTGGATGTTAGTTTATTAATTAATACTATCATTTGCTTATTATATTTTACTTTTAATGTTTTATTGCATATTATTTAAATTTAAGAAAATGGGGATACAATTAAAATAGAAATATTTGGTTAACATTTGTGACTTACTTTTAATGGTTTTTACATTTTCAATTTTGTAACAATTTGTAACGGTTAAGTAAGAAAAAAACATCATAATATAAATCAAATAATGGCAATTATTTGTTATAATGTAGTCACTAATTGTGATGGAGTTTGTGATATTATTGTGGTCACAATTTATAATGGATCATTGACATAAATATTTTAATAATTTGTGATACAAATGTGACTATTTTTGTCACATTTTGTAAATTAATTGTGATAGTATCTTTTGTCACGAATTGTGTCGTTTCTATGACTATAAATTAGTCACAAATTGTGATGAGATTTGTGACATTATTTTGGTCATATTTTATGACGAATCAATGACTAAAATATAGCAACAATTGGTGACAAATATGTGACAATATTTTTCAGCACAAATTGTGTCGTTTTTGTAACTATTTTAATGTTACGTTATTATTCGTAACAAAATTTTGTTATGTTTTTTGAGACGAAATTGATTTGTGATGGTTTTATTGTGATGTTTTAGAAATTGTGACATTTTCGTCATAATATAAATTTTGTGACGAAATATTTATATATTGTGACATAAAAAATTGTAACAATATTTACTTTTTTTGTAGTGTAAGAAAAAGGGCAGAGTTTTAGGGATGGGATCGATCGCAGACAGTGCCGCCGCCTTGTCCCGTCGTCAGCTTTTCGACGATCCAGTTCATTTTTGGACCGAGTTAAACACCGCCAACTCCGAGATCACCACTTTGCGGGCGAAACATGTGGTATACGATGAGAAGATCCAAGGATACGTTAAGACGATCGAAGGATACGATAAAACAATCCAAGGATACAACACTCTCTTCGATATTATTGCCCTGACTAACCCAACTTTGGCGGCTGCACTGAGGCAGCAGCAAGGATCGACATCGGGCCAGCCTTATCCGAGTGATCCGCTCGCGCAAGAACGAGCGAATATGGAGAAGCATGGATCGGACGACGAGCTTTTTGATAATTTACGTTTTCCACATGGACAATAGTTTATATTATGAATTTTATTTTGTATTTTAAATTTTATTTTATATTTTGAATTTATTTATAAAATTTTATTTTATAAAATTTTAATTTATAAATATAATTTTATTAATTATTTTTTTTAATTTTAATTGAAAAAATAAATAATATATATTTTATATATATATGTATTACATCGAGTTTACATCGACTCAATATTTACATCGATTTTACATCGTTCAATAATTTACGACGAATTTACATCGATTATTTTACATCGATTTACCAACGTATTTACACATACCTATTACGACGAATTTACGACGGATTGTCAAAACAAAAATTATATAATTCGTTGTAAAATTGATGTAATGTTTCATCCTATTACGACGAATTTACGACGGATTGTCGAAAAAAAATTGTATAATTCGATGTAAAATCGATGTAATGTTTCATCGTGATATCGATGTAAAATCGATGTAATGTAATCATCGTAAAATTGATTTAAATTTACATCGATTTTACGACGAATAATATAGACGATTTTACGACGATTTTTAGTCGTCCTTAATTTTACGACCATTTTACGATGATTTTCGATTAACGACAATCATATTACGACGAATTATTAATCGTCGCTAATCCGTCGTAAACCCTGTTTTACATCGCATTTACGACGATTCTGGTAGTTGTAAAAGGGCAGTTTTCTTGTAGTGTCAGACGAGGTCTGAGGAGTATCACTATCAAAAGAGGCCCCTGAAGAAATCAAGAGAAAAGAGAATGAAAAGAGAAGCGGCTAGGGCACTCCGCAAATAAGAAAAGGGAGGGAATATTCAAACCTTTCGGAGAAGCACGGGCAGCCCGGCTCTTTCCTCTCTCGATAAAAGAAACCAAGACCCCTCCGTCAAGATCATTCCAACTCTGAGGCTTGGAATATAGTTTTTTCAAGGAGAGCTCGAAACTGTTGAGAGTCAGAAGGACGTCGGTTCAACACTAAAAAGGAGAAGATCACACGGTTATCACCAAAATGAACAAAATCCAAAAGGAACATGTAATAGGATAAAACATGAGTCTTTCATCCAATTCATGGAAAAGGGAGGCGAACCCTGCTCCACGGAAAAGCCGTTAACTCGGAAGTAGAAGTATGCATCCCACCAGACATCGTCTTCTTTCAAGACATCGATGATGACTTCGCGATGAGGCACTCCAGTACCAACGATGTCCTTCACAGCGAAACCTAGATGAAAGATGTATTCTAGGCATAGAGAGGAAACCGATCCATAGGCCACAACAATAAGATTGAGTATGTGGCTGACAAAGCTTGGAGTAAGGGATAATAATTGTGACCCTCCTCGGAAGGTCGCAGTCACGGTAGAGGATAGATAAAGAAATTTGGGTACAACAAGTTTTCGACCAAGAGTGAAAGATGTAGGAAGACTCCATCAAGAAAGATCGAGATCACAATGTGAGAGAAGATGAACAATTAAAGAGACGAATCAGCACAAAGAAGGAAAACGAATCGTTATGCCAAAAAATTTGTTTAATGGAGACGATTACGCAGTGAAATTCCTTAAAAGGAACTGAATTTCCTTAAAAGGAACTGAACTTCCTCGTTTAAGGAATTGGGGGGCTAACTGTGGGGGTAAAAATCACGGCCCAATAAAGGACCGGCAAAGTCAAAGATGCTGACGAGCTGACGAGCCGGACTAAAAGGCCCACCGGGGTGAAGTTTACGGACAAAGGGGAATAAATGCAATTCTATTAGTTGACCCCGATGAGACCAAAGACTCATTCAAACGGTCCAATTACGTAACGGCCGGATCTTCTGCATTAAAGACCATTCATGGCGAAACAGGCAAAATAAACGGTAACGTTAAACACGATCTCGGGATATAAAGCAAGTACGAGGGCAAAAAGCAAGACAACTTCTTCAATCCGCAACTAGCTCTACACTTAAACACTTAGCAATTCTTTGTTCTTGTTCTTGTAAAATCACTCTTGAGATCGAAATGATAATCCCAGTTTACTCCCAAAATATTGTTCAAATTCGTTTCTTGAATACGTTTAATCTTCTCGAGCAACAAACTTTATGTTTATTGCTCGATAGTCCCTTGTTTCTTTTGTTATTAAAGATAAGCCAAAATATTTCGTTTATTTCTATTTACAAATTTTGACCGTTGTAATTCCAGATACAACAATCATTTGCCGGAATAACATAATCACGTTTTAAAGAAAAATTGTAGACTTCCATTTGGGTATGGGAATGCCGGAATCATTGTTGGCCGTTAAAATTGTAAAATCATATTTTGACGCCAAAATCCGTAGTAACGCAAAACCGGTGGAATTTCGTTGTAGCATTAAAAGTTAAAACTAATGAATCGTGTTTTGTTGCCAACATTTCAGAATCATGTTTTTATATTGGAGTTATGAATATCATAATCATAATTTTCATAAATTTAGGGATTTTAAAAAAAAAATTCACAAGAAAAAAATAGAATCTAAATGCAATATTAAGATGCAAAAATCAAATTTTGGAAAAACAAAATTGGAATTACTGTATTGGAATGCTTAATATGAAAGCAATATCCAAATACAAAATAACGAACTGGGCCAATATCAACGCTGATGAACTTTTCAAAATCTATTGAGAATGAGTAAATAGTAAATATTTTACTACATTTCTTTTATGTTATTTTGGTTTCATTTAGCTTTGATGTCTTACAAAACTTTTAATTCAAAACTATTTTACAGGTTAAGTCATATTTCTCATATATTATTTTGGATATGAGTTTGTTGTGTAATTTGATGAGTTTGTAATAATAATTTTAAATTCATTAGAATCTGATGAGTTTGGATTCTGAAATTTGTAGGGAAGAGGATTGTTCTTTAGGATGATAAGGATAGGGTTCGAGGATATGTATGTGGATGCCCAGGATCAATGTCTGACAGGTATGGGAAGTTACATTACTTTGTTTGCACCGGTCCCGCATCCATGCTCGTTCCCATTGATGTAGGAGTCGGCGAGACCTTGAGAGGAGCAATGGTAATTGAGCATGATAATTTGTAAATTTCAAACCAGAGAGCTATTCTAAATGGTGGTTTTATAAATTTTGAAAATTCCACCAACAGTCCATGGCAGCTTGGACTGCTGGTGGCATCTCAACTTCTCCGACCTCAACTTGGTTCACGTCCAGTGGATTCGCTTGGTTAACATTCACACTTCCGGTGGTGCACTCACTCGCTGTCTGACCTTCAGCAGGGGTACCAGCTCTAGCTGTAGCTCTTCTTGTCTTTGGAGGCATCTGAAAGAACGAAACATGCAAGGTAAATCAACCCGGTCCTGTAAAGACTGCTCTTCCTGCAAATAAAAATAATGAAAACCGGAGAGTTATTCTAAGTGGTGGTTTTATAAATTTTGAAAATCCCCCCCCCCCTCCAAAAGAATTTCAATCCGATTTTTTTGTTTTTTTTTTTAAAACAAAATCCGGAAAAACTTTTCTCTAAACCACTAATCCTAGAATTTTATCTCTCACTTCTCGTAACCCGCTCTGATACAACTTTGTGAACACCCGATCCCGCCTTCCTATTTAAGGATCCTGACGAACCGGCATGACACATTCGACCCCGTCGCTCATTAAAGGCGACGTGTCGGCTTTAACACATTTTTTACCACGTTCCAAAGTCTCATTTATTCCAGTAAATAAGTAAATCCAAGTCTAACAAATAAATTAATAAATCGAAGTAATTGAATAAAACCGAAATAAAAAACCGGCGATTGTTTTTAAAAAATAAATAACTGAAATCCCAATTAAATGAATAAAACGCAATTCCCGAAAAGGCACACCACACGGGAACTACTCGCCCAACTCCACATATTCGTCCTCGTCGGACTCACCTGTAGAAAAAGGGAAAAGGGGAGGTTGAGTAATTTGGATTACCCAGTGAGAACCAAATCTACACTCTCAACACATTCAACCATTTCTTTCCAATATGCCAAGTATAAATCTATACACGTATCAAACATAACGCTCTACCAGCGCACAATCAATTTACAAGCAAAAGGAATCTATTCGGCTTTCCGGCCTTTTCTCGAATTTGGCTCTTCGGCCTTTTCTCATTGAAGCTCGGTAAAAATTCTTCACCCCGTGCAAGCCTACCATCGCTGGTCTCAGGTGTAGCAAACAAATCGAACCACTGATCCCTTCACAGTGACGACCACCTCATTTCTAACTAAGCTACAAGCATTATTCACACACACGGTGATAAAACAAAGATGCATGTTCTTCATCTAATGCTTTCTTAATTCATTTCATTCATCAATGCACGTCAAACAATATGCACACTGAAGACGTGTCCGTACTCTGTAACACGCCCTAACCTGAATAGATCTAGACTCAACAACTAAAAATGAACAACTGAACATGAAGGAAGCCTAGATCTAATCCTCACCTTTGATTTCTTGCAGATCTGGCGAAGGAGAATGAATCTAGAAGACGGCGTGAAGGCGGTGGTGCTCGGCGGCTCCTCCTCGGCTTCGGCAAGACTCGCGGCAGTGCTCCGGTGGTCGGCGGTGGTCTCGGCTGGCTCGGATCGGTCACGGCGGCTGGCAGATCTGCTCGGCTCGGCTCGGGAAGCTCTCGGCTTGTCTCGCGGCGGTTCGCGGAAGACGCAGGCGGCAACGGCGGTGACTCGCGGTGACTCGGCGGCGGCGGGCGGTGGCTCAGTGGCGACGGCGTGTCTCTCTCTCTCTCTCGGGCTGCTCTGGTGGATGTGGAGATAAATGAGGCTCTCCTCTCCTTGATCTTTCTCTTAAATAGGGAGCATGTAGGGTTTTCTGGAGTTGGGCTTCTCCCTGTTGGGCCTGCAGCTGAGTCTGTGCGATGGGTATGTTACAGTTCTTTAGGATGACAAGGATAGGGTTCGAGGATATGTATGTGGGATGCCCAAGATCAATGTCTGACAGGTATGGGAAGTTACATTACTTCGTGTGCACCGGTCCCGCATCTATGCTCGTTCCCATTGATGTCGGAGTCGGCGAGACGTGGAGTGGAGCAATGGTAATTGAGCATGATAATTTGTAAATTTCATTTACCATATTAATACTTTCTTCATGTTTTTTTTTCCTTTTTTTTTTTAAATTACGTTTTGGTCACTCTACAACCAACACAGTGTTCTTATTTACAATAACAAACTATTGCTTTATGCCATAACTAGATTAGGTCTTATAATTTTATAACAAACTATTGTTTTACACCATAAAGTTATTCGGATGTTACATATTGTAATTCACAATTAAAAAAATTCAAATTTCATATATATTTCTCATAAACAATCTCTTTAAATGAATGAGAGGATTCAAGAAGAAAAATTCAAATATTATATAACTTAAAAGCGAATCTAATTGATAAAATCTTATAATTTTATTTGGTATATTAAAAATCTTATATAGATTTCACAATTTATACATTTTCTTTAGTTTCTATTTTTCTCGTATTTTAATTTTTCGATTTTATTAGTTTCTATTTTTGCTAAAAACACAATTTCCTTTTTGCTTTTCTGTTATTTTATGTATTTAAAAATAAATAACTAAAAATTGGAAAGTTTATATTATTACATTGACACATGTCACGATCTTAATTAATGATGACACATATCACGATGTCGTGAGTAACAATTATCCTACGTGTCACGCTCACGGTTAACGATTCATCTTTATATAATACGACTAGATTAGGTTCCACATGATACATGGATAAAAGATAAACTATATTAGACTCAAAATTGATAAATCGCGTAAATATGACCCATATAATTAGATTTAAAATTAAGACCCATGTTTAGTTATTTACAAATTATATTTTGTAATTTACAATTATATAAATTCAAAATTGATTTATATTACCCATAATCATGGTAAATATTTCCTCTATATGAATGAGACGGTAAAAAAAAAATTCAAATCTTAGAATTTCTGTCATTTCATTCATAAACATACATTCCCTCAATTCTAATTTTATATATTATGAATCTTAAATAAATTTTATATTTTACATTTTTTGATTTTGTAGTTCCTATTTTTATCTTACTTTATTTTTTATTTTATTAGTTTACATTTAAATAAAACACAATTTCTATTTCTGTTTTTAATATTTTTTCTTCTTAAGAAATAAATAACTAACAATAGAAAATTTTGTATTATTACATTGTTATTTTCCGTTTTTACACATGTCACGATCTTGTGAGTTAAAAATATTTACTTAATACTTTTTATTTTTTTTCTTTTTATTCAAATTATAACTGTGACACATGTCAAGATCTAAATGAACCGTGACAAATGTCGCAATCTAATGAGTTAAAAAAATCCTACTTGTCACGCCCACGTTGAGAAGATTCAGCTTTATATAAAAAAACTAGGTGGTAGCCCACGCCATGCGCGGGCGTGACTTCTTCTAAAATTTCTTAATAAAATTATCTAATTGACGACATTACTACTAAAAGTTTTAAAAAGAAGATTAAATTACGCATTACAAGCTTGGAGAGAAAATCATGAACCAATGAACAATCGACCATTATTAAAGAACATTCTAATTGACATTATAATCAACTGTCTAAATGTTCTATCTAAACTCAAAAGAAACAATGTCTAATTATCCAAAATAGATAAAAAAATCCAGAAATCGAACACCCAAAGCAATATATATATATATATTCTAAAGCAACAACAAAAACATTAGTCATAACATAAACAAAAATAAAACAACATTAATATTATGCATCTCTAACTTAAGAAGTCATTGCACATGTGTCTCGTTCCTTATCTTTTCCCAAATCCTAAAATTAACATCAAAAGGTAAAATAAATACATTAGTCTTATTAGAAGTTATTTCAAATAAAAATTTTAACTCATAAACCTAACTTGATTACTTGGCCCGATAATTTGAAACTTTATCCATTAGTGGAGCACTCATAAAACAGGAAAGACCTCCTCCTACATCATCTTGTATAGTAATCTCCTCTAAAAATCTTTATAATTAGATTAACAGAATAGTGGAACAATAAACTAATATACTCAATTTGGTCGATTGTCTAGATTATATATAAGTAAAATTTTGATATAGAAGTGCTTATTGATGACGATTTATTCGTGACTGCTTATATTTCTGTTTGTAGATTCATTGAAATAAGGAAATATCGCAACTCTCCGTAATAACTTATCAGAAACAACGAATGTTTTTACATAATCATAAAATATTAATTGATTTAAGAACAAATAGCGAAAACACAAACAATGACACAAATAAAAGTAAGACGACATTACTACTAAACGTTTTAAAAGGAAGATTAGATTATGCATCTTTAACTTGGGGGAACAATTCACGAACAAACGAATAACCGGCCATTATTAAACGGTTTTAGAGCAGCCTAAGTCATCATCATGATATGTCACAGATAAATATAAAAACACCAAACACACAATATAATACGAAGTCGATACATAAATAAATAACATTAAAACTAAACATTAAGGTTCGGATCGAAGTCTTCGATAATACAACGGAAATTAGGGTATGTTTAAAATACATCCGTTTGATAGCCAAGAGAATTAAAAAATAACACAACCATAAACGATCGCATATGGATCATTTCCGAACACATAGTCACCTACAAAATAAAGATCCAACACAGTAAATAAACAAAAATACACAAATAAATTTTTTTCATTACAACAATCTTTACGTTACCTTAAACTCATCAACATCCTTTAATTATTAATCAATCACCGATCCACGGTCTGTCTTCAACAAAAAACTGTAAAAAGAATCAGAACTGTGAGTGAAATCTTAATATATATAATACTAAACGAAAATGTAAAAAAAAGAAGACTTACTGCTTTTAGAAATCAACAACTTCTTTCATGGATCTAACATAAATTGAGAACAACCAGGGAATGATCTAACCAAAAGTCTTGCATTTCCGTTGATATCTAAATGTAACGATAAAATCAATATTTACATTATTAAAGTATAATAGGTTTAAAAAAAACTAAATATGCAAACAGTAAAACACATATAATATGCCAAATATACCTTCATCTTCCTCAAACGACCAAAATCTTAACACACAGACTATACCATATGTTCGAATAACACTCTATTGATCGTTAAAATCTTTGGCAATGTCCCCATTTGCATGACATACTACCATACGATCTCTATATTCACAAATTCATGAAGTAAGTTTGGTCATTTCCAATATACAATACATCATCCTAGACGTAGAACAAAACCAAATAGCTTGAATTTTATACTTACTCAGCTTCCATTATATGAAAATATATCATGTACTTTCTTTTGATTTCATCGCTCGCTACCTCAATTTTTAAATCTCCAACGCCAGAAATAGCCCCAATTATACCTAAAAGAAGCATATAATAAATTTTTTAACTGAAAAACAATTATTCTGGATATCAGCAAATTCATAATTATATTATAACATAAATTATCTAACCTGTTACGACATAAGGATCAATATTATGATCAAAAATATCTTCGAATGTTGGTGCGTCGAAAAATAAGCAATTTGTTTTTGCATCAATATTTCGTACGATAGTTGAATTTTTAAACATAATTTTATACTTGTTCTGGGCGAGTTGTGGATTTTCAATATAAGGGAGTACTTTAAAGCCAAAGAACAACTTTCACTCATCTTGGTTGAGATAATCCTCATAAATAGGAACATGCAATGGCATAATCATAACAAATATCTTTAAACTCTGTGAAAATATGGTGATAACTTTACAGAAGATCCGTTTACACATGAACAAAAGTGAAAGAATGAATCGGGAATGTTCAAAAAAAAATTAATAAATACGTAACATTAACTGATATCAAGATTAACACAAAATAAAATAACAATAACAAAACATTAACAATAACAATAGTACCTTCTCATCCATTACAATCATCTCGATACTTGGCCCATCAACCTTTTGTTTGTTCCATAAACGCAAGATCTTGACATCGATTGCCCAAACCTCTCAAATATGAGATTTTTTCCAAATTATCTCTTTGAAGCATGTTAATCATATTGGAAAGTGTTTCGATTGTAAGAACCAATTCTACATTTTTTTTGTAAGAACGAATTTTAATTGTAGACTTGACTATAAAAATCTTATATAGAATTTTTTAAGAGAGATATATTCGAAAAGAATTGACTCAATGTTCAGTTTCAATGTCTCATTGAAAAAGGGGATGGTAGATATCCGTCTGTCAAATCTAAGTCTGTAAACAGTAACTTTTTTACAGAAATATAAATGTTTACTCTTCTATGGGACAGAGAACCACTACTTCCGATTCGTTTCTATTTTTTTAAAAAATAAAAGAAAAATAGTCTTGTTCGATCACTCAAAAAATTTATTTTTCTATCATCCAAAAATCATAGATATAGTTTTACAATTTCTTTATCTAGGAGACGTACGATTATAAAATAATCCGTTTATAACTAAATTTTTAGTAAAAATATTTTCTTTCTCTCTCTATATATATATATATATAAAGGAAATAAATACCGACTATCTATATGATAATTTTTTATACTCGATGTATTAATTATTTCAAAAAACAATTATATAAATAATAGTAGAATTCACAAAATTATCGAACATCAAAATAATAAAATTGATCGATAATATATATTAATCATGCTTCTAAAATATTATTCGTGCTTATAAAATTTTAAATAACCAAGACGATACAATTAATTCTAATAAACCGAAGACACTTTCATCAAGTAAATATGAAAATAACGGAAATCTCTAAAGACGATAACTATAATATAAACTAAACACAATCAATATCAAAATATATCCCTATCGTTAATCACACGATTTATCAGTAGAGATTTAGAAATGAACATAATATATAAGAAATTCGAGACGTAAATAATAATATCACCAAATATTCATGTTCAAAATATAGACATAGATAGTTAAACAAAATATAAAGTTGTTGGGTTCAAATTACAACTGTCATTCAAAGAGATTAGAAAATCATAAGCACAAGGGATCGCTGGTGGCCGTTTATCAGTTCCAAAGATGGTATCGCCTACACACACAAAGATTCAATAGATTAACCATGTAAAACTAAACAAAAAGAGAAATTCAATTTTTTTTATTTTTAAAAAACAACACTTACGTAGCCCTAAACTCATCGACCTCGTTTTCGATACGATTAAACATAAAATCAGAGCAGCGAGGATGAGAGTGCAAGACAATTGAATTCTTGTCAACACCTAATTAAAAGAATAACAAAATTAGAGTCTAAACATATAACATGACATGCAGTCGGAACCAAAACTCTACATTGGGCATTTGTCATCTTCCATAACCTCAGTACATAAATGACAGATTCACTTGTGTTTCGTTGATACACATCATAGAAAGTCCTTGCCAAGGCACCACGGGCAATACATGGTAGGCTACATTCCCTCCTAACACATTCCGATAAGTCCAACAAATCAAATCCACTAAATTCTCTATATTTAGGAAATAAATATAGAGACATATAAATGATAAATTATACCCCACATCCGTAAGTTCGAACCAAACATAAGACAGATTCTCTTCATAAGCATCATTGCTGGCATCACATAGTTCACCCATCTTCAATACAGTCCCCATAACATCTAATATAAATCGGGTAAAAGAGATAGACAAAAATAAAATGAATCATATAAAAAGAAGAAGAAAAACAATATAATATTAGCAAAAAGAATGAAGGGAACAATAAAGAAAACTTTAATATTACCAATCAGATATTCGAAATCGAGCGCTCGGGTCATAATATCATAAAACCAAAAGCAATGGAGAAACAAATTGTATGACATTGGCCGAATAGTTGTAACTGGTAAAAGAGAGGAACTCAAGACGATGATTAATGATTGTAGTGAGAATCGAGCCAGAGGCATCCTTAACAACAAACCCACCAATTTCAAACCATGAGCCATGTTTTAGAGAACCCCCATGCTTAGGAAATTCGTTGGGCATAATGGTTGCCGATATACGGTTGCACGGAAATAGAATTAAATCAGAAAGAAACAATCGATCATTAATTTATCCATAGAAAAGACTTTAAATATAACAAAAAATTACATCCGAATGAACACATACGTTTTCATCAGAGAGAATCATCTCAGTAGTATCACCAAAGAACGTTACATCTTTCCAAAGTCTGACCACCTTAACGCAAATATGTCAACCGGTTTTGTAAGTTTCCAGGCAAAAAACTTCAACGACGTCCGACATGGTAGAAACCGATTCGATTTTGCGTCTAAAGAAATAAAAAAAGGAGACATAAAACGATAAAATTAGATAGAATATATACAAATAAATAATATTCTCACCAGTTTTAATTATTTTGAACAACTGCGATAAGTTACATTTAATAGTTATCATTAAACGCTATTTATTGTCAAATTTAAAACCAAACCCACGAAGTGACAGAAAACCACTTCCCAAACAAATCAAGCCATACTCCGATTTATTCGTATCATGAGGACAGAGGGAATAAAATCTTATTAAATCGGGTTTACCAAAAGCACACGCAAGGCCAATAAACCAATGTTCTAAATCCAAAACAATATACATAATAATCGATTTTAAGAGGCCCTAATCACAAACAATAGACTGAATTAATACATACAACTCATACAACTTATTATTGATAGGAAATTCTAAAAACACACAAATTAATTATTTTCTTACAGAATACGGTATTGTGTTAGTAGCAATAATTAAAAGCAAAACATAAAATCCCCTACTCTAGAGATTCGTATCCATCGTAGACGTCACAAAATGCATTTGATGAAGCAACCATGAATAGATTGTTGCAAATATTAATGATGGCTGGTTTGGGTACAAAAATTAACGAAAAATAAAAGATAAACCAAATCATTACACCAACTTAGCTCTCAGATTGAACCTCCCACTCGTCTAATAGAAAATAATGATTAGTTAATATTGAAAACAACACATGCACAATATATTGAATATTGTTTTTGGAATATTTAACATGGTATTTGATAATGCATTACCTCCAAAATTTGTGATACACCAAAACTTCAACACAATTATTTATCTCTTGGCTCTGTCACGACTCCTCCAGAGTTTCTCGAATTTCTTTGCGAAATTATCCCAAGCCATGCATTTCAAAGAAAGACCACTGTATTGAAAAAGATGAATTTATGAGAAAATGCCTAAAAGTCGAATGTTCCTTACTATATCAGAATATAATGTTGTACTTACTTGAAGTCCCTTAGAGTAAACGTAATTCTCTCATGTAAACCACTATTATTTGATAATAACCTAGATGTATCCATTATTTCCATTTGATTAACATGAGTCACCACACCCAGCACGTCAACTACACACTACAAGAAAACAGGGATATTTCCGACGGTCAAATCCGTCGGAAATCCGTTGGAAAGGGTCTTTTCCGACGGATTTCCGACGGATTTAAGCTGTCGGTTACAGTTCGTCGGAAATATGGTTTCCGTCGGAAATTTCCGACGGATTTCCGACCGCGTACGTTCCGACGGATACTCCGACGGATATTCAGTCGGAAATGCCGTCGGAAATCCGTCGGTAATTTCCGACGGACTTCCGACGGATTTCCGACGGATATATTACCGACAGAATTTCCGACGGATGGTGATCGAATGAATTTGTCGGAAGTCCGTCGTAAATCCGTCGGAAGATATTTCTGACGGATTTCCGACGGTAACTATTTTCGACGGAGTTACGACGGATAATTTGATCGGAAGTTGTCTCGGAAGTCCGTCGGTTCTTCGTCGGAAATAGGTTCCGACGGATTTACGACGGTAACTATAACGCCCCGACCACCCCTACCTGTGGGCCCCATGCCTTCTCTCGGCCCGTGGGCCCCATGCCTTCTCTCGGCCCGTGGGCCCCATGCCTTCTCTCGGCCTGTGGGCCCCACCCTTGTCCGACGGCCGGTGCGTTAGTCCGGGAGGCTTGTAATACTTGTTTACTGACCCTGCAATCACCACGTGATCTTTCCCCGTGTTTTGTCCTCACTCACACGATACCGCGAATCATTGATATATCATGGTTTTTACCCTATTTAAGCCATGATATAAGTCCTTTTTATAGAGTATTTATAGTATTTTGGAGTCTTTTTAGAGTCTTTTACAGGTCATAGCACGTTTGGAGGATTATTGGAAGTATTGGAGCTTTCTGGAGCAGTTTGTAGCAGAGCTAAAGATCGTGTCGCTGAGAACCTGAATTCACGTCGAGCATCGATCGATACCCCTTGGTATCGATCGACACTCAGCGCAGCAAGACAACCCGCGAGTTTTCCAAGACTTGAGGAATTGCAAAAGTGCCCAGAAGTCTTTAATAATTACAAGAAGACCCTAGATCGTGTTTTAGGTTATAAATAGGAGTTTTCAGCCACCTGTTTAGGCTATGCCTTTTTATGCTTTTATTTTCTGTGTTTGATTTTACTTTGGTTTTTAGAGAGACAAGTCTGAATCTCCCTTCGTCCGAGATCAGATCTCTAAACCCTTCTTTCTATTCTATTGATGATTTATTCAAACATGTCTTTTGATTCAATTGCCATGTCTGAGTAGATCCACTTTAGGTTTAGGGTTTTCTCATAAAGGATTTCTTTGAATGCTAGGTTAATTATCTGTTTAGGATTCACCATCTGAATTAGTTCTTCACCTTAGGTTGTGTTCATAGCTAATTTTAGGTTGACGAATCTGGAACTTAGATCTTAGGATAATTGATTAGGCACGAGAGTGCGATTAATTACCTGATAGAACCTAGGTGAGCAAATTGATTATTCGCAAAGAGATTTGGTTTAATTGATTTGTGAACATATCAAACCTGATATTAAAGCTGGTTTAGAATTTAGGATTCGCAAAGAGATTTGGAATTCCTAGGATTTAGATTTAGATAGTTTTCGCAACGAGAGTTGGTTAGCTATATTTTAGTGATTTGAGTTCAAGAACTGCGCTAAATCTGAATCCTGTTAGTTAGTTTATCTGCATTCATTGATTTCCTGAGAAAAACCCTGAGCCTATATTTCTCAATTGATTTACAACTCCTTTAATTTCTGCACTGCTTTTAATTACAACTGTTTGGCTTAGCGTAATTCGACACTATAGAATCTATTGTGCGTTTCTGTGAGTCTTCTGTGGTTCGACCCCTAGCTATACTATTACAACTGCTTTAGTACTTTAGGGTATTAAATTGAGCATATCAATTTTGGCGCCGTTGCCGGGGACTCAATTTCGCCATTAGATTTTAGTTTAGAATTTCGACTAAGTTCGTCGGTATCGATCGATACTCACTAGTATCGGTCGATACTCCGGCGACTTCTTTTTGGTATCGATCGACACCACTTGGTATCGATCGATACTCAACGTATTTTTCTGGTTACTTACGTGCTTTGCCTAGTGTTTTCCTTGCAGGTGTATGCCTGTTCGTGAAACCAGGAGCAACAAGAGCACTCAGCTAGTTGGACTATCACTGGAACAGCTAGCGCTTGTGGAACGCACAAACAGAAAGACCAAGCAAACATCAGGGATGAACAACCCATTGGTTTTAAGAGCTGATGAAGCTGGAATTCTGAGAGACCAAGAGGGTCATGTGTGTAATGAGAGAGGGCAACGACTTGATGAAGCTGGAAACATCGTTGTCCCTGCTCCTGTTATTGAGATTGTTGTGCCAGCTGGGCGCGGCAACGTTGGCAATGCTGCAGGTGTTCGAGCTCAGACAATTGGTGAGTACAACAGGCCAGAGCAGTTTTTCGCCAATCGGTCAGTGATTCGTCCTCCTGCTTATGAGAGGAATGACTTCGAGCTGAAACCTGCTTACTACACTCTAGTAGGACAGCATCTCTTCCATGGTCTTCCTCATGAACATCCAATGGACCATGTAGAGAAATTCGAGGACTTGGTCACTAGCATCAAGAGCAATGGAGTGTCCTACGACTATCTCTTCTGCAAGCTCTTCCCCTACTCTCTGGGTGGAGAAGCTACTTACTGGCTGAGGCAGCTATCTCCTGGATCGCTAACTAATTGGGAGGACACCAAGAGAGCCTTCCTGATTAACTTCTATGATGACGGGCGATCTGAAGATCTGAGAAATAAGATATCCACTTTTTCTCAAGGACCTACTGAGGCGTTCAAGGCTGCTTGGACAAGATTCAGATCGTATCAGAGAGATTGTCCACACCATGGATACTCTGATGTGCAGCTGTTGGGTATCTTCTTCAGAGGAGTAGATTGGAGATATCAGATGGGTCTGGACTCTTCGAGCAATGGTAATTTCAACACCAGATATCCTGAGGATGCTATTGTGTTGATTGAGAACTTTGCCTCTAGCAGTAGCACCAAGAGCGCAGATTTCGAGCGCAAGAGGCTGGCTTGTAACATGGATGGGTCACAGATCGCTGAAGTGAAAGCTCAGCTGGATTCTATGCACAGTCTTCTGCTGGGAAAGACAACAAAGGCCGTCCACTTCGCTGCTGAGAATGAAGTGGAAGATGTTAACTACATTGGTGGTTCTGGTTTTCAGGGTCAGCGATTCGGATACAACTCCAATCGAAACTTCACCAACAATGCTCAGCAAGGAGGGTACCAATCCCCACCACCCAAAGCTCCTGAGAGTAAGATTGAGGCTATGCTTGAACACCTGGTTCAAGGGCAGGAGAAGATGACAGCCACCATCAATGGTAAGATGGACACCATGTACACCGATTTGAGTGGAAGGATCGAGGCACTAAATACGAGCCACAGGATGCTGGAGACGCAAGTAGCTCAGACTGCAGCAAATTCCAAGGGAAAGGCGGTTCAATCACACAATGCACACGTCAATGCCATCAGCTTACGTGCAGAAAATCTCGAAGCCATTCCTGAAATCGCACAAGCATCGATCGATACTTCCCAGTATCGATCGATACCAGCCCAGACGCCTGCTAGAATGGATTCGAAAACCCGTGTATCGATCGATACCCCATTGGTATCGGTCGATACCGGGGCGATTTCTGAGGAAACAGTTGAAACTTCGACTGTGGTGCCTAAGGTCGTTGCAGAACGAGTGTATGTAACCAGGATGCCTTATCCTATGGTTCCTAAGCTGACAAGGGAGGAATGGGAGATTGCTAGACTACAGTATATGCTGGATAACCCGAACGTGGAGCTTCTTTCTGATGAAGATGTACCTGTCAGAAACGATTCAAATCGCATGGCGTCGATCGATACCCTACCTGGTATCGATCGATACCCCTCGCAGAAAGAACCAGAAGCCAAGAAATCACGTGAGGTGATAGGAGAAAGAGTTCGCAATTCACTACAACCACGGAAATTGACACAGAGGGAAGACCCAGGGAAATTCGCAGTACCAAGCTCCATCTCAGGAGTTGATTTCAAAGAGTCTCTTGTCGACTCAGGGGCTAGTGTCAATGTCATCTCAAAGGCAATTGCAGAGCAGTTGGGGGCTACTATTCTATCTCCTAAGACATCTATCACGTTTGCAAACGATTCCACCTCACTTCCATATGGTGAAATCGCTGGTTTGCTAGTCCAAGTAGGAGACTGTCTGGTGCCTACTGATTTTCAGGTTGTGGAGATGGGTGCGATATCTCGTATGCCTATACTCCTGGGACGACCGTTCATGGCTACTGCAGGCGCGATCATAGACACACCTAATAAGAGACTATCTTTCTCTTACATTGACGGTGATGTCTACTATGATGTCATTCCACCTAGGAGTATTCCCACACGTGCCTCTAGCATCAAGGTTATCACAGGAGAGTCGCTAGCAATTGATCTTCTGGAAGAGCCTCCTGATGAGCCTACTGTCACAGACGTTCCAGCTGAACCGCCCAACATCCCCAAGAAGAAGACTAAGGCAACAAAGAAGAAGAAGGCCAAGAACAAAAAGGTCGAGAATCCCCATGTCACTCTGATTCCTCAGAAGTGTGATGGGAATTCGATTGATTACAAGGTCAAATGCAAGGGAGCCTTGAAGCCATCCTCCAAGGCCAGAGTCCTTCTTACTTCTGAGCTGATAGAGAAAGGGCAGGAATTTGTGGACAGCATGCTAAGCAGAACTCTGAAGCTAGTAATGTCAAGTGATGGAGCCTGTTTTGGTGCAAGCTCTCACTCTTATCCAGCCTGAAGGGCGTTACAGTCAAGCTATTGACGTTAAACGAGCGCTTGGTGGGAGGCAACCCACTGGTGAGTCTGTTTTTGATTCGTTTTTATTTTTATTTTCGTTTGTTTTGAGTCTGTGTCAAGATGAACAAGGAGCAACTCGAAATCGCCTAAGCATCGATCGATACCCCTATGGTATCGATCGACACCAATCGCGGATGAAAATTCACAAAGTCGATCTAAGCATGGTATCGATCGATACCATGCCGTGTGTCGATCGACACCGACTGTTCCAGAATGGTAATTTCTTGTTTCTCTTCGTTCTATCCTTTTTCTTTGTTTCTTTCACTGGCTCTAGGCTAGATAACACTGAGGACAGTGTTGTTCAAGTTTGGGGGAGGTGTCTGCTGACATTGTTTTCGTTTTTCTTAGAGTCAGTCGTTTTATCGAGTCAAAACTGTTTTATTGAGTCAAAATTTGTTGGAGATGATGATCCTGTGCTTGAACCTATTGATTTGATTTTGTTTTTGAGTGCACAGTGTTACAGGATCAGTTCTAGATCGACTAATGAAAAATCCAAAGGCTGACCAGTTGACTAGAAAACATCCATGTCTCCAGCAGAGTTCTTCTGAAGCCTGAGCCAAATTTTTGCACTTCATCAATGTGGTTAGTGTTCATAGAGCTTGATTCATCATTCATATCTGATAAAGGAACCCGTGTGTTTAGAATTATGGTATCTCTCTCCCCTGAAATAAGTTGATAGATTAAGAGCATAAAAGATTGAAATGATTTTCTTCTGAGTAGATTGTTAGGAAAATTTCCAGCGATCCCATTATTCTACTTAAGAGGGGATGATCACACAAAGGATTGGAAGCGAGGCTAGGATTTTCCTATGATGCCATTATTCGCCTACATCCTTTGATACATAGAGAGGGAAGAACCGGGGATTTGGTGGCAAACACCATCAATACTCGCGTCTCCTACCTTGATATGTATATGCTAAGCTGAAAATAAAAAATAATAATAAGGATATAATAAGAAATAAGTCTGGAGGAGAGAAATTGATACAAAAAGTGTGAAAAAGGGTGGTTCCTTTGTCAAGATATTGTCTGGTAAAGAGTCTAGAAGGTTCTTAAATATTAGCTGCAGAGATGAAACTGGCGATGAAGGCTTTACTTGAACAATGCTGTGGGATTTTGTGTGGAGTCTGGAAAAGCTGCAAATGTCTACGGAGAAGTACATGGTGGTTAGATCGAAAGCTGATCAGGTGACATTTGGGTACTTGGGAAAAGGGTCTTTTCGATGGTTCAGGAACAGGTGAGTCTCTACGTTTTCAAACCTCTTTTTCTGGTTTAGTCTTCTATTTGCTTGAGGGCAAGCAAAAGGCTAAGTCTGGGGGAGTTGATATATCATGGTTTTTACCCTATTTAAGCCATGATATAAGTCCTTTTTATAGAGTATTTATAGTATTTTGGAGTCTTTTTAGAGTCTTTTACAGGTCATAGCACGTTTGGAGGATTATTGGAAGTATTGGAGCTTTCTGGAGCAGTTTGTAGCAGAGCTAAAGATCGTGTCGCTGAGAACCTGAATTCACGTCGAGCATCGATCGATACCCCTTGGTATCGATCGACACTCAGCGCAGCAAGACAACCCGCGAGTTTTCCAAGACTTGAGGAATTGCAAAAGTGCCCAGAAGTCTTTAATAATTACAAGAAGACCCTAGATCGTGTTTTAGGTTATAAATAGGAGTTTTCAGCCACCTGTTTAGGCTATGCCTTTTTATGCTTTTATTTTCTGTGTTTGATTTTACTTTGGTTTTTAGAGAGACAAGTCTGAATCTCCCTTCGTCCGAGATCAGATCTCTAAACCCTTCTTTCTATTCTATTGATGATTTATTCAAACATGTCTTTTGATTCAATTGCCATGTCTGAGTAGATCCACTTTAGGTTTAGGGTTTTCTCATAAAGGATTTCTTTGAATGCTAGGTTAATTATCTGTTTAGGATTCACCATCTGAATTAGTTCTTCACCTTAGGTTGTGTTCATAGCTAATTTTAGGTTGACGAATCTGGAACTTAGATCTTAGGATAATTGATTAGGCACGAGAGTGCGATTAATTACCTGATAGAACCTAGGTGAGCAAATTGATTATTCGCAAAGAGATTTGGTTTAATTGATTTGTGAACATATCAAACCTGATATTAAAGCTGGTTTAGAATTTAGGATTCGCAAAGAGATTTGGAATTCCTAGGATTTAGATTTAGATAGTTTTCGCAACGAGAGTTGGTTAGCTATATTTTAGTGATTTGAGTTCAAGAACTGCGCTAAATCTGAATCCTGTTAGTTAGTTTATCTGCATTCATTGATTTCCTGAGAAAAACCCTGAGCCTATATTTCTCAATTGATTTACAACTCCTTTAATTTCTGCACTGCTTTTAATTACAACTGTTTGGCTTAGCGTAATTCGACACTATAGAATCTATTGTGCGTTTCTGTGAGTCTTCTGTGGTTCGACCCCTAGCTATACTATTACAACTGCTTTAGTACTTTAGGGTATTAAATTGAGCATATCAATCATTTCCCGGAAGGTCACCCATCCTTAGACTACTCCAGCTCAAGCACGCTTAACTCTGGAGTTCTTTCGGGCAAGTGATCGGAAAAGCTAAGTGCACTTTGGTGTCATAGATAGCCAAATCAATTCTTATAAGCCTCTCCGCATATACAAGAAATCGGGATGTTACAGTAACTTATTCCGACGGTTTTCCGACGGAATTGGTATTTTGAATTATATTTAATTATTTATTTTTTTGAAATTTACATATTAAAATTATATAAATTTGAAATATAAATTAAAAATAGAAATAATAAATATATAAATTCATTAAACAAAATTAAAAAATTCATTACACATTAAAATAAATTGTTCAAAAAAAAAGCATTAAAAGCAAATATTTAAACGGTTGGAGAATCTCCGTCGTCGGGATTATTATCCCGAAACATATGCGGGAAGCATTTTTTCATCATCTTCTCCAAGCAGGAGAGCTTCTTGTTGGTAGTATGTTGCTCCGTCAGTAGCTCTTCAACCTGCTGGTCACGGTCTTTCACCGTTTGGGTGAGCCTCTCGATTTCTACCCGGTACTCCGAAGGATAACGAGGAAGCGAGGAAGAAGATTCCTGGGTCGGAAGGGTGCCTAACCCAGCGAATCGACCTTTCACTTTCCGGGTTTGCTTCGAATAATTAAAACCGATAATAAATAAATAACGAAAATAAAAAAAAAACGAAATGAAATTAAAACTTACCTCAAGTACAATCTGGTTTATCTCTTCCCGGGACAAAGAGTTCAAGGACGTCGATCCTTCGATAGTGAGCTGCGATGATAGTTCACGGTCCAGCTTCGTCTTCTTGCTCTTCTCGACAACATCCCGCATCCCCAAGTCCTGTATCTGACCGGTTTTCTTGTTGGTGTGTCTATTCTCGATGAGTTGAAGATAATCGGGTTCGGAACCAGATTCTCTCGCCTGCGAAAATTTGTTAAGTTAAATAAATATAAAAAACAGAATTAACAATAAAAAATTTAAATTAAACTTACCATTTCCATCGCTTCCCGTTCGATGGTCTTTGCGCCCGCGTTGTGGATGTAGACCCCTTTCCCGCCTCGTTGGCTATTTCGGTTCTTCGACTGTTGCTCGGAGGTCTTTTTTGTCGCATGCCTACTCCAGTACTCACAGAAGCCCTTCCAGACGTCGTCGTCAAGGTCCTTCGGCTTGTCTTTGTTGTGCTTCCACTTCTGCTTCCACTCGTACATGTGCTTCGAATACGAGTTTGCGGCATACTTGTCGAATGTGTCAATGACTTTGCGCGTATGATGAGAGTCCCACGTGAACTCTTGCTACAATTTTTAAAAAAAATATGTTACATATCAAAAAGAAAAATTGACAAAATAAAATTCAAAATAAATAATATATCAATAAATAACTTACCGCGAAAGTCCGGTGCCACACGTCTTTCTCCTCGGTAGGCATGTCCGAATACTTCTCGTACGGTTTGTCCAACATGTTGTGGAGCATCCGTAATATCGCCTTGGTGATCTGAGTCGACAGCTTAAACCTGAAAACATTATGAAAAGATATAAATATGTTAAGTTTAAAAATCTAAATAAGTTGAAATAATGTACAAAAAATTTCTTACCAAGTGCCGTCCTCAAACTTCGGGTCGAGTCGAATGCATTGGCCCCGGTTAGGCTGCCGGACTAGCTCCTCGATCTCAATGTGGCTCCGAGCAGCGGATTGCTGGGAATCGGGGATGTGAGTTCCCGAGCTCGTTGGTCCCGGAGGAGGCGTACACCGAGAACTCCGAGAACGGCGTCCTTGGTTGCCGCCTCCCAACTGAAGAACATCGTCGTGATCCCTGCGGAAAACGGTAAAATTGTTAGTAAATTAACAAAAAAATTCAAAAGTTACCAAATTTTTTGAAATTTCAGCAAAACAATTTAGGAAAAATTCAAATTTTCCGAAAAATTCAAAGTTTACTAAAATTCAAAATTTTCAAAAATTTTCAAAATTTGCTAAAATATTTTAAAATCAGTTTTAATATATAAAAATATTTAGAAAACGTTTTATTACTATAAAAAATATTTAAAACGATTTTATTTCTAAAATAATATTTGAAAAAGGTTTTTATTATTAAAAAATATTTTAACATCAACTTAAATATATAGAAATATTTTAAAAACGTTTTTATTAGTTAAAAAATACAATAAACGATTTTAATATATACACATATTATAAAAACGTTTTTATTATTAAAAAAATATTTTAACATCAACTTAAATATATAGAAATATTTTAAAAATGTTTTTATTAATTAAAAAATATTATAAACGATTTTAATATATATATACATATTATAAAAACGTTTTTATTACTATAAACAATTTTAAAAACAATTTTAATATATACAAATATTATGAAAACGTTTTTATTACTTAACAAATATATTAAAAACGTTTTTAATATATACAAATATTGTCTAAACGTTTTTATTACTTAAACAATATTTTAAAAAATTCAAACAATATCTAGAAACGTTTTTAAAATATTTTTTGAAAATAAAACAAGATCTAAAAACGATTTTAATATTTTTAGAAAATAAAACAAGATCAAAAATTTGTTTTCTAGATCTAACAATTCTAAATCAACAATCTAAACACATAAACCCTAACACTAATATTATTCTAAATAACAAATTCTATTATAACCACTTAACAATTCACATAAATAGAATTCTAACAACCTAACTAATATATTCCCTAAAACTAACATGATATAAAAAAAAATTAAAGGAATTGATTAAACTTACATGGTTTTGTTGAAAAGGAGTTGATGAATTGAAGATTAAAATTGAAATTGTGAAGAAGAAGAAGAGAAGAGGGAGAAGAACAGATTTTCGGTAAGGAAGAAGAAGAGAGAAGAGGGAGAAGAAGCGACGGAAGAGAGAGAGGAAGAAGAGAGAAAGAAGGAAAAAAACTTACGTTTCGTCGATATAATTCGATGTCCGTCGGAAATCCGTCGGAATTCCGTCGGATTTCGAAAAATAATTTCATTTACGCGGTTGATATTCCCGCGGTCTCGAAAATATCAAAGTCCGTCGGAAATCCGTCGGAAATAAGGTATATTCCTTGCATGTTTGTCGATTAGTCAGTCAACAAGCACGTGTCTAATTTTTCATATCCGTCGGAAATTTCCGACGGATAAGGTATATTCCTTGCATGTTTGTCGATTAGTCAGTCAACAAGCACGTGTCTAATTTTTCAGATCCGTCGGAAATCCGTCGAAAATTTCCGACGGAATTCCGACGGAATTAGGGTATATTTGGGGTTTAGGGTTTAGGGTTTCTTTATATGATTTAGTGACATGTTATTTACATGTTTCATTCAATATATATATTAAGTTCATCAATATTAAAGGCTTTGCATTAGTTTAAAAATTATACAACATCAAAACATATCATTTCTCATAAATCAACTATATCTAATACTATAACTTATACAAACACTTCCATCAAAATTTATAAATTCTATATAACATATTTTCTTGATGTATATACAAGGTTAACCTATTTTATATACATCATACAAGTGTTTGTAAACTTTTGCCACAAAAAAACCTATACCTTATACCGTAAACAAGATTTTTGAATATCCGTCGGAAATCCGTCGGAATTTTCCGACGGATTCAACTCAATCCATCGGAAATCCGTCAGAAATTTCCGACGGATTTCCGACGGATATTCAAAAATCTTGTTTAGGGTATAGGGTATAGGTTTTTTTTTGTGGCAAAAGTTTACAAACACTTGTATGATGTATACAAAATAGGTTAACCTTGTATATACATCAAGAAAATGTGTTATATATAATTTATATAGAAGTTATAATATAGGTTAACCTTGTAACCAAATGTCTAACTTTATAAAATTTCGACATAACTGATATATTACACATTACAATTCTAGTTCAAATATATGTACATATTTTACGGTGCAAATTTTATAATTAAAACTACTGTCAATCCGATGATGAGTAATCTGATTCTCCTGAATCGGAAGGTTCCCCAAATTCGTCAAATTCTTCTTCTGAATCCTCAAATACTCGATCGTCTGACTGTATGGTGAAATCAACGACAAGGTCTGTGCGACGATAGAACCCTCCACTCTACTCAAATTTTTCACCTTCTTCTTTAGATGTAACATATACCGTTCGAAAGGATACATCCAACGGTACTGAACCGGGCCCCCAAGCTCTGCTTCTCGAGGGAGATGAATTGTTCAATGTTCCATAACATCAAAGAATGAAGGAGGAAATATCTTCTCCAAATTGCAAAGGATTACAGGTATATTAGCCCCAAGATTGCGGATATCGTCTGATGTAAGAGAGCGAGAACATATATCTCGGAAAAATGCACCAATCCCTGCAATATATGGATAACAAATGAATAATTAAATAATGAAGTATATATTGTATAAAGTAGTAAATAAATAATTTCATGATTGTACCTGCAATTGCTTCGTGGACATTACGTGGTAGAAGACATGCAAAGGCAAATGGAAGGAGGCGCTGCATCACCACATGACAATCATGACTCTTCATCCCAGTAAACTTCCCTTCTCCATGATCAACGCAGTTCCGAAGGTTAGATGCGTATCCGTCCGGGAATCTAACACTTTCGGTAATCCAGTAAAAAAACTCGGCCTTTGAAGGTTCATCGAAACGAAAAGCCGGGACCGGAGGCTTCCCGTTCCCTGTCACATGTAGTGCTCTACGAGAACAAATGTCTGGCAAGTCCAATCTAGACTTCAGATTGTCCTTCGTCTTCCCTTTGACATTGAGAACGGTGTTCATAATGTTGTCGAAAAAATTCTTCTCAATGTGCATGACATCCAGATTATGCCTCAAAAGATGGTTCTTCCAATAAGGCAAATCCCAGAAAATGCTCCTCTTGTGCCAATTATGAACGTTGCCACAACCATCAACAGGATGATGTCCGTTACCACCACAATCAACGGTCCTCTCTGCACCAAAATCTCTAAACTGAGTCAACAAATACTCACCATCTAACTCAGGAGGAGGACCGTCAAATACTTTCCGGTTCTTCCTAAACAATGTGGTGCTCCGACGATAAGGATGATCGCTAGGTAGGTATCGCCTATGACAATCAAACCAAGACGTTTTCCGTTCGTGCTTCAATTGGAACGCATCATTGTTATCTTGACAGTACGGGCACGATAACCTTCCGTGCGTTGTCCATCCTGATAACATGCCATATGCTGGAAAATCGCTAATAGTCCACAAAAGTACCGACCACATGATGAAATTTTGGTGACAAGAAACATCAAACGCTTCAATACCTTGGTCCCATAACATTCGCAGCTCATAAATCAATGGTTGCAAAAACACATCAAGTGATCTCTTCGGATGCTCTGATCCAGGAACGAGAATGCTAAGGAACAAGAACTCCCTTCGCATGCACAAAGATGGCGGCAAATTGTAAGGTGTTACAATTACTGGCCACAAAGAATATTTTCTGCCGTGCTTCCCAAAAGGGCTGAAACCATCGGTACATAATCCAAGGTATACGTTCCTTGCCTCAAACGCAAAGCTGGGATAAATGGATTGAAAATATTTCCATGCTCATGCATCTGACGGATGTGCGATTTGTCCATCTGTTGTATGCTCTGCATGCCATCTCATTGCTCATGTTGTGCGCTCTGACTGATATAACCTCTTCAATCTCTTTATTAACGGTAAATACCACATCCGTTTATATGGCACTGGCACTCTTCCACCTGTTTCCTTATACCGAGGTTTGCGACAAAAATGACATGTCGTACGATCTGCGTCCTCTCTCCAGTAGAGCATACAGTTGTCTATGCATACATCTATCATCTGATACGGCAATCCTAGACCTTGAACAAGTTTCTGTATCCACGATTGCATCCACGCACTCCTCACTCAAAATTTCTTTCACAAAATCAGCGATTGCATCCACGCACTCCTCACTCAAATTGAAATCCGTCTTTATACCCATCATACTTGTTGCAGTTGATAAAGGGGAATGTTCACCTCTACACCCATCATATAACGGATGTTTAGCAGCGTCTAACATATCAAATAATCTCCGAACTTCTAAATTAGGTTCTTCTCCCATATCTCCATACTCAGCAACCGATGGTATACTTTCACGAAATGCATCATTCACCATCTGAACATGACCTACAGTACTTTGTTCTTCCATTGCGGGTTCTTCTAAGCTAGTGTTATCCCCAATATAATGTTCACTAGTACTAACATAATTATCCACCATTGTATCATTTTCTCCATGATAATACCAAATCTTGTAACCCGACATAAACCCATGACAATACAAGTGTGACCATACTTCATCTATCACGATAAATCTACGATTCCCACAATTGGTACAAGGGCAATAGATTTTACCGGTTTTTTTTGCTTTCTTCTGCATACCCGCAAATGCCATGAATTCCTGTAGACCTTTTTTGAATTCCTCCGTAACTAGGCCCGTGTCCGGAATTTGATGAGGCTTGTCCATCCATGATCGAAAATAATTATAAGGATTTGAAGAAGACATTTTCGTAAGGAATTAGATAATATAGATTTTTTTTTTGTGATTATAAATGAAGCGTGGAAACGTTTTTATAAGGAAAATTTTGTGCATTTTCCGACGGATTTTCGACGGATATAAAGTAGATATTATCGATGTCGGCAACCATGTCGGCATCTGTCGGAAATCCGTCGGCAATCCGTCGGAAATCCGTCGGAAATTTCCGACGGATGAACGTCGTCGGAAATCCGTCGGCAGTATGTCGGTAACATCAGAATTCGTCAAAAAGTCGTCGGAAATCTGTCGAAAAGTGTCCGACGGATTATTGTCGTCGGAAATCCGTCGGAATTTCCGACGGATTTCCGACGGGTTAATATTTCCGACGGAATTCCGACGGATGAGAAGTTAGTCGGAAATCCGTCGGAAAGTCGTCGGAAATATCCGACGGAATTATTGCCGTCGGAATTGCCGTCGGAAATACACATGTTTTCTTGTAGTGATAGAGCATAAATATCTAATGTAATTATTGACAATAAAATTAATAATATATACTTTCAAAACATACATCTAATAATAACTTATAATACGTACCAAGGCATCTAGATCCAAAAATAGATCCACCAAATATATTTTCGAAGGGAACAAAGGAGAACATTTCTTCGTCAGACTTTGGATCGGTTTGTTCAATTAACCTTTTTTCGATCAAATATATATGGCAGTCGTTTGATGTTATTCTTGGACCAAATTAAATGAGCGATCAAAAACTTCAAAATCCCCAATAAAGTACCAATCCCCCTCCTCCATCTTAAATTAAAATTTCCAATTAAAATGATGATGTATTGTCGCCACAATACGACTATCCTAAAAAATCGTACTTTATATGTAAATTATAGTATAATCAGTAACATATATTACACAAATTTGATATGTATCACATGCAATACTTACAAACTCGTCTTGAAGAATCAAAATTCTGTCAGGACGGTCCTTTGACCAATAATCTATATAATCTCTTACAATTTGAACACATATCCGACATCCGCATTTCGTTTTTTCAAGAGTAGAAACTATATCACATGGAGATATTTCGTACTGTCTACTGAGTAAGAAGATGAAGGATGAAGAAGATAGCGAAGGAGACAATGAAAAGTTATTTTTTTCTTTTGTATAAAGACATGTATTATTAAATTAATTTACTAATTTATAGAATTTCATTATTGAATATATAAATACTGTCAGTTTTTAAATTCAAGCATATCAACTCGTAATAAATTATGATAATGATAAATATAAAATTACCATTTTGCCCGTGAAAATTATCCCGAGTCAAGGTTACTTCCCCATGACAATTAAAGTTTTTTTTTGATTTCCTATAATAATATATTTAGAATTTTTTACAATTGTTTTCTTGGTATAATTTATATTGGTTATATAGTGGAATTCATTCAAGATTCGTCATTTGAGTGATAAATTTATATATTAGTGAATTATTTAACATTTTAAATATTTCAAATAAGAAAAAAATATCAAATTGTATAATGTCTTTTAAAATTTTTAATCGTATAATGCAATATTTATATAGTGATCGTTTAAAAATAAATTAAAATCATAATAACTTGACACTCCATTTGATTTCACAGATGATTCTAAATAAAGAAAAATCGGAACTCTTTAGGACTTATCAGAAAACTTTTTTTACAGAATACAAATCAATAATTTATTTTTTTATTTGTACATATATACATGCGACAAATATATTAATGCAACTTCTTGTGGTTATCGAAATAAAAATAAATGAAAAGCGATGAGTTGGTTTATATCAAATCATAACTACATAGGTACCGGTGAAACATGTCAGTAGGAGATATTGACTTCTCAAATGCAAAATTAGATTCACGGTTACGCTTATAACCAAATTTCAAAAACATACAAAATAGATATGTGATATATCTTTTGTTGTATCGAATCAACAATCTTGTGTTTTTGGGAGTGTCAAAAACCATATTTGTCCATTCGTATACTCTCTACCAAAAATGGCTCCTTGTGTAATGATTTGCGACCTGGATGGATAATCCGAACGATGCTGCATATGTGTGCAAATCATCAAAGCATCAGAAGAAAACCTTGGTGTTTACGGAGTTCAAAGATCATTTATACTTGCTGATGAACATGTAAATATAAATATTTTCTTCTCAAGTTTATTTATTTATATGTTTGATATTGATTTATCTTTTTATCTACTTCAGTCAGGGTGATAGAATCGGTACATCACTACAAGAAAACACAGTTTTTTCGACTCTCAAAAGTGTCCCAAAATAGTCGCAAATGACAGGTTTGCGACCATTTTACGACTAAAAAAAGTAGTCGCAAATAATTGGTCGCAAAATACAGTAGTCGCAAAATAGTCGCAAATATATGACTACTTTGGGACGACTTATTGTCGTCGTATATAAGCGACTATGTTGACACTGAAATTAAAGGTCATATATTGGCGACTACTTGCTAACATATTTTTGAGTCGTATTATAGAGACCACTTTGGGACGGTTATGTAGTCGTGTTTTAGCGACCATTTGTAGACACCATGAGTTGTCGTATATTGGCGACTATTTGCTGACATCTTTTTAGTCGTATTATAAAGACTACTTTGGGACGGTTTTTTACTCGTGTTTTAGCGACCATTTGTAGACACCATGAGTTGTCGTATTATCAAGACTACTTTGGGACGGTTTTATTTGCGACTGTTTCGAGAACTTAGTCGCAAAAGAGTCACATACTAGCAAGTAATTTGCCACTATTTTATTCTTGTCCTTGTCACAAATCAATAATTTAGTCGCAAAAGAGTCACTTATTACCAACATATTTGCCACTATTTTGTTCTTGTCCTGGCCGGAAATCAGTAATTATATTTAAAATCAAATTACAAAAAAACCTAAAATCAAAATAGAAATTTGAAATTCAGGTTTTTATAACAAAAAACTTTATACAAAACATAATATCCTAAACATTATATCCAAAAACATAATAGCCAAAATTTAAACATCCAAAATCAAAATCTCAAAGAACCCAATACTTTTATTAAGATGGAGAGATTGTGGCCTGTACGGTGGCTGGTGCGTTGGCTTCTGCGTTGGCTTGTGCGTTGGCTGGTGCAGTGGCTGGTGTTGTGGCTGCTTGAGAAGCCCCCACATACGATGCAAATCCAGGATCCTTATCTTTGAAGTACGAGAGGTAAGACTCCAAGCTTGAGATTCGAGTTTGAGAAAGTTGTTGCTACGCATCACGTCGAGAATTTTCCGCTTCTTGTGCTGCGATCTTTTGATGAGCAGCTTGAAGTTGTTCTTGCATCTCTGAAATTGATGTCGAAGAGCTTACATAACTATTTTGTCCCATTGTTGAACATATCTCCAAGTTCGCCAAGACCAAAAGCATTGCCCTTGGCATCTGTTTCAGTAGACTAAAACCACAAAAAAAAATAAGTAAGACCACAATTCAGACTAACAATTTTCGTATTTGTTGCAGGAAGGCTGAAACAAATGCAAGAAGGCTGAAATATATGCAAGACAAGGACAATCACACAAAAAGGCTGAAACAGATGCAAGAAGGCTGAAACATATGCAAGAAGGCTGAAACATTTTCGTATCTGTTGCAGGGAGGCTGAAACAGATGCAAGGAGGCTGAAAACATATGCATGCAAGAAGGCTCAATCAATATTCCAGTATTTCAACCAACAATGCTATCAATTTTCTCAACAAAACAAAGACAAAGACAATCACACAAAAAACTGAAACAGAAAGAGAAAAACAAAAGAAAATCTTGAAACTAAAACTGAAACAGAAACGAAAACAGAAACTGAAACAGAAAGAGATAAGATTGACCAAAGAGAAAGACTAAAGAAAAAGACCAAAGAGAAAGACCAAAGAGAAAGACTAAAGAGAAAGACCAAACTGAAACTGAAACTGAAACTGAAACGAAAACGAAAACTGAAAAGAAAACTGACCAAAGAGAAAGACTAAAGCAACAACAAAATACAATTGAGAGCACAATTCAAACAAAACGAAACTGAAACAGAAAGAGATAACAAAAGTCAATCAGATTGAATAAACAAAAGAGCAGTGGAAACAAACCAGAATGTGAAACTGAAAGTGAAAGAGAAGAGAAAGACATGTTAATATTAAACGAACCAGAATGTGAAACGAACCAGAATGTGAATCAGACAAAAGAGAAAGTGAAACTGAAAACTTACCAGAATATAGTGCAGTGAAAACGAACCAGAATGTGATTCAATTAGATTAAAGCAAAAAAAAAGACATGTTAATATGCTAAGAAGAGGAAGACAAAAACGAAATTACCTTGAGAAATATCGCATTCTTTTGTTCAATGGTGAGGCTTAGATGAGTTGATTGTTGAGAAGAAGGCTCTGAGATATCAGCATCCACATCCATATGTGACATGTCCTCTTCTATGTTCTTCTCATAAGTGTCATGAACCTTCTTGGCCTTTTGATCAACAAAAGTACCATCTGCCCTTGTATGTTTTTTCATAAACACTTCTCCAAAGTAGACATGACGCCCTAATTCTTCCTCCTACAACGATAAAAAAACATATTAATTTTATAAAATGCAATATATAAACCAATGAAAACATATTACCATTTCTTGTTGCACTTGCAAGTAAGACTTCTGCCCGGATACGTGTTTGTGGGGACCAATACCGCCACGGTCTGAGTTACGGCACTGTGAGTATGTAGAGCTCCTCTCAATTGACTCCGGAGTGCCCCAATGAGCCAAGATTTCTGCCCAAAGGGTTTCGCCAATCCAAGGTGGTCTCTCACCACAGTTTTTAGCTTGGCTCACAATTCCTTTCATCCGTTTTTTGGCTCTCCTCAAGAATCCCGCTCTCACCAGATCTATAATCCCGTGATCCCAATTGTATTTCCGCTACACAATACAATAATGCTAAGTATCATTGTATATAAATCATAACTATAGTAAAATGAAAACAATATGGTATTACCGCAAACGTTCTGAAATATCTCTCTTGAATGTCTATAGGCGTTTTACGCCAGCTATAGTAAGGACCATCAAACTTCCTCCGAAATATGCCAGCAATGACTTGGGACAATTTTCCTTTGTCCCGGTTAAACCTGTCACATGATAATCAAACCTGTTAAATAAAAACAGCAATTATTCATGCATCAATTTGATTCAAATATGATTAAATGAAAGAAATCAGATTCAATCAACGCAATCAGATTCAATCAAAGCAATCAAAGCAATCTGATTCAAACAAATACCCTTATAAATCATGTAAACTCATTAGACAGAACAATGAAACTGAAACTAATACTAACATCAGATTCAAGAACCAATAAAACTGAAACTAACAACAATTTTAATGAATGAAACTGAAACTAACTACTAATTTTAATGAGTAGGACCATGTTCATTTGAAACTGAAACTAACTACTAAAATGAAACTAACAACTAATTTGAAACTGAAACTAACTACTGAACTGAAACAGAACCATCGACATCCAGAACCAAACTACTATGCTCAGAAACTACTAAACTGAAATAGAACCGGAGAACATCCATAACAAAACTACTTTGTCCCGGTTAAACTACTATGCTCAGAAACTTCAGAACCATCGAAATTTCAGAACAAACTACTATGCTCAGACATTCATCAATCAATCCTCAAGACAAAACAAACTACTATTATAGGCAAAATCAAACTGAAACAAACAAACTACTAATTAGTAGAGGGAACTAACCACAATCGATCATAATCATTCACAATCACCTTACCATGTGTTCGGTACTTGGGGAATAGGATGTGGACTCAAGATTGGTAGATGTTCTCGGCCAGGAAGAGCCAACAAATCATCTAACAACTGGTCGAAGTCTTGTTGTGGCTCTGGAGCATTCGGAGGAGAATGATGCTCTAAAATTTGAACCGGCTGCGGTTGTTGAAGGGGACTCTGATAAGATGGTTGTTGTTGCTGTGGAAGTTGATAAGACGGTTGTGGCTGGGGGATGTGGTAAGGAGGCGGTTGTGTAGTCGGAGGATTAGCATTTGCCACTTTTGTATGTGGTACTCCTTGCGGCTGTTGTGTTGTCTGAGGATATTGGGCAGGAAGAGTTCTAGATGGCTGGGAGACAGATTCTGTTGCAGAAGAGGACTGGTTGGAGGCGTGAGAAGACGAGTCAAGACCACCGACTGATCTCCCACTGACGGATGATTAGCCACCACCGCGACCTCTACCACCTCGGCCTTTACTTGTTTTTGGCCGGAAAGCCATTATCGGAGATTGAAAGAGAAAGAGAAATGGAGATTGAGAAAAAGAATTTCGGAGATTGAGAGACAAAGAGAATCGGAGATGAGAGAAAGGGTTTCGGAGATTGAGAGAGAGGATTGGTATCGGAGATTGAGAGAGAAAGGATTGGTACCGGAGATTGAGAGAGAAAGAGATCCGGAGAAAGAAAACCAGAGAAGGGTTCGTCGGCTATTTGAGTTTGTCGACAATAGAAGAGAAGAGATAAGGTTTCATTTAGTATTTAACAAAGTAGTTCCTAAATAGTCGCTAAACTGGTCGCAAAAAATAAATAAAGGAGGGATAAGTTGGCGCTTGTTATTTCACGAAAATACTTGAAGACTTGTGAAAAAATTGAAATAATTAGAAATAGTCGTAAAATCGTCTCAAAATGGTCCCACAATTGTTTCAAAGTAGTCACAAAGTGCGACTGTTTTGTGACCGTATTTAATAATTTTTTACCCTATACCCTAAACCCTAAAAATAAGGCTATAAAATCATTCTAAGACTGAAACCCTATCTACAACCATAAATTGTAATTTCAATCATTCTAAAAAAAATTAATATCTTTCAAAAACATTTCTTCATAAAACACATATGTACTAAGTACATATCATGATAATATACAACCATTAGTTTTAAAAATTGGAATTTAAATTTTTAATCTATGTAATCATGATTCAGTAGTTCAAATAGAAGTAAAAAAGTTCAAATTAATATATTTAAAATTCTATATTGATGATTTTACGAAAAAAATCGAGTGCAGTGGCTAAACTGTCGCAGATTAGTCACAATTTCAGGTGTTGGTCTAGAAATAGTCGCAAAATGGTGGGTATAGTAAGACAATTATGTGACTACTACGAAAATTATCGAAAATCTGTTTTAAAATTAGAAATAGTCGCAAAATCGTGTGTAAATTAAGACAATTTTGTGACTACTAATAAAATTATTAAATATGTTTTCCAGGATTTCGAACCCAGGATCTTCAAACCTTGTATGCAAGGTACGTAACCAAAGTGCTATTGTGTTCAATCGATATTTGGTTACATTTACTTATATATAAAGCTTGTACTTATTAATAATTCATTACCCTATACCCTAAACCCTAAAAATAAGGCTATACAATAATTCTAACACTAAATCTAAGACTAAAACCCTATCTACAACCATAAATTGTAATTTCAATAAGTCTAAAAAAAATTAATATTTTTAAAAAATATTTCTTCATAAAACACATATGTACTATATCATGATAATATACAACCATTAGTTTTAAAAATTGGAATTTGAATTTTTAATCTCTGTAATCATGATTCAGTAGTTCAAATAGAAGTAAAAAAGTTCAAATTAACATATTTAAAATTCTATATTGATGATTTTAAGAAAACAATCGAGTGCAGTGGCTAAACTGTCGCAGATTAGTCACAATTTCAGGTGTTGGTCTAGAAATAGTCGCAAAATGGTGGGTATAGTAAGACAATTATGTGACTACTACGAAAATTGTTGAAAATCTGTTTTAAAATTAGAAATAGTCGCAAAATCGTGGGTAAATTAAGATAATTTTGTGACTACTAATAAAATTGTTGAAAAATGTTTTCTAGGGTTTCGAACCCAGGTTCTCCAAACCTTGTATGCAAGGTGCGTAGCCAAAGTGCTATTGTGTTCAACCAGTATTTGGTTACATCTACTTATATATAAAGCCTACACTTAATAATTATATACAGTTGACAAAAAATGATAATTATATTACAAAGATGTAAATGATAATTATATTACAAAAATCTATATTACAAAGCAAGAATGATAATTATATTATTACAAAGATGTAAATTTAAATATTATTCAAATTCCTCATCTTCATCATTTGAAGATGATAAATTACAAAGAAATTCGTCCTCTGGTTCTGCGTCTTCGATCTCATAATCAATTTCTTCACAAGGATGATTTCCCTCTACTAAATTATCAACTATGATTTCATCAATTGTATCTGTGCTATCATCAATTGTTTGCTGCAGTATAACCGACTCTTTTTCGTTAAACTTTCCTTGAACATCTTGCCTTGGATTTACTTTTAGAACTGTGAGCCACACCTTTCGAGGTCGTTTAATGCATGGGTATGAAAGATAACAAACTTGATCAGCTTGAGATCCTGTACATTAAGTAGGTGTAACATTAGAAGTAGACATACACACATATATATACATACGTACATAAATTAAAACAAAAATTACCTAAAATAAAAGGTTCATAATTTTGATATCTCCTTGATGATAGCACATCAACAATGCCTCCTTCTCGCATTCGGCTGCCTTTGCCAATCGTAGGGTCATACCATTCACACTAGAAAAGTGTGATCTTCAAATTCATAAATCCTGGATACTCGAACTCTATGATATTTTCAACAGTCCCATAAAAATCATCCTCGCGTCAGATGCTTATGTTCCATAATTTTGTCCTCGCACACATACCCCATAGTTCATTGTTTTTTTCGTGAGTATGTGGTCTCGCGTGTGAAATAAATACCCTCTAGTAAAATACATGGGCCATGACTTGGCTTTATTTTCGGGACCTTCCACAATTTCAAGAACCCAAAGAGGAAAATGTTGTTGACTTCTCATTGTACTCACCTACATATATATATGCAAATATATTAAAAAATAAATCCATAAATATTCTTAAATAATCATATATAGGTGGATATATAGTAAATACGTATATATTGGCGAACCCATATATGAAAATCTTCATCTCCTTTCGATTTCACCTCATCATCGGAGAGTTCCGGATATTCAAATCGAATTTGCGCTTCCAACAATCTGTTTTGCCAACAACAATATATATGTAACAAATATTTGACTATAAAAATTAAATAAAGGATCAAAAATAACGTTAATGAAGCATATATAATTACCTCTCAAGTGGCTGAAAATAGTCACAATTGCGCAAAACATATGCATGTGCGCATTTATAATCTTTCTCAGTTAACCAAAATTCACTACTTTGGCCACTTGGACGACCTACTTGAGTGAATATATCTGGTACCGGTATAGGATATACAGGTATTTCACCTTCATCATAACGACTTGACCTGCGAAATAACGTCCAAAAATTAAATTAATAGTCATCAACAATTCATTTTAGCTCGTATAGTTCGAAGAGGCCGGATTGAAATGACTGTTATGAGAAATAGTCACCATGCATCATACCTTCTTATGCGAGCAGTAGAAATGTGCGAAGCAAAGTAGTGTTCTGAGAAATAAGATATCTTGTCATTTATGTATGATTGAACTATTGATCCCGCTGGATATCTTTTGTTCTTCACCTTCCCTTTTAAACGTTTAAAAAATCTTTCAAATGGATATATCAACCTATATTGCACAGGACCAGCAAGCTCCGCTTCGTAAGGTAGGTGTATTGGTAGGTGCTCCATCACATCAAAGAAAGAAGGTGGGAAGATTTTTTCCAAATTACACAAAATCATGACAATGTTATCCTTCAGAATTTTGAGGCGGGTTTGATCCAATGATCTACTACTTAAGTCACGGAAAACTACTCCAATCCCTACAACAATATTAAAATCATATAAGTTATATATATATATATATATAAACAAAACATATATGATAATATATATATATATACATACATACCTGACAATGCAAGGTGCACGTTACGCGATAGAAGTTCTGCAAAGACAAACAGAAGCAATCGTTCCATAAGTACATGGCCGTCGTGACTTTTCATTCCCGAGAGCTTCCCACCGTTGATGTCTGCACAACTAGCTAAATCTGCTACATAGCCATCGGGGAATCTAACCTCATGTTTGACCCATTGTAGTAAGCTTTCTTTTGCTTTTGAAGTCCATCGCCAAATAGGAAATGGAGCTCTCCCTCGATCATCTACATGAAAATCTTTTCGAGAACAAAACCTTGCAATATCTAATCTTGACTTCACTGTGTCTGTTGATCTGTCTTTAACATTCATAACAGTATACATGATGTTGTCGAAAAAAATCTTCTCGATATGCATCACATCAAGATTGTGTCGTAGCATCAGATCGTTCCAGTACGGTAGTTCCCAAAATATGATTTCTTTATGCCATTTATGCCACTCCCCATAGCCGGCCACTTTTTGTTCATGACCATTTCCACCGCATTCAGATGTTTTGAGTGGTTCTGCATGCCTTATACGCTCATATAAAACTTGTTCGCCAGTCAAATATTGAGGTGGGTAGTCATTTAATACGTGTTTTCCCTTCAAAAAGTTTATTTTATTCTTCCGTAACGAATGACTTATAGGAAGAAATATTCTGTGACAGCCAAACCAACATGTCTTCCTACCAGCCGGAAGATAAAAAGCATTTGTATTATCCATACAAATGGGACACGATAGTCTTCCATGTGTCGTCCATCCCGACAACATACCATATGCTGGAAAAAATTTTATCGTCCACAAAAGAACAGCTTTCAGGTTGAAATATTTATCTAATGACACATCATATGCCTCAACTCCGTTATACCATAACTCATTTAACTCGTCGATCAGTGGTTGGGGGAAAATATCAAGACTAGGTCGTGGATAATTTGGTCCCGAATTCAAAATCGTAAGAAATAAATACTCAGTATTCATACACATAGCTGGCGGTAAGTTGTTTGGATTCATGATAACAGGCCACAAAGAGTGATTTTTTGACATACCAAAAGGATTAAAACCGTTAGTACATAACCCAAGATATATGTTTCGTGTTTCTTTTGCGAACGTAGGATGCAAATGTTGGAAATTCTTCCACTCTGCCGCATCAGATGGATGACACATTACTCCGTCTTTTGAATCATGCTCAGCATGCCATCTCATCGATGCTGCAGTCTTCTCTGATTTTTACATTCTCTTCAATCTGTTAGTAATAGGTAAATACCACATACGACTGAACGAGATTTTAGTTCGTCCCTCACTAGCCTTATATCTTGGTTTTGCATAGAACTTGCAATGCTTCAACTTCTCATCTTCTTTCCAGAAGAGCATACAATTATCTATACATACATCAAATGTATGGTACAGCAATCCTCGCTTTCGCATCAAAGTTTCTGTCTCATAGTACGAACTAGGTGCTTGATTACCCTCTGGTAAATACTCCGTAAACAATTCAGACCATGAGTCCATGCAGCTTTCAGCCATATTATGGTCTACCTTAATGTTCATGAACCGAGCAGCCAAAGATAACTTCGATTGACCTTCACGACATCCATCATAAAGTGAAGTATTTGCAGCATCTAACATGCCATAAAACTGTTTTGCCTCTTGGGTACTAGGTTCTTCATGAACATGTTCATATCCACTTTCATGTTCATGATGATTAAATGGCGTAGTGCCATGAAATGCATCATTCACCATCCCAACATATACATTCCCCCCATCATATGTTGTTGGTTGATGAGTACCACTAGTATAATCTACATTAGCATAATGACTATTTGTTCCTCCCCCAACCACATCATAATATTCACCATGTTTAGACCATACATAATATCCTTGCATAAATCATCTACTATGAAATTGCTTCTAAATTGTACTTCCGTGCAAAAATTTGGAATTTTGACATTTTAAACAAGGACAGTGAAACTTACCTCCACTGCTTTGCGCTAACGACTGGTTATTAGCAAAATTCATGAACTGATCCACCCCCGCCAAGAATTCAATGGAGATATGATTTGTGTGTGGATCGATCTTATTATACATCCACTCTCGTGATGAATTCCACATTTTTTTTTTGGACTCGTTTCCTTTTTTTTTTTTTTTGTTGAGAGAAATTATTTGTTTGTTAATGGGGGAGAGAGCGACGAGTCTTATATAGGCAAAATATTTGTGACTAATTTGGGACTCCTAAAAAGTAGTCGCAAATTTACCACTATTTTGCCACATTTTTCCGACTATTTTGGGACTATTGTAAGTAGTCGGAAATGGTAGGTGTACCAACTAACATCAACATTTTCCACGTTTTTACCTACTTATTTACCGACTACTCTGCAAATCAGTTGCAAATTGGAGACTATAAATTTAAGTTGCAAATCAATGGCAAATTAGCGACTACATTTCCGGACTAAACTAACAGTCGCAAATTTAAGACTATATTTGCGACTATGTTTTCCGACTAAAAAAACAGTCGCTAATTCGTCTTAATTTCAGACCATTTTGCGACTAAATTAATATAGTCGAATACTAGTCGGATATCAGTCGCTAATTTACGACAGATTACCTACGATTAAGTATTGTCGTAAAAGTGCGACTGTTATGCTTGGGCGACCTAAGTAGTCGCTTATTACTAGCAAAAGAGTCATAAAAGGGTCACTAAAATTTGCGACTAAAAAAGTAGTCGCAAATGGTAGTCACAAAAACGATGTTTTCTTGTAGTGCATCGATTCCAAACAGTATGTTAGATCGTTACGAAGGTTTCATGTGTGAAGGGGATTGGTATTTTATCGGTGGTTTTAAAGTTAACTCGTAACCGGGATCATCGAGGATCACTCTTAAAGACTACCATATGTATCGACAAAAATACTCGTGTTCAAGCAACATCTCCAAAATCATAGGATCGATTCTACTCATTTTCACAATTTAGAACGGTCCTCGACAGATCTTTATTACGACGTATCTATTCTGGTATATTTTGCTAGACTATTGATTATATCTCGTTGATGTTATTTAGTAGTTTTCTTAAACTATGAGATATATTTGTCTTATTTAGTTGACTTTATCGGAGGTATCGTCAAAGTCAGCAAACTGCAAATACAGGAAAGAACCTCAATCGGAACTCATAACATCAATGCACAGAACGTTCTTAATTTTACCATCCGAGATTTCGAGTAAGTCTTAATATTTAGGTTATCACGTTTTTGAATAACATTGTCAATTACGTTATCAGTTTGGTTTTATATTGGTTGTTATGTATAGGGGTGTCGACATTATGTGCGTAGTTTGGGGTTAACATGCTGATTATTTTGAGTTCCTATGGAAAAAAGTCCCACGCGGCAAAATTGTTTTCTGTGTATTGAGGTTTTGGGAGATGCGTCAATACGGAGGTGAATATTTGTCATTTTTTAGAATTATGTTTATAAACTTGCCCTTTTTGTTATACTAATTAGTATTCTCATGTAGATGAAATCCGAGTACATAATGGCCGGGAGTTTTCTGAAATTTTATTCGACCCTCCGATCCAAGAAGTGGAACATTCACGTTTTATGTAAGAACAAAAAAACACTCATATCTTTATCCTCAAACTAACATTGGACAATAACATATATTCACAATTGATTTGTGTACAGGTTGGAGTATACTGATGATTTTGAGACCATCGACGATGAATACACCAATCGTGAATTTGTTCCTTTTTCTACTAACAATTAAATAGAACAAACGGTCTTGCGATATTAATGTATGTATTTCTGGTAACTATATAACTTTATCTATATGTTGGATGTTTTAGTTTAACATATCGAACTGTTATTTTATATATATATATATTTAAATTATAACGTACCACTACTATTTTTGAATTCTCACGTGAGTATATTAATAATAATATAAAGTAAATCCACTCTAAACTATCTACATACCTTATCATACAGTAAATCCACTCTAAATTATCTACATACCTTATCACACGATATAAAAAGCCAAGACTACATACCTGAAAGCAAACCCACCCGAAAAAGGAGGACTTTGTACCTTTCAAGTACGGAAACAAACCAAAAAAATAAAAATCTCAAATTCATTTGGGGTTGGTTTACATATAAATGTAAAGCTGAGAGTTGGTTTACATCTAATCTTTGCTACAGTTTCGAACTGTAACCAAGTTTAAAATTTTTTTTTTAAAAATATTCAAAAAGAAGGATACCAAACCAATGGAAACTGTAAAGTAACATAAAAAGAGACACAAATAAAAGTTCAATAAGCTTAGACAAACATCAAGAACAAAAATATGCTAATCCAACAAAGGTCCCAAGTTAAGAAAACATTACAAAATAGACATAACATCAAATAAAAGATAAAAAGGAGATCATAGTGATATTATAAAACTTTAAAACAACTACGAAGATATTATCTTCCATCACTCATCGTTTTTTTTATGGGAGCAACTAGCCTCATCAGTCACGCAATTTCCATCATTAATTATTGAAGAGTTTTTTTAATTTGTAATGAACCTGAGAACAAAGAATCGTGGTTATATTAATAGACATGTAAACGCGTGATTATTTGCACGATGTATAGTTTTACCTTTGCATAAAGTTCTGAGCTTGGAAAATATGAAGATGCAACTGAAACCTAGAAATCCCTCCTTTAATCTTAACATATATACCGCCTATGATAGTTTTCAAATAGTATGTTGAAATAACAACCTTTTTTATAGATGTAAATTACTTTACATAAAACTAACTTTATTCGTATATAACACGCCAATCTGTCAAAATACAAAGGACTGGTACTTGATTAAGACTCCAAACTGTATCGCTGAATTCGAGGGCCAATTTACCAAATGCAGAACATCTAAACTCTAGCCCCCTTCAACACAATACAAAGCCGTAACTAAACGTCACCAATTTGTACATTTCCAACTTTAACAAAGACACATTAATTAAATGAAATACTAACCTGTTGTTTTTCATAACAAAATTGATACTGACTATCCTTTTTTCTTTCATTTGATTGTAAGATTCGTCGTTCACTGTCTGGAGATCTTCAACAGAAACAACCATACCTATTAAATCTGATAAATCAAAACCCCAAACATAATACACATTGTTATAATGATAACTCATAGTTGTACAGTTAAATAAAGAATGTCTCAAATATATAAGCATGTGTACCAATAGGAAGACCATGATCCGTTTTCCCTTTAAGAACTTCCGTAAAAATTGACAACACTATCTCACTTTCAACTGGTTTTGGGTCCGTATAAGCGATGCGAGTGTTCTCACATAACTTAATACACAAACCAAGCGACGTTTTGGGTTCTGTTAATGGATCCTCACAGACAACAAAATCTTTGATGCTCTTCCATTCACCCTCTTCCATTTTTCTACCGTATTTTTTCATTAGATCCGGATGATGAACATAGGCCTGTATAGTTTCACCCTAAATGAGAAATCAAAGTAGTTATACAGCTAAATCGTGAATATTATGTAAGCTTTATCACAAAAAAACATAAGAATAACAAACTGATATATCATGGTTTTTACCCTGTTTAAGCCATGATATAAGTCCGTTTTATCGAGTATTTATTATATTATAGAGTCATTTAGAGTCTTTTATAGGTTTTAGCATGTTTGGAGCATAATTGGAGATATTGGAGCTTTTAGGAGCATTCTGGAGCGAAATGGAATTGAAGTGACTAAGTACCCGATTTGAAGTCAAGAGCATCGATAGATACCCCCTGGTATCGATCGACACCCATCGAAGTAGATACGAGTCGCGACTTTCACAAGTCTTGAAGAATTGCAGAATTGCCCCAGAAGACTTTAATATTTACAAGAATACCCCAATTCGTGTTTAGACTATATAATTAGGTTTTTCAGCCACTTTGGCGACTACTTAATTATTTTGATTCTACTTTGGTTTTTGGAGAGACAACTCTGAACTCCTGTTTTCTATTGTTTTCTTGGATGATCTATTCAATCATGTTGTTTTCATTCTCCATGTCTGAGTAGATCCACTTTAGGTTCAGGATTCTCATAAGGATTTTCTCTGAATTCTAGGTTGATTAGTTGATTAGGATTCACCATCTGAATTAGTTCTTCGCCTTAGGTTGTGTTCAAAGCTAATTCTGGGTTGACGAATCTGGAACTTAGATCTTAGGATAATTGATTAGGCACGAGAGTGCAATTAATTACATGATAGAACTTAGGGTGAGCAAGATAACTATTCGCAAAGAGATTTGGTTTAATTGTTTTGTGAACAAATCAAACCTGATTTAAAAGCTGATTTAGACTCTAGGATTCGCAAAGAGATTTGGATTTCTTAGGATTTAGATTTAGATAGTTTTCGCAACGAGAGTTGGTTAACTATATCTTAGTGATTTGAGTTCAAGAACCGCGCTAAATCTGAATCCTGACTAGTTAGTTTAACTGCATTCATTGAATTCCTGAGAAATACCATAAGCCTACCTTTCTCCAATCGAACTTACAACTTGTTTAATTTATGCATTACTTTCCATTACATCTTTTGGTTTAGCTTAATTCGAATCTATTTAATCTATTGTGTGATTTCGGTGAGTCCTTGTGTTCGACCCCTAGCTATAATATACTACTGCTTTAGTATCTAAATAGGGTATTAATTTGAGCATATCAAATTTAGCACCGTTGCCGGGGACTCAATTTCGCCATTAGATTTTAGCTTAGAATTTCGTCTAAATCGTTGAGTATCGATCGACACCCTTGTGGTATTGGTCGATACCCGTCGTGTATTTCAGTTACTTACGTTTTCGACTTTTGTGTTTCAGGTGCATGTATCTTCGTGAAACCAGAAGGAACAAGAACACTCCGCTAGTCTATCTGTCAAACGAGCAGCTAGCGAATTTGGAACGTGCAAATAGGAAAGCAAAAAAACCAGCAAAGATGAACGATCCAATGATTTTGATTCAGGATGCTGCTGGAGCTTTGAGAGACCAAGAGGGTCGTTTGTGCAATGAGAGAGGACAACGTCTGGATGGAAGGGGGAACATCATTCCACCTGCTCCTGTTGTCGCTGAGAATGTCGATGGGAACGTTGTGGCTGATCGTGGTAGAACAATTGGAGAGTACAACAGGCCTCATCAGTTTTACGCTAATCGATCAGCGATTCGTCCTCCACCATATCAGAGGAATGACTTTGAGCTGAAACCTGCATACTACACTCTTGTGGGTCAGCACCCTTTTCATGGTCTTCCTAATGAACATCCCATTGATCATATTGAGAAGTTCGAAGACTTGGTCACTAGCATCAAGAGTAATGGGGTGTCTTATGATTACCTTTTCTGCAAGCTCTTCCCATACTCTCTTGGTGGAGAAGCGACTTATTGGCTGAAGCAATTACCTCCTGGATCACTGACTTCTTGGGAAGAGACTAAGACTGCTTTCCTGAACAACTTCTATGATTATGCAAGATCCGAGGATCTGAGGAACAAGATCTCCCAATTTTCTCAAGGACCTACTGAGGCGTTCAAGGCTGCTTGGACGAGATTCAGATCGTATCAGAGAGATTGTCCACATCATGGATACTCTAATGTTCAGCTGCTGGGTATCTTCTTCAGAGGGATTGATTGGAGGTATCAGATGGCTTTGGATGCTTCGAGCAATGGGAATTTCAATACCAGGTATCCAGATGATGCTTATGTGCATATTGAGAATTTTGCGTCTAGCAATAGCATCAAAAATGCAGACCTTGAGCGAAGGAAACAGAATGGGAACATGGATGGATCGCAGATTGCTGAAGTTAAAGCCAAGCTGGATTCTATGCACAGTCTTCTGATGGGCAAGACAACGAAGGCCGTTCATTTTGCTGAAGATGTTGAGGTGTTCAATGAGAGTGAAGTAGAGGATGTTAACTACATTGGTGGTTCTGGTTTTCATGGTCAGAGGAACCAATTCAACAACAACCAAAATTTTAACAACAATTTCCCGCAAGGAGGATTCAATCAGAAACCTTCCCAGAACAGTGGTTACACCATGAACTATGGGAATTCTTTTAATGAGCTTGTACCTACTAAAACTCCTGAGAGCAAGATTGAAGCTATGCTTGAACAGCTGGTTCAAGGGCAGGAGAAAATGACAGTAACTTTCAATGGGAAGCTAGAGAATCTTTACACTACCTTGAATGGAAGGATCGAAGCTCTCAGCATGAGTCATAAGAAGTTGGAAGTTCGGGTTGCTCAAACTTCGGAAGCTGTGAAAAGGCAAGAGGGTTTTCTTCCAGGGAGAACTGAAAATCCAAGAGCACACGTCAATGCAATCACCTTAACTGCAGGAAATTTCGATGAGACTTCAGGAATCGCCAGGGTATCGACCGACACCACATAGTATCGATCGACACCAGTCAAAATCCTTTCTCGAGACGTGTCAGAACCCCGAGTATCGATCGATACCCTACCTGGTGTCGATCGATACCACTTGCAGACTAAGCCAGAAATTGAGAAGACACCTGATTTGATTGAAGAAAGACTTCGCAAGCCCAAGAAGCTAAATCCTATTCCTCAACACCTCCGAGCCCCCATCACTCCAAAGTAGCTGCGTGGCTTTGAGAAGAGGGTACGAAGGATACCCCACTCGTTCACTTTTGAAGAACCTCTAGAGGGCTGGCCTCTGCTAAGTCACTTCAAAGATTGCAGAGAAACTCTGGAAGAGCTCGAAGTACTCTTTATTGAGGCAAGACGCAAGTCACTACCGCTGAGGCAGTTGACCCAGAGGGAAGACCCAGGGAAATTCGAGGTTCCATGATCCATCTCTGGAGTTGAATTCAATGAGTCTCTCATTGACTGAGGGTCTAGCGTCAATGTCATATCACGGGACATCGCTGAACGATTAAGGGCTGATATCAGATCACCTACGATGCTTCTCACATTTGCGAACTCCTCCACCTCACCTCCATACGGTACTATCCATGGTTTACTTGTTAAAGTAGGAGATTGTCTGGTGCCCACTAATTTTCAGGTTGTGGAGATGAGCGAAGGATCTGAGGTGTCTTTGCACCTTGGACGACCGTTTATGGCTACTGCTGGCGCGATCATAGCAACGCCTAATAAGAGAATCTCTTTCTCTTACATTGACGGAGAGGTCTACTATGATGTCATTCCCTCTAGAGGAGCTCCCACACATGTCTCTTGCTTCACTGTTGTCACAGGAGAGACATTAGCAGTTGATCTTTTGGAAGAGCCTACTGACGAGCCAACTGTCATAGACGTTTTGGTCGAACCTCCTAGCATCCCAAAGAAAGTTGTCAAGAAGACTAAGGCAACAAAGAATAAGGTGAAGAGCAAAAGAGCAAAAGATGTTCCCCATGTGACTTTAACCCCTAAGAAATGCGATGGAGATTCACTTGAATATAAGGTCAAATGCAAAGGAGCCTCGAAACCATTCTCTAAGGCTAGAGTTCTTCTTACTTCGGAGTTGAAAGAGAAAGGAAAGGAGGTTGTGGAGCGCATGATGAGCAGAACTCTGAAGTTGGCAATGTCTAATTATGGAACCTGTTTCGCTGCAAGTTCTCACTATCATCCGGACTGATAGTCCGTGAAGTCAAGCTCGCGACGTTAAACAAGCGCTGAGTGGGAGGCAACCCACTGGTGAGTCTGTACATATGTTTTTATTTTCCTTTTGTTTTTGATTTTTGGTTTTGTGTCTTGTGTCTTGTGTCAAACGTGAAGAAGATTTGACGAGGAGTATCGATCGACACCAGTCAGTGTCGATCGATACCATGTGTCGTAAAAGAGGAGCATAATCTTTCATAGGTGTCAATCGACACCATCCAGTGTCGACTAAAAACGACAAGTATCGATCGATACCCTTGGGTATCGATCGATGCTCCACGACCAGGTAAGTTTCCTTAAAACCCTACGGTTTTGTCTTCTTCCTCACAACCCCTCATCGTTCGATACCGACACCATATTCCTCTCAATTCGCATTTTTCCCATATCTTCACCGATTTTGGTGATTCAAGTGCCTAGATTCATTAGATTTTCACTCTCTATCTCCTTCTAGCATTTGTTTCTAAGATCAGCAAAGGTATGTACTCGAAATTCCGTCTTTTCCATCCGATTTTTAGGTTTGTGGTTTGTAAGATTTTACTCTTTAGCACTTGTTTTTCTTGACAATGGTCATTTGCTGAGATGCTCTAGAGTAGTTTCAAACCTTGCCTTACATTCACTTACCTTTAATTTGGACTTTTGGGTAATTTGGAATCTGGGAATCGGATAAACTGGAAATTGGGTAGGGTGTCGATCGATACCCTCTGGTATCGATCGACACTATCCGTGTCTGCTGATCCATATTTGCTTGACTCGCTGCGAGATGTTGGATTTATGCTGTGTCCTTCTGTCTTTGTTTGCAGATGACATCTAGGCCAAAGCGAGCAAGAACCGCAAATGCATCGAGCTCTAACCCATCTGCTACGGATATTCCTGCAGCCCCACGCAGAGATCCTTGGCCTAAGCTGAATGAAAAGGCCAGGATCCCTTGTCACCGCGATTGGAATGGACAAGAGAAGGCGTATGCCTTGAGTGATGACACCGCATTTAGACCCATTTCTGAGGAGTGGGACGACTTCGACACGCTGTTCTATAACGCGTGTTTGGGTGTTACCATCGAGCCTACCAAGATTGTGGATGGACTTTCTTTGCATCAGCTGGGTCTCGACAAAGATTTGGTTCGTCTGCTTGGGCAGATTGGTTTTGGTCACATGGCTACACAGCAGCATGACCTCTACCCAGACTTGGTTCGTCAGTTTATGGCGACAGCTCGCATTAGCTATTCAGATTAGGTTATGCGAGACGCACAGGGTGGTAGCATGTCCTTCATGGCTCGCGGAGTGAGGTACCGGATTTCATTCCCTGATCTCTATGGGTTTCGGAGGGATCGCAGGAGGATTGCTCTTCCAGCTGCCCATCCTGACATGCGTGGATTTTGGGCATGGTTTGGGAACGGTGTCTACGAGTCTAAGACGTCCACTCAGATGGACATACGACATCCGGTCCTGCGTTGTTTCGTTAGGATCCTGAGCACTACTCTCCTGTGCAAGATGGAGCATAACAAGATGAGAGTGTCTGAGCTTCTGCTTCTGTTTCTGGCTGTCAGGAACATCATCCCTGAGCAGGATTTTGATTGGCCTGAGCTTGAGGATGATAACGTTGGGGCTGTTTTCGCGCATCATCTGGTATCTCTGAAGACAAAACCATTTACGGGGACGAGCACGAAGAAGGAGTCAGTTGGTAGTCTTCTGACACCTATCTTCCAACACCTAAGGATCAGTACTACGAGCTGCTCGATAGTTACTGCGCGTCGGTACATGGATGAGGCACATCTGAGGAACCTTAAGTGGTTGAAGACCGGGAGGAAGTGGATCCTTAATAGATCTGATGGGAGCTTTCTGGTGCAGCTATCTGATAGGGATCTAACAGACATATCTGAGAATCCTGCTCTGCTTCGTTTTGAGCCTCCTGCAGAGCTGTTGACTTTGATTCCTGCGACTAGACGACAAGTTCGTCCACCTACTGCTGACATACCATCTACTTCACGTCGGGGAGGACTTACACAGGCTGCATCTTGCCCACCTATTCATGAGCCACTGTGGCCTGAGGACACGGATGTCCCGATGGAGCCAGCTGCTTTCCAGAGACTGATGATAGCGAGCATGAAGAGCATCTGGGCTGCTGTTCGCTGCCGTTGCACGACTAACACGGATGCTGATCCGTCGTCCCAGCCTGGACCTTCACATACCGCTGCTGCTGACCATGAGAGTGATTCTGAGGAGACGCATGATTAGTCTTTTCTATCTTCACATTTGTATTTTTCTTTCTTTTTCTTTTTCTTTTATTTTTTTTTCTTTTCTGTTGAATTTATGTCAGTATTTGTTTTTGCATTTGAAGTTCTTTGGATTTGTGTTTGATCTACCACGTTGCTTTTAATCTGTTTTTGAGTGTTCCTAACAGTGCTAACTTCTAACACTTTGGATCACTTTCCCTGGGTTAAGCAACTCGATAACATTGATTTGAAATCGGTGTGTCAACATACGGCTGGTGTCGATCGATACTAGTAGGTATCGATCGACACTCATCACCTGCACAGGTAAGATTTTTCTATTTTCATAATCCACTCAGTTCATTTGTTTTCTTTCACCAACTCTAGGCTAGATAACACTGGGGACAGTGTTATTCAAGTCTGGGGGAGGTAGTTGCTGACTTTGTTTTTGTTTTTCTTAGAGTCAGTCCGTTTTTGAGTCATTCGTTGTTTTATTGAGTCAAAACTTTGTCTGAGACCGTGATCTTTTTCTTGAATCTATTGAGCTGACCTTGCTTCTAAGTTACCATTGTTACAGAATCAGTTCTAGATCGACTAATGGAAAATCCAAAGGCTGACCAGTTAACTAGAAGACACTCATGTTTCCAGCAAAGTTCTTTACAGCCTGAGCCAAAAATTTTGCACTTCATCGATGTGGTCAGTATCTATAGAGCTTGATTCCTCATTCGTATTTGACAAAGGAACTCATGTGTTTGAAGTAATGGTATTTCTCTCCCTGATACAAGTTAAAAATAAGATGCATTAAAAGATGAAATGATTTTCTTCTGAGTAGAGGGTTATGAAAATTTCCTGCGATCCCATTATTCTATTTCAGAGGAAATGATCACACAAAGGTGGAAGCGAGGTTAGGAAAATTTCCTGTGATACCGTTATTCGCCTACACCTTTGATTACTTTTGAGGGAAGAACCGGGGATTCGGTGGCAAACACCATCAATACTCGCGTCTCGAACCTTAATTCGTACATGCAAGAGATATAATAAGAAATAAGTCTGGGGGAGAGAAATAATACCAAAAGTGTGAAAAAGGGTGGTTCCTTGTCATGATATTGTATGGGAAAGAATATAGAAGGTTTTTGATATTAATCCACTGCGATGAAACTGGCGAGGATGGCTTGATCGAACGATGCTGTGAGATAATGTGTGTAGTCTGGAAAGTTGCGAATGTCTACGGAGAAGTACATGGTGGTTAGATCTAAAAGCTGGTTAAGTAACATTTGGGTGCTTGGGAAATTGGTCATTTTAATGTTTCATGAACAGGTGAGTCGCTACATTTTCAAACCTCTTTCTCTATTTAGTCTTCTATTTGTTTGAGGGCAAGCAAAGGCTAAGTTTGGGGGAGTTGATATATCATGATTTTTACCCTGTTTAAGCCATGATATAAGTCCGTTTTATCGAGTCTTTATTCTATTATAGAGTCTTTTAGAGTCTTTTACAGGTTTTAGCATGTTTGGAGCATAATTGGAGATATTGGAGCTTTTAGGAGCATTCTGGAGCGAAATGGAATTGAAGCGACTAAGTACCCGATTTGAAGTCAAGAGCATCGATCGATACCCCCTGGTATCGATCGACACCCATCGAAACAGATACGAGTCGCGACTTTCACAAATCTTGAAGAATTGCAGAATTGCCCCAGAAGACTTTAATATTTACAAGAACCCCAATTCGTGTTTAGCCTATATAATTAGGTTTTTCAGCCACTTTGGCGACTACTTCATTAATTTGATTCTACTTTGGTTTTTGGAGAGACAACTCTGAACTCCTGTTTTCTATTGTTTTCTTAGATGATCTATTCAATCATGTTGTTTTCATTCTCCATGTCTGAGTAGATCCACTTTAGTTTCAGGGTTCTCATAAGGATTTTCTCTGAATGCTAGGTTGATTAGGTTATTAGGATTCACCATCTGAATTAGTTCTTCGCCTTAGGTTGTGTCCAAAGCTAATTCTAGGTTGACGAATCTGGAACTTAGATCTTAGGATAATTGATTAGGCACGAGAGTGCAATTAATTACCTGATAGAACTTAGGGTGAGCAAGATAACTATTCGCAAAGAGATTTAGTTTAGTTGTTTTGTGAACAAATCAAACCTGATTTAAAAGCTAATTTAGACTCTAGGATTCGCACAGAGATATGGAATTCTTAGGTTTAGATTTAGATAGTTTTCGCAACGAGAGTTGGTTAACTATATCTTAGTGATTTGAGTTCAAGAACCGCGCTAAATCTGAATTCTGACTAGTTAGTTTATCTGCATTCATTGAATTCCTGAGAAATACCCTGAGCCTACCTTCCTCCAATCGAACTTACAACTTGTTTAATTTATGCATTACTTTCAATTACATCTTTTGGTTTAGCTTTATTCGAATCTATTTAATCTATTGTATGATTTCTGTAAGTCCTTATGTTCGACCCCTAGCTATACTATAACTACTGCTTTAGTATCTAAATAGGGTATTAATTTGAGCATATCACGAACTAACCTTCTCATCCATGAGCAAAAACTGCAAAGACTCATGATCTACTGAACTGCATTCCATCCATTTCTTTAACACTTTGACTCTAAGACTCCAATTAGTTCTTCTTTCATGCAAATCAGCAACGATGTTGTAGGAAGCCATAAAGGTTAAAGACGTTTTTGAACAAAAACATAATAGAAGTAATAGATTTCGTTAATCTAAGATCCCTCTCTGTTAATATTTTTTAAGCCATGATATAAGTCCGTTTTATCGAGTCTTTATTCTATTATAGAGTCTTTTAGAGTCTTTTACAGGTTTTAGCATGTTTGGAGCATAATTGGAGATATTGGAGCTTTTAGGAGTATTCTGGAGCGAAATGGAATTGAAGCGACTAAGTACCCGATTTGAAGTCAAGAGCATCGATCGATACCCCCTGGTATCGATCGACACCCATCGAAACAGATACGAGTCGCGACTTTCACAAATCTTGAAGAATTGCAGAATTGCCCCAGAAGACTTTAATATTTACAAGAACCCCAATTCGTGTTTAGCCTATATAATTAGGTTTTTCAGCCACTTTGGCGACTGCTTCATTAATTTGATTCTACTTTGGTTTCCTTTAGAACACAACCGATTTTTCAATCAATAAAGCTTTGGTAACTGCAATAACTCTCCCAATATGAAAAACAATATTGAAATGGATGCTCAATGCATTGAAAAAATAAATTCATGTAGCTTTTCATACAAATCAATAATTGTTACCATGACCAAAAATAAACTGTATCAGTTTGAAATGACAAAACAATAAAATTATAATATATTAAATTTAATTCGAATTTTCTCAAAAAATTTTGATTATATAATAAAAAAATCGGATTCCAATTACCTACATGATAATTTTGGATAACTTTCTGGCCCATTTTTATGGTTAACACAAATAACTTATAAGGCCCATTTAGTTATAACCGACTCAATTCGTTTTTTCATGAATTCAATGGCCAAGTAACCGACTCAATTCGTTTTGTCATGAATTCAATGACAATTCGTTTGAATTTTAAACATAATTTCATTTTCTCTTTCGTTTTTATTATTAAGCGAAATTAGTTTTCTTTTGTCGTTAAAATTTATGTTAATTAGTAAAATGATAACTACATTAGATAAACAAATTCAAACCAATAAAATAAAAAAATAAAAATAAAACCAATGTGTTGCAATGAGATATGAAAGACAAAAACAAATAAAATGGTATGATGTACAACATTGAAAATTCTAGATATTTCTGAAAACCTCATTGTACACAACATTCAGTGTTTTCCTCTGTGGCTTGTTATCTTTGTCTGTGATCAAAATCTTCAGACCTGCTCTGGATGTAACCTTTGAAACAACAACATACAGCTGACCATGAGTAAAAACTGGTTTTGGTAGGCACAAACCAACCTTTGCAAGTGTCTGTCCTTGGCTCTTGTTAATCGTCATAGCAAAAGCTAAAGTGATTGGAAACTGTTTGTGTCTTATCCTGAAAGAAAACTTCATCTCTGCGGGAGAGAGAAATATCCTAGGAATATGAACTTTTTGGCCAACTTTATCACCAGTTATTACCTTAGCTTCAATTACGTCATCTGAGTAATAAGTAGTCTTGTCCCATTACACATACCATTATTGGGATCGATACACCTTAATAACATGATATGGGTACCAATCTTCAAACGAAAATTGTGATTAGGTAATCCAGCTACCTTAACACTATTTAGAAACTCCTCGATATAGATCATATTACCAGGAACAGTTTTATCAGTTGACTCAACGCTCTTAGACGGTACTTCAGATGCATCGTTAATACCAAGTACTCTATCATACGTATCAATGTTGTCACAACTTAGATATCTCCTCACCTCACCTAACATGTGTATAACAACAACTAGCATTTTGAATATTGAACAAAAACAACAATACCTATCAATCAGACGAAGCATAACAATAAAAATTTCAAACGTACCCGGCAACTGCGAAAGCATGTAGTCGTTTATTATTTCTACGTCGTCGTTCCTTGGACTCAATATCGCCCTCTCCTGAAAGAACTTAGGATCAGTTTCTTTGAAAAACGAACGTCCATAAACTTCAGCAACGATTGCTTTGATAGGTTCTTCGCAGTCCGTGATTAACAAATCCTCGGGAATGTCAATCTCAGCTTCTCTAGTATCATTACCATTTATCTTTCCATCACCAATATCCATTTGAAAAAAGCTGCGAGCTCAAGCATCTCACAGCTATTATCTTCAGCAATAAGCCGCACGTTCTGTGTAAGTCGTAACACTTTGCAAATATACCAGAGAGGCGACGAATTTAAAGTAGCCATTAAGATCTCCGTCTTGCCAGCATTAGGGATCACCGGCAAGATCTGTCTGAAGTCTCCTCCAAAGACTATAACCTTACCACCGAAAGGTTCATTACATATATATCACGCATCGTTCTATAAAGCGTTTCAAAACAGCCTTTGCTCATCAGTGCCTCGTCCCATTTAATGAGTTTAGTTTCTTGAATCAAATCCACAAGATTTGATTCAGATTTGATCGAGCATGTTAATTTATTCACCACAATAGGGATCGCAAACTTCGAGTGGGCAGTCCGACCTCCTTGCAATAGCAAAGTAGCAATTCCACTCGATGCAACATTAAGAACGATAAGACCTTTCGATCATAAAGCAGCACCCAACAAACTCCACAAAATTTTTTTTCCAGTACCTCCAGAACCATAAACAAAAAACAAACCTCCGACATCAGCATTTACAGCGTGTAATATCTCATCGTACACACGCCTTTGCTCATCCGTTATGGTGACCATCATCTCATCATGCCTAACCCGTAGGTTTTCGCGGTCATAGCTTTTTTCATGTCGAATAAGAGGATTACCACGTGTATCCATTGTGAGATCTTCTGGAAAAGGTATAGGAGAGAACTCTTTCAAAGTTCTCCCACTGGTACGTAAAAGTAGCTCTAGCTCGGAAAGAGCAAAATCTTTAATCTGATCTACATATAGTCTTAGACCTATGCAAATTTAGATATAAAGAAATAATATCAAAAACAATACGAATCGTAATACACAAAAGCCAGAAAAATATGTGTCTTACTCCGATTTCCGGTGATCTTCATTTGATTGTATAACATGTCATCGGATAGAATCTTCCAGGTAGCATCCCAAACTCTAGAAGGAATCGCTATGCTATTTGTAGTTAGCATGATTACAAATAACCTACGAATGTATCTCGCAGGAAGCCACAAACCCGATTCTTTATAGCGTCAATGTATTCTTTGTCATCATCTAATAAGCCATATGCATAGCAAGCTTCTTTGAAGGAAGAATATTGGTGTTCTTTAACTATTTTTATATCCTCAAAACTCATTGGACCTTTTAATATATTGAGGAGAAGCCTCAAATAATATGCCTCACCTACAGACATGGGTACGTACATGATCCTTCCAATAACGATACCTCTAGACCTTGGTTTCCATGTTCTAATTGGACAATCCCAAACAAACTTCGAAGGAATCTCGGCATAAGTTAGAAGCCTAGCATCTGCATACATCATATTACAATCCATCCAGGCAATAAACTTGGACCTTCCAACAGAAACACGATTTATTACTTCATCAGCAGGATCATCTTCATTGTATATAACCAATTGTTGATTATGCAAATGAAATGGGAGTTTCATTACAGATAATGCACGGTAGTGAATAGGAAAAGATAGAATCCTCCACGTAGATTCGCAACCCGATATATACATGTTTAAAAGATCGTGAATAAATAAGCCAATCGCAGTAAAACTACCTCATTAAACAACAACTTCTTTGCGAAATACATACCTACAACTAAATTTTTTTTAACTTCGTCGTCCTTATTATCAGTTGCTACCGTTGCCCGAACATAATTTGAACCTTTGTGAATATACTTGAAAAGATACTTGACTAAACGTGATTATATACACCACTCCACGTTGATATGAGTGCGATAACGAAGGGTGAGATCTCTATTATACGGGACAACGTGACCATTGTCACAGTTAAACCATCTCCTAGTAACAAATTTATTGTCATCCCGCCTCATGTATATAGGGTACCCTATATCATCAATTTTGGTGATTGGACTGAAGTGTGTTGGAAAATATTTTGTACACTTTCCTTCAGCCATACACACACTCTCCCTGTTAAGAGGGCCACACGGTCCGTGCATTATCACATCACCAACAATCTCGTATAAATATGGGTCGATGACTTTATCAGGAATCTCAGCACAAATTATCTTGTCAATGTCATCACCAGTGGGTAGCTTATAGTCTGGCCGCAAGAAAAGAACTATGTGAGCATGAGAAATGCCACTTTTCTGGAATTCGATTGTGTATATAGCTGCCACACAATAAAAATTACAAAAAAGCACGTTAAATTGTGCTTCCCAAATACACCAAACGAAAATTCATTTTTAGTTTAAAAGAACATACAAGCACTTACGACCCCCAACTCATCCTTTTTCGTCAAGTTATATATTAGATCATCCAGTTTCATCTTGAACACTCGACAACATATATCTGGTCTGTCATCCTGCTTCAAATTGTGTCTTTGTAGATGCCTAGTAATCTCAGGCCACTTTGGATTGCACATAAATGTTATAAATAGATCAGGAAAACCAAAGTGTTTGCACGTGGTCATCGCATCTAGATAATATTGCAACATATATCTTGTACCCCCAGTGTAAGAAGAAGGTATAAAAATCCTCATACCATGTTCGGAGAGATCAGTATCACCTTTATCAACTGTTTTCTTTATTTTATCAAAATTTTCAGAACGAAGTTTATTCTGATTCAGCGAAACGTAACGTAGTCTATTAATCTCGATCATCGTGAACGAATCCACTAAAACTGCTGATATAATCTCCCTGCCATTGGGATGATCGGTGATTCTCCCAACCTCTCTTGTATGCGAAAAGCAAATAACTCTCGCATAGAAATCTGCAACCTTTTCCTTCCACCAGTGTCTACAAATCCAATGTCAATACCAAGCCTAAAACAATCTTCAGCGTAAGGAAACAACAATGGATATTGTAAAGGCAAATAAGATGGATGTAATTGACTGATCCTTTTCAGATTTCTAATTCTACTCTCAATAATAATGTCGTGTGTATCCTTCCCGATATTAAAATCATCAGGTATCAAACCAGCAACCTTATCAGCGGTGGGGAGATTGTTAGTCCTCCCATCAGATTTCCTATCATACGACAAAAACAACCGTAGACCACTAGTATCACCGTTCGGACCAATCAAAATTCTCCAAAATAACCCAATCACCCTCAGCGAACAACGGAGTAAAGGTACGCCCAAACTCAATATTCATCGTGGCCTGAATCTTATTACCCTACCAATAAACACACATAAAAAAAATAATCGAACAAACACCCATGAAACTGATCAAAACAAACTCCGAACAAAAATAAATAGAATTTTACCTCCTTGTCAGACAATATGAGATCAAGAGATCCATCACAACTATTTAACTGCTTGTATTTCCAGAGTATTTTAATTCAGATATTTCAAACATGCTTAAGAGGAGCCAAATCAGAAACTTTATTAGCACACATCTTTGATGGTATACGATCAGAAGCCGAGAGCAGCATGAAACCTAAACTCAACCAATGAACTTAGTGTTGGACGAATAACAAAGAAGATATTATATACTGTGACTTACAGTAAAAACAAAGTTTTGTTTTTCTCCTTTTTCGACTCGATAAACATAGAAAAATACCGAATTTATCCATATATTTAACTTTACATTAAAAAAACCAACGATGCATAAAAAAGAAAAGATAGAGTTTCATGAACGTAAAAAAAAACTTATACTACCATAACCAATAACAATGATCCACTAATAGTGATTCCTTATCATCGCTCGTTACAAAAAGCAATCATAATATCACCAAAAACACTAAGTACTCAGACCAACAGAGGACGATATATATATTACCCGACTTTATTTTACCGTAACTATCATTCCGTAGATCATTATAAATAAACAAAGGAGCAACAATCTGTATATAATATTGCAAGCACCAAAAATAACTGTGTTATAAAAACTATATTAATTTTTTTAAGAAACCATATCCATAACGACTATTACATTTATAAAAAGAAAAAAAAAGCTATCCCTAAAACAACTAATGTCGAAATAATCGAATACCACTGCCCGAACACCAGATCAATGTCTATCCTTAATCACGTTGACGCCTGGACACATCTTCTTACGCGGAAGCCTGCGGAAACACGCCAAAACAAACAAATTATTGTTGAAGTTTCCATATGAATGATCCAAAGTCAAAACAATAAGAGACAAAGATCACTTACATCTCTGAAAAATCATCAACCTTGGGAATAGAAGGATTCAACTCAAACTGAGTAGGATGAGTAGATGAAATCGTTATCTTTCATGAATAAGAAACACAAACGAAATAAATTAGAATATAAAATATTGTGACCTTAAAAGAAAATAGATATTTTAAACAGAATCACCTGCAAAATAATCGATAATCGCCCACCTAAAAACACATACAACTACACCACGAACGCATTTCCTCCAAGACATGCAAAACTCTTTAGCCATAGATCCAGAGAGTTCACACCTCAAATCAATACCACTTTAACAAATATAAAACACACAAAAATCACCACCGAAAAATAAAAACAAACGCTAACAATAAAACCTTAAAAAATAAACATCAATACCATGAATCTCTCAAGCAAAAAGATACGATTGAATATTCACTCCATATTCCAGACTTTTCATCGGCGCCGCCAACACGGCCATACTGAGACATTGGGTTTTGTCCTGCGAACAAACCACCTCAAGATCCAGAACGTCTAAACTCAACAACATGACCTATTAGATCTAAAAATGAAAGGCATCAGCATAATCAAAACGTCACAAAACCAAAATAACGAAAAAGAAATTAACAAACACAAAACAAACCAACTAAATAATCATCGTCGTGCACACGATCCAAAATCCTCTGAAAGTCGAGAAAACAAAAAAAAATTGTTTTCACACTGTCACGAACACTAATCGACCGTAGACGACGGGAGGAATACTATCTTATAGAGATGCGAGGTACCTCGACAACAACCAACCTGATCGATTACAGCAAAACTACCAATATCATACCAACATCCCAAAACTAAACGCCCACCAAAAATATCACGTTGATCACCTCTAACAAAAGTCAGAATTTCCGAACCCTAAAAACAAATAACATACAATTAATAAAAATATAAATTAAAATACAAAATCAATAAAGCTAAAAATTAGAGTGACAATATAACAACATGTTCATCCGCCAATATGAACTCCAAAAAAAAATAGTTCAAAGCTGACATTTGCGACCACTTTTGTAAGACCTTACCAAACACACGACTTCCAACTTTCAAAAGCCTCAAATGAGAAACATCTCCCCCACGACGATCTACATCAACCGGAACCATATAGGACCAAGTACGAAGTCGACCATCGAGATGAGTTACTTTTTTTTTCAAACAAACATCTTCAGGATTGACATCGTGATCATTAACCAAATCTCCCTCACAATCCAAATTGTCTTCATCAGACGAAGAAGCATCATCTAAATCCTCTTCGCATTATTTATCCTCATCATCGCCAGATCAATCAACATCAAGATGCACATCTAAATCTTCATCAGGTCCCAAGTCCTCGTCATCATCACAATCATCCACAGAGACATCATCTGATCTATCATAATCATCATCCCCATCGGTAGAACCATCGCCAATCTCAATGGAATCCGATTCATCGCAGCTATCAGATTCATATTCCAAAGCATGACCTGGCTGAATATAATCAGCAAACCCATCGTCATCATCCGTTTCACGTCCAGACAATATTTCACTATCTTCCGAAACACTATCATCTGCAAAATTAAAATAATCATTATTACAGAAAACAAAAAAACCAAGACAGACACAAAAAAAATAAAAAATACATAAAAATATAAAATATAAATAAAAGAACTATAAAACCAAACACAAACAAAATTAACATGATAAACACACTGACATAGTTTCAATTATCGCATTGTACTGATGCAAACCGCAAGATTCAAGCCCCGATTCCCAAAGCAAACGACATGGATACCCTAAAACAAACAACCAATTAGTAAAAAAAATAAGGGAGAGAAAAGATAGTAAACAATAATAACATGATTCAATATAATCAGCAATCAGCAAACCCATCGTCATCATCTGTTTCACTATCTTCTGAAACACTACTATCTGCAAAATTAATAAAATCAATAATACATACAACATAGAAAACCAAGACAGACACAAAACAAATAACATCAAAAAATAGCGCAAAAAACAAAAAAATTTAAAAATCACCTTTGGGTTCTAAACAGCCGTTGCGTACAACCCAAACCTTGCCCTCAAAGTCCCAAAGAAAGGTGCTAGAAAAAGGTGGACTCGACTTTACAGGTCCAAAACCTAAACAACACTGGTTAAGAACTCATATCTTGAAGGTAGAATCCCGATCTACATCTTTAAAAAATAACAGAATAAATAAGAAACAGTATAAAATACAACTTAATAGAAACAACAACAAAAAAATGAATCACCTTCAGTCGCCGGAAACCTCTGACACACAACCCAAGACTCAAGCTCCGAATCTCAGACAAAACGATACGAAAACCCTAAAACAAAATACCAATCAGAAAAATCAAACAAAATAGAAAAGACAAACGTCTGAAACACAAACTTTTTTTATTAACAACGTCGATAAAAACGTATAGAGTCACGAAAGAACGTCTTAAACTATCAGTTTGAGTCTCGTCGGAGCCAAATAGAGGAGATCTGAGACTGCTAGCATCAAAACAAACTATAGCAAAAGACAACTTAGACAGACCTAACAAATTACGCAAACCTCCGATGAACTAAAAGAAAAAAATACCAAATAAAAAACGGTTTAACGTATAAAGAACACTACTAAAAAGGTACATGCTGATGATGTGCGGGGAAGCTCCCAACTAATCATAACGTTCAATTGATTAGAAAACGCGTATCTAGAAGAGCACATAGATGGATTAGCTTCGAAACAAACAAACATGCTAGAGAAAACCAAAACAGAAGACGTTAGCTATGAAAAATAATCGCATGAACCCTAAGATAATAGGAAAGAAAAAAGGGCACATGAAGAATGCGATAGTAGAAACCATATATTTATACGAAAACGATGTAGGGTTTAGGTGTTTTGCCATTTTTATTTTTTCCGATAATCATGAACACGATCGAATATTCATTTGTTATTATCATAAACACGTTTTTACATTTTTATAAACGCATTTTTACATTTTTATATATTATATATTTATATATAACACGATAAACATAGATTCGATTCTATCATTCCATTTCTCAAAGATTCAATTTATATTAAGAAAAGTTTCATTTCGGATAAAATCTGTTTTTACTTCAAATAATTAATTCAATAATGGGGTAACCAAAAACAAATCCTAAGAGAATTGAGGGATTTGAACATGTCACATGTGAGAAGAAAATCTAGAACTCGAACCAACACAACCACCATATATTTTTGGTAAAACAATCGACCGCTATGTATATATTATATTGTAGACCAACAAAACTGGTTTGGGCCGCTTCCTTTTGAGGTCCGATTCTGATCCATATATTTTTTTTTTAATCACGGAATTAATTACGAAATATTGCCTTATTTAATTATGGACTCACCAATCAGATTAGATTAATTTCACGAACCAATAAGATTATATGGTTTTTGTTAAACAATGACAGCAAAAAATGAACTTTGAACCTAAGCTCAAATCACTTCGCAAATAATATAATAGATATTACAAGCAACAAAGTGGTCTTATATACCAAATATATCTCTCTTAAAATATTGTAAAAATAATAATAAACATTTCAAACACATGTTATGACTATACTGAATCTATATTTTTCGACGAAAAAGGATATCATATTAACTTAGAAGTTGGGGTGTCAATTAGGGCCAAAGCCCGAGGGCCGGCCCGGCCCTGAAAAACAGCGGGCTCGGACCTAAAAATATAAGTCTGAAAGAAATCAGGTTTTTCGGGCTAGTGTGTTTTTCGGGTTAGCCCGAACGGGCTTGGGCTAGCCCGAAAAGGCTGGAACTTTACATTTTAATTAGTTAGAGATTTTATTTCAACATTTATCTTTCTAAAAATAATAATTTGACATATTTTCTGTACATTTTGTGATTCATGTACTATTATCATTCATCCATATTTACTTCATTTTTTTGAATAATTATCTATAGACTTTTAATGACATTTCTATATGATTTATACATGTCAAAACTTAATATTATTTTTTTATTTTTTTTATATGTACCTTTTGATGGTGATGAGGATTTAGAATACGATGAATGATATTCTAATCTAAACTCTACTACCTAGATTTGAAGTGTTTTGATTTTAGGTTTTATTTGGTAATACAATTTATTTGAATTTTATTTGTTTTTTTGTCAAAGTTTTGTCAAATTTTTGCTTTTAAATTTAATTAGATTTGATATAATACATTTTTATTTAGATTTTTTTTTATAAATATTTTTTTTAATTATTCATTTGAGAATTGTGAATTTTTTGTTTGTAAAAAAAACTCGAAAAAGCCCGAAAACCCGTAAAGCCATGTCCGGGCCAGACCGTGCTTTTGAATATAGGCCCGATTTTTTTTCGAACCGGACCGGGCAAAGCTCAAATATATGCGGAATTTACGGGTTTCGGGCCGGACCAGACCGGGCTAGCCCGATTGACATCCCAACTTAGAAGTAACATAATCATGAGACAAACATTGAGTTAACCAACGTGGATTATGTTACCGCGTCCACGCTATATTCGATTTCTTACATAAGTTACTCTATTTGTTAAAAAAGCTGGATAAACCAAACTGAAATCTATATTGAATATCCTTAGTTCCATTTCCACCTACAACTAGAGAAGAAAACATTTGGAGAGCTATGTTTTGTTTTAGTATGTGCTGGAACATTAAACATGCTATCCAGAAATAGAAATGTCAATGGGGATAGTCTGGTCCGGCCCGGTCCGAAACCCATAAAGCCTGCATATATTTGAGTCCAGCTCGGCCCGAAAAAAAATCGAGCCTATATTCCAAAGCTCGGTCCGGCCCGGACAGGGCTCTAGGATTTTTCAAGCTTTTTCGTTCTTTTATTTACAAACATAAAAATTCACAATTCTGAGATGAATAATTAAAACAAAATATTTATCAAAATAAATCTAAATTGAAATGTATTATATCAAATCCAATTAAATTTAAAAGCAAAAGTTTGACAAAAAAACAAATAAAATTCAAATAAATTGTATTACCAAATAAAACATAAAATCAAAACACTTCAAATCTAGGTAGTAGAGTTTATATTAGAATCTCTTTCATCGTCTTCTAAATCCTCACCACCATCAAGAGGTACAGATAAAAAAAAAGTAAAATAATATTAAGTTTTGACATGTATAAATTATATAGAAATGTCATTGAAAGTCTATAGATAATGATTTTAAAAATATGAAGTAAATATGGATGAATGATAATGGTACATGGATCACTAAATGTATAGAAAATATGTCAAATTATTATTTTTAGAAAGATAAATGTATAAATAAAATCTCTAACTAATTGAAATATAAAGTTTCGGGCTTTTCGGACTAGCCCGAGTTCGATCGGGCTAAGCCCGAAAACACACTAACCCGAATGGTCTTTAGCCCGAAAAACCCAATTTTTTTGAGCTTATATTTCTAGGCCCGAACCCGCTATTTTTCAGGGTCGGGTTGGGCCAGCCCTCGGACTTTGGCCTTAATTGACACCCCTATCCAGCCACATGTTACTTGTCTTATACCGTGATTGAAAATGGCATTGCAATTACACTTAAGCCATCCAAGTTGTTGATTTAATGATGTGAGGTCGGTTTTATCCCAATGGAGACTGTAAGTGCAAAACAATAACAATATTATATTAGGAAATCAAATCTACAGAAACTGATGATTACGCTATGATTTCAAGGAGATAAATCTAGCTAAGACGAAAATATGAAGGTGTTTTGTTAGAGGCTATAAATAGCAACGAAAATAGTGAACTAAAGCAGCAAATAACGTTCCCGCACCCTTAATTGTACAAAAGTAGAAGAACCACAATCAGTTTATAAAACGTAAACATATCTCGTTTCCCACATTTGTCATTGAAGTTGGGAAGTAATCAACCACCAGTAATAATATGATACAAAAACCAGAAAGGCCTCACATTTTCCGAAGGTTGTCCAACCTTGCCTGAAGGTCACTGTCTATTCCCCCGCTGTCCTCAGCTCCGGCTGCCTCAGCTTGAACCACCTTGTTCTTCCCCGCTGGTGCTGCGACCGCACCAGATGGAGCATTCACCAGCTGAAACAGCAATAAACACCACTATGCATCTTATAGGTGGAAATGGAACTAAGGATATTCAATATAGACTTCAGTTTGGTTTATCCAGCTTTTTTAACAAATAGAGTAACTTATGTAAGAAATCGAATATAACGTGGATGCGGTAACAGTTTTAGTTCTTAATCAGATATATCAGTTTGGGTTAAATTTCAGTTCAGATTCAGTTTTGGTTATTGGATATCTAAAAAGTATAGCATTTTAGTTTGAACTTATTCAGTCTCTAGATCGGGTTTTACTTATTCAGTCTCTAGATCGGGTTTTAGATATGGATTGGATGGGTTCAGGTTTATCTAGATTGATCATCCGTAAGTTGAATTAGTGAGAGTGGTAGCTAGGATTAATTTGTTATCTCTTGGTTGATATCAATTCCAATCTCGTCAAGGACTTGGCTTACAAGATCTTCAGTCTCTTCCTCTTCCTCATCTCCTTCCAAAGCATCATCAATAGCATCTCCCATCACCTCAGAGACCATCTCCATTTTCTCGTTTTGCCTCTCAAATTCTTGCATGATTTTCTGCAGAGATGGAAGGTTCATCTGCCTTTTCATTTGCCCCATTGCTTTAGTCACACCTTTCATTGCCTCACCCATTGCTTGTGTTGATTTCAGAGTCTGAAATAACAGAAATTTTATCTGTTTTTGGCCTTGTAAGAAATAAGTATAGAAACGACTATAGGCTCTACAACATTTTGGTATGATTGGAAATCATTCGACTAGAGCTTTCGAAATAACCAACCCAAGAAATAAAGCATACCTGGATCCTGAGAGATACACCTTGGAGTTGGGATTTAAGCTTGTAAAACTTCTCAATTTGGTGCCGCGTTCTGATAAGGTCCTTTGCCATCACTTTCACAGCTCCCTAAGAGAAAATACCCAACCAATATTCAAATTACCGAAGATGCTAAGCCTAAAGCATCAGCCAAACGAACACTGCATAGTTTCATTTACTCTTTCTAAACATACATCATTGTAATCTATTAGTTTGTACAGACTGCTTCTTGCGAAGGATTTCCCAAACTAGTCAACACAAGACTCCTACTTTAGCATCATTGCAAACATTTGGTGACACAGATATTACAGAGGGATACACCACAAACACAAACCAGATACCTATTAACAGAGAACGAGCAGTATAAAGTTGTGAAATTTGTTATCTAATCATTCGACCTCAACATATTGTGTGTTAAGTTGTAAATTCCACATGGTAATGAAAAAACCAAGATAGTCAACATAGCAAAACAAGTTATAAGAAACAGAAAAAACCATCTGGCCCTGCTTGGCAGTTTTTTTAATCTCAGCAATAAGTTTCTTCTCTTGTGTTTGAAGGCCTTGCCTCTCTCTCTATATCTCTGATAGACTTATCAAGCATCCTTTTGTTTTCCCGCAGAAGTTCTGAATCCAAACAAATTAAAAAACGATATATCTCATTGACATTCCACGAGCTTATACAAATTAAAAAACGATATATCTCATTGACCTTCAACGAGCTTATACATGATTCTTAATCTACATATCAACATAAACATTCTTAATTTAAAAACAAATTGGCTATTGACCCAATTTACGGAAAATTGATGATCCCATTGGATCCGAAGTCAAATAAATCCTAAACTAAAGATCAAACTGTTGCGATCATCAAACTGGAGAAATCGTTAGTTATGCAATCCCTTGTCAGTAAGTAAAATTCAGCAAACAAAACGAGTGCCACTGACGAAAAAAAGAGAGAAGGATAATAACCTGCAGGAGTTTTTCGCTTTCCGAAGATGGAATTCATGATTATTAGACCGAAACATAAACTTTGCAGAGGATTCGACGAAATTAAATACGAATTAGCAAAACCTTCGATGGGAGTAAAAAATTCTCAATTTGAAAAATAAGAGCGACGAAGATGGGGAAACGCATACACAAATCTCTATAATATTATTTAAAAACGCATTTTAAAAATAAAATTTGTTTTGTAAATTATTAGATGAAATGCCATTACAAATAACAAAAAAATAATTTAAATAAAAAATAGTATAATAGTTTTTTAAAATTATTGATTACAATATGAAAAATATATATCTCTATAATATTATTTTCTTAAATTTCAAAATAATTTTTTTTTAAATTACTCCGCGCTATAATTAGCGCGGGTTAAATCTTAGTAGATTATGTTTTGACAAGACTTACAGTGTATAGCACATTTCGGGTAAAAACACAAAATTGCCCTTAAACACACATTGTCCCATAGAAAGCGGTTTTGGTAAACCAGATTTGTGTAAAATCGGGCGAAGAAAAAAAAACACATTCATCGGTTAAAAAAAAAACCCTCAGGGACATTGTCCTCGGGGAATTACTTCCATCGAGTTTCATCCTCCGGCGTTTTATTTACCCCGCGATGGCGAGTTTCATCAGCGGTCTAATCGATTACCCCTTTCGGCGACTTTCATTTTCGATCGCACATCTTCGTGCGACGACAGTTTCTGTGACGTTTGGTATTCCCGCACGCGCCCTTGAGCTCCTGATAGTAGATGCAACTGGGAATGGCAGGTTCATGATTGTTGAACTTTACTCCCCATGTTTGTACTTCTCATTTTTTAGTTTGTTTGGGTGAGATTTTCGTTATGTGTCGTTTTGTAGGAATTGGAGATAATCTGGAAGAAGACCCGAGACTCCCCGGCAGGTTATTTGCCACCGACAGGTTCCCGACATGCTAAATATCTACTCCAAACCGGACACGCTCACGGGTGTCCGTGATGTGCTAAGGGATACTCCTAAGCTTGATCGAATTTTGATTTCAAGATTTGGTGGGCTTTTCGAGATTCCAGCTAATCGGGCACCTATATCTTGCAAACTCATCCAGGCTCTGTTGGCTGGACAACTGATAACGAAGCAGAAGTATGACTTGTGGATGGTTTTTGGTGGACAACCACTGAGATTTTCGCTTGCAGACTTTGAAAGAATAAATGGGTATGGATGGGCATCGTTGGATACTAATAGTCGAATGTGTCCTAATCGCTAACCATCAGACACACACCCCCACCCCTAGATACGTTAAGATGGTTGGCGATGTAGATGCGTTTCTGAATTTCCAATGGGGACGGGAGTCTTTCTTGAAGACAATTGGCTTGATGCGGCCGTTTAGAGTCGCTATAAACAAAAGAAACGAAGTTCCCGTTGCTACATTCTGAAGGAAGTTGCAGCAAAAATCGTTGAGGCTCACAGGCTTCCCTCTTGTCCTATAGTTGCTAGCTTTCAGGGCAATTACATGGCTTGTTGATCGACTTCACGATCCATCTGACAGACTTCGCATAGTAGACATAACTGATATACTCATATATTGCATGTTTTAGCATGCATTTCATTTATAGTTTTGTGTAGATTACATACATAATCATGGTCTTGTCTTGCATTTAGATCTCATTTAGAGATTAAGGCATTTGCACTAGGTCTAGTGTGTTCTTGCATGTTTTGGAGTATTTCCTAGGTAATTGGAGGCAATTGGGCGTATTTGGAGAGTTGGACCAAAGTGGAATACAAAGTTCATCCGAGACGCTGGAAAGATGTGTCTAGACAAAGGCCCTCCGGTCCGAATCAGCCTTGAAAACCTTCATGAATGTTGTACAGGAGTGCGTTAGCTGTCCATGGGAAGTTGAACCAGGAGATTTGGATGTGTGGTCTGATAGTTACCACGGTTTTACTAGAGTCATCTCTTCCTGGCCGATAAGACAACGTCTTGTACCGGCCCGGGACAACACCCTTCATGCATCCGGTGCTGGACACTAGCTCAGACAGGGACATTTCCGGCTGCATGCACCGATTGAAGTTGGCCCGGCATCAAGGTACATCACAAACGACGAAGATGCATGTACCGGCCCGACACCATATCACGCGCATACCCGGTGCCGAACGTTTCATCGGGCAGGGACATTACCGCCCCAGGATACAGCACCTGTACCGGCCCGGTGTCAGCACACAGGACACACCCATCCCGGCCAGGACACAGCCGCTACACCCAGCCGGTGCCAAACTTTCACCCGGACAGGAATTTTCCCCACCGTCCATCCCGGACAACATCTGACCGGTATCACCCACTCGACCATAATTTCTCATACCTGCCAAGAGTACCGGCCCAGCACCGACCGATGCCTAGACCATGACCCAAGATCCAACCGGGTCAAAACTCGGTTTGTTCCGGGTTGACCCGGTTTGCCCCCCTTTTCCTATAAATACTTTAAACCTAATTTTTGTGATCTAAGCTTTCTTTTCTCTAGAGTTGGGTTTTCTCCCAAACTCTTCTTATGATGATTTTGGATGGATCTTCATCATTCATGCCACTCTAGTGAAGGATTCTTCAACCTATTTTTATATTATGTTTATTTAATCCTTGTTCTTTATCTTTATGTCTCTTTTTCTCTTGTGTTCTTCCTTGTTCTCCATGTTTAGGCTTTAGACCCTTTTTTGTTGGATTTTGGATTTTGCTTGATTTTGATGATTTGGTGATTGATTGTTGATGCTTAGGACTAGATAAACATCTATTCTAATGTTAGGAAGGATCTTAATGCTAGGATTGAATTGAAAATCATTTGTAGAACTTAGACATTTCATGCACACAAGGTGTTCAATGAAATGTCTAGAACATTTATAAGCATGCTTTTCATATCTAAGTAATCGGTGGATGCTGACTTTATGATGAATTGTTGACTAAAATAGACTTGTGATAAATTATGAACTGTCTAGGTGATCGGTGGATGTTGACTTTAGATGATTCGTACAATAATTAGTGTCACGAAAGTGAACTAATCTACTTGAAAGTGTTCCATGTCATAAGAATAAATGTGAATTGAATGTTTAGGCATCATTAGTCAATTGTCTTGATGGTTAGATGAAGATGATTTAGGTTGATTCTTCTTAGGTCCTTCACTTAGTTTGATCTTAAAGCTAGTTTTGGATTGAGAGATCAAATCTAGAGCTTAAGCATTTCACGCCCGATAGGTGTTCGATGAAATGCTTGAACCAAACCATTTGTGAGCTTTTCATGCCTAGCCAATGAGAGTTGATGTCTAGGGTGATTAGTGAACAAAGTGGGATTAGAGATTAATGCTTGTTAATCATCTTATCACAAACGATGGTTTGTTCTTGATTTGGTGATTAACAAAGTGATTAGTGCCACGAGAGTGGATTAGTCATAATTGTGAATTCCATGTTCTAGGATAGTGTTTAATGAAATCATTGTCATCATTATTTGATTGTTAATCATTCATTTGATAGTTCATTCCATGATCCAACACTTATATTTTTGTTTTCTTTCTTGTATTTGTTTCTTTTCCCATAAACATAAAAAACCAAAAGATTTGCTATAGATTATGAAGATTCATGTATTCTTGGTGCATTAATCTTAACCTATTTGGTTCGATCCTCAAATACTACAATGATATGAGTAGGTTTGAGTAATTGATATGAACTTAACACAAAATCTATCTATCAATTTGGCGCCGTTGCCGGGGAGGTTTAGCATTGATCATTAGGATTTTGATTCTTCTTAAGACTAGAGCTTTTTATTTTATTTTGTTGCTAATCTTTTCACATTTCTTTTGATTTTCATGAAGGGAGTGACAATGAGGAAGCAACCGTCAAGCTAGTGACGTTAAACACGCTCTTGGGAGATACCCCAAGCCTATCATTGTACATATTTTTTTTTTTGTCTTTTTATGTTTTCTTGTTCTTTTTGATGGGTTTGCTTGGTGTGAATAGGTTCTTGATGGTCTAATGGTTGTGAAATTAAGGACAAAGGTGTGAAGGATTGAGGTGATCACTCTCGTTCCCTCCATTCATTTCCAAGGTAATACTCCAAACTTTGTAGATAGCATTTAGAATCATATCTTTTTTCTTTCTTTCATGAATTGTCTAGCTCTCTCTTAAGCTTCTATTACACAAGGGACTGTGTAATTTAAGTTTGGGGGAGGGTTTTTGTGTTATCTAACTTTGTTTTTGGTGATCTTATTTTGCCTTTTGCATCTTGATTCTCATGCATATCATGCATTTTCAATAAATTTGAATTTTTTTGAATAATGTGCATTCCATATAGGATTGAGTCTAGATGCATAACATTTTAGGTAGCTTTGCATGAAAATTAGGAGCAGTGATAGAATTATCCTTGTAAGTATCATTTTTAGAGCTTAATTCAATGTACTCATTGCTTGTTGTTTGATGCTTTTGATCTCGTGTTGAAATCAAGGATGAACCATTTCGATCTTGCATTTCATTACTAGGGTCTTAGCTAAAGCAAGTCTTGATTTGAATAATTGGTTCTTAATGCTAGATTTGATAAGATAAACCAAAGTTTAGAACTACACCTAGATTAGGTAGCTCTAGTTGGCGTGACAAACCAATCTAGAGCTACACCTTAGGATTTTTGGTCTCATCCCATGCATTAAGAAGAGATTCGAGTAAACGTTGTTAGTGCTAGATTAGATTTATCGATTCGAGTCTCGAACTTAGGCATTTCACTCCTAACCCGAGTTTAAATGAATTGCTTGAACAAAACCTTTTGTGAGCTTTTTTGCCTAGCCAACGAGAGTTGATGTCTAGGGTGATTAGTGAACTAAGTCAGATTAGATATTAATGCTTGTTAATCATCTTATCACAAACGATGGTTTGTTCTTGATTTGGTGATTAACAAAGTGATTAGTGCCACGATGGTGGATATCATAACTTTGAATTCCATGTTCTATGATAGTGATTAATGCTTCCAAATAATTCATTGTTTGATTGTTAATCATTCATTTGATATTTCATTCCATGATCCAACACCTCTATCTTTGTTTTTTTTCTTGCATTTGTTTCCTTTCCCATAAACATAAAACCCAAAAACATTTGCTCTAGCTTAGGAAGATTCATGTATTCCTAGTGCTTTAATCTTAACCTCTGTGGTTCGATATCTCAAATATTACAATGACATGAGTGGGATTTGAATAATTGATTAGTAAAAATCCTACTATTATTCATAGTAACCCCGCTCGTAGTAGCAATCTCGCTCCAGAAGCGAGTTCATGTTTCAAAACCTGAAACGAAGAAAAACGAAACCAATAATTAAATAGAAAAAGTTTGTTCTAGAGTCGTTCTACTAACCTTTAAGGTGCGATAGAAACTGTAGCGATCTCTCCCCGGCAACGACGCCAAAAACTTGATGCGAATCAGATTCGTCTCCGAAACTTGAGGTCTTAAATTTATAAACCTTAAAGCCTGTAAGTGCACAGATGTGCGTTGTAGTACTTGAGGTATCGATCCACAGAGAGATGTCCTATGAGACCTTAGACATTGTATAGTAAATAAACCTAGAACGAATATATTTTTATAGGATTTTTGTAACTAGAATTGTAAAGAACGAAAAACGGAAAATTTATACTAAACTATTTATAAGGAAATCAATGGCTACTTTAATCTAGGGGAATCTAATTTCTATTCTAACACTAAGAGACTCTAAACCTAATCCTAAGAAATTCTAAAACTAACCTAATACCTAAGAAAATCGACTACTAACCTAAGCCCAATATAATCGATAACTAAACTACTTCTACGGACTCTATTGCTAAACTACACTACTAGATACGATTGTAACTATTCTAAAATGTTGCTGGATCGAGAGAAATATCTCGGGGTATGCTCGATTTAAACACCTAGCTCATTAGTAACTGGTGTTTCTAGATTATAACTCCATGAACAAGAAAAAATAATGACGTAGTCTACTCCCATATAACCTACGTCCTACAATCTATTCACTCGACCAATAGCTTTCGTCTCTGGCCGCGCGTAAGATTATGATTTGCTAGTTGGTCCATAGGTTCACGGTACTCCGTATGTATACTTTCAAAATCTTACGACGCGCACGCCTTGTGGATGCACATTGCTGGTGATTAGATGCAACACTTTCGTGGTTCTAAACTCCCCTTATCAGCCTCTAGTTCATGACACTAGATTCATGCATTAACAACATTCCACAAGAAAGAGATCTAGAAATCGGCTAGGGTTTATCGAGTGAAATTGTTATCGAACATATAATTCCCCTCGATAATCCTTTAAACCCAACAATATAAACTACTCACACATACTGGAAAAAACATGATTAAATTAAACATGAGATTGGTGAAAGAGGCCTCACGAGTTCGAGAACTAAGCTTGGTGAGAAACCTCCTCACCAATCCCGAAAATCTCAATGCAAGAGTACAAGAATGAAAGCAAAACTAGTGTGTAGAAGGTCCTCCACAAAATTTCTGTATAAAACAAGTATTTATAGGTCTTCAACATGCTAGGGTCGTTTTGGCCTCGGGTTAAGAAACAAATCATCTTGGGCAGAATTGGTCTTGGCCACGGGTACGTAGCTCCTGGCCGCGGCGAAATGGACCCTGGTCGTGGGTGGAATGGCTCCAGGGGCGGCGAACTGATGCTTGGCTGTGGCTGGGAGTCCTCTAGGCGCGGTGAACTGCTTCTTCAGGGCAGCTTCATTTGTCTTTAGTGATTCAGGTATAATTAAGGATCCAACCGTTAGATTATCTCCACTCCACTTGCATTTTAAAGCTGGTTGTCTCTACTTTGTTGTATCCAAATTTGTGGATGATCGGACGGTGAAAAGGTCTTCATAAGCTACAAGACTTCTAGATGGTCCAAATTTATCCAAAAACGTACTTTTGCTCCGAAATGAACTCTTTAATCCTGAGTTACCTGAAAAGAGTTTTAAAACCACAAACATGCGAAACCGGTAATAAAAGCATAGAAAACCAAGTGGAATACTTATTAAAGTGTTCTAAAATATATAGCAAAACGGGTAAAAATACGGTGTTATGATTGGGCACCGATGGGTCTTGGGTAGGTGCAGCCGGTCGGTATTGTCCCTGCCCACACACCGGGCGGTCATGGGCCTGTGCTGGAAGCTGACGGAATGGGCACTTCTTCAACACCACACGGTCGTGGTCCGGTGTGATGGGAATGTGTGGGCAGTCCGAGCCAACTCTTGCTTCTAGCCATCTTCTCATGATCCCAATCCAAGTGCAAGCTTTTCCAAGGTCTCCAAAACTCTCCAAAGCACCTAAATACAATACAAAACATGCAAGACTCTCTAGGACATAGTATGAACTTATCTAAACTCTAAATGAGAACAAAACACCAAAGAAATGCTATAAGACCATATGCAAAAGAGACAAAACCTAAGCTAAATGAATGCTTAAAAGAGGTAAAATATAAGAATATCAACTCCCCCAAACTTATTCTTTTGCTTGTCCTCAAGCAAAAAAACAAGACCAAGAAGAGAGAGAGGTTTGAAGGTGGGAGCTCAAATCCACAAGTATTATTAAAAGAACTCAAAGCCCAATATTGTCCAAGTTGTTAGCTCTAAGATGCGACCAACCAAGTCTACTAAAAAAGAGCTAGCCATATCCATCCCTACATGAATCAAGCCCAAGTCTCAACCTACACAAGCATTTCTATCCTCCAATCCTTTGACATTCATTTAATTGTTTCAAGTGAATCATGTTCATGCAAGACAAGTGAATTCATTTGGCTATGGTAAAGGTCTTGAGATTAAGATGATCTCAAATGTATGTGGTTACTCCAATGCAAGGGATCTCTCTATGAATGAGCAAGCTTTAGCAAAATGGTAAGAGTAAAAGGCAACATATGCATACAAGGATAAATTTACATCTACCCAATACCTAAGATGTCTCTAACCCTAGCATTTCTAAACCTTGAAGCCACAAACCTAAGTTACCCTTTTCACAAGGCCTTTTGCCTTCATGTCCCACACGCTTTTCTTCTTCTTCCACTTCATCTTTTCTCACTTGGGGAATTTCTTCTTGTTCATTGAACTTTGTGGCTTGGTTCTTTTCTTTGTCGTTTCCTTAGCTCTTCTTTTCTTTCCTTTCCTTTGCCTTGCCTCATTTCTCATCAGTTGATACATTGGCCAGTTTTTGGCACTCTTTTGTTTTTTTGTTTTTTTTTCATTGAACTCTTTGAGGCTAAATCTAATGCTAGGAGCTAATCTTATAAATTTGCACCAACCACTTCACAATATTGCATTCTCCTTTTGCCTTTTTCCCATCTTCCTTTTCGTTCACCTTCCTTTTCTACCACAATCTCATTGATCAAACACTTTCATTCATACCAAACCCCAAAATTTCCCTTCCTAGTTAGCCTAGCCTAGTCTAGCCCTTTATGTTGGGCTAGATCTACATGCAAACCTATCTTTGTGACCCTAAATTCAACACGATTTGCCAAGATTACTCCAAAAATTAGACCTTACATTCGCACATTAAAGATTTGGCTTGAAAAGAGGGTAAGTTAAGGGTATGGTTAACCGTTCAAATGATGGGAATCGGCTATTTCAGCTAACAAGAGGCTGGTGAAGTGGATAAGAAAGCCGAAATATGTATGTGGTATCCATGAATTCACTACGAGATGCATAAACATGATAATTAAAATGTCAAGATTATGGTTCTCACTTAAATAGAATTGGACTCAATTCACAACTTGCTTTAGCTAAACCATGAGTAATGAAACACGAGATCAAAATATGGTTCATCCTTGATTTCAAACTCAATCAAAAGCATCAAACAACTAGCAACGAGGGCATAGGACCAAACTCTTAAAATGACACTCCACAAGGAAAATACATCATTGCTCCCAATGCATATGAATGCAATACCTATGTGCAAACTAGACTCGATCTTAACCATGAAATGTAACTAGATGATTTCTTTTTGTATTTCAAAATTTCAAAATTCTTTGTTTTTTGTGTTTTTCTATGCCATATATGAATGCATGACACTCAAGATGCAAAATTCAAAATAAGAACATAAGAAACAAGATTAGATAACACACAAACCCTCCCCAAACTTAAATTACATTGTCCTTTGTGTAATAAAAGCTTAGGAGAGAGCTAAACAATGCATGGGAGAAAGAAAAATATATGATTCTAACTGCTATTTACAAAGTTTTAGAGTGGTACCTTAGAAGCTTTGAGATGGGGAAGAGGACCCCATGAAGTAAGACGGATTGCTCGAGCAAGGAGATAGAGACCTCATGGTCTTCCTCTTGGCCATTATCACTTCATGAGCCAATGAATGGTGTGGTTCCCCATGAAGTACCATCTCTCCTCCATGTGGTGTGGAGCTCTCGCCGACCTCTTCTTGGTCCATTTCCTTCGTCTTTGCTTGGTCGTGGGATGAGCTAGCCTTTCCATCCTTTGCCTTGAGCTCCTTGATCGTCTTCTTCAAGCTCTTTACCGTTTTCACCAATTTCCTCATGGTCTTGTCTTGCCACTTGCACCACCTTTGAAGGAGCCTTATTTGATGGTGAGCATGTCGAGTGGCAATGTCTGGCATTTCCCCATCATAAGGATCAAAGCTATACCTTTCACTTCCATATTTGGGGTCGGTAGAAAACGGTCTTTCATCCTCATCATCGAGGTTGTTGGATGTCTCGGCATTTCCCTTTGGTGCTTGCTTTGCTTTCCTCTTTGACAAGCGTATGATCTCAAGTGGTGGATCTGTGGCCGGGTTGTAGAAGTGGTCATTGGTGGGGTCGAATTCAATTTCTTTTCTCCCTTGAACCATGGTGAAAGGAACATTGGGCAACATAAGCTTCACTGTGTTAGACTCGGTGAGTTTGAGGTTGTAGGCATATGTGTTGCCTATCTTGCCTTCAAAAAATCTGGTTCTTGAGAGGTAAGCTTCATCCATAAGCTCTATTTCTTTAGCATTTTCAACCAATTCAACTCCCTTGGCCTTAAGAATCGAAGTAACCAAACCACCCATCTACAATTGAGGCTCCTTCATCTTTGTTGTGTATGCCCAATTCCTATAGCGGCTAGACTCGGGTTTGCGTCATCTCCAATGAACAGCCTTCCATCCCTAGATGTGTTTAGAAATGGCCTTATCCCTAGAGCAATCAACTACATCTCATCTTCCGCTATGGTTCCGAACTCTTTCTTGGCAAAGAGTGTGTGAGCAAGAGTCTTGTGGACATAGCATAGGGCGGGATGGCGAATGCTAGAGCTCTTGATATTCCCGGGTTTGTAAGCTTTGTCGGCAATAATGTTCCAGAAGTAGGGAAGGTCGTTTGGTGCATTGTACCCTCTTCCTTGAACCCAAACACTTGACTTAGCTCATGGAAAATCATCTTGGAAGCTTCTCGCCCAATCTTGAACTCAATATATCCATGTCCATCTCCAATGTCGGTAGCCTTATCATAGTGGTGATAGAAGACTGCCTCCAAAGACGCTAAAAATTGGCAAGTTTGCTCCTTGTGAGATGTGTTTACCAAGTCAAAGACATTCCTAAATCCCATGTTGTTGAAGATTGTTTTCATATCTTCATAGATCCCCATCTTCTCTAGTATGGCTTTGTCCAGAAATTTTGTCTCCATGAACTCCACCGCCTTGAGCTTCTTAAGGTAATCATTCTAAGTAGGATCTCTTTGTTTTGGCTTGGGACCTCTCTTCTTTTTCACTTACACCACGTTTCTCTCATCTTCCTCCTCTTCATTCTCTCTCGCCACTCTCTTATTTTTTCTTGGCCTTTAGAGCATGGCCCTGAAGCCAATTCCCTCCTCGTTGATTGACTTTGAGGCTCTGATAACATCGTATTTTTACCCGTTTTGCTATATATTTTAGAACACTTTAATAAGTGTTCCACTTTGATTTCTATGCTTTTATTATGCGTTTTGCATGTTTGCGATTTTTAGACTCTTTTCAGGTAGCTCGGGATAAAAATGTGCATTTCAGAGCAAAAGTACGTTTTTGGATAAACTTAGACTGTCAAGAAGTCTTGCAATCACAAAAGACCTTTTGACCGTCTGATCATCACCAAGACAACCATATTTTAAATGCAATTGGATTGGGGACACTCCAATGGTTGGATCCTAAAATATATGCGAAGCACTGAAGCCCGATGAAGCTGCCCGAAGAAGCAGCCACCGCAGGTTAAGAAGCCGGAGCCGCGGCCAAGCACCATTCCGCCGCCCATGGAACCACTCCACCAGCGGCCAGAAGCCAGTTCGCCGTGGCCAGAGAAGACAGAGCCGCGGCCAAGCCTATTTTTACCCGAAACGATCCGTTTCTTCACCCGAGGCCAAAAGCGTATTTTTTCGTCAAACTCTAAAACGACCTAAGCTTCTTGAAGCCCTATAAATACTTGTTTTAGACAACAATTTCGACATCCCCAAACCCTAGACACATTCTACACATTGTTTTGCTTTTATTCTTGTACTCCCGCTTCGAGATTTTAGGGATTGGTGAGGAGGTTTCTCACCAAGGTTAGTTCTTGTTCGTGAGGCTTCTTCACCAATCTTATTCTTAATTTAATTATGTCTTTTTCCAGTATGTGCGAGTAGTTTAGATTGTTGGGTTTAAAGGACTATCGAGAGAAATTCTATGTTCAATAAGGATTTCACTCGGTAGACCCTAGCCGATTTCTAGAGCTCTTCTTGTGGAAAGTTGTTAATGCATGAATCTAGTGTCACAAACTAGAGGCTGATAGGGGGAGTTTAGAACCACAGAAGTGTTGCATCTAATCACCAGCAAAGTTCATCCACAAGGTGTGCGCGTCGTAAGATTTCAGAAGTATACTTATAGAGTGTTGTGAACTTATGGACCCACTAGCGTATCACAATCTTACGCGCGGCCAGAGACGGAAGCTACTGGTAGAGTGAATAGATTGTAGGGCGTATGATATACAGAAGTAGACTACGTCATTATTCTGTCCTGTTTGTGGAGTTATAATCTAGAAACACCGATTACTAATGAGCTAGGGGCCGTTTGATTGAATCGAGCATACCTAGAGATATTCCTCTCGACCCATAAATGTTTTAGAATAAGTTACAACTGTCTTTAGTAGTGTAGGTTAGCGATAGAGTTCGTAGAAGTAGTTTAGTCATCGATTTCATTAGGTCAATGTTAGTAGTCAATTCTCTTCGGTATTTGGTTAGTCTTAGAATTTCTTAGGATATGTTTAGTTTCTCTTAGCATTAGTTTAGTAGTTAAAATTCACTTAGCTTAAGTAGTGGTCGATTTTCTTAAATTAGATTAGTAGATGTTTTTCGTTTTTCGTTCTTTACAATTCTAATTACAAAAACCCTAAACAAATATATTCGTTCTAGGTTTATTTACTATAAAGTGTCTAAGGTCTCATAGAACAGCACCCTCTCCCTGTGGATCGATACCTCAAGTACTACAAGGCACATCTGTGCACTTGCAGGCTTTAAGGTTTACAAATTTAAAACCTGAAGTTTTGGAGATGAATCCGATACGCAACAAGTTTTTGGCGAATTTGCCGGGGAGAAATCGCTACAGCTTCTATCACACCTTAGAGGTTAGTAAAACGACTCTAGAACAAACTTTTGCTATTTGATTTTTGGTTTTGTTTTTCTTCGTTTCAGACTTTGAAACATGAACTCGCCTCAGTAGCGAGATTGCTAGTACGAGCGGGGTTACTATGACCCATCTTGCGCTCACCACTGTCACGACTCACATGTTCTGTGTGACTCGTTCTACATGGATTGGAAACCGGCACCGACCAACTAATCTCAAGGAAACCACGAGCCTCCTTACCACCGAGACGGGCCTTTTGCATCTCCCGTTGTCAACTCTAGACAACAAGCATACCGTCTTCCTCACCAAATCTTGAACCAGCACGATAAAAGCTTGGAATTCAGCACTCGTTTGAAGCGAATAGAAGACGCCATCAACAAAACCATCGAGTCCCAAGCCAAGTTCGGAGCCACTTTAAATGAGAGAATAGATTCCATCTCTGTCAAATTCAACAAGAAGTTCGATGACCTTACTGCCCACGTCAAAATCCTTGAAGAACAGACCCTTAAGGACGCTACAACACTAAACGAGAGGATGTAACTCGTTGAAGAGGAACAAGGAAGACAAAAGTTCGATATCCGAAAAACCAATGATGGGGTACGTACTTTGAACTACAAACTTGATGATTTCGATAACTCCGTCAATGATAACAGTAACACCACCTACAACTACACCCTCGAGCTGTGGAAAGGAGTAGGAGAAGTTAAGGACAAAACGAGAGAGCTCGATCTTACACTAGACCGACTCATTTATGCCATTGACGAAGTAGAAGAGAAAGTGGAGAAACTATCTAAAGATCATGAGGAGTATGATACAACATTTGATCTAGAGGAGAAGCCAAATGACTCCCAAGAACAAGAAAATACCGAAGGAGATGAAGAAGACGACGAACCGAACAAGTCCCCACGAATTTCTCTTACCACTGGCGCGGGCCTCCCACCCGCGGCCAGCCCCTCCTCTGCCGCGTCTCCATCAACCGGACCCAAGGCCATGCCTCCTTCCGCCGCGCCTCCACTCGTCAGACCCGTGGCCAGCCTCTGCTCGTCTTCCCTTGAACCTTTTGAGTCCCGAGCACTCCCCTTTGAGCAAGCTGCACTCTCCATTGACACTCAAACCTCAGATGAGCCTTCAAGCGACCTGGAACCAGATTTATATGCACCTTGAAAGGTGATTCAAGCTCATGAAGAAGCTCATGAAGATGCTTCATCCTCTTCATCAACAACACTTCAAAGGAGTTCACCAAGGAGGATCTACATGCCCTATATGCCTTACTCAGCCTTTGAACCATCAACTCCACCAAGTACAATACCGGAAGAGCCAAGGACATAATGCATCACCCGAGAGAGATTGATCGAGTTTAATAGATTTGTGAAATCAATCCCGATGCACACCTCCTTCGAAGAAGTTTGGGAAAAATGACCTACGTACGCTTTCTTCCGCTACAGCAATGAAAGCAGGGAAGACAATCACGCCTATTTCATGGGAGCAAGACGCTCAACAACACCCTATGCCGCTTCCCGTGCTATCCAAATCTATCGTCCCGAGAGGTCCCGAGAGTACCCGAATAAGATAAGCCGAGAGAAGTTAGAGGAATTCAACAACGTGGTTCATAATCTACCTAGAGGTACTACTTTTGCTAGAGCTTACATGGATCATATGATTGGTCATTTATTTTGTGAAAGCAAGGAGTCCATACCGGAGATAGAAGATCTTTTTGACAATGCCATGAACGGAAAACACCTTAGGATTCTTCACAAAATCTAAGAACAAGGTTAGTTCCTCATCACTTGTACCATCGGTGGAGTTGAATTTAAGAACATTCTTTGTGATTTCGGAGCTTTCTTGAGCATCATGTCAAAATCAACCGCAAAGCGCATTGGTATTAAGCACATACACCATACCCGGACAAAAATCAGCATGGCCGACGAGACTTGTACTACACCAGAAGGGATTGCCCGAGACATGCCAATAAAAATCGGAGATTGCATAGCCCCCGTCGATTTTTACATCGTCCAAACAACAAAGAAAGATGCAACACCGATAATTATAGGATGGCCGTTCTTATCAACCGTTGGAGCTATGCATCATGGATTGGCCAAATCGACGTGTTTCATTCGCTAACATCGACAAAGACGTGTTCTACATTGCCATAACACTCAAAAAAGGAGAAGAAAGACGTTCTAGCACAATGGATCCCGAACTAGATCCCGATCCCGACCCACGAACAAGCGATGATTCACATAACGAAGAAACCAAAAGAATATCAAAGAAGACTTGTCATAAGACGCTGTCATTCTACGACTAAGCTCACCTCAATACCAATGTTGAGCTAAATGACTTTAAACAAAAGCGCTCAATGGGAGGCAACCCATTTTAGGTACGTTTTTACTTCTAGTTTTTTCTTTCTTTTTTCTACTAACCTTTTCTTTTCTTAGTTTTCAGTTTTCTAAAAAACGAAAAAACCCAAAAAAAATAATCAAAAACCGAAAAGACAAAAATATGGAGACACAGTTCGAAGCTGCTCGGTCCAGCCCGAACCACAAGGACAAAATTAACCGCAAAAGAAGCTCGACCACGGCTGCACAAGCCAGACCCGCGGCGAGCTAGCCCTTGGCCGCGATCGCGATCAACAGACCCTCGGCCAGCTTGCAATTGGCTGCGGCTGCAAGCCTTTTGACCCACGGCCAGCCCCCTGACGATCCCGAACGATTTATTTTGTTCCTCAATCGATTCAAAACCCATTCCTAATCACCCCCACATCCATTTCTGATGTGCTCAAATTAATACCCTAAAAGTACTAAAGCAGTAGTTGTAGTAAAGTAGGGGTCGAACAAAAGAACTCAAGAAATCACACAATAGATCAGATAGATTCACATTAAGCTAAACCAAAAGATGTAACTGAAAGCAATACGTAAATTAAACAAGTTGTAATTCGATTGGGAGTATATTGGCCTAGGGTATTTCTCAGGAAATCAATGAATGCAGGTAACCAATCAGTCAGGATTCAGATTTAGCGCGGTTCTTGAACTCAAATCACTAAACTATAATTAACCAACTGTCGTTGCGAGAATTATCTAAATCTAAACTTCAGATTCCCAAATCTCTTTGCAAATTCCTAAGAATAAATCAGCCTTAATAACGAGTTTGATATGTTCACAAATCAACTAAACCAAATCTCTTTGCGATTAATTAATTTGCTCACCCTAAGTTCTATCATGTAATTAATCGCACTTTCGTGCCTAATCAATTATCCTAAGATCTAAGTTCCAGATTCGTCAACCTAGAATTAGCTTTGAGAATAACCTATGGTGAAGAACTAATTCAGATGGTGAATCCTAACTAATCAATTACCAGCAATCAGAGAAAACCCTATGAGAAAACCCTAAACCTAAAGTGGATCTACTCAGATATGGAAATTGAAACAATATACATGACTGAATAAATACTCAAATAAATAAGAAAGAGTAACAAGAGGGTTCGAAATCTTCTCTCGGACGAACAGAGTTTCAGACTTGTCTCCCTTCCAAACTGGACTGTCTTCACGAAAACTGGCATAACTTTTGATCGCACCGTTGATATGGCCTCAAACCACTTCCATATGAAAGCTAATCCATTGATCTGCCGTTTGTCCAAATTTGAGCTCAATCCAACGGTGGAAAGTTCTTCAACGAATGCCAAACGTCTGACGTCTCTGCATGACTCTGCATCTTCATATGCTCCAAAATGCTCCAGAATGCTTCAATATCTTCAATTAAGCTCCAAACGTACCTAAACCTGTAAAAGACTCGAAAAGACTCCATAATACTAGAAAGACTCCATAAATAGGACATATATCATGGTCTAAAAGGGATAAAAACCATGATATATCAACTCCCCCAGACTTAGCCTTTACTTGCCCTCAAGCAAATAGAAGACAAAACCAGAGAAAGAGGTTTGAAAACATCGAGACTCACATGTTCATGAAACATTGCAATGACCCTTTTTCCAAGCACTCAAATGTCACCTAGCCAGTTCCAAAACCAACCACCATGTACTTCTCCTCAAACATTCGCAGCTTTCCAGACTACACACATTATTTCACAGCATTACTCAATAAAGCCCTCATCGCCAGTTTCATTGCTGTGATTAATACAAAGAACCTTCTAGATTATTTCCTATACAATATCATGACAAGGAACCATCCAATTTCACAATTTCTGGTATTGTTTTCTCTCCCTTAGACTTATTTCTTATTATACTCTCTCATATGCTTATTAAGGTTCGAGACGCGAGTATTGATGGTGTTTGCCACCGAATCCCCGGTTCTTCCCTTAAAAAGTAATCAAAGGTGTAAGCGAATAATGGTATCACATGAAATTTTCCTAACCTCGTTTCCACCTTTGTGTGATCATTCCCTCTGAAGTAGAATAATGGGATCGCTGAAAATTTTCCTAACCCTCTACTCAGAAGAAAATTATTTCATCTTTTAATGCATCTTATTTATTAACTTGTAACAGGGAGAGAAATACCATTACTTTAAACACATGGGTTCCTTTGTCAGATACGAATGTGGAATCAAGCTCTATGGATATCAATCACATCAATGAAGTGCAAAAATTTGGCTCAGGCTTTAAAGAACTTTGCTGGAAACATGAGTGTCTTCTAGTTAACCGGTCAGCCTTTGGATTTTTCATTAGTCGATCTGTAACTGATTATGTAACACTGGTCACTTAGAAGCAAGGTCATATCAATAGAGTCAAGAAAAATATCACAGTCTCCAACAGATTTTGACTTAATAAAACAACGAATGACTCAAAAACGACTGACTCTAAGAAAAACAAAAACAATGTCAGCGACTACCTCCCCCAGACTTAAACAACACTGTCCCCAATGTTACCTAGCCTAGAGTTAGTAAAAGAAATCAAATGGACGAAGTTGGAATTATGGAAAAAGAAAAATCTACCGTGATGGAACGGGGAGTGTCGACCGACACACAGCCTGGTATCGCGCGATACCAGGCTTAGGTCGACACAGAAACTTCTTCTCATCATCATTGATGCATGTGGTGTCGATCGATACCAGGTGGTATCGGTCGATACCGATCCTCTGTAACTGATTCACAAAAAACACAAGACACAAAACATAAAACCAAAACCAAAAACAAAAACAAATGACTTATATACAGACTTACCAGTGGGTTGCCTCCCACCAATCGCTTGTTTTAAGTCAGTAGCTTGACTCGGGCTCAGGTGATCAGTTAGGAGAAGATTGAGAACTTACTCCCAGGCAAGTTCTACAACTAGACACTTCCAGCTTCAGAGTTCTGCTCAACATGCTCTCCACAACCTCCTTTCCTTTCTCTTTCAGCTCCGAAGTAATAATGACTATAGCCTTAGAGAATGGTTTTGAGGTTCCTGTGCACTTCACCTTGTATTCAATCGAATTCCCATCACACTTCTGAGGGATTAAAGTCATAGAAGCAGCACCCTTCACTCCTTTGCTCTTCACCTTCTTCTTTGCCTTAGATGTTTTGACGTCTTTCTTGGTGATGATAGAAGGACTATCTAGAAGGTCTAAGACAGCTGGCTCGTCATGAGGCTCTTCCAAAAGATCAATTACCAACGTCTCTCCTGTAACAATGGTGATGCAAGAGATATGTGTGGGAGTTCCTCTAGTATGAATGGCTTTGTAGTACACCTCCTTATCAATGTACGAGAACGAGATTCTCTTGCTTGGTGTATCTATAATGGCACCAACCGTAGCCATGAACGGTCTTCCAAGAATCAACTGCGTACTAGATCTTGCACTCATTTCCACAACCTGAAAATCAGTAGGAACCAGGCAATCTCCTACGTTAACCAGCAAATAAGGGATTGTAACATATGGAAGTGAGGTGGAACAGTTCGCGAATGTGATAGATGTCTTGGGAGATCGAATATCAGCTCCTAATCTCTCTGCAATTGCCCTTGACATGACATTGACGCTAGCCCCTGAGTCAACGAGAGACTCTTTGAATTCAACTCCAGAGATAGAGCATGGAACTGAGAATATTCTTGGGTCTTCCCTCTTAGTCAGCTGCTTCAGTGGATGTGGTGTACTTTTGGCCTTGATGAAGAGTGTCTTAATCTCTTTTTCAGTTTCTCTGCAATTTTGGAAGTAACACTCCAAAGGTGGTTTTCAAAAGCTTTTTCAAAAGATATAGTGTGGGGAATCCTCCTGACCATCTTCTCAAAAGCTAGCAACTTCTCCACAGTAATAGGGTTCATGAGATGTCTAGGTGGTCGAGGGTATGGTATCTTAGGCTTGTAAACCCTTTCTGCACTCAAAGCGGGTTGCGTTTTCGCAACTGAATTGGTATCGACCGACACAAGGGTGGTGTCGATTAATGCTTTTGCTCTGGAATCGTCTCTGGCAGAAATTTGGACGTGTGTCGATCGATACAATGGAGTATCGGTCGACACATGGGTGGTGTTCGAAATCTCATCGTCATCCTCGGCATGATGGGTGAAAATTTCTACAGTTGAGCTCTTCTGCACTCCTGGGTGTACCTCTTTTCCACTCCTTGAGGGGATAGCAGTGACGTATTCGTTCTGTGAATGAACCATCAGTCCCTTGACAGTTGCTGGAGTCTGGGCTACCTGCGCTTCCAGCATCTTCTGATGAGTACTGAGGGTCTCGATCCTTCCATTCAAATCCTTGTACAAAGCATCTATCTTGCCATTGATATCTACTACTGTCCTTGAACCAGCTGTTCAAACATAGATTCAATCTTGTTCTCAGAATTTTTGGGTGGTGTGGGTGGGCATTGATACCTTTGATCTTGAAATCCAACTCTATCAATGTAGTTAACATATTCCACTTCATCCTCTTCAGCAAGATGAACAGCCTTCTGCTACTTGCCCATCAACAAATTATGCACGGAATCCAGCTTCGCATGCATTTTAGTAATCTGCGATCCATCAACACCTCCGTGCAGCCTTTTCCGCTCGAGATCAGCACTCTTGGCACTATTTCTAGACGCTAAGTTCTCAATGAGCACATACGCATCGTTAGGATACCTCGTGTAGAAATTTCCATTGCTCGCAGCATCTAGAGCCATCTGGTACCTCCAATCAATCCCTCTGTAGAAAGTACCCAGCAACTGGACCTGAGTGAACCCCTGATGTGGACAATCTCTCTGATATGATCTGAATCTAATCCAAGCAGCCTTGAGTGCCTCTGTCGGACCCTGAGAAAATTGAGAAATCTTGTTCCTGAGCTCTTAGGATCTCGCATCATCATAGAAATTATTTAGGAACGCATTCTTCGTCTCTGCCCATGTAGTCAGCGAACCAGCTGGTAACTGCTTCAGCCAATAAGCTGCATCCTCACCAAGAGAGTATGGGAAGAGCTTACAGAAGAGATAATCATAGGACACTCCATTGCACTTGATGCTAGTAACCAAGTCCTCAAACCTCTCTATGTGATCCATCGGGTGTTCATGAGAAAGACCATGAAAAGGATGTTGACCCACAAGAGTGAAGTATGCAGGTTTCAGCTCAAAGTCATTCCTCTGAAAAGCAGGAGGGCGAATCGCTGATCGATTGGCATAGAACTGATCAGGTCTGCTGTACTCACCGATTGTTCTACCACAATTAACCACATCATTTCCAACATTCACAGCAACTGCAGGGACAATGATATTTCCAGCTTCATCAAGTCGCTGCCCTCTCTTATTGTACAATTGACCCTCTTGGTCTCTCAAAGCTCCAACATCATCACGAACCAATATCACTGGATTGTTCATCTCTGCTGGTTTCTTTGCTTTCCTGTTTGCACGTTCCAAATTTGCTAGCTGCTCGTTTGACAGGTCAACTAGCGGAGTGTTCTTGTTCCTTCTGGTTTCACGAAGAGGCATGCACCTGAAACAAAAAAGTCAAAAACGTAAGTAACCAAAATTCACGACGGTTATCGACCGATACCAATAGGGTGTCGATCGATACTCAACGATTTAGACGAAATTATTAGCTAAAATCTAATGGCGAAATTGAGTCCCCGGCAACGGCGCCACATTTGATATGCTCAGATTAATACCCTAAGAGTACTAAAGTAGTAGTTGTAGTAAAGTAGGGGTCGAACACAAGAACTCAAGAAATCACACAATAAATCAGATAGATTCGAATTAAGCTAAACCAAAAGATGTAATTGAAAGCAATACGTAAATTAAACAAGTTGTAATTCGATTGGGAGAATATAGGCCCATTGTATTTCTCAGAAAATCAATGAATGCATGTAACCAATCAGTCAGGATTCAGATTTAGCGCGTTCTTGAACTCAAATCACTAAACTATAATTAACCAACTATCGTTGCGAGAATTATCTAAATCTAAACTTCAGAATCCCAAATTTCTTTGCAAATTCCTAAGAATAAATCAGCCTTCATAACGAGTTTGATATGTTCACAAATCAACTAAACCAAATCTCTTTGCGATTAATTAATTTGCTCACCATAAGTTCTATCAGGTAATTAATCGCACTTTCGTGCCTAATCAATTATCCTAAGATCTAAGTTCCAGATTCGTCAACCTAGAATTAGCTTTGAGAATAACCTATGGTGAAGAACTAATTCAGATGGTGAATCCTAACTAATCAATTACCAGCAATCAGAGAAAACCCTATGAGAAAACCCTAAACCTAAAGTGGATCTACTCAGACATGGAAATTAAAACAATAAACATGACTGAATAAATACTCAAATAAATAAGAAAGAGTAACAAGAGGGTTCGAAATCTTCTCTCGGACAAATAGAGTTTCAGACTTGTCTCCCTTCCAAAGCTCTCTCACAAAACCAAAGTAAAATAATGCATAGCAGCCAAAGTGGCTGAAAAACCTAATTATAAAGCTAAAAACACGTTCTTGGGCTTATTGTAATAATTAAAGACTTATGGACTAAGATGCAAACTCTCCAGACTTGTAAAAGTCGAGTTTCCTATTTTCCCGAGCAGTATCGATCGATACTAGGTAGTATCGGTCGATACTCATCCTCTGTGTCGATTCTTCTACTCGCCAGACTGGACTGTCTTTACGAAAACTGGCATAACTTTTGATCGCACCGTTGGTATGACCTCAAACCACTTCCAAATGAAAGCTAATCCATTGATCTGTCGTTTGTCCAAATTCGAGCTCAATCCATCGGTGAAAAGTTCTTCAACGAATGCCAAACTTCTGACGTCTCTGCATGACTCTGCATCTCCATATGCTCAAAATTGCTCTAGAATGCTTCAATATCTCCAATTAAGCTCCAAACGTACCTAAACCTGTAAAAGACTCGAAAAGACTCCATAATACTAGAAAGACTCCATAAATAGGACATATATAATTGTCTAAAAGGGGTAAAAACCATGATATATCAATTTTCCTCACCATATCACCATCTACCACCCCCATTCACCACCATTCTATTCACGAATCTATTCCCCGACCGCATCCAGGTAAGTTTTCTTTTTCCTTAAACTTTCTCAATTATTACATACATCTATTATTCGTCCTTACCCGATTTATTTTACACTGAGGACATTGTGATTTAAGTTTGGGGGAGGATTACATCCCTTACTAACCACCACTTCTTTCATTTGTGTTTGCATTTTGCATTTTTTGACGTTTTTCTTAAAAAATTTCAAGTTTTTCGAAAAGCGTAGGAATACTTTTTGAGGGAATAATGAAATAAATCCATGACGATAACCGACCAGTGTGCTTCTACGCTATCTCCTAGTAACATGCTCTTTTGTAATTTGGTTCTAGACTAGGCGGTAGCTAAAGTTTATGTTAATGCGAAATACCCATAGGAATTTAGACCGTAAAGATTCTCTAGGATGGAATATGCTAGCTCTATTTTATTTGGACTTAATCTTGACTTAATTTTCACATCAAAGGTTTAGGCAAAGATAACGAATCATAATTTCATGACGTTCTTTTACCTTTTACCACTCTTTGTCGTACATGAATGACCAGCTCATCTTTAATTGGTATCCCACCCGAAACTTAACCTTTGTTCAAACCTCATGCAACTCTCTTTGTGACTTATGTGCAGATATATGCGAAAACACCGGAGAGGGAGGAACGACACATCTTTCAGTCACTAAAGACGAAGACTATACGCGATCGGTGGTGGTGAATTCAACAAAGATGCGAGCTTGATTATGCCTTGGAAAAACTCAAAATCATGGTAAAATTTCGTCTCCCTAAGACTCTACTTCGATAAAAGGCGTTTCGCCCTTAAAAAAAAAAAAAAAAGAAATCGAAAATAACTGAAAGGGAAAGGAAACATGAGACTTAAAAAGAGTCTAGGTTGGTTGAAATACTTATGAGGCATCCATGGTTCGTTTGTGAGAAATCTGTCATTCCGAGCCTACAAAAAATTCTAAGTCTGGGGGAATGACAGAAAAATTTTGTTTTCGGAAGAAGGAGGAAGTGCAACGTTTTTACGCAAGAAGAAGTGACTGAAAGTTGTGGTGATTAATAGGTCCTTCCTCTCTTGCTGTTTTGCATAATATCTCGCACCCCCCAGAGAAATTACGGTAACCTGAAACACTCTTAACCTCACGTCTAAATACCTTTAATACCTAGCCTCGATTGTCTTGGTTTAATCATTTTGATAAGAAACCCACACCTATACTTAATGAATGTAAAGAGCTAGTTGACCTAATTTTTGGATTTTGAAAGTTTAAATTTCGTATGACGGATACCGTGGACTAGTGTTACATGAACTTCTAGTTAGAATTTTCTAGGCTAGATTGCGATTGATGTAGTTCGATGGTTATGGTTTAGAAGGACGGCCTCTGAGATTTCAAGATCCCGTTGATTTTCACCAATGTGTATGTTCAAGTGAATGCATTCTTCAAACAAAAATCATGAAGCTTTTACTTAAGAGCAAGTTCTTGGTTTTCATGAAAAGCTTGAGTAAATACCTTGGGGATGCAAGCACAAATGATAAAAACGCTGGTAGATCCAGAGAGAGAAGAGAAAAATGAGATTGTAGCAACTTATATCTCAAATTTTGAGCAAGAGAGGAGAAAGTTCTAAGAGAATGAAGGTGGTAATGGTCCTTGGCCGCGACAAAGAAGAGGAAGAAGACTCATCTGGCGGGTCGGGTCACTTACATGGGCGGCTACACCGGGCGGACTGTTGGATGAAGGCTTGGACCGCTGGTCCATAGATCTGGTTTGACCAAATTTGAATTTGGTCAACACCGACCTGCCTTCTCATGGTGCACAAGGGTGGTGCTGCCTACACCGGACCAACCTTGGCCGGTGTCTCCGTCCGGCATTTCTCCTGATTTTTGCCACTTTTCAACACCCGACCATCGCCATCCGGTGCACAAGGGCGATGTTGACTACACCGGACCAACCTTGGCCGGTGTTGATGCCCGGCATTACTCCTGATTTTTTCCACTTTAATACCTAGCCTCGACTAGGCTTGGCCGGTGTTCTTCACTTCTCCACTCTACACACTTTTGTTTGCAAGACATCCCCTCTTAGACTATCCCGAAATCTATGAACACTTAACAAAACATTAAAAAGAACTAGAAAAGATTGAAAAAGAGAAAGAGAAAAGTATGTACAAGGATAAAGATGGGAATATCTCCCAAGTGCACTTTATTTAACGTCACTAAGTTCGACGTTTGTTACCCTCTTTAGGCTTGAGGGATCGAGAGGGAGTGAGATCCCTTCCCCAATGGATTCATGAGCTAGGTATTACTTGAGCCTTTGCCCATTGGCAACAAACTCTTCTCCATTCTTGTTCACAATCACAATAGCTCCATATGGTCTCACTTCCTTGATCGTGAACGGACCGGACCATCTAGACCTTAGCTTTCCGGGTAACAACTTGAGTCTTGAGTTGAAGAGCAACACTTGATTTTCTTCCTCCACAGGTAGATGGCATAACTTCCCATATAGAAGATTGAAAGGAGTAGTTCCAATGGGAGTCTTGAAAGCCGTCCTATAAGCCCAAAGAGCATCATCAAGCTGCTTTGCCCAATCTTTCCATGAACTTCCCACGGTCTTCTCTAAGATGGCCTTGATTTGGCGGTTAGACACTTAAACTTTCCCACTAGTTTGGGGGTAATAAGGTGTGGCCACCTTGTGTTTGACTCCATGCTTTTTAAGCAAGCTCTCAAACACTTTGTTGATGAAGTGGGAACTGCCATCACTTATCACTACTCGAGACACTCAAAACCGTGAAAACTGATCATCTTGAAAAGTTTGAGAACTACCTTTGCATCGTTTGTTGGACTTACAACCGCTTTAACCCACTTGGAGACATAATCAACCGCAACCAAAATGTATTGGTTTCCATAAGATGAGGGAAACGGTCCCATGAAATCTATCCCCCACACATCGAAGATCTCAACTTCAAGGATTGGGTTTTGTGGCATCTCGTCCCTTTTATTAATGTTCTCTTTCCGTTGACACGCATCACAAGTAGAGACAAAGGCGTGAGCGTCCTTGAACAAACTCGGCCACCAAAACCCGGAGTGTAGAACCTTAGTTGCGGTCTTGAAAGGAGCAAAATGTCCTCCATAAACAGAACCATGGCAATGAAACAAGATCCCGTTCACTTCTTCTTCCGGTACACATCTTCAATATATGCCATCCGAGCACAACTTGTAGAGGAACAGTTCATCCAAATAGAATCGGGTGACATCATGGAAGAACTTCTTTCGCATGTATCCCTTCTTCAAGATACTGATCAACATAAGATACTCTGCGGGAAGAGAGTCATCTATTGGAATTAGATCGTCAATTCGCATTCTTGACAAGTGATCCGCCACTCCATTTTCAACGCCTTTCTTGTCAATGATCTCCATGTCGAACTCTTGAAGGAGCAAGATCCATCTAAGAAGCCTCAGTTTGGTGTCCTTCTTGGCGTAGATGTGCCTTAGTGCGGCATGATCCGTGTAAATTATGATCTTTGAGCCAACCAAATAGGATCTAAACTTTTCAAACGCAAACACAACCGCTAGGAGCTCCTTTTCCGTGGTTGCATATCTCACTTGTGTGTCATCAAGCGTCCTACTAGCATATTAGATCACGTGGAGCTTCTTATCTTCCTTTTGGCCTAAAACCGCTGCAACCGCATAATCACTTGCATCGCGCATGATCTCAAAAGGCAACTCCCAATCCGGTGATTGGACTATTGGTGCACTCACAAGCGCCATCTTGATCTTCAAAAATGCATTGATGCATTCTTCATCAAACACAAAAGCGGTCTCCTTGCATATAAGCCTAGTGAGAGGTCTTGCTATTTTCTAGAAATCCTTTATGAACCGTTGGTAGAAACCCGCATGTCCCAAGAAGCTACGGATACCCGTGACTGAATTTGGGGGCTCTAAACTCATCATCACCTCAATCTTTGCTTTATCGATCTCTATCCCTTGCTCGGAGATCTTGTGACCAAGGACAATGCCTTACCTCACCATAAAGTGACACTTCTTCCAATTTAGCACGATGTTCGTCTCTTAACACTTTGTAAGAACCCTTCAAAGATTTAACAAACACGAAGCAAACGAGGAACCATAGACCGAGAAGTCATCCATGATTACTTCAACCATATCTTCAATTAAGTCCGAGAAGATCGAAATCATGCACCTTTGAAATGTGGCGGGTGCGTTACATAGTCCAAATGGCATCTTTCGATAAGCAAATGTACCATAAGGACATGTAAATGTCGTCTTCTCTTGTTCATTAGGGTGAATCGGGATTTGAAAACCCATCTAAGAAGCAATAAAATGGGTGGTTGGCTAATCTCTCTAGCATTTGATCAATGAACGACAAGGAGAAATGATATTTTCTAGACGCGGAGTTCAATTTCCTATAGTCTATACACATTCGATGACCGGTGATTGTTCTAGTTGGAATTGATTCATTCTTTTCATTTTAACCACGGTTATACCACCCTTCTTTGGAACCACGTTCATCGGGGAAACACAAGTGCTATTCGAGATCGGATATATGATTCCCACATCTAGAAGTTTGAAGATCTCCTTCTTAACAACCTCTTTCATATTCGGGTTTAACCGTCTTTGATGTTCTATAGAAGCACTTGATTCTTCTTCTAGATGAATGCGGTGAGTGCAAAGTGTAGGAGAAATGCCCTTGATATCATATAGTGAATATCCAATGGCTCTCCCAAACTTTCTCAACTCATGCAAAAGGGTGGCTAACTCATCATTATTTAGACTATCATTCACAATCACCAGATATGACTCATTAGGACCTAAGAAAGCGTACCTTAGCCCTTGTGGGAGCGGTTTGAGGTCCACCTTTGGCGCCTTTAGCTCACTTCAATCATCCTCAATGCTAGACTTACCATTGCTAACCTCCATTATGTCCTCACCTTTCTCAACATCCAAAGCAAACTCTTCTTCAATCAAACCCTTTGTAGAACCGTTTCCACTCTTTGTTCCTTGATGACCCAAGTCCACAAATGAGGTCTCTTCAACCATGGGCTTATGTGAATCCAAAACATATTGTAACCCTCACTTTCTCCATGTAAGTACCCATGCTATCCATGTTCTTTGGTCAAGGCCACTTGCAAATGATCCTCAAAGTTCAATTCTTTCAAGAGCTCGTCCGCCAACTCATCCATTTCTTCGATGTAGAAGACTTGGCCATTGATGGTGGGTATCTTCATAACATCATTGATATCGAACTTAAGTATCTCATCCTTTCCCAAGTGGAGGTCAATATTCCTCTTTCTAAGATCAATGATCGCACCAGCGGTGGCCAAGAAATGTCTACCAAAGATTAGAGGATCTTTAGGCTCCTCATCTCTTTCAATGACAACAAAGTCGGTTGTCACTATAAAATCTCCAACCATCACCGACAAGTCTTCAAGAAGTCTAATGGGATTATTATGCTTCTATCCGCAATGACTAGGGAGATCTTATACGCCTTATACTTGGTAAAACCCAACCTTTCGGCAACGGAGAATGGCATGAGGCTTACGCTTGCTCCACGGCAAGTCGGTCGATACTCATCGATTTTATTTTTTTGTTACTTACGTGCCTTGCCTTTGTTTTCAGGTGTATGCCTAATCGCGAAACCTGAGGGAACAAGAGTACTCCGCTAGTTAATCTGTCGTTAGAGAAGCTAGCACGTTTGGAACGCACAAACAGAAAGGCAAAGCAAACATCAGGGATGAACAACCCAGTGGTATTAAGAGCTGATGAAGCTGGAGTCTTGAGAGACCTAGAGGGTCAAGTGTGCAATGAGAGAGGGCAGCGACTTGATGAAGCTGGAAACGTCATTGTCCCTCCTGTTGTTGGTGAGATTGTCGCGCCAGCTGCGCAAGCCAACGTTGGGAATGCTGCGGTTGATCGAGTTAGAACAATTGGTGAGCTCAACAGACCAGATCAGTTCTATGCCAATCGAGCTGCGATTCGCATCCCAACTTTCCAGAGGCATGACTTTGAGCTGAAACCTGCATATTACGCTCTTGTGAGTCAGAATCCTTTCCATGGCCTATCTCATGAACACCCCATGGATCATATCGAAAGATTCGAGAATTTGGTCACTAGTATGAAGTACAATGGAGTGCCCAATGAGTACTTTTTCTGCAAACTTTTCTCATACTCTCTTGGTGGGGATGCTGCTTATTGGCTGAAGTAGTTGGCTCCTGGTTCACTCACTACATGGGAGGAGACAAAAAATGCATTCCTGAACAATTTCTATGATGATGCGAGATCCGAGAAGCTCAGGAACAAGATCTCTCAATTTTCTCAAGGTCTGACAGAGGCATTCAAGGCTGCTTGGATTCGTTTCAAGTCATATCAGAGAGATTTTCCGTACCATGGGTTCACTCAGGTTCAGCTGCTGGGCACCTTCTACAGAGGGATCGATTGGAGGTACCAGATGGGTTTGGATGCTGCGAGTAATGGAAACTTCAACACCAGGTATCCAGATGATGCGGTTGTGCTGATTGAGAACTTGGCGTATAGTAATAGCACCAAGAATGCTGATTTCAAGCGGAAGAAGCAGGCTGGAGGAGTTGATGGATCGCAGATTGCTGAAGTTCAGGCGAAGCTGGATTTTCTGATCGGGAAATAGAATAAGACTGTACACTTTGCTGATGGAGTCGAAAATATTGATGAAGATGAAGTGGAGGATGTTAACTACGTTGGTGGTTATGGTTTTCAGGGTCAGCGATCTGGGTACAACAACAACCAAAACTTCAACAACAACACTCAGCAAGGGGGGTACAAGTTTGAGGGAAACCAATTTGGTTTTGGAGCAAAACAATTTGTTCAGAAACCACTTCAGAGCAGCGATTTCACTCACAATTATGGGAACTCTTCGTACCAACCCACCTCTCCAAAATCCACAGAGGGTAAGATAGAATCCTTGATGGAACAACTTCTTCGGGGATAAGAGAAGTTGCAAGGTGATTTCAATGGGAAGTTTGATTCTCTGTACCTTGATCTGAATGGGAAAATTGAAGCTATCAATCTCACTCAGAGGAAGCTGGAAACTCAGGTTTCTCAAACTGCAGCAGCTGTAAAGAGGTAGGAAGGTTTTCTTCCAGGGAAAACTGAGAATCCAAGGGCACACATCAATGCCATCACCTTGAGAAGTGGAAAAGAGGTGATTACATGAGTGAAGAACAACCCAATTGCAGAGCATCTCGTCTATCTTGCTGAAGATGACGATTGGGATTCTAAAAATCCCCATGTATCGATCGATACCAGCCAGTGTCGATCGACACCAGTCCAGACACCTGCACGAGGGAATCCAAAATCCCGTGTATCGATCGATACTCCTTCTGTATCGGTCGATACCGAGGCGCAGGTCGAGAAGGAACCAGAAATTGTCAAGGAGAGGGTATACAAACCTAAAATACCATATCCTATGCCTCCTAAGATGACAAAGAAGGAATGGGAGGACGCCAGATGCAAAACTATGTTGGATAAATTGGTTGTGGAACTCCCTTTTGTTGATGCTATTAAGACTTCCCCAGCTTTCAGGAGGTATGTGAAGAAGATGGTGTCTAGCAATGTGAACCTTGAGGAGGGTGTCATGATGATTACAGCTGAGTGCAGTGCGATTCTACTCAACAAAATTCCCAAGAAGCTACCAGACCCAGGGAGTTTTGTTCTGGATTGCACTATCTTCACAGAGAGATTCGAGCGTTCTCTCTGCGATATTGGGTCGAGTGTGAACCTCATGCCACACTCCGTAGCTAAGTTAATGGGGATGACAGATTCTCAATCTACAACGATTTTGCTGATACTTGATGATCGCTCAGTGCGACTTCCAGAGGGACTACTCGAAGATGTTCCAATCAAGATTGGGAATTGCTTAATCCCAACAGATTTCATCGTCCTGAAGTACGATGCTGAGCCTAAGGATTCTCTTATCCTGGGCATACCATTCCTTGCAACTGCTGGAGCCTTGATCGATTGCAAGAATGGGCAGATAGCTCTCAACATCGGTGATTTGGTGATGTCCTTTAACATGGAAAATATGATGAAGAGACCAACCATCGATGGGCAGATGTTCTATGTGGACACCTTCAGTGACATAGCTGAGGAGTACTTCTTGGAGATGCACCCTGAAGATCCACTGGAGAGGGCACTGGTGTACCCTGATGTCTATAAAGAGCTTCTTGGAGACGTAGCTGCTGGTTACGCCAAAATGCTCTATCTGACTGATACAGTATTGATCGATACAGACAGTGTCGGTCGATACCTGACGTGTGCGATAGAGGAGATGGCCGAAACTCCTAAGAACACTGGTGAGCTTGGTGATTGGAGTGAGGAGAAAGCTCCTAAGATTGATCTCAAGCCACTCCCAGCCGCATTAAGGTATGCTTTTCTTGGTCCTAATTCCAAATACCATGTGATTGTTAATGCTTCTTTGAACAACGCAGAGATTACCTTACTACTGAGCAAGCTGCGCAAGTATCGCAAAGCTCTTGGCTATTCTTTGGATGATATTTCAGGTATAGCACCAGACTTGTGCATGCATCGGATTCACCTGGAGGATGAATCAAAGTCTTCAATTGAATGCCAGCGGAGGCTGAATCCGAACCTGAAGGAAGTGGTCAGGAAGGAAGTGATGAAGCTGTTGGAAGCAGGGATTATCTATGCCATCTCAGATAGTTCTTGGGTTAGCCCGGTTCACGTTGTGCCTAAGAAAAGAGGCATAACTGTGATGAAAAACGAGAACGATGAGCTGATCCCTACAAGGACAATCACTGGTCACATGATGTGTATTGACTACAGGAAGCTAAATGCGGCTACAAGGAAGGATCATTTCCCATTGCCATTCATTGACCAGATGCTGGAGAGGTGGTTAGCGAGTCACCCATACTACTGTTTTCTCGATGGGTACTCAGGTTTTTTCCAGATTCCTATACATCCAGAGGACCAGGGAAAGATGACTTTTACATGTCCTTATGGCACATTCGCCTACAGAAAAATGCCATTTGGATTATGTAACACTCCAGCGACCTTTCAGCGATGCATGATGTCGATTTTCACAGACATGACTGAGGAATTTATGGAGGTATTCATGGATGATTTTTCAGTATATGGATCGTCATTCAAGGATTGTTTGGATAACTTGTGCAAGGTGCTTCAACGATGCGAGGAGAAGCGTTTAGTTCTTAATTGGGAGAAGTGCCACTTCATGGTACAAGATGGCATTGTTCTTGGGCACTAGGTTTCTAAGGCAAGGATCGAAGTTGACAAGGCAAAGATTCAGGTCATGACAAGCCTGCAACCTCCACGATCTGTATCTGAGATTCGAAGCTTCCTTGGTCATGATGGGTTTTACAGGAGGTTCATAAAGGATTTCTCTAAATTTGCAAGCCCATTCACAGCACTGCTATGTAAGGAAGTCAAATTTGATTTCACATCTGATTGCCTTGCAGTCTTCGAGGAGATTAAGAAGGCATTGGTGAGTGCTCCTATTGTCCAACCACCTGATTGGAGTTTACCTTTTGAGGTTATGTGCGATGCGAGTGATTTTGCTGTTGGAGCTGTGTTGGGTCTGAGGAAAGACAAAAAGCTCCATCCTATTTATTATGCCAGCAGGACGTTGGATGATGCTCAAAGAAATTACAACACCACTGAGAAGGAGTTACTTGCAATTGTTTTATCTTAGCTTGATTCGATACTATACAATCTATTGCACAATTTCTCTGAGCTCTTGTGTTCGACCCCTAACATACTGCAGCAACTGCTTAAGTACTTTTTAGGGTATTAATTTGAGCACATCAACGGAGTGAAGGCCGGTGGTGCTCGACGGCTCCTCCTCGGCTTTGGCAAGACTCGCGGCGGTGCTGCGGTGGTCGGCGGTGGTCTCGGCTGGCTCGGATCGGTCACGGCGGCGGGCGGATCTGCTCAGCTCAGCTCGGGAAGCTCTCGGCTTTTCTCACGGCGGTTCGCGGAAGACGCAGGCGGCAACGACGGTGACTCGGCGGCGGCGGGAGGTGTCTCAGTGGCGACGGCGAGTCTCTCTCTCTCTTGGGCTGCTCTGGTGGATGTGGAGACAAATGAGGCTCTCCTCTCCTTGTTCTTTCTCTTAAATAGGGAGCAGGTAGGGTTTTCTGGTGTTGGGCTTCTCCCTGTTGGGCCTGCAGCTGGGCCTGTGGGATGGGTATGTTACAAATCTCCCCCGGTTGAATGGAATTCGTCTCCTAATTCTCCCATCCTTCTTCGGTTTCGATCCCGTCCTTAAACAGCTCAGGGTAATCCGCTCTCATCTGCCGTTCAGATTCCCACGTTTCCTCGCATATACCATTCCCTTCCTAAATGACTCTTACTGAACTTGCTCTCTTTCCGTTGACCTTTATTTCCTTAAACTCCAAGATCTCGGTTGGCTTACTCTAAACTGAGAAATTTCTGTCCAGGTTACTTGGCATCTGAGATAAAATGAGCTCGGGATTTCTCACCACTTTTCTCAAAATCGATACATGGAATACGTCATGCCATTCTGACAATTCCTGAGGCAATTTAAGTCGATACGCTACTTCTCCAATTCTATCGACTATAGGGTACGATCTCGTATATCTTGGCTTAAGCTTTTTCAGCTTCAGGTGCCTGTTATTCCCCCTGAACGTTCTCAACTTTAGGTACACTTCATATCCAACTTCAAACGATAATTCTTTTCGACGCTTGTCTGCATAACTTTTCTGACAATCGTTAACCTCCTTCAGCCTGACCTTAAGCATTTTCACTTGCTCTGCAGCTTCCTTCACCATTTCTGGATCCATATCCCTAATTTCATGTACCTCCGTCTAGCAGAGGGGTGTACGACATGGTCTCCCGTACAATGCTTCATACGGAGCCATCTTGATACTAGCGTGGTAACTGTTGTTGTATGAAAACTCTGCCAGTGGTAAATACTTTCCCCAATTTCCTTCCTATTCTAAAACACAAGCTCTCAGCATATCCTCCAAAGTTTGAATCGTCCTTTCCGATTGTCCATCCGTTTGAGGATGATATACTGTACTCAAATGAACTTTCGTTCTCAAAGCTTTCTGAAACGCTTTGCAAAATGTTGATGTATACTTCGCATCTCTGTCTGACACAATACTAACCGGAACTCCATGCAACATTACGATTAGGTCCAGATACTTCTGCGCTAACTGTTCCGTCCCATCTGTCTTTTTAATTGGCACAAAGTGGGCTGACTTAGTAAGGTGGTCCACGATTACCCAAATCGCATTTTTCTTAACCAACGTCATTGGCAAACCCGTTACAAAATCCATAGTTACCATGTCCCATTTCCATTCTGGTAGTGGTAAACTTTGTAACAATCCGCTAGGTGCCATTTGTTCTGCTTTCACCTAGAGACACGTTTCACACTGCGATATCCATTTAGCGATGTCACATTTCATTCCTCCCCAATGTTAGTACCTTTTCAAGTCGTAGTACATCTTGGTGTTCCCTGGGTGAACTGAAAATCGAGATTGGTGAGCTTGACTTAACATTTCGCTCCTTAACCTTTCGTCATTAGGAACACATACCCGATTCCTATACAGATAAGTCCCATTATCAGCTGTATGGAATCCAACCACTTGCGTTTCGACTAACTCTTTCAAAGTGTTGTCTGATTTCTGAGCCTAACGAATTCTCCAAAGAAGATCTGCATTTTCCAATGCTTCTAAACCCGCGTAATCATCTCCCACTTCTGTTACGCACAACGTCAAACTAGCCAGTGTTGCAGTCAGCTTGTGAATTTCCTTCACTTCTGCTACATCATTTCTGCGCCTGCTCAGGGCATCTGCAACATGATTCACTTTTCCCGGTTGATAAGCAATATCCAGATCGTAATCGGCCAACAACTCCAACAATGTTCTCTGCCTTAGATTGAAATCACTCTGAGTGAAAACATACTTCAGACTTTTATGATCGGTGTACAACTGCACCTTCTCTCCCTACAAATACGCACGCCAAATCTTTAGAGCAAAAACTACTGCTGCTAGCTCCAAGTCATGGGCCGGATAGTTCAACTCATGCTTCATCAACTGCCTTGACGAATAGGCTATGACCTTTCCTTCTTGCATAAGCACTGCTCCTAGTCCGGTTCCACATGCATCAGTATAAACCTCAAATGGTATTCCTGTCCTCGGGAGTACCAAAATCGGCGTCTCAGTCAACCTCGTCTTCAATTCCTCAAAACTTTTGGATCGAGCTTCAGTCCATTCAAACTTCACGTATTTTCCTATTAGACTTGTCAACGGCTTAGACAACTTTACAAAACTCGGAACGAATTTTCGGTAATAGCTAGCTAAACCCAAAAAGCTCAGACCTCAGTAACATTCTTAGGAGTAGGCCATTCCGTCACGGCTTTGATCTTTTCAGGATCCACTGCCACTCCTTCTCCGGAAACAACATGACCGAGAAACCATATTTCCTTCTTCCAGAAACTGCACTTGCTCAACTTTGCAAAGAGATGATGGTTCCTTAGCATATGAAGTACATTTCGCAAATGATGATCATGTTCCCTCTCAGTCCTCGAGTAGACCAGAATATCGTCGATGAATACAATCACACACTTGTCCAAGTATGCTCGGAAAAGATCGTTCATCAACTTCATAAATGCAGCAGGTGCATTAGTGAGGCCAAACGGCATTACGATAAACTCGTAGTGTCCATAACGGGTTCGTAATACCGTTTTCTTTATGTCCTCTTCAGCTATCCGAATATGGTGGTAGCCTGATGCTAAATCAATCTTCGAGAACCATGATGCTCCTTCTAGTTGGTCCAACAACTCATCGATTCTTGGTAACAGGTACTTATTCTTGATGGTCACCTTATTCAATCCTCGGTAATTAATATAGAGACGAAAACTTCCATCCTTTTTCTTAACAAACAGCTTGGTCGGATGAATCCTTTGTCCGTAAGGTCCTCTAACGTCTTCCTTAATTCCACCATTTCCGCTGGCGCCAACCGATATGGAGCTTTTGAAACAGGGACCGTCCCTGGTTCTAACTCAATAGTAAAATCATCTCCTCTTGAAGGGGGCGGTCCGGTCAATGGCTCAAAAACATCTGCATACTCGCAGGCTACTAGTATCTCCTCCAAATTAGCTGCTTCTCCATCTCCAGCCATAACAATAGTCGCTAGATATGCTTCACATCCTTTATCCATCCGGTCTGTGGCATGAATCATCGAAATAATCAGAACTCCAGAATCCGACTTTACTCCTTGAAACCTTATCCTTCCTTCAGGTCGTGGTATGTAGGCTCGCGTCCTCTTGCAATCCATGACCACTTGATAGTGTGTCAACCAGTCCATTCCAAGAATTACGTCATAATGGCCCAACTTCATCTCCACTAGACTCCATGGAAAATTCGCTCCTTCTATAAGGACTGGCACACCCTTATGCACACCTCTAGACCTCACATGTTCAGTCCCGTCAGTCTCAATTGCTTTCGACTCCGGTATGAACTTTCCAGTAAAAGTCCAGTACTTAGTTAACCTCGGGTTCACGAAACTATGTGTAGCACCAGTGTCAAACAAAGTAAAAGCTGTGACTCCTCCTACGGAGACCAATCCTACACGATATTTTTTTTACACTAATGTCTAAGTATGCATTTTCTATTTACACACAAATTCACAAGCATTACGACTAAATTTACTCAAAACAAGAATACGTACCTGCGATCGGTGCTGCTCCCTCTACATCATCCAAAGCATACACTCGAGGTCCCACAGCTTGTCTCCTAGCTGTTGGTGCCAGTAACACTCCTTGTGCCTGCACTGCTGGCTGTCCCAAAATCGCCGTGCACTCTCTTGCATAGTGTCCTTGCTGTTCGCAGCGGTGGCATGCGGTGTTCTTTCCAATGGAGCGACAATCCTTCATGAGATGACCCTTTCTTCCACAACCCGTACACTTGATAGGTGCACAACGTCCTAAATGCTTCTTCCCACAATGGTAGCATGCCTGGACACTGACAAATGTCTTTCCCGTATTCATGTCATCCCTGCTCCTTTTTGTTGCTTCCGGAGCACGGAATTTTTGAACATTAGCACCTCTGATTCTCCTCCGCTCCTCCATCATAGCTTCCTGATTAGCAGCTGTCTCCACTAGCTCCCCTAAACTGTCAAACTTTCTTATTGAGCATCTTTCCTTTAACTTCATCCTCAGACCTTTCATGAACTGACAGATTAGATCAGCTGGGTAAAATGTTTCCTGGAAAACCTTCTCAGTCGGTTAAACTCTTCCTTGAAATCTTTCACACTAAGATCCTTCTAACGGATATCCTCAAAAGCGCTTTCCATCTGGTCCACTGCTTCGGGCAAAAAATAATCATTCCAGCAAACTCAGTCCGGAAATCATTCCATGTCAACTCATAGCGTCCACGAACTTCTGCTTCAACACATTCCCACCATATCAACGCCTAGTCCTTAAGGCACTACACAACCAACTCCTTGCGGTAACCTTCTGGGCACCTCATGGATTCAAAGTTTCTTTCCAACTTCATCCTCCAATTGTCAACATTGATAGGGACAGACCTTCCTCCAAACTGCTCCACTCCCATGCCCTTCATATGCCTCATGGCTTCAAAATAGCTCAATCCTTGCGCATACAATGGCCCAGGTGGCGGTTGAATAAACCGAGGCTGAACATACACCGGAGGTGGCATATTCTTCGGTTGAACGAACACTGGTGGCGGCTGAGCAAACACAGGTTGCACCAACTGCTGCTGAACTGTTGTTGTGGCTGTCCATTTACTGGTGGCACTTGGTGCTGCTGTCCTTGAGCAAACACTGGGGGATTCACTGGTAGATTTGGCCCATTCTGGAGGTTTCCATACCTCTCCTGGTAACGTCTCAACTCCTCCATGGCTGTTTGGACTGCTAGTGGCATCTCAACTTCTCGGACATCAACTTGGTTCACGTCCACTGGATTCACTTGAGCTGGGTTCACCGAAATAGGCTGAACTTGCGGATTCACTTGGTTAACATTCACACTTATGGTGGTGGACTCACTCGCTGTCTGACCTTCAACATAGGTACCAGCTCTGGATGCAGCTCTTCTTGTCTTTGGAGGCATCTGAAAGAACGAAACATGAAAGGTAAATCAATCCGGTCCTGTAAAGACTGATCTTCCGGCAAATAAAAATAATGCAAACCAGAGAGTTATTCTAGGTGGTGGTTTTATAAATGTTGAAAAATTTCCCTCCCAAAAGGAATTTCAATCCGATTTTTATTTTATTTTTTTATTTTGTTTTTAAAACCGAAAACCGAACTTCAATCGAAACAAAAAATAGATTTTTTTTTAAATCAAAATCCGGGAAACTTTTTTCTAAACCACTAATCCTACAATTTTATCTCTCACTTCTCGTAACTTGGCTCTGATACCAATATGTGAACATCCGATCCCGCCTTCCTATTTAAGGATCCCGACGAACCGGCATAACACCTTCGACCCCGTCGCTCATTAAAGGAGACGTGTCTGCTTTAACACATTTCTTATCACGTTTCCAAAGTCTCATTTATTCCAGTAAATAATTAAATCCAAGTCTAACAAATAAATTAATAAATCGAAATAATTGAATAAAATCGAAATAAAAACCAGCGATTGTCTTTTAAAAATAAATAACTGAAATCCCAATTAAATGAATAAAACCCAATTCCCGAAAAGGCACACCACAATGGAACTACTCGTCCAACTCCACATATTCGTCCTCGTCGGACTCACCTGAAAAGAAAGGGGGAAAGGGGAGGTTGAGTAATTTACCCAGTGAGAACCAAATCTACATTCTCAACACATTCAACCATTTCTTTCCAATATGCCAAGTATAAATCTATACACGTATCAAACATAACGCTCTACCAGCGCACAATCAATTTACAAGCAAAGGGAATCTATTTGGCTCTCCAGCCTTTTCTCGAAATTGGCTCTCCGGCCTTTTCTTGTTGAAGCTCGGGAAAACTTCTTCACCCCCCGTGCAAACCTACCAGCGCTGGTCTCGGGTGCATCAAAAAAATTGAACCACTGATCCCTTCACAGTGACGATCACTTCATTTCTAACTAAGCTACAAGTATTATTCATACACAGGGTGATCAAACAAGGATGCAAGTTCTTCATCTAATACTTTATTAATTCATTTCATTCGTCAATGCAGGTCAAACAATATGCACACTGAAGACGTGTCCGTACTTCGTAACACTCCTTAACCTGAATAGATCTAGACTCAACACACTAAAAAAGAACAACTGAACATGAAGGAAGCCTAGATCTAATCCTCACCTTTGATTTTCTGTAGATCTGACGAAGGAGAACGAATCTAGAAGACGGCGTGAAGGCGGTGGTTCTCGGCGGCTCCTCCTCGGCTCTGGCAAGGCTCGCGGCGGTGCTGCGGTGGTCGGCGGTGGTCTTGGCTGGCTCGGATCAGTCACGGCGGCTGGCAGATCTGCTCGGCTCGGCTCGAAAAGCTCTCAGCTTGGCTCGCGGAGGTTCGCGGAAGACACAGGCGGCAACGGCGACGACTCGCGGTGACTCGGCGGCGGCGGGCGGTGGCTCAGTGGCGGCGGCGGGCGGTGGCTCAGTGGCGACGGCGAGTCTCTCTCTCTCTCTCTCTCTCGGGCTGCTCTGGTGGATGTGGAGACAAATGAGGCTCTCCTCTCCTTGTTCTTTCTCTTAAATAGGGAGCAGGTAGGGTTTTCTGGGGTCGGGCTTCTGCCTGTTGGGCCTGCAGCTGGGCTCGTGAGATGGGTATGTTACAGAAACCTTCGAGAAGAAGTTTTGAATATACAAGTTCAGTTTTTATTGCTCTACGTCAAACTCTTTCCCGATATCAAACGCCATGTTGTCACCTTGGACCCAGCACGTCACCAAGGGAATCGCTCGTCTACCGAGCTTAAAAAAAACAAAATCGAGCCTAGCCTCGCCAAGAGAAAGCCGAGCCCAGTCTCTCGCACCGATATAATCAAAAAGACGAGCCCAACCTTGCATAGAGTAAGCCGAGCCCATTCTCTCGCACCCATATTTGACCTATGAGGCGGCTTGATCCCTGAAAAGGGTACGTAGACAACCCATCTTTGGATATGTTCAGTTGCCCTCCCATCTAAAAAGTGGGGAGTGGGTAAGTATACATACATATACTCCCATTTCAAAAACTTTTGAAGACTCTTAAGTCTTATCAATCTCGTCTGTTGCTGGCCATAACAGATGAACTTTTTAGATCTGGAATTTACGGATTAACCCAATAGGCGGGTTCTATTACATCCTTCATGGATATAAGCGCGCTATATAAATCATGTGGTAATGGTCCAAAATAGTACAAAATGACAAAAAATTGCTAGAATAGTACAAAGTTTGAGAAATTTGCTAGAATAGTGGTTTAGGGTGTAGGGTTTAGTTTTAAGGGTTTAGGGCCTAAACCCTAAAATTTTTTTTTCCAAAAAGACTATTTTAGCAAATTTCCCAAACTTTGTACTATTTTAGCAATTAATTTCTTATTTTGTACTATTTCAAAAATTCTCTCATAAATCATTAAGGCAGATATACCTTGATCTAGAGCAAATGATATGGATATATTCCGACCTAATTTTACTCTCAAAACAGACACATAAGTCGAAACCACATCGCATGTCCTTAACCGAAGTAAAATTCTAAACCCAGTATTATCATTACGCTTCTTAGCACACTGGTCTCGACATCTCGACAAATAATGCTAAAACCTAGTATACGCTTCTCAGCACACTAATTTAGTATTGAGGTGTTTTGAACATGGTTCTCCATGATTCATTAACACGGGCAAGTGAGACTATCGCACCCTAAACCCATCAATGTGGTGCTAGTAAATATCATCAAACACAATCGAAATCCAAGCAACGGATCGCTGTTCATTATCACCAAACCCAACCAATACAAAACCCAGTATAACGCTCCATAGCACACTGGTATTTAACATCTCAAAACATAAACCAAGCAACGCTTGTTACGCTCGTCTTAAAATCAAGATGTGATCATCGTCTCTACACCTCATCAACAACTAAACGCCTCAAACAAGGCCTTATCAGCAACAATTCATCTCATCAAAGACGCCACCTCGGTTACCCTTTGTGTTTTGGACTCCAGACGTACAACATTCTTGACAGTTCGGTCATGATCCTTCTCAAGTAGCACACACGATTCTTCAGGAGCCCTAATGAGAGCCGAGAATGATGCGTCAACCTCGTCAAGTTTGCTCCTTAGCAACAACACCTCTTTCTTTGCTCTATTAGTTTGACGCTTGCCTCTGCAGACCTTCGAGTCGATCAAAAAAGAAATCTTCATCTTCCGCCTTCATCTCTTCTAGGATCGACTCGGCATCTGTCGCCTTAACTGGAAAACCAAGTCCAATCACCTTGGCATATCCAATCACCATGATCACCTCATCAACATTTAAACGCCCCGCCAACTTCCAGTATAAAGGCATGGCAACAAAGTAATTCAGAAATATACAACTTATATCTCGACACGATTTCATTTGTCAAAAAAAACTAAGAAGCTTTCGACGAATCGGCTAGGAAGTTTTTACTAAATTTAGCTCGAAAGTTTTTACGAAGTTGGCTCGCCAAAATTTCTCCGACACTGGTTCGACAACATTCTCAGGAGCCGACAGAAATGTTTCTCCTTGTCAACCCGGGTAGTTCGACAGGATGCCTAGGCACCATCTTAGCTCGGTAGCAATGGAAGACATCGACAACATTTAAACGCCTCGACATCGTCTAAACGCCTCATCCCTTCAGTAAAAGCAAACGGTTTGTCATCGATTGTCCTACTTCGGTAAACAATTAGGTCGACAACAGCCCGACATCATCTTGTATTAATACCAACTCAACTCGGCTACAGCCTAACATCGTCTCACCACGGCCCAAAAGTAATTACAACACACATCGTCAGCCAGAACGATTCGACATTGAACAAATCATATTTCGCCTCATCAACAAGGACAACTTGACCTCGTTCGGCAACACCAGAAAATGAACATCTCGGCTTGGTGATATCAGAAAACACACAACTCGGCAGTTGATCTCGGTCCCGACAACTTTAACCTCATCACAATCACTTCTGATTCTGACGAGTTAGGGGGCTAACTGTTGGGATCGGATTTCACCCGCCCGAGACCAAGTGCTAAAGACAACTAAGTAATAGAAGGTGACTAAGCCAGAGAAACAACTTACCTAGAACGTTTCACCTCACCTCGGCCACCTCGTCACTTGTCTCGACCAGCTCACCTCGGCCACCTCGCCACTTGTCTCGACCTGCTCACCTCGGTTGGCTCACCTTGAACAATCCACTCCGGTTGAACCAAGGCCGAGCCAAAACTATGCCTCGGACCAGACCACACTTGGACGAGCCCGAGACCACACTTGGATGAGCCAAATGTCGCGTCTCATCCGATTCAGACCGAGTTGGAAGAGGGTAGGTTAGGCCGAGCTGAATAATATCTACCTTGGACAGAGTCGGGGAAAAGAAGGAAGGCCGGCCCAAACTAGCTCATCTCACACCGACATGAAACGAGCCATGGCTGACCTATGTCGCCAAGCCAGGATCGACCCTAACCGTGCTAGGGAGGTCTCACTTCAGAATAACCCTAGACGAGCTGAACCGAAACAACACCTCCAAACGAGCAGAGGTCAAGATGAAACCAAGATTGAGCCGAGATTATTACCGTTTCCTAGACTGAACCGAGACCAGATCAATATTATACCGATCCTGTTCATCTTGCAAAATTATCATGGGTCGAACTCAACACTTCATGCATGGGCCAAACTCAACACTTCATTGGACAAGATGAAGATAACCTTTCAAGCTTAACATGCCGAGATCCAGTCCTTCGTCGCAGGCCGAGATCCAGTACTTCCATTTTGTGCCGAGCTAAAGGCCCATCAAGACGGCCTAATTTATCGATTACCCTAGAAGACGACTCAAGACAGTGGCCGCACGAAGAAAAAAGAAAATATTCCAAAATATTCTCCGAGATATCCGCTTACGAAACATGTATAAATAGTTAGCATAGTCATTCATAACCAAAAAACTAGGGTACCTGACAGGGAGACGAGGCAAAAATCATTTATCACATACTTGTACGAAAAATCTTATCAAACAACAATAAAACCATATTTGGTTCTTTGTTCTCGTGTTTCGATCTTAGAATCTTCTGTTCCCTTAAAAAGTCCTTAACAAAAATTAGTTGTCAGAGTTTCGACCCACACAATAATTAGTATACGATAATTTATTAAATTTGCATAAGAATGAGCTTAAAATCTATTTTTAATTTTTATGCAAAGTACGTCAAAAATCAGAAATTAATAATTATCACCTCGATTTGCTAGATTTCTGTTTGATATTACTCGTTTGTAGATTGAATGTGTTTCTTGATACTCGATTTAGTATCCTCGCGCATTGAAACTCTTCAATCACAACCAAATTCATAGGAATAATGGACCACGTGAGATCTCACATAACACTCTCTAAGAAGATCGGATACGTAGGAGATTCATCACGGAGATCAATCTCTAGGCGTCCCGAGGAGAGCCAAGGCGGATCAGATACAACTAGCGTGGAGGATGACACTAATCTCGCCGAGTTCGTAATGAGAAAACGACGGCCGCGAACTCGGGCTCGCGCTACACTCCCTCCAAGTGATCTGACACCTTCTCCTCCATGTGAACCAACACTACCTCCGGAACCGAGACCGAGAGAACGATATGTCGGGTAGACTATGGACCTGAATATCGACTATCTCGATAAGATCAAAAGGATGGTTATCAAATCAACACCTCGTATAGATTACTCCACTCTCGACACGCTTGGGATTAGAAAAGACATGATTTGGTATATCAACATGCTTAACTTATGACCTTTCATGGAGCTCAATCTCCCCAGCTACGAAGATCTCACCAAGGAATTTTTAGCAACCGTCACCATGTGCTACAAGAGACGCTCCTATCCAAGAGAAAATGACGGTACACTTACTTTTACCATACGTGGATACTCTTATGCGCGAACAGTTCTTGAACTTTGTGAAACTTTGAAGCTTCAATGTTTCGATGAGATTAACCCCGAGGAGGATCCCAATAGAGAGTTGTGGCACACAATAGGACAAGGCGTCTACGACAACAGAGGATCTAAGGCTTCTCTACTCACACATCCCATGCATTGTCCACTTAGTGCACACCATCTATTCGAGAGGAAATATGGCTAGTGTCCGCAAAGGCGATCCATTTACTCTTCAACTTCCATTCACCACAGATCCACGCTATGCTTGCTTTGCTTGTATCATTGCAAAGAATTTGGTAAAGTCGAAACACGAACCGCTTGCCACAAGACCCGAGTACTCTACCACGTTCACTTCGATTTCTTGACCGAGACTCCACTTCAAGGGACTTGGTTCGATCTCATGCAGTTTTCACAAGACCGAACTATCTCTAGCCCATCACTCGACCATGACAAATTCAGTTACAAATTCTTCCCAAACGTCGGTGAGTCCTACTTTGTTTTCTTACCTTCTAACTCTGTCCCTAGACTCTGAGATGGAGCAGAACCTAGATGGATACCGGAGATGATGGACTATGTACATGCTGTCCCGCGTCTTCCATACACTATCGGCGAGTTTTTAGTGGCCAAGGCCAACAGAGACGCATCTGTGAAGCGTACTCGACAACTACTAATATCACATGCCCGTGCACCATCCGCTCCCGCGAGCTCCTCACACGCACACAGACCAGGATACATAGCCCTAGAGAAGAAGATAGCATGACAAGAGAGGCGATACGAGCGTGTAATACGCTTTCTCGAAGAGCATCACTAGTTCAATGGTAACATGCCCGACTAAGAGACAAATGACTCAGGAGATGCCTAGCCATACACATCACCACCACGGTTCAATCGATCTTATTCCCTCTTATCTTTTTATTTTTATTTTTATTTTCGAACTCTTCTATTTATTTGCAATTTTATTTTCATGTCTTTTCCATCCTTTCACCAATATTTTCACAATGGGGACAATGTGATTTAAGTCTGGGGGAGGATGTTTATCCGTTACTAATTTATTTTTATTTTATTTTTATTTTCAAACATTTCTATTTACGTGTTATTCATTTTAATTTTAAACTATTCATGTAATTTTTTTCTATTTTTATTAATTATTTTTCAAGAACATAAGAACAAAACTTATGGTGATTTAGACCTGTGTGCTTCTACGCCATCTCCTTGTGCCAGCTCTTTTGTGGTTTGGTACTAGAATAGACGGTAGCTAGAGTGCTAGCAATGCGACATCCCCCAAGAATTTCGACCCATAGAGATTCTTTCTGACAGGATATACTAGCTCATTCTCTTTGAACTTAATCAGAATTTAATTTTTTCATCAATTGTTTTAGGCAAGAGAACAAATCATACATCTAGGACATCTATTTCCTTTTTACCATTATTTGTTGTCCTAGATGGTCAGTTCATCTTTAGCTGTTACCACACCCCGAAACCTTAACCATTTCATTTTTGAACCCCATGCATTTTTCTCTTGTTGTCTTACGTGCATATATGTGCAAAAAGCCGGAGAGGGAGGAACGACACAGTTTTCAGTCACTCGAGAAGACAGAAGACGAGTGGATTCGGTTATGGATGTATCAACAAATCAATCTTAAAAGTTGCCTTGGAAATGTTTTTAGCACTGATAATTTTTTTCCTTCCTAAGACTCTCGTTTAAAGGCGTTTCCCATTTAAAAAAAATATTATATATATATATCGAAAGGAAAGGAAAAAAAAGCCTAAGAGTCGTAGGGTAGTCGATATTTTTATACCAGTGCAACCATGTTTCGTTTATAAGGAGTGAGAAGCCATTAAAATCATTTCTCGGAGAAAAATCTAAGTCCTAGGGAATGGCATAAAAGTAATGTCAAAGACATAAAAGTACCGGAGAAGAAAGAATTCACAACCACACTTGTGCGAGTAGGGGCTGACTGGAAACTGTGGATATCAACAGCTCCACCCTCTAATATGTAGATATATACTACAAAACCAATCAATACACGTAACAACAACCTTATCCATCCATGTAGGGGCTATCAAGACTGTCACGTTACGTCAGCGCCAAGTGTCCATCCATGCAGGGGCTAGCAAAACTACTTTAGCGGCGAAGTATATAGTCCACACATGTATTAACCATGATTGGAGACTGGTTGTTGACAGTAGATATAGGTTGGTGTGGACATATATGTGGATATATTCATATGGATAGGTTGATAGTTGGATAACCATCAAAACGGATGCATGACTTGGATCCTTCACGATAAAATTCCATTTTGAGAACGTGTTCGCTTAATATGTTCTATATTAAAAAACTTACATTTGACATTGAAAAAAAAATCGCAAAGAGAAAACAAACAAAAGGGATGCCTAACACCCAGCATGAGTAACTTCATATCTAATTCTTGGTAGAAACATACTCTAAACACAGTGTCTAAATAAAACGAAACAAAATACCAAAGATGGACATCATAGAGACGGGGACGAGGAGGGCAGACTATATTGGGGTTCTCCACACTCTAACGAATGAAGGAATAATTTCGCAGAACTTAGCCGCCTCCAATTTCCAAAAGCAAGGGTCGCACAGGTTTTCGCCCCTCGATTCCATGTTTCCCAGCCAACCCAAGGATCAAACCAAGAACAAGCACAACTTTGGAAAGACTTTTCGAAGACTGAGTTTACTTTAGCCGTGAACTCTGGGGGGAGTTGATATGGCCACACCCTCCTTTCATCGGCAACCGAATTGCTAGGCCTACTCTCGGTAATAGATGAAACCGCCTGATATGCATTTTTTTGGTTAGCATTGTAAGCCGCAACATTGTATATGCGTATTTCCCAAGAACATAATCACTGTTTGTAGAGTCTTTCAGAAGACGCATTCCCACCTCGCTGTTGTTCTTGTGAAATAACTCCACTAATCCATTCAAGAAAAGAGCGCTTCAGTTTACGTGATCATGACAAAGTTTCCTTAACGCCTTTAACACTTGAAGAAAAGCCTCCTCTTGATACCAACCTCTCCAAGGGTTGTCCGTTAACGAGAGATCAACATACTTGAGAAACGACTCTCCCATTGCATGTGCATTAAAATCCCATGCGGCAACTCTCGCACTACAAAAATAAATAATACTTTCCCGGGCAACGAGAAGGAGGATGACCAAAAGGATATCATCCGGGACAAAGGAAACGGGCAAGCGTGGATTTTTCGAAAGAGGGATAGACATTTCAGATGTAAGTTTGTAGGTGTTATGAACATGATGTGTATGAGGAGTTGGAAGCCGGGGAAGAAGGATGAAACATTTATATATAACTTGGAAGGGACGTTTCGTTTGCCAACGGTTGGTTTTATAGTGCTCAATAATAATTGGATTATATTAAGCGAAAAAACTGAACCATACAATACTTTCCCTTGTCGTGGTAGCATGTTGCATCAAAAATAGCTGTCTGGGGAAACGAAAGTATGAAAACGTTACATCACGCTGTTTCATAATGGGCGAAAAGCATGGGGACATTGAATGCATGCGGAAGGGTGGTTAATAGATGAAAAATAGTATTTGTGTACCATTTTTGTAATCTGGGATGATGTCTGATTTTTCCGTATATATGGATAGAAATATGTGGTCAAGTTGTAAAGAAAGGTACAAACCGCAACAGGCCATCCATTTGGATAGTTAAAGGGCTGCGAAAACGTATATCCACATTGATCAATCCACAAAATCTTGTCCATGGAAACGATTCAGTCTTATGTAACGAGGGATAAGCATTGATTGTGTATTGGGCATAATAAATTAGCTATAGAATCACCTTAATTCCATAACCTCATCCTTGGATTCGCCTTTTATTATTGCATTTAATTTCGTTTAGTGTTGCTAGTTCTTGTTTCTTGTTTAATTTGAATTAGATAACTAGAATTAGTTCCAAAACCAACCTTATTTGCTTGAATTAAGTAGTTCTATGCATTCTTACTGATTGAGATATTTAAACCCATTTTGATTGATACCTTAACTACCACGATGACACGAGAGGGGTTTTAGTAATTGATTAGTAAAAATCCTACTATCAATTTGGCGCCGTTACCGATTGGGTTTAGTTTTCAACATTAAGATTATAGATCTTCTTGAGATTACGCTTTCTTTTTATTTCGGCTACTAATATTTTCAGCTTCTTGATTGCTATCTCTCTCTTATAGGTGCATGCATACTCGTTCTAAAGGCCAACACAACCTTGTTAAGCCAATAGACGACATCCATCTCTTGGAACGGGAAAGTAGACCGGATACTAGACATTGAGGATTTGGGTATGGAGCACGTCAATGAGCCTCCGGTTGCCCACAATGAAAACGTGGACAATGCTCAAGCACAAGGGCAAGATGGCAATAGAAACCACCAAGCCCATGGTGGGAACTTGCAACACCAACACCCACCCGCCCGGAATGTTAGAGAACCAAACAATCCTCCACGGGCTGAAAACATCGTTGGAGCGGGTGATGCCGCCAATGCACACCAAAACCGCCAAGGCATTCAAGCCCCACCGGTTGAGAACAACAATTTCGAGGTGAAGCTCGGCTTGATCAACATGGTCCAAAGCAACAAATTTCATGGGCTAGCTATGGAATACCCGTTCGATCACGTAGACCAATCCGATAGGATTTGTGGTCTCACCAAGATCAATGGAGTATCCGAGGATGGGTTCAAACTAAGACTTTTCCCATTCTCACTAGTGGGAAAATAGTCTTTCCCAAGGATCCATCGCTTCATGGGACCAATGCAAAATGGCATTTCTCGCGAAATTCTTCTCTCCTTATAGGACGGCTAAGTTGAGGAACGAGATATCTAGCTTCACTCAAAGGGCGAATGAAAGCTTTAGTGAGCCTTGGAACATTTTCGAGGGTACGCAATGCAATGCCCACACCACGGGTTCTCGGACGCATCTCTCTTAAGTACCTTGTACCGTGGTGGCTTGCCCAAGATTAGGATGCTACTAGACACGACCTCAGATTGGAACTTATTTGCGAAAGACGTGCATGAAGCTATGGAGCTAGTGGAGAACCTTGCTTAAAGCGACGAGACCTATGGAGATGATTACGACCGAGCTACACAGACCACTAGTGACTATGATGAGCATAAACGGGCTAAAGAGATGAAGGTTCTCAATGAAAAAGTGGATAATCAATCCTCCATGATGGACAAGCAAGCCTCTATGATTGACAAGCTTCTTAATGCTTCTCAAAAATCGGTCCATTTTGTTAGGGATTATGAGGAAAACCATGGGTGCCAAGAGGAGGAAGTGGAATTAAGCACACAAGAGGAAATCAACTATGTTGGTAACCAAGGTGGTTTCTGATGCGAATCGGATTCGTCTCCGAAACTTCAGGTTTTAAATTTGTAAACCTTAAAGCCTGTAAGTGCACATATGTGCATTGTAGTACTTAAGGTATCGATCCACAGGGAGGGAATGCTGTTCTGCGAGACCTTAGAAAAAGAGTTAGCAAGGAAACCTAAGACGAGAATAAGTTTTATGGATTTTTCACCAACTCGAAACTAGGACTCTAAACTATACTAAACCAGACTAAACTAAACTAAGCGAGAAAATAAAAAAGCGAACGAGACTAAACTAAGCTAAACTAACCAAATAAATAAACCTAATCTAAGTTAACAGTAGCAAGCAATAATTATTTTGAGGTTGTAAATCAATTAACGAAGCGTTGGGAAATTGGGAATTTTTTAGGGTTCAAGGACGATTTTCACCGAGAATTCGCTAGGATTTTTAAAGCAACTTTTTATCGTCTTTGGCTTCTTGAACTTGGAACACGTACACTGTGTGTAGTCTACTCCCGTAATCCTACACACCTACTCACTTCAGTAATCGGACAGTAGCTTTTGTCTCCGCCCGCACAAGAAGTGAATGATACTCTCAAAGGTCGTTTACACCCACAACTCCTCCACAAGTATACTTCCCAAATCTTGTGACAGTTTTGCTCGTCTACCCTAGGTCAAGCGATTAGATTCAGCACTCTCGTGGCTCTAAAACGCCTAATATCAATTGTTAAGATGCTTAGTCAAGCAACGCATTAACAACAAGGATAGAACGAAGAACCATAATCGGTATCCTAGTCGGAAAACTCAATCAAAATCGAACAATGAGAGCCCCTTCAAACCCCTATACCCAACAAGGAGATTACTCGGCCACGACCATGCAAGAAAAATCAAGCTTCTGAATTGCACAATCAATAGATAAGAAATCAAACGAAAGGGTTCAAGGGAAATCCCTATCTCCCTAAACAAAGAACAAAGAACAAGAGTAAAAGTTTTGTGCAAAACAAGTCTAAAAGTGTAATAAAAGGGGGTTACAAAATTGTGGCTGTATTTATAGGTCTTCAACTCGTTTTGATCGAGTTTGGGTTTGACGGAAAAAGACGGTTTTGGCCTCGGTGAAGAAACGACTTGATTTTCGCAAACTTGGCTCTGGCCGCGGGTCCGTGCTCTCCAGGAGTGGCGAACAGGTGTTTGGCCACGGGTCCGTGTTCTCTAGGAGTGGCGAACTAGTGTTTGGCCGCGGGTGGGAGCTCTCCACCCACGGTGGACTGCTTCTTGGCAGTTTCATCGGTCTTCGGTGCTTCGGGTATATTTTAGCATCCAACCATTGGATTGTCCCTAATCCAATTGCATTTGAAATCTGGTTGTCTCTACTTTGTTGTATCCAAATTTGGTGATGATAAGACGGTGAGAAGGCCTCCAATGATGGCAAGATTTCTGACTGTCGTGAAATGTCTTTCAAAACACTAAAACATGGAAATCATTTGAAAACTATTGAAAACGGAGTTAAAACACCTGCAAAAGGGTATGAAAGTGTTCCATAAAAATGGTCAAAAACTAGTGTTATCAACTCCCCAGACTTAAGAATTTGTTTGTCCTCAAACAAAACAAAACCAAAGGTTTGAAAGATCAAACAAAAATACTCGGGAATTAGGAATCTCCGAGACCGTCCTTCTAAACCACAACCATCGAACTACATCAATCGCAATCTAGCCTAGAAAATTCTCACTAGAAGTTCCCGTAACACTAGTCCACGGTATCCGTCATATGAAATATAAACTTTCAAAATCCAAAAATCAAGTCAACTATCTCTCTACATTCATTAAGTATAGGCGTGGTTTTCTCATCAAAATGATTGAACCAAGACAATCGAAGCTAGGTATTAAAGGCATTTAGAGGTGAAACTAAGAGTGTTTCGGGTTACCGTAATTTCACCGGTGGGTGCGAGATATTATGCAAAACAGCAAGAGAGGAAGGACCTATTGATAACCACAGCTTCCAGTCACTTCTTCTTGCGTAAAAATGTTGCACTACCTCCTTCCGAAAACAGAAATTTTCTGTCATTCCCCCAGACTTAGAATTTTCTGTGGGCTCGGAATGACATACTTCTCACAAACGAACCATGGATGCCTCATAAATATTTCGACCAACCTAGACTCTTTTTAGGCTTTTGTTTCCTTTCCCTTTCGATTATTTTCTATTTTTTTATTTATTTATTTATTAATTTATTTGAAAGGGGGAAACGCCTTTATTATAATGAGTCTTAGGGGAACTAAAATTTACCATGTTTTTGAGTTTTCCAAGGAAGAACCAAGCTCTTATCTTTGTTGACTTCACCTCCACCAATCGAGTATAGTCTCCGTCTTTAGTGACTGAAAACTGTGTCGTTCCTCCCTCTCCGGTGTTTTTTCACATATCTGCATATAATACACAAAGAGAGTTGCATGAGGTTTGAACAATGGTTAAGTTTTGGGTGGGATACCAACTAAAGATGAGCTGGCCATTCATGTACGACAAAGAGTGGCAAAAGGTAAAAGTACGTCATGAATGTATGGTTCGTTATCTTTGTAAAAACCTTTGATGAGAAAATTAAGTTAAGATTAAGTCCAAATAAAATAGAGCTAGCATATTCCATCTTAAAGAACCTCTACGGTCTAAATTCCTATGGTATTTCGCATTAACAGAAACTCTAGCTACTGTCTAGTCTAGAACCAAATTACGAAAGAGCATGTTACTAGGAGATAGCGTAGAAGCACACTGTCGGTTATCGTCATGGATTCTTTTTATCATTCCCTCAAAACGTATTCCTACGCTTTTCGAAAAACTTGAATTTTTTTAAGAAAAACGTCGAAAAATGCAAAAACAAATGAAAGAAGTGGTGGTTAGTAAGGGATGGAATCATCCCCTAGACTTAAATCACATTGTCCTTAGTGTGAAATAAATCGGGTAAGGACGAATAAATAGATGGATGTAAATAATTGAATAAATGGAAGGGAAAAAGAAAACTTACATGGGTGCGGTTGGGGAATGGATGTGGGAATGGAATGGTGGTGAATGGGGGATGGTAGATGGTGATATGGTGATGGGAATGGATGTGGGGATGTTTGAGAATGGTTTGGAATCGATCGAGGATCGAAACCAATCATTTGGGATCGGCAGGGGGCTGGCCGCGGGTACTGCTCATGCAACCGCGGCCACTGGCAAGCTGGCCGCGGGTCGGTTGATCGCGACCGCGGCCAAGGGCTGGTTCACCGCGAGTCGGTGAGATGCACCCACGGTCGAGCTTCTTCATGCGATCAGGTACTTCCTTCTAGTTTGGATTGGACCGAGCAACTTCGAACCGTGTCTCCATCTTTTTGTCTTTTCGGTTTTTTGATTTTTGATTTTTGATTTTTTTTGGGTTTTTTGTTTTTTTATAAAGTTGAAACTACGAAAAAGATAATGTCAATAGAAAAAGAAAGAAAACCTAAAAATAAAAACGTACTGAAATGTATTGCCTCCCATTGAGCGCTTTTGTTTAAAGTCGTTTAGCTCGACGACGGTAGCTAGGTGAGCTTAGTCGAAGAAAGGTCTTGTCCGAAGACAAGTTTCCTTTGATTTAACCTTGTAATCCTTCGTATAAAACATATCACGCCATTTCCACTCGGGATTTCTCTCATCAAGTCCGATATGGTGTTCTCCTCCGGTATCACAATAGAAAATCAGGTTTGGAGCTTACTTGGACTATGCTTATTCTTCTTTGATATTCTCGGATGGTAGAGCCATGTTGACCGATGCATAGATGGTAGGCTCTAGATCAGTTTGTGTCTTGGTTGGAGCTTGAGTGCTGACGGAGAAGAAGTCTTGCTCAAAGAACTAGGATTGGGATGAAAAACGTCGGAGTTGAGATGAACAGGGGCTGGCCACGTGTGGAGGTGATGTGCACCCGCAGTGAAAGAGGGCTTGGCCGTGGATGGAGGAGGTGCGACCGCGGCGGAGATGTCTCGGCCTGATTTGCTCGGTTCGTCATCTCTTTTATCTCCAATGATGTTTTCTGGTCTTAGAGAAATATTTAGTTTCTCCTTGGCTACATTTAAGTCTCCATCAATTCCCATATGAGCAAGGGCACAGTGTGCATCAAAAGAGATCTTTTCGCACGTCAAAATTGTCATTTTGATGTTTTCTTCAAGTATGACGGGTGCACCTTCTTCTAGAACGTTTTTAACGTTCTTTGTTGCTCCTCCAGGGTCTAAGAGTGGTTCATCTCCTCTGCATGTGTTTATAAAATGGGAATCACTAAATTTTATTACCTTGATCGAGCATGGAACATCAAATTTTTTGGGATCTTTCTCCTTGGAAAGCGTCATCAATGGTTGCTCGAATGCATCCGTTAGTGTCTCATCCTTCACGAGGTCTGCCTCAGGCTCGACGTGGTGAGGAGTAGGAGTAGAAACAAGTCCTTCTTCTCCTTGATGTTCTTTTTTGATGGTATGAGCTTGAGATTCCAAGGGACTTTTATTTGGTCGCTTCTTTCTAATCAATTTGGCTGCGGATACTCCATCAACTACGGTAGCTACGTAGTACCCTTCGTCTTCATGCATAGACTCGTTTAGTTCTTGAATAATACTGTCCACATTAGCTTTGGAAAAATCTAGCCCCTCATAGTTTCCCTCTGAAAATCTCTTTACCGTAGCCCTAAGCTCTTTTCGTTTTGATGCAATCTTCAAGCGTTCTTGTAGCAACTCACGTTCAAAGCGCTCTTCATTAAAATCAGGGCATGATGATTTAAAAAATGATTTTAACATGTTGATGAGTTCGGGTATGTAGAAGCTGTCTCTATAGTGAGGAGGCGTGTGGCGTCCTTGAGAGTGGTTGGTTGGTGCCGATTTTTGAACCATGTAGAACGAGTCACACACAGTATGTGAGTCGTGACAGTGATGAGCGCAAGATGGGTCATAGTAATACCGCTCGTAGTAGCAATCTCTCTCCAGAGGCGAGTTCATGTTTCAAAGCCTAAAACAAAGAAAAACAAAAACAAAAATTAAAAATAAAAAGTTTGTCTTCGATTCGATATACTAACCTCTAAAGTGTGGCAGAACGAGTAGCGATTGCCTCCCCGGCAACGACGCCAAAAACTTGATGCGAATCGGATTCATCTTCGAAACTTAATGTTTTAAATTTGTAAACCTTAAAGCCTGCAAGTGCACAGGTGTGCTAAACTAGAATAAACGAAACTAAGCGAGAAAATAAGAAAGTGAACAACACTAAACTAAGCTAAACTAAACGAATAAATAAACCTAATCTAAGTGAACAGTAGCAAACAACAATTATTTCGAGGTTATAAATCAATTACCAAGCGTTGGGCAATCGGGAATTCTTTAGGGTTCATGGCCGATTTTCACCGAGAATTCCCTAGGACTTCTAAAGCGACTTTTTGTCGTCTTTGGGTTCTTGGACTTGGAACACGTACGCTGTGTATAGTCTACTCCCGTAATCCTACACACCTACTCACTTCCGTACTCGGACGGTAGATTTCGTCTCCGCCCGCGCAAGAAGTGAATGATACTCTCAAAGGTCGTTTACGCCCACAACTCCTCCACAAGTTTACTTCCGAAATCTTGTGATGGTTTTGCTCATCTACCCTAGGTTAAGCGATTAGATTCAGTGAGGTGAAGCCGGGATTGATCAACATGGTTCAAAGTACAAAATTTCACGGTTTATTTATGGAGGATCTGTTGGATCATATCGATCAATTTGATAGGATATGTGGGTTAACCAAGATGAACGGTGTTTCGGAAGACGGTTTCAAGCTAAGCCTTTTCCCATTCTCCCTTGGAGATAAAGCTCATCAATGGGAAAAGAGTCTTCCTCAAGGTTTAGTCACGTCTTGGGACGATTGCAAGCGAGCTTTCCTTGCAAAGTTATTTTCTCCTTCAAGGACCGCCAAGTTAAGGAACGAAATCTCGGGTTTCACAAAACGCTGAAACGAATCCTTCAACGAAGCTTGGGAACGGTTTAGAAGCTACACCTCTCAATGTCCGCATCATGGCTTCTCCAACGCCTCTCTTTTGAGTACCCTCTATCGCGGTGCTCTACCCAAGATAAGGATGCTCTTAGACACGGCTTCTAATGGGAACTTCTTAGCCAAATATGTGGACGAAGCAATGGAGCTCGTGGAGAATTTAGCTCAAAGCGACGGAATCTATGGGGATGATTATGACCGGGCTACGAGAACGACTAGTGATTTTGATGAACAAAAGCGGTCCAAAGAGATTAAGATTCTCACCGAGAAGATGGACAAGCAAGCTTTGATGATTGACAAACTTCTTAACGTTTCTCAAAAGCCGGTGCACTTTGTTGGCGACATCGAGGAAACACAAGGTTACCAAGAGGACGAGGCTGTCGTGGGTACCCAAGAAGAGATGAATTATGTGGGTAACCAAGGATACCAAAGAGGCGGTTTTAACAACAACTACCGCAATCACCCAAACTTCTCTTACCGGAACCAAAATGTGGAGAATCCACAAGATCAAGTCTATCCCCAACAACAACAAAGCAACCAAGCTCCACAACAAAAGCAATTCACCCAACAACACCAAGGTTAAGCTCCAAACAACCGAGGCTATATTCCCAAGAACTCTTTCCTAGGGAACCAAGGCGGGTCTGAAGCCAAAGCACCTTTCAATGCTCCACCGGGTTTTCAACAAGGCTTTTCTCCTCAAGGTCAAGCAACTACGTCTAAACCGCAAGACCTTAACTTGAACACAATGTTTCAACAACTTCTTAAGGGACAAGCCGAGATAAACACAAGGGTCGATTATTCTTACAACGATCTCAACACCAAACTCGAAACATTGAGCTCCAAGGTGAAGCAACTTGAAGGCAAGGGAACCAGCTTATCTTCACGACCACAAGGCCAACTACCGGGAAAGTCTGAGGCCAACCCCAAAGAGTATGTGAATGCTATCACACTACGGAGTGACACGGTCCTACCCACTCGAGAAGCACCTTCCAATCTCAACGAGGACATTGAGAAACAAAGTGGGGGGGGGGGGCTGGAACTTGAGATTCAAGATGAAGTGGTAGTTGAAGACACGATTTTGGAAGGCAAAGACAAGGGTAAACGGGTTGAAGAGATCAAGACCAAGGTTGTAGCTCAAGAGAAGCCAAAAAAGAGAGAAACTCTACTTGTCCCACCACCACCTTATGTGCCTAAGCTACCATTTCCCGGACGCTTCAAGAAGCAATTGATGGAGAAGTATAGGGCGGTGTTTGATAGACAAATGGAAAAGGTAGAGCTTACCATGCCTTTGGTTGATGCATTTTTGCTTGTGCCTCAGTATGCCAAATTCCTAAAGGATGCCGTTAAAGGAAGAGCTAAGGAGATGGAGTCCATGGTGGTATTGACACATGAGTGTAGTGCCATTATCCAAAAGAAAGTATAGTGCCCAAGAAACTTGGAGATCCGCTTTGGGACCTCTTGCTTTCGACAATTGTCTTTGCGATCTAGGAGCTAGCGTGTGTCTAATGCCGCTATCCGTTGCTAAAATATTGGGATTCACGAGGTACAAAACTTGTAAGATCTCCTTAATCCTTGCGGATAGAAGCGTCATAATACCCATTGGGCTACTTGAAGATTTGCCAATCGCGGTTGGATACTTCATTGTCTCAACGGACTTCGTCATCTTGGAAATGGATGAAGAACCCAAGGACCCCTTGATTTTCGGTAGACCCTTCTTGGCAACTGCGGGTGCGATCATCGACGTAAGGAAAGGGAAGATCGATCTTCACTTGGGAAAGGGCGAGGTACTTGAGTTTGACATCAATTCGGCGATGAAGAGAACCACCATCGATGGGTAAGTCTTCTATATCGATACCATGGATGAACTAGCGGACGAGCTTTTGATAGAATTAAATCTTGAGGATGGCTTGCAAGTTGCTTTGGTAAAGGATCATGGTGAACATGGGTATATGGATGAGGCTAGTGAGGGTTACAAGCTAATTTTGGACTCACACAAGCCAATGATTGGTGAAGTTACTGTCCTCGATTTGGGTCTTCAAGGGATGAAGTGTGTAGACGGCTCCACAATGGGCTCGGTCCAAGAGAGCTTTGTTTTGGAAGTGGAGCTATATGAGAACGTGCAAGAAGCTAGCAATGGTAAGACTAGCGTGGATGATAATTGGAGCGAGCTCAAAGCCCCTAAGGTGGACCTAAAGCAACTTCCCGTTGGGCTAAGGTATGCGTTCTTAGGTCCCAACGAGTCTTACCCGGTTATTTTAAATGATAGTTTGAACGAGAATGAACTATCCTCCCTCTTAGTTGAACTTAGGAAGTACAGAAAAGCCATTGGTTATTCTTTGGATGGCATCAAGGGTATTTCCTCTACTTTATGCATAGAATCCATCTAGAAGATAAATCGATGACTTCTATTGAACAACAGAGGAGGTTGAACCCGAATTTGAAGGAAATTGTAAAGAAAGAGATTCTTAAGCATCTAGATGCGGGTATTATCTACCCAATATCAGAGAGTACTTGGGTCTCACATGTTCATGTTGTGCCTAAAAAAGGGGGGATAACAGTTGTTAAAAATGAAAAGGATGAAATGATACCTACTAGGACCATAACCGGGAATAGGATGTGTATTGACTATAGGAAGCTCAATTCATCTACTCGTAAGGATCATTGTCCATTGCCTTTCATAGATCAAATGCTTGAATGTTTAGCCAATGATCCGTTTTATTTTTTTCTAGACGGTTATTCGGGTTTCTTTCAAATTCCCATACACCCGAACGACCAAGAGAAAACGACTTTCACATGCCCTTATGGTATATTCGCATATCGAAGGATGCCATTTGGGCTGTGTAATGCACCGGCAACTTTCCAACGGTGCAAGATGTCTATTTTCTCGGATCTTATTGAAGACATGGTAGAAGTTTTTATGCATGACTTCTCCGTGTATGGCTCTTCGTTTGGTGTTTGCTTGTCTAATCTTTGTAGGATCTTGCAACAATGTGAGGAGACGAACTTGGTACTCAATTGGGAGAAGTGCCATTTCATGGTACGTGAGGGCATCGTGTTTGGGCATAAGATCTCCGAGAAAGGGATTGAGGTAGACAAGGCTAAGATCGAGGTCATGGTTAGTTTGGAACCACCAAGAACGGTCAAGGACATCCGAAGCTTTTTGGGGCATGCCGGGTTCTACCGAAGGTTCATCAAAAATTTCTCGAAGGTTTCAAGACCGCTCACGAGGCTTCTTTGTAAAGAGGTGGAGTTTAACTTCAATGAAGAGTGTCTTGAGGCGTTCTTAGAAATCAAGAAGGCTCTAGTTAGTGCACCAATTGTTCAAGCCCCGGATTGGGATCTTCCTTTCGAGATTATTTGTGTCGCGAGTGACTTCACGGTTTGAGCGGTCCTCGGCCAATAGAAAGACAATAAGGTTAATGTCATCTACTACGCAAGTAGGACGTTGGATGATACTCAAGCACGGTATGCAACCACGGAAAAGAAGTTGTTGGCGGTAGTGTTTGCCATGGATAAATTCCGGTCATATGTGGTTGTATCTAAGGTTGTGGTATACACGAATCACGCAGCTTTGCGGTACATACATGCAAAGAAGGATACCAAGCCGAGGCTTCTCCGATGGATTTTGATTTTGCAAGAGTTTGACATGGAAATCGTGGACAAGAAAGGAATTGAAAATGGGGTAGCGGACCACTTGTCTAGGTTGAGAATCGAAGACCTTGTCCCGATCGATGATAAACTTCCCGAGGAGCAATTGATGTTGGTTAGCTTTTTGAGGAAATGTATCAAGGCGGTGAGAGTTCTTGAAGAGGTTAAAAGTTTGGCGAATGAGAAGTTACCATGGTATGCGGACTATGTCAACTACTTAGGTTGCGGGAAAAAACCGCCTAATTTGGATGGGTATAAAAGGAAGAAGTTCTTTAGAGACATCACTCGTTTCTATTGGGATGAACCTTACTTGTATACTCTTTGCAAGGACAAACTCTATAGGAGATGTATCCCTGAGGAAGAAGTTGAAGATATTGTGATGCATTGTCACGGTTTGTAATATGGAGGTCACTTTGCTTCGTTCAAGACGGTTGCTAAGGTCCTACAAGCGGGTTTTTGGTGGCCAACTATGTTCAAAGACGCTCAAGAGTTTGTGTCTATATGTTATGCTTGCCAAAGGATAGGGAACATTGGTAAACGGAACGAGATACCTCAAAATCCTATCCTTGAGGTTAAAATATTCGATGTTTGGGGCATTGACTTCATGGGACCGTTCCTTCTTCATATGAGAATCAATACATTCTAATGGCGGTGGACTATGTTTCTAAATGGGTGGAAGCCATTGCAAGTCCCACAAACGATGTAAAGGTTGTTCTCAAGATGTTCAAGTCGATATTCTTCCCTCGATTTGGAGTTCCACGGGTAGTGATTAGTGACGGGGTCTCACACTTCATCAACAAGGTCTTCGAAAGCTTACTTAGGAAACACGGGGTGAAGCACAAGGTGGCCACGCCTTACCATCCTCAAACGAGTGGCCAAGTGGAAGTTTCGAATCGCCAAATCAAGGCTATCCTCGAGAAGAACGTTGGTGTTTCAAGGAAAGATTGGTCCGTGAAGTTGGATGACGCTTTGTGGGCATACCGAACCGCTTACAAGACACCGATTGGGACAACGCCATTCAACATTCTTTACGGGAAATCTTGTCACTTACCGGTTGAGTTGGAATACAAGGCTTTGTGGGTGGTTAAACTTCTCAACCTTGATACCAAATCAGCCTCGTAAAGGTGTTTTCTTCAATTGAACGAGCTTGATGAAATCCGCCTTGATGCTTATGAAGTTCACGTCTCTACAAGGAGAGAACAAAGTTATTCCATGACAAGAAGATAACGCCCAAGGATCTTAAGGTTGGAGGCCAATCGTTGTTGATTAACTCACGGTTGAAGCTGTTTCCCGGGAAGCTCAAGTTGAGATGGTCCGGTCCCTTTGTTATCAAAGAAGTGAGGCCTATGGAGCCATTGTTCTTTTGAACAAGAATGTGGAAGAGTTTGTTGCGAACGGTCAAAGAATAAAGCCGTACCATGCTAATGAAATCATTAAGGAGGGAGTCTCACTTCCCCTCGATGATGTTTCTCAAGCTTGAATACAGTAATCAACGTCAAACTTAGCGACGTAAAACAAAGTGCTCTTGGGAGACCCCCCAAGCTTATCCTTGTATATACCTTTATTTTATATCTTTTTCTATCTTTGTTAGAACGTTTTGACGTTTTTGTTAAGTGTGCATAGGGGTTCCTAGATCCATGAGCAATACCGACGTCCAATACCGATGTCACTTAGCAATACCGACGTCCAATACCGACGTGTGACATCGGTATGGACTTGCCAAAGGAAGAAAGGACCAATAACGACGTCTCAAATCGGTACAACATGTCGGTATGGAAACATAAGAAAAATCTCCTTAGCACCGATTTGTTGCACCATTGAGTAACATCGGTATAGCCATACCGATGCTCAATACCTATCAGTGACATCGGTATCGACCGTGCCAAACGAGGGACCAATACCGACATCACAAATCGGTACAACATGTCGGTATGGAAACAGAAGAAAAATCCGTTAGCACCGAGTAGTGACATCGGTATTCAACGAGAAATTTTTAAAATCCGTCAATACCGACGGGCAATACTGACGTGTGACATCGGTATTGACCAAAATTTTCAAAATTCGTTGACCGACCCAGTTCCCGCCAAGGTAAGATCCGACCTGACCCGGGTAAGTCTCTTTTTCCCTTCTTCTTCTTCTCTATCAACCCATTTTCGCGATTTCCATGCCTCTACTTCACATCTTCCTCTTTTCTCAACCAAATTTCGCGATTCCAAGCCCTACAGTCTCGATTTTCACTGCTCCTTTTGGATTTATCATCATTTTAAGCATTTAATCCCAATCCCCCAAGGTATTCATCAATTAAATTTTTGAAAAACCATATTTTTGTTCTTAAGTGCATATTGATTGAATATGGTTGAATATTGCTTTTCACTTGTACAAAAACCTTGGGGATGGTTTTTCTATGCTTGAACTTGATGATTCATGTGCATATTGTTGATAGTTTGATGAAAATTTGAGAAATTAGGATTTTGAGATGAATGAGAATTAGGGATTGTGCATTTGAAAAGTTTGCTTGCTAAGTGTGAAATGTTGCCTTGTTCATTGCTCTTAGTTCATCTTTTGGAGAACCTTTGTTGATTTTGAGAAACCATTTTACCTATGCTCACAAATTATCTCGAGGATATTTGTAGGTACAATGACCGAAAAAGGCGCTCCATCGACACGAGTACGTACCAAGGTTTCAACGGTTGGGAAAGGGAAAGGTGTTGCCAAGGCTACCGCCGCGGAAAAAGGGAAAGGAATTGCCAAGGGTACCAAGGCAAAGGCCAAAACCAAGAAAACAGCCAAGGGGTCAACTCCTCCGGTAAGGGCAAAGGCAAGCGATTTGAGGAAGTCGAGGACGAGGTCGAGAGCTTGGACGACGGAAGCTCAAGCCCGGAAGTGCAACGAACAAAGCCAAACTAGCATGATTACTTCGGAAAGTTTTACCAAATGAAATCCGAGCAAGGCAAAATCGTTGACACGAAGATGATGGATAAGATGGGAATAAGTGATGAGGTGTGGACGCTTTTTGAGAATATGGGGCTACGGAAGTTCATGAGCATGAAGTATGAAGCTTTTAAGGCGCTATCTAACATGTTCCTAGCCACCCTTCGTGCTAAATTCTACGAAACGGGTGATGAAAATTCTGAGTTTTGATTCTTGAAATTCAGACTTATGGACGTCACCTACTCAGTCACTTTCCGCGAGCTTTGCGAGATATTCGGGTTCAAGGAAGAAGGGACCTACAGTGGGCAATACTTTGATTATCCGAGGCTCGAGCTCCGAAATCTTTGGGCAACGATTGCATCCAGAGATTTTGAGGCCGACGCCTCTAAGAATGCGAGCATACAGAACCCGGCTCTCCGCTACGCGCACAAGGCGTTGGTCCACATGTTCTATCACAAGGTGGAGATTGACACAGTTACGACGGAGGAGATGGAGTTGTTGGGGCTCGATTTAAAGCCCATTCTCCCCACTCTCCGCAATGGTAAAGCGTTCGAGAGGCCGAAGAGACTTTCTTGTCTCGCAATGTTCTTTGTGAGACACTTGTTTGGCTACCGAAATTGGGCTTTGAAGACAAAGGCGAAAAAGGCCGCCATTTGCATCGAATGGATTATCACGCCTATTCTCTTGGCAAAGGGCATCAAGGTCTCGGTTAGCGCCAATGAGTGAAAGTCTTTGGATGCGGCCTATCTTTCGAAGACTAGGTTCTACGAGGGATTGATCGACGGCAAGTTAGCTTACAATCTCCAACTCACCGAGACATCTCTTGCACAAGTCCTTTTGCATAATTGATATGCTCAATTTAATACCCTAAGATACTAAAGCAGTTGTTGTAGTAAGTGTAGGGGTCGAACCACAAAGACTCACAGAGATCACACAATAAATTATGAAGTGTCGAATTACGCTAAGCCAGATAGATGTAATTAAAAGCAGTGCAGAAATTAAAGGAGTTGTAAATCAATTGAGAAATATAGGCTCAGGGTTTTTCTCAGGAAATCAATGAATGCAGATAAACTAACTAACATGATTCAGATTTAGCGCAGTTCTTGAACTCAAATCACTAAAATATAGCTAACCAACTCTCGTTGCGAAAACTATCTAAATCTAAATCCCAAGAATTCCAAATTTCTTTGCGAATCCTAAATTCTAAATCAGCTTTAATATCAGGTTTGATATGTTCACAAATCAATTAAACCAAATCTCTTTGCGAATAATCAATTTGCTCACCTAGGTTCTATCAGGTAATTAATCGCACTCTCGTGCCTAATCAATTATCCTAAGATCTAAGTTCCAGATTCGTCAACCTAGAATTAGCTATGAACACAACCTAAGGTGAAGAACTAATTCAGATGGTGAATCCTAAACAGATAATTAACCTAGCATTCAAAGAAATCCTTTATGAGAAAACCCTAAACCTAAAGTGGATCTACTCAGACATGGCAATTGAATCAAAAGACATGTTTGAATAAATCATCAATAGAATAGAAAGAAGGGTTTAGAGATCTGATCTCGGACGAAGGGAGATTCAGACTTGTCTCTCTAAAACCAAAGTAAAATCAAACACAGAAAATAAAAGCATAAAAAGGCATAGCCTAAACAGGTGGCTGAAAACTCCTATTTATAACCTAAAACACGATCTGGGGTCTTCTTGTAATTATTAAAGACTTCTGGGCACTTTTGCAATTCCTCAAGTCTTGGAAAACTCGCGGGTTGTGTCTTGCTGCGCTGAGTGTCGATCGATACCAAGGGGTATCGATCGATGCTCGACGTGAATTCAGGTTCTCAGCGACACGATCTTTAGCTCTGCTACAAACTGCTCCAGAAAGCTCCAATACTTCCAATAATCCTCCAAACGTGCTATGACCTGTAAAAGACTCTAAAAAGACTCCAAAATACTATAAAGACTCTATAAAAAGGACTTATATCATGGCTTAAATAGGGTAAAAACCATGATATATCAACTCCCCCAGACTTAGCCTTTTGCTTGCCCTCAAGCAAATAGAAGACTAAACCAGAAAAAGAGGTTTGAAAACGTAGAGACTCACCTATTCCTGAACCATCGAAAAGACCCTTTTCCCAAGTACCCAAATGTCACCTGATCAGCTTTCGATCTAACCACCATGTACTTCTCCGTAGACATTTGCAGCTTTTCCAGACTCCACACAAAATCCCACAGCATTGTTCAAGTAAAGCCCTCATCGCCAGTTTCATCTCTGCAGCTAATATTTAAGAACCTTCTAGACTCTTTACCAGACAATATCTTGACAAAGGAACCACCCTTTTTCACACTTTTTGTATCAATTTCTCTCCTCCAGACTTATTTCTTATTATATCCTTATTATTATTTTTTATTTTCAGCTTAGCATATACATATCAAGGTAGGAGACGCGAGTATTGATGGTGTTTGCCACCAAATCCCTGGTTCTTCCCTCTCTATGTATCAAAGGATGTAGGCGAATAATGGCATCATAGGAAAATCCTAGCCTCGCTTCCAATCCTTTGTGTGATCATCCCCTCTTAAGTAGAATAATGGGATCGCTGGAAATTTTCCTAACCCTCTACTCAGAAGAAAATCATTTCAATCTTTTATGCTCTTAATCTATCAACTTATTTCAGGGGAGAGAGATACCATAATTCTAAACACACGGGTTCCTTTATCAGATATGAATGATGAATCAAGCTCTATGAACACTAACCACATTGATGAAGTGCAAAAATTTGGCTCAGGCTTCAGAAGAACTCTGCTGGAGACATGGATGTTTTCTAGTCAACTGGTCAGCCTTTGGATTTTTCATTAGTCGATCTAGAACTGATCCTGTAACACTGTGCACTCAAAAACAAAATCAAATCAATAGGTTCAAGCACAGGATCATCATCTCCAACAAATTTTGACTCAATAAAACAGTTTTGACTCGATAAAACGACTGACTCTAAGAAAAACGAAAACAATGTCAGCAGACACCTCCCCCAGACTTGAACAACACTGTTGGGTATCTTCTTCAGAGGAGTAGATTGGAGATATCAGATGGGTCTGGACTCTTCGAGCAATGGTAATTTCAACACCAGATATCCTGAGGATGCTATTGTGTTGATTGAGAACTTTGCCTCTAGCAGTAGCACCAAGAGCGCAGATTTCGAGCGCAAGAGGCTGGCTGGTAACATGGATGGGTCACAGATCGCTGAAGTGAAAGCTCAGCTGGATTCTATGCACAGTCTTCTGCTGGGAAAGACAACAAAGGCCGTCCACTTTGCTACTGAGAATGAGGTGGAAGATGTTAACTACATTGGTGGTTCTGGTTTTCAGGGTCAGCGATTCGGATACAACTCCAATCGAAACTTCACCAGCAATGCTCAGCAAGGAGGGTACCAATCCCCACCACCCAAAGCTCCTGAGAGTAAGATTGAGGCTATGCTTGAACACCTGGTTCAAGGGCAGGAGAAGATGACAGCCACCTTCAATGGTAAGATGGACACCATGTACACCGATTTGAGTGGAAGGATCGAGGCACTAAATACGAGCCACAGGATGCTGGAGACGCAAGTAGCTCAGACTGCAGCAAATTCCAAGGGAAAGGCGGTTCAATCACACAATGCACACGTCAATGCCATCAGCTTACGTGCAGAAAATCTCGAAGCCATTCCTGAAATCGCACAAGCATCGATCGATACTCCTCAGTATCGATCGATACCAGCCCAGACATCTGCTCGAATGGATTCGAAAACCCGTGTATCGATCGATACCCTATTGGTATCGGTCGATACCGGGGCGATTTCTGAGGAAACAGTTGAAACTTCGACTGTGGTGCCTAAGGTCGTTGCAGAACGAGTGTATGTAACCAGGATGCCTTATCCTATGGTTCCTAAGCTGACAAGGGAGGAATGGGAGATTGCTAGACTACAGTATATGCTGGATAACCCGAACGTGGAGCTTCTTTCTGATGAAGATGTACTTGTCAGGAACGATTCAAATCGCATGGCGTCGATCGATACCATACCTGGTGTCGATCGATACCCCTCTCAGAACGGACCAGAAGTTATGAAAACACCTGAGGTGATCGGAGAAAGAGTTCGCAATTCACTACAACCGCGGAAATTGACACAGAGGGAAGACCCAGGGAAATTTGCTGTTCCATGCTCCATCTCAGGAGTTAATTTCAAAGAGTCTCTTGTCGACTCAGGGGCTAGTGTCAATGTCATCTCAAAGGCAATTGCAGAGCAGTTGGGGGCTACTATTCTATCTCCTAAGACATCTATCACGTTTGCAAACGATTCCACCTCACTTCCATATGGTGAAATCGCTGGTTTGCTAGTCCAAGTAGGAGACTGTCTGATGCCTACTGATTTTCAGGTTGTGGAGATGGGTGCGATATCTCGTATGCCTATACTCCTGGGACGACCGTTCATGGCTACTGCAGGCGCGATCATAGACACACCTAATAAGAGACTATCTTTCTCTTACATTGACAGTGATGTCTACTATGATGTCATTCCACCTAGGAGTATTCCCACACGTACCTCTAGCATCAAGGTTATCACAGGAGAGTCGCTAGCAATTGATCTTCTGGAATAGCCTCCTGATGAGCCTACTGTCACAGACGTTCCAGCTGAACCGCCCAACATCCCCAAGAAGAAGACTAAGGCAACAAAGAAGAAGAAGGCCAAGAACAAAAAGGTCGAGAATCCCCATGTCACTCTGATTCCTCAGAAGTGTGATGGGAATTCGATTGATTACAAGGTCAAATGCAAGGGAGCCTTGAAGCCATTCTCCAAGGCCAGAGTCCTTCTTACTTCTGAGCTGAAAGAGAAAGGGCAGGAATTTGTGGACAGCATGCTAAGCAGAACTCTGAAGCTAGTAATGTCAAGTGATGGAGCCTGTTTTGGTGCAAGCTCTCACTCTTATCCAGCCTGAAGGGCGTTACAGTCAAGCTATTGACGTTAAACGAGCGCTTGGTGGGAGGCAACCCACTGGTGAGTCTGTTTTTGATTCGTTTTTATTTTTATTTTCGTTTGTTTTGAGTCTGTGTCAGGATGAACAAGGAGCAACTCGAAATCGCCTAAGCATCGATCGATACCCCTATGGTATCGATCGACACAAATCGCGGATGAAAATTCACAAAGTCGATCTAAGCATGGTATCGATCAATACCATGCCGTGTGTCGATCGACACCGACTGTTCCAGAATGGTAATTTCTTGTTTCTCTTCGTTCTATCCTTTTTCTTTGTTTCTTTCACTGACTCTAGGCTAGATAACACTGAGGACAGTGTTGTTCAAGTCTGGGGGAGGTGTCTGCTGACATTGTTTTCGTTTTTCTTAGAGTCAGTCGTTTTATCGAGTCAAAACTGTTTTATTGAGTCAAAATTTGTTGGAGATGATGATCCTGTGCTTGAACCTATTGATTTGATTTTGTTTTTGAGTGCACAGTGTTACAGGATCAGTTCTAGATCGACTAATGAAAAATCCAAAGGCTGACCAGTTGACTAGAAAACATTCATGTCTCCAGCATAGTTCTTCTGAAGCCTGAGCCAAATTTTTGAACTTCATCAATGTGGTTAGTGTTCATAGAGCTTGATTCATCATTCATATCTGATAAAGGAACCCGTGTGTTTAGAATTATGGTATCTCTCTCCCCTGAAATAAGTTGATAGATTAAGAGCATAAAAGATTGAAATGATTTTCTTCTGAGTAGAGGGTTAGGAAAATTTCCAGCGATCCCATTATTCTACTTAAGAGGGGATGATCACACAAAGGATTGGAAGCGAGGCTAGGATTTTCCTATGATGCCATTATTCGCCTACATCCTTTGATACATAGAGAGGGAAGAACCGGGGATTTGGTGGCAAACACCATCAATACTCGCGTCTCCTACCTTGATATGTATATGCTAAGCTGAAAATAAAAAATAATAATAAGGATATAATAAGAAATAAGTCTGGAGGAGAGAAATTGATACAAAAAGTGTGAAAAAGGGTGGTTCCTTTGTCAAGATATTGTCTGGTAAAGAGTCTAGAAGGTTCTTAAATATTAGCTGCAGAGATGAAACTGGCGATGAGGGCTTTACTTGAACAATGCTGTGGGATTTTGTGTGGAGTCTGGAAAAGCTGCAAATGTCTACGGAGAAGTACATGGTGGTTAGATCGAAAGCTGATCAGGTGACATTTGGGTACTTGGGAAAAGGGTCTTTTCGATGGTTCAGGAACAGGTGAGTCTCTACGTTTTCAAACCTCTTTTTCTGGTTTAGTCTTCTATTTGCTTGAGGGCAAGCAAAAGGCTAAGTCTGGGGGAGTTGATATATCATGGTTTTTACCCTATTTAAGCCATGATATAAGTCCTTTTTATAGAGTCTTTATAGTATTTTGGAGTCTTTTTAGAGTCTTTTACAGGTCATAGCACGTTTGGAGGATTATTGGAAGTATTGGAGCTTTCTGGAGCAGTTTGTAGCAGAGCTAAAGATCGTGTCGCTGAGAACCTGAATTCACGTCGAGCATCGATCGATACCCCTTGGTATCGATCGACACTCAGCGCAGCAAGACACAACCCGCGAGTTTTCCAAGACTTGAGGAATTGCAAAAGTGCCCAGAAGTCTTTAATAATTACAAGAAGACCCTAGATCGTGTTTTAGGTTATAAATAGGAGTTTTCAGCCACCTGTTTAGGCTATGCCTTTTTATGCTTTTATTTTCTGTGTTTGATTTTACTTTGGTTTTAGAGAGACAAGTCTGAATCTCCCTTCGTCCGAGATCAGATCTCTAAACCCTTCTTTCTATTCTATTGATGATTTATTCAAACATGTCTTTTGATTCAATTGCCATGTCTGAGTAGATCCACTTTAGGTTTAGGGTTTTCTCATAAAGGATTTCTTTGAATGCTAGGTTAATTATCTGTTTAGGATTCACCATCTGAATTAGTTCTTCACCTTAGGTTGTGTTCATAGCTAATTTTAGGTTGACGAATCTGGAACTTAGATCTTAGGATAATTGATTAGGCACGAGAGTGCGATTAATTACCTGATAGAACCTAGGTGAGCAAATTGATTATTCGCAAAGAGATTTGGTTTAATTGATTTGTGAACATATCAAACCTGATATTAAAGCTGGTTTAGAATTTAGGATTCGCAAAGAGATTTGGAATTCCTAGGATTTAGATTTAGATAGTTTTCGCAACGAGAGTTGGTTAGCTATATTTTAGTGATTTGAGTTCAAGAACTGCGCTAAATCTGAATCCTGTTAGTTAGTTTATCTGCATTCATTGATTTCCTGAGAAAAACCCTGAGCCTATATTTCTCAATTGATTTACAACTCCTTTAATTTCTGCACTGCTTTTAATTACAACTGTTTGGCTTAGCGTAATTCGACACTATAGAATCTATTGTGCGTTTCTGTGAGTCTTCTGTGGTTCGACCCCTAGCTATACTATTACAACACTGTCCTCAGTGTTATCTAGCCTAGAATCAGTGAAAGAAACAAAGAAAAAGGATAGAACGAAGAGAAACAAGAAATTACCGTTCTGGAAAAGTCGGTGTCGATCGACACACGGCATGGTATCGATCGATACCATGCTTAGATCGACTTTGTGAATTTTCATCCGCGATTGGTGTCGATCGATACCATAGGGGTATCGATCGATGCTTAGGCGATTTCGAGTTGCTCCTTGTTCATCCTGACACAGACTCAAAACAAACGAAAATAAAAATAAAAACGAATCAAAAACAGACTCACCAGTGGGTTGCCTCCCACCAAGCGCTCGTTTAACGTCAATAGCTTGACTGTAACGCCCTTCAGGCTGGATAAGAGTGAGAGCTTGCACCAAAACAGGCTCCATCACTTGACATTACTAGCTTCAAAGTTCTGCTTAGCATGCTGTCCACAAACTCCTGCCCTTTCTCTTTCAGCTCAGAAGTAAGAAGGACTCTTGCCTTAGAGAATGGCTTCAAGGCTCCTTTGCATTTGACCTTGTACTCAATCGAATCTCCATTACACTTCTGAGGTATCAAAGTGACATGGGGATTCTCAACTTTGTTGCTCTTGGCCTTCTTCTTTGTTGCCTTAGTTTTCTTGGCAACTTCTTTGGGGGTGCTGGGCGGTTCACCTGGAACATCTGCGACAGTAGGCTCATCAGGAGGCTCTTCCAAAATATCAATCGCTAGCGACTCTCCTGTGACAACCTCGATGCTAGACACATGTGTGGGAGCACTCCTAGGGGGAATGACACCATAATAGACCCCTCTGTCAATGTAAGAGAAAGATAGTCTCTTATTAGGTGTGTCTATGATCGCGCCTGCAGTAGCCATGAACGGTCGTCCCAGGAGTATAGGCATACGAGATATCGCACCCATCTCCACAACCTGAAAATCAGTAGGCATCAGACAGTCTCCTACTTGGACTAGCAAACCAGCGATTTCACCATATGGAAGTGAGGTGGAATCGTTTGCAAACGTGATAGATGTCTTAGGAGATAGAATAGTAGCCCCCAACTGCTCTGCAATTGCCTTTGAGATGACATTGACACTAGCCCCTGAGTCGACAAGAGACTCTTTGAAATTAACTCCTGAGATGGAGCATGGAACAGCAAATTTCCCTGGGTCTTCCCTCTGTGTCAATTTCCGCGGTTGTAGTGAATTGCGAACTCTTTCTCCGATCACCTCAGGTGTTTTCATAACTTCTGGTCCGTTCTGAGAGGGGTATCGATCGACACCAGGTATGGTATCGATCGACGCCATGCGATTTGAATCGTTCCTGACAAGTACATCTTCATCAGAAAGAAGCTCCACGTTCGGGTTATCCAGCATATACTGTAGTCTAGCAATCTCCCATTCCTCCCTTGTCAGCTTAGGAACCATAGGATAAGGCATCCTGGTTACATACACTCGTTCTGCAACGACCTTAGGCACCACAGTCGAAGTTTCAACTGTTTCCTCAGAAATCGCCCCGGTATCGACCGATACCAATGGGGTATCGATCGATACACGGGTTTTCGAATCCATTCTAGCAGGCGTCTGGGCTGGTATCGATCGATACTGAGGAGTATCGATCGATGCTTGTGCGATTTCAGGAATGGCTTCGAGATTTTCTGCACGTAAGCTGATGGCATTGACGTGTGCATTGTGTGATTGAACCGCCTTTCCCTTGGAATTTGCTGCAGTCTGAGCTACTTGCGTCTCCAGCATCCTGTGGCTCGTATTTAGTGCCTCGATCCTTCCACTCAAATCGGTGTACATGGTGTCCATCTTACCATTGAAGGTGGCTGTCATCTTCTCCTGCCCTTGAACCAGGTGTTCAAGCATAGCCTCAATCTTACTCTCAGGAGCTTTGGGTGGTGGGGATTGGTACCCTCCTTGCTGAGCATTGCTGGTGAAGTTTCGATTGGAGTTGTATCCGAATCGCTGACCCTGAAAACCAGAACCACCAATGTAGTTAACATCTTCCACCTCATTCTCAGTAGCAAAGTGGACGGCCTTTGTTGTCTTTCCCAATAGATTCTATAGTGTCGAATTACGCTAAGCCAAACAGTTGTAATTAAAAGCAGTGCAGAAATTAAAGGAGTTGTAAATCAATTGAGAAATATAGGCTCAGGGTTTTTCTCAGGAAATCAATGAATGCAGATAAACTAACTAACATGATTCAGATTTAGCGCAGTTCTTGAACTCAAATCACTAAAATATAGCTAACCAACTCTCGTTGCGAAAACTATCTAAATCTAAATCCCAAGAATTCCAAATCTCTTTGCGAATCCTAAATTCTAAATCAGCTTTAATATCAGGTTTGATATGTTCACAAATCAATTAAACCAAATCTCTTTGCGAATAATCAATTTGCTCACCTAGGTTCTATCAGGTAATTAATCGCACTCTCGTGCCTAATCAATTATCCTAAGATCTAAGTTCCAGATTCGTCAACCTAGAATTAGCTATGAACACAACCTAAGGTGAAGAACTAATTCAGATGGTGAATCCTAAACAGATAATTAACCTAGCATTCAAAGAAATCCTTTATGAGAAAACCCTAAACCTAAAGTGGATCTACTCAGACATGGCAATTGAATCAAAAGACATGTTTGAATAAATCATCAATAGAATAGAAAGAAGGGTTTAGAGATCTGATCTCGGACGAAGGGAGATTCAGACTTGTCTCTCTAAAACCAAAGTAAAATCAAACACAGAAAATAAAAGCATAAAAAGGCATAGCCTAAACAGGTGGCTGAAAACTCCTATTTATAACCTAAAACACGATCTGGGGTCTTCTTGTAATTATTAAAGACTTCTGGGCACTTTTGCAATTCCTCAAGTCTTGGAAAACTCGCGGGTTGTGTCTTGCTGCGCTGAGTGTCGATCGATACCAAGGGGTATCGATCGATGCTCGACGTGAATTCAGGTTCTCAGCGACACGATCTTTAGCTCTGCTACAAACTGCTCCAGAAAGCTCCAATACTTCCAATAATCCTCCAAACGTGCTATGACCTGTAAAAGACTCTAAAAGACTCCAAAATACTATAAAGACTCTATAAAAAGGACTTATATCATGGCTTAAATAGGGTAAAAACCATGATATATCAATAATCCCGTGCAAACCAACTTCCATGATCCGAGGAACAACATGTTTATTCCTCCCCAAGAGTACCTCTACAACTCCTCCGCCGATCCGCCAATGCAAGCGTTCCGCAAGAGAGCACAAAGGAGAAGCATCACCGACGAGTCTCTTGATCTCGAAGAGGAGGTGCGAAATGAGTCATCACCCGAAACCGTCTACGGTAGTGAGCGCTACCACTTTGACCCTATGATGGGGCTATTCCTAACGCGGCTACAAGACACGCTCATCACCAAACTCGCCTCCTACAACGCATATGCAAGTGGCAAAATAACAACATGAAGAAGATGGTTAAGACGATCAAGTCTTTGAAGAAGACGGTTAAAGCCATGGGTCAAACCATCAATGAGCTCAAGGAAGGAGGTTGCGGAGCGAGTTCCTCACGGACCGGAGAAGGAGGGGATGTCGTCATGGGCACTAACCTCGCGCCACAAGGTGGAGAGAGGGCATTGGTCGAGAATACTAGCCAACCCATGGCCCGAGCGGAGAAAGCAACAAAGAAGAGAGCGATGCGGTCCCCGTCTCCCGTCTCAAGTAATCCATCATACTCGATGGGGTCTTCATCCCCATCTCAAAGTTTCTAGGTACGTTTCTAAAACTCTTGTATATATTTTTCTTTCTCTTTTGAGTCTTGCATTGTCTAGTTTTCTTTTGTTTTTGGTCATTTCCTTAAATTTATTTCATACCGAGACGAAAGTATGAAAACGTTACATCACGCTGTTTCATAATGGGCGAAAAGCATGGGGACATTGAATGCATGCGGAAGGGTGGTTAATAGATGAAAAATAGTATTTGTGTACCATTTTTGTAATCTGGGATGATGTCTGATTTTTTCGTATATATGGACAGAAATATGTGGTCAAGTTGTAAAGAAAGGTACAAACCGCAACAGGCCATCCATTTGGATAGTTAAAGGGCTGCGAAAACGTATATCCACATTGATCAATCCACAAAATCTTGTCCATGGAAACGATTCAGTCTTATGTAACGAGGGATAAGCATTGATTGTGTATTGGGCATAATAAATTAGCTATAGAATCACCTTAATTCCATAACCTCATCCTTGGATTCGCCTTTTATTATTGCATTTAATTTCGTTTAGTGTTGCTAGTTCTTGTTTCTTGTTTAATTTGAATTAGATAACTAGAATTAGTTCCAAAACCAACCTTATTTGCTTGAATTAAGTAGTTCTATGCATTCTTACTGATTGAGATATTTAAACCCATTTTGATTGATACCTTAACTACCACGATGACACGAGAGGGGTTTTAGTAATTGATTAGTAAAAATCATACTATCAATTTGGCGCCGTTACCGATTGGGTTTAGTTTTCAACATTAAGATTATAGATCTTCTTGAGATTACGCTTTCTTTATATTTCGGCTACTAATATTTTCAGCTTCTTGATTGCTATCTCTCTCTTATAGGTGCATGCATACTCGTTCTAAAGGCCAACACAACCTTGTTAAGCCAATAGACGACACCCATCTCTTGGAACGGGAAAGTAGACCGGATACTAGACATTGAGGATTTGGGTATGGAGCACGTCAATGAGCCTCCGGTTGCCCACAATGAAAACGTGGACAATGCTCAAGCACAAGGGCAAGGTGGCAATAGAAACCACCAAGCCCATGGTGGGAACTTGCAACACCAACACCCACCCGCCCGGAATGTTAGAGAACCAAACAATCCTCCACGGGCTCAAAACATCGTTGGAGCGGGTGATGCCGCCAATGCACACCAAAACCGCCAAGGCATTCAAGCCCCACCGGTTGAGAACAACAATTTCGAGGTGAAGCTCGGCTTGATCAACATGGTCCAAAGCAACAAATTTCATGGGCTAGCTATGGAAGACCCGTTCGATCACGTAGACCAATCCGATAGGATTTGTGGTCTCACCAAGATCAATGGAGTATCCGAGGATGGGTTCAAACTAAGACTTTTCCCATTCTCACTAGTGGGAAAATAGTCTTTCCCAATGATCCATCGCTTCATGGGACAAATGCAAAATGGCATTTCTCGCGAAATTCTTCTCTCCTTATAGGACGGCTAAGTTGAGGAACGAGATATCTAGCTTCACTCAAAGGGCGAATGAAAGCTTTAGTGAAGATTGGAACATTTTCGAGGGTACGCAATGCAATGCCCACACCACGGGTTCTCGGACGCATCTCTCTTAAGTACCTTGTACCGTGGTGGCTTGCCCAAGATTAGGATGCTACTAGACACGACCTCAGATTGGAACTTATTTGCGAAAGATGTGCATGAAGCTATGGAGCTAGTGGAGAACCTTGCTTAAAGCGACGAGACCTATGGAGATGATTACGACCGAGCTACACAGACCACTAGTGACTATGATGAGCATAAACGGGCTAAAGAGATGAAGGTTCTCAATGAAAAAGTGGATAATCAATCCTCCATGATGGACAAGCAAGCCTCTATGATTGACAAGCTTCTTAATGCTTCTCAAAAATCGGTCCATTTTGTTAGGGATTATGAGGAAAACCATGGGTGCCAAGAGGAGGAAGTGGAATTAAGCACACAAGAGGAAATCAACTATGTTGGTAACCAAGGTGGTTTCTGATGCGAATCGGATTCGTCTCCGAAACTTCAGGTTTTAAATTTGTAAACCTTAAAGCCTGTAAGTGCACATATGTGCATTGTAGTACTTAAGGTATCGATCCACAGGGAGGGAATGCTGTTCTGCGAGACCTTAGAAAAAGTGTTAGCAAGGAAACCTAAGACGAGAATAAGTTTTATGGATTTTTCACCAACTCGAAACTAGGACTCTAAACTATACTAAACTAGACTAAACTAAACTAAGCGAGAAAATAAAAAAGTGAACGAGACTAAACTAAGCTAAACTAACCAAATAAATAAACCTAATCTAAGTTAACAGTAGCAAGCAATAATTATTTTGAGGTTGTAAATCAATTAACGAAGCGTTGGGAAATTGGGAATTTTTTAGGGTTCAAGGACGATTTTCACCGAGAATTCGCTAGGATTTTTAAAGCAACTTTTTATCGTCTTTGGCTTCTTGAACTTGGAACACGTACACTGTGTGTAGTCTACTCCCGTAATCCTACACACCTACTCACTTCAGTAATCGGACGGTAGCTTTTGTCTCCGCCCGCACAAGAAGTGAATGATACTCTCAAAGGTCGTTTACGCCCACAACTCCTCCACAAGTATACTTCCGAAATCTTGTGACAGTTTTGCTCGTCTACCCTAGTTCAAGCGATTAGATTCAGCACTCTCGTGGCTCTAAAACACCTAATATCAATTGCTAAGATGGTTAGTCAAGCAACGCATTAACAACAAGGATAGAACGAAGAACCATAATCGGTATCCTAGTCGGAAAACTCAATCAAAATCGAACAATGAGAGCCCTTTCAAACCCCTATACCCAACAAGGAGATTACTCGGCCACGACCATGCAAGAAAAATCAATCTTCTGAATTGCACAATCAATAGATAAGAAATCAAACGAAAGGGTTCAAGGGAAATCCCTATCTCCCTAAACAAAGAACAAAGAACAAGAGTAAAAGTTTTGTGTAAAACAAGTCTAAAAGTGTAACAAAAGGGGGTTACGAAATTGTGGCTGTATTTATAGGTCTTCAACTCGTTTTGATCGAGTTAGGGTTTGACGGAAAAAGACGGTTTTGGCCTCGGTGAAGAAATGACTTGATTTTCGCAAACTTGGCTCTGGCCGCGGGTCCGTGCTCTCCAGGAGTGGCGAACAGGTGTTTGGCCACGGGTCCGTGTTCTCTAGGAGTGGCGAACTAGTGTTTGGCCGCGGGTGGGAGCTCTCCACCCACGGTGGACTGCTTCTCGGCAGCTTCATCGGTCTTCGGTGCTTCGGGTATATGTTAGCATCCAACCATTGGATTGTCCCTAATCCAATTGCATTTGAAATCTGGTTGTCTCTACTTTGTGGTATCCAAATTTGGTGATGATCAGACGGTGAGAAGGCCTCCAATGATGGCAAGATTTCTGACTGTCGTGAAATGTCTTTCAAAACACTAGAACATGGAAATCATTTGAAAACTATTGAAAACGGAGTTAAAACACCTGCAAAAGGGTATGAAAGTGTTCCATAAAAATGGTCAAAAACTAGTGTTATCAACTCCCCAGACTTAAGAATTTGTTTGTCCTCAAACAAAACAAAACCAAAGCTTGGAAAGATCAAACAAAAATACTCGGGAATTAGGAATCTCCCAGACCGTCCATCTAAACCACAACCATCGAACTACATCAATCGCAATCTAGCCTAGAAAATTCTCACTAGAAGTTCCCGTAACACTAGTCCACGGTATCCGTCATACGAAATATAAACTTTCAAAATCCAAAAATCAGGTCAACTATCTCTCTACATTCATTAAGTATAGGCGTGGTTTTCTCATCAAAATGATTGAACCAAGACAATCGAAGCTAGGTATTAAAGGCATTTAGAGGTGAAACTAAGAGTGTTTCGGGTTACCGTAATTTCACCGGTGGGTGCGAGATATTATGCAAAACAGCAAGAGAGGAAGGACCTATTGATAACCACAGCTTCCAGTCACTTCTTCTTGCGTAAAAATGTTGCACTACCTCCTTCCGAAAACAGAAATTTTCTGTCATTCCCCCAGACTTAGAATTTTCTGTGGGCTCGGAATGACATACTTCTCACAAACGAACCATGGATGCCTCATAAATATTTCGACCAACCTAGACTCTTTTTAGGCTTTTGTTTCCTTTCCCTTTCGATTATTTTCTATTTTTTTATTTATTTATTTATTAATTTATTTGAAAGGGGGAAACGCCTTTATTATAATGAGTCTTAGGGGAACTAAAATTTACCATGTTTTTGAGTTTTCCAAGGAAGAACCAAGCTCTTATCTTTGTTGACTTCACCTCCACCAATCGAGTATAGTCTCCGTCTTTAGTGACTGAAAACTGTGTCGTTCCTCCCTCTCCGGTGTTTTTTCACATATCTGCATATAAGACACAAAGAGAGTTGCATGAGGTTTGAACAATGGTTAAGTTTCGGGTGGGATACCAACTAAAGATGAACTGGCCATTCATGTACGACAAAGAGTGGCAAAAGGTAAAAGTACGTCATGAATGTATGGTTCGTTATCTTTGTAAAAACCTTTGATGAGAAAATTAAGTTAAGATTAAGTCCAAATAAAATAGAGCTAGCATATTCCATCTTAAAGAACCTCTACGGTCTAAATTCCTATGGTATTTCGCATTAACAGAAACTCTAGCTACTGTCTTGTCTAGAACCAAATTACGAAAGAGCATGTTACTAGGAGATAGCGTAGAAGCACACTGTCGGTTATCGTCATGTATTCTTTTTATCATTCCCTCAAAACGTATTCCTACGCTTTTCGAAAAACTTGAAATTTTTTAAGAAAAACGTCGAAAAATGCAAAAACAAATGAAAGAAGTGGTGGTTAGTAAGGGATGGAATCATCCCCTAGACTTAAATCACATTGTCCTTAGTGTGAAATAAATCGGGTAAGGACGAATAAATAGATGGATGTAAATAATTGAATAAATGGAAGGGAAAAAGAAAACTTACATGGGTGCGGTTGGGGAATGGATGTGGGAATGGAATGGTGGTGAATGGGGGATGGTAGATGGTGATATGGTGATGGGAATGGATGTGGGGATGTTTGGGAATGGTTTGGAATTGATCGAGGATCGAAACCAATCATTCGGGATCGGCAGGGGGCTGGCCGCGGGTACTGCTCATGCAACCGCGGCCACTGGCAAGCTGGCCGCGGGTCGGTTGATCGCGACCGCGGCCAAGGGCTGGTTCACCGCGAGTCGGTGAGATGCACCCACGGTCGAGCTTCTTCATGCGATCAGGTACTTCCTTCCAGTTCGGATTGGACCGAGCAACTTCGAACCGTGTCTCCATCTTTTTGTCTTTTCGGTTTTTTTATTTTTGATTTTTGATTTTTTTTGGGTTTTTTGTTTTTTTATAAAGCTGAAACTACGAAAAAGATAATGTCAATAGAAAAAGAAAGAAAATCTAAAAATAAAAACGTACCGAAATGTATTGCCTCCCATTGAGCGCTTTTGTTTAAAGTCGTTTAGCTCGACGACGGTAGCTAGGTGAGCTTAGTCGAAGAAAGGTCTTGTCCGAAGACAAGTTTCCTTTTATTTAACCTTGTAATCCTTCGTATAAAACATATCACGCCATTTCCACTCGGGATTTCTCTCATCAAGTCCGATATGGTGTTCTCCTCCGGTATCACAATAGAAAATCAGGTTTGGAGCTTACTTGGACTATGCTTCTTCTTCTTTGATATTCTCGGATGGTAGAGCCATGTTGAACGATGCATAGATGGTATGCTCTAGATCAGTTTGTGTCTTGGTTGGAGCTTGAGTGCTGACGGAGAAGAAGTCTTGCTCAAAGAACTAGGATTGGGATGAAAAACGTCGGAGTTGAGATGAACAGGGGCTGGCCACGTGTGGGGGCGGCGGAGCCGCGACAAAAGGAGGCTTGGTCGCGGCTCGGTGATGTGCACCCGCAGTGAAAGAGGGCTTGGCCGTGGATGGAGGAGGTGAGACCGCGGCGGAGATGTCTCGGCCTGATTTGCTCGGTTCGTCATCTCTTTTATCTCCAATGATGTTTTCTGGTCTTAGGGAAATATTTAGTTTCTCCTTGGCTACATTTAAGTCTCCATCAATTCCCATATGAGCAAGGGCACAGTGTGCATCAAAAGAGATCTTTTCGCACGTCAAAATTGTCATTTTGATGTTTTCTTCAAGTATGACGGGTGCACGTTCTTCTAGAACGTTTTTAACGTTCTTTGTTGCTCCTCCAGGGTCTAAGAGTGGTTCATCTCCGCTGGATGTGTTTATAAAATGGGAATCACGAAATTTTATTACCTTGATCGAGCATGGAACATCAAATTTTTTGGGATCCTTCTCCTTGGAAAGCGTCATCAATGGTTGCTCGAATGCATCCGTTAGTGTCTCATCCTTCACGAGGTCTGCCTCAGGCTCGACGTGGTGAGGAGTAGGAGTAGAAACAAGTCCTTCTTCTCCTTGATGTTCTTTTTTGATGGTATGAGCTTGAGATTCCAAGGGACTTTTATTTGGTCGCTTCTTTCTAATCAATTTGGCTGCGGATACTCCATCAACTACGGTAGCTACGTAGTACCCTTCGTCTTCATGCATAGACTCGTTTAGTTCTTGAATAATACTGTCCACATTAGCTTTGGAAAAATCTAGCCCCTCATAGTTTCCCTCTGAAAATCTCTTTACCGTAGCCCTAAGGTCTTTTCGTTTTGATGCAATCTTCAAGCGTTCTTGTAGCAACTCACGTTCAAAGCGCTCTTCATTAAAATCAGGGCATGATGATTTAAAAAATGATTTTAACATGTTGATGAGTTCGGGTATGTAGAAGCTGTCTCTATAGTGAGGAGGCGTGTGGCGTCCTTGAGAGTGGTTTGTTGGTGCCGATTTTTGAACCATGTAGAACGAGTCACACACAGTATGTGAGTCGTGACAGTGATGAGCGCAAGATGGGTCATAGTAATACCGCTCGTAGTAGCAATCTCTCTCCAGAGGCGAGTTCATGTTTCAAAGCCTAAAACAAAGAAAAACAAAAACAAAAATTAAAAATAAAAAGTTTGTCTTCGATTCGATATACTAACCTCTAAAGTGTGGCAGAACGAGTAGCGATTGCCTCCCCTGCAACGACGCCAAAAACTTGATGCGAATCGTATTCATCTCCGGAACTTAATGTTTTAAATTTGTAAACCTTAAAGCCTGCAAGTGCACAAATGTGCTAAACTAGACTAAACGAAACTAAGCGAGAAAATAAGAAAGCGAACAACACTAGACTAAGCTAAACTAACCGAATAAATAAACCTAATCTAAGTGAACAGTAGCAAACAATAATTATTTCGAGGTTATAAATCAATTACCAAGCGTTGGGCAATCGGGAATTCTTTAGCTCAAGAGATCAAGACCAAGGTTGTAGCTCAAGAGAAGCCAAAAAAGAGAGAAACTCTACTTGTCCCACCACCACCTTATGTGCCTAAGCTACCATTTCCCGGACGCTTCAAGAAGCAATTGATGGAGAAGTATAGGGCGGTGTTTGATAGACAAATGGAAAAGGTAGAGCTTACCATGCCTTTGGTTGATGCATTTTTGCTTGTGCCTCAGTATGCCAAATTCCTAAAGGATGCCGTTAAAGGAAGAGCTAAGGAGATGGAGTCCATGGTGGTATTGACACATGAGTGTAGTGCCATTATCCAAAAGAAAGTATAGTGCCCAAGAAACTTGGAGATCCGCTTTGGGACCTCTTGCTTTCGACAATTGTCTTTGCGATCTAGGAGCTAGCGTGTGTCTAATGCCGCTATCCGTTGCTAAAATATTGGGATTCACGAGGTACAAAACTTGTAAGATCTCCTTAATCCTTGCGGATAGAAGCGTCATAATACCCATTGGGCTACTTGAAGATTTGCCAATCGCGGTTGGATACTTCATTGTCTCAACGGACTTCGTCATCTTGGAAATGGATGAAGAACCCAAGGACCCCTTGATTTTCGGTAGACCCTTCTTGGCAACTGCGGGTGCGATCATCGACGTAAGGAAAGGGAAGATCGATCTTCACTTGGGAAAGGGCGAGGTACTTGAGTTTGACATCAATTCGGCGATGAAGAGAACCACCATCGATGGGTAAGTCTTCTATATCGATACCATGGATGAACTAGCGGACGAGCTTTTGATAGAATTAAATCTTGAGGATGGCTTGCAAGTTGCTTTGGTAAAGGATCATGGTGAACATGGGTATATGGATGAGGCTAGTGAGGGTTACAAGCTAATTTTGGACTCACACAAGCCAATGATTGGTGAAGTTACTGTCCTCGATTTGGGTCTTCAAGGGATGAAGTGTGTAGACGGCTCCACAATGGGCTCGGTCCAAGAGAGCTTTGTTTTGGAAGTGGAGCTATATGAGAACGTGCAAGAAGCTAGCAATGGTAAGACTAGCGTGGATGATAATTGGAGCGAGCTCAAAGCCCCTAAGGTGGACCTAAAGCAACTTCCCGTTGGGCTAAGGTATGCGTTCTTAGGTCCCAACGAGTCTTACCCGGTTATTTTAAATGATAGTTTGAACGAGAATGAACTATCCTCCCTCTTAGTTGAACTTAGGAAGTACAGAAAAGCCATTGGTTATTCTTTGGATGGCATCAAGGGTATTTCCTCTACTTTATGCATAGAATCCATCTAGAAGATGAATCGATGACTTCTATTGAACATCAGAGGAGGTTGAACCCGAATTTGAAGGAAATTGTAAAGAAAGAGATTCTTAAGCATCTAGATGCAGGTATTATCTACCCAATATCAGAGAGTACTTGGGTCTCACATGTTCATGTTGTGCCTAAAAAAGGGGGGATAACAGTTGTTAAAAATGAAAAGGATGAAATGATACCTACTAGGACCATAACCGGGAATAGGATGTGTATTGACTATAGGAAGATCAATTCATCTACTCGTAAGGATCACTTTCCATTGCCTTTCATAGATCAAATGCTTGAATGTTTAGCCAATGATCCGTTTTATTTTTTTCTAGACGGTTATTCGGGTTTCTTTCAAATTCCCATACACCCGAACGACCAAGAGAAAACGACTTTCACATGCCCTTATGGTATATTCGCATATCGAAGGATGCCATTTGGGCTGTGTAATGCACCGGAAACTTTCCAACGGTGCAAGATGTCTATTTTCTCGGATCTTATTGAAGACATGGTAGAAGTTTTTATGCATGACTTCTCCGTGTATGGCTCTTCGTTTGGTGTTTGCTTGTCTAATCTTTGTAGGATCTTGCAACAATGTGAGGAGACGAACTTGGTACTCAATTGGGAGAAGTGCCATTTCATGGTACGTGAGGGCATCGTGTTTGGGCATAAGATCTCCGAGAAAGGGATTGAGGTAGACAAGGCTAAGATCGAGGTCATGGTTAGTTTGGAACCACCAAGAACGGTCAAGGACATCCGAAGCTTTTTGGGGCATGCCGGGTTCTACCGAAGGTTCATCAAAAATTTCTCGAAGGTTTCAAGACCGCTCACGAGGCTTCTTTGCAAAGAGGTGGAGTTTAACATCAATGAAGAGTGTCTTGAGGCGTTCTTAGAAATCAAGAAGGCTCTAGTTAGTGCACCAATTGTTCAAGCCCCGGATTGGGATCTTCCTTTCGAGATTATTTGTGTCGCGAGTGACTTCACGGTTTGAGCGGTCCTCGGCCAAAAGAAAGACAATAAGGTTAATGTCATCTACTACGCAAGTAGGACGTTGGATGATACTCAAGCACGGTATGCAACCACGGAAAAGAAGTTGTTGGCGGTAGTGTTTGCCATGGATAAGTTCCGGTCATATGTGGTTGGATCTAAGGTTGTGGTATACACGAATCACGCAGCTTTGCGGTACATACATGCAAAGAAGGATACCAAGCTGAGGCTTCTCCGATGGATTTTGCTTTTGCAAGAGTTTGACATGGAAATCGTGGACAAGAAAGGAATTGAAAATGGGGTAGCGGACCACTTGTCTAGGTTGAGAATCGAAGACCTTGTCCCGATCGATGATAAACTTCCCGAGGAGCAATTGATGTTGGTTAGCTTTTTGAGGAAATGTATCAAGGCGGTGAGAGTTCTTGAAGAGGTTAAAAGTTTGGCGAATGAGAAGTTACCATGGTATGCGGACTATGTCAACTACTTAGGTTGCGGGAAAAAACCGCCTAATTTGGATGGGTATAAAAGGAAGAAGTTCTTTAGAGACATCACTCGTTTCTATTGGGATGAACCTTACTTGTATACTCTTTGCAAGGACAAACTCTATAGGAGATGTATCCCTGAGGAAGAAGTTGAAGATATTGTGATGCATTGTCACGGTTTGTAATATGGAGATCACTTTGCTTCATTCAAGACGGTTGCTAAGGTCCTACAAGCGTGTTTTTGGTGGCCAACTATGTTCAAAGACGCTCAAGAGTTTGTGTCTAGATGTTATGCTTGCCAAAGGATAGGGAACATTGGTAAACGGAACGAGATACATCAAAATCCTATCCTTGAGGTTAAAATATTCGATGTTTGGGGCATTGACTTCATGGGACCGTTCCTTCTTCATATGAGAATCAATACATTCTAATGGCGGTGGACTATGTTTCTAAATGGCTGGAAGCCATTGCAAGTCCCACAAACGATGGAAAGGTTGTTCTCAAGATGTTCAAGTCGATATTTTTCCCTCGATTTGGAGTTCCACGGGTAGTGATTAGTGACGGGGTCTCACACTACCCGTTATTCGAAAAACGGGATTTTGTCTAGTAAACGGTCCAGTTCATATCCAAAACCGCAATATGTGACCAAAATGAAAAGAACGGACCGTTATTGCATCAGACTCACAAGATGGAGTGATAGGATTAGCTATTGTGATTAGAGATTCCTAAAGGTGGAAGGAGAAGCATATGTTACTTGTTTTTTCATTTCTTTAAAGGAACCTCGGTGTCCTTACGAAAAACTAGATTTCGTGTAGTAAACGGTCCAATTCAGATCCAAAACGGCAATATCTGACCAAAATGCATAGCACGCACCGTTAATGCATAACACAGACAAGATGGAGTGATGAGACTAGATATAGGGATTAGAGACTCCTAAAGGTGGAAGGAGAAGCATCCCTTACTTGTTTTCTCATTTCTTTAAAGAAACCTCCGTGTCCTTATTAATATTCGAATAACGGGATTTCGTCTAGTAAACGGTCTAATTCAGATCCAAAACGGCAATATCTGACCAAAATGCAAAGAACGAACCGTTATTGCATAAGATAGACAAGATGGAGTGATGAGACTAGATATAGGGATTACAGAATCTTAAAGGTGGAAGGAGAAGCATCCCTTACTTGTTTTCTCATTTCTTTATGGAAACCTCCGTGTCCCTATGAAAATTTGAAAATGTGATTTCGTCTAGTAAACGGTCCAATTCATATTCAAAACGGCAATATCTGACCTAAATGCAAAGAACAAAATGTTATTGCATAAGACATACAATATGGAGTGATGAGACTAGATATATGGATTAAAGACTCCTAACGGTGGAAGGAGAAGCATATGTTACTTGTTTTCTCATTTCTTTACATAAACCTATGTGTCCCTCTGAAAATTCGAAAAACGGGATTTAGCCTAGTAAACGGTCCAATTCATATACAAAACAGCAGTATCTGACCAAAATGCACAGAACGGACCGTTATTGCATAAGACAGACAATATGGAGTGATGAGACTAGATATAGGGATTAAAGACTCCTAAAGGTGGAAGGAGAAGCATATGTTACTTGTTTTCTCATTTCTGTAAATAAACCTATGTGTCCCTATGAAAATTCAAAAAACAGGATTTAGCATAGTATATATACAGTCCAATTCAGATCCAAAACGGCAATATCTCACTAAAATGCAAAGAACATACCGTTAGTTCATAAGACAGACACGATGGAGTGTTGAAACTAGACATAGGGATTCGAGACTTTTATAGGTGGAAGAAGAAGCATCCCTTACTTGGTTTCTCATTTCTTTAAAGAAACCTCCGTGTCCCTATTAATATTCAAAAAACGGTATTTCGTCTAGTAAACGGTCCAATTCATATTCAAAACCGCAATATGTGACCAAAATGCAAAGAACGGACCGTTATTATATAAGACAGACAAGATGCAGTGATGAGACTAGATATAGGGATTAGAGACTCCTAAAGGTGATAGGAGAAGCATATGTTACTTGTTTTCTCATTTCATTAAAGAAACCTATGTGTCCCTATGAAAATTCAAAAACAGGTTTTAGCGTAGTAAACGTTCCAATTCAGATCCAAAACCGCAATATGTGACCAAAATGTTAAGAACGGACCGTTATTACATAAGACAGACAAGATGGAGTGATAGGATTTGCTATTGGGAGTAGAGACACCTATAGGTGAGAAAAGAAGCATATGTTACTTATTTTCTCATTTCTTTAAAGAAACCTGCGTGTCCATATGAAAATTCAAAAAACAGGATTTCGTGTAGTAAACGGTCCAATTCAGATCCAAAACGAAAATATCTGACCAAAATGCACAGAACGGACCGTTATTGCATAATACAGACAAGATGGAGTGATGAGACTAGATATAGGGATTAGAGCCTAAAGGTGGAAGGGTACCGTTATTGTAGAACCCTTACTTGTTTTCTCATTTCTTTAAAGAAACCTCCGTAACCCTATGAAAATTTGAAAAATGTGATTTCGTCTAGTAAACGGTCTAATTCAGATTCAAAACGGCAATATCTGACCAAAATACAAAGAACGAATCGTTATTGCATAAGACAAACAATATGGAGTGATGATACTTGATATTGGGATTAAAGACTCGAAAAGGTGGAAGGAGAAGCATATGTTACTAGTTTTCTCATCTCTTTAAATAAACCTATGTGTCCCTATGAAAATTTGAAAAATGGGATTTAACCTAGTAAACGGTCCAATTAAGATCCAAAACGGCAGTATCTGACCAAAATGCAAAGAACATACCGTTACTACAAAAGACAGACACGATGGAGTGATGAGACTAGATATAGGGATTAGAGACTCCTAAATGTGGAAGGAGAAGCATCCCTTACTTGTTTTCTCTTTTCTTTAAAGAAACATATGTGTCCCTAGCTATTAATATTCGAAAACGGGATTTCGTCAACTAAACGGTCCAATTCAGATCCAAAACCGCAATATGTGACCAAAATGTTAAGAACGGCTGTTATTACATAAGACAGACAAGATGGAGTGATAGGACTAGCTATTGGGATTAGGGACACCTATAGGTGAAAAGAGAAGCATCCGTTACTTATTTTCTCATTTCTTTAAAGAAACCTGCGTGTCCCTATGAAAATTCAAAAAACGGGATTTCGTGTAGTAAACGGTCCAATTCAGATCCAAAACGGAAATATCTGACCAAAATGCACAGAACGGACCGTTATTGCATAAGACAGACAAGATGGAGTGATGAGACTAGATATAGGGATTAGAGACTCCTAAAGGTGGAAGGAGAAGCATCCCTTACTTGTTTTCTCATTTCTTTAAAGAAACCTCTGTATCCCTATTAATATTCGAAAAACGGGATTTCGTCTAGAAAACGGTCCAATTCAGATCTAAAACGGTAATTTCTGACCAAAATGCAAAGAACGAACATTATTGCATAAGATAGACAAGATGGAGTGATGAGACTAGATATAGGGATTAGAGAGTCCTAAAGGTGGAAAGAGAAGCATCCCTTAGTTGTTTTCTCATTTCTTTAAGGAAACCTCCGTGTCCCTATGAAAATTTGAAAAATGTGATTTCGTCTAGTAAACAGTCCAATTCAGATTCAAAACGGTAATATATGACCAATATGCAAAGAACAAACCTTTATTGCATCAGACATACAATATGGAGTGAAAAATGTGATTTCGTCTAGTAAACGGTCCATTTCTAGGGATTAGACACTCCTAAAGGTGGAAGGAGAAGCATCCATTACTTGTTTTCTCATTTCTTTAAAGAAACCTCCGTGTCCGTATGAAAATTAGAAACATGTGATTTCTTCGAGTAAACGGTCCAATTCAGATTAAAAAAGGCAATATCTGACCAAAATGCAAAGAACGAATTGTTATTGCATATGACAGACAATATGGAGTGATGAGACTAGATATAGGGATTACAGAATCCTAAAGGTGGAAGGAGAAGCACCCATTACTTGTTTTCTCATTTCTTTATGGAAACCTCCGTGTCCCTATGAAAATTTGAAAAATGTGATTTCGTCTAGTAAACTGTCCAATTCAGATTCAAAACGATAATATCTGACCAAAATGCAAAGAACAAACAGTTATTGCATAAGACAGACAATATTGAGTGATGAGACTAGATATTGGGATTAAAAACTCCTAAAGGTGGAAGGAGAAGCATATGTTACTTGTTTTCTCATTTCTTTAAATAAACCTATGTGTCCCTATGAAAATTCGGAAAACGGGATTTAGCCTAGTAAACGGTCTAATTCAAATCCAAAACGGCAAAATCTGACCAAAATGCACAAAACGGACCTTTATTTCATAAGAACGACAATATGGAGTGATGAGACTAGATATAGGGCTTAAAGACTCCTAAAGGTGGAAGGAGAAGCATATGTTACTTGTTTTCTCATTTCTTTAAATAAACCTATGTGTCCCTATGAAAATTCCAAAAATGGGATTTAGCATAGTATACAGTCCAATTCAGATCCAAAATGGCAATATCTTACTAAAATGCAAAGAACATACCGTTATATCATAAGACAGCCACGATGGATTGATGAGACTAGATATAGGGATTCAAGACTTTTAAAGGTGGAAGGAGAAGCATCCCTTACTTGTTTTCTCATTTTTTTAAAGAAACCTCTGTGTCCCTATTAATATTCGAAAAACGGTATTTCGTCTAGTAAACGGTCCAATTCATATTCAAAACCGCAATATGTGACCAAAATGCAAAGAACGGACCGTTATTGCATCAGACAGACAAGATGGAGTGATAGAACTAGATATTGGGATTAGAGACTCCTAAAGTTGGTAGGAGAAGCATATGTTACTTGATTTCTCATTTCATTAAAGAAACCTCTGTGTCCCTATGAAAATTCGAAAGCAGGATTTAGCCTAGTAAACAGTCCAATTCAGATCCAAAACCGCAATATGTGACCAAAATGTTAAGAACGGACAATTATTGCATAAGACAGACAAGATGAAGTGATAGGACTAGCTACTGGGGTTAGAGACTCCTAAAGGTGGAAGGAGAATCATCCGTTACTTGTTTTCTCATTTCTTTAAAGAAACCTCGGTGTCCTTATGATAATTCGAAAAGCTGGATTTCGTGTTGTAAACGATCCAATTTAGATCCAAAACGGCAATATCTGACCAAAATGCATAGAACGGACCGTTATTGCATAACACATACAAGATGGAGTGATGAGACTAGATATAGGGATTAGAGCCTAAAGGTGGAAGGAGAAGCATCCCTTACTTGTTTTCTCATTTCTTTAAAGAAACCTCCGTGTCCCTATTAATATTCGAAGAATGGGATTTCGTCTATTAAACGGTCCAATTCAGATCCAAAACGGCAATATCTGACCAAAATGCAAAGAACGAACCGTTATTGCATAAGACAGACAAGATGGAGTGATGAGACTAGATATAGGGATTAGAGACTCCTAAAGGTGGAAGGAAAAGCATCCCTTACTTGTTTTATTATTTCTTAGAGGAAACCTCTGTGTCCCTATGAAAATTTGAAAAATGTGATTTCGTTTAGTAAACGGTCCAATTCAGATTCAAAACGGCAATATCTGACCAAAATGCAAAGAAAAAACCGTTATTGCATAAGACAGACAATATGGAGCGATGAGACTAAATATATGGATTAAAGACTCCTAAAGGTGGAAGGAAAAGCATCCGTTACTTGTTTTCTCATTTCTTTAAAGAAACCTCGGTGTCCTTATGATAATTCGAAAAGCTGGATTTCGATTTTGAGTGGTCTTTAGGATTTAGAGATGGGGTAGATTAGGGTGATTCAAGGCTTGATCCATGGTGTTTAGGGATAGTTAATCTTATATTCCTTCTTGAATAGTGATCCTAATGCTAGATCTAGCTTGAGAAAGTGGGTTTAGATCATAAGGCATTTCATGCACACCAAGTGTTTGATGAAATGCCTTGATGAACTATTCAAGAGATTTATGCTCCTAGCCTATGAGAATAGTTGTCTAGGGTATATTTTTGGTTGATCTTGTTTATACATTCTTAATGCTTGCTAATCAATGATTCACAAATGAGAATTTGTTAATGAATTAGTGATTAGCATAGTGATTAGCTGCTTGAGAAAGAATTAGTCAAAATTAAGGATCTTATGCCTAGAAATTAGCTTGTTTGAGTGTTTGAACACCATGGATTAGACTTGGATTGCCTTATATCGATAACCTCATCTTTGAATCCGCTTTTGGTTATCGCATTACAACTTCCTTAGTTTTCTTTTACTTGCTTCAATTTAGTTACTTAATTACAAAACCCCACTTTGATTGCTTAACTCACAAAGTTGTATGCATTCTTAGCGATCGAAACTTATACCCATGGATTCGATACCTCATATGCTACTTAGGCATTTGAGTAATTGATACACGGTAAAATCCTTGTATCAATTTGGCGCCGTTGCCAATTGGGTTTAGCCTTCAACATTAGGATTTTACTTCATTTTTAGAATAAGCCTTTTTCTTTCTTTTGTTTACTAATCTCTCTTTCAAGCTCTCTCTTGTAGGTGCATGAACTTGCGTTTTAGAGGCAACATCAACCTTGTTGAGCCAAGAGACAACTTCCACCTTCTACAATGTGGTCTTAGAGCAAGAAGAGATAGAGAACGGGTTGTGCACATTGCTAGGCTTGGTATGGAAAACGTGCAAGTGAACCCGGATGGTGGTAATGACCACGTTGCCTATGCCCCAAATCAAGGAGAAAATGGTGGTAATGTAAACCACCACCCACCCGCCCATAATGGTCATAACATAGTTGGAGCGGGTGTTGCGGCCAATGCTCATGTCAACCCCCAAGGGATTCAAGCGCCACCAGTTGAGTCCAATGACGTTGAGGTCAAAGCTAGCTTCATCAACATGGTACAAAGCAACAAGTTCCATGGATTGGCGGTGGAGGATCCACTTGATCACTTGGATCACTTCGACCGAGTTGTGGTTTGACAAAGATGAATGAAGTCTCCGAGGATAGCATCAAGCTAAGGTTGTTCCCATTCTCTCTTGGAGAGAAAGCAAGACAATGGAAAAAGAGCCTACCCCAAGGTTCCATCACTTCTTGGAATCAATGCAAAACCGCCTTCCATGCCAAGTTTTTCTCCCACTCAAGGACGGCAAAGCTAAGAAATGAGATCTCAAGCTTAACTCAAAGAGCAAATGAGAGCTTCAACGAAGCATGGGAGCGGTTTAGGAGTTATACATCGCAATGCCCTCATCATGGATTTTTGGATGCTTCTCTCTTAAGCACTCTATACCGTGGAGCATTGCCCAAGATCCGTATGCTGCTTGAAACCGCTTCAAATGGAAATTTCTTAGCCAAGGAAGTGAATGAGGCGATGGAGTTGGTAGAGAACCTTGCTTTGAGTGATGGAACTTATGGCGATGACTATGATAGGTCTACAAGAAGCACAAGTGATTTTGAGGAACAACAACGGACCAAAGCTATTAAGGCTCTAAGTGAAAAGTTGTATAAGCAAGCCATGATGATTGACAAGCTCCTCAATGCTTCCACTAAACCGGTTCACTTCGTTGGCGACGAAATAGTGGATTTGAGCAACCAAGAAGAAGTGCATTATGTTCGGAACAATGGTGGCTATCAAAGAGGTTTCAACAACAACTATGGCAACCAAGGTCAAGCCCCCATTAATCACCAACAAAGCCTTGCTTCCAAGAACAACTTTCAAGGGAACCAACGAGGTTTTCAACAAAGTGTTGTCCCTCAAACTAAAGGCAACAACTCCATGCCTAAAGACCATGATATGAAGAACATGCTTCAACAAATTCTACAAGGCCAAGCTAGTGGAGCATTGGATATGAGCAAGAAGATGGAGGAAATAAATACCAGAGTAGCTTGCTCATACAATGATCTCCACAAGAATCTTGAGGCACTGAGTTCAAAAGTTCAACAAATGGTGACCAATGGATCCAATGGAGGCAAAGTGCAACAAAGCTATTCAAATGGGAAAGAAATACAAACCTCAAAGGAGTATTGCAATGCCATCTCCTCATATGACCCACGTCCCATTGAAGATCATGAAGCCGCCACTAACGAGATTGAGCTTCTACTTTACGATTTACATGTTGAACACCTTCCCCCTAGAGACGTTCCCTTGAGGCTCAATGTGGACATTGAGGAACAAGGCGGGGGAGTGACCCTTGAGATGGATGAGGACGTGACCATGGTTTTAGAACCAAAGGGAAGTGTTGCTTGCATTGATTCACCAAGCACAACTAGGATCGAGCCTAAGTCTCTCCCCAAGCTTGGTAATCCCGGTAAGTTCTCTATAGCTTGCTATCTTGGTGATTTGGAAGTTGAGGATGCTTTGTGTGACTCCGGTTCAAGTGTGAATGTCATGTCCCATGAGATGTTCATGAGTCTACGGATAAGAAACCTCACCTATCACCCATCACCTATAACATTTGGAGATGCTTCTTCAAGGAAGCCACTTGGTCTCCTCGAAGACTATCCGCTTAAAGTTGGGAATTGCATAATCCCAACGGACTTCGTGGTGATGAAAATGAAGAAGAACAACAAGCTCCCACTACTCCTTGGAACTCCATTCCTACTTATTACCGGTGCTAGCATGGACTTCAAAAACCAAAGGGTAGTTCTCTTGAATGTGGATGACAAGGTTTATTACCCAATGAGGATTTCTTCCAACAAACTTTGTGGTACAATTAACATAGAGGATGATGAGTTTCAGGAAGAAGGAGTGAGGTATGTGGGTAGTTGTGAGATGGTTCATGAAGCTTCGCCCCCAAAAGTTTGTGAAGAGGGAAAGGAATCTCATGAGAAGACAGTTTTGGGTTATGATAATGGTAAGGAAGCTTATGGAGTTCATATAGCTTGCTTGGACTCTCCTTCTCCCACCACAAATGAGGACGTGAGTGAGACTAAAAAGAAGCAAGAGAAGGGTGAAGGCGCTAAAGCCAAAATGAAGAAACAAGACAAGCATCACCCTTTTGCCTTTGCTAAGAATGAACCAAGCAAGCTTGATGGGTCTAGGTCCGAGCCAACCCAAGATTGTATGATGACTCTCATTCCAAGGAAGCATAAGGATGGAGCGGTTGAGTACAAGATCAAATGCAAAGACCGATCAAAACCCTTTGCCTCGGTCAAAGCAATCCTCACTCCCGAGCTCAAAAGAAAGGCGATGCCGGTCTTGAAGAGGTCATGAGCAAGGTCCTCAAACATAAACTCAAAGATCCTCCTTGGAGTGTTCACACTCCCGTCTCACCCACCTAAAAGGGTAACCAACGTCAAACTTAGCGACATAAAACAAAGTGCTCTTGGGAGACACCCTTATCCTTGTATATATTTCCTTTTAAGCTTTTCCTTCGTTGCTAGTTCCTTTTGATGGTTTTCTTAGTGCAAGTAGGTTTTTGATGGTATAATGGGCAAGGACTTGTGGACTAAGGTGCGTAGGATATGGTGATGGAGTATGGCATCCCTTAATCCCTCTCGTCCCCTCCATCAATTCCCAAGGTAACACTCCAAACTTTGTACATAGCACTTAGGATTATATCTCTTCCTCTCTTTCATGCATTGTTTAACTCTTCCTTAAGCTTCTATTACACAAGGGACTGTGTAATTTAAGTTTGGGGGAGGGTTTGTGTGTTATCTAAAATCATTTTTGGTGTTCCTATTTTGCCTTATGTATCTTGAGTCTCATGCATATCATGCATTTTCAATAAATTTTTGCAATTTTTGCACTTCATGTAGGATTTAGTCTAGATGCATAGCATGTAGATAATGCATTGCATGTGCATAGGAAACTAGAATGACTTCTCCTTGTAAAGTGTCGTTATAAGAGTTTAAGTCCTATGCTCTAGATCTTCTGTGCGAAATCAAGGTCAAACCATGTTTGGATCTCATGTCTCATTACTTAGGTCTTAGTCGAAGTAAGTTTCGATTTGAATCCAATCCTATCTAAGTGAGAACCTTAATTGTGACACATTAATTATCGTGTTCATGCATTGCATAATGGACTCATGGATTCCGCATACATACTTGGGTCATCTTATCCCTTTTTACCACTCTTGTTGGCCCAAGTAGCCAATTCCCACCTTTGGAATGGTTTACCCCACCTAAAACTCAACCTTCTTTCAAGCCTACATGTTTAGTGAGCGTTGTGAGGCCTTATTTTTGAATTGACTTAGCAAAAAGTGTTGGGTCTAGAGCGACAAGGAAATGCTTTCATGTAGAACTACCTCGCGCATAATGAGCTAGATTAGGCTAAGTTAGATAGGATGGTATTTAGGATGAGGGAAATGGATGAAAAAGAAGGAAAAGAAGGATTTTGGGATTGGAAAAGTGGAAAGAAAGAAAGAGATTTGGGAGAATGACTAGGGGAAGCAATAAGTTTGTAATGGTTGGTAAGAATATATGCGGTTGATATATCATGATTTTTACCCCTTTTAGGCCATGATATAAGTCCGTTTTATAGAGTCTTTCTACTATTTCGTAGTGTTTTAGAGTCTTTTACAGGTTTTATCACTTTTGGAGCATTATTGGAGATATTGGAGTTTTATGAAGCATTCTGGAGCAAAACTGAAGTCTGGTGACTAAGTACCCGATCAAAGCGTCAAGCATTGATCGATACCCCTTGGTATCGATCGACACCCATCGAGGAGGTTACAAGTCGCGACTTTTAATGAAGTTTGAAGAATTGCAGAACTTGCCCATAAGACTTTAATATTTACAAGAAGACCCCAATTCTTGTTTAGACTATTTAATTAGATTTTACAGCCATTTTGTTGGCTATGATTTATTCTACTCTTGATTTTTACTTTGGTTTTTGGAGAGACAACTCTGAACTCCTGTTTTTATTGATATCTTTGATGATCTATTCAATCATGTTGTTTTCATTCTCCATGTCTGAGTAGATCCACTTTAGGTTCAGGGTTCTCATAAGGGTTTTCTCTGAATGCTAGGTTGATTAGTTTATTAGGATTCACCATCTGAATTAGTTCTTCACTTTAGGTTGTGTTCAAAGCTTGTTCTATATTAGCTACCTAGGAGATAGATCTTAGGATAATTGATTAGGCACGACAGTGCGATTAATTACCTAATAGAACCTAAGGAGAGAAAAATAACTATTCGCAAAGAGATTTGGTTTAGTTGTTTTGTGAACAAATCAAACCTGATCTAAAAGCTGATTTAGACTTTAGGATTCGCAAAGAGATTTAGAATTCTAGGATTTAGATTTAGATAGTTTTCGCAATGACAGTTGGTTAATTATATTTTAGTGATTTGAGTTCAAGAACCGCGCTAAATCTGAATCATGTTAGTTAGTTTATCTGCATTCATTGATTCCCTGAGAAATACCCTGAATCTATATTTCTCCCATCGAATTTACAACTCTTTACTGTTTATTGCTTTTTGTTTCAACTGAATTGCTTAGCTTGATTCTCATCTACATAATATATTGTGTGTTTCTGTGAGTCCTTGTGTTCGACCCCTACTATACTGCAACTACTCCTTAGTACTTTTAGGGTATTAATTTGAGCATATCAAATTTGGCGCCGTTGCAAGGGACTCAATTCGCCATTAGATTTTAGTCTTAGAATTTCGACTAAGTTCGTCGGTATCGATCGATACTACCTAGTATCGGTCGATACTCGTCGTCTTTTTTTTGTTGATATCGATCGACACCACCTAGTGTCGGTCGATACTTAACGTGTTTTTGGTTACTTACGTGCTTTGCTTAGTGTGTTTCAGGTGTGAATTTGGAACGTGCAAACAGGAAAGCAAAGAAGCCAGCAGAGATGAACAACACGATGATTCTGATTCAGGATGCTGCTGGAACTTTGAGAGACCAAGAGGGTCAGTTGTGCAACGAGAGAGGACAACGTCTGGATGGAGAGGGGAACATCATTCCACCTGCTCCTGTTGTCGATGGGAATATCAATGTCCTTGCAATTGCTGTGAATGCAGGGAATACTGTGGCTGCTCGCGGTAGAACGATTGGTGAATACAACAGGCCTGATCAGTTCTATGCCAATCGATCAGCGATTCGCCTTCCTGCTTTTCAGAGGGATGACTTTGAGCTGAAACCTGCATACTACACTCTTGTGGGTCATCATCTTTTTCATGGTTTTCCTCATTAATACCCTATGGATCACATTGAGAGGTTTGAGGATCTGGTTACAAGCATCAAGAGCAATGGAGTGTCCTATGATTACCTCTTCTGCAAGCTCTTCCCATACTCTCTTGGTGGAGATGCGACCTAATGGCTGAAGAAGTTACCTCCTGGATCACTAACTACTTGGGAAGAAACTAATACTGCCTTCCTGAACAACTTCTATGATGATGCACGATCCGAGGATCTCAGGAACAAGATTTCCCGGTTTTCTCAAGGACCGACTGAGGCACTCAAGGCTGCTTGGATTCGTTTCAAGTCATATCTGAGAGATTGTCCGCACCATGGTCTCACTCAGGTTCAGCTGCTGGGTACTCTCTACAGAGGAATCGATTGGAGGTATCAAATGGCTCTAGATGCTGCGAGCAATGGAAATTTCTACACGAGATATCCTGACGATGCCTATGTGCTTATTGAGAACTTGGTTTCTAGTAATAGTACCAAGAATGTAGACATGGAGCGCAAAAAGAAAGCTGGTAACTTGGATTGCTGTCAGATTGTTGAGGTGAATGCTAAGCTAGATTTGTTGATGGACAAGCAGCAGAAGGCTGTTCGTTTTGCTAAAAAAGATGGAGTGGAATTTGTTAACCATATTGATGGAGATGGATTTCAAGATCAAAGGTATCAATGCCCACCCACACCACCCAAAACTTCTGAGAGTAAGATGGAATCCATGCTTGAACAACTTCTTTAGGGACAGCAGAAGATGACACTAAACCTCAATGGGAAGATGGACGCTATGTACACAGATCTGAATGGGAAAATTGAGTCTCTCAGTATTCATCAAAAGACGCTGGAAACTCAAATAGGAGAAAATTTCGTGTTGACAGAAAATCTCTGTGTATCGATCGATACCAGGTAGCGTCGATCGACACCAGTCCAGACACCTGCACGAGAGGATCCAAAATCCCATGTATCGATCGATACTCCTTCTGTGTCGGTCGATATTGAGGCGCAGGTCGAGAAAGAACCAGAGATTGTCAAGGAGAGGGTGTACAAACCCAAATTACCTTATCCAATGCCTCCTAAGATGACAAAGAAGGAATGGGAGGATGTCAGATGCAAAGCTATGTTGGATAAGTTAGTTGTGGAGCTTCCTTTTGTTGATGATATATCTCATGATGAGAATTCAAGCACCACTCCTGTGTCGACCGATACTCTCTTGTATCGATCGACACCCGTCCAAGAATCTGTCAATGACATCTCGAAGGAGCAAGCATCGACCGATACCATCCCTGTATCGATCGATACTCACCCAGATACTGCAAAGGAGCTGCGTATGAGTGTTGACAGACTTCGCAAGCCCAAGAAGCTGAATCCTATTCCCCAACACCTCCGAGCCCCCATCACTCCAAAGCAGCTGCGTGGCTTTGAGAAGATGGTACGAAGGATACCCCACTCGTCCACTTTTGAAGAAGCTCTAGAGGGCTGGCCTCTACTTAGTCACTTCAAAGATTGCAGAGAAACCCTAGAAGAGATCGAAGTACTCTTCATCAAGGCAAGACGCAAGTCACTACTGCTGAGGCAGTTGACCAAGAGGGAAGACCCATGCATATTCTCCGTTCCATGCTCCATCTCTGGAGTTGCATTCAAAGAGTCTCTCGTTGACTCAGGGTCTAGCGTCAATGTCGTGTCAAGGGCAATTACAGAGAGATTGGGAGCTGATATTCGACCGCCCATGTCATCTATCACATTCATGTATTGTTCCACCTCACTTCCATATGGTACAATCCCTGATTTGCTGGTTAAAGTAGGAGACTGTCTGGTTCCTGTTGATTTTCATGTTGTGGAGATGAGTGCACAATCTCGTACGCAGTTGATTCTTGGAAGACCGTTCATGGCTACGGTTGGTGCCATTATGGACACACCCAGCAAGCACATCTCGTTCTCATACATTGACAAGGAGGTGTACTACAAAGCTATCCCTAGAGGAACCCCCACACGTGTCTCTTGCATCGATGTTGTTACAGATGAGACATTGGTAATTGATCTTTTGGGAGAGCCTCCTGACGAACCAACTGTCACCGACGTTCTAGATAGTCCTTCTATCATCACCAAAAAAGACGTCAAAACGTCTAACGGAAAGAAGAAGGCGAAAAGCAAGGGCGTGAAGGATGCTGCTTCTATGACTTTAATCCCTCAGAAGTATGATGGAGATTCGATTGAATACAAGGTGAAGTGCAAAGGTGCCTCGAAACCATTCTCTATGGCTAGAGTTCTTCTTACTAAGGAGCTGAAAGAGAAAGGAAGGGAGTTTGTGGAGGGCATGATGAGCAGAACTCTGAAGCTGGCGATGTCAAATTGTGGAGCTTGTTTTGGAGTCAGCTCTCAAGTTTCTCCTGACTGATCGTCCGCCAAGTCAAGCTACTGACTTAAAACGAGCGCTTGGTGGGAGGCAACCCACTGGTGAGTCTTTTTCTTTTTATTTTTCGTTTTGTGTTTGTGTCAGGATGAACAAGGAGCAAAACTCGAAATCGCCTGAGTGTCGATCGATACCAAATTGGTATCGGTCGACACCAATCGCGAATGAGAAGGTTCATCATGCCGACTTAATACTGGTATCGATCGATACCAGGCCGTGTGTCGGTCGACACTCAATGTTCCAGCACGGTAACTTCTTGTTTCTCACCATTCCATTTCGTTCTTTTGTTTCTTTCACCAACTCTAGGCTAGATAACACTGGGGACAGTGTTGTTCAAGTCTGGGGGAGGTAGTCGCTGACTTTGTTTTTTTTTTTCTTAGAGTCAGTCGTTTTTGAGTCATACATTGTTTTATTGAGTCAAAGGTTTGTCTGAGACTGTGCTCTTTTTCTTGAATCTTTTGATCTGACCTTACTTCTAAGTGACCATTGCTATAGAATCAGCTCTAGATCGACTAATGAAAAATCCAAAGGCTGACCAGTTAACTAGAAGACACTCATGTTTCCAGCAAAGTTCCTTAAAGCCTGAGCCAAATTTTTGCACTTCATCGATGTGGTTAGTATTCATAGAACTTGATTCCTCATTCGTAGCTGACAAAGGAACCCATGTGTTTGAAAGAATGATATTTCTCTCCCTGTTACAAGTTAATTAATAAGATGCATTAAAAGATGAGATGATTTTCTTCTGAGTAGAGGGTTAGGAAAATTTCCAACGATCCCATTATTCTACTTCAGAGGAAATGATCACACAAAGGATTGGAAGCGAGGCTAGGAATTTCCTATGATGCCATTATTCGCCTACATCCTTTGATACTTTGATAGGGAAGAACCGGGGATTCGGTGGCAAACACCACCAATACTCGCGTTTCCTACCTTGATATGTATATGCATGATCTAAAAAGAAAAAAGAAGAAAACATAATAATAAATAAGTCTGGGGGAGAGAAATCGATACAAAAAGTGTGAAAAGGGTGGTTCCTTGTTATGATATTGTATGGGAATGAATCTAGAAGGTTCTTGGTATTAATCACAGCGATGAAACTGGAGAGGATAGCTTGATTGAACAATGCTGTGAAATATTGTGTGTAGTCTGGGAAGCTGAGAATGTCTACGGAGAAGTACATGGTGGTTAGATCAAAAGCTGGTTAGGTGACATATGGGTGCTTGGGAAAAGGGTCATTGCAACGTTTCAAGAACAGGTGAGTCTCTATGTTTTCAAAACTCTTTCTCTTGTTTAGTTTTCTGTTTTGCTTTATGGCAAGCAAAATGCTAAGTCTGGGGGAGTTGATATATCATGATTTTTACCCCTTTTAGGCCATGATATAAGTCCGTTTTATAGAGTATTTCTACTATTTCGTAGTGTTTTAGAGTCTTTTACAGGTTTTAGCACTTTTGGAGCATTATTGGAAATATTGGAGTTTTATGGAGCATTCTGGAGCAAAACTAAAGTTTGGTGACTAAGTACCCGATCAAAGCGTCAAGCATCGATCGATACCCCTTGGTATCGATCAACACCCATCGAGGAGGTTACAAGTCTCGACTTTTAATGAAGTTTGAAGAATTACAGAACTTGCCCAGAAGACTTTAATATTTACAAGAAGACCCCAATTCGTGTTTAGACTATTTAATTAGGTTTTACAGCCATTTTGTTGGCTATGCTTTATTATACTCTTGATTTTACTTTGGTTTTTGGAGAGACAACTATGAACTCCTGTTTGTATTGATTTCTTTGATGATCTATTCAATCATGTTGTTTTCATTCTCCATGTCTGAGTAGATCCACTTTAGGTTCAGGGTTCTCATAAGGGTTTTCTCTGAATGCTAGGTTGATTAGTTTATTAGGATTCACCATCTGAATTAGTTCTTCACTTTAGGTTGTGTTCAAAGCTTGTTCTAGATTAGCTACCTAGAACATAGATCTTAGGATAATTGATTAGGCACAACAGTGCGATTAATTACCTAATAGAACCTAAGGAGAGCAAAATAACTATTCGCAAAGAGATTTGGTTTAGTTGTTTTGTGAACAAATCAAACCTGATCTAAAAGCTGATTTAGACTTTAGGATTCGCAAAGAGATTTGGAATTCTATGATTTAGATTTAGATAGTTTTCGTAACGACAATTGGTTAATTATATTTTTGTGATTTGAGTTCAAGAACCGCACTAAATCTCGATCCCGTTAGTTAGTTTATCTGCATTCATTGATTTCCTGAGAAATACCCTGAATCTATATTTCTCCCATCGAATTTACAACTCTTTACTGTTTATTGCTTTTTTCAACTGAATTGCTTAGCTTGATTCTCATCTACATAATCTATTGTGTGTTTCTGTGAGTCCTTGTGTTCGACCCCTACTATACTGCAACTACTGCTTAGTATTTTTAGGATATTAATTTAAGCATATCAGTGGTTTAGCTCTAAGTGTTGAAAAGATAGTGTCTAGTTTGGAAAAGAATGAAAATAATCCAAAATGGCTAAAGCAAGTTGTGAAGAAAAATGAGAGAGACTAAAGAATCTAAAAGAGGAGCTAAGTCAAGGGAAGTAAAGGAAGCCAAACCATTGGTTGAAGAAGAAACTCCTTAAGTGCTTATGGGAAAGAAAGATGATGAAAAGATGTGGGATGAGAAGGCAAAAACGCCTTGTGAAGGGTAGCTAAGATCGGTTCTTTGTGGGTTTAGAATTAGGGTAGAATTTGTATTGGGGCATTCGGTAGATGGAAGTCTAGCCTTGTATGCATCAATTGCTTTTCACCTTTAGCATTTTGCGAAAGTTCATTCCTTCAATGAGAGACTCTTTGTTCGGAAACCACCTCATGCATTGAGATCATCTTTGTCTCAAAACCGTATCCCTAACCAAATGAGTTTATTTGCATTGCATGAACATGATCCACTAGAAACCGCTAATCGAATGTCAAAGGATTGGATGATAGGAACGCTTGTGTAGGTTGAGGCTTAAACTTGATTCATGTAAGGATGGACATGGCTAGCTCGTTTTGAGTATACATGTTTGATCGTACCTTAAAGCTTGCACTTGGACTTGAATTCTTTTAATTATGCTTTTTCTTGAGGACAAGCCAATGAGTAAGTTTGGGGGAGTTGCTATCCTCATATTTTGTCCCTTTCATGCATTCATTTAGCTTAGGTTTCATCTCATATGCATGGGGTTTCATAGCATTTCTTATTTGTTTTGTCTCATTTAGAGTATTAGGTATTTGCATTAGGTTTAGTGCATTCTTGCATGTTTTGGAGTATTTCTTAGGTACTTGGAGGCGGTTGGACATATTTGGAGAGTTGGACATAAGAGGAGTGCAAAGTCCATCCGGGAGGCCGGAAATATGTGTATGAACGTCAACCCTCCGATCTAAATCATCCTTGGAGACCTTCACGAATGTTGTAGAGGGGTGAGTTAGCAATCCAGGGGAAGTTGAATCAGGCGATTTCGACGTGTAATTCGAGAGCTACCGCGGTTTTACTGAAGTCGCCTCAGGACACTTACACCGCGACCACCGAGCGATGCAACGGACCGATGCTGCTCCAGGACCTTAGCATCGACCAGCAATCAACGACCACCGGGCGATGTAACGGACCGATGCTGCTCCAGGACCTTAGTATCGACCAGCAACCAACGACCATGGAGCGATGCAACTGGGCGATGTAAAAACCCAGCAACCAACATCGACCTGTTGCATCGACCTGTGGAGTCGATGTTGACCCTGTCGCCCACTTTTCATATAAAAACCCATCTAAATCTAATTTTTATTTTATCTCTTTTCTCATGTCTAAAAAACCTTCTTAAGAGAGATTGGGAGATTTGTAAGAGAGATCATTTTGATTTATGCAATTTAAGTTTGTCTTTCATTGATTTCTTCCTTCCATATATCTTCTTTTTTTTTATTATTCATCACTCATCCATGGATTCAACCCTCATCCACATCGATTTTGAGTTGTTCATAATGGGTATTTAGTAGTTCTGTAGGATTTAGAGATGGGGTAGATTAGGGTGATTCAAGGCTTGATCCATGGTGTTTAGGGATAGTTAATCTTATATTCCTTCTTGAATAGTGATCCTAATCCTAGATCTAGCTTGAGAAAGTGGGTTTAGATCATAAGGCATTTCATGCACACCAAGTGTTTGATGAAATGGCTTGATGAACTATTCAAGAGATTTATGCTCCTAGCCAATGAGAATAGTTGTCTAGGGTATATTTTTGGTTGATCTTGTTTATACTCTTAATGCTTGCTAATCAATGATTCACAAATGAGAATTTGTTAATGAATTAGTGATTAGCATAGTGATTAGCTGCTTGAGAAAGAATTAGTCAAAATTAAGGATCTTATGCCTAGAAATTAGCTTGTTTGAGTGTTTGAACACCATGGATTAGACTTGGATTGCCTTATATCGATAACCTCATCTTTGAATCCGCTTTTGGTTATCGCATTACAACTTCCTTAGTTTTCTTTTACTTGCTTCAATTTAGTTACTTAATTACAAAACCCCACTTTGATTGCTTAACTCACAAAGTTGTATGCATTCTTAGCGATCGAAACTTATACCCATGGATTCGATACCTCATATGCTACTTAGGCATTTGAGTAATTGATACACGGTGAAAGGAGAAGCATCCATTACTTATTTTCTCATTTTTTATAAGAAACATCTGTGTCCCTATTAAAATTCCAAAAACATGATTTCGTCTAGTAAACGGTCCAATTCAGATCCAAAACGGTAATATCTGACCAAAATGCAAAGAACGAACCATTATTGTATAAGACAGACAATATGGAGTGCTGAGACTAGATATAGGGATTTAAAGGTGGAAGGAGAAGCATCCCTTACTTGTTTTCTCATTTCCGTAAAGAAACCTCCATGTCCCTATGAAAATTCAAAAAACGGGATTTCGTCTAGTAAACTGTCCAATTTAGATCCAAAACGGCAATAATTGACAAAAATGCAAAGAACGGACCGTTATTGCATAAGCCAGAGAAGATGAAGTTATGAGACTAGCTGTAGGGATTATAGAATGATAAAGGTGGAAGGATAATTGATATACTCATATATTGCATGTTTTAGCATGAATTTCATTTAGAGTTTTGTGTAATTTGCATGCATAATCAGTAGGTTTAGTGTATTCTTGCATGTTTTGGAGTATTTCCTAGGTAATCGGAGGCGGTTGGACATATTTGGAGAGTTGGACCTAAGAGGAGTGCGAATTCCATCCGAGATGCCGGAAAGATGTGTATGGACGCAGCACGCCTTTCTGAATCAGCCTTGGCGACCTTCATGAATGTTGTGCAGGGATGAGTTAGCTGTCCAAGGGAGGTTGAATCAAGCGATTTGGACGCGTGGTTCAAGAGCTACCGCGGTTTTACTGAAGTCGCCTCAGGACATCTACACCGCGACCACGGGTCGATGCAATGGACAGATGGAAGACCAGGCCCTTAGAATCGACCTAGCTTCTTCCCACATCGCCCAGTTACCCCAATGCTCAGCTTCAGGACGTCTACATCGCGACCACGGGTCGATGCAACAGACAGATGGAAGACCGGGCCCTTAGCATCGACCCGTTGCATCTCCCAGTTACTTCGATGCTCAGCTTCAGGACGTCTACATCGCGACCACGGGTCGATGCAACGGACAGATGGAAGACCAGGCCCTTAGCACCGACCCTTTGCATCGTCCAGTTCACTGGATGTTAACCCTGTCGCCCACTTTTCATATAAATACCCATCTAAACCTAATTTTGTTTTTAAGCTTTTCTTAAGTCTAAAACCCTCATCTTTGAGAGAGAACTTGAGATTTGTAAGAGAGATCCTTTTGTTTATGCAATTTAGTATTTGTTTCCATTAATCTTTTCCATATATCTTCTTATTATATTGATTATCCATCACCCATCAATAAATTCATCTCCTATCCCTATGGATTTTGAGGTGTTCTTGATGGGTCTTGAGTAGTCTTTTAGAATCTTGAGATATGGTAGATTAGGGTGATCTAAGGCTTGATTAGTGGTGTTTAGGGTTAGATAACCTTATATTCCTTCTTTTCTAGTGTCCCTAATGCTAGATCTAGCTTGAAAGAGTGGATCTAGATCATAAGGCATTTCATGCACACCAAGTGTTTGATGAAATGCCTTGATGAACTTGACAAGAGATTTATGCTCCTAACCTAAGAGATTAGTTGTTTAGGGCATATCTTTGGTTGATCTTGTTATTATTCCTAATGCTTGCTAATTGTTAATCCACAAATGATAATGTGCTAATGGATTTGATAATTAACATAGTGATTAGTTGCTTGAAAGATAACTAATCAAGATTAGAGATCTATTGCTTAGGAATTAGTTTCTTTGAGTGAATGAACACCACTAATTAGACTTGGATCACCTTATATCAATAAACTCACCTCTAGTTCCGCTTTTGTTATTTGAATTACATCTTGTTTAGTTATTGCATAGCTTAGTTCGAATTGGATACTTAACAACAAACCACATTTGTTTAGCTTAACTTACTTTAAGTGCTTTGCATTCTTAATGCTTAGAATAATCCCAATTATGGATTGATAACCTCCATACTACATTGTATTGGGGATATTGATACCTCCTTAGAGACTAAAACGTCCTGTATCAATTTGGCGCCGTTGGCATATTGGAATTTGTTTTAACATTGAGATTTAGGCTCTTTGTGAGATTAAGTTTTATTTTCTACCAAAGTTACTAATTTTCTTTGCTTCCTAGTGCTCTTTCTCTATATCGGTGCATGCATACCCATTCCCGTGGCAATACTAACCTAGTAGAACTGAGGGACGACATTGATCAACTTGAGAGAGGTTCAAGAGCAAGACGAAACCGAGGGAGAGTTCAAGAAGTCGGTAACAATATGGAAGATCTTCATGATATTCCACTTGGGAACATTCATGAGAACATTCCCCAACAAAGGAACGGTAGGAATGGGAACAACCAAGGAGGTGGTGGCAATGGAAACCATCACCAACCAAACCATCCCAACCATGCACCAAGAGCTAGAAACGTTGTTGGAGAGGGTGATGCTGCTAATGCTCACTAAAACCGGCAAGGCATTCAAGCTCCACCAGTGGAGAACAACAACTTCGAAGTGAAACCGGGGGTGATCAACATGGTTCAAGCCAACAAGTTTCACGGATTTCCTATGGAGGATCCATTAGACTACATAGACCAATTTGACCGGATATGTGGTCTCACTAAGATCAATGGGGTCTCCGAAGATGGGTTCAAGCTTCGTCTCTTCCCGTTCTCTTTGGGTGACAAGGCTCACCAATGGGAAAAGACCTTACCCCAAGGATCTATCACCTCGTGGGATGATTGCAAACGTGGGTTTCTTGCCAAATTCTTTTCACCGGCTCGAACCGCCAAGCTTCGCAACGAGATCTCAAGCTTCACACAATGATAAGAGATAGTTTATTTGATTAAAAGTTTGATGATCCATTCCAGGATGAGTTGCCACAAAGAAAACAAAGAGTTTAAATAGAAAACAACAAGGAAAAACCCTAAAACAGGTGGGCTTTGCATAAAAAACGAAAATAAGATAATGGGCCTTGCTTTATGGTCGAAATTTGGTCTTCTTGGGCTTGGGCCATGAGTTTAGATCACAACAATTGGGCTGGAAAGATGGTGAATCATTTGGCCTCGTTAAAAACCTATCTTCGCAAAACCCAGTGGGACAAAAACGAAGACAGGGAAAAAGAGCACACAAATGATTCACAAACCCAATTGATGTTCTCTTTCTTGCAATGCCTGGATCAAATATTGTTGTTTTTGTTGTGCTGATCCAATATTTCACCTTCGAGCTTGATTCATGCTTAGCTTCCTCAGCTACAAACTCAGCATCATGCACTGGTTTGAGATGTTCCTCCTTAGTGCTTGTCTTGATCATATCAAGTGGTAAGGTTGCTAAGAAGAGGACAAAGCCTAGGTCTGAGGAGAGGAAACCGAGCATGCTCAAGGGGATTTGACCCTTTCTAGACCAACCTTCAACCATGACTCTCATCCCATGGAAACATGAAGAATGAATGATTGAGTACAAGGTCAAATGTAGAGGGTGTCCCAAGCCTTTTGCCAAGGCCATAGCAACCCCCACACCAAAGGTTAGAGAGGGACATCAAACCGGTCTTCAAAGCTTAATGGGTAAAGTTCTCAAACTCGAGCTTAAGGAACCGCCATGGAGTGCTCGTGCTCCTCAATCACCCGCCTAAAGGGGTAACAAAAGTCAAACTTAGTGACTCTAAACAAAGTGCTCTTGGGAGACACCCCAAGCTTATCCTTGTACATATTTCCTCTTATGCTTTTCTTTCGTTGTTAATTCCTTTTGATAGGTTTTTTTAGTGAAAGTAGGTTTTCGATGGTCTTATGGGCATGGACTTATGGACTAAGGTTCATAGGATGAGGTGATGGAGTATGGCGTCCCTTGATCCCTCTCGTCCCGTCCATATTTTTCCAAGGTAACACTCCAAACTTTGTACATAGCATTTAGAATCATATATTCTTTCCTTCTTTCATGCATTGTTTAACTCTTCCTTAAACTTCTATTACACAAAGGACTGTGTAATTTAAGTTTGGGGGAGGGTTTGTGTGTTATCTAACATCGTTTTTTGTGTTCTTATTTTGCCTTTTGCACCTTGAGTCTCATGCATATCATGCATTTTCAATAAATTTGAAAATTTTGAACTTTTGTGCATTCCATATAGGATTGAGTCTAGATGTATATCATATAAGGTAGCTTTGCATGAGCATTAGGAGCAATGATAGATTTGTCCTTGTAAAGTACCATATTAAGAGCCTAGTCTAATGCCATTGTCGCTAGTTACCTGATGCTTTGATCTCGTGTAGAAATTAAGAACGAACCATGCCTTGATCTCATGTCTTATTGTTCTTGCTTTGATTGAAACAAACCTTGACTTGAATTCTCATGTAGATTCAGCTCCAACATCTCGGAGTTAATCTAGGAATAGGCTAGTTAGGATGGCGGTTCTTGGTTCAAGTTTGGGGGAACGGTCTTAGACTTGGTGAACGTTTGAGAATGGATTGTGGAATGGAAAAGAAGAAAAGGAGAAAGGAAAAAGGGGATCGGATTTGTGTAGATTGGTTGGTGCAAAAATCATAAGACTAGCTCTAAAGAATAAGATAGCCTCAAAAGATAGAAAGGAAAAGAAGAAAGCCAAAAAGGCCAAAGCATCAAAGAATGAGAAGAGGCATGAATCCAAAAGAAGAAAAGAAGAGCTAGATCACAACAAAGGAGCACCAAACCATGGAAGAACAAGGAAGAAGAAGTGATCCCCGAATGAGAAGAAGGTGAAATGAAAAGACAAGAAGCATGTGGGTTTGAGAAGGCGAAATGCCTCAAGATAAAAAGGGTAACTTAGGATATGGGCATGACGGGTTAGAAGCTTTAGGTTAGAGATACTCTAGGCATTTGGGTAGATGAAAATTCTCCCTTGTATGCATAGGTTGCCTTTTACCTTTAGCATTTTGCTACAGTTTGTTCATTTCA